>JADMNL010000024.1:193860000-195110000 GCA_016271365.2 Neoceratodus forsteri | reverse complement strand
GGGATTCTGCTGTCATTCTTTTAGTATGTGCATAAATAATCAGAATAAAAGAAGGTTTAATATACAGAGCATTAAATAAAGCAAACTGAAAATAGTACAGGAAGCAATTATAAGAAAAATACAAGTTTTGTAGATTTACTGATCTGATATAAAATGCCAGATTCTATGAAATCTTTGTTTTTACCGGTGTTCAGGCAGTTCTAATTCCGAAATTTTACCGGGTTTTCCGGTAAAAACCGAAAATCAGTGGCCTTGCCCATGATCTTTTTATACTGTTTGTGTTTGTCACTTGTCCAAAACATCCTTTTAACTGTGAAACCCTATAATATTTGTTCACAAAACCTTCAAAAGGCATACCATTGGCACGGGCCCCTTCAACTCTAAAAAGTTCCTTAAAAAAATCCACACCTAGTCTATAGGTGACAGCAAAAAAAAAAAAGTTCAACATTATGTTTAGGGAAACCAAACAGGGTTTTGTTTCTGTTTTTTGATGCTCGGTATCTCAAAAACTGAACAAGATGCCATCCTGAAACTTTTTATATCTTGAGACACTGACAGCTTGACCTCACATGTTAACTTTTATGCCATTTCATCAAATGATGACAAAGTTATCTTGATGCAAACATTAGGGTTTTACATTGAACAGCCTGCTCAATCCTAACTATAGGGATGCTGCCACACACCTATAATGTATATTATACAGGTGCATTTCTGGTGGAGGGGTGGACATTAGGGATGGCAACCCCAAGGAAGATCCCACCACTGATTCACTGATTCAGCAAGATGCTAGAGACCTCAAACCATAGTAGTAAGCCCTAATATTTGTTAATTTCTCTACTTTGTGCACTTTGGATTCTTCAACCCTAGTGTCTGCATTAACATAGTTTTTTGCAATCTATATATATATTTTTGTAAAAAATTGCATTAATGCACCAGTTACAGTTCAAGTTTACACCACAAACCTAGGGAAATGCCACATTAGGGTTTCCAGCCCTAACTGCCCCATCCCCCAAGCAGCAAAGGAAAAAAAAATATTAGGGTTTTGAGCATGAGACACCATTCACAATGCTTAGACTCTGCAGTGAGTGCATCTACTTGCACAGATAATCAACTATTATCATATTTATTATGTTAAAGTATTTGTTGGTGACTACATCATAGTTACTTCTGGAGAGCTGAATTTTTCACTTTGGATCTTGAGGAATCCATTTTTAATTATGACTTAATTTTATAAGACCTGAAAAATGGGGAGAAGCTTTTTGCCTAGAAAATTTCATTTACAGTGGCTGGGAAAATATTTTGAGCACATTTTGTCTCAACTGAGATTTTGAATTTGGGATTTTGTGATAAATTAGATCCATAGCTCTGAGAAGAATGTGTGACTATGTTTAATAACTAGCTAATTGCCTACTACATATTATTCTACTAATAATTTATTATCAGAAGAGGATTTTTGCTTTTGAAGAATTTGCCTTTTTGTTATATTCCCATTTAACAAAGTCAGTGGGTTTATTCAAGTGTAAAAACAAATGGATAAAAGTGTTGAAATACAAACACAAAAAATTAGGTTAAGGAATGATAACATAGTTAAACAAAGGATAAAACTAAAGTCATAACAAAAAAATTACAGATTATATTAGAGTAAGAGGTAGAACTGGTGAGATTTCTAATATGGTGGAACCAAGAACTTTCTCTCCAAAAAAGTTATCAGATTTAGAAGAAATCCAAGATGATAATTACATTATGAAAGCAATTAAAGAGCTTGAGTCTCAAAGTACAGTATAGGAGCACCATTATCTCCTGTTAATTTTGAAAAAAAAAACAAGCTGTTTTATTCAGGAAGGGAGTGTGAATGTTCCACTCATTATAGATAATGAATCTCAGACCTGTTGTAATAAGACAAGAAATAGTTTTCAAGAAAACTCAAATGCAAATAATGATTTTTTTAACTGGATTGAGCAATTTATTACCAAAAGGAGAAATACACATGCAGTGGGAAATGTAGACACTAGCTATCAACAGATTAATGAAGAACACACATCTAACAAGTTAGCAAATGAATCTATAAAGAATTCATTAGAAAACTATACTATTCAAGCAAACATTTTGATTGGCAAACAGCGAGGAGAAATAAGTATGTGTTGGTACATAATAATATGATAATGGGGAGAATTTTTAGAGAATTGGAGGAACAAAATAAACAGTTGAAGAAAATTAGGCAGAGGGTCAGAGTATAAAGATCGAAGAGAAAAATAATGGACAAAAAACTATTCAACAGATTACAGAAGAAGTAATGAGGAAAGAACAGAGAACAATCTATGATCTATTTGAAAGGCAAAGGAAAATTAAGAAGCTTGAAAATAAAAAAAAGCATAACCTCTTGAAATAATACCGAATTTAGTTAAGAAAAGGAAGCTGAACGATAAAGGTATTCAAACAATGCCTATACAATTTGATAAAGAGTTGAACAATAAAATCTGCCCCTTACCTTCTACCAATCTAGAGTCAGATGACTCGTTTGCTGAACCAAAAGGTACAAGAAAGATTACAATGCAGTATGATTGTTAAGGGGCAAATACTACCTACAATTTATTTTAAAGGTATTCCAGAAGCAAAAAATAAAAAATAAAAAGGAATCCCACTTCCCTTAGAAACTACAATATGCTATATTTTGATGGCATTAATGAAATCAAATATGATGTGGAAGGATATAATATAGTATATAGCTATAAAGCTGAATGGAATTTGATATGCTATTCTAAAAATGACTAGTGAAACAAAGAAAATGGGGACAGAGATGGAGTGTAAAATGAGAAAAATTAATGGTATTAATATCTTAAATAAGTCTGAAGGCAAAAGGAGTGGCATAAAAAAGATTAAGCAGAAAAGAAGAATCAGAGAACAAAATTGTAAAATTCCTAAAAGCACCAGTTGAAATAGTTCATGAGCCGTCTGGTACCCCACGACTGAAGAGAGAAAGGTTACAGAGAGGAGAGAGCATTAATAGCAATAAGATATTGGAGGAAGATGTTGACCCTACTGGTGAAATTGAAATGTCTAGTGTCTCATATGATATCAGTATACCATTACATAACAGATACAAAGTTCTGGAATGTGTTACTGTTGATCAGTCTATAACATTGCATGAAAGTGACCAAGAAATGTGATATGACTGAGATTGTGCAAAGGTCACTAAATCCCCCAAATGAAAGCCTTGTCAGAATTTTAAGTTAGAACATAGCCAGTCTCAATAGTAGGAGTGATGCTGGATCCTGGACTAACTTCATAAAATCATATGAAATAGTTTTGCTTCAAGAGACCTGGATATATAACAGTCTTGAGTTGAATTTACAGGGCTTTCATAGATTCAAAGTACCAGCAAGAAAGACATATAATAAAGGAAGAAGTAGAGGGAGTTTGATGACCTTGGTAAATACAAAACTCGATTGGAAAGTAAAAAGAAAATGTCATAGACATGATCATAATTCTTGGTTGGCAACTGGACTTATGTTAGAGAACAGTAATAGTGTGGTACTTATAAACATACATTACACTCCATCTTTATCTAGTGTGGAATTTGATAAACATCTTCAAGAACTAGGTCAATTTATGGAAGAGCTTCTGTTACAGGAAAAGCACATTCAATTATTATTAATGGGTGATTGGAACACCTGTATAGGGGAGCTAAATTAATATTTAAAAGAGAATGATATAGCAGAAGTGGATGAAAGTATGAGTATCCCCAAAAGAAGAACTAGGGACAAAAAAGTTAATGGTAAGGGGATAATGTCATGAACCCACTCCTGGGGGTCAGACCCACTGAGCTGACAGTGCCCACCCTTAAGTACAATCTGTGATGGGGGGCAGGGATACCCTCCATGTCCTTTAGACTGCTCACCGAGATCACAACTGCACCTCTGCCACAAGGATCCTGGGCATCCCTCTAGCTCTGGATAAGGGTGCAATAGCAGTCTTGAATCTTGTGGCCAAATACGAACCCTTCCTTGGCTATTACACACAGGAGGAAGACCCAGGAATCACATTCTCTCTTTGAGGTAGCAGCATAAAAATCTGATTTGGCCTTCTCACTACATGACTTGCAACAGCCTAGTTCAAAATCTTTGTAGACTCCGGTATTCTCCCTATACTTCCAGATCCCTTACAGACCCTTTTCTCAATTTGGTTGGTTACGGTGGCCCCTCTGGCAATAACAGTTTTCACAAACTATTAATAAACTCTCTACAGCCACACATACAAAATAAGAACTCTAATGCAGGCAGACTTTCTTTAGGAAAACAAATGTTTTACTAAAATACTTGAATAAATACAAGTACAACTAAACAGAGACTATTAATTTGGGTTACAGTATATGGGAAAAGAAATGGAAAAATGCATAATGAAACACACTAAGACTGTTAGCTAATCTACCTGAGGGATGAAGATTTCCAGGTCCAGAGAATTGCTGGTTTGCATATTACTTCAGTTTTTCTGTAGCAGCCTTTGTTTCTTAGGCAGTCTCTTGCTGAGAGGTGTTCTCTGTGGTCAGGGAGAGAGAGAGAGAGAGAGAGAGAGTCCAAACAGAATGGCAAAATGGCCCTGAGTGTCTGTGTTGGGGAGTTTATATAGAAGCCCCTTCCCCAGCAGTCTGTGAATAAAGACTGGCCCTCACAGGTCAGTGAATAGAGGTTGGCATTTCTCTATTTAGGCCACCGAGTGTCACTCTTGTGCTTCCCCAAAGTTTTATTTTCCTGATAACCTTTACTGAATCAGATTCCTATAGTTAACCCAGATTTGACAATCTCACACAGATTTGTTAGAAGGATGTTTCCTGGCACTTATAAAAAAATGTCAGTGTACTGTGGGAACCTTTTCTGTCACCTCTTGTCTAAGACCATTACCCTTTTGATCTTAAGGGTTTACAGCAATGGAAATAGCTTTTTTCATCCTGGGATTTTGAACTGGCTTAATTTAATTAGTTATAAGGAATATCCTGTTAGTTGTATGATTATATTAGCTGATTTTATTACTTCTGTTTCCCTTGGCCAGTTAACTTAGAGGAATACTCTTTGATCATGTATCCACAAGCTTTTTGACAAGAACTTGTCAGATTCCTGCAAGCAAGGTTGGCCTTGTAGGTCATAGGAAGGTCAATCCACCCTTTAAATAAAATACAGTCTTTTCTCTATATGCCTTTGCTGACATTGGCATGCACATAGAATTGCATAAAAAACATATATACAACAGAATAATATCTACAAATAAGGGCTAGTAGTGGGGTAGCTCACCACAGATAGTACATATGAAGTTATTGATGAACCAGAATCTTTGTTTACTGAATGGTAGAAGTGCTAAAGATTATTTTGGTGAAATTACCCTTCCTACAAAAAATGGAGGCTGTAGTTTATATCTTGCTGCTGTTGATATTAGTCTCTTCCATAAAGTGGAAATCTTTAAAAAACAATACCAGAGGTGATTTCTGACCATTTTTCAATTTTGGTTACTCTACATTTGGGCATTAATGTCAATTTTAATACTTGTATTAATAATAGTCTTCAGGAGAAAAAAGATGATAGATATACAGCATGATGATTAAATAATGCAGAGCAATTATATGAGTTTAAGTTGAAAGGATGCATTTCTACAGTGTCCTGAAGTGGATATTTTAATGCATTTCAGAAATTTTATGATCTATTTTAAACAAGGCTTAAACCAAGGAACACAAATTCAATCATTTGGCAGTAGATTGGCTTCAAAAGCAGCATGGTATGATGGGAAGTGCCTAAAATTAAAAAAAAAAGTACTAAATTCAATAGCCCACATTTTGAGAAAAAATGTTTGATGTTAATTATAGGAGGGGCTTTATGCTATTAAGATAAGAATATAGAATGGCAATTAGAAGGAAAAAAGGGTGCTTATAATAGATACCTATGGGGAGAGCTCCAGGAAGCACTCAGAAATAAAGACAACAAAATGTTCTGGAATCTAATTTCAAATGCACAAACTATAGAATGGTGGATAGGTAAGTGTGTATTATGGATTTTGTTTCACATACCCGAGCTGTGTGAAAAAAATCCATAACTTCAAACTTACCTATCCTTTATTTTTTATAATTGCTGGTGTGAATGTTTAGACTGTATTTCTAGCAGATTGGCAGAAAAAGAAATTTTTTTTAGCTAGGGTGTGGTTTTATTTTTGAAGAAATTGAACTGTACATGAAAAAAATACAGTTGAAAATATTGCAGTTGAAATACCTTTTGTGAAACAATAGAATGCAACAGTTTCTTTGGGGAATGTCATATCAACCAGACTTTGGGTTATTATGAAGTGTCATATCAACTGGATTTCAGGTTATTATTGTCTTTGGAGCATAATAACCTGAAATATGGTTGATATACATTTTTAACAAAACAGTAATCTGGTTGATATTTATAGTCACCAGTAATTGTAATGTAATAATATGAATATAGATGCAATTACCCCAGTTTTGGACTGGGTAAAGAGTTTTCAAAAATGATATTTTATAGAAAAGTTTCAGAACAATATGTCATTTTCTGTAGAAAAGATTCAGAACAAAGTATCCTTTTCTCTTTATAACTAGCAACATAATAACTGATAAAAAGCTACGATGGGAATCTTTGGTAATTAGTCAAACAAGGAAATATATCATGTCCCAAAAATGAAATAAAATTCATGGAATAGACACCATTTCAGCTGAACTCTATCAATATAATGTAGATTGGTGGGTTGAAGTTTTTCACAGGAGTTTATATATATTACTAATTCAGTTGATATTCCTAAATCTTGACTCACTGCAGAAGTTGTACCTATTTATAAAAAAGGATGTAGGAAAGATCCTGCCAGCTTTAGGCCAATTGCCTTGCAATGTATATCTGCAAACATTTTTTCACATGTATTATTAGATAAATTAAATGGCTGGATAGAAGAATGTAAGATTTTAAGTGCTAGACAATTTGACTTTAGGGAATGTTTCTTGACAGTTGATAGTATTTTCATAATAGATCATCTTATAAGGAAAACAACGATGTTATGTAATAATGGTCTGTACTTTGCATTTATTGTTATTTATGCTGCCTTTGATAATGTTAATAGAACGATTTTATGGGGAATTCTAAGACATTGAAACATAGATGAAAAGTTACTTTTATTGATACAGAGACTTCATACAGATGCACATATTTAAATAAGATATAGCAGTGATGGTAAATTGACAAAATACATTCATTCTAATAAGGGGGAAAACAAAGATGTTTATTAGCCCTGCTACTGTTTAACATATATATCAAACAACTTGTATATAATCTAGACAACTATGATGCTGATGCTCCCAATGTATATGGATTTGGAAATCTACTACCGTGGTACCTCTTCCCAAAGGGGGTGACCCGTCCAATCCCAGAAATTTCTTCCCCATATTTCTACTGCCTATCCTAGCTAAGGTCCAAGAGTACCTGGTGCTGGAGCAGCTCTCCAACTTCCTTATCTCCTACTCCTCCTTCTTCACCCTCTTCCAGACTGGCTTCCTTAAAGATCACTCCATGACCACCTCCCTCTTCCAGCTCACTGAGTCCATTCTCACAGGGATGGACCAGGGATGCATCACCTCTGTCATCTTTGTCAATCTGGCCAAAGCCTTTGACACTGTCACCCACTCCCTTCTCCTCTTCAAGATGACAGTGACCGGCCTCTCCAATCCAGTCACTGGCTGGTTCCGGTCCTACCTCACTGGCCAGTCCCAATCTGTCAGAGTTGGCACTTCAACCCACCCCACTCACAATAAACACAGGTGTCCCCCAAGGTTCAGTACTTGGATCTATTCTCTTTTCCATATTTCTGAGTGACCTTCCTAATGCCTGCTCATCTGCTAGCATACATATGTATGCAGACAACACGGTGTTATTCTCCTCTGGGAGTTCCCCTTCTGAAGTGAATACCAGTCTTCAACTGGACTTCAACAATGTCCAGCACTGGTTTAATGCTAACCAACTCTCACTGAATGTCAAAAAAATGGTCTCTATGACCTTTGGCACCAGACAAAAGCTTTTCAGACTGGACTCCACCCCCAGCTGTCATGCCCTGTCTGGGTCCAAACTGGATGATGTCCCCTTTTTTAAGTACCTTGGGCAATGGCTAGACAAAAATCTAGACTTTGGTGTACACATTGATGCCATTCACAAGAAGTTGTACAGACACTGCAGCTGCCTGCTCATGCAAGCTAGGCATGAAATTGCCCAAAAGATGACACTCCCAGTCTTCGACTTTGGGGACATCATCTACAGTTCTGCTCCTAAGATCACCCTAGCCAGGCTGGACACTCTCTTCAACTCCTTCTGCCGCTTTGTCCTTGGTTGCTCCCCTCTCACTCACCACTGCAATCTCTACACCTCCCTCTCCTTCCCCTCCCTTGCCACCAGGAGCCGATCCCACACAGCTAAATTGATAGGTAAATACTGGCTTGGTTCTCTGCCATCTTATCTGTCTTCCCTCTTGTCGATCC
This sequence comes from Neoceratodus forsteri, assembly GCA_016271365.2. Lineage (NCBI taxonomy): Eukaryota > Metazoa > Chordata > Ceratodontiformes > Ceratodontidae > Neoceratodus > Neoceratodus forsteri. The sequence goes on along the minus strand of JADMNL010000024.1, from coordinate 195,101,485 downwards.
CTCCCACCTTCTCCTACTCACTTTGATCCTCAATACACAGAATGCTTGCCCTCCCACTGTGGTATACATCATCTGGTTGCAATGCCTTTTCATAGAAACATAGAAACATAGAATTTGACGGCAGATAAGGACCGCTTGGCCCACCCAGTCTGCCCATTTCCCTACCTACTGGATAAGCTGCAGATCCTAGTTAACCAGCAGCCTACTTCTTCCTACCCCCACCCCCCAGAATTGCCTTATGACTATCCCATGCATGCTTGAATTCCCCCACTGATTTTGACTCCACAACCTCCTCCGGAAGGCCGTTCCATGCATCCACAACCCTCTCTGTGAAGAAATACTTCCTTAAATTACCTCTGAGCCACCCCGCTCTATCTTCAAATTGTGCCCTCTTGTTCTTGCACACCTCTTTTTTTGAAAGATGCTACCCTCTTGGACTTTGTTGATTCCCTTGAGGTACTTGAAAGTTTCTATCATGTCCCCCCTCTCCCTCCTTTCCTCGAGGCTATACATATTAAGCTCCTTAAGTCTCTCTCTTCATATGACTTCGGTGCAGACCCTGCACCATTTTATTGCCCTCTCTGGACAGCTTCCATCCTGTCTATGTCTTTCATGGAGATTGGGTCTCCAGAACTGCACACAGTACTCCAGATGGGGTCTCACCAGCTGTCTGTACAGAGGGATAATAACTTCCTGTTTTCTACTGGTGATGCCTCTCCTATGCATCCCAGTATCCCCCAACCCTCCTTGCTGCCCTCTCACATTGCTTGCCCATCTTTAGGTCATCTGATATGACTACCCCAGGTCCCTTTCCATTCTTGTTGTTTAGTATCTCACCCCCATTGTGTACTCTTTCCCTGGTATTTGTTTCCCGGTGCATTACCTTCTTACATTGAATCTAAGCTGCCATACATTTGACCATTCCTCTAACCTTGCAAGTCCTTCTCATCCTTTCCACCCCCCTGTGCATCAACTCTGTTGCAGATCTTAGTGTCATCTGCAAAGAGACATACTTTTCCTTCCAGTCCTTCTGCAATGTCGCTTATAAAGACATTGAAGAGGACCGGTCCTAATACTGAACCCTGCGGTACCCCACTAGTAGCCCTCCTTTCTTCTGAGTGGACTCCATTTACTATAACTCTATGTGTCCTATTCTCCAGCCAATTCTTTACCCAGGCTGTCATCTTGGGACCCACTCCCAGGCTGGCTAACTTGTATATTAATCTTTTGTGTGTGACTGTGTCAAATGCCTTGCTAAAGTCTAGGTAGGCCATGTCCACAGCCCCTCCCTGATCTACTACTTTGGTCACCCAGTCAAAGAAATCTATCAGATTTGTCTGGCATGACCTTCCCTGTGAATCCATGCTGCCTAGGGTCCTGTGCCTCTGGCCTCTAGATACTTGACAATTCTTTCCTTCAAGTGATTCCATCATTTTCCTATCACTGAGGTTAAACTAACAGGTCTATAGTTTCCTGCTTCTGCCTTGCTCCCACTTTTGTGAGGGAATCACATCTGCCTCCTCCAGTCCTCGGTACCACCCCATCCTCCCATGATTTGTTAAAAGGGTAGTCAGTGGTGTCACTAGTTCTACCCTTAGTTCTTTAAATTCTGGGATGAATCCATCAGGCCCCTTGCTTTGTCCACCTTCAGTTTTAAGAGTTCTTTCAGAACCCTTTCTTCTGTAAATGGGCGGTATCAACTTCTGTATCAGAGTGTTACTACTGTTTGTTTTATGTATCCCCTCTTCCTTCGTAAATACTGAGCAAAAATATTTGTTTAGTATCTCTGCCTTTTCACAGTCTCCCTCTGTCACCCTCCCTCCCCTTTATTAAGCCTCACTATCCCTCCCTTGGTCTTCCTTCACTCCCTGATGTGCGTATAAAGGTTTTCCCCTTCTTAACTGAGTTGGCTATCTTTTCCTCGGTTTGGGCCTTTGCTGTTCTGACTGCCTTCCCAGCCTCCTTTTGCTTTAACTGATACAGTTCTCTGTCCTGCTCCTTCTACGATTCCTTGTACTTCCTGAATGCTTTCTTTTCTCTTGAACCTTCACTGCCACTTCCTTTGAGAACCATAGTGGTTTCTTACATCGTCTTGTTTTGTTTATTGCTTCACACAAAGGCTTGTTACCTCTGTGATGGCAGTTTTATTATTCCATTGTTCTTCACCCTCCTTCCTGCCCATTTGCTAGTGCATTCCTTAGGCACTCACCATTATGGCAAAGTCATCCTCCTAAAGTCCAGTACTTTTGTCTTTTATGGCTTGACTCTATTACTGTGTTTATTGTGAACCATACTGTTTGATGGTACGCTAGTTCCCAGATGGCTACCCACTTCTACATCTGTGATCTCTCTCCATCTCCATTGAGAGTATCAAGTCTAATATTGCTCCCTCTTGGTGGGCTCAGTACTAGTTGTCTAAGGCATGCCCCCTGTAGGGCATCTAGAATAACTGCACTCTTCGAAGTGGCAGCTGCAACTGCACTCCAGTTAACATCTGGCATATTCAGATCACCCATCAGCAGTATCTCCCCTTTTTCTGCCATTCTAAGTATACTTTCTATCATTTCCTTGTCATTCCCTAGCTTCTGGAACTTCCTCTCCCTCAAAATTTGCTCTGCCCAAACTCGCCAGTCCCTTGTTCACCTTCTTCAGAAGCACACAGCTCATTGCTGCTATTGCTACTAAGCCTCCCCTACCTACCTCCTTTTTCTATCTTATCCATCTGCAGCACCCCTTTAGTCTTCATACACTAACTTTCCTACATCCGTTCCTCTACCTTGCCCACCTCTCCACCCCTCACTTCCCCTTCCTCTCTCCTCTTACTCAACATCTATACCTTCCCCAGCCTACTCCCTGTTCCCCCTTGCAGGGTTCTCTGCATCCTGAAGGGGTGATGGTCCTGGTTACCCACTCTCTTACCTTTCCTCCTCTAAACTGCCCTCCTCCACCACTTACTCTGACATCTCCCATCTATCCTTCTCCCTATTTCACCATCTCTTTTTTCTCCTGCCAGCTCCCCATCCCCTTGCAGGGTTCCCAGCATCCTGAAGGGGTGAAGGTCCTGGCTGTGACATCCTCCATCGACCCTTCTCCCCCATCCCCATCTCTATTCTTCTTCTTCTTCTGCAAGCTCCCAGTCCCCCTTGCAGGGTTCTCTGCATCCTGAAGGGGTGATGGTCCTGGCTACCCAATCCCTCTACCCTCTCTCCCTCCTCCTCCTTGCAGGTTTCTCTTCACCCTCAAGGGGTGATGGTCCTGGCTACCTTACCTCCCTCTATCTTTCCTCCTATAAACTACCCCATCTCTATTCCTCTTCTGCTAGCTCCCTGTCCCCCTTGCAGGGTTCCCAACATCCTGAAGGGGAGTAGGACCTGTCTAGCCACTGATGCCTAGAATCCCTCCCACCTTAAAATAAGCACTTACCTTCCATGCATACTCCAAACCCTTAACTACTAGCATTGTCCTTGAATGCTCCCACCTTTGCACTGCCAGCTCTGTTCTCAGCTACCTCTTCACCCCTTTAACTGGGTTAGTTACTAGGTTTAATTCTAATGTTGTATACATAAAAATTGCTGTCCATTATGTTATTATGTTTCGTGATGTACTGTGTTTCAGAATATCTGCTTATTCTGCCCTACTATTTCTAATTTATGTACCTGTCTTTATTACCCGGATTGCATGAGGAATGCATATGTCCTGTACACCTGTTATATTGACTGCTGGTTTTCTTCTACTGCTAATGTAACCCCCCTCCCACCAGGATGCTTCTGGAAATGAGCTGTTCACAGTTCATGATGCATTCCTAGTGAATCTCTTTTAAATAAATAAATAAAATATGGGACTACAATCAAAATACTAATATACACTAATGATGCAGTTCTAATTTCTAAGTCAACTAAAGAACTCCAACTGGCTTTAGACTCTGTAGTGAATACTTCAGATAAATTATAGCTTAAAAAAATACTAAGGTTATGATTGTTAGTACACCTTAGAGTCTAAGATATACGTGGGGGATTAATGGAACCCCATTTATTTATTTTATTTATTTCTGTCTTTGGTTATCGGGTGGGTGCACTGATCCAAAGGATCTTTTTTCAGTCACAATCCAAGCCAATGCAAAATGGCACAGTAAAATACAATACAATATACAGTAAAATAGAGTTATTGTACAAGTTTAGATACATAAATATGGTTGGGCACACCATATTTAAGTGGACAATAAATAGGGAAAGATACAATACAAGAACAGTAAAACAATCTGAGCGGTGAGGCAAATACAGAGAAATGTAGAGTGATATAATACAATTTTGAAAGCACGATAGGGTCAAGACACAGTGCAAGAAAATGGACAATAAAATAGGAAAGTACAGTACAATTACAAATATAGAGGAGGGCTGGGTGTCAACAGTACAGTAAAACAAGTGGAACAGAGAAACAAATGCAGTGACTGGTAGGTCACTGAGGATAACAATAGGTCAGAGGGGGAGAAGAGGTGAGCAGGGAGTGGATGCATCCCCAAGATAGGTGGGACTTAGCATGGGGAGGAGATGGGGGAATAAGTAGACAGGGGTGGGGAGGTAGCAGGAAGGAAATTACCCTGAAGAGCAAGAGCATTTGGCTTCAGACATCAACCAGGCTTTGAGATGAGACTGGAAAGTGAGGTGCGTGTCAATTGCATGGAGGGATGCCAGGATTCTGTGTTGGGGCCACGACTGATAGGGATTTACCTCCCATAGTGGTGGAAACTCTAGGGACCTGAAGAAGGGGTACAGATGATTTGCAGAGACACCTGGGCACAACCCTGACATTGTGGAGGGATCAATACAGGGACACTTCACCACCTCTAAGAGTGCTATCAATGATACAGCCAAGAGTATAGTTGAAGTGGACTTGGAGAGAGAGCCACCCAAGTGACTGATAAAGGTCACAGTGGTGGGTTGAGTATGGTGCCAGGAGTGCAAAGTGGCAGACACTGTTGTGGACTGAGTTAAGTCTTGCAAGCAGGGCGGAGGACACATGTGAGTAGATGGGGAGCAGTAGTTGATGATGGAGAGTAGGTTTCCTTGGATGATGGTTAGGTGGGCCTCAGGGGTCAGCTAATGTTTTAATTGATAGGCAGCCTTGAGTTTCTGGTGTACCTTACATACAATGAGGGTGATGTGCTTGGTGCAAGAGAGAGTGGGGTCAAGGGTTACGCCCAAGTATTTGAACTTAGGCACATTCTTCAAGGCAGGACCTTTAGGAGAAGACACAGAGAGGGAGGAATTCAATTTCAGGATGCTAGCCAGGTAGGGTTTAGACCCAAGGAGCATTGATTTGGTTTTCTTTTTGTTTACCAGGAGCATGTTTGACAAAAAACAATTGTAGGCAGAGCCATAGTTTTGGGTAAGTACAGAGAAAATGTTGGTTAGTGACCTGATACTGTTGAAGAAGACAAGATCATACATGTACAGTAGTGAATAATAGTTTAGGCTGTTGTGGGGAGGGAGTTGATAAAGATGGAAAACAGTAGGGGGCTCTGGATGGAGCCCTGGGGGATGCCCATGGAGACAGGCAGTTCTGGGGAAGTGGCAGTTCTGATGCATACCAATTGGGAATAGCCTGAGAAGTAGCTTCAGAACCATAAGGAGATCTCATGGGAGCAGCCAAGCAGGTGGAGTTTGGTATGTAGAAGGGAGTGGTTGACGAAGTCGAAGGCCTTGGTCAGGTCCACAAATACAGCACCTGTGGCTTTCCCCCAATCCATGTTCCTAAAGACATGGTCAGTAAAGTGGTCCAGAGCAGTTGTGGTGCTGTGGTGTTTATGGAACCCATGTTGTTGACTGCACATTAGGTTGTACTTCCAGATGTGATCAGATAGTTGGCACTGAACAATTTTCTCAAGGAACTTGCTCAGGTGGGGAACGATGGAAATTGGCCTGTATTTGTCTGAGGAAAGGGGGTCCCCGGCTTTAAATATCAGTACCACCTTGGCAACCTTCCATGAGTCAAGCATAGTTGAGGTGGCCAGTGCCAGGTTAAAAATGAAGGTGAGGGGTTTGGAGATGGCAGGTGAAATGAGCTTAAGCAGAGAGGGGTAGAGGCCATAAGTGGCAGGGCTGCCCCTGTTTGGAAGACTCTTAATGAGTTTGGTGGTATCCTTATTGGAGAAGTAGTAGAATCTGAAGTAGAAAGGATCTGATGTGGAAAGGAGGGGAACATCGGAGGGACAGGAAGAAAAGGGCAGACCACCAGGACTAGGCCCAGATCTGGTGTGTTTCTGGGCAGGTAGTTTTCTGATGTAGGCTGTGAGGTCTGTAAATTGAGTACTGGGTCATTATAGTGTAGACAAAACTGTGTGTGAAGAACTGTGCTGTCTTAAGTGCATATGGAAGTACAGCGACAGGGGTATTAGAGCGAAATGAAAATATCGCTACTCCTGTCACAGTGGAATGGAAAACAGAAGTGAGGAAAATGGATTTGAGCACTGCTGCTTGAGTGCTCAGTCAAACCACTCCCATGGTGGAGTGGCCAAGGCACTCGACCCAACAGTAGGTGAGTGGGGGAGGCCAGGGTTTGAAACCCTGCTCAATGGAAATAGTTTACTTCCATCTGTGTGGCCATGAATAAGTGATGCATTGTGAATTTTAAGTTGCCTCTCAGTCCACACCTCATCGGAGTTGATTATAATTATTCCAGGGGCTGCGGGGTTCATTGCTTCCCACAAAAATTAAAGAATTCATCAGGTGTGCAGTGATTTTGTGCAGTTGGCATTATGTACCACAGCTGTGATGCCACACATTGTTGTTTATGCACGGTGTTTCCTTGCGCAGTTTCACCCATGACATTATGACCCCGTACCCGTAAATTTCATGTTAAAGGCCTGGACAACCTCTGATGGATCAGTCAGAGGGCCAGCGGGGGAGCTAAGATGGATAACAGGGCTGTGGGTCCATGGATTTAGCAGGGAACCAATCGAGTCCCAGAAACAGTGGGGGTTACCAAGGTTATCCCTTTGTAAATTGTGGTAGAAATTCTGTTTCTGGGACTTGGCAGTTTGTTTGTATATGTTACGCAAATGCCTGTAGTCATTCCAGAGAGTGGGGAAGGGGTCTTTTTGTAGGCAGCCCACTTTCTGTCCCTTTCTTTCATAAGTGACAAGAGTTCCTTAGTGATCCAGAGGGTACAGCCACCTCTCACTCTTCTAGTAGTGAGTGGGAAGTGACGATCCTGAATCCACAGGAGGGCATCCATGAGAATACTCACTGCTGATGCCACATCCATGAGGGAATAGAGTGCAGATCAGTTCACTGCCCAGAAAGTTTCTAGGAGATTAGAGGTGTCCAGGTAGTTAAAATTATGGAAGGAGAGGTATTTTTTGGGGGGGAGGGGCATTTAGTCTTGGTGGACCAGATGACATAAGTAGGGGAGTGGTCACTGATGGAGTCAGACAAGGTCCCATCCTGGAGAACCTTGTCCTCCCTGTTTGTGGCCACCCAGTCTAGCAGGGAGTGATTTTGCATGCAGATGTTGTGTCTGGTGGGGATAGAGATGGTTTGCATCAGGTTGTATTGTTTTAGTAGGTTGGCATAGTCAGCTTGGAGGACACTTAACCAGTTAAGGTTGAAGTCACCCAGGAGAATAGTATCCCTGGGAGGTGTGAGTTGGCACAGACCTGTTCATTAAACCTGGTGTGCCCCCAGTTGGTGGGTTGCAGCAGCACCCTAGGTAATTTTTTTTGCTGAGCCCAGATTCAGCTCAGAGATTAGCCACTCACTAAGGGAGTTGAGGTTGGAGCTGAGGATGGAGGAGGCAGAGAGGGGTTCCCTGAAGTAGAGTGTAACACCACCACCCTTCTTTTTCCCAGGTTTGTCTCAGCAGAACATGGAGTAGCCAGGCAGTTGGTACATAGCATCAGGGATGTGCAGTTTTAGTCATGTTTCCGAGAGATTGAGGACATGGGGCTTATATAGGGATACCTAAGTTTCTAGGTCAGCGACTCTGGATGGGAGACTACAAATGTTTAGATGTACAAGTTTTAGTCCTGGGGAGCTGGGGAGCTGGAGTATTGTTAAAGTGGGCAATAGGGATATTTATAGGGCCCAGGTTACTTTCAATAGCCCCTCCCAGCAGCAACAGGGAAAAGAGGGGACAGTAAGGGTGGGGCAGTAAGGAGGATGATAGTGAGAGTGAGTGCAAGTAGAAACCAGGTTAGCGATGATCTAGGTTAGAGAGAAATGCATATAATAGGGTGCCCAGAGGAGTTAGTTACCATCTGTTCACCCCTGTTGGAGGGTCAATTGGTCAGAGGGTAGGTGTGAAGGAGGATAGATTCTCCTGTTACAGAGCAAGTACAGAAACATAGACATCAACTACCATCAAAGTGCCTAGCAGAAAGGCTGCCAGCAGAGGGAGCAATACAAATTTCATCTTTGTGAGTTATATCTGCTAAACACCTGTAGCAGTATAAGGCAATGATTGGCCTAGTAGTTAGGGCTCCTGGCTGGGACAACAAGACAAAGGGCAGAACAGGTTCAAGTCACAGAGCCCCACACCTGTGGAAAATTTCCCAATACTTCAGTGGAGGGAGGGATGAGTAAGGAGGAGGGAAGGGGAAGGAGGTAAGCAGAGGACAAAAATAAATGAAGAAGGGGGAATTCTTGCAATAGGGTGGGACAAAAATAGTTTGTTTGGAGGTAGGGCCAGGGTTGGTGGGGGCGGGGGGATGATTACACTGTTACTTCGGGGGAAAGGTGGGCAAGACCAAGTGGGGCCTAGGATAGGGATGCAAAAGTGCGGTGATTGGTTCTGGCAGAAATAAAAAGGTAAAACATCCCTGGGTGGGAGGAGGGAGGGAGGGTGGTTGGGTGGGTAGGCCTAAGCGGCACCATTCTCCAGTCTGACAGTGAAGTTCAAAGCAGCAGGCTGATGCTAGGGTGGGGGAGAGTTCCAGACTGCAGGCTGCCCCCAGTAAGCCGATAGAGGGCTAAACAGTGCTGAATCTCTGTGGTCCTGGAGCTGGGCTGGGTGGAGGGAGCTTGGGAAAAATCAGAGCAGGAGCAGAGGTTAGCTCTGGAGGGAGGACGAGTGGGCAGATAGGGAAATTCAGTCCAGCCGACCTCCCAAGCACCAGGGCAAGAGACAGGTAGAGATAGGAAATCAGCTAGCACTATTAGGCAGACAGTATGAACAATTAAATGGAAAATAAACATGCACTGCAGCTGCGCGGTAAAGCCCTAAAACTCCTAGGTAGTGGATCGGGCGTTAGCTGTACCCACAACAGTAAAATGAGCAATAGCAGGTAAAGTTAATATTAACAGTGGAATGGCAGTAAGAAAATATAAAATACAGATTAAAACTCCCAGTACTACAGTGTAAACACATAAATTCCCACTAGAACTCATTAAAGGGGAAAATTAAAGTCACTCAGGAAAATAAACTATCTGTGGCTCTTCACTGATCCTGCGGTCGGTCACGTGGTCTGGTACAGCACAAAATAGGACTGAAATGATGGCGCCTGGCCATGGAGAAGAGGCAGGAGACATCTATTATCTTTGTTACCATTGGAAAAGGTTGACAAGTATAATTATACAATGGCAAGGAAATTTCCTGTATTCTGATTGGTCAATGGGTGCCTGAGACTGTGATGATATTACACAATAACATCACTGTATTGTTTTATTTGACCTTCTGATCGATGAGGTCTCTTCAGAAACACAAAAAAATTCACTAAAAACATTTTTATGTATTTTTTTTATTTTCTATAACTTTGAGCCATTGTATAATTGCAATAAGACACTACAAGGTGTGTGTTATTGTGTAATAACATCGCTCCTGAGGTGGTGGAAGCACTCGGCTTCGCCTCATGCTTCAACCCACCCCAGGAGTGACGTTATTACATGATAACACACACCTTGTTGTGCCTTATTGCTTAACTATTTGGGAGTATTTCTACATGCCAGGGAAGGATGGAAAGTATGGAAATAAAGAAGAACAAGGCTAGACAAGCTGTACTAGCAATAAATAGATTCTCAAAGCAACTCATAAATAAATCTGTGGTCATACTAAAAATATATAAAAAGAAAGTCAACTCTGCAATTTTGCATGGTGCTGAAATATGGGGAAATTCAAAATTGGTTGAAATTATGGAACCAACACAAAACCTACTCATTAGATTGGCTTTAGGGTTCCCACAATTTATGTCACCTGAATTCTTGAGAGCAGTGAGTGGTATATCCTTGTTGAAAACACTTTCTGAATTGAGACAAATTAATTATTTCTTAAAGGTGGTTATAAATAAAGAATTACATCCTTTATTATTATAGCTGTTGGTTAGATGCATTAAATGTATCGGATCAAGATATTTTAACATCAATAAAATCGTGGACTTGGTTTAAAGAACTAGATCTTCGATTAAGATGAATGGGGCTAGAAAGCATACTTAGAATTTGGAACATCCCTGAACTGCAAGTCTATGTTAGGGCTGCAAAGGATAGAATTGTTGATGTATACAAATAAACAGACATGTAAAGATTATTCATAACTAAAACTTATATGGGCTATAGTAATCTAAAACAATACACCAAAGAGAACCACATATTTCTTTGCGTGAAAATAATCTTCATGTTAAAACTATTGCTAGATTAAGATTTAATGTTAATTTAGGTACTGGCACATATTTTTTAAACTGGTTTCAATACCGTGAAGTTTTAAACTGTAGGAGCAGCAGGTCATGATGTTGGACTACAAAGCATATTCTTTTAGAGTGTGAATAATTGTGAAGCTGAAAGGATAAATGATTGGATAGTCCTATAATACATCTGCCCAGAAGCTCTGAATATGAAAAACTCTCATATCTGCTAAATTCTGCTAACATAAAAGTAATATATTGTGTGGCTAGGTTTGTACTGGTAGCTCTTAGTATGAAATAAGATCTACTGTTGTAAAAAATTATTGATTATAAAGCCGATTCTTTTGTCTTATTTATTTATTTATTACAATCATTGGATTACACCTTTGAGTCAGACTCTTTTGCAAAAGTTCCTCATCACAGATACAAGAAAAGACAAACATGCATAGTTACATGAATACAAGCATTATATAATTAACAGGCTGTACAAGTCATACTATGTTATACAAGCAATGACTGAGAATTAGGTTCCAGACAGTAGGACCCTAAGCATGCAGATTGACATTTAACACTGGTAAACACAGGAATTCTGTGCCCTATTATTCAGGCAATTGAGATCATAATTAAAGTGTAGTAACAGCAGTGTGACTGGAGCATATCCAGGCTGGTATTGCCCTTAGTTGTAGCTGGGAAGCAGATAATTAATGAATAAAATAGACTTGCAAGTCAGGAGTAAGAGACTTAGGTGGGTTATCCAAACCTGAATATACAGATGTGTGTATGTTTTCTATTTAAGATTTTTTAAAATATATTTTATGTCTAGTAATATTGTATGTTGAACATAAATGTTATGGATACAGTACTTGCGAAATAAATAAACTTGAAACTTGAAACAAAAGTAAAAAAAAAAATTAGGATTTGATACTACAATGAGTTAGAACAGTAGTAGGCCCAGGCCCATGATTTCTGTCCCCACCGCTCAGTGGTGGCAACTACTAAGGTTACTTTCCCGTATGTAGATGTTCCAACCTCAATTTGAAGGTGGACAAATTTGGTGCATACACTATATCACCTGGCAATTGATTCCACAGTTTTATTGCACAGGGAACAAAAATATATTTCCTGAGATAGGTTTCTAGGGATTTCATCCACAAGTTTGCGTTTGTGCCCCCAAGATCAACTGTATTTGTAAATACGGGGTACAGCCGTGGGTGCCACTATGGCACCCAATTTTGCTAATTTATTTGTGGGAAAATGGAAAAGGATTATCTTTATAGCGCCGCCACAAATCCATTTATTGACAAATTGGATTTGTGGCGGCACTTTATTGATGATATTTTAGTCACAAGGAAGGGAACAGTTAGTGAATTTGAACAATTTATTGTGTGGATGGAAAGTACAAGCTCTTGTCTTAGATACAAATATTATATTATTTCAGTGGAAATCATGTATCTAGATCTGAAGATTTATAAAAATATAATGGGAGATGTCTGTACTACCCTATATCATTAAAGCGACAGACAAAAATAGTTTGTTAAGATACGAGAGTTACCATCCAGCACATGTGCGGTTCAACATACCAAAAGGACAACTAGCGAGAACCTTAAGAAAGTGTACTGAAAATGGAGAATTCCTACAGAAAAAAGTGTTGCAGGTGCATAGGTTTAAAGAGAAGGGGTACAGTACCCACAGTATAGAGACTGCCATTCAAAAGGTAGATGCTATGAAGAGAGAGACTACCCTACAATATGCAAATAAAGCACAAAGCAAAACACAGGATATGAGTTGCCCTTTTTTTACTACCTTTTCGAATAGAGCAGATCAGATACATAAAATTATAGAAGAAAATTGGGCAGTGCTTTCTGTTGAACCGAAATTGGAGGGTGTGGTTGCAGCTGGACCTAAGATTGTGTTTTGTAGATGTAAAAACATTAAGGATAGAGTACTCAAAAAATACTGTCTGGGTCCAGTAATCTCATGCCAAGCTACTTTATCTACCCAACCCCAGGGAACTTACAAATGTGGGAAATGCTTGTATTGTAAATATGTAAAACAAGACAAATGTTTTGTCCATCCTGGGTCAGGTAAATTGATCGTTATCATGGATTCCATCACATGTTCCAGTACTAATGTTGTTTATTTGTTAGAATGTAGTTGTGGTGCATACTATGTGGGGAGAACTGTGTGCAGTTTTAAAGTGAGGATAGGAGAGCATGTAAGGGCAATTCGAAAAAATGATTGTACCTATGCCATTGTTAAACACCTCCTGACAAATAGGGGAGGTGTACATAACATTAATTTCATTGGCATAGAAACTGTGAAGATTGGAGTAAGAGGAGGGAATGTGAAAAAAGATAATAGGACAACAAGAGAGTTATTGGATTTTTGAATTGGGGGCCAGACGAAATTTGGTACTTAATGATAGTATAGATTTGTCAGCATTTTTGAAAAAATATATATGTTAAACACATATTTTTATTCCCTCATCTCTCTTTCTTCCCCCCTTCCTCTCTCTCTGCCCTTCCCCCCATCCATGCCCTTTATATAGTCATTTGTGAGACCCACTTATGAATAAAAAGAGAAAAAGAAGTGAAGGTTTTTTGGAGAGATGGTACCACACATTTTATATAAGGTTGTGGATCATACCAAAGTGACTTAATGAAATAAAAGAAAATAATTTCTGACTGGTCACAGAAAGAATAAACTGTGGATTAAACATGATGAAGAAGATCATTTACTGTGAGGTGATAGTCACTACTAGTATTGTGTTATGGGAATAGTAATAATGACATAATGAAGTAAAGGAATTTTGTTAGATCTAAGGCTTGATAAAACAATGCTTGAAAGTAAAGTGAAGGAGGTGCCTGGGATCGTTATGTTTTTTTTTTAAACTAATAAGTATTTGTGGTAATTAACCATTTACTATACAATACCCATGTTATAAAGATTTTATAAAAAAATTGATTTAAAAATTAAAAAAATATTTTTGTGTAATATAAACATATTTTTTTAATTTTAGAATTTATAATAAAAGCTAGAATTCGTGTGTATAACATGTGTAGTTAAATTTATGAATGAGAAAAGTATGAAGTATTATGTAAATTGTGTTGTTCAAATGCAATTTAGTGAAAAACTATATAGATTAAATGAGAGTATAGGTGATTGGTGTATAATGCACATGACCTTTTAGTATTTAAGAAGCACCTGGTACACAAGCATCTTGACTCTGAGGAAGCTTAGGAGTACACTAAGTGAAACATCAGTCATTGTCTATATTTCCTGCTGGATTTGTACCTGTGTTTGTACCTGTTGATGTCATTTATATGAAAGTCCATTTAATAGAACTGAGTGGTCCAGAGTCTCTGTGGTGGAGTGACAGGTGCTTTCAGCATTCTATAGCGTTAAACTTAGAGATCATAGGTCCAAGTCCTTTAACCCATACTCATATGCTTTATTCTTACAAAAGGGGGTAAGTCTAGTGAATCTTTGCTGTGTTTTATCAATCACACCAATGTCCTTCCTGAGATGAAGACTCCAAAACTGCTAACAATAATCTGTGTTTGGCCTAATATAAGTTTTGTACAGAGGCAGAAGAACTGAATCAGTTTTGGGAAAAAAAATCTTCTGACATAATTAATTAAATGACTGGTCTTGTTGGCCAGTTGCCTGCACTGATAACTATTCTTGAGGTCGTTGCTTACAAACACACCTAAATCCCTCTCATTGTCAATAACTTTAACTTTTATTCCATGAATGAAATAGTCCTGCAAACAGTTATTTCTCCCAAAGTGCAGAACAACACATTTCTCCATGTTGAACTGCATCTGATTAGCATCAACCCACTTAACAATTTTATCCAGATCACTGGTCAAGTTGTTCCTGTTAAAGTCGGTGTCAACCAGACTCCCTAGTTTAGTGTCATCTGCATATTTAATGAGTTTGCTGCTACCATCCAATTGTGGGTCATGGATAAACACATTAAACAGCAAAAGACCCAGCACAGAACCCTGGGGCACCCCACTAGTGACCCTGCCCTCTGGGGACATTGATACATTAATCATCACCATCTGCCTCCTGACAGTGACCCAGCTTTATATCCATTTTACCACAGACACGTCCATTCCATGTTTTAGGAGGTTTGACACCATATCATTATGTGGCAGCATGTCAAACACCTTTCTGAAGTCCAAAAACAATACATCCACCTCCTTTTCCTGGTCCAAGTTCTAGTTAAGAAAACTTATCAAGTTAGTGGTACGTGATCTATTCTTGGAGAAACCATACTGAGTAACATCAGACAGGCTGGTATCCTCTAAAAATTTACTCAGCTCATCTCTGATGATACTTTCAGTTATCTTCCCCACTACACATGTCAAACTAATTGGTTTGTAGTTGCCTGGATTAGCTTTACTACCCTTCTTGTGAATAGGTACCAGTACCGCATTTTGCTAGTCGGTTGTAATGTGTGCTTCAATGAGTGATTTATTGCCAATATCAGTAATTAGGGGTGCTAGTACACTAGCCAACTCTCTCAACAGCCTTGGGTGGAGACCATCAGGACCTGCAGGTTTGTTTCCATTCAGTGCCATTAATTTCTTGTACACTGTTTCATAGTTAAAAATTGCCATAATATTGCTGCTAATCTGTTCTATTGCTGGCAGAAGAACTGCTTTGTCTGAAGGATTTTACATAGAACAAAAGTACTCATTAAATACCCTGGCCATATCCCCGGGTGTGCTATTGGTTACGTTATCCTTAGTCAGTGCTATGGGTTACATTATCCTTATTAAGTGAGCCAATAACTCTAATACGGCCACTTTTCCCATTTATTTGTTTTAGTTAATGAATGTATCAGAATTACAACCCTTTGAGTTAGAGACTCCTTTGCAAAGGCTCAACATCATGAAAGAGTAGGAAGGGAAAACAAAATGTACAGTAAAATGAAAGGGTACAGTAGAACAACAAAACAATCAAAGTGCAAGTGGAGAGAACAGGACATTTTAGATATAAGATAACATAATTTATATATGAGTAGAAGCCCTTTAAATCATATTTAGTATGGGATAGCCTAAACTCTGCGCTGATCCTCTCCTCCTTAATTTCATTCTTGAGCAGTCTCAGTGCAGTCTTGTATTTACCTATACTGCCTAAAGTGGGATTCTTTTTCATGGCATGATACTGGTGCCTTTTGACAGACATAAGCTTTTAAACTGTGGTTTATGCCAAAAAGAGTCCCAATGCCTGATAAAATGAAAGTTTTTCTCCCTTGTCCAAGTCCTAAGCCAATAATTAAGTTGGCAAATTCATTATTGTTTCTGCCTAGAGGCCCTCAGTATTGGCAACATTTCTGAGAAAATAATCTCACAGCCTCTGCTTTCCAGTTTTGGGTCTCCAGACTCTCACAAATCAGTGATGGATCTTTCTTGGGGTTGTCAACCATAATGCTCACCTCTTCCCCCAGCCCGTAGCCTCCTATCTGAAGCACAAAGTACAGCTCCAAGCCAGTGCCTCATAGTGATATACTGTTCAAAGGTAGAGAAGTATGTCTCATCACGTGTTGACAACAGAATCTAGCCCTTAGCCCAGTGTGAGGAAAAGAGATCATGTCTGTCCTTGTTTGCTCAGGGGAGGGAGTGGGCATTATGGCTGACAAACCCAAGGAAGACCTCATAACTGATTCACCAAGACTCCAGAGACTCAAACCCTAATGTTCTTTCCTTTTGCTGCTTGGGGGTGGGGGGTAGGGTTGGAAACCCTAATGGCATATTTCCCTACTTTTGTGGCATTAACTTGAACACTAACTGGTGCATTAACACAGATTTTTTGCAAAGAATTTCCTTTCTTTTTGAGATAGTGGAATCATATCCTCATTGACCTGTGTGAACAGATGCAGATGCAACTTCATCCACCTATCGAAGTGCATGGCCCAGCAGGCCCTGCACCTCCATGCAGCAACGGATGTCAGGAATTCCTGGGGCTGTCTGATGGACCACAGAAGTGCAGGGTCCTCTGGGTCCTGTACTTCTATGTGGCTGCAAACACACAGGGCAAAGAATCCATCTCTCAGTCAAAGCACAGGATCCTCTGGCATCCATTGGTGCAGAGTTGCAGGGCCGTATACCAAGAGAAGAGTTCTCTTCACTATATGGTACTTGGGCCCATGTGGCAACCCTGTACTTGCCCTTCCCAAGCTGAGGGATGGTGTCACATGGCAACGCCATCACCCAGCATCGGTCTAGCTAGCTGGGTCACTGAGCTCACCACTGAAAGTTCACCTGCACGAGATCACAAAGTACTACCCCCTTGCGTAAAGGCTGATACTACACACATTTCTTAATAACTATTTTCTTTATTTTATTTTTTTTAATTTTGGCCCCAGATTTTTAAGATAATCCTTTTATGACCCCCCATTATAAACAAGACAACTGGCATTTATAGAATGCTGGCCAAAATGTCATTTTGCACCCTCAAGTGTGAAAACACATCTCGTCCTGGATTCAAAAAGTGACACCTGTCACATTTATGAGTTGGTATGAAAAAATGGCAATTGGTGAAATTACTGTATAAGTGAACGATGAAATATTTCAATGTTTACTTATAACTTGGTAATTTTACCATATTTTTACATCAAATTTTCAACACAGTCTTCTCATGATCCCATCTCCTGAAACTAGTAGGTTACATTTTCAAATCCTGCCTAAAATGTGATCTCATTGAGCATCTGCAAAGCCACCTTTTGAGACAGATTTGAAAAATTTCACCTGCCCTATTCATGAGGTGCGGTCCCAAAAAGGCCATGTTGAAAGTTTGTTGGAAAAATGTTAAAAATGAGCAAAGTTGTAAGTGAACGTTGAAATATTTCAATGTTCACTCATAATGTGGTCATTTTAACATATTTTTACACCTTGTTTTCAACATAGCCTTCTTATGATCCCACCTCATGAATCTGATTGGTGACAATGTTAAAATCCTGCCCAAAAGGTGATTTGATGCAGTGACTACAAAATCATGTTTTGGGTGAGAGTTGAAACATTTCACCTCCCTGGTTCATGAGGTGGGGTGCCAAAAATACCTTGTTGAAAATTTGGTGTAAAAATACTAAAAAAATCTAAAAGTTATAAGTAAAGGTTCAAACCCCATTGAAATACATTGAACCAGACCTACCTAATGTTCTCATGAACAAAATGGGTAATTTGATACCTCTTATTGGACCAAAAAAAGATTTAAAAAATGTTTAAGCTTTTGGACTCGCAGAGTCTTTACTTCATCAGAAACATGGCAGTTAAGGAAAGATATCTCTATGAGTATTTAGAACAAAGTAAGAAAACAAACAAACAAAAGCCTTCGCATATGGATGTGACAGTTCTGCTGATAATAAGATATAAAACAGACTGAAACCAGGGATTAAACACCAGTCCTTGGGAACCTAATTGGATGTAAATCACAACTTCTTCCAAAGAAGTATCACAGCAGAAATCTACAAATGATCAGACAGTGTGTGTGTGTGTGTGAGTGTGTGTGTGTGTGTGTGTGTGTGTGTGTGTGTGTGTGTGTGTCTGTGGTCAGCACGTCAGCATTTCTGTGTGTAGAAATCTAAAAAATAACCACCAATTATAATCAGCCATATAAACAGACCTTGTATATATAACTACAAAAAAAAACAAAAAAAAACAGCAAATGCAATGGGGCATGGGTTATCCCAGAGGATATGTTCTCAACCTCTGCTGATTGTATTGTGAGGCCTTCTGGCACCATGCAATTTTGCTTAAAGTTGAGCCAGTCCAAATTAATTAATGGGCATTTGCCTATGCTTCCCATGATGCTTTGCATTATTGGGGTATATGCAATTTATTTATATATATATATATTAGAGGCAAAAAACTCCGTTTAATGCATTAGTTAGGGTTGTTCCACAGTGACAAAAGTGAGGAAATTCGCTGTTAGGGTTGAAAACCCTAACTCCGAATTCACCCCCAACACCACCACACACACACACAGACACACACACACATTCAAGTATGGGGGAGGACCAAGTCAACACAACCAATGACAGACATCCAGCAGCAGGTGACAGAAATAACAAACAATTGCCTAAATGTACTACGAGACATCCCCACCCACCTGACCAGGTACTGCATGCTCAGTGGAGATCAACAGCAAAACTGAGGCCATGTACACCAAACATCCACATCCCTGATTGCAGCTGCACACAAGGTACCACACTTAGTAGCTGCATGGCCTTACCTACCGATGCCCCACACCACACCACAACTGGTACTGTGCCGTTATTCAATATAAATGCTGAAGGTGCATGATGACAGTTGTAGAAAGGTTTTAACACTAGTGAGTATACATTAATTAAGAGAAGCACATAAATTAACTACAAGACACTAGCATGCTCAAGATAAAAGTAGTGATACATTTAGTAGGTGATTTACATAGTAGGACATTTACTGCAATGGTTTACTCAACATAGAGAGGCTGATGTAAACGTATGGAAAAGCATTGCCTGTTCAACGCTGTGAAATTCGTACTGCCAGTATCACATGCATTCTTACTGATGAAGGTGTACTGCTGATGTACATACATAGACCTTTAGTGTGTTTCAATATTAAAGATGCAGTAAGTATTCTTTGTAAGAAACATTGTTAATTGCATGGATCAGGCCAAGCAACTTCTAAATATCATAGCACTACTGAGTCAACAATGATGTACCTGTATCGGAGATGTATATAGGATAGATTTTCCTGTAGGCACTTACTGAGTATGTTGTACCTGATAAAGACAATCTCATTGCATCTGTGATGACCAGGGCCACTGGAAAATTACGCTCACAATTCTTTTGCGGAATCCGCAATTTTCACCATTCTCCGCAAAAAATTACATGTTCTGCAATTTCTTGCAATTTTTGAGTTTTTATATTGAACTGTATAAAAAAGTATTAACATTTTAAATAAAATACTCTTCAATATATTGACAATTTTGCATGCAGACTTGGTTTGGCCAAAACAATGCCTGATTACAAGGTAGGGCAAGGTTTTATCTGACACGATTTCTTTTGAATCCTTGTCTTTTGGTTTCAAAATCCACTAGCCAAGCATAAGTACACATAAACACTTAACATTTGTTTTGTGTTGAAGTAGTCTATCAGAAAACTTTTTTGTTGCCACACAAATTGAAACAAAAGATGGGACAAAAGGTGCAAATTATCCCATTCACTTAAATGGGGTGCTAACTATGAAGCCTTTTTGTAAGTGGCAGGGCAAGTTTTTCCTTGTGAGCATACTTTCATTCAGACTAGTTTTGATTCAAACAGCTGAGGATTTTTGGATGGCCCTGTCAATTTTAAACTTGAATAAGGTAGTTGCTAACAGTGATCTCACTCTTAGCAACTACCCCCTAGATGCTCACATGCAAAGACTACAATAAAAACCTGACTAAAGTCTAAAAACAAGCTTATAAAACACAAAAAGGTATCTGAACATTTATCTTTAATTAAACAGAATCACTGCAGCCAGAGTAAAATAAAGTTAAATTATAGGGTACTCTGACTACTGTATGATGCAGATGCAGTAAAAATATATTGGTATTTTTGTATACTTTTTGATAACTACGTAAGGCCTGTTTTCAGGTACAACCCAGGACCATTGAGGAGGTTAAGTGACTTGCTTAGAATCACACAGTATGCAAGTGGAGGTTGTGGGAATCAAACCCAGGTCTGCTAGATGTCATCAGCTCATTCAGTTTGTTACTCTAACCTCTAGATTATACTGCCAGCCCCAATAACCTCCAGATTTAATGTTTAAATATATGATTTCAAAAACAGTGTACAGTACCTACAATACAAATTATGTCCATTAAACACTTTAACAACATTTTACTAAAACTCAGTTATTCACCACTCTATCTGCTTATTTTGTCTTGTACCAAAGTAGATGAATAGCTGGCAGAGCACTGTAAACAGCTGTTGATTAGGCTTCATTATTCTACAGCCAGAAACTAAGAAAAAATATATTTCTTCTGGCTTAATTTAATATCGATTTGCTGTGGCTCACTTTATAGAATCTATTTAGCACTGTATGAGGCAGATGCTTTTAAATTTTGAGAATAGGCAGTGCTTATGATAGCTTATCAGTTTAGTATTCTTTTTAGGAATATAAACTTTTCTTTATGTTTTAAACATATTCAGGTGTCCGTGTATTCATTTAGCAATTTTTACTGACTAATATATGCTGCAGAAAACATTGAAAGATTTATTGTGAAGCACTCGGGGTCTATAGTAGAACCCCCGCAATTTCCCTCAATTTTTGCAAAATGCTCCGCAATTTTGGGTAACCTTTTCCACAGTTTTCCAGTGGCCCTGGTGATGACTAACTTATTCAAATAGTAATACATTTACTATTGTTGCAATGAGTGATCTATGCCACTTATGGACACAGTGTGATTTTTTAACAGTTGTTTCATACTCAGGCTGTATGCCTACTGTTTGGGTTCACCACACTTCTGTCACTGATGCTATCAAAGTGATAATTATGGTAATTGTGGTACAACAGGAATCAAGTAGGTATGGTGTAGATATAAACAGAATGTCTTTTAGTATTGATTTAACTCACAATGGGGTAAGTGTACTAGGACAGCAGGGGTTATCCTCTATCACTGACTCTGTCAGTTATAATCACACTAGGGTTTCAATGACTGTAATGATCAAGTTACACTGTTCATCTTCATGAGTTCGTATTCGCCATTCTCCAGTAACTAGACAGTGTATGGTGTAACTGGGTGGGACACTGTGTTACAAAGCTGCTGCAGTGCTAGCAGAGGAGAGTATCTACTCATAAAGACAATTAAGCAATAAGGCATGACCAACAGTTATGTTAAATGGTCTGTTAATCACCCTGTAGGGGTTTAATGTTGAATGAGGCATAGCCGAGTGCCACATGTCACTAGACAGTGATAAAGAGACCATTAACATAATACCTGGGAGTGGCTTATTGCTATCATAATAAAACTGTTTTTTAAACAACATTAAACCATGTTCATCATATGGTTAGGCTCTACATGTATGTTAATAAAAACTAAACATAAGGCTGTTACAATGTTTACAGTCAATTAGAAAGCTGCATTTCTCAAACCCTTGTTATAATCAGAGATATTATACCAGTACAACTCCTTGGTTTTGCTGAACTCTATTGCTCAGGTGGCCACCACAAGTGGTGTGGTCTGGTGTAGGAGCATCGGTAGGTAAGGCCATGCAACTACTAAGTGTGTACGTTGTGTGCAGCTGCAATCAGGGATGTGTACGTTTGGTGTACATGGCCTCAGTTTTGCTGTTGATCTCCACTGAGCATGCAGTACCTGGTCAGGTGGGTGGGGATGTCTCGTAGTACATTTAGACAATTGTTTGTTATTTCTGTCACCTGCTGCTGGATGTCTGTCATTGGTTGTGTTGACTTGGCCCTCCCCCATACTTGAATGTGTGTGTGTGTCTGTGTGTGTGTGTGGTGCTGGGGGGGATTCGGAGTTAGGGTTTTCAACCCTAACAGCGAATTTCCTCACTTTTGTCGCTGTGGAACAACCCTAACTAATGCATTAAATGGAGTTTTTTGCCTCTAATTTCCCTTCTTTTTGAGAATGATATTGAGAAATAGTGAATGTAATGCGGTGGGCAGGGGGCCTTGGGGCCAAAGGACCCGTGCTCCTCCTATCTTGTGGCATAGTAACAGGAGCAGCAACGCAAACAGAAATGCTAACAGTGGCACACATGATAACACAAGCCGAATGAGAACAGAAGGGTAACACACATCGAAGAGACGGAACGGTGTGCCACATGATGTCTTATCACATAGTAACATGGTGCCTGTAAATGGAAATGTCAATGGGCATGGTGCGCAAAGTGAAACAGAAAGAGAAACAATCACGGCACACACAAATGGCAAAAAGTAACAGAAATGCAAGCGCAAATGAAAACATAAAGGATGACGCGTGGTGGCATTAGTGTGCATTGGGATCATCAGCCCTAACTCTCACCCCATGACATGTGTAAAGCAGCATAAGTATAGGAGAATGGGGTGAGAGTTAGGACCCATGATCCCAATGCACACCCAATGCCGGTTGGGGGTGGGTGGGGGGGAAGGGAGTTTTCAACCCTAACAGCGAATTTCCTCACTTTTGTTGCTGTGGAACAACCCTAACTAATGCATTAAACAGAGTTTTTTGCCTCTAATTTCCCTTCTGTTTGAGAATGATAATGAGAAATAGTGAATGTAATGCAGCGGCCCGTGCTCCCGCCACATGATGTCTTGTGGCATACTAACAGGGACAGCAACGCAAACAAAAATGCTAACAGTGGTGCACATGGTAACACAAGCATGAATGAGAACAGAAAGGGTAACGCACATGGTGGCGTAGACGGGAATGGTCTGCCACGTGATGTGTTGTCACATAGTAACATGGTGCCTGCAAACAGAATTGTCAATGGGCATGGTGACGTAAAGTGAAACAGAAAGATAAACAGTACTGTAGACAGAAATGGCAAAAAATAACAGAAACACAAGCACAAATGAAAACGCAAAGGATAACGCACATGGTGGCGCAGACATCAACGGTAAGTGAAACGGGTACGGAACCACAAGCGGAAAGGGCAACAGTAACAGTAATGTAAGCACACAGGCTGGTTTTCCCCAAAACCTGCATAGAGAAAGACAGTGAGTACAAATAATGTATGCATAATAATGAGTATCGACGCAGAAAATGAGATCTTGGAATACTAAATACATTATATCTCAGGAACTGTACGACGTGTAGGTAGAAAAAAAATTTAAAAGTCATATTATTTACAACTGTCCTGGCTAATTTTCTGAATTTTAAGAATTTTAAGAAATTTTCCGACAAAAAGTCCGTATCTCGCACCGTTTCCGAGATACGGGCCTTGAAAGGCGCAGTGAACGCAATAATGTTATCCTATGGGAAAAAAAGAAAAGTTCGGAGCGCCATAACTTTGCCTCCCTGTAATATTTTTTCACCAAACCACTGAAAGGCACATCTGTGGGCTGTTGGCTGTCTTCCCTCCAAATTTCAGGAAAAAAGACCAAACCGTTATTTTGCAGCAGGGATCCAAAGGATTTCTGTAATGCGTCGGGCGCCGTAATGTTATCCTATGGGAAAAACCGTCAACTTTGGAGTGCCGTAACTTTGCCGCCATGTGATATTTTTTCACCAAACTACTGAAAGGCACATCTGTGGGCTGTTGGCTGTCTTCCTTCCAAATTTCAGGAAAAAAGACAAAACTGTTATTTTGCAGCAGGGTGCCAAATGATTTCTGTAATGTGTCGGGCGCCGTAATGTTATCCTATGGGAAAAACTGTCAACTTTGGAGTGTCGTAACTTTGCCCCGTGTAAATTTTTTTCAATACAACACTGAAAGGCACATCTGTGAGATGTCGGCTCCGTTTCCTCCAAATTTCAGCCCAAAACTCCCAACGGTTCTTTTGCAGCACAGTGCCAAAGAATCGCTGTCACTTTCCCACAGATGGAAAACTACTGTCGCAATTTGCGAAAGCTTTCAAAAAAGTTCAACACTTTCATGAGCACGAAAGTAATTTGTGAAAGTACTTTTTCCAGAAATTTGAAAAACATATTTCTGGGGTGTTTTACTACAAATAAAGACATGGCAAGCATCCTCAGGGTCCGACTAGGTGAATACAAAAGAATTAGGTTGCTAGAGGGTCCCAAATTTAAATGCCAACCATTTTTCTGATCACCAACTGAAAACAAAATGGCCGATTTGCGAAAGTAACAGGCCCATTTGTGAAAGTAAAAATGCATTTGCGAAAGTGTTGAACTTTTTGTTAACTTTTCCCATTGACTTATAATGGGAAACTGTTTTTTGAATAAGTTTTGAACCGTTTAATATTTTTTCACGAAATCTTTGAAAGATACATTGGGGACCCTGGCTGCATGTTCCCTGAAGATTTTGGACCAGTCGTGCAAACCGTACGACCTGTAGGCGCGACCGTAGAATTCCAGAAAAAGCGTAAACATGCGCACAGATCATGCTTAATAACTCCGCAGCCGTATATCCGACCACTACAAAACATGGCAGATCCCCAGGCCTATGGTTCTTGATCATGTATTCCAAATTTCAGCCAAATCTGTCAAACGGTTGCAAAGTTATTAAGGTGAAAAGTTTTGGGGTTTAACATAGAAATGGCTCCTCAACCCTAACTATGGTAGCACTACCGTGCTACCATAATAAATATATACAGTATATACTGTATATATGTGTGTGTGTGTATATAATACATATATATATATATATATATTGTTCATTGCAAAAAACTTTGTTAATGCATCAGTTAGGGTTCTCACTAGAGCGACAAAAACAGGGAAATGTGGTGTTAGGGTTTCTACCCCTAACTCCCCACCCCCACCCTGCAGACGCAGACAGGTGTTGGGGGTGTTCCTTGGGGTCATCAACCCTAACGCTCACCTGTTACTGCATGTCATCCATTGCAGCACCTGTTGCAAGGACTCTGCACTTCCATAGGCTGATGGAGTCTTCCCTTTCTTCCCTTGGGCCCTGCGCATCTGCATGACTTCAAGCAGGTCCCAATGGGATTAGCGTGAATGAGGATATGATTTCACTATCTTTTAAAAAAAAGGAAATTCTTTGCAAAAAATCTGTTAATGCACCAGTTAGTGTTCAAGGTAATGCTACAAAAGTAGGGAAATGTGCCATTAGGGTTTCCAACCCTAACTCCCCACCCCCAAGCAGTGAAAGGAAAAAAACATTAGGATTTTGGGTCTCTGGACTCTTGGCAAATCAATGGTGGGCTCTTCCATGGGGTTATCAACCCTAATGCTCACCTATTCTCTGAACAGCAAGGTCAGATGTGATCTCTTTTCTTCACATAGGGCCCACAGGGCCCTGCGTGAAGAAAGCTGCAGCACATTGTATTAGCAACATGTGTCAAGACACACTTTTCCACCTTTGAAGAGTGTATCAGTATAAGGCACCAACTTGGAGTTGCACCTTGTGCTTCAGACAGGAGGTTATGAGCTGAGCAGAGGGGTGAACATTAGGGTTGACAATGCCAATGAAGACCCCACCACTGATTAGCCAAGATGCCAGAGACCTAAAACCCTAATGTTTTTTTCTTTTACTGCTTGGGGTGGGGTTAGGGAGTTAGGGTTGGAAAGAGTAACGCCACATTTCCCTACTTTTGTGGCATTTACTTGAACACTAAGTGATGCAATAACAAAGTTATATATATATATATATATATATATGTATATACACACACACACTCAAACTTTTGCACTTTAATAACTCTGAAATTGTTCCACCGATTCACATGACATTTTGCATGCCCCATTGAGGACCAAAGATCTCTGGATGTGGCAAGTTTTGTTATGGTCAGATGTGCGGGTGCAGAGATATGGAGTGTCATAAAATGTGAAAATTACCATTTTTGTGTAAATTCTTTGTCACGCAGTTTCTCAGAAACTGTTGGGAGTTGTGCTCTGAAATTTTCAGGGTAGACAGGCCTTGAGTCACAGATGTGCCTTTATGAAGGTTTGGTGAAAAAATATTAATCTGTTCAAAAGTTATTAAAGTTTCAAATTTCCCATTATTTCCTTTAAGAAAAATTAGATGTGCCATGCGAGACAACTGTTTTGTTGCCTCAAAAGCGTATTTATTGCCACAAATGCAGAAACTTATTCGAGATTCCGTCATTTTGTTTTCAGTTAGCAAGGCACACAAATTTAAATCTTTCAAAAAATATTGAGAATTGATAAACACCAACAGTTGTGTTTACCTATTTGGGGCCTGAGGAATCCTATTCTGGGGTCAGTTTTTTACAGTAATGCTCAGAAATGTGTTATTTTTATCTGAGGCATTGTTATGCTGCAAATTGTGGCACTTTCTTTCTCGAAATAACCAGCCTTTCTCCTGCTAATTGCAACAAAGCACTTGGTTGCACAGCAGAAGCTCAATGTGTTGCCACAATTTGTGGATGCAAAGTGCTGCCTGCAGAAGACGCAGGATGCGACGAAGTAGTGAGTTTCAAAATCCTGCCCAGTGATTAAATTAGAAAATAAAAAGAAACTGTAAAATACACTCTAAAAGTGTGAACTATCTTATGAAACAGCAAAAAGTACTTCATGAATATAACATTACCCCTTTCAGTGCTGCATATGTTTGGAAAATATTTTCATTTCTGACATATAGTACATTCTACATTTTCCTGGTGGTCTAGTTGCCTTTCCTCTCCAATCCCGATGCAGGTTGTGGAATGCTACTGAAGTGTTGACTGCACATCCCTGCTTCAGCACCCCCCAGCCCAAATCCCCAATCACTGAATGTAACCCCCCAAACACATCCCCGATGTAACTCACTTTTTATTTATTATTCAATGTATATTTTCCTGGTGATCTAGTGGCCTTCCCTCACTGAGCCCCAATCTTAATATTTATTTCTATCATTACTATTTCCTGTTGGTCTACTGGCACTCCCTCCCCAATCCCCGATGTCCATGTTGCCATTTTGTTGGTGGCTAGTGGCATCCCCCCTCCCTCCCATGTTCTTTTGATGCTGAAAATAAGAAAACCATCTCTCAATGTCTGTTTTTAATTTTTTATACCTGTAACAAAAATAGTCCATGGCCGATCACACCCCCACCCCCCACCTGACCTTAAACTGTGCACCCACCTCGCCATACACCCCGTGACACCCCCACACACCCTCACTCACCTGAAGAGGTCCCAGGTTCAAGATCCAGTCTCCTGATTGAAGACACGTCTTGCTGCTGGAACCAGCGACTGCAATATGAGAAATTAAGGTAAATGCAGTCCAATGTATTTCAATGGGGGGTTCATCTTTTATGTATAACTTAAACATTTTTTGAGATTTTGACCCCAAATTTTCAACCTGGCCTTTTGGGGACCCCTCCTCATGAACAATAGGACTGTCATTATGCAACTCCCACCAGTAAGGTGATTTCGCAGTCGATTGGTGAAATCACCTTTCTGGTGGGATTGTGATCATGTCGTAATGAGTCTAAGAGGTCATAAGGTATGTTAAAATGTGTGGTCAAAATTAATAAAAATGGCAGCTATGACCATTTGTTGCAATTTTTCTATGCATGCTCATAACTTTGAGAATTTTTAATATTTTGATCCCATATTTTCACCATAGTATTCTTATTACCCCACCTCATGTATGTCGTAGCTGTAATTTTTCAAATCATGGCCAAAATATGTTTTCACACTTGTGGTGTGAAATTTTGTTGTGGTTGAGCAGAGTTGTGTTTTGGTGGGGATTTGAATATTTTCTGCACCGGGTACATGAGGTGGGGTAATACCATGGGCATGTTGAAAATTTGGTCGCTTTTGTCCTGTAAATGGAAGCACAGGGCCACAGCTACATACATTTACGCATCTATGGAAGGATGAGAGTGTAGGGCCCTCCTATAGGCAAATAATGATATGATTATGCTATCTCAAAAAGTAAGGACATTAGTTACAAAGACTCAGTTAATGCATTAGTTAGGGTTAAAGTGACAAAAGTAGAGAAATGTGGTGTTAAGAGTTTCCAACCCTAGCACCCCACCTCCATCCTGCACACAACAGGCTTTGGGGGTGTGCCTTGGGGTCATAAGCCCCAATGCTCACCCCATTCTTAAACTACTGTAACCCCAAATGATGCCCTAAGTGCTCTCCTCACCATCAACCCCTCTAACGGTGCCTCCTCTGATGGCCTTGACCCAAAACTCCTCTCCCTCTCCCTCTCTGCTTTGGCCATTGCCTACCCCCCTCAATAATCCTAATTCTCTCATTCTCTACTGTCTCAATCCCCTCTTCATGGAAACATGCAGTGGTCCTCCCTTTACACAAAGGGGGTGACCCCTCATCCCCCGGCAACTATTGCCCCATTTCTCTCCTCCCTACCCTTACTAAGCTTCAAGAACACATTGTCCTCTCCCAACTCACCTCTTTTCTATCATGACACCTCCTTTTTCACCCCTTCCCAATCTGGTTTCAGGAAAAAACACTCAACCACCACCTAACTCCTATGACTCACAGACTATCCTAACCAGGATGGACAACGGCCAAATTACCTCTGCCATTTTTGTCAACCTGACCAAGGCCTTTGACACTGTCACTCACTCCCTTCTCCTCGACTCACTCCTGGCAGCTGGCCTATCTCCCTCTGCCACAAACTGGTTCAAGGCCTACCTTATTGGCAGAACCCAATCAGTTAAGATCTTGGACGCTGTGACTGAAATGGGAGGGAAGGAGTTAATGCTTGGATTTTCCAAACACATTTTTTTAGCAGTCTGGAAAAAAATTACACTCACACGAGCTGATGTTCCGCAAGCTGGAATTCTCACTCTTCTCCCTAGCTGCTAGATAAGAGCTGGGTCATAAATCTTGAGTGGACATGTCCACACACATGCTCACAGTTTAAAGGGATTAGTTCACTCAAATATAAACTTAAGGGTAAAAGTGAATATAATTGGTTACTGATATGTGTTCAGTCTGATTGGGACAATAAAATACATACATGGTAGATGGTTGGTACATTTAAAGGGGGAATAGGCATTACCTATTCTCAAGAGAGTATATAAGATGCTGAAAGACTGTGAAGGGTGTGTTTTCTTACTCTTGAAGCTGTAGGGAGAAACCTAAGATTAGAGCCTACCCTTCTAGCTATGTCCATGGGGAGCTGGCAGTTAGCATTGGGTCCAGTGTTCTCTTGAAAGGACAGGGAAGGGTAAGTTTAATACTAGCCTATTGCAGTAATAGCCTTTTTCTTTTGCCATCTGTTATTTAAAAACATGTGTTTACTTTTCCTGTATCAGTGTTATTCTCTTGTGTTGTAAATATATATCACGTAATGCTCTGTTCACTTTCTGTTAGGTGAGCAGCTATTTATTTGCTCAACAGTTGTGACTGTGATGTCATTTTTTCTAAGGGAATATATGGCTTCTACTGCATGAGGTAAACTCTGTTTAGCATCCGCCACCCAAGAGAGATACACTACCA
The DNA here is from genome assembly GCA_016271365.2 of Neoceratodus forsteri. Taxonomy (NCBI): domain Eukaryota; kingdom Metazoa; phylum Chordata; order Ceratodontiformes; family Ceratodontidae; genus Neoceratodus; species Neoceratodus forsteri. Next base: position 195,071,829 of record JADMNL010000024.1, on the reverse strand, counting down.
GACTTTGACTTGTGCAATTGCATGTTTAATTATTCAAGTTTGTAAACCTGAAGGTGGGTGCTGGATGGTTTCCAGCTAGTGGTAGCTAAAAACCGAGGACAGACACCTCTCTAAAAGCTGTTCCAGCCCAGAAGGAGATATGGGTTGTCACAATTGGTTGGCAGTGTTGGGGTGATGATTTTGTTGTCCCAATCAGACTGAACACCTATCAGTGACTAATTATATTTCCTTTTACCCTTAAGTTTATATTTGAGTGACCCAATCCCTTTAATCTGTGAGCCTGTGTGTGGACAAGTCCACTCGAGATTTATGACCCAGTTCTTATCTAGCAGCTAGGGAGAACAGTGAGAATTCCAGCTTGTGGAACATCAGCTCATGTGAGTGTATTTTTTTCCAGACTGCTAAAAAAATGTGTTTGGAAAATCCAAACATGAACTCCTTCCTTCCCATTTCTGTCACAGATGCCCCTTCCCCTCCCCTACCGATTAGCACTGGAGTCCCCCAGGGCTCTGTATTAGGGCCTCTCCTATTCTCCGTCTTCTTAAATGACCTTTCCTCTGTTTGCTTCCCATCCTCCGCTATACGTCCTGTATGCATCTGGCTCCTGTTCTGATGAGGTTATAATTAGCTTACAGCAAGACTTTGACAAGGTTCAGCTCTGGTTTGCTAACCATCAACTTATCCTCAATGCCAAGAAGACTGTCTCCATGACCTTTGGCACAAGGCAGAGACTCTTAAGGCTTCCCTCCCTACTCATTTTCCACACCCTTGACAGGACTTTACTTGAGTACACATCCTCCTTCAGGTACTTAGGTGTTTGGGTGGACCAACACCTAAACTTCTCTGGACATATTGATGCCATCCAGAAAAAACCTGTGCCCCAAGTTTGGAGCCCTGTTCAGGTACCATAGTTGCATCCCTCCTACGGCTAGGTATGAACTTGTTCAGAAGATGATACTGCCCATTTTTTACTACTGTGACATAGTCTATGGTGCTGCTCCTAAGTTCTCCCTGGCCAGACTGGACACCCTCTTCACTTCCTTCTGCCACTTTGCCTTGGATGCTTGCCCTCGCACCCACCACTGTGATCTTTATCATGCTCTATCCTTCCCCTCTCTTGCAAATAGGTGGCTCACCCACTGTGTTAAATTCACCTCCAAGCACTGGTTGGGTGAGCTCCCTTCCTACCTCACCTCCTCCTTTATAACACCCCCCATCCTATCATTCCCTTAGATCAACTGACTCTCGCACCCTGGTAGTCCCCCGCAGATCCACCCAAAATTGACCAATCTGGTTACTCTCACTGCCTCCCAAAAATTTGGAATTCCCTCCTCCCTCAAATTTGGTAATCATCCTCTACCTAATCCATCAGCTCCACCCTTAATAATTACCTTGCTCCTAGCTGCTCCTGCCATGTCCCTCCCTAACTCCCTCCTCTAAGCCCCGGACAAACCCTACCCTCTACTGTCACCTTTATTTTACCCTGTGCACACCCACCCAAATTCCTAGCCCTCCTCCCTTCCCCCAAACTGCTCCCCCTTACTGGCCTCCCTTGATCTCTCATAGAATGTAAGGGGCCCTGAATGGTCTCCATGGGTCCCTCTTCTACCCTTCCAAAGGGGCTTGTATCTCTCATCTACTCCCTTTCCCCACCATCCTGAAGGAGTATCTCTGGGAAACTTCCTTATCCCTTTCCCTCTTATAGGGTTCTTTGCATCCTGAAGTGGTCTTCAGGGACACGACTCTTCCCCCCTCCACCCACCTCACCGCTGCCTCTCTTTTCCCCCTTTTCTTTCACGTAAGCACTTGTAACTTATTAACCCAGCACTTATTATTGTCCACTCTTTTTATCTATCATATGCAACACTGTTGTAACACTGTTTGTAACATCTGCCTTACAACTGTATGTTAATGTTGAGCTTATAACATGAATGTTTAATGTCTCATTCCTAATGTACCCCTTCCCCCCATGTCGCACCGGGAGATGAGTGACTTGTTGCTCAGTGTGCCTTCCCAGTGAAACATTTCAATAAATAAATAAAAATTATCCTACACTGTACACATCTCAGCTTCTTTACTTATGGAATGGGGTAAGCATTAGGGCTGATGACCCTAAGGCACACCTCAGTGCCTGCTGGTGTGTGCAGGGTAGGGGTGGGGTTTTAGGGTTGGAGGTCCTAACGCCACATTTCCCTATGCTTGTCACTTTAACCCTAACTGATGCATTACCATTTTGCAAACAGTATATATTATAATGGCTCAGTAGCTCCACTATAGTTAGGGTTGAGTGGTCACTTCTATGTTAAACTCAAAATTGTGTACTTTAATAACTTTGCCACCCGGTCAAGTGATTCACGTCACATTTTGCATGTGCTGTCAGAGACCACAGATCTCTTGATGTGGCAAGTTTTGTTCCAGTCGGATGTGTGGGTGAAGAGTTACTGTGGGGGTCAAAAATGTGAAATTTACCATTTTTTTTTTAATTCTTTGTCATGCTTTTGTGCAAAAATGGTGTGGAATATTGGTCTCAAATTTTTAGTGTAGAAAAGTCTTGCATCACAGATGTGCCTTTTGAAAGTTCAGTGAAAAAATATTAATCTGTTCCAAAGTTATTAAATTTTAAAGTTTCCCATTATTTCCTATGGGAATTTCACTTTCCAGTTAGATGTCCTGTTCAACAAAGGATTCTTTGTCACAAACGGGTAATCCTTTGTCACAAATGGGGAATCTTTTTTTCATGTTGCTGCCATCTGTTTTTTCTTAGTGAGGCAAACAAAGTTTAAAACAGAAAACAATGATGTTTTCTGAAGTAACCAACCCATGTGTTCTGCTAATTGGGACCAATTCTATTGGATTCTGCTGTTAGTTTTTTTTTTTTTTATAAATCACATGGAAATGCATTTTTTTAACATTCCAAAATCCTTTTTCACAAATTGCGAAAAAAAGGAGCCTGTTTCACAATTTGTGAAAAAGAATTTTTCTTTTACTGCAAATTGAAAAAAAGGAACCGTGGAAAAGGATTCTTTTCCGTAATTTGCAAAAACATGACTGCCCAGATGGTCTCTCCCCTTCCCCTGATGTCAGATCGCCATTCCTGTATAAAAATATGTATTTCCCTGGTAGTCTAGTGATCCCTCCCCCCCATGTCTAATCACCATCCCCAAACAGCTCAGCCCCCTCCCACCTTGGACACCCCCCAACTCCTCTGCATCCACCACTTACCAACACTCCACTCCCTCTGCCCTCCCGGGCCCATCCTGGACTGACCTCTTCCTTGTCATACCTAGCCTCCATGCCTTACCCATCCCCTGAACCCCTACTATCAGGACCTCACATCGGGATGACACTAAGGGTCCTTGTCGCCACTGTTCCCTAATTAGATTAATCACTCTGCTCTTACTGCTCTCTGGGAATATGTACCCTAACCCTGGACCTATGCCAACTAGCCCTCCCATACCCCACTCTAGAGCCAGTCTCTGCGTTACATCACTGAACATATGCAGCCTTCTAAAGAAATCCACTGCACTCCTATGTTGGGTTGTACAACACCAACTCAATATTATTATGTTAGTAGAGACCTGGCTCTCCAAAGCAACCCCTGACTCTGTTATTTCCCTCCCTGGATACACTCTGTTCAGGGAAGACCGAGTTGGTAAACGTGGTGGTGGGTGTGCAATCTACATGCGGGACACCCTTATAAGCCATATGCTCCCTGCCCCCAAGCTTGACTATGGTGCCCAAGCCCTCACTCTAAAAATTACCACTGACCCAGCCAGGAGCCCACTCTTCCTCATGGTCTCCTACATACCCCCGAGGACCAAGACCCAGCGGTCCAGTCTCTCATCGACTACCTCACCTCCCTACCACACAAAGCCGAGCAACTCATCCTAGGTGATCTTAATGTCAATTGGCTTGGTACCACTGTCTCCCATACCAGGGACTCCTTTGCTGCCCTGGACATATCCCAGTTAGTCACCCAGCCCACTAGATTTAACCGAGTCAAGTGGCTCCAGCACCCTCCTAGATGTAATACTATCGAACTGAACTCATAAAATCCGGGATATCAGCCGTCGTCCCTGACTCACTTAGTGATCACTCGCCTGTCCTCTGTCTCTGGTCATCCTCCATACTGAAACCTGTGTCTGAGGCCACCTTATGCCAGTGCCTATGCCTCGGGGGGGTCTCAGAAAGCTAAAATTGCATCTAGCACAGCTGGACTGGTTCCCCATCTATCATGTCCCTGATCTTGACGCTGCCTTAGACCTTCACCAATTCCTTCAGCAAGGCCTGTGACCTTTTCACCCCCCACATCAGAATCCGTACTGAAAAACAAAATGCCGCATGGATCTCCCCATCCCTTATCCAGAAACGTAAGCATAGGGATAATCTTTGGCACATCGCTATTGAATCAGGCAAGTTGGCTGATAGACAAGCCAACAACGTGGTGTGTAATCAGTGCACCTGGGCCTTAGATGGGCCAAGGCAGAGCACTATCAGACCACCTTCGCATCCAACTGGGGTTCCGCCCGGACTTTCTGGGACAGCATGAAAGAGCTTAATGGGAAGACCTGCTCCCCCCACCATCTCGGCTCTCCATCGATGGCACCGTCACTACAGACCCAACTCTCATAGCTGATTGCCTCAATACTACCTTCTCTGACCTAAGCTCTGTCCTCCAAAACAACTTTTTTGGCCCAATCCCCGCCTCCATCCCCCTGCTCTGGATCGCCCTCCTTTCTACAGGCACACTATATCCCCCCTTGTAGCCAGGCCACACAAAACCCTTGGTAGCAACAACCTCAGCTGTGACCCCCTAGACTCCAGGATCCTCCACCTGGTCTTGGATGTCATCCTTGTTCCCCTTACAGATCTACTAAACCGGTCTCTATGCCTCAGTTAGTTTCCCAGTGCTTGGAAATCAGCCAAAATCACCCCTATACATGAGAGTGGAGATTGGTCCGCACCTAACAACTACCGGCCGATCTCTAGCCCCCCCCACTCTCTGAAGCCCTAGAAAAAATAGTGTCTATTCAACTCTCTGAGTACCTGGCCAAATATGACATAATGTGCCCAGAACAACATGGTTTCTGCCCAGGACACAGTACCACTACTGCTCTCCTGGAGTTCTCTCAATACCTGCACTCTGCTCTTGACTCTGGCAACCTTGCCAGCGTAGTGTTCATAGACATCTCCAAGGCTTTTGACATTGTTTGTCACCTCCTCCTGCTCGACTCCCTCCACCAACTCGGCTTTTACTCTGGTCCCCTTGCCTGGTTCTCCAGCTACCTCTCTGCTAGATCCCAGCATGTGAAGATAAATGGCTCCCTGTCCAATATCTGTCCTGTTCATTCCGGGGTACCCCAGGGCTCCATTCCAGACTCTGTTCTTTTCAGCCTCTACCTCAACACTCTCCCCAGCTCCTGCACAGGAAAAATGCTCCTCTATGCCAATGATACAGTTCTTTTTGCCTCCCACCCCGATCCCTCTTCTCTCCAGGTATCCCTCCAGCACACCTACAACCAAGCTGAAAAGTGGTTCCTTGACCACCGACTTGTCATTAACCAAAAGAAGACTAAGTCAATGCTCTTCTCCCAGCACCAAAACAAGGCCAAGAATGTCCCCTTCTTCATTCTCCCCAGCACTCTGCACCTGCTGGAGCAAGTGACCTCTTACAAATATCTAGGCATCACTTTTGACTTGGCTCTCACCTTCCACACCCACATCAATGCCCTATCCTCCGCCATAAATTCTTGGATAGGCCTACTATACCATCATAGAGATTGCCTCCCCCAGGTTGCCTTCTGGCTGGCCATCACCTCTTCCGTCCTGTCGCTAGTGGACTATGACTTGCCTATTTACGCTGCAGTGGACAATACCGCCTTAACTAAAATCCAGCTCTCAATCAATAAGGCCTGCAGGCTCCTGACCGGAGCCCCTAGCCACACTCACACTTGCTTGCTCTACTCCACCGCCAACCTGCTCACCTTTGAGGAGCGTCTGCGCTACCAGACCGGCCTACTCGCCAAAAAATCTCTTCTAGGGCTCTCCCCCCGGGGGTCTCTGCTTCCCTACTGCATGTGGTCTCATCTGTTGCCACCCGTAGCTCTGTCAAGGCCACCTTCAAGACCTTGCTAGCCCAGAGGTCCTTCCATTACCGAGCCCCTGCTTGATTCAACTCCCTCCCACCCTGCATCACAGACATTGCCAAAATTGGTCCCTTCAAAATCGCCCTCTGGAACCATCTCTTCGATGCTTGTTGTTGTAAATGCACCTAATTAATGCCACTGTGGGATCATCCTTTCAGGGCCTCCCTGACTTGACAACATCCTCCAGGCAGCCTATCCTCTCCTCCTCCCTCCCACCCACTCCCCATCCCTACCTCCACCCTCTCCAGGTATTATCTAGGTATGCCCAGGGCTGTACCCCAGTGTAACTCTTGTGTACCTTGTATATGACTGTAACCTATAATAAGTAACATTATTATGTAACCTATATGTACTCTATGTTTATTGTTCTGTGCCTGTACTGTTCTCACTGTTGTAACCACTCTATGTACAGTAACTCTGTCTACCTCCTGCGATGAGGTGCCTTTGTAAATGAGTCCATGACTCAAAGGTTGTAAATCCAACTTTTCTAATAAATAAATAAATAAAAATATATATTTCCCTGGTAGTCTAGTGGTCACCCTCCCCCATTCACCAATTGCCATCCCCATATAAAAAAATGTCTTTCTTTGGTAGTCTAGTGATCCCTCTCCCCTCCTCTGATGTCTGGTCACTGTCACGTATACAAAAATATTTATTTCCCTGGTAGTCTACTGGTCCTTCCCCCTTCCCCCGATGTCTGATCACCAGCCCCGTATAAAAATATATATTTTCCTGGTAGTCTAGTGGTCCCCCATGTCCGATTGCTGTTCCAGGTGAAAATACTGAAATCCCTAGTAGTGTAGTGGTCCCTCCTCCCTCTCCCATTCTCTGATTGCTGTCCCCAGTTAAAATACTAAAATCTCTGGTAGTCTAGTGGTACCTCCCCATCCCTGATTGCTGATTGCCATACCATAAATTATTTTTTATTTCCCTGGTGGTCTAGCGGTCCCTCACCCCCTACCCTGTCAGGTAGTCACCCACCACCTCACTCCCCCCTCCCATTCTGACTTCCAGTTGGCAACCAGAACAGCCCTGCTCTCACCACCATGGCTGGCCACTGACTGAGCCGTGAATGAATGCATACTGTATACAGTATCCCCTGCCTGATGCCCAATCGACTTAAATGTTATGTAAAGGTTGGATGATATGGAATGAACTAGACCATGTGCACATGTGGATGAATGTATTATAATGAGCTTGTTTCTTGTAGTTGTGTTGTGGTGTTAAGTGTTGTTTTTGTATTTGGAAAATTTTTAATAAAAAGATTATACAAAAAAAGATCCTGATAGTCTAGTGGTCCCTCCCCCCTCCCCGATGTCCGATCCCCTTCCCCATATAAAAATACAAATTACCTGGTAGTCTAATAGTCCATCCCCTTTCTCCGATCCCCTTCCCCTGAAATAGGATTAATTTTCCTGGTGGTCTAGTGGTCCCCACTCCCCCACCCTGTTAGGTAATGACTCACCACCCTGCTTCCCCATCCTGCTTCCCTTCCTGCAACCAGCACAGCCCTCCTCTTACCTCCATGGCTGGCCGCAGACTGAGTTATGAATGAGTGCCTATGGCACTCAGTCATTGCTCAGTCTGTGGCCAGCTGTGGAGGTGAAAGGGAGGGCTGTGCTGTTTGTTGACTGGGAATCGGATGGGGAAGCAGAGTGGTGGATCACCAACAGGGTGGGGGTGGGGTCACTAGACCACCAGAAAAATTAATGTGATTTCAGGGGAGGGTTTTGGGGAGAGGGGAGGGACCACTAGACTACCACGTCATTTTTATTTTTATATGAGGATGGCTATTGGACATGGGAGGGAGTGGGGGAAGGACCAGTAGACTACCAGGGTCTTTTTTTTAAGGAGATAGTGATCAGACTTGGGGGAGGAGGAACCACTAGGCTACCAGGTACTTTATTTTCATTATGGGAACGTTGATCAGACATCAGGGGGAGGGACCACTAGACTACCAGGATTTTTTTAACTTACGGGGACAATGATTGGACATGGGATGAAGTGGGAGGGACCACTAGACTACCAGGGTCTTTTTTTCCCTAAGGAGATGGCGATCAACATTGGCAGAGTTGAGAAATCAGTACAGTACAATGGACATTATGAACATTATGAACATTACTTTAAATGGGATTGGCATGAAACAGGGTCCTGTTTCACTAAAACAGGATCCTTTATGGTGCTTTTCCATTCACTTTCCCATTCACTGCAATGGGATTAGTCTGATTTAGGATCCTGTTTCTCAAAAGGATGCTTTATCATGGTTTCCCATTGATTACAATGGGAAAGCAAGATAAAGGATCCTTTTTTTGCAAAACAGGATTCTACATTATGCTAATCCCATTGTAGTCAATGGGAAAGCACAATAAAGGATCTTTTTACAAAACAGGATCCCATTTTGTTCTGTGGCTCAATGTATTTCAATAGGGTTTTCAACTTTGGTTCATAACGCAGCCATTTCTTAACATTTTGACTCCAAATTTTCAACATGGCCTTTTGAGGATCCCACCTCATGAGCAATAAGACTATCATTATGCAACTCCCACACGAAAGGTGATTTTGCGGTCGCTTGGTGAATTCACCTTTCAGGTGGGAATTGGAAATGTTTTCTGCCCTTGTTTAGAAGGTGGGGTCATAAGAATTCAATGTTGAAAATTAGGGGTCAAAATATGTAATAATGACAAAGTTATGACCATTCATTGCAAGTTTTCTATAATGCTTGTGTACCCCCCTTGTTCCTAGGGGTTACTAGAGGGATGGGGGAATTCCAGGATTCAGAGGCAATCCCCTGATTCAGCCTGGACTGTGTTGAAGCTGCCTGAGTTTCATCTGCTTTGTGAGTACCCAAAACTTTTGTGTGGAAAAAGCCCTGGGGCACCTGTATTCCTGTGGTGAGTTTTTCTCTGACAAAGGGACTCTGTCACCAAGACTGGTTCTGTTTAAAAGTATCTGCCTACTATGGGGTCCAGAGAGAGACTTGCCAAGTACAAAACTTTTAGTTCATGTCTGATTTAAGAGTGTCTGGTAAAGTGGGGATCTAGTGAAGAGACATTGCCAATTACAGAACTTTTAACTTCATGACACCTCAGAGGTGTGTAAAGTAGTATGTTAAATGTGAAAGACATTTCGAGATAGCATCTACAAGTTTTTTGAGAAGGGTGTTATTAACCAGATGAATGGCTGAGTATAAATTTGGAAGCAAAAGGTGGGAGACCCCCTCATCTGGAGTAACCATGTTTACCTCTCTGGGTTCAGTTTTGGCACCTTTGTTTTCTCTCAGTGCCTTTGGCCAGTGCCTGAAGAAAATAGTTTACCCAGATGTGGGTTTGGATTTTCTGTGAGCTTGTATGTGCTCTTTGGTGGTCGAAGGTGCCACCAGTAATTCCTCATGAAATATGGGAAAGTCTCCTAGTACTGGCCAAGGGTGCCTAGTCAAGGGAAGTGTACCAGTTCTGGCCGTGTGTGTCAATTTCCATTCAGAACCAGAGAGTGTTCGCTGTTTCCATTGCAGAACCTGAGGCTTCACTGTGTCTATATGTGTGTGTGTGTGTGTGTGTGTGTGTGTGTGTGCTGTACCTCAATAATCTGCATTGCCAGTGGGAGCAGCCCTGTGGGGGTCCATCTTTGCTTTGTGATTATTCTCTATGTATGTGAATAAAAGCCACACTCTAGAATCCCAACCTGGTTTGGTCAGTACTGTTATTGCTTCCACTGAGTCAGGATTTACTTGGGTGCCTCTGACCAGAAGTACAAACCCTGCATAATTGTGAGCAAATGTTTTCTCCCAGGGACCCAGGTTGATGGCCATGGTAAATGGTCCTCGCAGGTGTGAGCCAGGTGGTTGCCACACTTGGGTTGTCTGTCTGAGGATGGCAGGCTCAGATGTACTTGGTAAACCAAACTGTAGTAGTGACAACCCCTGTCCCTCTTGTTGGTGCCATGTGAGAGAGGAGTAGCCCTGCTAGTTGAACAAGGGGGGCCAGTGGAGGGGGGGTTACATGCATAATTGGAAATTTTAAATATTTTCACCCCACATTTTCAACATAGCCTTGTTATTACCCCATCTCACGTATGTCACAGCTGTCATTTTTCAAATCCTTGCCAAACCATGTTTTTGCACCTGTGGTACAGAATAGTGTTGCAGTTGTACAGAATTACGTTTTGGTGGGGATTTGAAAAATGTTCTATATCGGGAACATGAGATGTGGCAAATATGGCTATGGTGACAGTTTGGTCACTGTTGTCCTATAAATGGAAATGCAGGGCCCGGAGTGCCCTGTGCTTCCACCGCTACAAACATATACACATCTATGGAGGGATAGGAGCACAGGGCCTGGAGGGCCGTGCATTTTCACAGTCAAATAAAGATATGATTATACTATCTGAAAAAATAAGGAAATTGATTGCAAAAAAAATCATTAATGCATCTGTTAGGGTTGTTAATAAAGTGACAAAAGTAGGAAAATGTGGTTTTAGGGTTTCCAACCCTAACATCCCAACCCCACTCTGCACACACTGACAGGCATTGGGGGTGTTCCTTGGGGTCATCAGCCTTAATGCTCACCCCATTCCCCTATATTGTGCCCATCTCAGCTTATTTACTAATGGAATGGGGTAAGTGTTAGGGTTGTGACCCCAAGACCCCCGGATGCCTGTCAATATATGTGCTGAAGTAGGGATGGAGTGTTAGGGGTAAACCTAACACACATTTTCCTACTTTTGTTGCTTTAGTAACAACCCTAACTGATGCATTAATTAAGTTTCTTTGCAATTAATATATATCTATTTATGTGGTATGACGCAGCCTAACTAAAGATATAATATTTATCTTCATGAGAGATCACTGATATTATGATATCTCAGAAGTGGTGAAGCCACAAGTAAGATATCTTAATAAGTGTCCTTGAATGAAGACAAATATGATAGCTTCTGTCAGGTCATGTCATGTTCTGTTTAAACAGACATATGCTTTGTGATTAATATGACTGAGCATGTGTAGAAATGCTGGTGACTTTGCAATGTGTGACTAACATTTTGCTTCTTTTACAAATGCTGCGGGCCTTTGAGCTGGGGAGTAGAATTCACAAGCTACCCAATTACAACCTTTTTATGTTTGCTGTACCCAGGTGCAGTGAACATTTAGTTATGACAGTGGGTTTTGAGAGGTGTGACACTGTTAGTCCAATGCAGAGCAGTTTGCAATTGGCTTGTCAGTGTCACACCAATCTTCAGCCAGGCTGATCATGACACTGTTCCGGTTTACTGGGCAGAAACTTTGTGTAGTTCAAAGGAGAGAGCCAGCTCAATCACAGGGCAGCTCTTTCCTTTGATCTACATAACACCACTAAGCAAGCACAGTTGATTTGTCATGATCTGCCTGCTGTGGTCCCTTCCTTCAATATTTTTACCCCAAATTTTCAACATAGCCATTTCTTCACAGCACCTAATGAATGTGACAGCTGTCATTTAAAAAAAAAAAAAAAAAACAGAAAAGCGTTGCACTCAAAGAAAAAATAAAAAGTCAGTCCAACTTGGAAATTACAAGTATTTTATTGCCAGGGCGAACACTGCTGACACACCAGACTACTCCCCAGCACCTTGGTCAGGGACCTTCATCAGGGGTGGGGTCTAGGTGTGATTGACAATCCTTTATACAGGTAACATGATGACATCACAAATAATTAATGAAAACCAAGATTGTTCACTTGGGAACTCAAAGCAGCAGGTTGGTTGGACAGAGGTCTGGGGTTATATTCTGTTTTAAGTGAAATATTTGAATAGTTTGTAAGTGAAATTAGCTCTATGTGGTAAAAATTATTACCTTGAATTAGAACTGTTACTTGGGCTGTGATATTGTAACTTTGGAGGTTTGGGGACTGTTGTTTGTCAGGGTTAATTAGAGGGAAATTTAAATGTGTTGTTTGCCTGGTGTTAGGGGGAGGGGACATTAGCTGCAATTACCTTGTCTTTAAACAGGAATTACCCTGGCCTCCATTGTTCACTTGGGAACTCAAAGCAGCAGGTTGGTTGGACAGAGGTCTGGGGTTATATTCTGTTTTAAGTGAAATATTTGAATAGTTTGTAAGTGAAATTAGCTCTATGTGGTAACAATTATTACCTTGAATTAGAACTGTTACTTGGGCTGTGATATTGTAACTTTGGAGGTTTGGGGACTGTTGTTTGTCAGGGTTAATTAGAGGGAAATTTAAATGTGTTGTTTGCCTGGTGTTTGGTAGAGCCCTCCCACCCACCCTGTTTTGTAGGATTTCTTAAATACTGAAAAACCACTGGGATTGGGATTGAAGGGCTGAGTATTTCTGTTTTAGGACTGAAATTCGAAGCAACAGGAGCTGGTGGGCCTGTGACATCATACGGTACCTGATGTCTGCTTACACACACTGTTAGTGGGACCGAATACACACTGGACTGTATGTGTCTGTGAGACTTTGGAACTTTATTAGTGGGGTTGAAATTGGGTTTGTAAATAACTACAGTCAGTATAGAGATAAACTGTATTCCAGGGGAAAGGGACTGAGAAAAGGGGGTGTGCCATTATAAACAGAGGGGGATAAACAGGGTGGCCATATTCCACCATGGCAGGCATCTTCGGAAGGGTTGTAGGCTGCACAGGCTGTGGGATGGCAATAATTCTAAATTGGACCTGGAGAGAGGGAGGCTGCCCACTCTGTAGACAGCTATCTTGTATCAGGAGTGAGGTATATTGGTTAAGAGTAAGCTGGGATGCTAGGGGGTGTCCAGGGATAAGGGATGTGGATATGGGCAGCAGAAGGGTGGGGCTGGGGAGGCTGGACAACGCTCTGAAATTACAGGACGTTATGTTACAGCAAGCAGGAGGGGGATATAGGACAGAGGACCCTAGATAGGGAAGTTGGATGCTAAGGGAAAGCGACACGGGTGAACATTCTGAATACAAAGATAGTGGAGGGGAAGAGTCAGGAGGGGCTGTTGTGTGAAGCCTAAACAGCAGACTGTGGGAAGGGAGCTCTAAGGTGAACAGAGCAAGAGGGAAGAAGAGGGCAGTTTAGAGGTGCAGTCAGGGGAAACTCTGGTTACTTGATGGAGGCTGACATAGAGTGTCACAATAAATTTGAGCTACTAAGCAACCCAGAGAGGAGGAAGGGTTGGTGGAAATGAGAAACTTATACAGAGGCCGGGGAGGGAGTCTGATACCCATAGGGCATCACAGACTGGCTATGAAAGGATAGAAATAGTCCCAGAGGGAGAAGGGGAAACATATATGTTAAGCAAATGGGGAGATGCAACATATTCCAGACATGAGAGAGGAGGCATGATTGGAGAGAAACTGGGAGACAAGGAGGTGGAGAGGAGCCCCTTCAGCAGGGGTCAGTACCAAGGATGGGGCCCTAGCTAAAGGGGACCCACAGAGAGCCTCTGGAGGCAGGGGTACTATTACAAGGGGGGAGGATGAGTGTGGGGGAAGGAGAAACCATCAGGGTCAGGATAAATGGTTCAGATAAGAGAGGGTTAAAGGGGACACCTATTCAGAGGGAGTTTGAGTTAAGTGGGCAAAACAGCAAGGGAGACAGAAAGGGGAGGGTGACAAGGGGGTCTCTAATAAGGCAGGAAGACTCCACGAAATTGAGATCATGAATAAAGGGGGGGAAGGGGGGCTGAGAGGGTATAGTGGAGGTAACCATAAGGATGATGGTGGTGTTAAGGTTCTGTTATTGGGAGACTCGATGATTAGGGGTATCCAGTGGGAGGGACAGCGGGGTAGATGCCATAGCCAGGTGAAGGTAGTGAGTATCTCTGGGCTGACAGTGCACAGAGCAAAGTTCATGGTGTATGAAATGGTTAGGGATTGTGGAGGAAACGAGATTTCCTGGTGCATTTGGAACTAATGATCTAGAGGGAAATAGCATTTTGGAAATCAAGCAAGGTTCAAGAACTTGCCAGAGTCTGTCAGGATAATGGATGCAACATTCCTTTCCGGAGATATTGCCAGTACCAAAGGCCTCAGTGGAGAAAAAATGAAGCTCACAGAGGTTAATGACTGCTCAGGAAGTGGGGTGAAGAGAGAGTGGGTTAGGTGTTAGGGAACTGGAATGGGTTTGGGAGGATAAGGGACTATATGCCAAGGACAGGTTTCATCTTGCCCATTAGGGAAGGAAGTCCTTAAGCAGGGATGGCTGACTACATACAAAGAAATGTGGGATTTAAACTTGTGAGGGGAAGGGATAAGGAGGGGCTGACCAAACCTCTCCTCCAGATGAGGAGTAGCCTTCACGCCCAAGGGGAAGGGGAAACAGATTGGGGATGGAGGTTTCAGGAGCAGCAGAGGGAGGATGGAAGTAAGGAATCTGGGTGAGGCTTCAACAAAGAGGATCAGGGATAAGGGTGGGGTTGGTGTTAGTAAATGCCAGGAGTTTGGGAAACAAGTTGCCAGGAGTTCCAGGCCATGCTGTTCGGGGGTGGATGGGCGCAAGGTCACGGGAAACATACAACAAAAACATGACTGGGACCTAAACCTACGGGCACACTATGCTCAGGAAGGATAGAAAGGAGCACAGAGAGGTGGAGTGGCTATGTTCATTAGAGATGACATAGAAATTGCTAGGGTAGAAGAGGCAGAGGGAAACGTGGAGGCCTTATGGGTCACCTTACGATCCTCAGCAGGAGATAAGGTCAAAGCTGGTGTATGATAGGCCCCCCGGGATGAGTGATGTTCTAGAGGATGGTTTGCTGGACAACATCATCGCCAGTGTGGACCAAAAGGGAAGGAGTGGTGTTGATGGGTTCCTTAATATGCCAGGTACAAACTGGGGAACCATGTCCTCTAGGGTGGCCAAGGAGCAGGGGCTGCTGGATGGCTTCCAGGATGTGTTCTTAACACAGCATGTGATGGAGCCCACAAGGGAGGGCATGTCCTGGATGTGGTTCTGGCAGATGGGGATCTGGTAAGGGACATGGTTGTACAAGACCCCTGACTGGGGCGACCACAATACTGTCTGGTTTCAAATAAGCATGGGGGAGGGGGTGAGATCTAGGACACTGGCAGTGGACTTCAGGGAGCAGACTTTATGGGCATGGGAAATATTCTCAAGGATCACTTGATGGGATTACCTCAATGACAAGTGTGGAAAGGAGATGGGAGGTCATAAAACCCGGGACTTCCATGGGGCAGTCAGGATCCTGCGCTAAGTTGAAGCGTAAGGAGCAAGGTCACATAAACCATGCTGAGTGGTCCAGTGAGGTACAGGTAGCAGTCAGAGAAGAAAGGCGGCCTACAAAAGTATAAAACAACAAGAGGGATAGGATAAATAAATGTACCAGCTTGCATCTAGAAAAGTCACCAGTATGGTGAGGAGCAAAGTCCAGTAAGAGCAACGGCTGGCACAGAGGGACAAATGGAGGGAAAAGGGGTTCTTCCAGTACATTGGGGAGCGGAGAAAAACTAAGGGCCATCTCAGCAGATTGAGATCAGAAGGAGGGTGGGTGGAAGAGGCGAGGGACCAGGCAGAGGTATTTAACGAGTACTTTGCCTCTGTGTTCACTAGGGAGGGGGATGGGATATCTACAAAGCAAGGCATGAAGGGGATAGAAATGTCAGTAAGTGGGATCAGGGGAGCAACAGAAATGGAGCAAGAGGGAGAGAGAGGTACCCCAGGGGTGTCACATCTGGGTAAAGATAAAAAGGCCAGTAAGGTGGAGGGGATGGATGATGCTATCTCCACCAAAAGGGTGTGGTTAGCCCTCAAGGCCCTAAAGAAAGACAAATCTCCTGGGCCGGATGGCATTCATCCGAGAGTACTATGGGAATTGGCGGACATACTGGCTGCACCCCTGGCGGAGCTTTTCAGCAGGTCACTTGAGACAGGGAGGGTACCTAGGGATTAGCGAGAGGCACATGTGGTACCAATCCATAAAGGGGGTCGAGGAAGCCAGGTAACTATAGACCCATCAGTTTGACCTCGGTGGTGGGAAAATTAATGGAGAGTATACTAAAGGAACGATTGGGGTGTACTGAGGAGGTGGGAGGTCTGGATAGTCGGCAACATGGGTTTGTACCAGGTAGATCATGTCAAACCAACCTTGTGGAGTTCTATGAATGGGTAAAATCAGAACTGGACAGGGTAAGCCTGTGGATGTATTATTCTTGGTCTTCAGCTAGTGTTTGACTCTGTCCCCACAATGGTCTGGTGGAGAAACTGATGGGGTTAGAGTAGGCCTTTGATGGTCAGATGGATTGAAAACAGGCTAGCTGGATGCACTCAGAGAGTAGTGGTCTGTGGGAGCCTCGAACCCTAGAGAGGGTTGGTAGTGGGGAATCAGAGGGTTCGTCGGTCCTGGTCCCATCCTGTTTAATGCATACATATCGGACATCAGGAGGGTATAGGGTGTGAAATGAGTCTCTCTCGTGGATGACTCCAAGATGGGAGCAGTAGTTGAGGGAGAAGAGGGGAGGTTGGCCCTGCAAGGGACCTGGACACCCTGGAAAGCTGGGCTCACACATGGAAATTAAATTTCAATATCACCAAGTGCAAGGTGTTGCATCTTGGTCGGGAACCCTAAACACAGGTACACCCCTGGGAGGGAGGGAGTTGAGGCCTCAATAGGGGAAAAAGACCTAGGGTCATGGTAGATGCATGTATGAATAACTCTGAGCAGTGCAGGAGAGCAGCTAGCAAGGCAAACAGGATGTTGGGATGCATCGTAAGGGGATCACCTCTAGAGCAAGGAAGTGATTCTGCCGCTGTACAATGTACTGGTTAGACCACACCTTGAGTACTGTGACAGTACTGGAGACCACACTTGAAGAGGGACATACAGCTCCTGGAGAGGGTACAGAGGAGGGCAACAAAGATGTCTGAGGGCTAGGGTTTGGCATTGTAGAGGACAGACTTAAGGAGCTCTGCCTGTTTTCATTGGAGGAGAGGAGACACAGGGGGGACATGATTGAGGTCTTCAAGTACCTCAAGGGAATAAATAGGGTAAACATGGAGGGGATCTTTAGACTAAAGCAGGGAGGTATCACCAGAGGGCATGGTTTGAAGTTGGAAGGTGGAAGGGTGAGGGAGGAAAAGAGGAGGAGGTTTTTCACTGAGAGGGTGGTGGACCCTTGGAATGCACTGCCTGGTGAGCTAGTTCAGAGATCCACAGTGGAGGGCTTCAAGAGAGGATGGGACAGACACAGAAAGTGGATGTATCAGATGATGGCCTGTCCCAGGGGGGTGGGGATGGATGATATGGGTTTCTGGAGCACAAGGGATGGGAGGGTCTCGGCACCCAACTAAGGATCTAAAGTTCGAGCAGGCTCGATAGACCGTAAAGCCTAATCTGCTGGAAAATAGTATGTTAGTATGTTAGTAAGTACAAATCCGAACCAGTACCTGTAGCACTGGTGCAGATTCTATAAATGTTTTTACTTTCAATCTTCCTTTCATGTAAAATTACAGATATACTGGCTGCAAATTTTTCTACAGGAAATAAACAAAAAAACAGAGAACATCAAAACCCATATACAAGGAGAACACAAATCAGCTCATTGTTTCAACAGTTTGATGTCAGTCTCCCAAACTCCAAGGTTCCCTAGAAACAGGAAACAAATCATTTTAACCATTTTTATTGCCAAGTGGAGCTAAATATTTTTCCTGTTAACCCCAAAGTTTATAGAGACTGACAAGACTAAACCTAGAAAATTTGCTCAGCCATCTCTAACTGTTGTCTAACTAATAACATATCAGGCCCACAATAGCACTTTGTAATATATTAATACAGAACACAGAGATGCAGGTAATAACATCCCTATAAGAAACTCAAATGCACTTTCCACAATTGCATTTCACACATTTAGTGCATTTGATTCACAGAGTATGTTGATATAAAGTATATAAAGACAAATAATAGGAGAAGGTAGGAAGAGACTATATACCATCATTGCTCTTGTGATATACCAGTCCTAGTTAAAGAGGACTGACAGCAATTATGGTGAGGCTAGGTGAGTGGAAAGAAGGGGAAAAAGAGGGAAAAAAGGAAAAAGAACTGGAAAAGGGGGTGGGAAAAGGAGGACTGGAAGTGGGGTAAGGGTTGGGATTTGGTGGAAAGGGAGAAAAGGGGTGAATAGTTTTTGGGAGGGTTTTTGGGAGAATGATATGAGGAAAGGTAAATGAGGAGGGTTCATGAGGGGAGGGGAAGGAAGGGGTAAAAAAGGGGGATGGAGATGGACCGAGAAGGGAAGGGTTGTGGTTTAAGAGGAAGGGTAAGTAGGGAGGGATCAAGGGAAGAGGGGATTGGGTGGGGGAGTTTGGATAGGAATGGGGGAAGGGTGGAAAGAAGATGTCATTTTTCAAATCCTGGTCAGAATGTGTTTTTTACATTTGTGGTACAAAATCACATTTGGGGCAGGATTTAAAAATGTCCTCTGCCCTTGTTCATGAGGTGGGGTCAAAAGAAAACAGTATTGAACATTTGCAGTAAAAATATGAGAAAACAACAAAATTATGAGCCTACATTGAAAATTTTTAAAGCATGCTTGTAACTGTGGTAATTTTCAATATTTTGACCCCAACTTTTCAGCATAGCCATTTTTTTCACACCACCTCACAAATGTGACAGCTGTCATTTTTCAGATCCTGGCCAAAATCTGTTTTCACACTCATGTTGAAAAATCACCTTGTGGGAACAACTTGAAAATGTTCTCTACACTTGTTCATGAGGTGGGGTCATACAAAGGCTATGTGGGGGTCATAAGAAGGCTATGTTGAAAGGTTGTCGTAAAAACATTAAAAAACAACAAAGTTGTGAGTGTACATTAAAATTTTTCAACATACACTTGTAACTGTAGTAATTTTCAATATTCTGACTGCAGATTTTTGACATAGTCATTTTTTCACACCACCTCATGAATGTGACAACTGCCATTTTTCATATCCTGGCCAAAATGTCTTTTCACACTTGTGGGGCAAAATTACCTTCTAGGCACTTTTCTCCACCCTTGTTCATGAAGTGGGGTCATAAGAAGGCTATGTTGAAAATTTAGGGTAAAAATATTAAAAATCTACAATGTTCTGAGTGTATGTTGACATTTTTTCATTGCATGCTTGTAACTGTGGTAATTTTCAGTATTTTGACATCAGGGGTGGGATATTCAAAAGGGTTGCGCCATGCGCAATAGGGTTGCGCCTGCTCAAGACCAAAAGTGCGCCATTCTGCGATATTCAGCAGGAGGCAGTTGCGCCACCGAAAACATGCTGAGCAACAGCGCAATGCAAAGGAAGGCATGCGCAACCGACGGGGGTGGATCCATGCATAAAGAGCGCTATGCAAAATTCAAAGACTTGCGCATTGCGCAAGAGCGGAACTGCCGGAAATTGCGCACTAGCGGAAATGAGCCAAAATAAAGAGGCTCAAGGAAGCGGCGCAAGAACGCTACAAGGATGCCAAGTGGGGTAGAGAGAGAGACAGACAGACAGACAGTGACAGGCTAGGGCAGGCAAGGCAAGCATTGTGGGCCATAGGCTGCAGAGGCCAGCGGGGGGTGCCTGGTGCCGTGGAAGTAGCAGTCAGGACAGCGGGGGTAACACAGCAACACCAGCCGGGGGAGGCAGAAGCCAGGGAGATGGACAGTGCCAGCTTCCACATGGAAGCTGTAATGAGGGGGGTGAGAATGCAAGCTGCAGGGGGACGAGGCCATGGAAGGGCCCGTCGGCGGTACGCCCCCAACAGACAGTACCGTGCCCGCATCAGCTATGAGCTGTATACAGATGTAGAGATTGTGGGCCAGTACCACCTGAACAGGGCAATACTGAGGCGGCTTTGTGAGCTGTGCAGTGATGTGATGCAGGCACCCTCACGACGGAGTTACGCTCTGTCAGTGGAGACGAAGGTGACAGTCTGCATGTGCCTGCTCGCCACGGGCACCTTCCAGAGGCCAACAGGGGACACCACAGGCATCACACAGTCGGCCCACGTCCGCATCCTCACCCAGTTCCTCAGCGCACTGCTGCCACATGCCGGGAGCATCCATTTCCCCAGCACCGCAGCAGAGCGTACAGCAAACATGCAGGAGTTCCACAGGGTAGCACGTATGCCTGCGTGCTAGGGGCCTCAGACTGCACCCATGTGGCCATTCGATCACCTGGCCCGATGGGCGGGCGAGATAGGAACCGAAAGGGATACTCCAGTGTCAACTGCCAGGTGGTGTGTGATGCCACTGGGCTTAATAATCAATGTCTGTGCCACACCCTGGCAGAGCACATGATGCCTTCATATGGCATCAGTCCACACTGTGCCATCGATTTGAGAGTGGGGACATCCCCACAGGACATCTAGTGGGTGAGTACGCATGTATGGAATGCAAACTTGGGGGCAAGGGTGGAATGCCACAGGTGCCATGGTAGTGGCACACAGGGATATGGGCAAAATGGACCTGAACATGACACTGATCTCCACTATCTCCACACAGGTGACAGCGGTACCACTCTGTCCCTGGCTGCTCACCCGTGCATCGGCCCCATGACCCCATCGCAGCAACGCTATAATGAGGCACATGCCGCCACATGCAACATCATAGAGCGGGTGTTTGGGATGCTCAAGGCACGCTTCCGATGCCTAGACACCTCCGGCGGTGCCCTACAGTACAGCTCCCCAAAGGCCTGTGGGATATTCCTGGCCTGTTGCATCCTGCACAACATGGCCAAGGACTGTGGGATAGCTGTACAGGTTGAAGAGGGGGACAGCGATGGGGACGTCAGTGGCGCCGGTGTTGATGTTGATGAGCAGTCCCCCCTAGGACGGCAGGACCCCCCGACTGATCCGGCAGGCCCAGCTGCACCGGGACACCATCACAGAGGAGCACTATGCACAACACAGGTAAGTCAAGGGGACATGTGCAACCAACACTTTCCAGGCAAACCACAGGCACACAGGTAACACACCAGGGGTGCATGACGCCAGGGGAGTGGAAGGTCCAGGCATACAAAACACACCATCAGGAGGTGAACACTCATGATGGGACACACACACCAGGCACAGAGCGTGCATGGGCAGATGCACAGCACAGCAGAACCGACATTGCTAACACACAGCACCACCGACCACCCCACCACCTGTACTGTCCAAGTATCGTGTCAGATGCTGGGCACCCTTGCACCTGGTGTACAGTACAATGCAGGCATCATCATGCACACGCACCTGTGGGCAACAGTTGGGAGGTGTGCAGGTGGTCCATGTGTCGGCGTGTTGAGCAGAGCACCAGCAGTGCACTGCCCACCATGACACACTACACACAGGGCAGCACCAGACAGGGCCCACACTGGGAGACAGGTCAGTCATGTAGCACTGTCCCACGGCCACCGCGGATGCGTGGGCAGCCCCGCCATGACCCAACAACACTGGCAGGCTGAGCAGGGGCCACATGGGGTGGCACTGTTGGACCACCAGGGGTCCCACTGCGCGAACGTGACCTTGCCCGCACAGGGGTCTGCAGCATGCCGAACACACCTGCACCAGGGGTACTCGGGATGCCCACAGCAGAACCTGGCGTCGACAGGCCTGGTGTCGCACGACGCCGGGAACGGGAGTGGAGCGTGAACTGTGTGGGGTGTGCGGTACAGGGTCACCTGACTGTGTGCCCAATGCATCCACGACAGAGACCACTGCCTGGGTCAGCCTGTCAATGGCGGTGGTCACATCCATCCGCATGTGGACCATCTCTGCACAGTCCAGAGCACACTCCTGCTGTGCCACTCCACAGCCACACACAGTGCCTCCACGGACATTGCAACCGCCTCTGCTGCTGTACTGATTCCCGCAGCAGGCGGGTGTGCTACTCAATGGGTACTCTGCCACACGACAGCCTGTCCCCAGGGTGTTGAAGGTCCTGATGCACAACACCCCTTGAGGGTGGGTGCTGTTCACCAGGACCAGGAATGGGCGTATCACAGGGTGGTGGGCATGTGCCACAGCTGGACACTGTACCCCATACCTGGTGGGTGACTGCTGCTGCTGCCCTCCAACCGCTGTGCCCAGAGTCCACTCGTTCCACCGCTGTGGCGCAACAGTGCCAGACACCTGCACAGCCACGGTGCTGCCCCACGGTGCTGACAGGCACAGCCTGGGACTGTGCCGACATGCTGGCACACAAGTTGGAACCAGCAAGGCCCAGGGGCACGTGATGGCCTGCTGTGTGTCCGTCATGGGACACACACATGTCACTGCCCATTGCAGTCCTTGCATCATCAATGGTGCAGGTACGTGCTACAGCCACAGTCACAGCATGCTGGCATGCTTGCATGCCAGACTGCTGAGACACAGGCTGTGCACCCCCCCACACCCGAATCACCGACACCAGAGTTGGCAGCACAGCGTGCATGCTGGTGCAGTGCATGCTGGCTGGTGACAGAGGTGGATGGACCCTCCTCCATGTCCAGCAGGTCATCTTCACTGCCTGGTCCCACCACCACCGTCTCCTGAAGACGAACAGGATCTGCAACAGAAAGAGAGGACATGTGAGTGCATGTGAACAACCTTCCTCCCCCCCCCCCCAACACCACCACCACCATGTCATACCGTGCAGTGATGGGCTTCCACCTGTCTGGAATCCACCTCCTGGTACGCCCTCAATAGCACTGCGCTGCATAGTTGCAGCCAGTCGGTCCTCAGCCGGGGTCAGCTCCACCTCCGCTGGCTGGCCCCTGCCAGTGCCAGCGCGTGCCGCCCTGAGGGCTGCCACCTTCTCCTTCACCCTTCTGCAGTCTGTCCCAATCTTCTTCTTGCATTCCTGCACGGAGCGCTGGTGGCTTCCATGCAGGTTCACTGCCCGGGCTACCCCCTCCCATGCAGCCGCACGGACCTGAGGGGTGCCCCGGCTTCCACGCAGTAGTGCCTCATCCTCCAGGTAGGCCTGGAAGAGGGCCTCAGTCTCTGCCGTGGGTGAAGTTAGGCCTCCTCCTTGCCCACCATCCTCACCCCTCACCTTGTCTCTGCTCGGTCATGGCGATCTGTATGGGTGTAGTGGACACCTGTCACTGTGCAGTCTACAGCATTATCCCATGCCCATTGTCCAGAACATCCCACAGCATGCAACTCACCTCTCACCTGCAGTAACCGACTCTGTCCAGCACAGCCCACTGTCGCACTTTTATAGTGCAATGCATGCAAATTAGGAGAGGAGCAACTGTAATGAGATGCAAATCGTGCCACTGCACCTTTGAATGGCTGATCAGATGATTTGCATGTGTTGGCTGAATATCGCGCCATTGCGCTTTTTGCAAGACGGTTGATCTGGCTGAGCCAATAGCGCAGATCTGTGACTGTGCGGTACACTGCATTGCGCATGCCCAGGTAGCTTATGCAGGCGTCTGCCGTGCTGTTGACGTGCTGTGCGCGATCGGCAATTCAGGCCATGGCCACCATTGTGCCAGTGGCGCTACAGCACTGGGCACTATATGGCGCTGTGGCACTACTGCGCAATAGTCCACTGTGGCACTGTCACGCAGGTGGTCGGTCGCGCAGGATACGTGAGACTTCAGATGGCGTGTGTGTGGCCTTGCGTCATAGACCCTGACCTGGTGTATGACCTTTGCCTGGCACTGTTTGGCTGCCTGTATGCGGCCCTATGCGCTGTCTGGTGACGGCGCTGTAATAGACTGGCTGTCACGAACAGCGATTGGAACCTATGGTGGTCTATTGAACAACATTTCCATGTGGGGTTGCCGCGCAGCGGGACGCCATATTGCCTGCTGTAAACTTGGTAGCATGGCACGCAGGAGGGCAGTGCAATGGGGCCCCGTGGAGGTGGCCAACCTGGTGGCCCTGGTGGAGCTCCACTATGGGGCACTGTATGGTGAGGTGCCCCTCACCATGGCTAGGACACAGGTCTGGCTGCAAGTGGCCAATGACCTGGTGGGGGTCACTGGGCAGCGCCAGTCTGCTGAGCAGTGCTGGCACAGATACAGTGACCTCCGCAGGAGGGAGCCTGACCTGCATGAGCCGCTACGGTCACGTGCCAGGAGGGGCGTGGTGCCTAGGCCAGGTGGGTGTACTGTCTATGCACCTGTATTCTCTGTAGGGGTGTGAGTGTGTTTTGGTGGATGTGCATAGGTGATGGCTCTGACATGGTTGGCTGTGTCAGTGTGTGCAGGTGTGAGATGCATGGGGCTGGCTGTGTGGGCAGGCACTCTCACTGGGGCAGGGGGCAGTCTGCTTTGGAGTCACACTGATGTTTTTCTCAACATTTGTCTCCCACAGGCCGGGCTGTGAGGATGCAGGCACGTGCTGAGGAGGGCCGTGACAGGGCCCCGGTGCCAGTTGGTGGGGCAGCAGGAGGTGGGCCACAACAGCAGCAGCAGCAGCAGCAGCAGCAGCAGACATAGCTTCTTGCGGAATGTGAGTATCATTACATCATGGATGCTATTGCATGCTGGAGGGGGTGGGCATGACCACCAGCCATGCACAACACAACCATGCACGACACAGGCGACATTCATCACTGTCCAGTGTCACTGCACGTCTGTGTGTGCATCACTGGTGGTCCATGCATGCACTGGGCACATGGCTGTGTAACTGACATCGCACCACATTGCCATGTCACTTGACAGCCTTGTTTGTGCTGTGATGGACATGGGCAGTGTGTGTATGTGTGCAGTGGTGCACATAGCTGGTGCTGCCTGTTTGTAATGGCCATGTGCATGTTCACTGTGGGTGGGTGCATACCATCACAGGTGCGGGACATTGGGCTATATGGCTTGCAGGTTGGGTGGTGTTCAGGGTTGTGGTCAGTCACAGCCATTGACTGTGTTCCCATTTTCCTAGGCCTTAGTGTTCTCCGGAGGATACAGCGGGAACTGCATCAGCTGACACAAGTGTCCTTGGACAACCAAGCTATCCTCAGCAACATCCAGCGCCATGGCCTGCGGAGGAGGCATGGCCAGGCACAGCGGCACCGGGCGGAGGAAGACGAGCCTGCTAGGCCTTAGGCTGGATTCCCCTTCCCACTTCACCCATCCCTCCCACCCTGCCTTCCCTCTCCAAGTTGTTCATCCCTACCCCTTGCCCACCCCTACCTTGTACCCCAACCCCCCCCTTGTAAATAGTTATGGTGTTGTTGGTTTTGTGATTTACAGTTTTAAAATACATTTATATTTTGATATGAGTACTGTGTTGGTCTCTGATTTGCAGCTGGCTATGGTTGCTCAGTTGCAGTGGTGTGCATGCCATCTGGGGTGGTATGGTCCTGGGTATGTGTGTGTGTGTGTGTGTGTGTGTGTGTGCGCGTGTGTGTGCATGGGGAGGTATCTCCAGCATGGCAGTGACTTTCTGTTGGTCTTGCCATCTGCTGCCACCCACTGCTGAGTGCACAGTGTGGGTCTGGCTTGTATGCTTCTCTGCTGCACGGGGTTGACGTGTGCCGGGGGGGATGCATGGTGTTTCCTGCAGTGCCAGTCACTGCACATGGGTGGTGTCTTGGGGTCACGGTGCAGGGTGTGCTGTGCGTACGAGGGGCTGATGTGCACTGTGGTTGTCAACCCCTGTGTGTGGCAGTCTCAGCCTGCCAGTGGTTGTGCTGGGGTGTCATGGCTCTGCTGTGCTTTGTTGGCTTGTCCCCATGGGCCAGTAGATCATCCGTCCCACCCCCAGTGATGCTGTGCTTGGGGTGTGCAGTTGTCTTGTTGGTGCTGCAGTGTGTTCCTGTGCTCATGTGTGGCATGGCTGGCGGTGGGCCCCAGCCTGCCTCCCTGGTTGTGCAGTTCCATTGCTCTGCTGGGGGGGGCGCTGTGCTTGCGCTATGGCACCTCTGGACTGCTCAGCTGGGCTGCCCTTGTTGCGTTATGGCGCAACCTTACTGCTCAGCTTCCCCTTCCTGGTTGCGCTATGGCGCAGTTTGTGCGATATTCAGATGTTGGCTGCTTGCGCAATTTGTTCTGCTCCATGTTTGAATATCGTGTCTGTTGCGCATATGCGCAATTGATTTGTGCTTGCTCCTGCTGTTGCGCGCATTTTGAGTGCAGTTTGAATATCTGGCCCCAGATGTTTAACATAGTCATTTTTTCAAACCACCTCATGAATATGACAGCTGTCATTTCTCAAACCCTACCCAAAATGTGTTTTCACACTTGTGGCACAAAATGATGTCCCGGCCATTTTTTCATAAATGTCACCTGTCATGCACAGAAGGAGTGATCATAAAAAGATTATGTTGAAAATGTTGGGTCCAAATGTGAAAAACCAACTAACTTATGAGGAAATGTTGAATTGTTACAACATTTACTCATAACTTGATTTTTGCAGATTTTGGCCAGTGATGTTCAACATATCCCTTGTGTTATCCCACCTCCCAAACATGGCAGGTGTCAATTTCCTCCAAAACCTGTTTCCACAGTCGCACAGTGAAATCAACTTCCAGATGGGATTTTAAGAATTCTGCCTGTCTTGAGCATAATGTCAGGTCATAAAAAGACTGTTGGACATTTGGGATCAAAATGTAGGAGTCCTCTTAAAAGTATACAGTGCCTCTCAGCTGCCCTATGCTAGGTAATTACAATCTAAGAATGTGTAAAAGCAGAATACCACTGAAAATGAGACATTGCATCTCTTCTGCTCTGTCCTGGGAAAATATACAGTAAAAGTGTGTACAAGCAAGACCTGGTACAACAGCAATATGGTTCCACATCAAGTCAGCGAAATATGGAACAGCGCGGTCACAAACAGAGCAGCAAAAACACACCGGAGTAAAATACAGCTACAAGGAAAACTGCTGGGACTACAAAATATTGCACATTAACTGGACTCAAAGCACAACACACAGCTGTTTAAATAGTGAAAATGGGAGGGGCAACTAGGGGAAAGAAAGTTGAGGGGCAGATTTATTATTCCAACTCGGGGAACTTGGGGGAGTCAGGGCAGATTTACTGTTTGAACTCAGGGGAAGAAAGTCAGGAGGGCAGATTTACTATTCAAACCGGGGGATGCAACCTTGAGGGGTGCAAGCAAAAAAAAAGAGAAAGAAAGAAGCTGTCAGGATCAAACTCAGGGCTGCTGGATGTAGCAAGCCCATTCATAGCTAGTGACGCTAACTTCTACACTACTCTGCCAGGATGGCTAGGCAGCACACACTCACAAGCAAACTACATAACGTGCATCATCCCAGCGCAATGGTGACAGTATTGACAATTTAACAGCATGTGGTTCAGTTATCCCACATATGCCATACCACACCAGCACTATTATCTCTCCTTAGCACATTCATCTTTTGTGATTTTCACTACGCGATATATAACATGCTACTATTACACCCACGGACTTGATGTGCTACCCTGCAATACCAGCGGTGAACATTTGGCATTGACAAATGCTTGTTTGTGCTTGCTTGGGATTTGGCTAGTTCTAAGACCTACAACTACCTCTATTTAAGAATGCACTGTGACATAGTGCAATAAGGCAAGATAGCAGGATGACATAATGCATCATGAAATGAACGCAAAATCAGAATGTAACCCTCCTGCAAATGGGGGTTCCCAAAAGTCTTCTAGGAGCTCTCTAAGTGCTCCCAGCCTGAATGGCGTTCGGCGTTTAAGCCGCTTAACTGTGAGTGCTTTTAGAGCCTCTGGTACTGTCTCTTTAAGAGCTGCCTGCTCGCAGGCTAAATTAGTTTGAATGGGGGCACTGTGTATTTAATGCTTGAATCCCACCCTGAGCTGCCATCTGATTGCTCCTTTTCTGCAGTCGCTAAAAGTGCAGAGGGAGCCCACTTGAAAGATGTAACTGTTTGCCTGAAATCATTTAGAGCATTAGTAAAATTGCAGTTTGTCTAACCTGCCTTTTTTGCAGCTGGGACTCTGTGTGTGTTGCCCCTCCATTTTGGACCTAAACTTCTGATCTGGGCCAATTGGGTTAGGGGAGCCCTAAAATGGAGACTGCTTGAGCCAACCAGAACTTGGACTCTCACCTGGAGCCTGCTTAAAGGGGAAATGTATGGCAGGTGCTTCTGGGAGCTGTAGTTTGGACCTTTGCACTTTTTTGCACCACCAGAGGGAGCCCTACAGTGATTGACAGCCGAATCCACCAACCGAACTTGGTGGAGCCTAAGGGAAATGTCCTGAACTGTTCTTGGAGAGCCAGATGTGAGTTGACTGTGAGAAGAGAAGGAGCTCTGTTCTGCTGCGGCATGCAGTTCTTGCGGGAAGCGGATGTAAGGTACTGACGTCGGCCTGTAGCCGTTAGCAAGTGCTCATTGGATTGAATCCGAGTTGTGGAAAGAGAAGGAGGAAGTATTCAGAACCAGGCTTGCCCGTAGAAGACCAAAGATTTGCAGAAGTGCGATCGGCCTGTTGGGGACTCTGATGCTGCGTGTGCTCTCGGGTTATGCAGTGTTTGCGATCGGGATCGAGAAGCAGCTGCCTGGTATAGTAATTTCCTTTACATGTAAATGTGTCTAGTGCTTGTAGGGGATCACAATTCCTTTTCCCCTTGTTCTGAGTTGTGAGCTGAAGCTAGAAGCTGAAGTCAAAGCCAATCAGACTGAATCCATCTGCAATCTAAAAGCAGGTAGGCCCTGCTGCAAGGGTCTCATCTCCATGCCCTGCTCATCCTGGCCATCCAGAGCCACCCCCTCAATTCAGCTCTAGGCTTGGGGTTTTTGAGTACAAATCGGGGTAACTCCCTGCACCTTCATTTAATCAAAGCGTGTCAACTGATTGCTTTGTGTTCTGTTTGTGAACTGAGCCATCCAGCTCTGGATTACAATTTGTTTGTGCACATATTTTCTTCCTACAGGGCCCCATCCAGCTGCACCAACCGGCCAACCCCGAGCAATGGACCTGGCTAGCCCCCAACATTCTGGGTACCCAGAGTGTGACTTTTTGGACCCTATATGCCTGTACAGTACTGTGATTTGAATATTGCCAATCAACCTGATTCCCCCCTCCCGTGTTCTAGTCCCCTGAATAAACCAGATTTGTTATTGTTGAACTTTATACTGTCTGAGGTGTCAGTACATATAGAACCAGCATTGCAATCTGTGTTTGTGTATGTTGCTCAACCTTTGTTTTACAGAGGGTCCTCCGAGATGTGCTACAGAATCCGTCTCAAGGGTAAGTGGTATCTATATGTGTAAACCGTGTTCATATGTGGGGTATTGAGAAGGTAACTTCCATGAACTGTGTAGGCCACTAGTGGGAACAAAGTGGTGGGTCACAGTGTCCCAGAGGGCTGTGCACGAGCTGGTCTAACCACTATCAACCCTGACCTCTGGGTGTAGGCACCCGTCATAGAACCTAGACCCCTCAATCTGTCAGTAGCCAAGCAGGCAGGGGTAGTAGCCCTTGGGATAGCGCCGCCTAGGAGTTACAAGAACACTTATTTTCCAAGCATGTAATTGAACCATGGAATAGATTACCTCAGGAACTGATCAGGCCAATATGGTCACTGCCTTCAAACATGGGTAAGATAGAGTTTATAGGTAAGCAAAGGGTAGTGGGAAGAGTACAGTAGCACTATACAACAGTAATAGTTGTGTTAGTCCCTGGACCCACAGGGGTTACAGAACTTAAATGGGCAGACTAGATGAACCATTGGTCTCCTTCTGCTGTCACCTTTCTATGTTTCTATGATATTAATATCAATATATTTTTATGATGCCTGAGAAAGTACAAACCTTGGGCAGACTAGATGGACCTTGCGATCCCCTTCTATCATCATTCTCTATGTTTCTATGAGATAACAGTTTTTGTCTGCGAGGTTATTGCAAAATATATAGGGGATACGTGATGGGCATGAGTGGAATATGGAAAATATTTTCAATCCTGCAGAGTGAACCTGGATATTTCACGAGTGCCAAAGGCACGAGTGGAATATACAGTGTTCACGAGGCTGGAGTGAAAATATTTTTCATATTCCACGATGTGCACATCATGTGTCCTATTTATACAATGGGGCCTCACTTCTGCAAGATGTACAATTTGTGTGGCTTTGCGCGGGTTTTGTGCAATTGCGTGGGTTTAGTGCGATTGCGCGGCTTTGCACGGATTTGCGTGGGTTTAGTGTGGGTTTCAGGGGTGTAATAAATGGTATTTATTTTAACTCTGCTGATGTCATTAGGATTTATTCCACTGCAGTGAAAATAACATGGTTTATTTCACTGGAATATGTCTCACCCCCATTGTATAAATATATATATATACACACACACATACATATATATATATATACGGCTACTGGACCTGTGCCTCTGTTCAATGATGCTCCTCCTACTTCTCCTACTGATCTTGGGCAATGTCTATCTGAACCCTGGCCTGGGCTGTTCAAGCCTTCTGAAAATGGCAGGAGCCTTCACCATCACAACCATTACCATCTGCAGCCTGTTACCAAAGCTTGATGCACTCCAAGCCTTTATCAGCCAACATAATCCCGACATCCTTGCTGTAGTTGAAACATGGCTGACACCAAAAGTTCCTGATCTGGCAATTACCTTACAGGGCTACAATGTTCTCAGACTGGACCGTGTCTCTAAAAGGGGTGGGGGCTGTGCCATCTACATTAAGGATAATCTTCTGGGGCACCTTGTTCCAACCCCTGTCCCTGCCTCCTCGGCCCAGCTTCTATCCATTAAAATTCTTCTAGGTCCCAATCAAAAAGTCTTCACCATTGTCTCTGCATATATTCCACCTCGAGGTCAAGATCTTGGCATTAAAGAAGTTCTTAACTTCATCAGCTCCCAACCTTCTGTCTCTGAACACATTCTGCTTGGCGATTTCAATATAAACTGGCTCGCATCCGATGTCTACATTCATAAGGATGCCCTTGCAGCTGCCAGCCTCTCACAATTGGTCACCACACCAACTCAGATAAATTACAAAACTGGCACCAGTACCCTGTTGGACTGGGTTCTCACCAATCACCCTACCAGGATCTCTTGTACCTCCGTTCTCCCAGACTCTCTCAGTGACCACTCCCCAGTTATATGTGAATGTCTATAAATTTCTAAAGCCACCCCCTATAATCATTACCAGCATAGTTCTCCCCCGTGGTCAACTTACCCATCTCAAACAGTACCTATCCTTGCAAGACTAGCTGCCCATCTACAAGGCAACGGATGTTAACCTAGCCCTCGGCTACTCCATTACCTCCTTCAATAAGGCCTGTGACCTCTTCGCTCCTTCAAAAAAATGGAAAACAAAAGCCCTCTGTAACCCTTGGATAACTGCAGAGCTCATTTCCCAGCTGAAATCTAGGGATCACCTGTGGGCAGTGGCTAAAGCCACAGGCAAACAATCTGACATCCAAAAATACAAACATGCCCATAATGCCTGCACAAAATCCATTCATCTCATGAAAAGCTCATATTATAAGGACGTCCTCACTAACAACTGGGGAAATGGTCCCGCTTTCTGGGACAATATCAAGGACATTACTGGGAAACAATCAGAGTCCCCTCTGGCCATGTTAATTGTTGAAGGGTCCACTACCCTTGATCCCATTGTCATTGCAAATACCTTTAACACGGCTTTTACTGTCCTCAGTACTGTTCTACCACCTGATTTCTTCACAGTCAGTTACATCCCCTCTAACACACCCTGCACTCTGTCAAACCACCCTCATTTTTACTTCAGGGAGATTAAGATCAATGAAGCTCGCCACCACATTGCCTCAGCTATCTCCACTTCCAGAATCAGCAGTGACACACTGGACCTTAAGCTGCTATCGCTTACACTTGACAAGGTCCTCAGTCCCCCAACTAAAATTCTTAACCTCTCTCTCCACACCAATACATTCCCTGAAATATGGAAAACTGCATCTGTGACCCTGGTTCACAAAACTGGGGATAAGACCTGCCACTCTAACTACCGCCCGATCTCCATATTGCCACCACTATCCAAGGCCCTAGAGTGAACTGTTGTGGACCAGCTCACTGATTATTTGGACAAATATAATATTCTGTGCACACAACAGCACGGTTTTAGAAAAGGGCATAGTACCACCACTGCCCTGCTTGAATTTACTGGTGCAGTGCATAGTTCCCTTGATAAAGGACTTCTTACTGGGGCTGTCTTCATCGACCTGTCAAAGGCATTTGACACAGTCCATCATCATCTGTTGTATGACCAATTACTCCTTGCTGGCCTCACACCGGACTCAGCCCACTGGTTCAGAAGCTACCTTGACAACCACTCTCAAAGAGTAAAAATTGCCAATGCTATCTCGGACACCTTGCCTGTCCACTTCGGAGTACTTCAGGGGTCCATACTGGGCCCTCTCCTTTTCAGCCTCTTTTTAAACTCCCTACCACAATCCTGCTTGGAACAAATCATCCTGTTTGTGGATGATACTGTTGTCTTTTCTACACACAAGGACCTTTCACCACTACAACACAGCCTCCAACTCAGATTCAGTGCCATTGAAACATGGTTCTCCAATCTTAAACTAGTCCTCAATCACAAGAAGGCCAAGTCATTGCTATTCTGCAGTTCACATAACTTTTACAAGCAACACCCCCTTGCCATCTCCACCAAGCAGGGGCTGTCCTCAAACAAGTTTAGTCTTTCAAATACCTAGGGATTCTGCTTGACCCCAATCTCTCCTATACGGTTCACATTGACAGTGTGGCTAAAGCTGCCAGCAGATGCCTTGGATTACTTTACAAGCACAGGCAGCACCTCACCCCAGAGGCCCTGAAGGTTGCCATCCAGAGCTCTGTAGTGTCAATTATTGATTATGGCCTCATTATCTATGGCTCCACCACAACGTCCGCCCTCCGACGTATAACAACTGCACTTAACAAAGCATGCCAACTCACAACTGGTGCCCACCACCTCACCCACACATGTACCCTTTATGAACAATCCAGATGGCTCCAACTCTCCAACCGTATAAAGTATCTCACATGTGCTATGGTGGGAAAAATCAACCTTGGCCTCACACCCACCGGTGTTACTGCCTTGTTACATCAAAACACCAACCGACAGAACACCAGGAGCTTGACAACCCAGATTCTACAAGTTCCTTGTTGTCAAACTATGCAGGGCCAATGCTCCTTCACTTATAGGGCTTCTCTATGGATGAATGGAATCAGCCACACCATCTCCTCTGTCTCAACACTAGGTCTGTTCAAAACCAGGCTCCGGGCACATCTCATTGCCTCCAGCTCCTGTGACTGCCTCTCCTAGATGATGACCTACACAGCTTTAATCCTAACTTATATACTGCTTAACCCCAGGCCCCCCAGTCCCCCCCCTCAGCTCCTGAGGCACCACTTCAAATCTCAGGTCTTCATACCACCTCATTAGTCTGTCCTTGCCCTATTATATCACTTAGTCCCCCCCTCACCCTGCCCCCTTTTTCTCTTCTATCACTCCTTCCCATTTATTTTTTGACAAATGCCTCCAGCTGCATCTTCATCCTCTCCCTGTCCTCTCATCCCTGTTTCTCTGCCACCCACGGGTACTTGACCCTACCCATTCCTTGTGGGCACATGCGTCCTAGCTGTGTTCACCATTTTACTATAGCTGCCTCTGGTAACTACCTACACTTCTCCTCCTCCTCCTCCTCTACACCTTACTCTTCCTATAATTGACCCCTTTCAACAGCATTGTTGTACATGAATTGTTTACTGTTATTTCACTGTTGCTTCCTTGTTTGTTATTTCTGATGTGGAACCTTTGTAACAGAGCCTTGAATCAAAGGTACTTGTAATCCTAGAATAAATATATATATAATATATATATATATATATATATATACACACACACACACACACACACACACACACACACACACATATATACATAATAGGGGTGAGAGCTTCTAAAGTGTGATACATTGAGATATCTTCACTGGAGTGTGATAAATGATGATGACATCACCACTGTGATGATAAATGCCATTTATCCATACTGTGCTGATGTCATCACTCACTCATTACAGCCTGCCTTCTAAATTGAACTGCTTCACAAATCTGTTTCTCACTGCTACTTGCAAGTAACCCAATTAACATTGCAAAGGACACAGCCTAGAGGTTAGAGTAATGATCTGTGAACAAGCATGGTATATCCAGCAGACCAAACCTGGGTTTGATCCTCACAACCTCCACTTGCATACTGTGTGACTCTGAACAAGTCACTTAACCGCCCAGTGCTCCCAGGTCACCCCGAAGAATAAAATAAAAAAACACAGCACACAGAAACAGGAAAAGGACACAGCAAAACATAACAACACTTCTAAAGCTCCTACCCCCATTGTATAAATAGCACACATGATGTATATTCTCACTTCTGCAGAGGGAGCTCTGAATACTCTCACTAGTGCCTTCAGCACTCTCGAGTATCCAGAGCTCACTCTGCAGGAGTGAGAATAGTTCCCATATCACACTCCTGCCCATCATGTATCCTATATATATATATATATGTATATATACATATACACACACACACACACACATACATATGTTGTTATACTAATTATTATTTTACAGAGCATTCCTAATAAAGTTACAAGTGTTTCTCAAAATGTTAGCAAAACGTTGGGCTCTGTATGATTTGAATAAAAAGTTACAGTTTTTAACTGGTAAGTGGATCTCTCATCATTCCATTTCTGTGTAAGTTTGATTTCCTGGTTAAATGGAATAAATCCCTCCCAGTGATATGTATTCTTTACCTTAGAAATAGAGATCTGTTGTAGCCATTTTAATTGCAGCTATCTTGAGTAAATAAATTGTGCAAATTTGTCATGTAAAGATATATAAACCAACCCTCACTAGCAATTCACCATTGAGTGATCTCACAAAAACACAATTTTATTTATTTTTTTATTAAACAAGGCCATAACTACAACAATGCATGATAATGTACATACTTTTTTATTTTACTAATACCGAGCCCTGGACCCTACTAGCTTTTTTCAGACTGTCTACCCCAGCACTTTTGGAGGTCTAATTCTGACCTTGTTAAACTACTGATACCCTGGAAAGTTTCATTTAGACACATGCCATCTTGTTTCTAAGTATATCCTGGTTAGGGGACAAATCACGTAGTAAACAATGGTATGCATAACATGCAAAGTCACAGTTTGTGTATCTTCACTTAAAGGCAGCTTTTCTAACACAAAAAAATAGAAGAAAAACTAACCAAAAATGTTGCTATTCAATGTTCCCCATTTCACATCATGGCAACAAAAAATGTTTGGAACATACATAGATGGTGCCAGTTTGACAATTCTTTTCTTCCATGAGTAATTGCAGTCTTTATTTTGTAACCAGTAGTGTCAGAACAGCCACTGTCCACATTCTGTGGGAATGACCCTTTCCTATTGCTGCCTTTTCAAATGTTTTATACCCCATGCATTCCAGCAGCTACATGTGAAGCAGCAGGAATGGAGCCAGCTTCAGTTATCACATAAATGCTGTAAGACAGAGACCCTCTTTGAAACTGTGAGAGGTGCTGCTTTGTAAAGAGTTGTATGAAGAGGATACTACTGTAATATACAGCAAAGGGTCTCTCATCAGGGCCTTGGGGTAATTGTTACTGACTGATATGCTCTGGATACATTGGAGTGTTACATAGCTAGGCTTATCACTTTTGAGACATATAAAAGGCACTATGGACCTGAACCAAACATCAACATAAAATTAAAATGAGGGTTAGACAGCTTGCATAGGATTAAATTGACCAGTAGATGTCCACATGGAAATTAGTTGTTTTGTATGGGATTACTGTATATCACAGTTAGGAACACAAATTGTAGTGGCAAAATAATATGATCTCAATAAGAACTGAAACCAGTTGTCTGCAGTGTTACCTGTAGTAGTCTACAAGTTACCAGACTTGTGGCTAGAGGCAGTATAGCGTAGTGCTTAAGGGCACTGAGTTGCAAACCTGGAGACTTGGGTTTGAATCTCATCAGCCTCCACTTGCAAACTGTGTGACCCAGAGCAAGTCACTTAGCTTCCTCATGCTCCCAGGTCGCACCTAGAAACAAGCTCCAGCTTAGTGTGCCTTTCCTTGTTAAACAATTTCCCCTTTCCTTATGCTGCTGTTACCCTGACTACAATCTGAGGCATTAAAAGGACACGATCAACCCATTTTTTATATTATTTTTAGTTGAAACCCCACATTTTATAATTGCTTACCATCTCTAAAATCAGTAGATGCTGCTGGTTGTCTCATCTGCTTCTTTTCTTAGTAGAATTGTGATGCATGCTATTTAAGCAATAAGCCACGAGGGGGTGTGGGTTATCAGGGGATTTACCATGGCTGGAGTGGTTTGCGCCGAGTGGGTAAATCCATGCTAGCCGTGGTAAATCCCCCGATAACCCAGATCCCCCGAGTGGCTTATTGCGATTATAACAATTACTGTTTTTTTTATTATTTAAAAAAAACAGTACTTGCTATAATGCTTAAATAAGCGACTCAGTTGTAGAGCAGTCAGTGTTTTTGTTTACTTTCCCCCGATATGTGGAGCTTCTGTTTTACAGTCTCCGCTTAGTGGGGAAACAAGGTGGCAGACGGAGTTCTGTGATTTTTGCTGTCGGATTGCTTTTTTTTGAACATGCGGCTGGCTGGCACATTTTGCGGTGATTATCAGTAGATAATCAATGCAGGTAAGGTGCCAGCCTACCTATCTGATTGATCGGTGTCCGAGGTACATGGTATAATAGTGTATTTATACCCAACCTTGTCGTGTTTCAAATCCTTCATCTACGCTCATTATATACTTACTGAACATTGTGAACACCCCCAAACAGTGCAGCCACTCATGATGCAATAGTCCCTGCTCCTTCCAGTCCATGCCGAGTGGCTAGACTGTGTGGGGTGTGTTCCTAAGTCCAGGAAAGATGCATTAGGAGTTGTTCAAGGAATGTAAGCAAACATGTTTTGGTGTGGTAACACCAGTATGGTGGGCAGTCATTTTTCCACTTTTAAAAAGAAAAAGAAATCTGAATCAAACTGTCAGCTACTAAAGCAATGTCTACAGAATGTGAGCAATCATAAAATGTGTATTTTTGAACTTGGAACAATTTGAAGCCTAAGGGGGTTGACAGTGACCCTTAATTGTTTCTATAATGACACATTATGCTTTTTATAAGAGTGTGCTGTGAGAAATGTTAGTAACTAGAAAACATTTGTCCCAACTGACCTGCCCCTGTTTGGTTTATTTATCTTGCTCATCTCTCTCACTATATCCCTTTTTGACCTCTTTCTGCAGAAAATGTTTGCATTACAACTTAAAACCCATTTTTTTTTCAAATGTTTGTAACTCAGTCTTGATTCTTGAGTGGACAAAACATGCCCACATGTGAGTGGAACAATGTAACATGTCCCTTCAACATCACTATGAAGTCAAACTTTTTCAGTCAAAAACATTTTAGAAATAAACTAAAGACATACAGCATAGTAACATGGTAAATTAATGTCAGAAGGGACTCTAGGTCCAATAAGTCTCACACTGTTTTGCAACAGGTAAGAAATAGATATGTTGTGTGAACAAGTACCAGATTATTTTTGTTTCCTACCCACTCTAGTACCTAAAGAACACTGTAATTGCCTTGGTAAACAGAAACTTGACCAAACTTACATTGAAAGCCTATATTATCATGTCCATTGTCTCTGCTGGAAGGCTGTTTCATAGGTCCAACATACTCTGAGAAAAAAACACATGCCTCCTAATTAGAGGTGGGTGAAGTGGCCAAAATCCGCTCTGCAAAGCAATTCGTGGAGTAGTGTGGAATCTGTGAAGTAATCTGCAACGCGGAGCAGAGTACTTCGCATCATAATGAGTCCATTGATAACAATGACTTTGCATTACTCTGCCTTCGCTCAACCACTTCTGCACCAATTTTAATGCAAAGTACATAGAAATCAATGTACTTTACATCACTTCGCCTTGTTATTGAGCTCCAAGGAGAATTTTTTAGTGATTCATGGGATTGCAGGCCACATGGGCTCTAGACTGTTCTGCACAGCCTCAGTTCTGTGTAGTGTGTGTGTAGTGGTAGATGGAGACAGTTTCCTTTCAGAGCTCTGCAATTCAAATCCTCTAAAAGCTGTTAAAAAAGCCTTTTTGAGCCATTTTTTTTGCTCAAAATTTAGTACATCGATTATGGAAAACCCTCCTGTGCACATATCATTGAGTGTTTATTGTTTGTGTGTGGATTTTGAATGTTAATTTAGAACATTCAGTCTGTGTACTGACAGACACTTGAAGTGTGCTTTGGAGGAGGGGTGTATCTGTGGTGGAGGTAGGTTAAAACTGGGTGAAAAAGGCAGTCTTTCTGTTTTGGTTATATTTTTCTTGTATAACTGTGTTAATGTACACACAGTAATATTTTCAATAATTCTTGACATTTTTTTTGCTGATTGTTGTGGTGCAGCACTGCATAATTTCAGTTTGTTTAAAATATTTGGTTATATTATTGAAGTTTTCAATTTGCTACGCATTACCTGTAGTGTGTGTGAGTGTGTGTGTGCGACGCGTGCCATCAAATCAGACACATTTTATTGTGCCACAGAGTAAATGCAGCAGTGTGAACCTGCTATCCACCGCACCTGCATGATTTTGTACTGCCTTGTGGTATCTAGGTTTTGGACTGTTACTGCAGTGCACTGAACCACCCCCCAACCAGCAAAATGTATTTTTTTCCAGACTGGATTATGACTTGTGAGCACTGGTTAAGGTGTTGTTGTGACTTTGTGTCTGCATCTCTTCTTGACTGCACAGTGCAATCTTAATCTGTCTGTGCTTTTGCATCTGTTTAGTGCCCAATCTCCATCTGCAAGCCACGGTTGTTTTTTTTGGCTTCACATCCACCGGCCCAGACTGAAAGTTCAGAAATCTAAATTTGTTTAGAATGTTCTTGGTGATCCCCCAAAATGCCTGCAAAGAGACATGCAAGCAAAGCTGTTTCTGGCCATGGCACTGCTGCCAATGACAAGATTGTCCATGGGCATGGTAGTAAGCAGACGTGCATAGTTGATGTCAGTAAAGGGATTTCTCCATCAATGTTTTTTATAGCGCAATCTGTAGCTTCTCTCATAGCTGGAGAAAATGATGTTGTCCCAGCTGGTGGTGTTAGTGCAGTTTCTGCTGGCATGAGTATTGCTGCCTCAAGTTCCACTTCTGACCAGTTAACCGTTTCAAAAAATATAGTTGAGTATAAAGCTGTGACTGACAGTGTAGATGATGTCATACTCCCCATTAACATCCCCATGGTAGCTGAACATGATTCTGATCCAGGCAACAATAACTCACAATGTCACATTTCTTCTAGCACTGTTGAGGTCATGCCTTTGCCATCCAATGATTCAAAGTGTGGTGCAAAACTATCGGGTGATGATGATGATGATGATGCTGTGGTTGGAAAATGTTCTCCACATGACAGCATCCAAGCTGAAAATGTGGATGTGGATGATGTTGATGAATATGATAATGATGTCAGTCACCACTGTTGGAAACCGGAGAAAAAGAAAGTCAAGGTGGCTGCGTCTGGGTCTGTTTGCGTTAAATCCCCCTCATCAAAAAAGTTGTGATTTAGCAGTTCCTGTTGATGATAATGATGATGACCCA
Organism: Neoceratodus forsteri; assembly: GCA_016271365.2. NCBI lineage: Eukaryota > Metazoa > Chordata > Ceratodontiformes > Ceratodontidae > Neoceratodus > Neoceratodus forsteri. The sequence goes on along the minus strand of JADMNL010000024.1, from coordinate 195,032,149 downwards.
GTAATAATCATAGGTAGTCACAGTGGTCAGTTGGAGTCCAAGTGTGTTCAGTCTAAAAAATCATGTAGCACCCCCCCCCATTTCAGGGGTTAAAAAACGGAGTCCAATAAGCAGCATCAGGGACATGTTAAAAGTAGGGGATCACAATCCCTAGTTTGGGATTTTTTTGTCCAAGATGCAAATGATGAGTCCGTTACAATCTGCCAGTTTTTCCATGCGTGTGTGAGTCGAGGTGAAAAGGAGAGTCATCTGGGCATGAGGGGCCAGCATACACATCTTAAGAACTGGCACATGGCACTGTGGACCTGGCACCAGGTGGCAGCTAATGCCTTAATGGGGCCTTCACCCTCACCATCAACCTTACTAAGCATGTTACTCCCTTCCATGAGAGTAAGATCAAGTAGAAATGTCTGCAGTAGTGATGAAATAACATGAGAGGATTACTACAGGTATGATGAGGGGAAGGATTATGATTTAGAAATCTTACCAAGTGGTGGTCAGAGTAGCAGTGGTGGTGGTGGTGGGGGGGGTGGTCAGTGCAGTATGTTTAGTGCAAGTGGTACATCAATCCCTGTACATAAAATGGGGAAAATAACTTCATTTGTGGACTTGCCACCTGTGCACCCCTCTTCATCACACGTCCACACCCCACCCCCAGCCATTCGCAGAGCCGAGTCATTTGTCACACCCCATGCAAAACGTGTAAGTCAGCTCACGTTGGAGAGTGTTTTTGCCCATAACCTCTTGCCTGCCTGCCTGAAGCATGTGACCTACACTGTGTAAGCCATGTGATGTGTGTGGGCTGCCTGTGAATTCTCACTCCACCTTAAAGCAGAATAAGGTGGAGTACACAACGTGAAGTCATAATTATGATGCAAAGTGGTGAAGTGAGGGTTTAAAATGGGCTCTCTGCATAGCAGAACACTAACGTGAAGTGGCCACTTCACGACCACTTCGCAGGCAGAATTTTACTTTGCTGCATCTCTACTCCTAATGTTAACCCTGAATTTACTACCTCTGAGTTTTATTGAGTGTAAAAAATGTTCTGTGCCCTGACTTGTAAAGTCAATCTATTTGTTAATTAAATAAACTTGCATACACCTCTCAGCTTCAGGGCATGTCCCTGCATCCTGCAGGAGGACACCAAATGAAACATCTCTGATTGTTCACTCTAGATACCCTTGAGTATGCAAAAGACTGAGATCATGTTCCCTTTCACTTTTTCTCCCCAACAGGGTGAACACAGTATAGGCTTCCAGACTCTCTCTGCAGTAGATTGTGTTCTCTACATTGCTGATTATTTTGGTGGTGTGATGTTGCACCTTCTTGACTACCTCAATGTCCTTTTCCCACTCAGGAGCTCAAAAGGGTAAGGATTTTGGCTTTCTAATTATATAGCACCTTTCCAGAGCTCAAAGTACTGTACAATTCAAATTAATAATACATCAAATCAAATAACAGATCTGAATACAGGAATATAAATTTAGCTTACAGTACTCCAGGTGGAATCCAGGACATGGTATTCCAGAAGGATCCTGGTCTGCAAGTCCACCCCCTTTCTGATGCATCCCCAACATGCTGCCAGCCTCTTGACAGCTGTCATTCACTCTTGTCATGCTTCAGCCGCTTGTCTATTATTACACCCAGGTCTTTCATGCCTCCATTGCAGGAGGAGGAGCTGCACACTGTGTGTAGGTGCTACCTCTGTTTTTCTAAGTACAGCATCTTACGTTCAGCTACTTAAAATCTGAGGGTCCAAGAGTCTGACCAGTCACCCAGCTTGTTCATATCCTCCTGATGTTAGTTCCCATCCTCAAGGGAGTTCACCACCCTGACGAGCTTAGTGTCATCAGTGAACATATGCAGCCTGCTGGGGACTGCATCTTCTAGATCGTTGATGAAATTGTTGTGTGTCAGTAGCCCAGTACCAATCCCTGGGTGATACCACTGAATACCCCCCAAGCTAGTTAGCATTCATCCTTGTGTATGCCTCATGTGTAGATGCTGTATATGATGCCCAGAAACTAGGCATGTGCCACACAGTCCAGATAGACTATGTCTATGGCCCTGACCCTGTCTATTTCCCTGGTCAGCCCCTCAGAGAAGATTATTAGGTTGGGTTGGCATGACCTGCCTTTCATAACGCCATCCTGAGGGAAGAGAACCTTGGCCTCAACCAAGGAAAGAATAATGGCATGTTTGGTTGAGGTCAAGGATCTTGTCTCCTTTCAGCATAGTTTTTTGAGGTATCATGCCAAACCAACCTGATCACCTTGTTGGAAGGGGTAAGCAGGGAGGTAGACAGGGGCAGGTCCATAGACAGTCTATGTGGACATCAGCAGGACCTTTCACACTGTGGCACATGATAAGCTTATGGGCTAAGTACTCTATTGCAATACAAATAAGGAATACACACTTATGGGCTAAGTACTCTATTGTCATATAAATAAGGAATACACAAGGTGGATTGCTAACTGGCTTGGGGACAAGAAGTACAGGCTTGCAGTAGACGGATCCATCTGAGTAGAGAGAAGTACTCAATGACGTCTCTCAGGGATCTGTGCTAGGACCACAGCAGGCAGCTAAGGTTTGCTGATGACACTAAGCTGGTCAGGTGGTGGCTCCATTAAGAAGAAGAAAAAACTTCAGCAGGACCTAAATCGCTAGATACACGCAAATGCCTGGAGTCATGGATTCAGCATAGCCATATGCAATGTACTACACTATCAGGCATGCAGAATGCTGGGGTGCATTGAAAGAGGGGTGACCAGCAGAGCAGGGGAGGTAATCCTACCACTTTACAAGGCCCCGCTTAGGGTTCATTTAAAGTACTGCATGCAGGTCTGAGCTCCTGAATGCAATGAAGACACAGAGGCAGTTGAGAGGGTGCAATGTGGGGCCACCAAAATGATCACAGGTAACAAGGACAAAGTTATGAGGAGAGTCCAGAGGCTCTTAACATATTCACCCCAGAGAAAAGGAGGCTGAGGGGAACATAATCTCTGTCTTCCATATATTCAAGGGTATATTCAAGCGTATCAATAATATCAAACATACAGAAATGTTTCATTTCGTTTCCTCCAGCAGAATGTGGGTGCACACTCTGAAGCTCAGAGGTATTACATTACATTATCAGTCAGTATGTTAGATTACCTCTTTTCCAACTGTCTCAAGAATCCCTTAGAGCTCTGTCCTGAGCCCCACCCTACTTTCCATTTTCTTGTAGAACCTTCTCTTATCCATGTGTACGCAGGTAATACAGTGATCATCCTCAGTGATCCCGCAGACCTTGAATTGGAAGTAGATCTCATGTATGACTTTTACTGTGTACAACACTGATTCCTATCAAACCAACTCACCCTGAGTGCTAAAAAGACAGTATCTGGAATGGAGCTAGTGATGAACCCTGGCAGCAGCAGGCAGAGGCGCAGCCAGCTAATTTAGTTTTGTACACAGCACCCCAAAAAAGTATCCCCTGCACTAATTTTCTTATTTGCCTTTGTCCCTCTGCTTATGATGCCATACACAGTAAGATTGCTCGGAATTGCCAACCGGAATTGGATTAATCAGATTTTGAGGGTTTTCTTTCAGAATTCAAGGCCAAAAATCCAAATTCTAAAAACCTTTTTCAGATGCAAAATTGGAACTACATTCTGATTCCAATTTGGCATCAAATGTAGTAAAAAGCACTCTATCCCTTACTTGCTGCTGGGATCCTTTCTGACTCTTGTCTAAGATGGAAGAGCGCAGGTACCTGCAATGAGGCAGCAGTCCGAGTTGGTACATTGTCAACTACCTGACAGCTTCATTATTATTAGTTCTTTTCTTGTCAGATAAATCCATCCACAGCTTTGGACAAATGACCCCATCTCTGAGTCCTGCCGCAAGCCTTCAGGAGTCCAAGAGCATAGAGTACCCCACCAACTGGGTCCCCTGGCCACCTTAGCCTGCCTCCCCCAGCAGCCTCTACTCTGACTCCACCTGGCCCCTTAGACCCCCCAATCTGTTCCAGTGGCTAGGTATGTATTGCCCATTTTCTAAAAAGTGCTTTGAGTACACTAGTCTAGTAATACTATGTCCCCAGACTCTGCACACTCTCCTCACTCTATGACCTACCATTGTCTGATATAGAATCTCTCAGTTCTCCTAGAGTTACTCAGGAGATGACTGACCTAAACAAAGCCCTGGGAGCAGACAGTGCCAAAATATGTGTTTTACTATATGTGTCTGACAGAACCTTGCTTAGGTTGGCCACCTCCTGGGCAACTTTGGGAGAATCAAGGGATTCTGTATTAAATAATGGTAGACCATGAAGCAGGAAGAGAGCACAGAGTCTGGGAGACATAGTATTACTACTGACTAGTGCACTTGATATGCTTTTTGGAAAATGAGGGACACCATCCTTATCAAGAAAATCAATCTGCCCTCTTCAAGCCACTACAAAACACACACAGAAGCCAACTGTTAACCAGATTACTTGCATTTTGCATTCTCCCACCAAACACCCCAACCGGTGATGAGATATTTGCAGACTAACAGTGCCAAAAATGCTTAGAGCCCCCACACCATGGCAGCACTGGATGGTGACATGCTGAATGTCAAGGGCCTTACATTTACAGCACCTCCTAGCACCAGACATACTTCCAGGTTCAGCAAGCAGACCCCCAACAGACACATTTAGAGGTTTAGTAAGGCCCAACCCACCACACAGTTTAACCTCAACCTGCCAAGCATACACCAGATCAACAGCAGTTTTCATTCACCAACAATACCCCATAGGAAACTGAGTATAGTTTGGTGTGTAGAAGTGCAAGGAACATCAGGAATTGTAAAAGGGAACAAATATGTACATTTCATTAGTGAAAGCAGTGTACAAATCAAATCAAATCATCTTTATTTTTATAGCGCCTTTCAAAACCAAGGCTCTGTACATAAAAACCATACAGATAAAAATAAAACATTTTTTTTAAAACAAGCATAAATAAATCATCCGTAGCTAGGAAAAGCTAAACTAAATAAATAAGTCTTTAACTCCATTTTGTTTCTATCGATGTTTATATATATATATATATATATATTCATGGCAAAAAACTCTATTTAATGCATCAGTTAGGATTGTTCCACAGTGACAAAAGTGAGGAAATTTGATGTTAGGGTTCCCATCCCCCTTGCACCCCGCCCCCACCAACAGACATCGGGGTTTGCGCTGGGGTAGTCGGTCCTAACTCTCACCCCATTCTCCTATACTATACCACCTCAGCTTGTTTGCACTTGGGATGGGGTGAGAGTTAGGACCGATGACCCCAGTGCACACCCCGATGCCTGTTAGTGGGGCCGGGGTGGTGGTGGGGTGCAAGGGTGGTGGAAACCCTAACATCAAATTTCCTCACTTTTGTCGCTGTGGAACAACCCTAACTGATGCATTAAACTGATTTTTTTGCCATGAATTTCCTTTCTTTATGAGAATGTGCACTATAAATAGTGAAGTAACGGCAACACAAACGCAAGCGCAAATGCTAATGCACATGGTGACACAAACGTAAACAATAATGCAAACAGTAATGCAAACAGAAGTGCAAACATTAATGAAAACAGAAATGCAATTGCAAGTGCATATGGAAAGGCAAACCATAATGCACATGGGCACAGTAACATAATTGAAAAAGTAGACACTTATGGTAACAGCAACGATGACACCAAAGGAAACACAAACAGAAATGCAAATGCAAACGGAAGCATGTAGGCAAATGCAAATGGAAATGCACACGGTGATGCAAAAGGAAATACAAACAAAAACAGTAATGGAAATGGAAATGTTAACAGTTACAGAAACACAAGCACAAACAAAAATGCAAAGGGTAACGCACATGGTGATGTAGATGGGAATGGTAACATAAAACGGAAACACAAATGCAAGTGCGTACAGAAGCACAAATGGTAATGTGTACGGTCACAGTACCGCAATAGGAAATGCTAATGGTAACAGCAACGATAATGCCAAAGGAAATGCAAACACAAGCAGAAGTGCCTACACAAACACAAATGGTAATGCACACAGTGATGCAAAATGAAATGCAAACAAAACCAGTAATGGAAATGCAAATGTTAACAGTAACGCAAATGCAAGTGCAAACGAAAACACAAAGAGTAACACACACAGTGGCTTAGATGGGAACAGTAACACAAACAGAAATGCAAGCACGTACAGAAATGCAACTGGTAACGTGCACGGTCACGGTACCACAATAGGAAACGCAAATGCTAACGGTAACAGCAACGATGACGCCAAAGGAAACGCAATTGGAAGCGCGTACACAAATGCAAATGGTAGTGCACATGGTGATGCAAAATGAACCACAAACAAAAACAGTAATGGGAACACAAATGTTAACAGTAACGCAAATGCAAACAAAAATGCAAAAGGTAATGCACACGGCGGCATACATGGGAACGGTAACGCAAACGGAGATGCAAATGCAAGCACGTATGGAAACGCAAATGGTAACGCACATGATCACAGTACCGCAACAAGAAATGCAAATGCTAACGGTAACAGCAATGATGAGGCCAAAGGAAATGCAAACGTAAATGGAAGTGCGTATGCAAACGCAACTGATAATGCACACAGCGATGCAAAATGAAACGCAAACAGAAACAGTAATGGAAATGCAAATGGTAACAGTAATGCAAATGCAAGCGCAAACGAAAACACAAAGGGTAATGCACACGGTGGCATAGATGAGAATGCTAACGCAAATGGTTACTGGAATGCAAGTGGGAATGCTAACTGTGACAGTAACGAAAGCACACACCCTTTTTTTCATCAACAGCTGCATACAGAAATACAGTGAATACAAAGAATGTATGCATAATAATGGGCCTCGGAGCAGAAAATGAGCACTTGGAATACTAAATTGCTTATATCTCAGGAACCATACTACATAGAAAAAAAATTAAAACTGTCATATAAATTATGACTTTCCTGGCTAGTTTTGTACTTAGGCCCTTAGTGGGGAAGGGGGCTAAGCATTTTTCTGACAAAAAGTCCGTATCTTGAAGCGTTTCCGAGATACGGGCCCCGAAAGGCGTGTAGGATGCCATAATGTTAGTCTATGGGAAAAAGCATCAACTTCAGTGTGCCATAACTTTGCATCCCTGTAATATTTTGTCACCAAACCACCAAAAGGCACATCTATGGGTTGTTGGCTTTCTTTCCTCCAGCTTTCGGACCAAAAGACAAAACCTTTCTTTTGCAGCAGAGTGGCAACAAATTCCTCTTTATTTTGGCTATAGTGTCGCAAAGCACTGTCGCAAATCACAACACTTTTGCAAAAAAATCACAAAAGTGTCACAAGTGTGACACTACTTTGCAAGACTACAGTTTACAAAAATTTCAAAAACATATTTCTGGGGTGTTTAACCCCCCAAAAAAGACATGGCTAGCATCCTCAGGGTCTGACTAGGTGAACACAAAAAGAATCGTGTCCCTAGAGGTTCCCAAATTTAAATACCAAGCATTTCTGTGACCACTAACTGAAAAAAAAATGGTTGACTCACAACACTACAGGGGTAATTTGCGACACTAAAAGCTGCATTTGAGACACTGTCGAATAGTTTAACTTTTCCCATTGACTATAATGGAAAACTTGTTTTTTGAATAACTTTTGAACTGTTTAATATTGTTTCACAAAATCTTTGAAAGGCACATCAGGGACTCTGATCACATGTTCCCTGAAGTGTTTGGACTAGTCGCATAAACCGTGCGACATGTAGGCGTGAGCAAAGAATGCGCAAAAAAGCATAAATGTGCTATGGAATGTCGCTTTATAGCTCTGCAACTGTACATCCGACCATTATGAAACTTGGCAGATCTAGAGATCTATGGTACTGCTCCATGCCTGCCAAATTTCAGGCAAATCCATCATACAGTGGCAAAGATATTAAGATGCACAATTTCACACTTTAACCTTAAATGGGGTACTCAACCCTAACTATAGTGGCACTACTGTGTCACTATAAAACATATATATATATATTAGAGGCAAAAAACTCCATTTAATGCATTAGTTAGGGTTGTTCCACACTGATAAAAGCGAGGAAATTCGGTGTTAGGGTTGAAAGCCCCCCTTTGCCCCTTCCGCCCACACCACCAACCGGCATGGGGGTGTGCATTATGGTTGTCGGCCATAACTCTCACTTCCATTTCTCTTTCCTTTGTTGTTATTCTTCATGTTAACTTTACCATTTGCATTTACAATTGCGGTACCGTGCCTGTGCGCACTACGGTTTGCATTTACATGTGCGCTTGTGTTCGCATTTTCCTTTCTCTTCCCTTTCACATTCTGTTTGCTGTGACACTTAACATTTCCACTTAAAATACCACTGCCATCACTGTTCGTGTTACCAGTTGTGTTTTCATATGCGCTTCAATGTCCATTTGCATCACTGTTTGCTTCAGCGTCACTTTGCGCTTGTGTTTCTATTAACGTTTTCTTTACCATTTACATTTGCGTTACCATGTGTGCCACTGTTTGTGATTCTATTTGCATTGCTGTTCCTGTTCCTATGTCACAAGACATCACGTGGTGGGAGTACGGGGCCCAAAGGCTCCCGCCGCCGCATTACATTCACTATTTCTCGTCATCATTCTCAAAAAGAAGGGAAATTAGAGGCAAAAAACTCAGTTTAATGCATTAGTTAGGGTTGTTCCACAGCAACAAAAGTGAGGAAATTTGGTGTTAGGGTTGAAAGCCCCCCTTGGACCCCCCCAGTTAACCCCCCCAACTGGCATCGGGGTGCGCATTGGGGTCATCGGTCCTCTCACCCCATTCTCCTATACCTCTGCTTCTTCACACATGTGATGGGGTGAGAGTTAGGGCCTATATATATATTATGGTAGCACGGTAGTGCTACCATAGTTAGGGTTGAAGAGCCCTTTTAAGGTTAAAGGGTCAAATTTTGCACCTTAATAATTTTGCCACCTTTGAACAGATTTGCCTGAAATTTGGAATGCATGATCAAGAACCATACATCTTGGGATCTGCCAACATTTGTACCAGTCAGATATACGGCTGCGGAGTTATTAAGCATGATCTGCGCACGCGTTTATGCTTTCTAGTGAATTCTTTGCTTGCACCTACAGGTCGCACAGTTTGTGTGACTGGTCCAAAAACGTCAGAGAATGTGTGGCCAGGGTCACCGATGTGCCTATTGAAGATTTCGTGAAAAAATATTAAATGGTTCCAAAGTTATTCAAAAAACAAGTTCCCATTATAAGTCAATGGAAAAAGTTAACAAAAAGTTTGAAAGTGTCGCAAATGCAGTTTTTACTTTCGCAAATGGCCCTTTTACTTTTGAAAATCCACCATTTTGTTTTCAGTTGGTGATCAGAAAAATGCTTGGCATTTAAATTTGGGACCCTCTAGCAGCACAATTCTTTTTGTGTTTACCTAGTCGGACCCTGAGGAAGCTAGGCATGTCTTTATTTTGAGGTTAAATACCCTAGAAATATGTTTTTCCAATTTCTGGAAAAAGTAGTGTCTCAAAGTAGTGTCACACTCATGAAAGTGTCACAAATTTTTGCGAAAGCTTTAGCAAATCATGACACTACCTTTTCAGACTATGGCCAAAATGACAGCAGTTCTTTGCCACACTGTTGCAAAAGAACGGTTTCGTCTTTTGAGCTGAAATTTGAAGGGAACACAGCCAGCAACTCACAGATGTGCCTTTTGGTAGTTTGGTGAAAAAATATTGCATGGCTGCAAAGTTACGATACTCTGAAGTTGGAGTTTTTTCCCATAGACTAACGTGGTGGCGTACGCTGTGCCTTCCGGGGCTCGTATTTCAAAAACGATGCGAGTTACAGATTTTTTGTTGTGATCTGCATAGCCCTGTGGGCTATGTAATAGCAAAAACCTAGCCAGGAAAATCATGATTTTTGTGAAATTTAAATTTTTTTCTACATCGTGCAGTTGCTGTGATATTTGCAAATAAGTACTTCCAATGCTTGTTTTAAGCTTCGATGCCCATTACAATGCATACATTCTTTGTGTTTCTCTGTGCAGCTGTTCAGCAAAAACAGGGTATGCACTTCCGTTACTGTTACACTTACTGTTTCCACTTGCGTTTATGCCCCCGTTTGCGTTACCGTTCCTGTGTACGCCGCCGTGTGTGTTACCCTTTACGTTGTCATTTGCACTTGTGTTTTCATTACTGTTACCATTTGCATTTCCACCTTGTGTTTGCATTGCTGTTCCTGTTACTATGTCACAAGACATCACGTGGCGGGGCCCCGCGTTCCTGCCGCTGCATCACAGTCACTATTTCTCATCATCATTCTCAAAAAGAAGGTAAATTAGAGGCAAAAAACTCCATTTAATGCATCAATTAGGGTTGTTCCACAGTGACAAAAGCAAGGAAATTGGATGTTAGGGTTGAAACCCCCCTTGGACCCCTTCAGCCACCCCCAACTAGCATCAGGTGCGCGTTGGGGTCATTGATCCTAACTCTCACCCATTCCCATCCTCTGCTTCCTTACACATGTGATGGGTGAGAGTTAGGGCCGATGACCCCAATGTGCACCCTGATGCCAGTTGGGGGTGGGCTGGAGGGGTTCAAGGGGGGTTTCAACCCTAATACCGAATTTCCTCACTTTTGTCGCTGTGGAACAACCCTAACTGATGCATTAAATGGATTTTTTGTTTCAATATATATATATATATATATATATATATATGAGATATAACAGGGACCTGTGCAATACATTATTTATTTTCACAAGAGCTGTTTGACCTTGGGTAATCTCACGAGTGGTGTAAGCCACGAGTGCTGTGCCCAAGGTCAAACAGCTCGAGTGAAAATAAATCATGTATTCCACAAAGTCCCTGCTACGTATTTCATTTATGCAATAGGGATTATTTAGGATTGTGTAAGGAGTTTTGTTTTAAATTGTTTATTTAATTTTTCATGTGAACATACATGGACTTTTTGTAGTTTTGCCAGGGTGGCTCAGCTTAACATAGTGGTTGCTAAGCAGTTGCTATGGATGCTGCAACTTTACATTATGTACAGTACATAATGAAAAAGTTTGATGCGCAATTCTTTTATTTTTACATTTTTGGAGAGAATTTGTTCATCAGAAAAAGTAAATAAAAACTGAATTGTCTGCCATTTTTTGCTGATTATAAAAAATCTAAAAGGCATCTATATATGAAACACCTCTCATTTTGTAGATAATTTTGTGCTGAACAACTTTTGAGCTAAATGTACAATGCTATCAGTTTTTGTTTTAAAGTTATTTGTATTTATTTGTCAAAAAAGTGCAAATAAAAACTTAACTTTCTGCTGTTTTTTGCTAATTCTACAACAACTAAAAGGTATCTATAAATGAAACACCATTCATTTTGTAGATATTTTTTGTGCTGGACAACCTTTGTGCTCACAGTACCATGCTATCTTTTTTCATTTTAAAGTTATTTGCATTTGAATATGATTAGTACTGCTACTGAAGCCGGACGTTCTAAATTGCCTGATGACATAGCAACTGTGTATATAAATGAGTGATGACATAGTAACTATGTACATAAACGAGTGATGACACACTTACTATGCACGTAAATGGTTTTATTTACACAGTAGCTACAATACACATTATTTATGGCATGCATTTATTGTTCAAACCTGTTGCGTATATATATATATATATATATATTATGCTAGCACGGTAGTGCTACCATAGTTAGGGTTGAGGAGCCCTTTTAATGTTAAAGGATCAAACTTTACACCTTAATAACTTTGAAATCGTTCAACAGATTTGTCTGAAATTTGGCAGGCATGGGGCATAACCATAGATCGTGGGATCTACCAAGTTAGGGTATAGAGTTAGGGCTGATGACCCCAAGGCGCACCCCGAGGGCGGTTGGGGTGGGCTGGAGGTGTCCAGGAGGGGTTTCAACCCTAACACCGAATTTCCTTACTTTTGTTGCTGTGGAACAACCCTAACTGATGCATTAAACAGAGTTTTTTGCCTCTAATATGTATATATATATATATATATATATATATATATAGATAGATATATAGATATAGATATAGATATAGATATAGATATAGATATAGATATAGATATAGATATAGATATAGATATAGATATATAGCTCTGATGAAGTCAACATTGACAAGGGCCTCATGAACATAGTTGGTATATTCCAACAGTGCTGTGTTGGTGCGGTGTAGCTTCTGGAAGTCATGCTGCTGTACACACTAGACTCTGTATTTTATGAGGTATGTGATAAGTTGGTTAAAGATTATTCTCTTGATGGCACTGGATGGGGAGAGAATAGAAATCAGTCTGTAACTGGAAAAGCTAGTGCGGTCACCACTTTTGAAAACTGGTGTAACCAGTGCAGATTTCCACTTCTTGGGGAACTACAAGTAGCACAGGGAAAATTTAAAAATTCTAGAGATGTCTAGAGATGGGATGGGAAAGGTCCTCGACTGCCAGGGTAAGAAGTTTCATATCAAATGAATCACTCCCACACCTAGTTTTGCCAAGTACCCTACTGATGTATTTCAAGGTGTCTTTGACTGAAACTTTGACTGAAACTGTCTTAAAATAGAATTTAAGGAACCTTAATTCAGAGCCCACCATCTGGGAGGCTTCAGTGTTCGATATCAAGTAATGTCTCCATTTTACAATGACTCTGGTCTCTAATGCTGTATGGGCATGAGCATGGAAAGAAATAATATCCTGCTCAAAAGTAGGTACCCTTATTACTTCATGTAGAACACTTCAGTCACATGATGACACACACACAGTGTTGTAAATGATTGTTAATGTGTTCCTGTTCTTACTTGCTGGTAGATTTTTTTTATTACAATTTGTTATAATGATTGGTAACCTCCACTTCATAGTAATATAATTTTTATCCTACTGTAACATGTTGTATTACCGTGAATGTATGTAACTTGAAAGATCTAATGATATTTGTCATTGAACAAAATGCACCAATAACAATAAGAAAGAGTATCTATAATCTTTGGTTGCAGACAGCAGCTGGCTAGAGTCTCTGCTGCCCCAGGCATCCCTCCCCAATTTTATCCTGATTTAAATTTAAATGAATTTTCTTCACTCTGTTCTGCCCTGGTGTGAAAACCTGTTTTACACCATTGTAAAGGTCATGGCCCACTCATACAAGGCATCATGGGAGTTGATGATGTGTACATGCACAAGCCAGCAGAACTACTACTGTCAGTCAGTTGTAGTGGTAGTAGTAGTAACTTTATTTGTTTGTGGCACCCTACCCCAGAGGCCCAGGGCACCTTTACAATGGCAATACAATACAAAAATATATAAATACTGAATACTCACAACTATATTCAATACAATTAGAACATACATAAAAAATATTTAAATAAATATAGCTGATCTGTTATATGTCTTCTAAAGTCCCTGTATTTTTGTCTTGTTCTGGCCATCAAACTTTTCAAGGTAAGTTCCCCTAATGCTTTCTGCTCTTTAAACTGTGTCTGAGCTGGGAAAATGCAGTTGGAAGAATGCTGGTGCTTATGATGTTTTGTTATTCAGCTAATAAGTTTATATGTGCTAGGAGCTCTTTGCTTACTACAGTCCCTTTGATGTGCAAATACACATTATCAGCTCCCATGTTTCCTTTTATGAGTGGGGTCATGACCTTTGCAATGGAGAGAAACAGGTTTTCACACCAGGGAGGAACAGAGTGAAGCAACTTTATTTAAATTTAAATTAGGATAAAATTAGGGAGATGCAAGAGAGGGAATCATTGTTCATGTCTGCAAACTACACAGGCAGAGTAAAATACTGAGGACACTTTGCCTTTAAAACTAGAAGCTTCAACAATGGAGAAGAAGCCCTCCTTCAGATAAGAAAATGGAGCACTTCTGGCAAGAGCAGAGTGAGGAAATGGTTGATGCTATCGACTCTAAACTGCTCCCCAAACTGGGCATGCTGCACAAAAAACAAATCCACAATTTATGTCTCTGCCTTCACGACCACTATTGCCCACCAGGAGCTCTCTATTACTCTTTCTGCTGCTTTGCCCTTTACTGCCTACAAATAGTCATAGTACCAGTGCTTACCTCCAAAGCTGCTTGAAAGTCTGCAATTCGTTTAACTTAATTCAGTTTTTTATTGTTTTCATTCCATCATTTTAACATTTAAAGGGGTTCTTGGTCTCATAATTCTGCTGAATCATGATCAGCCTGACCACCGACAGCAAGGTGACCCCCTTATCAGTCAGGAAACTACACTTTAAATTTTAACATGACAATATGAGCTGAGGTCCTGCTGTGCTCTCTCTTTCTTGTGTGGAAATCACTCTCTGGCTTCATTTTTATGTTGTCTTGCGCATGCACAAGCAACATCTTGCGGTAGTAGTAGCACAGTGAGAGGTGTGTTAAGGTTGGTGAATGCAGGGCACGTTTTAATAGGTGCATCCCTCATTTCCCAATTAGCCAGCATGCTAGTGCTGACACAAGAATTATGTAAAGTGCCACCAACTTGAAAGAAATGTACTGCTGCAATCAGAGACAAGCTCGTCACGCAGTGGCAGAGATGATACGCCTCCCATATGTGCCTTTCCTGGTGAAACATTTCAGTAAACATGGTGGCGGCTCCTGCCATCACCACAAAATCCCCAAACAAAGACAACATTGGGGATGCAATCCCTGTGTCAGCATGTCCCCCACCTCCCCACATTGTGTGGCACACTGGGAGCCCACTCTAATTTGCTGCTGCTCACATGAAGCCAACCATGTTGGCATGTTCCTCCTTTCCACCCCCATTGTGTGGCACACCCAACAAATCATCCCATCATGTCTGGTTCTGTTTTTTTTTTTACCTGAAAAAAAGAAAACAGTCCCTCATTGTCTGTGGTACCCCTTCCCCCAACCCGCACCCACCCTCTGTGCACCCCACTTCCCACACCCCTCACCCCATACTTATCTCTGGAAGTCCAGTGCTGTGATCTTCACTGGAGCAGGAACATGTCTTGACTCTTGAAAGCCGAACTGCAAAATGAAGAAATGCCAGTAGGCTGTATAATGGCATCAGTTGGGGGGGGATTAAATTTAGGTGGATATCTCAGCCATTTTTTTGAATGTTGGCTTCAAATTTTCAACATGGGGGGTCGGCCTGGTGGTGCTGAGGGTTGAGGTGCTGGAACACCACACCTCATGCCACCCTGACGACCTGGGTTTGGGAACGAGCCGGGGCCGCTGGGGGTTGGCAGGGGCAAGAGAGGATGGAGTGTCCAGAGGACTGCTCTCCTCTCTTGGGGAGGGAAGGCCTGTCATCCCACCTGTTGATCACCCTCTAGTGGGGGCTGGGGGGTGATGCAGGCTAGGGCGGCAAGGAGCCAGCTGGCATGGCGTGCGCATGCCTTCACATAAGTGCTCGGCACCTTGCATGCCGGAGGGGCACAGAAAATGGAAAATGGTGGCTGGGGGTCTATGAGATCCCCAACCTCATTCTTCTGGCTCACCACAGTGGCCTCTCCTGGATTTGGATTGTGCTTTGGGGAGAGGGTCTCTCCATCCTGGCCCTGCCACGTGGGGTAATCCATGGGAGGTATAGGGGTGGTGGCAGTGGTCTAGCTGGTGGGTGGGTTGAGTGGGAACAGAATTCCTGTCCCCAGTGCACCCAGATGGTAAAAATAAGGTGGAAAAATGTTTTTCCAACATGGGATTCTTGGGACCCCACCTTATGAACACATGCACTGTCATCTCGTTATTCGGTCCCGAAAGGTGATTTCATGGTCACTGCTCAAAATCACCTTTTGGGACTGATTAATGAAATGACAATGCCACTGTTCATGAGGTGGGGTCCCAAAAGCCTTTGTTGCATGAGTAAAATTGCAAAAAAATGGACTGTGTTACTGTAGCGTGCATTGTGCAGTTTCCACACACTCTCGTAACTTGATAATTTTTAATATTTTCACTCCAGATTTTCAACATTGTCATTTTTTCACACCTTCTTATGAACAGTACAGCTGTCATTTTTCTCATCCTGTCTGAAATGTGTTTTTACTCATCTGGTGCACAATGGCGCGGTCACTGTGGTAAATCAGCTTTCAGGACAGAGTAAAAACATCACAGTGCCTCTGTTCATGAGTGGAGGTCCCAAAATGCCTACTGTATGTTGAAAATTTGGTTAAAAAAATCTCAAAAATAATTGTGTTACAGGCATACGTTGCGCAGTTTCTACGCACAATCATGACTTCACCAGATTTTCATATTTTCACTCCAGATTTTCAACATTGCTATTTTTCTACACCTCCTCATGAACAGTACAGCTGACATTTTTCACATCCTGCCCAAATGTGTTTTCACACCTGTGGCACCAAATAACACAGTCGCTATGCAAAATCACCTTTTGGCTAATGAATTGATAGTGCCACTGTATGAGGTGGGGTCAGAAAAAGCCCATGTTGAAAATTTGGAGTGAAAATACCAACAACCGCCTGGGGCATTAGGGTTTCCAACTGTAATGCCCCACCCTGTAGAGACTGACAGGTGTCAGGGGTGTGACTTGGGATTGTCGGCTGTAATGCTCATGCCATTCCACCCCCACCCCCACCTTGCAGCCAGTGACAGACATCGAGGTGTGCCTTGGACTCTTCGGCCCCAGAGTTCACCCAATGCTCCTATACTGTACCCATCTCAGCATATTTTCTTATGGAATGGGGTGAGCGTAAGGCCTGAAGACCCCAAGGCACACCATGACACTTGTCGGTGTCTGCAAGGTAGGGTAAGGTGAAATGGTGTGAGCGTTATGGCTGATGACCCAAAGGCACACCCCAATGCCTGTCAGTCTCTGCAGTGCGAGGTGAGGTTGGCATCAGTTCAGTACTTCACTGTCATTCCTATTATGCATCTCTCTAACTCTTGCACTACTAATGCCAATGCCAGTAAGACAACATTTGGCATTGACAAATGCTTGTTTATATAGTATGCTGTGGCTCACAGGTGACCACTGGGAAGCTCAGTGGTCACCTGTGACCACCGGGAAGCTCACCAGTTAGGAGAAGGCCACCCCTCTCCTGTTTGTAATGCAGTGTTAAAGTTTTAGCAAGCTCAGCCCCAGCTAATATTTTCAGATATTTCATCACATTTCCTATACATTTTTCTTAAATTCTTTAAAATGTTTACAGGAGTACACCTGGCATGTGGCAAAATTCAAAGTCAAACAGTTACAGTACCAGTATAAAGCTGTTTGAAAGCCTGCAATTTGTTCAAATCAATTAAATTTTCTTACTTGGCTTTCATTCCATCATTTTAACATTTAAAATGGTTCTTGGTCTCATCATACGGCTGAATCACAATTGGCCTGACCACTGACAGCAAAGTGATCCCCTCATCAGTCAGGAATCTGCACTTTAAATTTTAACATGCCAATATGAGCCGAAGTCCCACTGCTTTCTCTCTTTCTTGTGTGGAAACCATGCTCTGGCTTCATCATCTTTTATATGGTATGCTCTGGCCAATAAGGGGCTCACAGGTGACCATTGGGAAACTCGCTAATTGGGAACAGACCACACCTCTCCTATTTGCAGTGCAATGTTAAAGGTTTATCAAGCTTAATACTGGTTAATACAGAGAGATTTTATCACATTTCATATACATTTGTCTTAAATGTTTTTTTAAAATGTTTACAGAGTTGCATCTGGTGTATGGCCAAAATCAAAATCAAATGGTTATAGTACCAATACTGCTTGAAAGCCTGTAATTCATTCAATTTAATTCAATTCAGTTTTGTTACTTTGTATTCATTTCATCATTTTAACATTTAAATGGACTCTTATTCTTATCATTTGGTGGAATCATGATCAGTCTGACCACTGACGGAAAGGTGACCCCCTCATCGGTCAAGAATCTACACTTTAAATTTTAACATGCTAATATGAGCCGGGGTCCCACTGGTGTCTCTCTTTCTTGTGTGGAAACCACACTGTGGCTTCTCCTTTGATATAGTGTGCTCTGGTCCATAAGAGACTCACAGGTGACCACAGGGGAGCTCACCAATTAGAAGACGGTCACACCTCTCCTGTTTGTAATGCAGTGTTAAAGGTTTAGCAAGCTCAGCACTGGCTAATGCACTGAGGTTTTATCATGTCTTATACATTTTCTTAAGTTTTTTTTTTAAATGTTTATGGGGTGCACCTGGAGTCTGGCCAAAATCAGAATCAAACAGTTGTAGTACCAGTGCCCCCCAAAGCTGCTTGAAAGCCTGCAATTCATTCAGAGCAATTCAGTTTTCTAATGTGGTTTTCATCCCATCCTTTTAACGTGTAAAGGGGTTCTTGATAACATCATTTGACTGAATCATGACCAGCCTGACCACCAATGGCAAGGTGACCCCCTTATCAGTCAGGAATCTACACTTTCAATTTTAATATGCCAATATGAGCTGAGGTCCCACTGCTTTCTCTCTTTTGTGGAAACCACTCTCTCTGGCTTCCTCTTCTGTATAGTGTGCTCTGGCCCATAACAGTTTAGCAAGCTCAACCTTGTCTAATGCATACAGATGTTATCCCATTTCTTATACAGGGTTGGGCCTGCTAAACTTTTAACATTGCACTGCAAACATGACAGGTGTGGCCTTCTCCTAATCGATGAGCTCCCCACTTGTCACATGTGAGCCTTTTATGGACCAGGGTACACTATATAAAAGATGAAGCCAAACTGGCCCGGTGGCGCAGAGGGTTGAGGTGCTGGATGCCTTACCTCATGCTACGCTGGTGACCCGAGTTGGGGAACAACCTTGGGTGATTGGGGTGCCAGTGTGGGGGGGGAGGCGAAGCATGATTGAGCACACCAAGGGGCAGCTCTCCTCTTCTCTCCTGAGGGTGGGTTGGTGCCCCCCCGTAGTTGCGCGTCCACCAGGTGGAGGTCCAGTGGGTAGTGTAGGTGGAGAGGGGGCAGCAAAGAATCGGGAGGTGGAAGGGGCTGGGCTGGCACCACGGGGTGTGAAGCATGCCTCCACATGCTCACATGGTGGTGTGCCAGGGCCTCAGGGGGTTAGGGAAGAAAATCTGCAAAATACATCTGTGTCCCCATTGCCAGTTGGTGGGAGGAGGCGATGGGGACCAAAAGGTTAAATAAAAAAAATAAAAAAAAGATGAAGCCAGAGAGTGGTTTCCACACACAAAAGGCAGAAGGCAGTGGGACCTCAGCTCATATTGGCATGTTAAAATGTAAGGTGTCGATTCTTGACCATGAGAGGGTCACCTTGCCGTTGGTGGTTAGGCTGGTCATGATTCAGCTGAATAATGATACCAAGAACCCCTTTAAGTGTTTATTTATTTGTTTTTGGTAACCGGGTAGGTGTGCTAGACATAGAAAATGCCTGTTTTCAGGCACAAACTGGTAGAGTACAAGAAATACAGTTACAATCCAGACAGAGAACAAAGTACAGTAAATGCAAAACAATCATCATGGTTGGAAGATACATCAGTAAATACAAAAGTCAGGGGGAAGGGGTAATATGATGGAATGAAAATCAAGCAAGAAAACTGAATTGACTTAAATCCATCGCATGCTTTCAAGAAGCTTTTGGGGTAGCACTGGTACTGTAACTAGTTATTTATTTATTTATTGAGTACTAGGATTACAAATACCTTTTAATCAGAGGTTGTTTTACAAAGGTTCTGCGTCAGCATGAAATATAAACAAACAATAGTGAGCAAAGAACTAAACATCATAATACTCTAACAGTAAATACAGCAGGCTACAAGTTGGTTCAGGTTTCATAGTACAGAGATATAGTAATACATACACAAAAAGCTAACATCATGAGTCATTAACAGTAGATACACTTGATTCAGGTGGCATAATACCAAATTACAGGGAAACATATCCCAAGAGATGTACAACAGGGTGAGAGTTGAGGAGCAGATTGTGTAGGGTTTAGGTGAACACCATGAAAACCATGAAAGGTGTACAGTGTAGAAAGAGAACAAGGAGAAGAAAATACAGTCAAAATTATGACATTGTTGTAAAGTGTTAATCCATAGAAGTCAGGGGGCTGGGGGAAATAGGGAAGGGGAGGAGTTAGGAGAGGACCAAGGATAATGTAGGGAAGGAAGCAGTGGTATGTTGCATGGGGAGAGGTAAGGAGGGAGAGAGGAAGGAGGGAGCATGCAGAGGTGGCAAAAGGAGGAGGGTAGCAGGAGAAATGAAAGGAGTAGGAGGTACAGGGGGTGAGGGGTCCAGGTTGATTGAGGAAGGAGGAAGAGAGTGATGTGCAGGAGCAGTGGAATGGGAATTAGGGGACAACAGGGCCTGAAGAGGGAGGAGGCAACCCGCAGAGTTAGAGGGTACAGTCGCACTTGGTAAGGTTAGTGAGGTGATGGCACAGTTTGTGCTTGTACGGCCAGGCTTGCTCTCATCAGTGACTTCAGGAGGGAGACCATTCATTAGGGATGGGATCCTGAAAGAGAAGGCACATTGAGCCTGGGAGGTACTGCAGAATGGAAGCAGATACATGGATTTGAGCATACTGCATGTAAAGCGTGTGTTCTGGGTAGATTGCAGGAAGGCATGTGTTGCAGGAGGGTGAGGCACACACAGATCTTCTTTGCCAGGATGCAGGTCTGATAGGTTAATCTACTATAAAGATTGAGTCAGTTAGAGTGTTTGTATAGGTCGCAGGTATGTGTATGCTTAACTGCTCCTGTGACAGGTCTGCAGCACTTATTCAGGGTGGTCCTAATTCTTTTTAGGGTGGTATCTGAGGCAGCCCCATAGAAGACCAGCCCATAATCAATTATGGACAAAATGGAGCTAGTTACTGTGGTACACATGGCTTCATTGATCAGACAATTGCGATGGCGGTAGAGAACTCCAAGTCTTGAGTTGACAGCTTTGGAGAGTGGTGGACATGCGAGTTGTAAGAAAGTGTGCAGTCAAGAGTAATACCAAGATATTTAAACTGCTGTATTTGATCAAGTGGTTGTTGTTTGTTGTTGATAGTAAGGCTGCCCATTCGGAATTTGCTGTGGTAGCCATAAGACAACATGGCCTTGTCTTTTTTATAATTCATCAGCAGTTTATGCTAATCGAACCAGGACTCTGCATGATTGAAGTTTTTCTGGAGATCCAGGGAGAGAGGGACAGGATCAGAATGGGTAGGAAAGAGGACAGCGTCATCTGCATAAAGTATAATTTTATTTTCATAAGCTGCAGGATGAAGCTTCATGTTAATGAAGAGGCTGAATAATAGTGGGCCAAATATGGATCCTTGGGGAACTCCAGAGTGCACTGGGAGGCTACAGGAAAGAATGTCCGTGATCTTAGCTTGTTGGCTCCTATCCGTAAGGTAGCTTTCAGATCACTTTGTGACTTCATTTGAGAGGCAAAGAGCAGAAAGGGAACTCAGCAGGAACCGGTGATTCACAGTGTCAAAGGCCTTTGTTAGGTCAATATATATACTGCACCACGTAATTGTTTTGAGTTCATGGCTTTATGTATATGGCTAGTAAATTCAAGTAGGGCAGTGGCAATGCTATGGGCTTTTCTAAAGCTATGCTGCTGTGGATACTGTAGATTATATTTGTTGACGTGTTCAGACAGCTGGTCCGCAACGATACATTCTAGCACCTTGGAAAGCGGTGGTAAGATAGAGTTGGGGTGGTAATTGGAGTGCAGAGACCTATCACCACTTTTATGCACAGGTGCGACAATGGCCGATTTCCAAAGTTGGGGGAACTGTCTGAGGGAGAGTGAGAGATTTAAGAGGTTAGTAAGAGGGAGTAAGATGGCGTCAAGGCAAAGTGAGAGAAGTTTAAGATCCATGGTGTTGCTGCTGAATCGGGTTTAGCTAGGACTTTTTGAAAGTATTTCCTTAAGGGATATTCTCCTGAAATAGAAGTGAAGAGGGGTTTACTACTGGAACCTGGCAGGGTAGAGTTATTGAAAAAGTTTGCGGGAAGGACACTGCTAAGATCAGTAAATGTGAGATTAAAGGTATCAGCAATTTCTTTATGATCCTGGATGACAGTCCCGTTGACCTGAAGTATGGAGGGGGAGGATTTGTTGGGTTTCCCCATAAGGCATTTGATGTTTTCCAAAGAGGACTTGCTGTTACCCCACGTGTCTGTTAGCTTGCATTTATAATATTCTTGTTAGGCTCTGTGCACTGCCTGGGTACACTGATTCCTGGTGTACACATTAGAGCTGAAGATTTGCACCAGTTTAAAAAATGTTTTAAAAACATTTTTAAACTCAACGCAGCAACCCATCCTGATCAGTCTTCAACCGAGTTTTAACTCGGTTATACCACAGCTGACTACCGTCCGCATCTGCCTCCAGCAACGTTTTTAAAAACGGGTTCTCCATGACCATTAACATGCTTCCTGGAGGAGCAATATGCAGAGGCCCATCCACACTACAGGGTAACACACTTTCCCTCATAAAACCGTTTTTAAAAACGGACTTGAGACTAGCTCCCAGCAGGGTTTAAGCACGGTTTCCTAACATGCTTTGAAACCGTGCTTAAATGCAGATGGGCACCGTGTTTGCACTAGTTAAAACGCTTTAAGCACCTTAAAACGTTTTAACTAGCCTGAAGTGTACAGGGCCTTATAGTGCTGCAAGTCTGCCTGTTGCCCAGATGCCATGGCATGGTGCCAAAGATTATCTCTGTGCTTCATCATGGTGATTAGCTCAGGGGTAATCCAGAAATTGTTGGAGAATCTAAGTGTTCTTTTTTTAAGGGGGCAAAGTTGTTGCAAAGTTTGTTAAACCAGGTAATAAAGAAACTGAGGGCAAGGTTGATGCTGCTCATGGAGTCAAGGGGTGACCAGTCAATCTGTGAGAGAGTGGCAACAAATTGGGGAAGCTTTCCTTTTTTTAGGATTCGCTGGTGGCAGATAGTGGCCTTTGACTTGGGTACCTTTTTCGACCATTGGCAGATAACCGGGGAATGGTCACTAAGACAGTCAGTGAGTACTACGGTGTTTGTGATTCTGTTAGGGTGAGTGGTGAGAATCAGATCAAGCAGAGCGCTACAGCTGGGTCTATAGTTAAATCTTGTGGAGGTAGAAACAATTTGGGTGATATCTATTGCAGCAATGACATCTTTGTACAGGCAGGCTTCGGGTGCCAGCCAGTTCACATTAAAGTCACCCATGACAATTTTGTCATTTACGGCGGGAGAGATTGTCAAGGAAGTCAGCGACCATTTGAAATCCTGATGTTTATTCATGTGGGGGGATATACACAGATATAACTGTGAGAGATTTACCTTGCTGGCCACAAATTATTTTAACCGCCAGCATTTGGGAGTTCTTGGCAGGAGAAGTTAGTGGGAGGACTTGTCCTTTGAGTGTATCCCTCAGATAGATGGTGCAGCCACTGCCTCGTTTATCTGTATGGTCAAGCCTGAAGAGGACAAAACCGGGAATGGATACTGCATTATCAGGAACCTTGGTGGACAGCCTGGTTTCATTAAGAGCTAAGATATCAGGTTTACGATGTAACACCCAGATATGGAGGTCATCAAGGTTGGGCAGCAAGCTGCGAATATTAATGGAGGCAATCACGAGGGACCCTAGTTTGCAGGGTTGAGAGTTGAATGGTGCAGGGGAACCTGGGTTTGGGTGAACATTCCCAGTGAGTAGTAATAGGAGAAATGCAATTCTTGTAAGATAATGGGCAAGAAGTTTCGCTGTCTTATGCTGTCTCCTTATGGTGGGTTTTCCAGAGGAAAATTACTACATGGGGTGAGAAACTGGAGGAGAAGGGGGTACTCCAGTCGAGGATTGTTCAGGTTATTACCTGGAAGGTTATGCATGGGTGGGCAAGTATGTGCTGTATTGTACATATGGTACTCCAGGGGATGTCTCTAAGTATGAGTTTGTGTGTGAGTGGGAGAGTGGGTGTTGTGCCATCACAGCTAGGTGGAATGAGAAAGAGAATAATTAGGAGTGGAACATAAGTGTTGCAAGACATATTGTATGACTGCTGGGGGAGTGGATGCAGACGTCGTGTGCACAGTGCATTGTGGTTGCACAGACTTAACTTTAAAAAGGTGACAGTTAAAGTCGGAAGTAAACCTAAGAATAGGGTACAAATGTAGCCAAGAAGAAGAAGAAGTGTGGTGAAGGCTCTTCAAAGCACAACAGTAATAGAGATGAGAAGTACAGTACAGCCAAGACCAATGGGACCTGTGCGGGAAGACACTGCAGGGCTACAGCCAATATTTGATTTTGATATTGGGCACACACCAGGTGCACCCCTATAAACATTTAAAAAAATAAAGAAAAATGTGTAAGAAATGCACTACAATCTCTGTGTATTAACTAGGGGTAAACGTGCTAAACCTTTAACACTGCATTGCAAACAGGAGAGGTGTAGCTTTCCCCTAATTGGTGAGCTCCCCAGTAGGCCACCTGTGAGTCTCCTATGGGCCAGAGTACACTATATAAAAGATAAAGCCAGAGAGTGGTTTGCACACAAGAAAGAGAGAAAGCAGTGGGACCTCAGCTCATATTGGCATATTAAAATTGAAAGTGTAGATTCCTGACTGATAAGGGGGTCACCTTGCCATTGGTGGTCAGGCTGGTCATGATTCGGCCGAATGATGAGACCAAGAACCTTTTTAAATGTTAAAATGATAGAATGAAAACCAAGTAAGAAAACTGAATTGACATGAATGAATTGCAGGCTTTCAAACAGTTTTTTAGTGGCGTGAGGTTTGGGGGGCTACTGGTACTACAGATATTTGATTTTGGCCACACACCAGATTCACCCTGTAAACATTTTTAAAAATTTAATAAAAATGTATATGAAATGTGATAAAATCTCCTTGTATTAGCCAGGTATGAGCTTTCTAAATCTTTAATGTTGTGATACTGCCTACCCAAAACCCACCACAGTTCTCTACCCTAAGTTCTCCCTTCCACCCCTTGACAGCAGATGTCTCTATCACTCTGCCTTCCTTATGCCCAAATTTTAGTTCACCATTCTTCCCTTCTACCTTTCCATCCTTCTCTCTCCATCCCTCCCCAGATGTGCTCCTTCAGAATTTCTGTCTCTCGCCCCTTCACCCCTCTCTCAGATCCTCTATTGGTCAGGCCTCATTCTCCTACAGATTTCCTTTTCTTTGAAACAACCTTGTATGGCCTATTGTCTCTGTTCTCTGTCTCTTCTGTCTCTAAAGTGTCTGTTCTGTAACTTCATGGCTTATTCCTGTCTGCAGCTCTCCTTCCTCTTCACCTCTCCTGCGACTTTCTCCCACACTCTCTAGCCCTTCCTTTCACATTGGTCCTTGTCTTCCTCCTCCTTACGTGCCTGATTTTATTTTTTGCAAGCTCCATTACTTGCCTTGACCCTACGCTGACATTACTGATTGCTGCACATTGATGCGCTGTACAGCGCCTTGTATCTGATTTAAGTACATGCACATTTCATTTTGTCTTGTAGTTATTGTATGTATTCCCATCCTACCCTTCCCCAAGTTGTATTTAGAAAAGAGTTTCAACTCAATGTTATTTTCCATTTTTCCTGTTGAAACTTTTAAAATAAGTAAATAAATTCATAGTTAACATTAGGAATCACTTTAACAGCATAGACTGGCCCCTTGTCGAAGCCCGTAATGGCGGTCTGTTCATAGTTCTCCTGGTCTCTCCTTATCTGCTGCTGTAATTAAAAGTTCTTAGATATTTTTTGTATCTATGCCTGTATGAACTGAAGGTGTATAAAGATTTTTTACTTGCAACAGCAGTTTCCTGGTGTCTTCTGTGCTGCTCCATTTCTCTTTGTTTGACTCAACAGCCTACCAGCGGAGTCTGTAGCTAAGAAGAGAGTACAGTCCTTCAAATTAAGCCTGGAACAATTTTTGTTTACCACAGAAATCCGGAGGAACCCTGGGCAGTAGAGGGGGTGGGCAATCCTTATAAGTTGGCACATGTTTGCATAGCATGCTTACTGATCCCTGCTTCTGAAATGGGAGGCAGGACCTGATGAACCTTGAGTTCCTTCTGACATTATGTTGCTGAGCTACCATATTTTAAGTTAATAATTTAGGCCTTCCCTCTTTTACCTTTATTGATAGATTTTCAACGCAGTTTTGTGCCACCATCGCATGCTGTCGTAAATGATGTTGTAGTATACCCTTCCAAGTTTGGCATTAGCAATTATGAATAGTTGCACTGTTGTCAAAGTATTTATTTTTTTCTATATTTTGCACTATTTGACCTCTATTATTTCTGTTGTGTTCCTGCTACCCTTTCACTCCATTCCTTCCTACCTTTGGATTCCCCTGTAAACAATAAGCAGTTTCTCAGTGTGTCTTTCCTGACCAAATATTGTACATAAAAAAAAATATATATATTAGGTTGCTGTTTATTGGCTTTCACTTCCAATGAAGTCCATTGTAATCCCACTTATTATGTAAACATAATGCTTTCATGCCCATAGCTGATTACCTCCCAAGAACAGCCTTATATGAAAGGTCTTCTGTACCATAGGTGGGGACATGGGTGGAAGCTGGCTGGGTAGATTCAAGAGGGGTGTGAGAAAAGGTCATTTTAGAGAGAATAGCTGAACCATGGAGCAGCCTACCAGCAGAGGTGGAAAATACAAGTATTAATGGTTTCAAACACAGCTGGGACTGAGTAAAAGACTTAATAGTCATACGGGGGGAAACAGAAGGGAAAGGGGAAAGAGGGAGAGATGAGGGCAATAACCCAGACTAGACATTAGGTCAGGATAAAAAAGGGCAGACTGACTGGACCAATGATCTTATTCTGCCAATATTTTCTATGCTTCTATGCAAGGCCATCAAACATTAGCCAAGCTTTCACTCTGTCTAAAGGCTCACTTGCTGGTAACATGAAATAGTATAAGTAAGTAAGCAAATGATTAATTTTGTAATGTTAATTAAGAACTGCTGGTTCTACACATTTTCCTTAGATGCTATTGATTAGATTTATTTGATCACAGGGTAAATGATCTGAACCATTTTCAGTCACGACCAGTGCCACATGGCAGACATGAACTCAGGTAAAAAACAAGTCCATTCATTTTGTAATCTTAAATTAGAACTGCTGGTTGTGTGCATTTTCATTAGTTGACATTGATTAGATTTATTTGATATCAGGGTAAGTGCTCTGAACCTAAATACCTGTTTGCGGTCACAACCAATGCCACATGGCTGACAAGAAACATGTAAAAAGACATAAGTTCCACAACTTTTCTTAAAGTATGGCTAGGTGCCATGTCCAGGCAGTTAGGGAGGCTATTCTGTAACTTCGATGCTGAAGTAAAGAATGCTTGTGGCCCATGAGTGTAGAAACCGCAGGTTCCTGGGGGGAATTAGCTCAAATGGTAGAGCGCTCGCTTATCATGCGAGAAGTAACAGGATCGATGCCTGTATTTTATAGACAGGATAGAGGCAGTCCAGAGGAGGGCAACTAAAATGGTGTAGGGTCTGCAAGAGAAGCCGTATGAGGAGAGACTAAAGGAGCTTAATATGTATACCCTTGAGGAAAGAAGGGAGAGGGGGGACATGATAGAAACTTTTAAGTACCTCAGTGGAATCAACAAAGTCCAAGAGGGTAGCATCTTTCAGAAAAAGAGACTTGCAAGAACAAGGGGACACAATTTAAAGATAGAAGGAGGGTGGTTCAGGGGCAATGTGAGGAAGTATTATTTCACAGAGAGGGTAGTGGATGCATGGAACAGCCTTCCTGAGGAGGTTGTGGGGTCTAAAACTGTGGGAGAATTCAAGAATGCATGGGACAGACATAAGGCAATTCTTGTGGGGGGGGTAGGAAGAAATAGGCTGTTGGTTAACTAGGATCTGCGGCCTATCCTGTAGGTAGGGAAATGGGCAGACTAGATGGGCCTAGCGGTCCTTATCTGCCGTCAAAGTCTATGTTTCTATGTTTCCTGAAGAAATCACTGGTCAGTGGACCTATGAGACCTCAAACTTGTTTTTGGTAAGAATGACCTAGATAAGGATAAAGGGCTGGTAATTCTGAGATTCTGAGGACCTTACTGATAAAACAACCCAGAGTAAAGATTCTGCATATATGAGTATATATGTGTGTGTGTGTGTGTGTGTGTGTGCAATCTGAAGCAGAGTACAAATGACAATGACGAGCAGTGTTGGGTAAGTTACTTTTTCTATTACTTTCTATTACATTTAGAAACTTGTTCCAGGACACTCTGTGCAGTCACTAGCAAGGATGGAGAAGTACTAGAAAAAGTAATACACCTTACAATTATAGTTACTTATTTCTTTTTATATAAAAACAATACAAAAGTAGTACATAACTATAACAAATTACATTTTTTGAAAGTAATAGGTTAGTTACTAGTTACTTTCAAATAAATGTAATCAGTTACGTATTACTTTTGTATAAAAATACATTAGTAATTGTAACTGTAAGGTGTATTAGTTTTTCCAGTACTTCTCCATCCTTACTACTGACTGCACAGAGCTTTCTGGAACAAGTTTCCAAAAGTAATAGAAAGTAATAGAAAAAGTAACTTACCCAACACTGATGATGAGACATGTAATTAGCAGATAAAGCAAAATGCATACACTATTAAATTAGTCTTCTTTAATCTGGTAAATTCAGTTCCAGCAGTATTAAACTATAAGAAACACAATCTAAAGATGGGAGCAGTATTTTCTCCTGCAATGTCCAGTCAGACCTCAGGTGGTAAGTAGTGTTTCAGCCTACATATAGCAGAAATTCTTTACAAAGTTAATTTACATAATGCTGACATTTGTCCAGAAAATGAAAGACAATGGTATGTGGCCCTCATATTCAGACCCAGCCATTAGTGCCACACAGCCGGTAGCGCTGTACAACAAATAGCATGTGGTTGGCGCTGAGCTATATTCAGATAGTTAGCACACTCTGAAGGGGAGTCCACTAGACATCAGGGATATTAATTTTTGGATATTACAGGTGCTGTCCATGGAAGGGGGTCCACTAAACAGCAATAATTGCTCTAAAACCATCCTGCATGGGCACTAAGGGGCTGCTGTGTGGCATGCAAATGAGCCCCAAAAGGGCATGGAAATGGCCCGTTAGCACCTTGCATGCCCAATGAGCTTGTTTATATCCTCAGGCTGAATATGGCTCACAGGAATCCTGGTGCTATCCTGTTTATGGCAACGCTATCTCCAGTGGGTTTCCCTGTGGGCAGTTTTCACCGTGGGCCATGTCAGCACAATGCATAGTCAATATGTGCTGCACTTGCATGGCCCCATATACAGAGAGTTAACACTCTCTGTTGGATAATGCTGACTGTCTCAATATAGCTCAGGGATGGCCGTGTGCTATTTGCTGCACAGTGCTACCAGTTGCATGGCATTATCAGCTGGTTCGGAATTTGGGAGCCACACTCCGGAATGATAAAAACATGAGACAGTGCTAATGGCTGTAACTTATTTGTCCCAGTTCTGGCTGAACTGCCATGACAGAAATGCCCCATGAAACTTCTAAAATTGATCTAAATTGAAATCAGGGTTTTTTTGTAATATTTTGTATTTACTCCTGCCCTTTTTTCTAACTGACATAAAGCTATTGCTTTTAGTTTTGCATTAGATGCTAGTAGTGCTGCTTTTTACTGTGGAAGGATATCATTAATTCATTGCAAGTCAAGCAATATTTGTGCTGCTCTTCATATGACATTTCCGGTTTATCATATTTTCAATATCAACATCCAAGTAAGTGTATGTACTTGCAACCTCTAATTTTATTTGCAGAACAGGCCATATAAAGGTTTGGTTTTCCATTACCAAGCTGCATGATTTTTGTTTTATTTATATTTACCAAATTTGAAGTTTATTAGCTTGGCAATACTTCTCAAGGGTTATTACCTAGTTCTGCAGACCCCTGGTGGTTAAAGAGAGCAATACTATGTCATCAGCATATGCAAGGATAAGTATTTTAGTTTCAACTGCTGTTAGTAAACAAAATATCACCATTTTATTGAGGAAGTCATTAACGTAAAGGTTAAAAGCATCAAGGCCAATAAGAGCCCTTGCTTGAGGCCCTATTGGTGTCACAATTTTCAGTTATTTGACCTTCCTTAGAATAGCGAGCTCTAGACCATGTGACGCAGTAATGGTTAACTGTTATATTGAGTAGATTTAAATCTTTACCCAACTGTTTTCACTTTGTCCAGAGGTTATTTCTAGACAAAGAGTCAAAAGCTGTGGTAAGAGCAATAAAAGTAATAAATATGTTTCTATTCCTTATATTAATATATGTATGTAAAAATTGTTACTTTCTTCCATAAACTCTCCCTTCGTCTCCTTCCTGATAGTATCACATCACTATTCCCTAAGACAGTCCACCCAAGGACCACTAGGAGATCCGACTCACTCTCCTTTTCCGTTCCCTTCTGCTGCACTTCCCATGACCAAAACACCCTCTCTTTTAAGGGCCCTAAACTCTACAACTCTCTCCTCCTGATCTCCTACATTGCCCTTCTACTTGTTCATTGAAGTATAACCTAAAGAAGCACCTCTCTACCTCTACATCCTGCAGTTGTCCCTCACCCTAACTCTCGCCCCTTTTCCTTCTTCTTCGAATCCCTCACATACTTCTCCCTTATCACTCTTTCCTGTTTGGGGATGTACCTAGTCCAGCTCTATTTTCTTAATCCCCATCTGTGCTTAATTTTCTTAAACATACAGCACTTGTAACTTAGCTTAGCCTTTACTAGCTCAAACCCTGTTTCTCCCTTCCTGCTTGTTGACTGTGTATTTTTTGTCCTACATTTACCAGCACTGTTATTTATCTACATGTACTCTGTGTCATGGATTCTTAAACCGTATTTTTTTTGTTCTGCATGTACCAACACTGTTATTTACCAGTACTTTTATCTGCCCTTGTACTCTATGTCGTTGATTGTACTCTGTATCATTGATTGTTAAACTGTTACAATGTTTCTTATCCTCATGTACTCTGTATCATTGATTGTTAAACTGTTAGAATGTGTCAGCTCCTCGTGTACTCTATCAGATTGTTAATCTGTTAGAATGTGTCTGCTCCTCATGTACTCTGCATCATTGATTGTTAATCTGTTAGAATGTTTCTGCTCCTCATGTATTCTGTATCAGTGATTGTTAATCTGTTAGAATGTGTCTGCTCCTCATGTACTCTGTATCATTGATTGTTAATCTGTAAGAATGTTTCTGCTCCTCGTGTAACCTGTTACTTTCATGTAATCTCTGTTTGTGATTCCTAACTGAATGCTTGTGAAAATGGGCAATCTTGCTCACATACCATTCCAGTATAACAAATAAACTGAAACTGATGTATTAAATGAGCAATATTATAGCAATGACCAGGCATAGAATATGTTGGTATAAAGCCCTCTTGGAAATCTGATAACAATCAGTTCTCAGTCACCCAGTGCACCACCCTGTTATATATAATTTTCATGAAAATGTATGCCACATTGTCAATTAGACCAAAACTGTGCACAATAATCCATGTGCAGTCTAATCAGCGACCTATATAAGGGCAAGATCACATTGCTATCTCTGGAGACAACATTTCTTGTGATGGATCTTAAGATATGATTGCACTTCCTAACTATTATTTCAGACTGTTGGCTTTGTTTTACAATATTAGAGACAAGAACTCCAAGATCTCTTCCATTTTTTGATGTATACAGAATATTAATATTTAGGGAGTAATTTGCCCCTGAGTTTATATACTCAAAATGTATCACCATACAAGTCTCCATGTTCAAGCACATCTTTACTGCTTTTGCTTAGTCACAATGTCCATTCCTTTTACATGGACTTATTACCATCCTCTGTGGCAACAATATGCCCCAGTTTGGAATCATTTGCAAATGTAGTCATTCAGGCACCATTTTTGCATTGTATATCATTGGTATCAGGTTAAACAGTATTGGTTCAAGGATGGATCTCTGAGGGACTCCACTTGTAACTGTACCTCAATCAGAATGGAATCCATTAATTCAAAACCCTTTGCTTCTATCACCTAGACAACAGCTGATCCTTCTGAGTATGCTGTAATTAATGCCTATATTTTGTACTTTCAGGATCACTTTCTTGTGGGCACCGTGTTAAAAGATTTGCTGTAATTTAAATAGATCACAGCTACAGCTTTCCCTTACTCAGTGACTTTGCTAACAGGCTCAAATAAGGAGATCAGGTTTGTCTGGCATGACCTAACTCTAGTGATCCCATTTTGCATCTGATCTGATTTGCTGTTCGTATTAATGATGCCAAATAACTGAAGTTAATAAATTCCACTCTGATAATACACTTACAAAAAACAGTTGCTCAGAGTAAAGCAGAGCCAAGGTACCTATGTGTGCTACAAACACCTAAACCAGGCTTCATGCACATAACTTGAACCACACTTACAGTCTGGAAAAAAAAGTGTTATTTCCATAGGTATATAAGTGAAAGAAGGGAGACCAGAGATGAGGTCATGAGCTTAAAAAGGGATGGGGATGGGGACTGTGCAGAGGGAGACCAGGAAAAGGCAGACATCCTGTACAAATTATTTTGTTCACTATTCACAGAGAAAGAAGGGGAGGGGCCACAAAAAAGTAACAGGAGCATTGGAGGGAGGGAGGGAGGTGGGCACTAGTCCCTTATCAGAGGAGCGTGTCCTAAAGAGACTTGCTGCTCTGAAAGTGAACAAAGCAATGGTGTCAGATGGGTCACATCCAAGGGTACTGAGAGAGCTCAGGGAATTACTGGCTGCACCTCTGATGATCCTATTTAACAGCTCATGGGAAACAGGAGTGATTCCAGAGGATTGGAGGAGGGCAGATGTACTCCCATTTCACAAAAGTGGTAGCAGGGAAGAGGCTGGCAATTATAGGCCAGTCAGCCTGACATTAGTAGTGGGAAAGTTAATTGAGTCACTGCTGAAGGAAAGAATTAAGGAGTATCTTGATTTTGGTGGGTTACAAGACCCAAGGCAGAATGGATTCACAGCGGGTGGGGTGGGGGGTCCATGTCAAATGAATATGATAGATTTCTTTTACTGGGTAAGCATGGAATTAGATCAGGGTGGAGCAGTGGATGTGGCCTACCTGGATTTCAGTAAGTCTTTCAACACTGTTCCACACAGAGTGCTAATAAGCAAGCTGGGTAGCTTAAGAGTGGGTACAGAGTTGGTAAACTGAATAACAAATAGGTTAGGGGATAGGCAGCAGAGGATGTTGGTAAATGGAGTTCACTCCAAGAAAGGGAGGGTGACCACTGGAATGCCTCAGGGGATCAGTGCTGGGACTGGTCCTCTTTAATGTCTTTATAAAAGACATTGCAGAGGAGCTGGAAGGGAAGGTCTGCCTATTTATGGATGGCACCAAAATCTGGAATGGGGTGGACATTCCAGGTGGGGTGGAAAGGATGAGCAGAGACCTGAGAAAACTTGAGGAGTGGTCAAGGGTATGGCAGCTGGGTTTCAATGTGATAAAGTGCAAAGTAAAGCATTTGGGGCACACAAACCCAGGGGAAGAGTACAGAATGGGAGGAGTGGTACTGACAACCACGAAACATGAACAAGACTGGGGGATAATCATACTGGATCACCTAGAGATGGACAGGCAGTGCAACAAGGCAGTTGGGAGGGCTAGTGTGATACTGGGGTGCATAGGGAGGGGTATCACCAGCAGAAATAGGGAGGTGGTATTGCCTCTGTATAGATCACTAGTAAGACCCCACCTAGAGTAGGGTGTCCAGTTCTGGAGAGCAGGGGCTGGATTTTCAAATAGTGGGGCATGGCTTGCATCAAGCCCTGCACCATGGGAGTTAGGTTTTTGTGCTGCAGCAAACCATTGTGGTGCAACTGCAGCCAATTTTCCAATCTTGGGTGCAGTTGTGACAGTTTCCATGGTTTATGGCAGCTTGTGCTAAACATCTGGTGCAAGCTCTGTAACAGAGGCCTCTAGGAGTGGTGCATGTTAGACCACAAAAATCTGGTCTAAGGTGCGATGAGCGGCACAAGGGACATAAAATCCCGATTGTATGTTCAGCACACCAGGGGCCTTGTGACATTCTTGCAGTTTCAAAAATCCAGCCCCAGATCTCCAGAAGGACATAGATTGGAGGTGGTCCAGAGGAGGACAACTAAAATAGGGCAGGGACTGCCTCAGAAGCCCTGTGATGAGAGACTTGAGGAACAAAATATGTACATCCTGGAAGACAAAAGGGAGAGGGGGGATAAGATACAGACCTTCATATACCTCATGGGGGTAAATAAGGTACAGGAGGGAAGTATTTTTCAGAAAAAAAGGTGTTCAAAGACAAGGGGGCATGATAAAAAGCTGAAGTGGTGGAATCAGGAAAGATGTGAGAGAGTACAGTACTTCTTTACAAAAAGAGTTGTGGGAATTCCAGGAACAGTCTTCCAGCTGAGCTGGTAGGGCAAAACAGTGGTGGGGTTCAGGAATGCATGGACTAGGCATGAGGGAATCTTAGGGAAAGGGAAGGGGTGGTGGGTGAATGGACCAGAGATCAAGTAGGATCTGCAGCGATACTATAGGCAGGGAAAAATGGGCAGACTAGGTGGACCAAGTGGTCTTTATGTGCCGGCAAATTCTATGTTTCTAAGCTTCATATACCATACAGAAAGGGTTAAAAAACTTATTGCAGCCAGCAATGGAGACAATACATAATGACAATGTTTTGTACATGTGTGTTCTCAAAACCTTGAGAAAGCACACATATGCACAAAACACTGGGGTTTTATATTGTCTCCACTGCTGGCTGATGTCGCTATGCTTTTTGCCTTTTTCGATATGCTATATGCAAATAAAATATATTTTTCCAACTATATATGTGTGGTCTAAGTAGTGTGTGTGTGAAGTCCAATTTTGGTGTTTGCACCTCTCTGATACCCTTCTTGTAATGTACCATGTAATATCAATATGTGTTTGGAGTGACTTTAAAATATACCTCTCCAATATGGCACTCAAGATTTCAGAGGAAAATACTAGAAACTAGAAACCAGCCAGTTCAGTTAACATGATACAGTTGTCCCCACCTCATCATTTTTAAAAGTACATTGTAATTTAAACTATACCAAAACTGAAACCATCCAAAAATAAACAGAATTAATATAGGAGTTTTCTCACGTGAAATCTTCAACACCATTTTTGATAGCTGGGAGAAGTGGGTTGTAAAGACTACTCATCTATTTCAATTGCCACTAATTATTTTATGTATGTGTTGCTTGCACAGTAGGAGGCATCTTGGATTTTAGAAAGGTGCTAGATAACTTAACTTTACCTATCTTTTGTCTGATGGCTCCTAAGAAGGTGCTGCTGCCCTTCCTCAGTTATCCTTCCAATTAACAGCAAGCTGACTAATGGGATAACTATACCTTATCCTGTTAGTACACCCATATATTTATAGGTTGGGGCATGTTACTGGTAAATATATACACACCACCAGATAGTTTCTCTAACTAAAGTTTAATGAGGCACAGATCTGTATTTATTTCTGCTGCAATGGAATGGGATTTTGTAAAGCACTCACTTAATCTCATAACTACTGCATTCAGAAAAGAAGCACCATATGTGTTCACAATCCCATGTCAGATTGGTCCAAGGATCCACAAACACATCTGTGACTGACGTAGCTTTTTAAAGTAGCATACTGCCCCTTCCAGAGTTGTTATTCATTTTGGAACAGCAGGAGAGCAAGCTAAGTCAAAAATGAAGAAAATTGTGTTTTTGTGCCTCTGTTTGGTCTTAGTGGCCACTATCACAGGTAAGAGTGTAAACATTTATTCATATACTTCAGTTTGCTTTCCTAGCGTACATCCAGTCAAAATTAATTTCAGTCAAAAGCTTGTCAACACTAGAGTACAAATAATAAAAGTGGTTTATGTGTAGGTGCATTTAGTTTTATGCAAGTCAAGTAATAAGCATCCATTCCAACATTTAATTTATAGCTTTAACCAGTAATAGAAGCCTTTTAAATTGATTAGAAAAGGTAGTGAATTTTGCAATTTAAGTGAATGATGGAAGTAGTTATTTAAAACTGATAAACTGCATTCTGGTTAGAAATAGTAACATGCTGTTTAACTCTGGCAGTTCCCTCCTGGTGTTTAAGTGAATTGTATAGTTTTCATCTACACCTTGTTTTATTGCATTGATTTCTTAAAGATCTGTTTTGTGTAAAAGTATTATTGCTTTAAAATGCCCTACAGGAATAGCACAGTTCTCAGTCTGTAAGTAAATGTGGAAAAATACTTTTGCTAGTCATATGGTGGGAAAATAATTCCAGGGGATAACGTTTGTTTTACCATGCTACCACCTTATAAATTCCATCAGTAACTCAAATAAGTACTTCGAAGGGGTTACTGCTGATTTAATATTGCCAAGTGTTCCTTGTAGTGCATCTAAGTTTGAAGGCAACTACAGTACGGTTTTCTTCTGTTCAATGTGTTGACCATTATAAACTCCTGATAAGCAATACAGGAGTTTCTATAAATGCAAATGGCATGTCTGAAAAAATAAGACTTTAAACAGATGTTCACTTGTTAATCTTTCATCACTGGGCATTTCAATAATTTTTTGTTGTTAAAAGTCTCAAGTATATTATTCATCATATGCCACATAGCTTTTGGTCTAATTTAACAGGAAAAATATATTAAACAGTTTAAGAATTCCAGTCATTTCTGCTGGAACCTGATATCCCTTGGGGCATAGCTATATGAAAGAATGCTTTGTCTATTGACAGAAAATATAGAGTAAGAGTAATGTTACCATGAACCAGCGGAATAAGTCTATTAGACTCTTATGTAAGTTGAAGTATATTTGGATTTTTCTGTTTATTTAGATGCCTCTCCTATTTTGACTGAAAAACAAGCCAAACAGCTTCTTAGAACCAGTCGTGAAACAAGACCAAGAAAAGCTGGGTTTGCTGATGAACCAATGAGGGTAATTTTCAGCTGATATTCTTGAAACTGTCATTGTTGTCAGTATAAATAATTATATTTTTCATTGCTTGATTATAAAATATTAAAGATTCATACTGAGTATATTTAATATTATTTACAACTGCTCTATTGTGATAACACTAGTTAGAAAAAGAAAGTCCTCATTTATATAAGCTGTTCACTTTACAAGAATAAGGTTTCTTATGTTTGCATGGAGCACCACATGATATGGAAAAAAACACATCACCAATATGCATAGTAGTGCTTAAGTAATATACTTCAGAACGAGAAGATTTGTAACATATATGGATGTACTACTGCTGCTGATTTTAAGTACCATAATTATGCTGATAACACCAATCCATGCCAGTGTGAAAGTAGTTATGTGCTTAACACAGAACTGGTAAAATGAAAGCCCTCAGCTGCTTGAGGATCCTTGTCCTCAAGGTGATGTAGGTGGTAGTGGTAGAAGTGGAGATTGAGGTTTTTCTGGAAGGGATTTATGTAACTCCCCTTTCTATGCATATTTACACTTGATGATGGCTTGGAACTAATTAATTTTGTTGAAAGTACATGGATGTTTGATAACTGCAAACATAAAATGTTAATTAACCATTTACTGCCAGATAGATAACACAGATTACATTAGCCTCCGTATACAATTGCAAGCAAACTAACTACAACACCTACAAAGTTACCAGCTTTACTTTCTGGGGAGAATACATTGATTATAAACCCCCCCTAAAATATGCAACAGTTTTACAATATTGACTGAATATAAGGAAGGTTGTGTGATTATTAAGTGCCCAGTATCAGAATGCATTTCCTTTACAGGTGCTAAAAGAGAAGGTCTGTATTACGGCCCCGGGTCTTACATGAAAAAGGGCATTGGCTCATTGTATTTACCTAGTAAACAAAAGTTAAATAAACAAATACTGAGATTTGCTTTTAATCAGCCTTTGACTCTGCTATGTTTGGCCTCAAACATGTTTTATGACTTCAGCATTAGTACTATTTTTTGCAAATAAGGAATTTACCTTCTGAAGGTGTTAGGGATAGCTCTTTATGCTTTTTTTCAGTACAGTATGAGTTCCTGAGTTTTTCCCATTACAAAAACTACTGCTAGGCACCACTTCTTCTCAAGGATATTCTGCACAGCAATTTTCAATTAAAGTAGCAGTATATGGTTACACTGACCATTCTGATCCTACCTTTTTCTTATATTTTAGAGAACCTTTGTTCTTCTTTCTTGTAATATGTCTCTTTTCCCCGGTTTTGAGTCTGCTTTAGTCCTTTTCATTTTCATTTGTATTAACAAAAGAATTGTTCCTTTAAAATGGCTGCTGTCCACTCTTTCTGCATTATTATCTGCTGTTTTTGTAGCATTCCTTGTCCAATACAGTTAGTGAACAGGATCTGGTTCACCTTAGTTAGAAGGAATGTGATGTTAATTAACAGGTGTTCAAAAACAGCTGAGAATAATTACGAAAACAGGGGGAATAGTCATATTAAAATGAACACTTTGTTTAGTTATTTCAAACATAAAAAATGCTAAAGCAGAATTAAAATGGGGGAAGGGCATCTTACAAGGCACGAGAACAAAAAAACTGTAAACTGGAAAAAAGGTATAGGTCAAAATCAGGCACTGTAACATGCACTACAGCTTTAGCAATAACATTACATTTTGGCAATGAAGATAATGCTGGCTATTGCTGCTTTCATAGTTGCAACTGATTTTTAAACTTTCTGGCTAAACCAGCAGTAGATTTAATTGGTTATATTTGCCACACAATTTCAGAAGTATGTAATAATGGCTATTCAGTGTCATGAAGCAAGGCCTCCAATTTCAATTCTGTGAAGAAGCTCAGAACCCACTTTACCACAGAAACAAGAAAATGTGTTGGAAGTGAAGTAAGAAACTTATGTGGTCAATAACGTAGCGTCTAAGGTTGCTTCATCAAGTGCTATTTTTGTTTTTAAAGAAACAGATACTTCAGGAGTCAATCTTCTCCATGAAGCCTCACTCTTTGGTTTGAGGGCTGGAGGCAATAGGATCTCATGAGAGCTAAAACATTTAAGGCCAGTATGCACCATGAGCATGTGCTCATTTCCTAGTATAGTGCCACATGTACAGACAGCATAAACAGAGGTGCCAGCCTTAACTGGATCAGTTTTTTTTTTCCTTCCTTGTGAGTGCACCTCATTGGAGGACCAACAGAACTGCAGGTTTTGCCCACATAGGCCTCTATATTTCTCGTTATATTTTATTTTCTTTACAATATATGTTTTCTTTATTGAGCACATTATTTATTTTATCATTTCCGTCACAGTTTTACATCTTCAGGTTTTTCTCAGCCATATCTCATTCGATGTCCACATCCTTCATTGACCATTATGCCAGGTAGGGTGCCTGTAAAGGCCTGTTTCCTCGGTAACGAGTCTCTGTTTGGACCACCACTTCTGTCTCAGTGAATGTCCCAGTTCTGGACAGTCTCATGCTCAGGAGGATAGTCAATCCTCCTGGAATCATAAAATGTTTGTTCCTGGCCCCACTTACACTTGACATTGGACTCCTAGGACAGCATGGCCCAGTCCTTGTCTTCATGCAAGATTTGGTTGGCATATCCCTGTCTAGTGCATGCCACTCTGCCTCAAGGCATTGGCTTCACATTCTGTAAAATGAGTCCACCTCTCCCTTGTGGAGGATGGTAGCCATTTCCTAATCTTCACACGGGGTGCTGGCACCTAAGTCTGCAACATCCACACTACCCATAAAGATGTCTCAGATGAGCAGCTGAGCTATGGACCATGGACTATGGCATCAGATCCATCTGGGAATCCATTACCTAGTCCCTGTCCTTGGACAGTCTTGCCTCTGGCAATGTTTCTCTGGGTGACACTGGGCTGAGTTTTTTTTACAGGCTCCATCATTGCTGTCCTTTGGTGCAATTCAGTGTCAAGTGCAGCACCTATTCTCCATGGGCAGTCCTGCTTTCTACAGGCTTTTCAGTACTGTGAACGTCATGATGGGGCTCCTTGCACTGCCTGTCTCAGTGCTGGCATTGGTGCTGGTGTTGGTGTCGTTGTTGCTGAGGTCCCTGCTGGTGTGGCTGTTAGTGCCAGTGTTGGTGCAGGTGTTGCTGCTGGCATCAGTCCTAGCCTTGTTGCAGATGTTACTGCTGACCTCAGTGCCTACATTAGTACTGATGATGTTTTCAGCCTCATTGTCGATGTCAGCTCTTACTTTGGCACTGACCTCGGCGCTGCACTTCTCTAGCTTAAGTTTCATGCATTTTGCTTTTTCCCCAT
Organism: Neoceratodus forsteri; assembly: GCA_016271365.2. NCBI lineage: Eukaryota > Metazoa > Chordata > Ceratodontiformes > Ceratodontidae > Neoceratodus > Neoceratodus forsteri. Next base: position 194,991,896 of record JADMNL010000024.1, on the reverse strand, counting down.
GCACTGTTTTATAAGTCATGGTTACCATATTTTTCTGGTGGTTTTGGTTTGTTTGGTTTGTGTATTTATACTCTGGAAAAGTCCATGGGCGACCAGAGCAGATAAACAATACAACTAACTAAATACAATATTAAAGAAAAACAATACAACACAAAACAAAAAGAAACCAGTCCATATGATATGAAACATCAAAACTAATCGAAGGCAATACTAATCAGTAAAATCTTTACATTGACTATTAGACAATAAATATTTCCAAAGGACATGCTAAAATTATATAATGAATTCCCAGCCCAATATATTAGTGTAGAGATAGAATTAAAAAAAAGTTGGCAGTTTATAAAACATTGTTTTGTGACCTGTCTGGTGGTTTAAAAAAGTGGTTCTGAACATCAACTGTTGAAAATTACTTTTTTTTTGTATTATCTATTTTCCCCCTCCTTCGTGCTCCATGTCTTGCCACTCATTCGAGCTGCCTAGGTCTCCTGACCCACCTACTACCCCCTCTCAAGCCTCCGACCTCCTATAGCAGCCACCCTCAGGGTAACTTGGCATAACCCTTTGCCAGATGGGTCCCTCTCCTCCGAGGGGGAAGGTGCCGTTGGGGGAGGCCAGCATAACTATTTGGCCCTGAGGTGCTGCTGAGGTGGACATGGCTTTGGTGGTGTCAGTGGACCAATAGCCATCATCTGGCCGTCGTGGAGCAATTTCCTCTTTTTCTGGTTGTTCCCTATTGCGCCGCTCATGCTGTGCTCCTAGTCTCCACTAGGGGCCGCTGCTGAGCGATGCTGCCCCGCTACCCACCCCAGGTCAGGAAAGCAGTCCCACAGATGCTCAATCCTCTCCTTCCCCTGCCAGCCCCCGGCGTCCCGAGTTTGTTCCCGAACTCAGGTCGCCGGCATGGTGCAAGGTGTGATATCCAGCGCCTCAACGCTACCGGACCGGCTAAAACTTACTTTTTAAACCCAAATCTGTCAATCAATTAAACAAAGTCAAAAATAATACTTCCCCCTTAAATCTGTCAATCAATTTCATTACAGTGCAAATGCACACAGCTGCTGCCATTATAAACTGCAGCAGAAAGTGTTTTTTGCCTTGGTAGATTTTTGCTGTGATTTGTCTTCATTTACTCACTGATTTAGTGTCTGTAGTGAATTCCAAAATGTTATGTTTGCAAAACAAGGTAACTCTTGTATTATGCAAAATACATATCTCCCAAATTTTAAGAATGGCTGATTCTTGATCACCTTGTGGGTTCTGCGGTATCTTCAGTTCTTGCACTTCTCTCACTCAAACGCATATGATGTTACAGAGCCCACTTGATGTTAAGAACCAGCCATAGAGATCCTATATGTGAAAATTAAAGGGTCTATCACATGGCATACTAGGGGCTTTTATGCCACCATATGCAAGTGGTCTATACTATGTCTATGTGGATAATATGCACACCCAGAGTGTCTTATTGCATTTATAAAATTGTCTACTTTTTTCTTTTTGTGGTTAAAGAGATCCACCAAGGTAAATTGAACAGCCCCTGCACCTGACATATAGGTGTCTTATGTCATGGGACTGCTTGTAATGTAGAAATTGCCCAAAATAATTAATTTTTGAAAAAGTAATAACCCTCGTAAAATTAGGAAAACCACATCCCTAGGACTTCCCGGTTTCTGGTGCTGCCCACACTCTACCCCGGCGCTCTGCCAAGTTATGACATGATGCTAGGGAGAGCGTAGGGACATGCTCCATTATAGTCTATGGCCAGCACCTTTCTGATAATTTTTTTTTGTATTATAATGGCAATTTGGTGATGAAATGTGGGCACTGGTCGATTAACGAGGGCCTTGCTAGTCGACCAGTGCCCACATTTAATTTGATTATTATTTTGTTTGTAGGACAACAGAAGGCCTAAGCCCATGAATGCTGTTCCCGCTATTCAGTGGTGATAACCGAAGTTATCTTCACAAAGGCATTTGTCCAGTTTTAACTTAAACAGTACAAAGTTGCTTGCTTCTACAACATCTCCTGGAAGTTGGTTCCATAATCTTATTGCTCTAGGTACATATGCAAATTTCCGCAGTTCACTTTTAGGCAGTGTTTCTAACAACTGCCATTTATGCCCCCTTAAATCATATTTAATATCCTTGTATACAAGATCTAATTCTTGCATTATGATAGGATCCTCTAGTAGTCTGTATAAAAGCAACAAGTCACCCCTTTTCTGTCTGAGTGCCAGATTCCATAGTCCCAGGTCCCTCAATTGTTCTTCATATTGGTTGTTCTTACAACGTGGTATGAGCTTGGTAAACCTCCTCTGACTTCTGTCTATGATATCTGCATCCTTCTTTAGATAGGGACTCCACTGATAGGAGCAATAGTCAAGGTTTGGTCTAATATATGTTTTATAAAGGGGCTAAGTACTGTTTCTGATCTAGAATGAAATGACCTGCGTACAAAGTTAATCAAATGTCCGGTCTTACTGGCTATATGTCTACAATGTGACGAGCTTTTAAGGTCATTGCATATATATACTCCCAAGTCTCGCTCTCTAGTAACTGTTTTTTAGCTTAACTCCATTAATGTAGTAGTCTTGTTTGATGTTATTCTTACTGAAGTGCAATACTGTGCATTTATCAAGACTGAATTTTATCTTGTTAAGATTTACCCATGTAGTGGTGTGATCCAGATCTCTCTGGACTTTGGCTCTACAACTCTCATTGTCCACTAACCCCCCCGCCTCCCAATTTAGCAATGTCTGCAAATTTACTCTGCTTGTTACCACTGGTTATTATTAAATCACCTATAAAGATGTTAAACAATAGAGCGCCTAGTACTGAAGCCTGGGGCACACCGCTGGTAACCCCTGCCTCCGATGACAAGAATCTGTTGATGCTGATCAATCAATCAATTAAAATCTTTATTTAGTCAGGCGATCACCGTTGAGCAATGCTAATTTTCAAGGTGGACCTGGATTTGTCAATAGGAATAGTGAACAACAGCATACAACAAAATATAGTATATACAATATGTACAGCATAAAACATTGACAGTAAGATATGTATAGGTCAGATGATACAATAAAATTTCAATATGAAAAAAGATGAAGTATATAGTATTGTAAGGTGATCCAATGTAAGGATCAAAAGCACATGGCTAGACTGGTCAGTAGCTTTTGGAGGGGAGGTATTCAAGGTGGAGGGTAGAGGGGTAGAAGGGTAGAAGGTAGGTGATAGAGACAAGAAGGCATATGTTGAGGGACAGCCACAGAGGGAGAAGAGATAGAGATTAGATGGCTCAGTCGTTAAGAAGGGTTTGAGTTAGAGTGCAAACAGCAAAGTCGTGTCCGGGGTTGGGGGGAAATGTGGAAACGATGAAGGTGGAGAAGGGAAGGGGAGAGGGAAGGGGCCAATTATCAGAAGTGACCAAGCCCTGGATAGCAGTGACTCAGAGTGCAATAGGATCTTTTGAGGGTCATAAGTCAGGGGAAACAGGCACAAGATTCCTTATTATGACATATGAATAGGGATTTAAATGCTGTTAAACTGATAGGGTGAATTAGTTTCAAAGTTTTTTGCAGCTGATTCCACATTTGGAGTAGCACATAGCTTATGGCTGCTCTGCCGATACGTGACTTAGCCTTGTATACATATAAGGAAATATAGGAGGTACTTCTCAGAGCATACTTTCCAAGACTGCAAAAAGGTAGACAAACAAGAGATATAATGGGGCAGTTTATTTATAATAGCTTTGTAGGTCCAAACTGCAGCATTTCTCTGTCGTCTGTAACTGAGGGATGACCATCCCACTGCAGTGTACAGGGCACAGTGATGGGTAGAGTACGGCAGACCTGCGATGAATTTTAAAGCTCTGTGGTAGAGCATGTCAAGTTTGGCTAAAGCACTGGTGGGACCCTGACTATAAAGAAAGTCTGCATAATCTAATAAGGAAAGAAAGGTCATTTGGACCAATTTCACTTTGGTGTCTCTTGTAAGGAGATTGTTGGTCCTAAAGAACAGGCCAAGTCTTTTTCAAAGTTTCTTAAGGCAGCTCTTCTATGTGGTCAGTGAAGGAAAGTCTATGGTCTAACCAGACCCCAAGATACTTGAACTTTGTTATCTATTTCAACTGTTCACCTAGAATAGTGGTGATCTGCGGGAGCATCCCAGCAGTAGCAAGATTTGTTGCATGAGGAAAGGGCGAGAGAAACATTGCTTTGATTTTTTTTTGCATTAAAAAGTAGCTTCTGGCTTAGAAGTTGAAGCTGCAGCTGATTAAATTTAATTTGTAGTGCTTTTTGGGCAGCATCAGGGGTGGGGCTACTAGCGTAAAGCACCGTGTCATGTGCAAAGAGGTGTATTTGTGCTTCTTTAATGGAGGCATCTATGTTGTTAATATAGATAGCGAAGAGCAAGGGACCTAGAATGGAGCCTTGTGGTATACCCCTCAGCAGGGGTTTTAGTGGAGAAGCTTCCCCTTCCGCCTTTACTTGGTGGAGTCGGCCAGAAAGGTAGTTAAACTATCTTAGGGATAGAGGGTCCAAACCAATATTCCAGAGGGACAAAAGCAGCAGACTGTGGTCAACAGTGTCAAACTCCTTGCTTAGGTCCAAAAATACTGTGCAGACAAAGTTTTTATTGTCCCGCTCACGTTGCCAGTCGTTGGTCACCTTGGCTATAGCTGAGATTGTACTGTGTTGTGCCCTAAAGCCTGATTGTAGTGGATTGAGCAATTTTTCAGATTCCAGATAGTTTCGGAGCTGAGAGCTCACAATTTTCTCCAGCATCTTAGGATAGGAAGTAAGGAGATTGGCCTGTAATTATTAAGGTCACTGGGATCTCCTGATTTAAACAAAGGGACCACAAGTGAAGTTTTCCAGATGAGAGGAAGATCACCTTGGGACAGGGATAGGTTAAAATGATGTGTGATTGGGACTGCAAGGACATGGTGACCAACCTTTAAGAAGTAAGGGTCGATGAGGTTGACTTAGCGCGTTTCCTAATGTCTAACTGTAGGAGAAGATCTTTGACTTCTTTCAGAGATATAGGCTGCAGGGAGAAAGGTGCACCAGAGATAGGTTTTTCTTGTGTGACTTCTCCAAGTTGTTGGCGGAGAGTGTTGGCAGGCGAGGAGTTGAAGGCTAGCCCTGCGGTAGCAAAGTGATTATTTAGGGAGTCGAGGATAGTTGGTCTATCAGAGATGACAATGTTGCCAGTCAATATTTTAGTAGGTAGGTGGGGAATTACCTGTAGTACGACCTTCAATATCTTTTATCATTCTCCAGAATTTGGTGTGACATGTTGAAGAGTGCTCCAGCTGTGAGCGATAGAATTTCGCTTTAACTTCTCTGACCATTTTGGTGCAGAGGTTTCTCACCCTCCTAAATGCATTCCAGTTGTTTGTGAGATTAATTTTCCTAGTGGTTCTCCAGAGCACATCCCTACTCCGCAGAGCATCTGTCAGGCCTTCCATGAACCACCGACAGGGTTTATTTCTGATACAGACTTTTTTTAGAGGAGCATACTTGTTAAGTGCCCCTAATACAATTTCTTAGAAGATGTCGCATGCTGTAGTGAGGGTCTTGGCTAAATAAAAGTCCTGCCAGCGCAAGGAATCTCTTAGCTCTCCGATATACCTACTGGCAACAAAATTACTTGTGCTCCTTTTAATAGAAAATTTTGACGCAGTTGTAGATTTATGGGTAGATCTTATGCATGTGATGAAGCAATGGTCACTAATGTCAGAGAAAAGGACACCAGCATGGGAAAATAGATGGGGTTTATTAACTAAGATGATATCTAACAGAGTACTGTTATTGGGGTTAAGCCTGTTAGGATGAGTAGTCTCATTTATTAGCTGTGACAACCCAAGGGAATCACAGAACATTTTCAGAGGAGTAGATGCGTTAGAGAGCCAGTCTAAATTGAAGTCTCCCAGGATGATGTACTTTGAAGATGCAGGTCCCAGGATGTTACTAAGATGTTTCAGCAACTGTAATCCAGTCGATGGAGGCCTGTAGCGACCTATTATACAAAATGAGACTCCAGTAGCAATTTCAACTCTTAAGGATAAGCTTTCAAATTCTTTTGGAACAGAGGTCGAGTTGATAATAGACACAGGGGGCCCGATTCTAGTACAGTCATGCCTGGCGTAAAAGCACTTGCGCCATGTAGAATGGAGCATGTAGCAACTTACACCAGCAGTTGCGACATGAGCGATTCTTATTTGTTTATTTATTTGAGTTTTGGTAACCGGGTAGGACCACTGAGACAAATACAGTCCCTTTTTCAGGGTCGACCCGGGGTACGATGAAGCAATACATGTTGTACAAAGATTCAGTGACGTATAGCAGTAAACAATGACAGTAGCAACAATAGTGTAAGGCTAGACAATGTAGCAGTGGCTACATACCTACGCAGGTTCTATGTACATCAAGAGTAGGCTATACAAAGGTAGTTTGTAATGTCTGCCCCAATAGAGAATTGAGAGCCAGTAAGGTTGACAGGCTAAGGTGGGGAGGAGAGGGAGGGAATGGAGTGCAGGGGGAGAGGTACAGGTCAGCGAGATAGGCAAGGCAGGGGGCTTCATTGGCAGTAAGAGCAGAAGGAGGAGGAGGCTACAAGGAAGGCAAGCAGGTTGGACTTGAAAAGAGGAAGAGATGGACTGGTTAGGATCTGAGGAGGGAGGGAGCTCCAGTCAGAAACAGCAGCAAAAGAGAAGGCCCTCCTGGTGAGGGAGAGGTGAAGATTGGGGAGGACAACTAGGGGAAGGGAGGATGAGTGGAGGAAGTGAGGTGCTTGCCTTGGGCAAATCAGATCTCTAAGGCAGGGGGGAGTAAAGAGGTGGACAAGTTTAAACATGAGACACATGGAGAGGTATTTCAATTTAGCTCCATAGGGTAACCATCCTAGAGAGGAGAGAACATCACAGGGATGAGATTGGGAGTTAAGCCCCAAGGCGAACCTACCAACCTTATGGTAGGCCTGGGAGAGGAGTGAGAGAGATGAGATATTAGCAGAGAGTAGCAGGGGGGGGGCTCCATAGGTTAGGAGGGGTGTAAGGGAAGAAGAGACAATTCTTAGGCAGGAGGCAGAGGTGAGATACGGATGGATCCAATAGAGCAGGCCAAGCTTCTGATTCATGGTTTTAACTATGTTGGAGATGTGAATACTGAAGGAGAGTGAACGGCCCAGGGTGAAGCCCAAGTATTTGAAGGCAGGCACGGTCTCCAAGGTATCTCCCTTGGACGTTGTAATGTTGAGGGTAGGAGGGGCATGCTTGAGGGTGGAACGATGGGAAAAGAGCATATATTTGGTTTTCCTGGTATCGAGAACGAGCTGTTTCTGGAAGAACCAGTTCTTGAGAGAGGCAAAGTCTGTGGCAAGTTCACGATTGATTTGGTCAAGGTCTGGTGAGGATCAGTAGATGATTGCGTCATCTGCATAAAGATGTACCGAGGCACCACCACAGAAGCTGGGGAGATCGTTAATGAAGAGTGAGAACAATAATGGCCCCAAAATAGATCCCTGAGACATGCCGTGGGTTATTGATCTAAGTTCTGAGAGGGGGCCAGCCCATTTGACTCTTTGGGAGTGACAGGACAGGTAACTTGTTATTCAGTCTAGGGCATTTTTATCCAGACCTGTGGCATGTAGTTGGTGGAGCAGGAGACCATGGTTTACCAGGTTGAAAGCTTTAGTGAGGTCAATGAAGATGGCACCTGTGGTGCAGCCCTCATCCATGGCATGAAATACATCTGTTGTCACTTTTATTAGGGCTGTTAGGGTGCTATGGTTCCTTCTGAAACCATGTTGATGGGGGGATAGCAGGTTGTTGGATTCCAGGTAGTCCTGAAGGTGGTTATATAGTATGCGCTCCTGTATCTTAGCCAGATGACAGAGGATGGAAATGGGTCTATGGTTTTTGACAACAGAGCTGGACCCCCCTTATGCATGGGGACTACCACTGCCACCTTCCATTTATTAGGTACCGAGTTCGAGATGATTGACCGATTGAAAAGGTCTCTAACCAGGCGAGCAAGGGCTGCGGCACCCAGTTTAAGAAATTTAGCCTCTTGGGAGTTATGCCCGACCGAGCTCTCTGGATCTAGTTGTGAGAGAAGCTTTTGAACCTCTTTGAGAGTGGCAAGTTTTAGGTTGTACAAAGTGGCCTGTGACATGGTGCAGACCACTTGCACCAAACAGCAGTTATGCTCCCAGTTGCGCCATAAACCCCCTGTGACATGGCGCTAGGGGGTTTATCGCAGCAGTTGCACCCCATTCCAGAAGGGCAGCAACAAAGTCCCCAATGTCGGGATTCTACAAGAACTCCTGGAGGAGAACCAGTAACGTAAGTTACACCAGCTTTTAGCTGGTATAACTTATGGACACCCCTGGGGGTCTTGTAGAACCGTCAGCTGTCCAGCAGTCAGTGCAGTTCCCTCCCCATGCCGCAACATCCCTGTGGGTGCCCACAGGGCTCCCCCCACCTGCCCCCCGAGTCCGACATTAATAGCCCCACAAGGCTGGCCACACCAACTGCCCCAGTTCCTGCCAGTAAGCGCCTGCAGGGCTGCCCACACCACCATCCCCCAAATCCCCCTCTGCAAAGTGCCCCGCAGGGTGGTGCAGTCAACTCCCCCACCCGTGCCCTGAATGGCAAGTTGCTGGATGCAAATGCGGCAATTACCCCTCCCTGGTAGTCTAGTGGCCCCCCAATCATTATAATATATGTAACTATCTCCAACCCCTGGTAGTCTAGTGCCCTCCCGATCACTGTAATACAATAAATAACTCCTATTCCCTGGTAGTCTAGTGGCCCCTCGATCATTGTAATAAACATAAATAACCCCAATGCCCTGGTAGTCTAAGTACCCCCAATCAGTGTAATAAAATGAAATAACACCAATTCCCTGGTAGACTAGTAGCCCACCCTGCTCAGGCGTCCAATGGACTCAAAATTTCACCTGGTGGAAATATGTTGTCTGGTTCTTTGATGGTCCCTTTTGTGTTTCCATTGGTGGAGGTAACCCTGATAAGATTCAAGAGTGATGAATCACTTTGAATAGTCCTTTATGGACGTGGTAGTAGGAATCCAGGAAACATTGTGTTCTTTTTCCTGTGGGGCTGGCTGGTAGTCAAGGCTTCAACTTACTAGGATCAATGGCACTTGTCGGTGGACAGCTTGAGGCTGAAATCTTCAGTCGGTCTAGTACTTTGAACAGTCGACTATGTTCCTCTAGGGCTCCAAACACAATGACATCACACACCATATTCCAGTAATTCATGTCTCCACCCTCATTCCATCAGTCCTGGAAGGTGGCTGGGCGTAAAATCCCTGTGGCGTCTCAGGAATTAGAGACCCCAAGGGACAGATGAAGGCTGTTTCATGGAACTTGAGCCATCGATCTGGTAATATCCACTGCTAAGATGCAACACAGAGAACCATTTGCTCATTCAAACAATCCAGAGCATCTGTATAGGGGCGGTGTATTGATTGGGGATGGTCCACCGATTCAGATGCGATTGTCAACACACATTCTCATAGATCCATTCTTCTTATGCACAACACCATGGGTGAAGCATAGGGGCTCCTGATTCTTCACACCAGCTGACATTTCCTGAATGTCTTCTCACATCGTCTATGTCTGCAGGCTAGGCGTCGAGGTCTCTAAATGGCCATTTCTCGTGCAGGCGTAGATGCTCCGCACCCTGGACATCCATGTCCCATTTCTTCAAAAAAAACATTTGATCTCTCTAAGTTCTTGTAATTCTAGTCTTCCATTCAGCTGGCAATGGGATACCAAAAATCAAACAAGTTGGGAGTTACCTATCTGTCTTGCCAGGGTGCTTGTTGCTGGGCAACACTGCAGTGCCTGTGCAGTATGACCTTAGCTAGTGCATCCTGTGTTCCTGGATCTCCAATTCACATTATGAATTTGACCATCACTTTCGTGGCATAGATATGGACATCTGGCGAGACGCTGGCTTCAGCAATAATCCTTCCAGCAATTTTCATCGCCTGGCGCGTCCAACATCAGTATTTTTGTTCTGACATCTTTGTGAAGTGGACTTCCCTTGAACTGTCGCTGCGTCAGCGAGTACCATTGAATCGATCCTTCTTTCACACAACCCCTACTGGTTCGCCTGGTCCACTCTCTTGGGGTTCTTTGCCGTCATAGGCCTCTGATCAGGTGAATTTTAGGCCTCCAGTCCATCACCTTTGTTTCTCGTGACAGGTTGTGCCAGTCTCCCAACATATGGGCGTGGTCCCATTAACGGGGAACCATCAAACGGTAATGGGGTTCTACTAAAGCCAGTGTCTGGACTTGCTCCTCTACACCGTTTAGCTGCGGGATATGCCAACCAGAGGCAGACATATCCTAGGTAGATCAGACTTTGTTCCAGCCCCACACATGTGGGCCTTGAGGTTGTGGGGGTGGATAAGTGTTTGTGGTCCTTCAAACACAATGGTCATAGAAACATGTTGATGGCAGATAAGGACCCTTGGCCCTGATCTGCCCATTTCTTACCTAATGGATGGCTGCAGATCCTAGTTAACCGGGCAGCCTGGTTCTTCCTACCTCCACCCCTAAATTGCCTTATGACTGTCCCATGCGTTGATTCCACCACTGTTTTGACTCCATAACCTCTCCAGAGGCTGTTCATGCATCCACAACCCTCTCTGTGAAAAACTTCCTTAAATTACCTCTGAGCTGCCCCTCTATCTTCAAATTTTGCCTCCCTGTTTTACCTCTTTTTTGAAGATGCTACCCTCTTGGACTTTGTGTTGATTAGGAGTTGCTTGAGTTTCTATCATGCCCCCTTTCTTTCGGGCTATACATATTAGCCCTAAGTTCTCTTCATATGTCTTCCGCAGACCTGCACCATTTTGTGCCCTCCTGACAGCTTCCATCCTGTCTGTCTTTGCGGGAGATTGTCTCAGAACTGCCGCAGTACTCGGATGGGTCTCACCAGCTGTCTGTACAGAGGATAATAACTTCCTGTTTTCTACTGGTGATGCCTCCCATGCGTCCCGGTATCCCCCAGCCTCCTTGCTGCCTCATTGCTTGCTCACCTTTGGTCATCTGATATGACTACCCCAGTTCCCTTTCCATTTTGTTGTTAGTATCTCACCCCCATTGGTCTCTTCTGGTTTTGTTTCCAATACATTACCTTGCACTTCTTAGCATTGAATCTAAGCTATACATTTGACCATTTCTTAACCTTCAAGTCCTTCTCATCCTTTCCACCCCACCTTGTGCATCAACTCTGCTGCAGATCTTGTGTCATCTGCAAGGGATATACTTTCTTCAGTCCCTCTGCAATGTGGTTTATAAAGACACTGAAGGGCGGTCCCTAATGAACCTGCAGTGCTTACTAGTAACCCCTTCTTCAGGTGGACCCATTTACTATTACCTCTGTGTCCTATTCTCAGCCAACTTTAGCCAGACTGTCATCTGGGACTCACCCCAGCTGGCTAACCTGTATATTAATCTTTATGTGGGACTGCCAATGCCTTGCTAAGTCTAGGTAGACCATGTCACAGCCCTCCCTGATCAGCTACTTTGGTCACCAGTCAAAATCTATAGATTTGTCTGACATGACCTTCCTTTGTGAACTGCTGCTTTGGTTCCTGTGCCCTCTGACCTCTAGTTAGTCGACAATTTTTCCTTCAAGTGATCCATCATTTTCTACCACTGAGGTTAAACTACTTGGGTCTGGTTTCCTGCTTCTGCCTTGTTCCACTTTTGTGAAGGGAATCACATCTGCCCTCCTCCAGTCCTCAGGTTTTGTCCTCCATGATTTGAAGAGGATGGTCAGGGGTGTGCTAGTTCTGTAGTTCTTTAGAATTCGTGATGAATCCCATCAGGCCTCATTGCTTTGTCTCCCTTCAGTTTTAAGAGTTCTTTCAGAACCTTTCTTCTGTAAATGGGCTGGTATCAGCTTTTGTATCCAGAGTGTTTTACTGTTTGTTTTAGGTACCTCTCTTCATTTGTAAAATACTGAGCAAAATATTTGTTTAGTATCTGTGCCTTTTCACAGTCACCCTCTGCCCTCCTCCCTTTATTAAGCTACTACCTCCCTGGTCTTCCTTGTTCCCTATGTACCTATAAAGTTTTTATCCCCTTCTTAACTGGTTGGCTATTTTTCTCGGTTTGGGCCTTGCTGTTGATTGCCTTCCAGCTTCCTTTGCTAACTGATACAGTTCTCGTCCTGCTCCTTTATGATTCCTTGTACTTCCTGGATGCTTTCTTTTTCTGAACCTTATCCACTTCTTTGAACCATGGTGGTTTCATCATTTCATTTTGTTTATTGTTTCAATAAGGCTATTACCCTGTGATGGCAGTTTTATTATTCCCCATTGTTCTTTCCTTTTCCTTCTGCCCATTTGCTGGTGCATTCTTAGGCACTCTCCATTTTGACAAGTCAGCCCTCTAATTGATACTTTTGCCTTTGTATGGCTTGACTCTATTGCTGTGTTTATTGTGAACTATACTGTTCGATGGTCGCTAGTTCCCAGATGGCTACCACTTCTACATCTGTGATCCTCTTCATCTCCATTTGAGAGAACTAGTTCAAGATTGCCCTCTCAAGTGGGTTCCAATACTAGTTGTCTAAGGCATGCCCCGTGGGCATCTAGAATAACCCCACTCTTTGAGTGGCTGCGCAACGGCCTCCAGTTAACATCTGCATATTCAGATCACCCATCAGCAATATCTTCCTTTGCCATTCTAGTATACTTTCTATCATTTCTTGTTCATTTCTCCCTCTGAGAAGGAGTCTGTATCTGCCCCTGCAGATTGTGTTGCTATTGTCTCCAATTTACCCCAGTGCTTCTTCCTCCTGTTTACCCTTTTGTCTGTTGCTTGATTTCTTCCTATGTAATGTTCTCCTCCTCTTTTTATCTCTCCTCCTGTAGATAGTATCCTGGTATTTTTATGTCCCAGTTATGGTTTTGTGCTTACCATGTTTTGTGACTGCCATGATATCAGATTTCTTCCTCCACTGGCCGCTAATTCAGGAGCTTGTTACTCAGACTATGGGCATTGGTACTACTGCTCATTTTGGTGGCTTTACCTTCTGTTGCAGCATCCCCACTGACCTTTCTACCTTGGTCTTTTCATTTAGTACCCTGTTTTGTAGGGAGGCTGGGATTTTCCTGTTGCTTATCATTGCCTCCCCTTGACTAGCGAAAGTTTGCCAATGGCATTTAAACCAATTGCTCGCATTTTGTTCTCCTGACATGCAGACCATCCTGCCAGTATAACAGCCCAGGTGACAGTCCCAATGAAGCCAAACCCTGTGTACACCATTTTCACCCTGTCTCACTCATGCCATTGACAGGCAGCACCTCTGAAGGATACTGTGTGGTACTTGGTTCGGCCTCCCACTTCTACAAAGTCCTTCTTTTCTGCTCATTCGATGAGCTAAGTCATTTGTCTCTAGGTGGATGACATCGGCCGAACCCCGTGCAGCTGTTCTCTTGATCCTGAGGATGCGCCTCCTCAAGCCATGGCACCAGGCAGGCACTTTACTCAGTTTTCCCTCCCCTCAGTTCTATCCTCAATAATTGAGTCCCCACCAGGAGCTGCTTCCTTTCCTTGTGGTGTCCTCCTGTCTCCTTCTGTGGGCCTCCTTGGACAGTTGTCTCAGCTCCTTAGTCTCCTTCGGGTGTATCCATGGGGTTTTCTGCCTCAGAATGGTGTATGGATGGAGTGGAACAACTGACTGGTGTGCCTCTGTTCCACCATCCTCACCCTCCCTGAGCCCTGTGATCCAACTGCTGTGTTTCTTTTCACAACCCTGAGGCAGTGGTTGGCTCTGGTGCTCCTGGATGGGGAGGTTTCTTCCACCATCCAGTGTGGTCTGGGGAGTTCTCTTACTGCTTGACACTGTCCAGCACAGCCCGGAGTAGGAATACCATTCAGCCATGGTAGTTCCATTGAGGCTCACTATTTTGGACCGTCTGAAGGACAGCAGCAGGGGCCTGGAGTATGATTTAGCCACATAGGTTTGAGTTACTACTTGCAGTCCCTCATTGCGGTCATTTGGGTCTCCTTGACCGCTGATTCATTCTCTAAAGTTTCCTGAAGCCTGTACACAACTTTATCTAGGTCTTTGTGGATCGACATTCTCTCACATGCCCATCCTCCTTGTACAATTATAAAATATGTTTTCTGGGTTTTGGGTGGCGAGGCATCACACTGGGAGTTGGGGTGGTGGTACCACCAACTGAAACCTTTGCTATCTCTGTTCGTGTGATGAAGATTTGTAGACATCTCATCAATTTTCTTCCATAGTCAAGAAACTGTTTTCTGCTGTCTGTAGGGATGCCTGGTGACACCCCACCCCATAGCAGATGCAGTTGGATGAGCCAGTGCCTGTACTTGTAGTGAGTGGTCTTCTTAAAGAGACTGTTTTTTTCCTGAACTCCCTCAGCAGTTCATCTCCATGGCGCACACCTTGTTTGGTCCCCACTTTGGAAGGGCCTTCCAGTGCCGTGATCACTTGAGCTGCACTCACACTAGAATTACAATCTCTGCTTCACCTTCAACCTCCGGGCTCTTTATCAAAGTCACAATAGTCCTTGGGTTGCCCTTCTATCTGGGGCCTAACTGAAGAAACTGCCTATTTAGAATGTTTTTGCATGTTGCAGTATGTGCTAACCTCACATGGTTTAAGTCACTGGCGGCTACTCCCACCTTTTCAATGTAAGCCTTTTGCAGCACTCTTTCAGACTGAGTAACATATGCAGACAAATTTTCCCTAATGGTTATTTTTTTGCCTTTGAATTTTCACATCAAGTTCTTCCCTGACTCAATGCTCCCAAAATTGCCTTTGATTGCAAATAGGTACTTCTGGCAGATGCATCAGAGTTTGTGGACCTCAAATTTAATGGCCTCTGGGCAGGACCCTCAAACTTTCTGTTATCCTTTTTCATTTCTCAGCCTCCACTTTGCCATTCAGATACAAAGGGGCACAATCTAGCCAGGTCTCCCAATATTCCTCCCTTTGGGGATGGGGAGGGCAGGAGAAGATTCTCAACCCGGTAGAGTCGTGACTAATGGCAGGTACAGACATAGGACCAGCATTGGCATGGGCACAGAAGGAGGGGGCAATAATGGGTGCTGGAGTGGCAGGGGGTGTTGGGGGAGGAACACTCCCCAGGTGACAGGAATAGTTTCTTTAAGTCCTCCACAGTTTTCCTTCCTCCAGCAACAACTTAGCAAATTTCTCCTCAAAATCTTAGAGAGTGGGGGGGCCTCATCTCCCCCCTGGCTCTTACTTGTCTTGGAGTCTCTAGTCAGTGAGGGCTCTTCAGGGGTGATAGTCTGTGGCACTTTGGAACTGGCTACTGGGTCCTTACACTTACTGTTAACATCATGGGGAAAATCTTTGTGTGATCAGATTGGCCTGTCGACCCACCACCACAGGGTTTTGTAAACATTCAACCCAAAGTACTCCATCTACAGTGTCTGTGGGTGCAGGGGAATATCCAGGATAAGTATAGCATTTTGGGGTCACTCTCCTGCCCAGTACACCACCCCACCAACTGTTGTACAGCCACTTCTGTTGGGGTAGCCATTTATGTTTGATAATAATTCGTAGTTTTGGCTACTAGAAGACACAAAATCCCAGCGGTGAGCCTCCAAGATGTAACCCCTAGGTGGCGCTATTCCCAAGGGCTACTACCCCTGCCTGCATGGCTAGTAGCAGGATAAGGGGCCTGAGTTCTGAAATGGGTGCTTCCACCCAGAAGTCAGCATTGATAGTGATCAAGCTAACCTGGGCACAGCCCTCTGGGACACTGTAACCCCCCTCTTTCACCTCTAGTGGCCTGAACACTGTACAATAATCACTTTCACAATACCCCTGGTACACCACACAAGTACCCACACTGTTTGCACTTACCACCAGGGCTGGTTCCTCTGGCTTGACCCTGGGGACCCCCTGTAAAACAAGGTTAAATACAGCAAATAGCAACAGTACAGTACTTTGAGCACAAACTGGAACCACAGTCAAATTACATGCAGAAAAAGTTAGATCCAATTTATTCAGAGGACTTGAACAAGGGAAGGGCAAAATCAGGTTAATTAGCTTAAAGGTTATATCAATCAAGCAGTTATGCATGCACTTTGAGTCCCCCCACACAGTCCACCTCTGGGTACCCAGGTAGAGAAGAGATGGGCTAGCCAGGACAGTTGCTCGGGGTTGCAGCTGGTTGGGGCCCTGTGATGGAAAACGCAACATGCACAGTACACAATATTTGTAATCCGGAGCCAGAGGGCTCAGTTCATAAAGGAAACGAAACAACAAGACAATCAGATGACACACTCAGATTAAGCTGTTGTTGTAGGGAGCTACCCTAGTATTTACTCACGATACCCAAGACTGGACACAGGCTGGATGAAAATCGAGACTGCAGGTGGTTGATCTGGAATGCCAGGAGAAGCAGGGCCCACACAAGTCACAGAGGCGTCGTTCCTGTTCAAGCGTAGAGCAGAGGGCTGATTCCCAAGCAGGTCTCTCATCAATGGCTTCTCTGTGCAGTGGGTAGTCTGGCTGGGCCAGTCTGGCAAAGCTCAGACCGCATGAAGACAAGTTCAGAAGCAGTCCGTTTTGGGCTGGATACAGCTTCCAGCAAGCAGAACACAGTTCACAGAGTGGAGAACTAACTCACAACCCACTAGCAGCTCACAGCAAATTTACATGTACAGGAATTCTACTGTACCAGGCAAAGCGCTCCCCAGGCACAACTGCAAAGTCTCTGCTCACACCGGGAGCTTAGGGGTAGCTGGAACTCCTGACAGGCCGATCGCATTCAGCAAAAATATTCGGTCTTCTTCAGGCTGAGCTTGACCCACTTCAGTAGCTTACTTTAGTCACACAAACTTGGATTTAGTCCAAAATAATTCTCTTCTCTCCCTCTCAGGAGCAGCACACCAGCATGCAGGCCAAAAACTTAGCCTTTTCAGAGTTCTCCCATGTGAATCCACTCAAGATAGCTGCTCAGAAACACTTCAGCTCCTTCTTGCTCAGCTTCCAGCTTAGTTCTAACTGAAAAAAATTGCAAGCAGCCCGGGACCTCCCCAAGATCCAAAAGATTTGGTTGGCTGATTTGGCTGTCAGTCAAAACAAGAGCTCCCCCTTCAGTTGCAAAAAAGGCGCAAAAAAAAACTCCAAACTAAAGTTCCTACAGATTTTGAATTCAGACAGCTCTTGTAGTCTGGCTACATTTTAGGTCCCACCAGTACTGTTTGGTCCATTTTGCAGTCCAGGACCAAGATAGTGGAGACAAACAAAACAGTCCTTGCTACAAAGAAAGCAGGTTAGACAAACTACATTATCACTCTAAATGATTTTCAGTAAATAGTTACATCTTTCATCAGAGCTCCTTCTCAGATTACTTAAGCTGCAATTAGGTAGCTCTTAAAGAGACAGTACACAAAGGCTATACAAGCTCTGGTAATCACATTTAAACTGCTAAAATGCAGGACACCAGCCTGGCAGTGAGCATTTAGTCAAGCTCAAGGAAGACTTTTTGGGAATCCCATTTGTAGGGGGGTTACACCAGCCTGGCAGTGAGCATTTAGGCAAGCTCAAGGAAGACTTTTCGAGAACCCCCTTTTGTAGGGGGTTACAATAAGTAATTTTTTCTTCTAACACCAGTAACACTTAGGTATTCATAACTTCTGTAGACTACAAAGCAGTACCTTTGGAGGTGGGCACAGAACCTACGTTGGAAACAGACTCTGCAGGACTGCTGTGCCAAACCTGGTATCACTCCTGGACAGGATGTCCAAACTATAATGCTTTGAAAAGGTGTGTGCTGTTTTCCAGGTAGCTGCTTTACAGATGTCCACTAATGGGACATCCCTGGCAGCTGCTAAGGTAGCAGCTGTGCCCCATGTGGAATGGGCCCTCAATCCTGTTGGGGGTTCCCTTCCAGCAATTGAACAGCAAGGCTGGATGCAATGTACTATCCAGTGAGAAACATACCTTTTAGATGCTGGGTTACCCTTTCCCACATCGCCATAAGTCAGAAACAGCTGTTTTCTGTCCTGCCTATGGTCCTTAGTGGCTGTCATGTAGTAACTAAGGGCTCTCTTAACATCCAAACTGTGGAGCCTCCTTTCACCAGAGGCGGAGTGCTTATTAAAAAAGACAGGTAGGGTAATGCTTTGGTTCAGATGGAAATCTGAGACCACTTTGGGGAGAAATTCCCTGTTTGTTCTCAGGACCACTTTGTCCTTGTGGAAGGAAATTTAGCCCTGGTCTATACAAAGAGCCTAGAGCTCATGGATTCTTCTAGGAGAAGTCATTGGCACTAGGAAAACTGTTTTCCATATGACAAATGTTAGATGAGCTGAAGACATGGGCTCAAAAGGGGATCCCATGAGCTTAGCTATATACACATTGAGATCCCATGCTGGCACTGGCTCCCTGTGAGGGGGTGCAAATGGGAAAGGCCCTTAAAGAGCCTCTTGAAAACAGGAACTGAGGCCAATTAAAACCTTTGCCTGGCTGAAATGTAAGCAGAAGCTGCAGCCAAATGTACCTTCAGGGTACTGGCCTGAAGGTCCAAAGAATGTAAGTGTGTAAGATAATCCAACACGGCTGGTACCCCAGCCTGTGTTGGTTCAATATCCGGTGTGGAATACCAGATAGAAAACCTCTTCCATTTTTCAGAATAAGTTTTCCTAGTACAGGGTTTTCTGTAACCTTTCAAAATGTCCAGGACACCTTCAGAAAGGTTTAGCCCTGCATATTCTAGGTCCTCAAGAGCCAGGCCTTGAGCCTGAGGGATCTGAGGTTCGGGTACAGGAGCCTCCCCTGACTGGAGGTTAACAGACTGTACCTCCTGGGAAGGTGTATTGGTTCAGCCACAGACATGGAAAGCAGTAGAGAGTACCATTGCTGCCTGGGCCAATCTGGTGCTATCAAGATCATGGATGCTGACTGGGACCTGAGCTTGAGCCAAACCTTGTACACCAAAGGGAAGGGAGGGCAATCATATAGGTGTTTCCATGACCAATTTAGAATTAGAGCATCCAAAGGGATTGTTCCCTGCTCTGGTGGTCTGCAACAATATTTTGGCAGGAGGTGGTTCTAGTGGGATGTGAACAAGTCTACCTCTGGAGTGCCCCACCTCTTGAAAATTATTTGCACCACTTGCCTGCTCAGGGTCCATTCGTGATGAGCCTGGTTGATACGACTAAAGGTGTCTGCTAAGGTATTGTCCTTGCCAGGCAGATGAATGGCTTGTAGGGAAACTCCCAAGGAGTAAGCCAGACTCCATATTTTCATAGTTTCTGTGCAGAGAGGACTGGACCTTGTCCCTCTCTGCTTGTTTATGTAGTACACAGTGGTGGTATTGTCTGTTCTGATCTGTACCACCTTTCCCTGTAGCAGAGGTGTGAAGGCCTTCAATGCTAACAACACTGCTCTGAGCTTCAGTAGGTTTATGTGCAGGAGTGACTCTGCACTTGACCAAGTGCCCTGGGTAGTTTGATCTCCCAGATGGGGGCCCCATCTCAGCAGTGATGCATCTGTAACCCCTATGTGGTGCTATCCCAAGGGCTACTACCCATGCCTGCTTGGCTAATAACAGGTTAAGGGGCCTATGTTCTGTAGCGGGTGCCTCCACCCGAAGGTCAGGGTTGGTAGTGGTCAAACTAGCCTGGCCACAGCCCTTCGGGACACTGTAACCCCCTTCGTTCCCCACTAGTGGCCAAAACAGTGCACAATAATCACTTTCACAATACGCCTGATACACTTTGCAAGTACCCACACTGGTTGCACTTACTGCCAGGGTTGGCTCCTCTGGTTTGACCCTGGGGACCCCCTGTAAAACAAGGTTAAACAGCGCAGACAGCAACAGTACAGTACTTTTAACACAAACTAGAACCACAGTCAGTTTAAATGCAGAAAAAGTAAGATCTGATTTATTCAGGGGACGTGAACAAGGAAGGGGCATAATCAGGATGACTGGCTTACAAGCTGCATTAATCAAACAGTTATGCATGCAGTTCAAAACCCCCCCACACAGTCACACACTCTGGGTACCCAGGTAGTAGACAGATGGGTTATCCAGGATCGTTGCCCGGGGTAGGCCAGCATCGCAGCTGGTTGGGGCCCTGTGATGGAAAAACAACATGCACAACACACTATTTGTAATCCGGAGCCTGATGGCTCAGTTTGTGAATAAAAAGAAATAACCAAGAAATCAGGTGACACACTTAGATTATATTGTAGGTTCAGGGAGCTACCCTGATAGTGACTCATGATACCCAAGACTGGACACATGATGGACGAAATTCGAGACAGCTGGTGGTTGGTCTGGATTGCCAGGAGAAGTAGGGCCCACACGATTTCACTAAGGCGTCAGTCCCGTTCAAGCATGGAGCAGGGGGCTGATCCCCAAGCAGGTCTCTTGTCGATGGCTTTTCTCTGTGCCGTAGGGTAGTCTGGAAGGGCCCTCATGGCAAGGCCCAGTCCACATGGAGTTAACTGTGGATTCAGTCAGTTTGAGCTGGATACAGCTACCAGCAAGCAGGACACAGTTCACACAGTGGGGAAACAAATCACGACCCACTTTCAATACACAGCACATTTATATGCAAAGGATTCTACAGTACCAGGCAATTCTTCCTCGGTCCCAATCACAAGTTCTCTGCACAAGTCAGAAGTTCTGAAGTGAATGGGATTTCTGGCAGGCCGATCACATTCAACACAATCTTCGGTCCTCCTTCAGTAGCTTACTTTAATCACACACACTCGGATTCAGCCCGAAAATAATTCTTTCTCCCTCTCAGAGTAGTAGGCAGACATGCAGACCAGGAATCGGGCCTTTCCACTGTTCTCCCGCACGAAATCTACACAGATGACTGCTCGAGACTCTACTAAGCTGTTGCTCCTACAGGTTTCAACTTGGATCTGGCTTGCCAGCAGACAGCTCGGGGGCTTTCCCTCAGATCCACAAGGTTCGGTTGGCTGATTCTGCTGTCAGTCAAAGCAAGAGTTCCCCCTTCCATTACAAAAAGGTGCCAAAAACCCAAAACTACAATTCCTACAGATTTTGACTCCAGACAGCTCCTGTAGTCCGGCTTCATTTTAGGTCCCACCAGTACAGATTAGTCCAATTTGCAGTCCTGGGCCCAAAATGGTGTAGGCAAACAAAACAGTCCTTGCTGCAAAGAAGGCAGGTTAGACAAACTACATTATCGTTATCACTCTAAATGATTTTTCAGCAAATAGTTACATCTTTCTACAGAGCTCCCTCTCAGATTACTTATGACTGTAATTCAAGCAGCTTTCAAAGAGACAGTGAACAGGGACTATACAGGCACTCTCTGGCAATCACATTTAAACTGCTAAAATGCAGGACACCAACCTGGCAGTGAGCATTTAGGCAAGCTCAAGGAAGACTTTTCGGGAAACCCATTGGTAGGGGGGGTTGCACATCCATAGTGAGAGTCACTGGGAGGGGGAGCTCCTATTGGAAGGGAACCCCTTCTCTCAGATTTTCCTCTTTCCACCATTCGAGAGCATGTAATAGAGTTCCTGTTACTGGAATCAGTTTTGAAAGACGGTCTCTTTTCTGGTACCAGTGAGCTCTTAGGTGAAACTGAATGTCCCTCATGTGGAATCTGGATCCCAGCACTGTGCCAGTGGCAGCTGCCATGTGGCCCAACAGCTGAAGAAACTGTCTTGCAGTTTTTGATTTGCTCAGGATGAATGAACCTGCTAGCTGCTGGATGCTCCTTGCCCTGTCTAGGGGCAGGTATGCCCTGCCCTACAGAGTATTTAACTTGGCTCCTATGAACTGCAATACCTGAGCAGGCTGAAGGACTGACTTTTTTAGATTTACCAGGAATCCAAGAGACTCCAAGAGCTCTTGAGTGAGTTGCAGCTGCTCCCTGATGTGCTGGGGTGATTTTCCTACCCCCAGCCAGTTGTCTAGGTGCAGGAAAGCTATGACACCCTGCTTTCGAAAGTGTGCCACTACCACTGCCAGGCACTTTGTGAACACCCTTGGTGCTGAAGTGAGACCGAATGGCAGGGTTGAGAATTGATAGTGACCTGAAGGGAGTCTGAACCAGAGGTATTTTCTGTGAATTTCTCTTATGGGGATGTGGAAATTGGCATCTTGTAGGTCCATGTGAGGCCAGCCAGTCTCCTTTTTGGAGGGTTGGCAAGATCAATGCCAGGTACCATTTTGAACTTTGGTTTTGTTCAGTATCTGTTTAAGACCCTGAGGTTTAATATGGGTCGCCACTCCCCATTTTTCTTTGTGGTAAAAAAGTATATTGAGTAAAATCCCTTTCCCTTTAAGTTGGTTGGCACTGGTTCTACTGCTTGAGACAGAAGCAGCTTTTGAACCTCTGCTCCCAAGAGTTTTCTCTCTGTATTTGAGGATGCTCTGAAAACTCGAGTTCTTAAAGGTGGAAGGGATTTGAAAGTTAGAGACAGTCCCTGGCTCACTACTTCCAGTACCCACTTGTCTGTGGTGATGTTTTCCCAGGAATGTGAAAAGTGAGCTAGTCTGCTTCCTACAGGCAGTAGGGAGGTGGCCTGTACAGACATGTCAGGGTGCCTGCTTTGCTTGAGACTGAGCCTGGGTCAGTGAACCATGCCTGGAACCTCATCTGCCCCTATCCCTAAAGTATCCCTGCTGTGGATACTGCTGGTATGGGGTCATAGACATTGCCCGGAAAAAGGGCCTGCTTTGAAAGGCCCTACCCCTGCCTCCCCTTCCATAGGGTCTAGTGGATGGGGAAGCTTTCTCTTTTGCAGAGTTGCTTCTGTAGGTGGCCTTATACTCATCCACCTTTTTCATGTAAGCCTCTGTCATTTGCCTAAAGAGGGAATTTTCCTCTAACGGGAAGTCTAATGCTTTGGTCTGTGTATCCTGAGTAAGGTCTGTGGCTCTTAACCTGGCAAACCTTCTCTGAGCCACAGTGCTTGCCATCCCTCTGGCAACTGTGTCATTTGAATCAGTAGCCATTTGGAAAATGATATTTTATTTATTTATTGAACTAGTTTACCAGGAAAGGCACACTGAGCAAAAAGATGCTGCGTCTCGATGCGGCCAGGGGAGGTGAGAGGGAGATAACGTACGAGTTATCACTGTGAGTAACATTTAACATTACAATTTGTGCATAGGAGAGGATAACGCACAGGTTATCAATGTAGGATACATATATCATTACATTTATTACATTACAATAATGTATACACTTAATAGGACTTACGCTGAATAACAGGTTAACAGTTTGGGATACAGTTAGGCACAAGACATGTAGATCCAAGCATGGAGCTGATTACATGGAATGAAAGTGCAGTTAAGACAGCAAAAGAGTAGTAAGTGCAATAGTTGGTTTAATAACCCAGCTTCGTAGCGTATGTTAGGTGCCGCTGGTCAGGCAGTCGGGGGTGCAGCGTATGAGGGGCAGGCACAAGAGGATAATCATGTACAGACACACTTTACCATAAGATAATTAGCTATGGCAGTAGCAAGGGAGTGAGTGGAGGAGGAGGAGTGATGAATTTGAGGAGGAAGTTCATTCCAGAGTTTAGGGAAGTGGTGTGAGAAGGTTACTTGCCCCACGGAGGACCTCCTCCTAGGGATGAATAATTGATGGGAATTGTGGGATCTAAGGGCATGAGTCAGAGTGGGGGGGTGATTAGCAAGGAGGAGAGGTAGGACAGGAAGGAACCAGGCAAGAATTTTGAGACAAATTTAGTACAGTGCAGTTGGTGGCAATTTTCAAGGGAAGGGAATGCAAGAGAATGGTAGAGATCACAGTGATGGGTCCGGGAAGGGGGTGCACTGAGGGCAAAGCAGCAGAAAACGTTAAGAGAGGGTCCAGTCTAGATAAAGTGGACTTGGAAGTGGCACTGTAAACTATATAACAGTAGTCAAATGACGGAAGGATTATCTTCTGCACTAGTTCACGCCTCACGGTTAAGCGGGAGGCTGCTGCGGTTCCTGTAAAGGGCACCGAGCTTAGGGTGCAGTTTTTTCAGGATTGTGTCAATGTGGACAGAGAAAGATTGATGCATGTTGAGCCAGACCCCTAGGTACTGGAAGGAGGAGGCGTTTTCTAGTACAGTACCATCCAGGGTGTGGAAGGAGGGGAGGATGGAGAGCCTGGACAGGTGTTGCCTTGTGTCGAAGGTCATGGTGACCGTTTAAAGAATTTGTTAATGGGAAGAAGAAGCTTTTTAGTGGGTGTTAACCCCATCACTTCCATATACTCAGCTTCTTCTTCATCCTCAATAAGCTCACTTGTGGGGATGTCTAATGCATCCACCATCCTTCTTACAAAGGAGAAATGAGAGGAAAATCCTCTGATGCCCTTGAAAGAGAGCCAAATTCTTGTTCAGAGAAACCTCTGGTTTAATGAGGTCCCCTTCTTCTACCTCTTCAACATCCAAATACTCTTCTTGCTCACAGAGGGAAGACTGAGAAGAAGAACCTGTCTGTTTAGCTGGAGTATGAGGCAAAGGAGCAGTCAGCCCTTGTAAAGCCTGAATGACACGAAAAGCCTGTGCAATCCCATCTGCAGCTGGTATTTTTACTGCAGGCACAGAAGTCCCTAGAGGCTTGTCAGCATGGGGTTCTGTGTACTTAGTCTTTTTAGATTTCTTTGAGGGAACCAGAGAGTCAGCTGGTTCAGCAAACCTCTTTGAAACTGCCTGTGTACCTGTCTCAGGGGTGGCAATTACAGATGTTGTAGATAAAGTGGTGTCACCCACAGGAACAGAGGGTGTCGGCTGGTCAGAGCTTGAGGGACCCTTAGAAACGGACATCTTTTTCTTAAGCCTTTCAAGGCGCTTTTCCACTGTTTTTTCAGGAAATGTTTTACAGATATCACAGTCTGTTTTTAAATGGTCAAAGCCCAAACAGACAACACAAAGGGTATGCTTGCCTGCTTTGGCAAAAATCTCACCACAATCAATACAAGGTTTGAAACTGGGTTCACTGGTTCTTCTTTTTGGTTTTTCAGACATTCCGAATAAGAGAAAGAAAATTATATACAACCACTAAAAAAGAAGGATTTTAAAACCCCTATTTAGCACTTGCGGTTGGTTCCTGAACAGAGAAAATCCTTTCAGGACCGGGAACCGAACGGAGAAATGAACCTGAGCTAGTGGTTCATGAAGCGGGATTAGTGTTTAAATTTAAAATATATAAACTTAAATTTAGATAAAACTAAAGGAGTTCCTTAGTCAGGGAACTCCGAAAACATTAAGAAAAGCCCCAGTTCCCCACTGGTTATACCGAACTGGGAGAAAGCAAGAAACAAAGTATTTAATACTAAAACAATGTTTTAATAAACAAATAACACCAGCTAAAGGCAGCAAAAGAAAAAGGACAAAAAATGCTTATATATTTTTGTAAGTTTTAACGTGTCAGGACTAGATGATGAGGAAAGGATCTCTGGGCTTCTGGTCTTGACAGGTGGAGAGTAAAATCTGAGGGTTTAGAACCAAGGCAGTTAGTTCAAGGCAGCATTTGAAAAACAGCACGTGCAAAGATTCCATCATTTGCATAGCATTCTATCTCTCCAGACAGCTCAGTCTTAAAGGGACAATGCAGAAGTTATGAATACCCGAGTATTACTGGGGTTAGAAGCCTATATTAGTCTTAAATAGGGTGCACCTGAATTCAGTGATGAAAGTGAACAGGAACGTACAAGAACTCAGTTCCTGTACCTTTTTTGCAGCAGGAACAGAGTTCCTGTACTTCTTTCCACTGATACTGAAACTGAAATTCTTAAACCAGCAACATAATGACAGTTTCTGGCCCTGTGACCTGAAATCATGGTTTCCATAACAACATTTAATTTGTACAACAGTGCTATTTTGCTATAAATACCTCAATATCTCTAACTGAATCTACTAGTGTCTAAACAGACAGATGAGTCTTGACACAGCTATCCTTCAGATTGAGGATCTTCATTCTGCATTTTGCATTTGCCAGTGCCTGAGTTCCTGTACTTCTTTGGGTGGGATATTCAAGGGTACAAGCCATGCATAATGGGGTTCTAGCCTGCATAAGACAAAAGTCATCCATTCTGGCGATATTCAGCAGGGGAGGCAGTTGCGCCACCGAAACATGCTGAGCAACAGCGCAATGCAAAGGAAGGCATGCACAACCGACGGGGGTGGAGCCATGCATAAAGAGCGCAATGCGAAATTCAAAGACTTGCGCATTGCGCAAGAGCGGAACTGCCGGAAATTGCGCACTAGCAGAAATGAGCCAAAATAAAAAGGCTCAAGGAAGCGGCGCAAGAACGCTACTAGGATGCCAAGTGGGGTAGAGAGAGAGAGACAGACAGTGACAGATTAGGGCAGGCAAGGCAAGCATTGTGGGCCATAGGCTGCAGAGGCCAGTGTGGGATGCCCGGTGCAGTGAAAGAAGCAGTCAGGACAGCGGGGGTAACACAGCAACACCAGCCAGGGGGCAGAAGCCAGGGAGATGGACAGTGCCAGCTTCCACATGGAAGCTGAAATGAGGGGGGTGAAAATGCAAGCTGCAGGGGGACGAGGCCGTGGAAGGGCCCGACGGCTGTACGCCCCCAACAGGCAGTACCGTGCCCGCATCAGCTATGAGCTGTATACAGATGTAGAGATCGTGGGCCGGTACCGCCTGAACAGGGCAATACTGAGGCAGCTATGTGAGCTGTGCAGTGATGTGATGCAGGCACCCTCACGACGGAGTCACGCTCTGTCAGTGGAGACCAAGGTGACAGCCTGCATGTGCCTGCTCGCCACAGGCACCTTCCATAGGCCGACAGGGGACACCACAGGCATCACACAGTCGGCCACATCACGCATCCTCACCCAATTCCTCAGCGCACTGCTGCCACATGCTGCGGAGCACATCCATTTCCCCAGCACCGCAGCAGAGCGTACAGCAAACATGTGGGAGTTCCACAGGGTAGCACGTATGCCTGGCGTGCTAGGGGCCATAGACTGCACCCATGTGGCCATTCGCACGCCACCTGGCCCCGATGGGGCAGCGTATAGGAACCGAAAGGGATAATCCAGTGTCAACTGCCAGGTGGTGTGTGATGCCACTGGGCGAATAATCAATGTCTGTGCCACACACCCTGGCGGAGCACATGATGCCTTCGTATGGCATCAGTCTGCACTGTTCCATCAATTTGAGAGTGTGGACATCCCCACAGGACATCTAGTGGGTGAGTACGCATGTATGGAATGCAAACTTGGGGCAAGGGTGGGAATGCCACAGGTGCCATGGTAGTGGCACACAGAGATATGGGCAAAATGGACCTGAACATGACACTGATCTCCACTATCTCCACACAGGTGACAGCGGGTACCCACTCCGTCCCTGGCTGCTCACACCGTAGCGGCGCCCCATGACCCCATCGCAACAACGCTATAATGAGGCACATGCTGCCACACGCAACATCACAGAGTGGGTGTTTGGGATGCTCAAGGCATGTTTCTGATGCCTAGACACCTCCGGCAGTGCCCTACAGTACAGCCCCCCAAAGGCCTGTGGGATATTCCTGGCTTGTTGCATCCTGCACAACATGGCCAAGGACTGTGGGATAGCCGTACAGGTTGAAGAGGGGGACAGCGATGGGTACGCCAGTGGCGCCGGTGTTGATGTCGATGAGCAGCCCCACCTAGGACGGCGGGACCCCCGACTGATCCGGCAGGCCCAGCTGCACCGGGACACCATCACAGAGGAGCACTATGAACAACACAGGTAAGTCAAGGGGACATGTGCAACCAACACTGTCCATGCACAAACCACAGGCACACAGGGTAACACACCAGGGGTGCATGACGGCCAGGGGAGTTGAAGGGTCCAGGCATACAAAAACACCATCAGGGAGGGGTGAGTACTCATATGGACACACACACCAGGCACAGAGTGTACATGGGCAGATGCACAGCACAGCAGAACTGACATTGCTAACACACAGCACCACCGACCACCCCCACCACCTGTACTGTCCAAGTACGTGTGTCAGATGCTGGGCACCCTTGCACCTTGGTGTACAGTACAATGCAGGCATCATCATGCACACACACCTGTGGGCAACAGTTGGGAGGGTGTGCAGGTGGTCCGTGTGTCGGCATGTTGAGCAGAGCACCCAGCAGTGCACTGCCCACCATGACACACATTGCGCAGGGCAGCACCAGACAGAGCCCGCACTGGGAGACAGGTCAGTCATGTAGCACTGTCCCATGGCCACTGCGGATGCATGGGCGGCCCCGCCATGACCCAACAGCACTGGCAGGCTGAGCAGGGGCCACATGGGGTGGCACTGTTGGACCACCAGGGGTCCCACTGCGCGAACGCGACCTTGCCCGCACAGGGGTCTGCAGCATGCTGAACACACCTGCACCAGGGGTGCTCGGGATGCCCACAGCGGAACCCAGAATCGACAGGCCTGGTGTCGCACAACGCCGGGAAAGGGGAGTTGAGCATGAACTGTGTGGGGTGTGCGGTACAGGGTCACCTGACTGTGTGCCCAATGCGTCCACGATAGACACCACTGCCTGGGTCAGCCTATCAATGGCGGCAGTCACATCCATCCACATGTGGACCACCTCTGCATGGTCCAGAGCACACTCCTAGCTGTGCTGCTCCACAGCCACATACAGTGCGTCCACGGACATTGCAACCCGCCTCTGCTGCTGTACTGATTCCCGCAGCAGGCGGGTATGCTCGTCCAATGGGTACTCTTCTACAACGGCAGCCTGTCCCCCAGGGTGTTGTAGGTCCTGATGCACAACACCCCTTGATGGTGGGCGCTGTTCGCCAGGACCAGGAATGGGCGTATCACAGGGCGGCGGGCATGTGCCACTGCTGGACACTGTACCCCCATACCTGGTGAGTGACTGCTGCTGCTGCCCCTCCAACCGCTGTGCCACAGAGTCCACTCGTTCCACCGCTGTGGCCGCAACAGTGGCAGACACCTGCACAGCCACCGGTGCTGCCCCACCGGTGCTGACAGGCACAGCCTGGGACTGTGCCGACATGCTGGCACACAAGTTGGAACCAGGAAGGCCCAGGGGCATGTGATGGCCTGCTGTGTGTCCGTCATGGGACACACACACATGTCACTGCCCATTGCAGTCCTTGCATCATCAATGGTGCAGGTACGTGCTACAGCCACAGTCACAGCATGATGGCATGCTTGCATGCCAGACTGCTGAGACACAGGCTGTGCACCCCCCACACCCGAATCACCGACACCAGAGTTTGCAGCCCAGCGTGCATGCTGGTGCAGTGCATGCTGGCTGGTGACAGAGGTGGATGGACCCTCCTCCATGTCCAGCAGGTCATCCTCACTGCCTGGTCCCACCACCACCGTCTCCTGAAGACGAACAGGATCTGCAACAGAAAGAGAGGACATGTGAGTGCATGTGAACAATCTCCCCTCCCCCCAACACCACCACCATGTCATACCGTGCAGTGATGGGCTTTCACCTGTCTGGAATCCACCTCCTGGTACGCCCTCAATAGCACTACGCTGCATAGTTGCAGCCAGTCGGTCTTCAGCCGGGGTCAGCTCCACCACCGCTGGCTGGCCCCCCGCCAGTGCCAGCGCATGCCGCCCTGAGGGCTGCCACCTTCTCCTTCACCCTCCTGCAGTCTGTCCCAATCTTTTTCTTGCATTCCTGCATGGAGCGCTGGTGGCTTCCGTGCAGGTTCACTGCCCGGGCTACCCCCTCCCATGCAGCAGAATGGGCCTGAGGGGTGCCCCGGCTTCCACACAGTAGTGCCTCATCCTCCAGGTAGGCCTGGAAGAGGGCCTCAGTCTCTGCCATGGTGAAGTTGGGCCTCCTCCTTCACCCACCATCCTCACTCTCACCTTGTCTCTGCTCAGTCATGGCGATCTGTATGGGTGTAAGTGGACACCTGTCACTGTGCAGTCTACAGCATTATCCCATGCCCATTGTCCAGAACATCCCACAGCATGCAACTCACCTCTCACCTGCAGTAACCGACTCTGTCCAGCACAGCCCACTGTCGCACTTTTATAGCGCAATGCATGCAAATTAGGAGAGGAGCAACTGTAATGAGATGCAAATCGAGCCACTGCGCCTTTGAATGGCTGATCAGATGATTTGCATGTGTCGGCTGATTATCGCGCTATTGCGCTTTTCGCAAGACGGTTGATCCGGCTGAGCCAATAGCGCAGATCTGTGACTGTGCGGTACACTGCATTGCTCATGCCCAGGTAGCTTACGCAGGCGTCTGCCACGCTGATGATGTGCTGTGCGCGATCGGCAATTCAGGCCATGGCCACCATTGTGCCAGTGGCGCTACAGCACTGGGCACTATATGGCGCTGTGGCACTACTGCGCAATAATCCACTGTGGCACTGGCACACAGGTGGTCAGTCGCGCAGGATGTGTATACGTCAGATGGCGCTCTGCGTGGCCTTGCATCATAGACCCCTGACCTGGTGTCCGACCTTTGCCCCCTGGCACTGTTTGGCTGCCATGTGTATGGCCCTATTGCGCTGTCTGGTGACAGCGCTATGTGGACTGACGGCGCTGTTCGAACAGCGAGTTTGGAACCTATGGTGGTCTATTGCGCAACATCTCCACGTCGGGTTGCCGCGCAGCGGAGTGCCATATTGCCTGCTGTAAACTTGGTAGCATGGCACGCAGGAGGACAGTGCAATGGAGCCCTGTGGAGGTGGCCAACTTGGTGGCCCTGGTGGAGGCCCACTATGGGGCACTGTATGGTGAGGTGCCCCTCACCATGGCTAGGACCCAGGTCTGGCTGCAAGTGGCCAGTGACCTGGTGGGGGTCACTGGGCAGCGCCGGTCTGCTGAGCAGTGCCGGCACAGATACAGTGACCTCCACAGGGAGGGAGCCTGAGCTGCATGAGCGGCTATGGTCACGTGCCAGGAGGGGCGTGGTGCCTAGGCCAGGTGGGTGTACTGTCTATGCACCTGTATTCTCTGTAGGGGTGTGAGTGTGTTTTGGTGGCTGTGCATAGGTGATAGCTCTGACATGGTTGGCTGTGTCAGTGTGTGCAGGTGTGAGATGCATGGGGCTGGCTGTGTGGGCAGGCACTCTCAGTGGGGCAGGGGGCAGTCAGATTTGGAGTCACACTGATGTTTTTCTCAACATATGTCTCCCACAGGCCGGGATGTGAGGATGCAGGCACATGCTGAGGAGGGCCGTGACAGGGCCCCGGTGCCAGCCGGTGGTGCAGCAGGAGGTGGGCCACAACAACAGCAGCAGCAGCAGCAGACACACCTTCTTGCGGAATGTGAGTATCATTACATCATGGATGCTATTGCATGCTGGAGGGGGTGGGCATGACCACCAGCCATGCACGACACAGGCGACATTCATCACTGTCCAGTGTCACTGCACGTCTGTGTGTGCATCACTGGTGGTCCATGCATGCACTGGGCACATGGCTGTGTAACTGGCATCGCACCACATTGCCACGTCACTTGACAGCCTTGTTTGTGCTGTGATCGACATGGGCAGTGTGTGTGTGCAGTGGTGCACATAGCTGGTGCCGCCTGTTTGTGATGGCCATGTGCATGTTCACTGTCGGTGGGTGCATGCCATCACAGGTGCGGGACATTGGGCTATATGGCTTGCAGGTTGGGTGGTGTTCAGGGCTGTGGTCAGTCACAGCCATTGACTGTGTTCCCATTTTCCTAGGCCTCAGTGTTCTCAGGAGGATACAGCGGGAACTGCATGGGCTGACACAAGTGACCTTGGACAACCAGGCTATCCTCAGGGACATCCAGCGCCATGGCCTGCGGAGGAGGCACCGCCAGGCACAGTGGCACCGGGCGGAGGAGGACCAGCTGCTGGGCCTTAGGCCGGATTCCCCTTCCCACTTCACCCATCCCTCCCACTCTGCCTTCCCTCTCCAAGTTGTTCATCCCTACCCCTTGCCCACCCCTACCTTGTACCCCTACCCCCCTTGTAAATAGTTATGGCATTGATTGTTTTGTGATTTACATTTTTTATAATACATTTATATTTTGTTATGAATACTGTGTTGGTCTCTGATTTGCAGCTGGCTATGGTTGCTCAGTTGCAGTGGTGCGCATGCCATCTGGGGTGGTATGGTCCTGGGTATATGTGTGTGTGTGTGTGTGTGCGCATGGGGAGGTATCTCCAGCATGGCAGTGACTTTCTGTTGGTCTTGTCATCTGCTGCCACCCACTGCTGGGTCCACAGGGTGGGGCTGGCTTGTATGCTTCTCTGCTGCACGGGGTTGACGTGTGCCAGGGGGATGCATGGTGTTTCCTGTAGTGCCAGTCACTGCACATGGGTGGTGTCTTGGGGTCACGGTGCAGGGTGTGCTGTGCGTACGGGGGGCTGATGTGCACTGTGGTTGTCAATCCCCTGTGTGTGGCACTCTCAGCCTGCCAGTGGTTGTGCTGGGGCGTCATGGCTCTGCTGTGCTTTGTTGGCTTGTCCCCATGGGCCAGTAGATCATCCGTCCCACCCCCAGTGATGCAGTGCATGGGGTGTGCAGGTGTCTTGTTGGTTCTGCAGTGTGTTCCTGTGCCCATGTGTGGCATGGCTGGCGGTGGCCCCAGCCTGCCTCCCTGGTTGTGCACTTCCATTGCTCTGCTGGGGGGGGGGGCGCTGTGCTTGCGCTATGGCACCTCTGGACTGCTCAGCTGGGCTGCCCTTCATGCGTTATGGCACAACTTACTGCTCTGCTTCTTCCTGGTTGGGCGCTATGGCGAGTTAGTGTGATATTAAGACGTTGGCTGTTTGCGCAATTTGTTCTGCTCCATGTTTGAATATCGCATCTGTTGCGCATATGCGCAATTGATTTGAGCTTAATCCTGCTGTTGCACACATTTTGAGCGCAGTTTGAATATCTGGCCCCTTGTCTACTACTTGCCCCACTGCCTGAATTTAAAGCACTAGCCAAAGGACTGAAGGGAGGAGAAATGTCATGAGGCTGGGAAAAAAAAAATATGCCTGATACCTGGAAAGGGTGACGGTATAGAATATTGTACCATTGGATGGCAAATCTGGACACCCCAAGTCAGGGATGGCAGCCAAGAGATTTGCCAGCATTGGAAGCCCAGACTGGAGAGCCAATGGCAGTCTAGGCCGCATGTGAAAGATTGTGTGATTTACCACCCATGCAGAGGTGAACACGACCCACAGCAGAGGTGACCCAGAGCTGGACATGACACCTCATAGGAGCAGAGGAGGTGATCCAAATAGGTTAGAATTGTTAGTGATGTTTTGAAAGACACCATTATTGGCTGGCTTATAGTAAGAAGCAGCCTGGCTTCATATGTAGTTATTCTGTTATCCGAAGAGGAAAGAAAAAATGGCCAGTCAAGGCATGAGAAGGCTCGACAGTTGGTCACTAGCTGAAGAAATAGTAACAGATTTGTGTATGGAAGTCTAGTACCATCTCAAGAAATGAACAGGGTCCTGGGAGCACAGCTGGACAGCCAACAAGAAAAACATGCATCAGTTCTAGAGGGGAACATGAAAAATACAGAACAAGCACCCTAGTCCCTGAGGGGGCTGAGGGGGAGATGTCATTCCACCCAGTCTGGTTCAGATCCTATGTCCCTGCAACTATAGATACTCTCCCATTTTAAAGTCTTAAAAAGGGTCCTTTTGGGAAATATGTAACCATTGGGAAATGATAGAAGGCATCCTTAGGATGGCAGAGAAAGGGGAGATATTGCTGATTGGGGACCTGAATATGCCAGATGTTAACTGGAGCACCTTTGCTGCGGCCACATCCAAGAGCAGGGCCACTCTCAATGCCCTACAGGGAGCATGCCTCAGACAGCTAGTTTTGGAACCCACTCGAGAGGGAGCAATCTTAGACCTGGTACTCTCAAATGGAGATGGAGAGAGGATCGCCAATCTTGAAGTGGTTAGTCATCTGGGAACAAGCAACCACCAAACAGTGTGGTTCACAATAAACTTAGCTGTAGAGTCAAGCCATACAAAAGTGAAGGTACCGGACTTCAGGAGGGCTGATTTTGTCAAAATGGGAGAGTGCCTCAGAAAAGTATTAGCAAACAGGCAAGAAGGTGGGGTGGAGCAACAGTGGGGAAACATCAAAACCACCATCACAGAGGCAACAAGCCTTTGTGTGAAGCAAATCAAAATGAAAGAAAAAAACACTATGGTTCTCAAAAGAAGTGGCGGGGAAGGTTAGGGAGAAAAAGATAGCATTCAGAAAGTATAAGGAAACACAGAAGGAGCAGGACAGAGAACTGTACCAGTTAAAGCAGAAAGAAGCAGGGAAGGCAGTTAGAATAGCAAAAGCCCAAACCGAGGAAAAGATAGCCAACTTGGTTAAGAAGGGGGATAAAACATTTTATAGGTACATTAGGGAGCAAAGAAAGACTAAGGTAGGGATACTGAGGATGAATAAAGTGGAAGGTAGTTGGGCAGAGAGCGA
Organism: Neoceratodus forsteri; assembly: GCA_016271365.2. NCBI lineage: Eukaryota > Metazoa > Chordata > Ceratodontiformes > Ceratodontidae > Neoceratodus > Neoceratodus forsteri. The sequence continues at coordinate 194,957,461 of JADMNL010000024.1, read as the reverse complement.
CAGTGAAAAAGCAGGGATACTGAATGAATACTTCTGCTCAGTATTCACAATGGAAGAACAGGGAGATATACCCAATCCAATCAATAGAAGTACTCCGGATAGGGGGTTGATATTAGTCCTTTCACAGAAGAAAGGGTTCTGAAAGAACTCTTAAAACTAAAGGTGGTCCGGCTGGGTGGTGCTGAGGTTTGAGGCGCTGGACGCCATACCTTGAGCCACGCTGGTGACCCAGGTTCAGGAATGAGCCTGGGTCATCGGCAGGGGAGGACTAGGATTGAGCATCTGATGACAGCTCTCCTAGACCTGGGGAGAAGGGAGGGATGCATGGTGTGCTCTGCTGGTCCCTGGGGATGCCCAGTGGTACTGCAGTAGTGTGGGTGCTAGTGGTGGGGGAGCACGGCAGATGTCTGCGCATTAGTGCACTGATGTCCTTGCATGTCTGTGCTTCCAGGGAACCAGTGGAGGAAAAAGCAACACACAGATCTGCGGCAGCTTGATAGCCGTAGTTTCACCAGCCGACAATGCCTGGACATGTGCCGGTAATGGTTCCTTGCCGGGCATGGGGGCATCGGGGGGGCCCCCTTCGCAGGCAGAGATGCATCTGCCAGCTGGGTATGGAGCGTCAAGGTTGGAGGTGGAATGGAGGAGCAGAGGCTGGAGGTAAGGCAGGACTGTGGTTGCAAGGGTAGGAGAAATTGTTAAATGATAAAAAAAAACAACTAAAGGTGGATAAAGCAATGAGGCCTGATGGGATTCACCCCATAATTCTAAAAAAACTAAGGGAAAAACTAGTAACACCATTGACTACCCTTTTTAATAATACATGGGATGATGGTGTGGTACCTGAGGACTGGAGGAGGGCAGCACAGCTCTGCCAAACCCTGCACAGGCTCTAGAGGCAATGTCTAGACTGTAGTGCATGGTTTCAGTATGGACGGTACTCCAGGTGGCAGCTGCACAAATGTCAGCAGCTGAGACCCCTCTGAAACAGGCCACAGTGGTAGCAATTCCTCTTGTGGAATGAGCTTTAACTGCTCCAGGTAATTCTTTGCTGTACTTGTAGCAGACCACAATGCAATTTGCCAACCATTTAGATAAAACATTGTTTAGAAATTGGAATGCCCTCTCTACCCAGGGTGAAAGAAACAACTGTTTCGACTTTCTACATTCCTTGGTTTGGAGCAGATAATATTTCAAAGTTCTCCACACATCTAATGTACACAGCAGTGCTTCTCCGGGATTGGTATGCTCTGGAAAATAAATAGGAAAGTGGATAGATTGGTTCAGTGCACACTCAAGACACCAACTTGAGAGGAAACTTAGGTTTTGTACACAAAGACAACCTGTTTTTGTGGAAAATCAAATAAGGCTCCTCACACCACAGGGCCTAGAGCTCTGAAATTCTTCTAGCGAAATAATAGCAACTAAAAATAACACTTTCCAGGAAAGAAAGTGTAGTGTGCAAGTCGCGACTGGCTCAAAAGGAGACAGGGTCAACTTAGATGAAACAAAATTCAAATCCCAAGCCAGGACAGAAGAACAGATTGGGGACTTCAGATGCAGGATGCCCCTCAAAAAGGAATAGGAGACATCCAGCTGAGCTACGGTACGGTCACCCACTGGCTCATGAAAGGCCTAAAAAGCCAAAAGGGGCACCCTGAGGAAAGAGTACTAAAGACCCGAGTCAGACAGAGAGATCAGGTAATCCAGGATCTAATTCACTGGACAGGTGAAAGGGTCCAGATTATGCTTGGCAGCCCATATAGTGAACCGCTTCCACTTCATGGCATAAGTGGCATGGGTGGAAAGCTTTCAGGCGGCCACCAGGATGTCCACCTGGACATCTGCCACTCTGTTTGAAACCCCAAATCTGGCATTAGCTGCATCCTCATGAGCCAAGAGTGTATATGAAAGGACTTGAGGTTGGGAAGGACCAGGGTTCCCCGATCCTGGCTCTGCAGACTCCTGCACAGGAAGAGAAGGACTGGAGTTTCCTCTGCCAGCTGCAGTAGTAGAGGTAATCAAATCTGGCAAGTTCAGAATGTGGCTACCAAAATCTTGCTGGCCCTCTCCATCTGCAGCTTGATGAGTATCCTCTGAATTAGAGGAAATGGAGGAAAGGGGTAAAGAAACCTCCCTTTCCAGGAGAGGGACATGTCTTGCCAGAAAACCCCAGGCCCTAGATCGAGTGAGCAAAAATTGGACAGTTTTGCATTGAGTGGGGATGCTAAAAGATCCAACTCTGGATGACCCCATCTGTCAAACAGATCTCCTGCAATGGATGAGAGAAGCTCCCACTCATGCATGCTGGACTGAGTCTGGTTGAGGCTGTCCGCCAGAGCGTTCAGCACTCCTGGGATGTGGACCGCTGGGAGGGTCAGGCCATGATCTAGCATGATCTAGTGCCCAATACCACACTCTCATTGCCTCCCTACATAGGGGGTATGAGTGCATTCCCCCCTACTTGTTGATGCAGTATGCTACACTAAGGTTGTCTAACTGAATCAGCAGCTGACGTGGAAGAAGATGGTTCTAAAAGGTCTGCATGGCATATAGAACTGCCCACATCTCCAAGACACTGATATGCAGGGATGTTTCAATCTGGGACCAAGAACCCTGGGTTTGAAAGGGACCCAGATAAACTCCACAGCCCAAACTGGAGGCATCCGTGGTGAAAATTTGCTGTGGAAAGGAGATCTGGAATGAAACTCCTTGCAACAGGTTCAGAGGGTCCATCCACCACTGGATCACCTTTCAGATTGAGGAGGAGACCAGCCTCAGCTGATCTGGTTTGTCTGTGCTCTGGTCCCACTGTACTTGGGAGAGTCCATTGCAGAATGTGCATGTGGAGCCTTGTTAGTGGAATGGTGGGAATGGCAGCTACCATCAGTCCCAACAGTCTCAGGTATACCCTGACCAGAATATAATGGTTCTGGGGTACCTCCTGAGCCTGGACATTAGGGTACTTCCCACCCTGTTTTGAGGAAGGAAGGCCTTCCTCTGCACGGAGTCTAGAGCTACCCCTATCTATTGCACCCTTTGGGATGAGACAAGGACCCAGCTGGGCAGGCTAAAGCATAATGCCCAGGAAGAGGAACAACTGAAAAGTTCTTTCCAAAGTCCCCATGAGCTGTCACCTGGATGGGGCCTTTAGAAGTCAAGTGTCCAGATAAGGGAAAACATGCATTCCCTCTCTTCTAAGGGCTGCAGCTAACACTGCTAAGCACTTGGTAAAGATCTGAGGTGCAGAAGACAAGCAAAAGGACACTTTGAACTGGTTATGCTTGCCCTAGAAAAGAAACTGGAGAACCCTCCTGTGGGGAGGAAACACTGAGATGTGCACGTAAGCATCCTGCATGTCTAGAGAACACAGCTAGTCGCCTTTCTTCAGAAGGAGCATCAGGCCTGCCAAATTTACTATTTGGAACTTCTGTACTGGACATACAGACTGAGGTCCTTTATGTCTAATGTAGGCCTCAAATCTCCAGTCTTTTTGGGGACCAGAAGAACCTGGAATAAAACCCCTTGTTTCTCTGGGAACTGGGCACTAGCTCAATGGCCTGTTTGCGCAAAAGGGACTGTACCTCCTCCTGGAGAACAGACAGGTGGGCCAGGGGGTAGTTGAAGGGCAGAGGAGGAGGAGTCACTGGGGGTTGCTTGGTGAACTCAATTATGACAGCTTTCTATGATTTGAAGAATCCAAGCATCTGATGTTATGGTTCTCAATTGACTGAGATGGAAGGAGAACCAACCTCCAACCACCACCTCTTGGTCGGGGATCAGAAAAGGAGGGTCTGTCAAGGAGGCAAATGGAGGTGAATCCATCACCTCTGGAATGCTTGGCCACAGCTCCAGCACTGGAGGGGGTGGGCAAGGCAGTAGAGACTCTTCTTTTGTCCTGGGGACAAGAGGCTGCTGCTGGCCTACTGGATGACTTACAAAAAGGAGGGCACTGTCTACCCTTAGGCTGTGTGTGATGGAGTGGGTGGACAGATACTGATAGCCTTGCCAGATGCCTGCAAGTCATTGATGATATCCTGAACATCTGGCCCAAAAAGCTTAGAGTCATTGAAGGGGACATTAAGCACCTTCTGCTGCACATCAGCATCAAAGCCAAAAAACCCTTAGCTAGGATTGCCTACAAAGGCAAATGCCAGTGGTAGCAGCCCTGGCAATAGTGTTTGAGATATCATAGAGGGCCCGCAGGAGGTGTTTGCTAACATCTTCAGCAGTCTACAAGCATTGGAGCACCTCCTGCTTCTGCATACCTTCTGAGAGGACCTGGGCAGCAGCCTTGCCCTTCTTCCAGTTGGTATTCTGGTACTTTATCATATGGGACAGGTAATTGGCAATCCTCAGCTCAAGGGTGGAGGAGGTGTACCTTCTTGCTCCAAAGATCATTTCTGCATGACTTCGTCTGGGTGGAGGGAGCTAAGGTGCTTGAGCATCTTAGACCTGTCATGAGTTACCTCTATAACCACTGAATCTGTTTCAGGTGGGGCAACATAATGAAGAAACCCCTGAGGGGCATGGTAAAGTTTATCTGCCCTGTGGGGCATAGCTGGGACCATGTCAGGCCTGTGCCAGGCTACAGTGGTAGCATTCCTCAAATCAGGTAGAATGGGAGGAACGATCTTAGGAGTAGACTCTGAGATCGCCAAGAAATCTACCAGATCTTTTCTGGTGACATCCTCCTCCTCAGTATGGAACCCCATAGCTGAGGACAACTGCTTCATCACATTGAAGAAGTTGGGGTCCTCTGAAGGAGACCTAGGGGTGTGTTTGACAGAGTCCACACTGACTGAGGAAGCCATGGATCTGTCTAAGGTGAGGGAATCTTCCACCTCCTCATCAGGAAGGATAAGATCTGGGTGGCACTCCTACTCAACGTTGACCTCTCCCAAATCAAGGTCTGATATCTAAGGTACCAATGATCGTCGGCGGGAAGTGACCCTTGGCTGTCAAGGAGGAGTTGATGATGAAGTTGCAGTCAATGGCACAGGCGATGTGGGCCTATATGCACCTAGCTGGTGAACAATCACTGAGGTAAATTTGATCCAAATCTTGTTGAGGTTGATGAGCGAAGACTGCATCAACAGAGGGGGAGTCGATGGTGCAGAGGGTGACAACCCACCAAACGGACCCTGAAAAGCCTGACATCCGAGGGCCTGGGGTAGGATCAGGCCTTGACAGGAGGGCTGTTGACGATGATCCCATTGACAATGCTGGAGAGGACGACGACTCAGAGGCTGACGACTGACAGCCCTGCATGTCAGACAGAGGTGCTGATGGTATGGGTCTGGTGAATACAGAAATCTGGACAGCAGCTTTATGCATAGGCACAGCTGCAGCCAATGAAGAACCCCTGGACAAGGAAGGAGAGGCAGTTGGGGAACTAGACTGCCGCTGGGGGGAGCGGTTTCAATCGGGGTCTTTTTTATGACTTTTCCCTGAGGACTTGTCTCTGGCCTTGGAGGCCTAGAAGCTTGACAACCCTACCGACGACTGGGAGGCTGGGACCCTGGAGGACCCCTGCCCAGAACTGGCTACCTATTGTTCCATTAGAAATTTTTTAAGAGCTTTCTTGAGTCGCCTGAGGGTTGTTTGATTAAACTTCTGGCAGAGCACACAGTCAGAAACTTTGTGGTCAGGCCAAGACAGCAGACACAGAGTGTTTGTCTGTGGAGACAATCTCCTTTTTGCAGCAGTAGCAACAGAAGACAGAAGTTGAAGGATTAATTCTTGACATAAACAAAATAAAGGAATCTTTTTAAAAAAGAGATTCAAATATCAGGTTGAAGAGCGGTAGGCAAAAAGGCATGAAACTGCGTCGGAGCTTCTGCAGAGACCCATGCGAATAAGTTGATGGTGGGAAAGAGGAGAGAGCAGGGCCACTCATGCCTTTATAGGGTTGGTGACGTTGGCAGATGACATTGGCATGGGTGGCCCCAGTTGTACTGCTGAAAATCTTCCATGTGGATCCTGCTTCACCAATGGTGAAATTCCTACTGTGTGACCTGATGACTGAGATACCCCTGAAGAAGATCCAGAGATCTCAATACCGGTCTTATTGGAGGTGGTGCAGGACTTTGCAGTTTCCTCTCTGGGTACAAGCAAAATGTCTCCAAGTTAGAGCTCCTCAGGCTAAGCAGGGGAGACGGAGAAGGCCTATGTAACACATGGGGGTTTAAGGAGGTGGGGAACTGGTTTACATATTTGGGTATTACAGTTGGATGGGAGGTGATTAGGCTTTATAATTTGAATTACAAGCCTCTGAGCTGTAATGTCTTAGTAGATCTGGAGCGCTGGCAGGCCTTACCCATACTTGTACAATAGGAGTGAAGTGATATGCAATGACTTAAAAAAGCATATCTCCACCCCATAGTGAAAACGTGATGTGTACACAGCACAAAAGAGCTCCAGATCTCTATACTCTGTACACGTCATCTCAAAATATTACCCCTATGTACACATCACATCGAGGACTTGCCGAACTATATTTTCACATTTCCTTTTAATTAATCTATCCCAGGTACATAATATTAAAACTAAATACAAGCACTGTTCCCTCTTGCAACAGTCATCAGAAGCACTTCAAAAACGCCCAAAGTACAGTTACGTAAGAACTTACCGCCACTGTAGATCTTCTAGAGAGGTTTCTGCAGTAGGTCATAACATGTAGGACTAGTGCCACCTTGCATCAGAACCCAAACAGCAGACTTTTCCAGCAATGCCCGACGGGGGACCGCCCACCGGACATCACATGACGACATCAGCGTGACCCTATATAGTGGGCGGTCCCCATGCCCACCCTCCAGTTCTTCTGCTGGAGCCTGGAAGGAGAGAAATATTGATCTGGAGACCCAAAAAGCAAAAAAAAAAAAAATTGGGGGAGGGAGGAAACCATGATCTACTGCAGGAACCTCTCTCGAAGATCTACAGTTCTTACATAACTGTATTATCTTACTTTGAGAGGGTTCTTGCAGTAGGTTATAACATGTAGGACACAGTCTCAAGCAGTCCCTCCAAAGAGAGACAGAGAAACAACGAAGGAGGAAAAAGTAAAGGTCAGAAAGGAACCTGCCTAGGACAGAAGGCCCTGCAGAACAGCTAGGCCATACCCAGCCCTTCACCTAGAAGCAATGTCCAGACTGTAATGCTTGGTAAAGGTATGGATGGAACTCCAGGATGCTGCTGCACAGATCTCCACTGCAGAAACATTATGGAGAAAGCTGTAGATGCAGCCACACCCCTAGTGGAGTGAGCTTTGACAGACCCCGGCAAGAGTTTTTCATACTACTGATAACAGAAGCGAATGCAGTTGGCTAGCCACTTAGAAAGGCACTGCTTAGAAACGGCTTTCCCCAAAGACTTGGGAGCAAAAGAAAATAGTTGATCATCCTTACGCATCTCTTTGGTCTGGAAGGTATAACACCGAAGGATACGGTGTACATCCAGCGTATGCAACAGAGCCTCACCTCTATTTGCTGGGACCAGATAATACACCAGATGTTCAACTGACTGGTTCAGGGTGAGCTCTGACACCACCTTAGGAAGAAACCGAGGATGAGTTCCAAGGACCGCCCAGTCCTTGTGAAAAATAAGATACGGCTCTTTACAAACAACAGCCTAAAGCTCGGAAATCCTATGAACTGAAGTAAGGGCAACCAAAATCAGCACCTTCCAAGAAAGGTAGCGCATATCACAGTTCATCGTTGGTTCAAAAGGAGGGAGAGTGAGCTTCTCCAAAACAAAATTAAAACCCCGAGGTGGTGTAGGGCTTCGGATGGGGGGGGTTTCAGATGGAGAATCCCTTTCAGAAAAGTTTTGAAGATCTCCAACTGGGCCATGGGCTTACCATCCACCAGCACGTGGTAAGCCGAAATGGCAGACAAATGAACCTTTAAAGAGGAATATGTAAGCCCTGAATCTAAAAGAATTAGCAGGTATTCCATTAGCTGTGGGGCTGAACAAGTGAAAAGGTCCAAACCTTTGGAGGCTGCCCAAATAGAAAAGCGTTTCCACTTCACAGTGTAAGTGGATCTCATGGAAGGCTTTCTGGCCACCACGATAACCTGGGCATCTCTCAAAGAGACCCCAAAGTGAGAGATCACTATGTCTGCAGGAGCCAGGCATGAAGGTGCAGGGTCCTGAGCCCCAGGTGCACCAGCCAGCCCTTGTCCTGGGTTAACAGGCTGTGCTTTAATGGAAGTGGAACTGGGGGTTCCACAGACAACTGAAGAAGAAGCGGGAACCAAATTTGTCTGGGCCACAGAGGAGCAATGAGGATCATTCAGGCTAACTTTGCCTGAAGTTTGATGAGTACCCTCTGAAGCATGGGGAAGGGAGGGAAGGCATATGAGAATCTCCCCTGTCCAGGAGAAAGACAACACTTTGTGCCAGAAAGCACCATGCTCTGGAATGAGCAAGCAAAAGCTGGGAAGGCGAATAGGTCGAGTTATGGTTGCCCCCATCTCCGGAATAGGGACTTCACCACTTCCTGATCTAGTTCCCATTCATAAGCGAGGGTGAATGATCTGCTTAAACTGTCTGCCAGGACATTTTCCACTCCTGGAACATGCACTGCTGTGAGAGACAGGTTGTGCTGAACTGCCCAGTTCAACACTGTCATCGCTTCCTTGTAAAGGGGATAGGAGTGTGTGCCTCCCTGCTTGTTAAGATACCAGACTACTGAGGTGTAGTCTGTCTGGAAAAGCAGTAGTCCCTTTTGGGGGGGGGATAGTCCGAAATGCTTGGAGAGCATACAGGACCACTTGCATCTCCAAAATGTTGATGTGCAATGACATTTCCAACCAGGACCAAAGTCCAGGAGTCTGATGGTCTCCCAGATGAGCCCCCAAGGTGTCCATGGTAGGGACTCCAGAGGGGGGCTGGGCCTCAAAACAGAAGGCCCAAGTACAGGTTCACAGGATCCCTCCACCATAGCAGGTCCCTCTGAAGTGAAATGAGGACCAGCTGGTCCAATTGCTGATCCCACTGAACCCTCAAGGACCACTGAGAAATTCTCATGTGGAGCCTTGCCAGGGGAACCATGGAGATAGAGGCCACCATCAAACTGAGAAGACAAAGAACTTCTCTGGCCGGTAGATGTCTGGAAGAGGCCACCAAGGTGGCCTGTTCAATCAGAGTGTCCCTCTAGTACAGAGGGAGGAAGGCTCTGCCCTGGATTGTATCCAGAATAGCTCCAATAAACTGAAGCCATTGCGAAGGAGTCAAGGATGACTTGGGGACATTGACTGTAATCCCTAGTCTGGAACACAGGTCCAGGGTAACCGAAGGGCCTCTGAAAGGGACTGTCTGGACAGGGCCAAAATCAGCCAGTCATCCAAGTAAGGAAAAACTGCTATGCCCTGTTGTCTCATACACATGGCAGCCATAGCCACAACCACTAGGCACTTGGTAAAAATCCTGGGTGCCAAGGAAAGGCCAAAGGGAAGAGTCTTGAACTGAAAGTACTACCCCTGGAAGGTAAAACGCAGGAAGCAGCGGTGACCTGGGAAAATCGGAACATGCAGATAAGCATCCTGCATATCCAGAGCTCACAGCCAGTGATTCTCCTGCAACAGGGGCAGGAGGTTCTGGGAGTTAGCATCCTGAACTTTTTATACTCGGACGAACAGGCTAAGCCTGCTGAGGTTGAGGATGGGTCTTAGGTCACCTGTCTTTTTTGGAACCAGAAAGAAATGGGAGTAGAATCCTCACCATCTGTGCTGAAGGGGGACCAGCTCTATTGCCTCTTTTGACAGAAGAGCCTGAATTTCCTCCCTTACTAGAAGTACTTGTTCTAGTGAGTAGGCAGACCTTTGAGAAGGAGACTCTGGAGGAGGTTCCAGAAACTCCAAGGTGTGCCCTTAGGACACTAACTGCAGGGCCCATTTGTCAGAGATGATGTTTCACCACTCCTGCATGTGGTGGGCAAACCTCCCCCCCACCAGCTCCTCACCCAGTGGCTGAGGAGAGGGTGGGGAAAAGGAGTCAGGAGGTGGCAGGACAGACTGGGGGAAGACCCCTGGACCGGCACTGTGTTTTGGAGGCAGGGAGTGTAGATACCATCCTCATGGCCTTACATTTACCCTGTTGATACAGGGTATGCTCATGCTGCCTCCAGGTCCACTTCTGAAAGGGCTGATGAGGTTGGTTGCTCGGTCGGTACATGGACCTCATAGACCTAAGAGCTTGGCCACATTCTTGGAAATCTGTGATGATGTCTTTGGTGTCCCCTCCAAAGAGTACTGAGCCCCAAAAGGGAGCATCCTGAATAGCTGACTGGACCTCATTGGCGAGGCCTGAAATGCAGAAGTTCAAGCCACCAAGTCGACAGAGTCATAGTTGGCTCGAAGAGCATGCCTACATGAAATCTTGGATTGGCGAATATCTTGGGTGAGCTTCTCTTTCACTTCTGAATCTGGCAATGACTAGATTTAGTCCTCTAGCTTGGCTAGGGTGGCTTTCTGGTGGACACCATATGGGCTACGTAGTTCAGGGACCATAACGTGCATGTAGCTGAGGAGAAAACGTTCTTCCTGAACAGGTCAAACTGCTTCAACTCTTTGTCTGGAGGAGAAGTGCTCATATGCTTTTGTATGTTAGCATGATCCTGAGCAGCTGAGATGACAACAGAGTCTGCCTTAGGGTGTGTTGTCAAGAAAAGGGCCTCCTTAGGCACCCGGTATGTCCTGTCCGCTCTCTTGGGACAGCCAGGATGGAGTGGGGAAGTTACCAGATGGTTGTGGTGAGGTCCAATCCAGGGAAGAACTGGCATGGGGAAAAAGACTCCAGATGCAAATGCTCGGTGAGCCTTTGCCACATTGGGTCCTTTTTTTAATTTAGTTTTTATTGAGTTTATGTCACACACATTTCTTTTGTACAGCATATCTTGAGATATTACATTGTTTCTGATGAAAAACAGAATTAAAGTATTAATTGTACAATAGAGAGGAGCACTTAATACTATATAGTTATTATATCCCAGGGCTAACCAGATAATAAATGCAGTCAGGCTTTTCTATTTGTAATCTATGGTCTTTAGTTTTTCTACCCATCCAAGGGACCACATCTCCAGAATTCCCAGGTCCAGGTAAAAATTCCAGTCAAGTTGTGCTTTCCATCCATCTCCTCCTCCCTCACCTCCCCTGTTGAGGGAGATTTCCCCCATTATCTCAATTTCCTAGTTAGGGAGAAAAAACAGGGTCTACAGAAGCTTGGTAAACAGACCATTTCTGCCACCTCTACAGATAATTTTGCCCTTTATGTTGAATTCTGGAGTTGAGGCCCTCAATATAATATATGTTTCATAATAGATCTCCAGGCAATGACTGTAGGCACCTTTTCTGATATCCATCGTCTAGTCAAAGCTTTCTTAGCTGATAGTAAGAAGACTGGGAGGAGTGTTTTTCCCCAGGGTGGAGAGTGATCGGGGTAAATGGCCAATAAGACCAGTTTGGCTGTCAATTCAACCATTTCATCTAGGCATTTTGAGATTTCTGCTTGAAGTGAAATCCCACTGCACATTCTAAACTCCCAATGCATCTCACAATTCAAAAATGGCCTAAGGCAACACCTTCTTCCTAGGACAGTTTGTGACTGCCACTAGGACTCTAACACCCATAATGCCCACTCACCCAAACTCTCCTTCCCCTTCCTTTTACCCCACTCTTCCCCCTTGCCCTATCCCTCTGTCTTCCTCTCCCCCCTGTGCCTTTCTCCCCACTGGATCAACCTTAAAACCAAACTACTACCACTACCTCCCAACCTTTTAGACAAAGCCACTTCTTTTGGCCGTCCACTCTCCACCCCCCCGTCTTCCCTCCCCCTCATCTTGACTCCTTCTCGGACTCTCACACTAGATGTCACACCTCTTTATCTCCTTCGCTCTATATAAACACTGTCCTTTACCCTAGTTGAATGCTCTTGACGCTGTATTATCATCATCGGTACTATGAAAGACATTGTAACCTTATTGTATACTAAATACATACTATTCAAGTATTGTGTATAAACTGTTTGTTATTGTTGACATTGTCACTGTTTGACGTGGAACCTTTGTAAAAGATCTCTGAGCTCAAAGGTATGATCCAAATCCCTAAATAAATACATAAATAAAAATAAATAAAAGTGATATCCAAAATGGCATCAAGTATGGGCATAACAAAAAGATATGGCCTAGTGAGGCGCGTTAACAGCCACAGTTGCGCCAACACCAACCATACCTCTCACGTAAGTAGTTGCTAAGAATCGATGGAGAATGAAAATATCTCATCCTGCAGTTTCAAGCGAAATCACGCCATGTAGAAGAGAAAGTTATTTTAACAGCTGGGATGGTAGCCTCTAACCAGACTTCCCAAGGGATTTCTAGATCTAAGTTTTTGTTCCATTCCATTAATGTAGGAAGTGTATTTACTGCTGAGCCCTCCCTCAGAGCCTTGTATAAGTTTCCAATGAGATGACTGTCCAAATTACCCTGTATGGCCCTCTCAAAAAAATTTAGCAAACTAGGAATTGGGGTTGGTAAGATCAGTTGGATGTGTAGGTTTCTTAGAATGTGATTATGGATCTGGAAGTAACGGAACTGGTCAGCTTGACATAGGCTGAATTGAGATTTTAATGAGTCAAAAGATTTTATACCCTGTGGGGACAAAAACAGGTAGAAGTGAGAGAGTCCCAACTGCCTCCATCTTTTGAAGGAAAGGTCAGTTGTATTTGGGAGAAATGATTCATCTTACGAAATTAATTTACAATTTTCAAAGTAGAGTGAATAGATTTAGTTTGTCGCAATCTTTTCCATATTTGGTATGTATAAGCTGTTATTTTAGTAAATGCTCCTGGAGGCAGGGATCGACGCTCAGAGGGGAAAAGTATTTTAGATATATCAAATAGGTCATTAATTTGAAAAATTGAGCTTCCAGGGAGTTATGCAGTCTCCCGCCAACCACACCAGTATCGTTCAAAGAAACGCCGCTTTAGATTACAATGTGAGATCCGTGAGGTCCACTCCACCCTCCGGGCCAGGGAAAGTTTGAGGACCACTAGTTTAATTCTTGGACATCCTTGCCCCCAGATAAAAGTGGAAATCAACTAATCCCACAATTTGAAATAAAAGGACAATGTAAGCTAGGAAGATTCTGTATAAGATACAACAGAGGCAGCAAAATATTCATTTTGATTGTAGCTATTCTCTGGCGGAAAGAAAAAATTAAGGGTGCCCATCTGGTGAAGTCAGATTAAATGTTAAGGGTTCATAGTTCACTAGCTCAAGAACTTCCGGGTTAAGAGGTAAGTTAATACCCACATATTTTATTTTTGTGGCAAGTCATCTGAAGGGATATGCCCATTTCAAAAGTGCTGGGGGAGTGAAAGTATATATCAATATTTTGTTTTTGTTTTATTTTTTTGAACTTTTTATTTATAGCATTTTGTACCTAAGCATACAAATACTTACATCCTGAACAGGTATAACAACTGATCGTCTAGAAAGACATTACAAAGGAAAAGGACTACCTATTCAGTTGGTAAATCATTGGGGGTGTCTATGGATACATATTTTCATCAATATATTAATTTCAGTTCAGGAGCAATAAGCAACCAATGCCCTAACTTTTCAGTTTAGAAATACTAAGAAAAAATACCTTTTCAAATTGACCTGAAAGGCCTATGTTAACATTACACAACAGTATTGTGAAAGATCTTCATTCTAGAGCTCTCTTAGGCTTAATCAAGATTTATATATATATATATATATATACACACACACATACATATATATATATATATATATATATATATATATATAGCTATATTTTATGTCCCCAGGGAAATCTGTCCTAAAAATAAAGCACACTGGTTTGTCTAGTGTCTTACATTAATCAACAAATATTAAGCTGCACCAAGACCTGCTTTTGCCTCTAACAGAAATATCTTAAGGTACTCCAGAAAATAAAATAGTTCAAGTCTCCAGGGCTCCCAGGGAATTACTAAATAGCTGAAACAAGCTGATCTGAAGCTAAACAGGTTATATTTTTGTTATACCCCACCTTAAACGTCACTGAAACTGGTTCCATATTTCAAAAATGTATTACTATAATGGGGAATTCTCAAATATTTAAGAATCTAAATAAACCTTTGTTTTACATCTGCAGGTTGTTTAAAAGGATAGACCACCTAAATAAAAAGAAATCAGTGAAAGAAAACTACAAAAAGAAAGTCTTTTAAAATACCAGTTCTCAAGAACTGCCAGGATATAAACAGGGTCCTCACTGATTAAAATATTAATTTACCATTCGGGGTTACAATGAAAAGTCAAGAGTTCCTCCATTATAGTGAACTACTGGCCCATTCAAGAAGTCACAATATGAAGTATGATGAAAATCACTTCTTACTGGTAAAGGAGCATTCAATCTCCATCCAGGTCTTCTTCGTCCGAGGAGCACCTCTCCCGCTGTCCTTTGGCTGCAATTTTCTCCACACAGGATCCGTCTTCTTTCGGGTCCATGAAGTGGTATTGTCTGTGGCCCTCTGTGAAGCAAAGTCAAGTTGAAAAGCTAAAGTAAATGGGATGTCCAATTCTCGGAGTCTATTTTTAACTCCATCGAACGCCTTCTTTCACATGCGTGTAGCATATGCGATGTCTGGAAAGAACAGAATACGAGCTTCTTGAACATGAATGGAACTTTTATTTCTTATTGCTCCAAGCAGCATATCTCATTCTCCTGGGGACCGGAGGGTAAAAAGAACTGTACAGGGACTATCCAAGCTATTTTGAGCTCTCCTGGGGATGATCCGATAGGCTGTTGTTACTCGGAAGTCCAAAAGTCCAGTTAAGTCTTCCAGCCAGGCTTGAAGGTAGGGAAGGAGAGCTGTGTAAAGTGGCTTGTTCTTTTAGGGATGTAACAGTTGCAGCTAGGGTCTTTCCTGCAGTGGCTTCTGCCATCTTCGTAGTCTCGCCCATGGCATCTAGTCTGTGTTCCATGGAGAGAAATTTTTCAGAAAAGCCATCTGGTTTTTGATCCATTTGTTGCACCATTTTGGTTAATGCTTTTACTGTGACTTACAGAGTTTTTAGAGTAGTGCCTTCCGAGTCAGAGCTCGTAGCTTGTATGGGGCCTGCTGCTTCATCTGGAGATTTAGAGCTGGAAGCGCGTGGCAGGAAGAAATCTTACTTGGCAATTTTATTTCAACCCATCTTCATCTGGATTTTGGTTCTCTGCATACAGCGAGTCTTCCTCTATTGAGATATATTAGTAACCAAGTTTTTTTTTTTGTAAAACAAAGCTTTTATTTAATATATTAAGATTTAGTTTGGGAGCTCCAGAAAATTGCTGTTGTTAGCTGGGCTGCTGGCTCTGCCCCCCCCAATATTTTGTTTTTTGAATCATTTAATTTAAAGCCTGTAAGTCCCTCAAATCCTTTTAAAAATATTCCAGGCATAGGGGATTGAGGTTCCCGGAGAGGTTAAGAACAGCAGGACATCGTTAGTGAATAGGCTAATTTTATATTCCTGTTGAGCAATGGGTATGCCCTCTATCTCCGTTGCTTCTCTTAATGCTTGAGCGAGAGGCTCCATGTAAATAGAAAATAAAGCTGAGGAAAGGGGACAACCCTGACGTGTACCATGACTGATTTGGATTGCATTGGAAATGCCTCCATTTATTCTAAGATGAGCCTTAGAAGAGGCATATAAGTTTTGTAGGCAGGCTATAAAAGGGGCCAGGAAACGAAAGGTCTATAGGGCATCTCATAAATAGGTCCAGGACACCCTGTCAAACGCCTTCTCGGCATTAAGACTGATGAAGGCAGTGGGGATCTGTCTTTTGATAACATATTCTAGTAAAATCAGGATTTTACGGATATTACCCAATGTGGTCCTACTTTTGATAAATCCTGATTGGTCCAAATCAATAATGTGTGGAAGGAGTTTTTTTATTCTATTGGCCCAAATGGCAGGAAATATCTTGTAGTCAAGATTTAGAATTGAAATTGGGCAGTATGCCATTGGGTTAGTTGGATCCTTGTCAGGTTTCAGTATTGGGACCAGAGTGGCATAGCTCCATGAGGGTGGGGGTGGTGAGTCACCCTTAGCTATTTCATTATATAAGAGGTGCAAATGGGGAAGAAGAACTGTCGAGAATTTATGATACCATTTCGATATTAACCCATATGGACCCAGACAGCATGCAGTTTTGAGTTTCTTGATGGCATCCAGGATCTCTGATTGGGAAATCTTTGTCTCTAGGGTCTTGGCCTGTGACTTGTCTAAGGTAGTTAAGTTAAGCCATGTGAGGAAGGAGGTTCTTTCCTCTATGGATGCCCCAACCCCTCGGAATACAATTTTGTGAAACACTCTGAAAAAGTCCGAGTTATATGTGACTCAGCATGACTCATCTGTCCAGTTGATATGTTTTTGTTTTAAAAATTGTGGAAGTTCTTTTCCTAGAGCATAACTTATAAGCTAATTTATTGGCACACAGAGGGCCCCCCCCCCCATGTGTGGTATGTCGATGGTATAACAATGCTTGCTGGGTTTTATTGTCCATGATTTTCTGTAAAACCCTTTTGGTGTCTCTTATTTTACTAAGGAGTTCTCTATATAGCAATTGGTAATTTAACAATTCTTCTGAGAGTTGCTGATATTTTGCCTCCCTTTTCCTATTTTTCTTTTGTAGTATAGGCTGTTCTTCCCCGGATTGTAGCTTTAATGCATCCCATAAAATTGCTTCGGTGGGGTTAGAGTGGGCATTCTCAGTTAGAAATTGGAGAATTCTTTCTTTAATCACATCTTGGAATTTCCTGTCTTGGCCACATTGGGACCTGTTCCTCAGGCTCCCACTGATAATATTTTTGAATGGACCTCAGTAGGTCCGAGAAAGAAGGATCCTCAGGTGGAGATTTGGGAGAATTCTTCCCTACTGGGACCGGAGATTCATGACCAGATGATTCCCCTGAAGATTCCACCCCCAAGTCCGGATTGTCTCCTGGTTCAAAATCCGGAAGTGGTACATACCGAGTGTCAGTTCCCTGGACATGGAATGTATCGGACTGACAGTCCACCAGGGAAGAGGACCTAGGAGAGGAAGAAGGCTTAGGGAGTCTGCTGTCCAGGTCCATTACCAACTCGGCCCATGCCTCCTTCCACCAGGACTGGATAACAGACCTGACATCCAGTTGAGGTTCTGGAGGGGGTGGAGGAGGAAGGGGATAGGCATGGGGTTAAAGGGTAGTGATACCCCGTGATATCCCTGGGAAGTATAACCCGGGTATGGACTGTAGTCTGGGAAATAATGTACCACGCTGTGCCAATCAGGCAAAGGGCCAGCTAGGGTATGGCCCAAAGGGAACCCTGAAGGGTAGTGAGGGACACAGTGAGGTCTGAAAAAAATCCCTGACGTCAGAGGAACCCACGTTGGGCCAGCCATCGTGTATTTCGGCAGCTGGTCCGGTAATGGGATAGCCAACATCGGAATCCCTGTAAATGGGACCAGTGGGTCCAGCATCAGATCTAGCATCAGAACCCGTCGCTGGATATCCGACGATGGACCCGGGTCTGCTGTAAGATCCCATGGTGGAGGCAGATGTCCAGGTCCCAGTGAGGAGATGGTCATCGGAGGATCCGGTATAGGCAGAGATAGAACTGGGTCCGCCGAGGGAGGGCAAACCGGTGCCTGGGTGTCAACCGGCCGGGAAGGGCTCCCTCCAGCAGAAGCAGGAGGCTTCTCCTGGGGAAGCTCCAGTGGAGGAGGAGGAGGGACCACCTGTCCTGAGACCCCTGTACGGGAATGTAGGTATGATCCTGGGTGTGCCCCACATCCAAGAGACTGGTGCTGTCTCCTCCTGGGGTAGTGGGGTCAGCAGGTTGTGCTACCAGCGTGGGGGGGGAGGTTGTCTTCCCTGGGCTCGTCCAGGCATTGGGTGGGCTGACATGAGTCCCCGACGGGAGAGCTGCATCCATGCAATCCTCTGCAGGAATTATCTTATTGGATGCTGGAGCTGGACGGAAAGGGATGAGCCTCCCCGCGACTTAGCGGCATCCGCTGCGCAGGACCCCGAGGAGCGTGGAATTGACTTATCGGTGGCCGTGCAGTCCATAGAGGAGCTGGGGAGTGACTTAGTGGCAGGAGCAGTGCGGTCCCCAGAAAAGCTGGGAGACAACTTACCTGCTGAGAGAACCAGGAGCAAGGTGGTTCCTTTGGAGTCCCCAGACGCTGCCTGAATGACCTTAATGGAAGGCAGTGGTGGAGAGGCCTTGCTGGAAGCTGACCTAGAAGTCTCAATCTTGGTACCCTCTGGACTGGTGTTCCCACTCCCAGTGTTTTTCCTTCTTCTTGTGCTTCAAAGGAGAGGACGAAGAAAGTGAAGCAGAATCCCTGATCTTCTCCATTTGCTTCTCCAAAGATGCTAAACAAAATTTTAAGAGATGGGCCTCCAGAGCCTGCTGACTTTGTTTCCTGGTGGCCTGATTGAATGGTTGGCAATCCGGGCAGGGGGCCACGGGATGGTCCAGGCCTAAGCAAATGATGCACTTTTGGTGACCGTCCTTGTGCAGGATCTGCACGACACAGGAATCACACTGCTTCTTAGGAGTCGGCGATGAAATAGAAGCACTAGCACAAGTGAAAAGCACAAATGTTTTAAAGAAATTTTTAACTGGTAAAGAAAACAAATGGTGATTGCTGTGTAGGTCTACCACAGGGAAACTGCACAAGGCAATGGCAGGAAAGAACTGGAGGGTGGGCATGGGGACTGCCCACTATATAAGGTCATGCTGAGGTCATCATGTGACATTCGGTGGGCGGTCCTCCGTTGGGCATTGCTGGAAAAGTCTTCCATTGGGTCCTGACTCCTGACACCAGGTGGAGCTAGTCCTACATGTTATGACCTACTGCAGGAACCCTCTTGAAATAAGATCTTGCATTACAACAATTTATTACCCTTGAAAGTAACTAGGATTTCCTGTGTCAACTTGGCTCCCTGCAGACCTCTCTGTTAAATCCAGTGTACAGTTATACGCTTGCACCATATACAAACAAAATAAAGCATCGCTTTACAAAAAAGCACAAATTACAAAGTATCTAAGCAACCAAAGAAATGGCAACATAGAAAATGTTGACCGTCGACGCCACTGAAAACGGAAAAATGAAATAAAAAAAGCCAGCAAAAACACACAGAAATGCTATCAACCAAACAGCAGAACAGAAATATAACAGCCAATCAAAATAAGGCAGTAACACTCCACTCAAAAAAACAACTAGGTTTACTTTGCACGTTGAGATTGGCTGCTATTCCTTAATGAAGTATTACGGAGTTATTTTTATTGGCTGTTTAATTTCTCTGCTGCTGTTTCAGTGGGCTGGATATATCAATCCAACAACCCACATCGAGGAAGACCCCCCCTGACAAACAAAAAAAGAACACTATACATCAGGTTAGAAAACAACTAGTAACATACTATAAATTTGCCCCAAAATTAAACTCCCTATTGCATAAAACGCATATGTGACGGCGTGGGGTTTGATATGTGAGATATCTTTAATTCATGGCAAGTGAGCTTGGGAATACACACTCATGGCTCCACATAGGTGATATCCTGAGCTCACTTGCCACTCGTTAAGATATCTCCCATATAGCCAGCCCGGTGGCGCTGATGGTTGAGGCACTGGATGCCACACCTCATGCCATGCCGGCGACCCAAGTTTGGGAGTCAGCTTGGGCCGTCAGGGGTCAGTGGGGGAGGAGAGGATGGCGTGTCCAGAGGACTGCTCTCCTCTCCTGGGGTGGGTGGGTGGTTGACTTCCTGGCACGAGCATCTCCCAGTGGAGGCTGGGAGCACAACAGCCAGGGATCACGCTGGCATAGGAGAGGAGCCTCGGTGGATGTCCATGGGAAGGGTGTGGGAGCGCACCTGGTCACACTGGATGCCATTGCACGTCTGGGCTCCTAAGGGGAATGCTCACAAACACAGGAAAACACCTGTTGGCTGGGGGGTAGATGTTGCCTGCCCCCACCTCCAACACCGGACCCTGCCCACTGGACCTCATCTCACTGTCACCTCCACCTCCACCTGAGGAGCACCAGAAGAAAGCGCAGAGGAGCAGAAGGCATCCCCAATCTGGGGAGATTACTCCACAAGTGTGTTAAGGGTGAATGAGAGACCGAGGTGCAGGTGGGAGGATCTCAGATAGGAAGGGATCAGGCAGGTCGACTGAAGAGGCCCCAGCCAGTGGTGACGGGAGGGAAAAATAATTGACAAAAAAAAAGATATCTCCCACATCAAACCCCATGCCATCACGTATCCCTTTAATATCCAGGATGGGCCATATTAATCTTTTAAAAATGAACATGCTACCTCACATCTTGTATGTTATGCAAATGTTCTCCATGGGACTTACAAGCGGGGCTATTAAGAGGCTGGAATGTGACTTTAACAGGTTACTGTGGCAAAATAAACTACCCAGGATTTGTTTGCTGAGGATAAATATCTGGGGGTTACCCTCGACGACACCCTCACCTTTACTCAACACATTGATTCAGTGGTCAAGTCTGTAAGCACCAAACTGGGTGTGCTCTGTATAGACAGAAAGCATCTCACCCCAGAGGCCCTCCGCCTCTCGATATCCAGCCACCGACTACGGTCTGGTTGTTAATGGTGCAGCCACAGATACAGCCCTAAAGAGAGTGCAAATCATTCTAAATAAGGCCTGCAGACTCACCCTGGCTGCAGAGCACCTTACCCACACCTGTGTTCTGTATGAGCAGACAAACTGGCTGTCACTAAGTAATAGGCTCAAGTTTCAAACATGCTGCCTTGGCAAGAAAGCGTTAGTGGGTAAAACTCCCTCCTGTGTAACAGATATTTTCTCCCTGACCGACTCTGGCTATGGCACCAGAGGTAGGTTGCGTGGAACTCTCTCAGTGTCTTTTTGGCGAATTGCACTCAGACAACATGCCTTCTCCTACAGAGCCCCCCTGTGGCTAAATGAGATCCCAGACTCCCTTTGGAACATCACAAGCCTGGCCCATTTCAACACTGGCCTAAGGCATTACCTTATATCCAGCACTACATGCAACTGCTATCTATAGGTGAAACACTCCCAGTTCCTGAAGTCCACTACCAAGCCCTCTGTGCCCCCAACTCCAGTTGCCCTGGATTAGAAACTCTACCCCCATCCTATCTCTGGCTCCCACCCCTCCTGCCCCCTTTCCCCACCTCCTATGGGCTCTCTGCGACCCCCCACTTCGACTCAGGATTGGGCTAACCCACTCCCACACACTGGGGCATGCCTAGCCCATTTCTCCCTACTGTCCACCTTACCCTTTTATAGATTAAGTTATCCCCCCACCTTACACTCCTATGCCCCCTCCTCCATGCCCATCCACCTGTACCCTCTACCCCTTCCCCCTCACCTTTCAGCCTCTCCTTTCTTCCTTTCATTTCTTCTCTCTTTCCTCCTCCTCTTCCTCTCCCTTAACATGCCTTGCCCCTTACCTCTGTCTGAAATTGACAAAGCCTCTCTCAGGCGGCTGCCTATTTTTTCTGCCCCCCTGGGCAGGGTAGACCCATTGCCCTTGACTACCCTGCTCCTAAATCTCTTTTTAGCCCCCTTCTAATTTCAGAGCCCCCCCATCCTCCTCTACTAATATCCACTAGTATTATCCAGTACTGTTTTAACACAAACTGAGGTTTTTGTTTCTTGTATCTGCAATGATTTCGTAACAATATCTGTAACCACATAATCCTTAAGCTCATTGTTATATTAATGAATATGTATATGTAATGTATATCTTATTAATGTATTATGACATGTACTCATTTGACTGTGATACTCTCCTTCTCTACCCTTCTCAATGAGGAACCTTTGTAAAAGAGCTTATGCTCAAAGGTTATTTCTGAATCCTTAAATAAATAAATAAAGGGGAGCACAGCTAATGAGGGACTGAACTTTCCAGATCTCAAGGAGTACTTCCTCTCCATACAACAGAAATACATTCAAGATTGGGTTAACCAAGGACTGGAGGAATGTTGGGTGGATTTGGAGAGGGAAGGTGCCCCTGCTAGGCTGGCATCCTACTTAGATCCAGGTGGTAGATGGGCTTATAGCCAACTTCAGAACAAGAACCCATTGGTGGAATCCACCTTGGAGGCTTGGGAGTGGGTTAAAAGCAGAAGAGGAGAGGGAGAGGGAGAGGATTTGATACATCTGGACTCTGATTCTGGGAACCCTGCTTTCTTGCCTGAGCTTCATAACCTGGGGTTTTCTTTTTGGGAACACAGGGGAGTTCATCATCTTGGGGTCTTATTTATTAATGCAGGGACTAAATCCTTGATCAACCTCAGGGAATAATATGGAATCCCAGCAACCCACAGGTATACATATTTTCAAATCCGAGTGTTTAGGCAGAACAGGAAGAGAGATCCGGTGGATCTTTCTGCTCTGTATCTGCTGGAACAGGCTGTGTTCCATGCTTGCACATCCCCAAAGGGCTTAATAGCAGAAATGGCATACCAGGATAGGGGCTCATTCCCAAACATGTCACTGAAGGTTAGAAAGTTATGGGAGCAGGATCTGGGGGTGATGATTTCAGATGAGAATTGGTCCATGGTACGTAAGCTATGTATGGGTCTTTTAATGTGTAATAAGTATAAGGAGCCAATTTAAATTTCTGTGCCAAATGTATTGCCCACCAGCCATTGTTTACAAATTCAATCCTATGGTACCCCCTATATGTGGCTGATGCAACACAGTGCTTGGCACTTATATACACTATTTCTGGGAATGTCAAGAGCTACGACTGTTCTGATCACAGATCGTTCAAAAACTATTCCATACCTTTACCCAGCACATAGCTGACATGCCGCTTTCCCTCTTCTTTGAAGTGGAAGGTTGGGGGCCATAGTGCAGGCCGGTGAGGGTACTGCTGGTATTGGCCCAATATATCCAGAATACATGGGTATGGCATAATAGGTCTGCCATGGCTCAATGGAAGGCTTTGGTTCTGTAGACCCTTAGGCTTGGAACAGCTAACGTACATTTTGCATGATAGAGAGAAGCTTTTTCTCCACAGCTAGAGAACATATATTGATACCCTATCAGTGACTGAAGTGGCCATGCTATGGCAGGGCATCATCCTGTAGGACATCTTGTCTCTTAGTTTTCTATGACTGGATGTACCCCCTGGCCTCTACTGATCTGTTCTTGCATGGTTGCGCCTGGCCTCCTCCCTCCCCCAAATCCCATGCAGTTCTGCCTGTGGCTCCCCTTGTTGGGATGTCAGTGTCATAGGGCGTATCGCCCCTCACATCCCATTTAAAAATGCTTAATGATATAAAGGGATACTAAGCTTGACTCTCACTTAAATTATCTTGTGGTGTACTGTTCTATCACAGGTGGTGTTCTGTCTTTGCCTTATATACAGTAACAAGTTTTTATGTATACACATTTTATTTATTAAGCACAGCATGAATCTACTTTGGAACCTCCTTAGTAATGTATGTTGTTTATGAGGGTGGTTTGGGAGGGTGCAATGCCTTTCTAAGTCTTGTCCCTTATTATTCATTTAGGCCCCTGATGGCCTTGGCTTGTGTAAGAGTCCATTGTGCTAACTGCTGTTTGTATTTTGATAAAATTCAATAAACAGATGATTCGAAAAGAAATGTGAGGAAAGTGACACCAGTTGGTGAACATTTTAGATTGGTTCATGGGGGGGGGGCATGAGGACCTCTTGAAATTTCAGCAAGCAGAATTTGTGAAACCTGGGGCGGGGGGCTGACATAATGAGGAAACCTTGAGAAAGGAAGCTAGATGGATATATTTTTTTGAAAGTCTGGCACCAAATGGTCTAAATGGAGACTTGGATTTGAGACCTGTTTGTGATATAACATGTTTCTTATGTCACTGTATCTTCTAAACATTTTCTGACACATTTGAAAAGTTTTTTTGATTTGTGATTGAAATAATGTTATTTTGATTGTGCTATAGCCTCCTCCAACACCGTAATTGTTTTTGTTATACTGTTTTCAATTTTTCACTCTTGTAACCCCTAAATTCTGGGGTCTTGAAGAAAATATTATTCTCAAACCTTTCCCCTACTCTAGGGTCTAAGTCCAATGAAAGGCTTGTAGCCATTATTAATTAAATGAATTGGGGTAGTGTGTCTTTATTTAGCTTGGTTAAATATGATGAGTGATCAATCAACCACCGCTCTCTGAATAAGACCCTGTCAACACAGGCACCTTGTACTATGTTATAAACCATTTTAACTGTTAAACCAGTTTAAAAGACTTGCGTCCAGACTATATCACAGTAAAACTGTGCTACAATCCATATTTAAAAAACGTCAAAATCCTGCTTAGAGCAAGGCCTTAGCATGGTTTTTGACCAACATGGTTGCCTTGAGCTGTGTTAACAGCAGTGTGGATGCAAACTATGCTGTAACACGGATTAAGAAAACTTCTGCTGCTCTTCCATTGCTTGTTTTCAGCCTGAAAAGAACAAAAATAAATTATTTACTTACACTGTTGAGCTCGCAATGAGCTCTGGAAAAAAATGCTATCGTTTTTTCCCAAATCAGTTACTGCAACTGATCACAAGTATCCCGGCATGCATTGTGGCACCGGCAATGCTTTGCAGTACTGCCACAATCATGCCTGGGAACTTGACCAGGCAAGCATGGTATCGGAGTGCAATGTGGATGCTCTGAGAATTGCGCTCAAGCATGGGAAATAAAATGTTTCTTTTTTAATGTTTTTAAACACTAATGCTAGTGTCAACAGGGCCTATGATCCAATGTGGCTTGAAGCTGTTAGGGTGCTGGTGAGTGCCCTCAAGCCGGATATGTACTTGCGAGTCTGCTATTTTATTAAGTATGGCTACTGCTTCAAATAAAATGGGGATGTTATACATTCTTCATTTGAAATAAAATTTGCTAGAAGTGTGCTATATGAGTGCTATCATCTGTCTCTCTAATATTAACATGTTCATCTGAAGAAAATGAGGCTGAAGGGTACATGATTTGAGTCAACCAGGTTGAACAGATGGGAGATTTCTGATCTAGTGTGCTCCAGCAAGATGCAGAGGCATTCCTAAAAGCTCAAAAGGGGGAAATCTAGGGGTAATATTAGGAGGCACTGCTTCACTTAGAGTGAGGTGAACATAGAACAGCCTTCCAGCAGAGACAAAGGATCTGAAGACAACACAGGCCTTTACAGTAAAGCTAGATAAATATATTTGCCAATGGAATGAGTACTGTGGGTAGTAAGGTGAGTGAGGAATCACTATAGATTACCACATGTTGGTCGCTGCTTAAGAGGTAAGGGAGAACAAACTTGATGGAGCTGTCAGGAGGTCTAAACCCTCACTCTCAGATTCTTGGCAATAATGGGAATGCAAGGAATCACAAATATGTTGCATAAGAGTAATAAATCTTGTTTATTACTACCAAAAGGAAAATCACAGTTGCCCTAAGCAGTTCTTACCGTTAGGAACTGGGAGCCAATGCTATGCATTCCCTATACCTCGAGGAATCTTCGCGTCTCCAGGTCTCCGAGGTAAAAGACGTAATGTCTTACATTATATACCCAAGATAATTACCATAGTTACTGTGAGGTAGAAACATTTCTAGTTACAAAAATGAGTCCTATTGGCTAAATTAGAGGTGGCTCCACAGTCCTAGATAACATTATACAATGTTGTTATAGTCGTCACTTTGTGGAAACAAAGAAAGTACAGTTTGTACATAGCCATATAGTAATACAAATCATCAGAAGATGACAATGCCGACTCATATATCATAACACTACAAGGACACAAGTGTACTAACATCTTGTTAAGCAAGAAATACATGTGTATATTAGAAAGTAAAGCATATAGCAATCATTTGCATGCATATCCTGCTGACATCTACTCTTGTACGGTAGATGTCATTAGCCCTATATGTTAGTATAACATATATATAAATGTTAGCTGTCTGTGGTGTACCTTTGAGGTATCATTAAGGTGCAGGGACCTCATGTAACATTCCCCCCCTTGTTGCCTCAGAAGGGGCGACACAAACAAAAGTAGGGAAGTGGAGAGACAGCAGATGTCATTTACAGACCCGATGCACAAGCCTTGTAAAGGAACTCAAGCTGCTCACAGTGTTGGCGGAGTGTGCGCTGGAGGCAGCAAAGAATAATGATAAGAAAGAATATCAAAAATGCTTGTATAATAAAACCTTTAAAAGTAATCTCTAACCAAGTATTAGTAAGTGCACTATTAAAATCATCATCATTAATAAGATCATATATTACTTCATTTGCTTTGATCATATTATCTCTGATGTGAATGAGGTGCATGTCTTTCCTGTCTAAAAGTGACTTCAGTGTTAAAGTCAGCAGATCAATATGTACATTAAAGTAAGGAAAATACTCTGAAAGAGTAAGAAGATAATCAGGGTCACCATCAACGATATCTGGTTGCACAAAGGGAACAGGGGTGATAACTGTGTGCCCAAAAACAGTTGTCTGGTGAGGTACAAAACAGAAATTGGGTTGAGTAATAACACATGACTGAGTTCCATAAGTAAACTGCTTAAAATTAGTTACCACACAAAATTCACCATTCAAATTATATTGCATTTTCACAGTAGACAGTCTCCATTTTTGTAGTTGTACTGGACAAGTGTAAGTCTGGTTGGAAATCTGTATTGACAGGTGATGAACCTCCTTCTGGTAAGACTGGTACAATTGAGAAGCATCTGGAGCAGATGTTGAGTCCTGATATTCTGTGCCACTGGTGGTAATGTCATCGTCCATGATGAAGGACCACTCGATATTGTCTGGGGACCATCCACATACAGGTTTAATAACATCAGATACGTCACATATAAATATACCCTTTTTTAGCACAACAGTTCATGTGCGCTGAGACCCATGTGTCCAGAAGAGGATGAAAAAGCAGACGAGGTGGCAAGTCAAGTCGTTCTTTGTAGATGTCCTCATTAAGGTGCCCAATGGAGTGTACGGATGCTAGTTTATCAAATATAGCTGTATTGGGATCAAAACGTGGTAAAGAAACAGTAAAAGACACAAACATAGTATCCCTAATGGAACATTTCTTAGAAGTAAAGCAAGGACCAGTATTAGGGTGCTTGGTCACAAATTCCAAATTCCTAGCAGTAGAAATAGGAATTGAAACAGATTGTAACATACACATGGTAACACTGTTAGGGGATTTAAAGTGAGGGGCAGTACCAGTTAGATATACGTCTATCATGTATGATATCAGGGATTCTTCCGGATTCCAGATCGCGGAAGACTGTTGATGGTAGTGATAATATATTACCCAAAGGCAGAGCATAATATTTCATGGGCAATGTATTGTTTATCTGCCTCCTTATTGTTCTGTGCAATAAGGGTGTTGATCTTTTCTTTATAATCTGTAAATGCCTTGGCAATGTTGTGCATATTATATACAGTGTATCTTTCTTCCTAAGGCCATCCACACCATGCAATAATGGGGGGTATGATGTAATTTATCACACCAGCTTCAAACTTCTGTGAATGTGCTTTGATAGTAGCAATGTCTGCTTCATTCCAGATAGACATTGTAGTACCAAAGACACCAATTAGGGTGACTGTGGCACCAGTGACGTCCGATGTGTCATGTGTGTTTCATTTATGACTTTGCGTATCAGGATTATGAGAAAGTACAGTTATGAAATAACTTACCGTAACAGTAGATCTTTGAGAAAGGTTCTTGCAGTAGATATTCACAGATAGGACTAAGCCACCAGGAGTCAGGACCCCACGGAAAACTTGTAGCTAGCAGTCTCTGGCGGGGGACTGCCCCCACATCAGATGACTGGCGTCAAGATGTCGGTATAAAGGGAGGGGTTCCCCATGCCCGCCTTTCAGTTCTTTCCCACCAAAGGCCAAAAGAGGCAAGACGAGAGAGAAGAGGATATGCCCCCATGGAAAGGATGAAAAGAGACTTAGAGGGATGGAGGGCAGGACGGTAATACCTACTGCAAGAGCCTCTATCGAAGATCTACTGTTACGGTAAGCTCTTACGTAACTGTACTATCTTACTTCAAGAGAGCTCTTGCAGTAGGTATTCACAGATAAGACTTAATCCCAAGTAGTCTGGAACAAGAAAA
The DNA here is from genome assembly GCA_016271365.2 of Neoceratodus forsteri. Taxonomy (NCBI): domain Eukaryota; kingdom Metazoa; phylum Chordata; order Ceratodontiformes; family Ceratodontidae; genus Neoceratodus; species Neoceratodus forsteri. The sequence goes on along the minus strand of JADMNL010000024.1, from coordinate 194,929,318 downwards.
AAATGGAAGGAGGATTGTCATCCACAATATGACCACAGGGCTGAGCAGGTCTCAAGAAAGGAGACCCTGCAGAACAGCCAAACCAAAGCCTGCTCTGTGGCGAGAGGCAATGTCCAAACTGTATTGTCTCTTTTTTTTAACCTTATGTTTATCCTCCTACCTGCACCATCACTCCAATCTTTCAGACCCAAGTAGCCTTCCACAACATCCCATGGTGCCCCCAGGAGTCTGCTGCTAGAGTGTCCATTCACTCAGAGAGCCCTCAGGTAACCTGGTATACCCCCCAGGCAGGGGAAGGTCACCCCAAGCCTTTCCCCCACACAACGGTAGAGCGAGCGGTCCACATTGCAGTCTGCCCCAGTGAGCACCGGTGACATGGTCTGGCTTCAGAACAGTTGTCACCTAGGAGTGACGGGCTCCATTTCCTCCCTTTTCCTGGTGAGCTCCCCTAGATGTCGGCATGCAATGGGGCCAATGAGCTAGGAGGCGTGCTGAGATGTGCCTCACACTCTGCCCCCTGCCAACATCCACCCAATACCCTTGCTGCTACTCTGACATACCATACCTACCACCAGGCTCCCCCAGGTGGTGGTATTGTGGTGGGAGCCTGCAAAGAACCCCCCTGGAGAAAGAGAGCAGCTGTTGGACACTCCATCCTTCTCCCTGGCAGACCCCGGGCTCATTCCCGAACCCGGGTTGCTGGCGTGGTGTGAGGTGTGGCGTCCAGCGCCTCAACCCTCAGTGCCACCGGGCCACTCTGTAGTGTTTTTTGAAGGTACTGTATGGACCGAAGTCTAGGTTGTGGCTGCGCAGATGTCTGCCATGGACACATTCCTGAAACAAGCAGCAGAGGCAGCTACTCCCCTAGTGGAGTGACCTCTGACCTGACCCGGGAGGATTTTGTTGTACTTGTCGTAACAGAAAGTGATGCAATTCGCCAACCATTTGGAAAAGCATTGTTTGGAAACAGCATTGCCTTCTCGTTTGTAAGCGAAAAGAAACAAAAAGCTGATCAGTCTTCCTGAGATACTTCATCCGATTGGTGTAGTATTTCAGGATTCTGTGAACATCCAGAGTATGCAAGAGGTACTCCCCTTGATTGGAGCGTTGCGTAAAGAAAGTTGGTAATTTGATGGATTGATTCAGCATAGATGCAGCCACCACCTTAGGAAGAAACTTAGGGTTGGTGTGTAGAGTTCCTTATGGAAAATCAAATATGGGATTTTACACATTAAGGCATGAAGCTCAGAAATGCACAGGGCAGAAGTGATGGCCACTAGGAAAAGTGTCTTCCAAGAAAGGAACTTTAAGTCTGCTTCCACTGCCGGCTTGAAAGGAGGCAGTGTGAGCTTCAGTAGGATAAAATTCAAGTCCCATGGACGGGCAGGATTGCAGATAGGGGGTCTCAGGTGGAGAACCCCTTTAAGAAAAGTCTAAGAGACTTCCAACTAAGCAAAAACCCTGTCTCCAAAGGGAATGTGGTAGGCTGAAATTGCTGCCATATGAACTTTTAAAGAGGAATGGATGAGACCCAACTCAAAGAGGTGACGCATGTAATCCAGGACTTTGTTGGCTGGGCATGAGAAAGGCTAAGGGCCAGATATTCAAAACTGTGACCTAGGGCAAAATTAGCACTGCCCGGCGGGCAAAACCACAGCTATATTCAAAAGAAAATAGCCCAGTGCAAAACCAGCTGAATACAGCAAGCTAAGGAAGCCAGGCAAAGAGGTCGAGGAGTGCAGGGCAAAATTTGCCTGGGATCAAGACAGCACTGAACATAGCGGATAAGACAGCACTGAAAATAGCAATCAGACAGAGGCAGTGCAAACACCCAAAGAAACAAAGTGTTAGAGGTGTAAGCAGCTGTCCAGGAACACAGGAAAGCAAATCAGCGCTGCCAGACATAACTGCAGTACTAGTGAAAGGCATGGAATAACCTGGACCCAGAAGTGAAACCAGAATGCCACAGAACACTGTCAAATCCCAACTCCTCCCCAAAAAGACACAGGACACAGGAATGTCAAGCATAACATAGTATAATTCAAAAAGGGAACAGGTAAGGCACAAAGGCAACAAGAACAAACAGAAAAACAAAGCAAAACACAGCAGAATACAGCATGCAATAATGGGATACAAGAAAAACACAATGAAAGGGAAAAGGGCAGGCCTAACAAAGGGACTGAAAACAATGGGGAAAATAGTAACAGTAGAAAAATGGCTATTGTGAAAAATATGTACAGTACAATGGGGAAAGAATGTGGAAGGGAGAGGGATTTGGACATAGGAAGGAATGGAGGGAAACAGGATGGCAGACAAAGGGCTAGGGACAGTGGGCCTGGGACAGGAAGCAGGATAACAATAGGAGGTAGGACTTGGGGTGGGCAGGTGCTGGCAGACGGTCTTCGAGGATGGCTGCCATCCATCTCACTTCCGCAATCAAAACAGCCTGCTGCTCAATCAGTGCTCACTGTTGGCACACCACCTGCCTCAGCAGCTCATCCTGGCTGTCATCCTCCTCTGGACAGATGGCCCACAGTGACGCCCGATGTGGACCTACAGGAGACAGAGGGACCACATCAGGACATGACAATGACACAAAGACACCATATACCATCACATGGTGGACAGCATGCCCCAACAACCATGCCCATGTGCCAGTACACAAACCACAATGCACACTAACATGTGCCTGCAGGACAAGGCAGTATGTAACAGACAACATGCAACACCCCAATGTACATGGATATGCATAGATGGATGCTGAGAAGCATCACACAGTGGAATCCAGCCAGCACGGTGGTGTGCAGACTGTAACAGTGCAAACAGACAGCCCCCCCTGAGATGCAAACGACAAGTGGACACTGAATGACATGCACATGGGATGACACATGCTGCCCACAGTCACACAGCTATGATACACAACACAGATTACACCCGCTGGAGAAGGTGCCACAGCCACACCCAGGTGTGTAACCAGACATGTCTGTCCCATACCTCCCCAACAGTGGTCCACCCTCACTGGTGCCCCCCCAACAACTGTAGAGACCCAGCAAAACTGCCACCCACGATGCTATAACACAGTAGCCGTACAAATGATGGCAGGAAGCCCTGAACAGGTGGGTGACTGACATAAGTGCAGAACAGTGGCAAGTGACACAGAGACTCGACATGGACCACAGACAGCAAATGACCACAGAGGAAAACGACACTAGCAATAGTACAGTAGGGACTGCAGGACAGGTAACCAAGCAGTACAAAGACAGGGAAAGTGCCAATACCCACCTACACCCATGGATGATGAGCCCACACTGGGAAAGAGCATGGCATGGGGATGTGCCACCACCCAAAGTGGTAGCACCGTGAAGGTGTACATGCAAGAAGACACACACATGTGAAACAGGGACACAGGCCATGGTCCACCAGTGGCAGGGCAGAGGTAGGCCAACGATATGCACAGGACAGAGTCACCCTGGTGGCCAAGGCATGGTGAGGCACACACCCACACTTGTGGGAGCAGCTTCTGCCATAGGATCTGACATCCACCACACCACGCCACCACAGAACAACCCCTGCAGCACACCTGCATAACCTATACACAAATACCATGCACTGCAGGGACTGAAGGACAGCACCCTGTAGGGGACAATGGCACCCACAACAGAGCTAGAGCCAACAGGCAGGGGTGTAGCCAGGGTGGTCACAGCTGCACACCATGTGGACACACTGCTGTCTCTCTCTCCCCATCGTTAGGGTGAGCTACCCCACCCTAGAGCATAGCCAGATACTATACAAATGTACATGAGGACTGTGTAGGTTGCCACCACTGGCATAAGAAATACAACTTATGAAACACATGACAATGGACGCTGCCCTGCATGGGTAAATACAAAGCCATGCATAACACCCCAAGACACTCACAGATCAGCTCACAACCCATACAGTTGTATTTTCCATGGGAGACAAAGACAGTCATAGTGACCAGTTCCCCTAGCGTAGACCCCAATGAATGAAATCACAGAAAGGTACATTGTCTTTGTTAGGCTTCATGGACAAAGGAAGCAGTGCAGAGCCCATTCGCTCCCCCCCAGAAATAAAATAGCACACCATGGAGTGCTTGGAGGATGCCTGCCTACACCCATGCCACAACAGGCACACATGACATGCACAGCCACACAGGCCCATGTGGCACCATAGTCCCAGAGGCTCCCCCCAACAGCCTCTATGCATGTACACCACGGAGGTCAGACAAGGGCACACAATAACATACCCGTGTCCTTACTACCATGGCATTACACTGGTAGGGAGATACAGGCACCACATGACACTGTGGCCCCCTGTTCGCCATAGTGTGAATAGCCCTGGCAGGCACTAACAACATGTACTGCATAGATACTGACACATTATACATGGTACTGTGAATAAGACATGCCATTAGAAGTGGAGAACAGTGTTGCCATGGCAGACAGGACAACAGCAGCAGCAGAAACAGCCAGCACAACAGGCTGACCCCAGTAATCCCCCACATCCAGGCATGATGATTGGCCTACGGCCATGCACAGACCTGCTGCATCCTGCCACAATGGTGGACATAACAGCAACATGCTGCACATGACAGTACAAGGCAGATAGCAGTGCACATGGCTGTAATGGCAACACTAGATCAGACATAGAGCCAGCCATGCCTCAGGCTTCGCAGCAGAAGGCAAGGCACTGGAGGCACGGAAGACAACACAAATGCACGCAGCCAGCATAGCAGGCCCCGCTGATGTAACGGTCATGGGTGCACTGCATGGTGCCACTGGTGTCAAGCATCTAGTGCCCCCCAGCACAAAGTTAAGTGTGAACACTGTAGCCCCAGGTGGATGTACATATTGTAGCCACAATGGCTAAGGGGTCCCTCCAAGTGAGCACCCTGGAATCCAAATGCAATGCAGCTAAATCACATCAGGCCTGGATTACCTAGCCAACTGTGCCACACCACCAGACGCAGCACTCCAGTGCCTGCAGTGGCAACTCAGACACATAGTAGGAAAGCAAAATGGCACACAGTACTCACGCAACACACTCCCATCCCCGTCACTGCTCTCTGCCGCACGCTGCACCATTGAAGGCACTCTGTGCCTGTCTGTGGATGGCCTCTGTTCAGACTGCAGCTCACCCCTCCTGTCTCCGGTGTGGTCTCTGTGCTCTGCAGTGGGAAGATAGTACAGCAGCATTACTACAATATCAGCCACCATGGTATGCTAAAGACCACCCTGTACCCTGGTGGCGTAGCACAACACACGCTTCAGTGGCACACAGGTGCAGTGCACCACCAAAGCCATGCCAAGCATGACACGGGTCAGTGCAGACTTTCTCCCCCTGGCCCACACAGTACACACACAACTGATAGGAGGTCCCCATGGCATAAGAGCAATGTGTCTAAGTAGTATTTAAAGTGTACTTTTGAACAGGTAGCGAATGGTAACACAGCAGTGGGATTTGAACCCATGTCCGAGAGTGACCCGAGTCGCATATCATTACACAAGGTGCACAACAGTAAATGCATGGTAGATTCTAGCTGGACCCCACCAGCACAGCAACACAATCCCCTCAATGGTATGTTAATGGGGCATGACACACACACACACACACACACACACACACACACACACACACACACACAGCACACCACACACACATCCCCACCACCCATTACATCAGCGTCGTGAGAGTCATCACTTACCTGGCACAGGCACAGTCCCCTCCTGAACCATTGCCCTGCATTGTTCCAGCAGTGGGCGCTGCCTGTGCCTGAGTCCACATATCGGTGGCGGCACTTCTCACCATCATGGGGTATACCCGTGATTGCTGTGAGGCGACGGGCAATTGAAGCCCAGACCTGGCTACAGGGACGGTCACCCTCCCGGACCAGTCCAAATAGACGCTGATGGCACTTTTCAGTTAGCTTAACTAGGTTGGCCGTCTCCACCTCATCCCAATGCCTGTCATGGCCCACCACTGCCCTTTGCCTATGTCTCCCAGACATGGCTGATATGAGAGGGGGGAAAGAAACTGCTCCACTGATGACTGGCCACACACCCTGACACTCCCAAGCACTGCAGTCTAGCACCATGCAGAAGTATGCCGTAGCGTCTTGCTAACTGGAAGTGTTCTCAATGCGCACGCGACCCCTACCATGACCCTGAGGTCAGGTACCATGCATGTGTATAGCGCCATGCTATGTTGACTAGCGTGGTGCTACATCGTGCTATGACAAGGTGATAGCGCTGACATGAGGGGCCTCACGAGAATGTGTGTAGGGCGCACTAAAACACATAGCGTTGCGCTAGTTGGATAGCACGGCGCTGCCCCTACATTAGCCCTGCACTGGCCTTTGCACAGCGCTAATCGGGGGCCATATTCAACAGGTGTATGCAAATGGGGGTACTTTTGCATGCATGGGACAAACTGTGTGATTAGTATATCATTATGCGCTCATTTACATGACTAACAGGCTTGATTGCCTGGGTGGGCTATAAAACGGCAAGCAGTGCACCACCAGTGATGTGTTGTGGTAATGCAGTGTACTAACGAAAGTGAGCATCAACAACAGACTGGTGGAGAGATGCAACAGGGGGATGAGCAGCAAGAGGCAGGTATGTAAGACTGCCGTGGGACACTCTTGAATGCACTGTGCTGTGTGATGGTGCACAGCCCTAGACATCTGCATTGGAATCCTACCATCCAGTGCACTGTGCACGTTCCCCTGCAGGGAACTGTTCCATGTGGCACTGACTGCACACTGTGTCTACCAGCCAGGGGCACTAGTGCACTACCGTGGTGTGTCCTGCGACATTGGCCCACTGACATGACTCCCTGCATGTGTGGCATGGTGGGCTGTGGCCCCCCTGCAGGACGTACACAGTGTCCCAGCAATGTGCCGTTCCATGCAGCATGGTGTCCTGACATTGCTAGCGCACTTGTCTACGAAACCACTGTAGTGCTCAAGAGGGGCACATTACAGTGCAAGGTGGTTAGCGTAGGGGTGGGCCCAGACATGGGAGCACATGGCAGTCACAGGCGACAGCAGTGCACATGTGTGTACAGGGCTCGCTGTCCATCCACGGGATGGACAGTGACTATGTGGCTGTGTGCACCGTACATGCACATGCAGCAATCTGATATGTCCATGTGGCCTGTGGCACTGTAGGGGGTGGCATCGTGATGTCTGTGTGTAATGCAAGGTAGCACTGACACAGTCAATGACACATGTCCCCTTTTGACTATCCCATAGGTGTGGTAGCACACCAGGAGCGCATCCGTGCCCACAAATTCTCGCAAGAGGAGTTGAACACCCTCGTACATGCTGTTAAGCAGAGGGAGCAGGTGCTACGCACACACAGGACCACTGATGCAGTGGTGACCCAAGCTTGGGAAGAGGTGACTGCAGCTGTAAATGCTGTGGGAGGCCATGGCAGAACAACAGAGGCTGTGTGCAAACGATGGAACGACCTTCTGCGACGTGCGAAGGAGGAGGAGGAGGCACAGCAACTGAGGGACAGGATGAGGACCGGTGGTGGACCACCTTAACACCAGCAGCAGGTGGAGGAGCCACACATGGCTGTGGTGGCATCGACTCTGATGACGGTGGCAGTCACAGGTGTGCCAGGTGGTGGATGTGAGATGCCTCTCACACTGCCAAGGACAGGTCTGTATTCGCATGTGTAAATCCTATATGTTGTGCTGGCATGGGGGCATGGTCATGCTGTTGGTGTCCTGCACAGGGTGCACTGTGTGCTGCCGAACAGCTGCCTGGCATGGCCATGGTCACTGTGGGTTGGGTGGGTACATGTGATCATGGGCTTGTGTGACGGGGATACGAGTGTCCTGAGGTCTGCATGGTGTAGTGGAGGTAGTGGTGGTGTTGTTTGACCACAGTGTCCATGGACGGGTAACTGACCCTGTCCCTATTGTCTCCACAGCGATGTCTGCCAGGCCTGCAGCACAACAGGAGGTGCCAAGGATGTACAGCCAGGTTCCGGATGTCGTAGAGGAGGTGGATAAGGAACGCCCATCAACATCCGGGCTCTGTGAAGCTCATGGCAGCACAGACACCATGCATGTGTGGCAATCACATGGACAGGGGGTGCAACTGCCTGGGGAGGGGGCTCACACCTCACTAGGGGGCTTGGGATACACTGGCCACCTGGATGCTTCACAGACGGAGGATGTTGGTGTAGGGGAGGTCCTACTGGTCACTGTCACCAGTGGCGATGACACTGATGTGTCGGAGTATTCACAACACCTGGCCGTTCCTGTGCAAGGGGATGCAGGGGTGAGGCTGCTTGCAGGCCATGGGACAGGTGCCAGTGGTGTATTCAGCATCACCAGTGTGGCTGTACCTGGGCACACGGTGGTGGGCAGTGTGGGGGACATCGCAGAACTGCAGGATGTGCAGTTTCCAACAAGTATTAGGGTCCATGTCCATACTGTGCCACAGACCGCCAGCAGCAGGACGTGCCTGGTGTGCAACAGCATCCAGTTGCTCCTGTGCCGCAGGCACCTCTGCCAGCTGCAGCTGAGGGTTCTGTGCCCCTGGGGCAGGATGGCCATGGTGCCCACCTGCTCCTGCAGGCTGCTGTCACCTCCCAGCAGGAGGCCCGTATGGACCTGCATGGCATGTGGAGGGAGCTGCCACATGAGCCGGGACAGATCAGAGAGGCCATCTCAATGGGCTTTGCCCATGCTGAAAAGCGGGCGGAGGACAGGTTGGGCCACCTGGTGGGTGCCATCGACCATGGCTTTTCTGGTCTGACAGCTGCTGTGGTCGACATTGGGAATGTCCTGCGTGGTGTGCCTGGTGGTCGCCAGCATGGGATGCTTGGTCGTGGTGCAGACAGCACAGGAGCACACAGGCAGGCACACCATGGCCGCAGGGCTGCCAGTGATTCCAGCTCCACAGCATCACACACTCCGTCTGAAACCCAGTGCCGCCGTGGCCGTCCACCCACCCTGTCAGGCTCCACCATCCCCTTGGGGCACAGGAGGCAGACTCTGCCTGCCTCACCTTTCTCTTCGGCATTGTCCTCTGCCCAGAGCACCCCAGGGTCTGTGTCCCATGGTACAGGTGCATGGCACATGAGTGGAGGTAGGCGTCGGTGATGCCCACAATTGGCCTGTGGCACTGTGCAGTCATCACCCACATGCATGTGCAGACATGCGCACACACTTTCACTGCCACAGTTGCCCCTTTACCCTCACAGCACACATCACACATCCCCACTGACACTACACCGTTTCTGTCTGTCCCCCCATGTGTGTCCTGCACACTCCTGACCTCACACCACATACACACATGTGGTCTGATCCACTGTGTTGGTTTACTGGTGTGATTGCTGGTGTCACTGTTCTGTTTCTTTGTGCACATTAAATGGATAATTAATTGTACTCTTTCAAGTTGTGCAGTCTGTACTTACCCCCTTGTCTGTAGCAGTGTCCTGATGATGTTGTCCCTGTGCTGTATGTCCCTGCGTGCCATGCGAGGGTCCCTCCTCTTGAGTTGCTCCACCATCCCCCTGACTGCTGGCTCTGGCTCACTGTCAGACTGTCCCTCAGGTTCAGGTGCCTGTATCCCATGGTTCATTGCCATGTTGTGCAGCATACAACAGGCTAGGAAGATACGGCATACCTTCTGAGGTGTATACTGTAGGGCATCGCCTGATGTGTCTAGGCATCTGAATCTCATCTTCAGGATGCCAAACACCCTCTCTATGATGTTCCATGTGCTGGCATGTGCCTCGTTGTACATCTCCTCGGCCACTGTGGCCGGTCGGAGTACTGATGTCAGCAGCCAGGGTCGCAGGGGATAGGCACTGTCCCCTGTCAAGAGATGTATATACCTGTTAGTGCCATACTGCAGTCTGTCAACTGCTGTCCTGCACCTCTATGTAGCCCTCCCACACCCCTTCCCTGGCCTGCAATGCCTGCCCCCATCCATGCTGTTATGTGTGTGCCTTGTATGCTACTACTCACCGACTAGTTGCCCACTGGGTAGCCTGCCCTCCTCAAAAGGCTGGGACTGGTGCCAGATGAAGGCATCGTGGGCACTGCCGGGGTACTGTGCATAGACATTGCTGATGCGCCCAGCCGCACTGCACACCACCTAGATAGTGTCGGCAGATGAGGGCCTATGGCCCACCCAGTCTGCCCATTTGAGCTTGTAAGTTGAATTTGTTTTCCTAGAAGTCTGTTGCCCCTTACCCCTGACCTCCAGAATTCCTTTATGTCTATCCCATGCATTCTTAAATCCTGTGATTGTTTCAGCCCCCATCACTTCCTCTGGCAGGGTGTTCCACTTGTCCACCACCCGTTCTGTGAAGAAATTCTTTCTCATGTTTCCTCTGAATCGTCCTCCCTCCAACTTCATCCCATGCCTCTAGTCCTGGAACATGTGTTTTCGCTTAAAATAGTGTTTTCCTGCACCCTGTTCCTCCCTGTAAGATACTTGTATGTCTCTATCATATCCCCTCTCCTCCTCTCCTCCAGGGAGTACATGTTCAGTTCCTTCAACCTGTCTTCATAGGACTTGTGATGCAATCCATGCACCATCTTTGTTGCCCTCCTCTGAACCTTCTCTACCCTATGTCCTTACGTGAGGTATGGTCTCCAGAACTGTACACTGTACTCAGGTGGGGCCTCACTTAGTGTCTTGTGTAGCGGAATTATGACCTCCTTTTTCCTGCTGGTGATGCCCCTGCCTATACATCCCAGCATCCTATTTGCTTTACCTGCTGCCTTGTCACACTGTTTCCCTACCTTGAGGTCATCAGAGATGACAACCCCAAGATCCCTTTCCTGCTTGGTGCATGCTATATCCTCACCCCCAACTGATATATTGTGCCAGGCTTTTTGTGCCCCATATGCATTATCTCGCACTTCTTTGCATTGAATTTCAACTGCCAAACCCCTGACCATTCTTCAAGTTTCTGCAGGTCGCTTCTCATTCTGTCTACACCCTCTGGTGTGTCTACTCTGTTACAGAGCTTTGTGTCATGAGCAAACAGTGAAATTCTGCCTTCTAGGTCCTCAAGATGTGACTGATGAAGATGTTGAATAGAACGTCCCAGCACTGATCCTGCAGATACCCCACTGGTCACTCTTCCTCTGTGGAGTGACAGCCATTTACCACCATCCTCTGTGTCCTGCCACCCAGTCAGTTACCTACCCACCACACTACTGTCCTGCCCACACACCCATATTCCCCAGTTTGTGTAATAGTCTTCTATGTGGCACAGTGTCAAAGGCCTTGTTGAAGTCCAGATAGGCCATGTCCACTGCCCTCCCCTGATCCACCTCCCTAGTCACCCAGTCAAAAAATTCAACGAGGTTGGTCTGACATGACCTCCCCCTGGTGAAACCATGCTGTCTTGGGTCCTGTAGTCCATTGACAACCAGATGTTCCACCAATCTCTCATTCAGTAGTGCTTCCATGATCTTCCCCACTACCAAGGTGAGGCTGACTGGTCTGTAGTTCCCACTTTTGTATAAGGGGAGTACATCTGCTGTCCTCCAGTCTTTGGGTACCTCCCCTGTTTCCAGTGATCAGCTAAACAGGATAGCCAGAGGTTCATCCACCACCTCTCTCAGTTCTTTAAGGACCCTGGGGTGCACCCCATCTGGCCCCATTGCTTTATCAACTCTATTACTTCCAGTTCCTTCAGGACCCTTTCTCGTGTAAAGGGACTTGTGTCCATTTCTGCACCATTCTCACCCCTTGTACTCCCTTCAGACCCATTACCCTCCTCTTCCTCAGTAAAGACTGAGTAGAAATACCTGTTCAATATGTCAGCTTTACTGTTGTCATCCTCCACGCGGCCCCCATCCTCCCCCTTCAGTCTTACTATCCCTCCCTTTGTCTTTCTTTTTTCACTTATGTACCTGTATAAGGTTTTGTCCCCTCTACCCACTGATTTTGCAATGTGTTCTTCTGTCTGAGCTTTGGCTTCCCTTACTGACCTCCCTTTGCTTCTCCTGGTACTTCTCCCTATCCCCTTCTGCCTGTGTCTTTTTGTATTGCCTGAATGCAGTCTCTTTGGCTTTCACTTTCTTTGCTACCCCTTTGGAAAACCATAATGGTCTCCTTTTCCTTTTCCTCTTGCTAACCTGCTTAATGCATAATTCTGTTGTTCTTGTAATCCCCATTTTAAATACAGCCCACTGTTCCTCAACCCGATTCCTGTCCCATTCCCCTTAATGCCTCTTTCAAGTATCTCCCATTTTCCCAAAGTCTGCCCCCCTAAAATCCAGGATACGTGTTTTTGTGTGATTTGGTTCTGCTCTTTCTGCGATTTCAAACCACAATGACTGGTGGTCACTGTTTCCCAGGTGCTCCCCCACTGTTACCCCCATCACACTGTCCCTGTTTGTGTGCACAAGGTCCAGTATTGCCTTCTGCCGAGTTGGTTCCATGACCAGTTGCTTGAGGAAGGCACCCTGAAGGGAGTCCAGGATAAATCTGCTCCTAGTTGCTGGGATGCTCCAGTCCACGTCTGGAATATTGAAGTCTCCAATCAGTACTACCTCACCCTTGTCTGCCATTTTTTGGATGACTAGCATCAGCTCCCTATCTGTTTCTTCCGCCAATGGTGTCCCCCGTTGGTTGTTGGAACGTCCCTGTGGCAAGGAAGCACATCGCTGCTGTCACCTTCTCCTCTACTGTCATGGCATGGTTGTGTCTGGTATTTGAGTGCAGCTGCTCATGCAGGAGTTCACAGAGCTGCCTCAACATTCCCGTTCATCCTGTACTGACCAATGATGTGGTCATCAGGCAGGGTCTCAAAGGAGACCCTGGGCCGGTACCACCTGTTTGCAGCATACCATCTCCTTGGCCTGCTTCCTCTCCTCCTCCTCCTCCACTACAGCTGCCATCAATGGCAGCTTCACTGCTACTGGCACTGCACACATTCCCACTTCCTGTGGTGGTCCCTCCTCCTCTGTGTTTTGCCCTGGGTTAAGACCAGCCTTTTATAGGCGGTAACTAGCACCATGCTACGTGTCGCGCTATGTATCCTAGCGCGGCGCTGGGCGCTGAATATCCCCTTGCGCATCTCTCTTGGCCCCTTCCTTTGCCCTTCATTCATTAGTGGTTTGCCCCCATCGCCATGCTATTAGCTGCTTACTGGCTCTTTGAATATGGTGGCTCTGCTATTCCAGCTTATTGGTTTGCACGCTGTTATGCTTTGAATATCTGTCCCTAAGTCTTTAGAATGTGCCCAGATGGAAAACTGTTTCCACTTCATAACGTAGGTGGAGCTAGTGGAAGACTTTCTGGCCTCCACCAAAATGTCCACTAGTAAGGGAGAGACTCCAAAGCGGGCTTTGGCTATGTCTGCAGGAGCCACGCATGAAGACGAAGGGATTTGAGGCCTGGGTGAACAAGGCTCCCCTGATTCTGGATCAACAAGTGCTGCGACAGACGAAGAGGCGGTTCCTCTGAAAACTGTTGCAGAAGAGAGAACCAAACTTGCCTGGGTCAGGAGGGGGCGATGAGAATCATTTGAGCCCCTTCTGATCTCACTTTGTTCAGGACCCTCGGAATCAAAGGAATGGGAGGGAAGGCATAAACAAATTTGTCCCTTCAACAGAGAGTCCCGCCAGAAAACGTCATGCCCTGGAGTGAGCGAGCGAGTGAAAGGTGGAAAGTTTTGCATTTCGGGAGAAGCGAAGAGGTCTACCTGAGGTGTCCCCCGCTGCTGAAAGATGTCATTTACAACCTGTTGATCTAACTCCCATTCATCAGTCCTGGCTGAGGATCGACTGAGTTCACCTGCAAGGGTGTTTTCCACTCCCAGAACGTGAACTGCGGTTAGGTGATGGTGGTGCTGGGCTGTCCAATACCAGACTCTCTTCACCTCCTGGCAAAGGGGATAGGAACGTGTTCCTCCCAGTTTGTTGAGGTACCAGACTATGCACATGTTGTCTGACTGGATGAGAAGATGACCAGGAAGAATGAAGGGAAGGAGAGACTGTAGGGCATATAGGACTGCCCTCAGTTTGAGCACATTTATGTGCAGATTCTGCTCAAACTGGGACCAGCTACCTCAAGTCCTTTGAGACCCCAGATGGGCACTCCAGCCCTCCTCTAACACATCCATTGTCAACATCTGGGAAGGAGGAGTGATGCAGAATGGCACTCCTAGACACAGGTTCTCCTGAACCATCCACCAGCGCAAGTCCCTGGTCATGGGATCAGACACTAGTACCTCTTTGTCTAGATCATCCATGGTTTGGTCCCATTGTGACCGAAGTGTCCACTGAGAGATCCTTAAATGGAGCTGAGTAAATGGGACTGTCGGAATGGCAGCTGCCATGAGCCCAAGGAGGCGGAGGACTGATCTGGATCTCACCCGTCTGCGACCGGACAGAAGACGAGCCTGATTCTGAAGGGTCTCGACCCTGCCCGGAGGCAAAAAGGCTTTGCCTGTGGTTGTGTCCAATATTGCCCCTATAAATTGGAGGCATTGGCAAGGGACCAAGTGGGACTTGGCCTGGTTGATGATGATACCCAGGCTGGTAAAAAACCTGCAGGGAAAGGGAGTGCAGGAGTTCCTCCCTGGATGGGGCTGCCAGGAGCCAATCGTCCAGGTACGGGAAGACCTACTTGCCCTGGGTACGCAGGTGGACCGCTACCACCGACAGGCATTTGGTAAATACTCGGGAAGCAGAGGAGAGACCAAATGGGAGGGCCATGAATTGGTAGTGGTCCCCCTGAAAACAAAAACGGAGGTATTTGCAATGGGAAGGGCATATGGGGATATGCAGGTATGCATCCTGCATACCCAGATCACATAGCCACTGTCCTGGATGGAGTAATGGTAGAAGGATCTGCAAGGAGAGCACTCCCCCAAGTGTTTGTGTACTCCACGAACATGTCCAGGGAGCTGAGGTCTAGGATTGGCCTCAAGTCTCCCATTTTCTTTGGAACTAGAAAGAAATGGCAATAGTAACCCGTCCCCCAAAGAGGAGTGGGGACTGACTCTATTGTCGTCTTCGACAGAAGAATAGGATTTCCTATAGAACCAGAGGAAGATGTTGCTGGGAGAAAGAAGACAGCGGGGGTGGTTTTCGAGGATGTTTCTGTAGAAACTCTATTGAGTGTCCGGCAGATATTAGATGGAGCACCCAAGTGTCCAATGTTAACCTCTCCCAACCCGGCAGATGGGAGGAGGAGAATCTCCCCCCAGTGGTTCCTCTGGAATGGCCAGAGGGAGAGGCAGGGAGTCAGGAGGTGTGGGGCAGCACAGCCAAGGCTCCCACTGACTTTTGCTGGGGGGGAAGGGAGTCTTGGTTACTGGAGGGGCCATTTGTTGGTGCGCTTTCCTTGACTGGGCTTTTGGTTTTGTCGGGTTTTTCAATGAAAAGGATCTCGCTGCCCCAAGAGGGCCTGTACTAAGTCTGGACTGACTTTAGTGCAATGCCCTTCTCCTGCAGTTCAGTTATGATGTGCTTGACATCACCCCTGAATAGCACCAAACCCCTGAAGGGAGCATCCTGGATAGCAGACTGTACTTCAGGGACCAATCCCGACACACAGAGCCAGGCATGACTCTGTAGGCCCACGGCGAATGCAGAGCTCCTGCCAGCTGTATCCAACACGTCGTAGGTTGCACGAAGCATGTGCCTACACGCCGAACAAGCGGAATGGACCAGGTCTCCCAGTTCCTGCTTAGTTTGTGAATCAGGCATGGAGTCCAGCTTGCGTGCCACCTGGCTAAGGATGGACTTCTGGAAATCCCCCATATGGCCGATGTAGTTGAGGGCCGTGATGCCTGGGGTTGAAGAGGAGTAAAACTTCTTCCCGTACCGATTCAAAAGTCACGATTCCTTGTCAGGCAGGGATGAGCACAGATGTTTGGGGTTGGCAGAGCAGCTGTAGGTGATGCTGATGACAACCTAACCTGCCTTGGTGAAGACTGAGAAAGTCTATACCCCCTTGAGCCTGGAATAGCCTATCCGCCTTCCTCGGAAGAGGGGCTAGCGCGGAAGGTTGTTTCCAAATAGTGGAAACAAGATCAGCGTGAGGCTCTGTCCAGTGTGGAATCAGTGTGGGAGCAGTCTTGGGCAGATCCAGATGAGCAGCGAGCTTCTTACGCTGTGGGTCTGGCTCCACCGATTGCCACTGACGTGTCTCCTGGATCTTCCTCAAGAGCTCCAGAAAAGAAGGGTCCTTTGGCCTTGGGCATTCTGGAGTATGGGGCTCATCTCCATGATCAGGGTGGTCAGACTCCAAATCTGAGTCAGATGTCTCTGAGGTGGAAGAAGATGACTCCTCCCTGGGAGAGGGAGGAATGACCCCTCTGGGAAGCCCCCGGGGGTGCGTGTCCTCCCCACCCCGGGTGTCAGGTTCTCCGCTGATGTTGGGTACAGGGGAAGGAGTCTCCCGTCTCCAATGTAGGGGTCCAGTGTAGGGACAGACAGGAGATGACTCTCGACCTCCTTAGTGAGCTGAGCCTTGGCCTCAGCACACCAGGAGGCCAAGGTCTCCTTCAGATTCGCTGGTGACTGCAGAGTGGCCAACGGAGGCAGAGAAGGGGGGATACAGGTAGCGTGGGTGCCTGTAATAGCAGTATCCATAGCCCGATGGCGGGAAGCCCAGAATTGGATACTGAGGCGTCGAGTACTGAGGCGCCGGGTACTGCAGTGGTGGATACGGAGGAGCTGGGTACTGCAGCACCGGGTATTGCGGTGTTGGGCACCCTGGCGCCAGGGGCTCCGATGGAGCAGAATGTCCTGACAAAGGCCCTGCTGGTGGACCAGACAGAGGAGGCATCGGCCCCGCAGGCATTGGGTCAGATGGTCCGGATGGAAGAACAGGTCTTCCGTCAGGCAAAGGGATGCCAGAGGGCATTGTCGGGTCGGCTGGCATCAAGACTGGCGTCTGAGGGTCCAGCTTCAGAGGATCCAACGTAGGATGGGGGAGCCCCTGACGGCAGTGTCCCGAGGTTGGCGGTCTCAACCGGGGAAGGAGGGTTGAAATCCCCAGGTGTGAACAGAGAGGACGCGGGGACCTCAATAGGCAATGGGGTTATCTGCTGTGGAGAGTCTGGGGCGTCAGGCATGATGATAAGCTCCGACACAGGCAGGTTGACAGGGTGGTAGTCGGAGCCAGCAGCTATCTTGTTAGCAGTGTCCGGGTGGACGTCGGAGGAGCCGGAGTCCGACTTATCAGACTCCTTGTCCAAGGAAGGCCGTGAAGGAGTGGCAGCCTTGTCAGAAGGGGAGTGGGCTGGGTGATCACCCGAGGAGGTGAGTGGCTTAGCAGCCTTGTCTGGGTGGGTGTAGGTGGGAACAACGTCCAACTTACCGGACCCACTCGGACCTGAAGGCCGAGAAGGAGGAGCGAGACCTCCTTGCCCCGGGAGGCTCCTCAAGGGCCAGAGCACGAGCCCAATGGGAGGGGTGACGCCTTCTTGGTAGCCAAGACGGTCATTGAGGAGCGATCCTCCAGAGAGAATAATACCTGTAAGGCCGCAACTCCAGCCAAAGTCGCAGCTGCTGTGGAAGACGAATCCCGCTCCTGGTGCTTCTCCTTGACACACTTTTTTGTGGCTTTCGGGGGAAGTGGACGCCAGCCTAAGTTTCAACTTTTTCCATGTATGCCATTTTCTTTTTGAGGAGATGGGATTCCAGGGACTGCTGCCTTCACTTGCAGGTAGTAGAGTCGAATTTCTTGTGTGCTGGGACTTCTCCTCAGGGTGGTCTGGGCCTAGACAGAAGAGGCACAAGGAGTGGCAGTCCTTATTGGAAACTGGGAACCACACGAGTCACACTTGTTTTTATGTGATTCGGAGGGTGTTGGGGGATGACATACACAGCAGATGTTATGAGAAAAAATGAAGAAAACCAAGAAAAAGGTCGAAAAATGGAAATTATGTACTTACCATAATTACTGATCTTCTTGGACAGTCTCCATCACTCATTCACATTAGTGGGATAGCGCCGGAGGCACTAGGAACAAGCAGGAGCCTAAAATTTTATGAAGGGTCGACGCCGAGACAGGACCACGCATGCGCGGCACAAGACTAGCTCGTGCCTGTGTAGGCTATCTCAGCATCAACCATCCAACCGCCTCAGTACCTTTTCGACAGAGGAGGTGCAGTGTAACCAATGAGAACAACCCATCCTGAGTTTCTGGGCTTGAGAGGGCCCAGATGGCCTTTGCAAGAAAGGTCAAAGAATAATGTCCTCACAGTCTGAACCATAGGACCATGAAGACAAGGAAAGAAAATGAGTGAACCCAGGGGATGGTGGGTGGGTGTGTGAATGAGTGATGGAGACTGTCCAAGAAGATCAATAATTACGGTAAGTACGTAATTTCCATATCTTCCTGGATTGTCTCCATCACTCATTCACACTAGTGGGAGAGTACCGAGCTAAAACCAACAACCGTGAGTAGGGTGGTAGGAGATAGGGTTCACTCAGAAAGGACAGCCAAGGACTGTCCTGCTAATAAAAAGAGCTGTCTTGTAAAGAGCAACTAGAACATAGTGCCTACAAGATAAGCGCTCGAGTTGTACCTCACCACTTTGCAGACGACTGCAATGGACACAAAATGAAAGTCTGCCAGGAAGCCACAACCACTCTAGGAGAGCGGCAAGAACCTGGCCTCACAATTTGGTCTATTACCAAAATTAATAGTGCCAAAGACATGTACTAATGTAACGTAAAAGGGACCTCAGGAACTGAAAGAATCGGAGGTAAAGTCTACTGGTTCGGGGTAGGCCGGAAAGTGCAGATGGAAACCCCCACTATCAAGTATGGCTGACCTGTAAACAACAGGTCCAGGAGCACTTGAACCCCTTACTTGGTGAGCAAGGGGGTCCAGGTAGGGTTAGCCCATCAAGGAGAATGGTCTCCACTTAGTCACAGGAACCTTCCTGATGGAAGGCCAAGCATGACTTACCAGATCCTACCCACTGCATATCCCAAAAGGAATCATCCTGCCCCTGCATGTATAACTGTACTGGCAGTCTCTGAACTCAGGGAAGAAAGGAAAAAGTGTACAGGAGGACGTGTCCACTGAAGAAAAAACATTCTGACAGAAAAAAAAAAAGGGCTGGATTTCTAAGGCAATTATAGGCAGATGAGCATCAAGGAGGGACACAGCAGAACCAAGTTAGGGCTAACCTATTTGTTGAAGTGACTGAGACAGCGACTCAATGCAGTGAGGCACTACTAACTCTGGCCTCCCTGAAGGGAGTAGGAAAGGATTCTAGTTTGTTTGCTGAAAAACAAACATCATAGCTCCATCACGCACTTGAAGCGGATAGCTTCGTGAGCAACTGGGATGGACCAGTGCGCAGGAACTGAAGGTGTAAATATTTGAGAAGCTACCTCAGAAAAAAGACCTACTTGACCTTCCTTCAAGAAGGAGAAAATCACCTGTTAAGCAAGCAAGGAAGTAGGAAACTGAGTTCCGACTCGGTGGAGTTGATTCTGCTGCTGCAAGGCTCTGCTCAAGAGAAGAAAGCCCGAAAAAAAGAAAGGGGAATTAACAGACTGGGCAGTCGCCTAGGTCTAGGAAATGTCTCTGAATGGGAGAAATCCTTCTTAGAGAAAGAGATGACCCATAAAGCCGCCGGATCAGACTCCCCCTACAGGAAGAAAAAGTCAGGTACTCTTTATCATACTCTGGAGACGAGCGCCTCTAGGCTGAGGCAGAACCTGACCAGATCTAACCAGATCCCAAAAAAAAGGGGGGGGGGTATTGGGTAATTTCAGCTAGTCCCTGTGCTGTGAAAAAAATTATTTTTTTTTTCAGTCCGAACCTAACAAGGCTTTCAGGCTGCTATTTTGCAAATATTGTCTTGATACAAAATGACTATGATGTTCTCTGAGTGCAGGAGGAGTCTGAGCATCCATACTGAAATCATGACCAGACTAATAATCACAGCTAGAGAGATGTTAACCACCTGTACTGAAGAAGCCACCGAAGGGGCAATATCACAAGGGGGCTATATACCCCTATCAAAGGAGCGTAAGAGCCAGAGCGGTTCCCGACCATTAAATTAGAATGTTCCACAGAGCGTAACTGTTTTGATGAATGAAAAAGTCTAGACGCAGAAGTGTATGGTCCATATACGCTGTGTGAAATACTACAGTGGACCCCATTACTGAGGAACTACTGAAAAGATTTTCCATCACAAACTCGGATGATAGAGAGGACGTGCCCTTCAGCATATAAAATAAGTCGTCCGCTGTATTACTGACCAGAAGGACAGGGAAAAACCAATCTAGATGCACCTCCACCCTAGAAGAAGCTCCGAGAGATCTAGGACAGAGCCACTAGAGACTCTGCCATCAGAAAGGGTGTTGAGGAGCTTGGTAGCACATAGGGAGCAGAGAAAGTGCTGAGCAGAATGAGATTCCACTGGCAGAGCAGTACAGCAGAGTTCCATCCGCTGGATGACACAAGATCCCACATAGACCGCCACTTACTAAGATGTGAGGAAAAAATAATCTGCAAAACAGGAGTTCATTCTGCGATAAACATCCCACCACAAGTTCTGTGGAAAGGAAGACCGAAAAGGAAAAATGTGCAATTAATTCTACTATACAGTACTCACTAGCACCCGTGCAGCACCAACATCACTCGTGGCACTGGAGGACACCAAGCAGTACTTATGCCAACCTGGACAATACCCAAGGGCAGCCACGGTAGTACCTGCAGGCACCCCAGCCACCCATGTAGCAATGACACCCAAGGGCACCCGATACCCATGGTAAGAATGCCACCCGAGGGCACCTATGGTGCCACCCGTGGTACTCATGGCACCTGTGGATGTTCACTGTGCCACCTATGGCACCCACAGGTGCTCCCAGCGCCAGCCACGGCACCCTCGGCTGCACGACACCGCCCGCAAGTGCTCAGCACTGCCCATGGGTGCACGGTGCCACCCAGACACCTGCTGCACCACTGGCGGCGCCGACAACTAATGACAGCAACAAGAGCACCCATGGCACCACATAGAGCGATGGCGCCAAGGCACGGCACCGAGGCTCTGCGTCCACCAAGGCACCAAGCCACGGCGCCGAAGGAAAATGCCAGTGGAGATCCTAAGAAGGGGAGAAGGAAAAAGGTGGTGCCCGTGTCAGCCCCTGCATGGAAAAGGAGAGGGGGGTTGACACGATGGCAAAGGCACCAAAAGGACACCTTGCCATTCGTGATCCAAGCGACCTGGCTACGGTCCAAAGGCTCCGAGGCCCAGGGGTCCTGAAATCAGGAACAGAGCCAGGAAAAACTGGAAAGTCAAACCCCCTGCTCCATAGGAGTGGCCCAGAGGTGAAACTGCCCACTGGACCTCCGAGGACAGAGATGGAGCTTGGAGTCGAGAATGCAGCCATTAGGAGCGGGGCCAAGAGGAACCCACCAAAGTCGGTTCAGGCCCATCGCCCCTCCTGAACAATCCTTGTGCAGACGTACCAACAGGCAACCTCGAGAGGCACAGATTCTTCTTCCCCCAAGGAAGAGGAGCTCGAGGTTAAGTGGAGCCGGACCCCCGGAACCGCTAGATTTCTGCTTCGCCGGAGTGTCCTCCCCCACCCCGAGCACAGGACTGTCCATAGTCGGACCCCCCCATTAAGGGCAGCGGAAAGGACACAGCCCCCTGCCATAAAAACTTTAAAAGTTCTCCTACCATCAGGCAGATCTTCAAGACCAACAAAGGTACTGACGAGCACTGTTCTACTGCGAGGAACTTTCACAAGTCGATGGCAGGAAAGAACTGGAAGGCAGGTGTGGGGGACTGCCTCTTTATACCATCATATGATGCTGGTCACCTGACGTGGGGGTGGTCCCCTGCCAGAGACTGCTAGCTAGAAGTCTTCTGTGGGGTCCTGATGCCTAGTGGCTTAGTCCTATCTGTGAATACCTACTGCAAGAGCCCTCTTAAAGTAAGATCTAAGTTATTTTCCTAAAATTGCCTCTATGCTCAGTAGTGTGTACCCTGGCAATAGGGTCTTGATTACGAATCTGAAAACTGCTAAGCTATCAAGTAACGAAGTACTATAAAATAACGATGTGTTAGTAGTATGACCCATACCAAATTTTGTCATATTCCAGTAAGTCAAGTTAAACAAAACAGGTATATGCATATATTGGAAGTTATTGTGTTCCAGGTAGAGCAGTGGCTGTGAGACCACTACGAGAACCAAGGTTTTGTTTTGGACATTCCAAAAGTTGTTTCTCAGTGTGGGGTTAACACAGATAAATACATGGCAGCTGAGGCCATGTTGTGTATGGTACAAAATTCTCTGGCAGAATCCTGAGAAAGTGAATTACAATATGAAGGGTCAATTAAGGCTGTAATATTATCTAAACCTGAATGTCTAAAAGATTTGGTGCAAGGAACCATTTGGGGATAATGTTGCGTTGGGCCATCCATGGAAAGTTCCCTTGGAGAGTTTGGCCACGGGGAGTATTTGTCCTTGAGACTTGGTTTGCCACTCAATTTGTAGGGTAGATTTATCAGGAGCAACAACCGAGGCAGTGAGGTAGGCATCTGAACCTTCCTGGACTGCAATCAAATTGTCGGGAATACTGATGGAGACTCCCTCTAGGGTAGTTGCAGGTGGCAAAATGAGGAAGGGAGTGCTTTACCATGCCTTGGATGCAGGGGATTACTCCTGAGATGAGGAGAAAATGGAACAAGATAGCCATCTTGTCAGTGTATCTGAAAAGGAAAATCTAACATTAGCAAGGTTAGTACTATTCCACACGATGGGGTGAGGAAATACAGGTTACTCACCTGTAACAGGAGTTCTAGGAATGGTATATGTTGTTCATCCACACTTATTGGCAGGTATCCTTGCCGCTTTAAATCTTGCCGGAAGGTCTTCAAGCTGGCTCCTCCCACCCACCCGGGTGGTATAACTCTCGGCTCCGCCCCATGACGCAGATCTGGCCGCTGGAAGCTCAGGTTGTGCTCGGAAGCCGGAGCGGAGGAGTCAGGGATGAACAACATAAGCACCATTCCTAGAACTCCTGTTACAGGTGAGTAACCTGTATTTCTAGGACATAGATATGTTGTTCATCCACACTTATTGGCAGACTCCTAGCAGTTCTCCCGGGAGGAGGAGGCAAGACGACACCCCAATACTTACTTGGGAAAGAGAGACTGAGAACGAGGCCCAAAACCAGCATCCCGGCTGACTCAAGGTCGATGTGGTAATGGGTAATGAAGTGTTGCTGACTTCCAGGTAGCAGCCCTGCAGATTTCCTGGATAGGGACAACCCTGGAAGCAGCCACCGATGCAGCAGTATGGCGGGTAGAATGAGCTCTTATCCTCTGGGAGGCTCCATGCCCGTCAACTTATAGCAGAGATCTATGCAGGAGGTGACCCACCTGCTTATTGTCGCTTGGCTGCAGGTCTGCGGATGCGGCTTCAGCGTAGGTGACAAACAGCTGGCGAACCTCTCCCAATTTCAGCGTGCGCTCTTTGTAATAAGCGGCCTTCTAGGGTCCAAAGTATGGAGCCTATATTGACCTCGGTGTGATTGGGGTAGAGCAGCGGCAGAGTCAACACCTGGTTAAGGTGAAACTCCGACACCACCTTGGAAGGAATTTCGGTGGGCGCAGGACAACTGCTGTCCCTGTGGAAGACCAGATAAGGAGACTCGATGGAAGCGCCTGGAGCTCTCCCATCCTTCTGGCTGACGTGATAGCCACCAAAAGCGGTCTTCCACGACAGGTGAGAGAAACACACCTGTGCATAGGTTCGAATGGCTTGCCCATGAGCTTTGCCAATACCAGCAGTAGATCCCACGGAGGTGGAGGTTCGCACCGGAGGAAATGTGATCAAGGCCTTTGGCGCGCCAGACCACCTTCTCCTCGCCTGACTGCTTCCAGGCCGACGCCAGAGATAGCTGCCAGGTGCACCATTTAGATTCGTGCGACCTAAGCCCTTGATTAGAAAGGGACCATAAATAGTCCAAGATGCTTGCCAAGGAACAGGAGGAAGGGTCAAGCCCTTGCCCTGACACAAATGGAAAACCTTTTTCCATTTGAAGGCATAACATTTCTGAGTCCGACTCCTGCAGGGGACGCCTCAACTACATTGAGGACCTCGTTGGAAAGACCAGCCTGGAACTCTGGCCGCTCAGGAACCAGGCCGTCAGGTGCAGGGATTGAAGGTCGGATGGAACCTTCCCCTGATTGACTGAGAGCAGGTCGGGCCCGGGCTGGAAGCCAGCGAGGTCTGAGCTGAGACTGAGAGATCGGGTACCAGAAGCTGGCGAGGCCAGTCTGGGGCTATCAGAATCACCTCGCCTTGTCCCTCCTAGCGCCAAGCACCTTGTGGATCCAAGGAAATGGGGAAAAGCGTAGAAGAGGCCGGGGTCCACTGCCTCGAAGGCATCCCCCTGCAGCGAGCCCTGCTGAGGAGGCGGGCATGGAACAGTCTCAGCCCGCGTTCTCCTGGAGGCAAACAGGTCCACCTGGTGTGCCCCAATGGGAGAAC
Source organism: Neoceratodus forsteri (assembly GCA_016271365.2). NCBI lineage: Eukaryota > Metazoa > Chordata > Ceratodontiformes > Ceratodontidae > Neoceratodus > Neoceratodus forsteri. The sequence continues at coordinate 194,904,820 of JADMNL010000024.1, read as the reverse complement.
AGATGCTGCACTACCTCGGCAGGAGAGACCACTCGTGGGATGCAGCCCCTCTACAGCTCAGGGCATCGGCCAGGGTGTTGAGGCTCCTGCCACATGAATGGCTGGGAGATCCGCCTCCAGGCTGCTAGAGTGACCAAATCGGAGAGCTTCCTTGCATAGAAGCATGGAGCGCTGGCCCGCCCTGGCGGTTTAGATAGTACATGGTCGTGGTGTTGTCCGCCTGGACTCGGACCACTTGACCCCGGAGGAACGGAGCAAAGGCGGTGAGAGCTAGGCGGACCGCTCCGAGACTCCAGCAGGTTGATGTGGCATCGGGACTCCTGTGGGACCAGAGGCCGTGGGCAGTGTTCCCCAGATGGGCACCCTAACCCATCAGAGAGGCATCGGTCGATAGAGACCCGTCGGCAAAGGCGGACGAGCAGGATGCCCTCCTGCAAATGACCTGGGCGATCCACCACTGAGCGTTCCACATCCCGTGTCACCGACCAAAGCTGTCCAAAGGACCCAGCGTTCTGACCACTGGCTGGCCAGTCCCCATTGAAGGGGACGATGTTCCAGCGGCCCAACGGACCATGCTGGTGCAGGCGCCATATGAGACCAGGGGCGCAGGAGACCGGGCAGGGCGCAGGTGCCCAACCAGAAATGATTGGACAAGGAGGAAAGAACCTCGCCTGTCACGGGAGCGCTCTGGCTCGAAGAGGTCGAGCTGCGCCCAATGAACAGAATCACCTGCTTGACCGAGTTCGACTTGGCCTCGTTGATAAGGAGGCCTAGTTGAAGCAGACCTGGAGGCCAGATCTCTGGACCCTCCACCTCCTGCCTGGAGGGAGCTGCTATCAGCCAGTCGTCAGGTGAGGTACCCGGACCCTTGGCGCGCATGAATGCTGTCACCACTGCCATGCATTTGGTGAAGACCCTGGGAGCTGGAGACAAGCCGAAGGGCATGGCTTGGAACTCGAAAAGGATCCTTCCGCTCGGAGTGAAGGAATCTCTGGTGGAGACCAGACGGATAGGGACGTGAAAAAGCCGTCCTGCAAATCCAGAGCAAGAACCACACGCCCGTTCCAAGGATGGGTATTATCTGAGCCAGAGTGACCATCCTGAAGGTTGAGACCTTAGGAACTTGTTTAGGTCATGGAGTCGAGAATGGGCCTCAGCCCCGTCCGTTTGGGTACCGAAGTACCTGGACACAAACCCTGGGTCTGAAGGAGGTCCTCCACACTCTTATCTTACCTCCTTCTGGAGGAGGAGGCGATGTCGGCTCGATGAGCCATGGCGAGCTGAGACCCGAAGCCCCCGAGGCGGCTTGGCTCTGAAGGGCGGTGCCTGCTCGAGATTCTAGAGGCAGGCCTCTTCCATCACCTCCAAAACCCCACCTGTCCGTGGTAACTTGGCGGACCAGGCAGAGCAGTGCGGGCCGTCCCCAGGGGGACCAGGAGAAATGAGTGATGGGGATGGGGCGACACCCCTCAGCCCGTCACTGGGCAGGCTTGGAGTAGGGACCAGCCGAGGGACCTCCTGGGCCTTTCCTCCCTGCCTCCTGTTAGGAGCCGCGGCTTGGGTTTGGGATACCAAGGCGAGCCTGCTGGCCCTGACGTTGCTGGGCGGCGGCGGGCGCGGCCGGGGGACGAAAGGGCTTAGGCTGTGGTTGCGGCCTTTGTCTTCTGAGTGGAAGAGACCCCGAGTCCAAGGTAGCATTGGACTCTCGATCTCTGCAGGTGACCTTCCACCCCAGGGCGGAAGGTCAGTCCCAAAAGAACATCCATCGACTGTGCTGGGTATCCGAGTAAAGGTGGATATCCTCCAATGACCATGATAAGCATAGCCACTCACGCTGGCCACCGACCTGGCACATGAGTCCCCAATATCCAAAGAAGTCTGGAGCTGCTGTTTGGCCACTGCCTGCCCTGGTCCGCACCTGCTTGACCGTAGTCTGCAGATCCGTGGAGATGAGGAATGACCTCATCCAGGGGCCAACAGGGCATGAAAAAATGTGCCATGAGGGCGGCCGAACTGGCCTGGCGAAGCCGAGAGGGACACAGCATAGACTTTTCGCCCGACATAATCCAATTTCTTGGATTCCTTGTGGAGAGTTTCATCCACATCCCTGGCGTTGCCCGGTAGCGAAAGCGCTGTCGGTAACAACCCCTCAGCAGAGGGTGCTCAAAAAACGGACAGGGAACGGTAGGGACGCATACTTCTGGCCATCCTGGCCGGCGCAGGACAGGAAGCAGGGTGCTGCAAAAGCTCAGGGCCGGACCTACTATGGCCTCGGCTACCGGAAGGCCTCCGTTGGAGAATCCCTCGGTCCAGAATCTCCATGAGGGATACCTGGCCCGGTTGGAAGCGAGTTGAACTTCATCCGGTGGACTCCGAGATGAGCGAAGCAGTCCTAGGAAAGACAGACGGGCCCTCGTCTATTGACTGTCCTCTGAGGACTCCAAGTCAGTCGCTTGGAAAAGGAGGAATTATCCTCGGACTCGGAGGGTCCTCGAGAACTGCCTCTGGCCTGAGCCACCCTCTACCTCCCGAGGTCGGTCGGGAGTGAGGTAACCGACAACCGATGGGAAGACCCTTAGCCAACCGAGAATCCTGGTGAGCCCAAAATAGTGGCTGTGGGCGGAGGTTTCACGGAATCGGTGGAGCAGCTGGTTTTGGCAGAACAACTCGGCCTGGGTACAGGCTCCTCGGGTAATCGAGGGGGTTGTGTCGGCGCTCTGGTGACAACCACTTAATGGCCGGGAGGCGACTGCGTCGGCTTACTCCCGGTCAGGAGAACTGTTGCCACATGAGAATCTCGTACCGTCGGCGTAACCGCGGAAGCCTCCCTCGTCCGAGGAGGAGGGGCGAGGGCGGCCAGCTAAGCCGCTTACCGTGGTGCAGAGACTGAGACCGCCTATGACGGCGGGATCGGCTGGACCGTGAAGAAGTCCGAGACCGAGAGCCTCGGCTCTTCGAGGTCGGTGCGGGGAAGTGTCGGCAGGAACCGGCACTCCCCTCGGCTCGGAGGGTTCATCCGAGGCTCCAGGAACGGAGGCACAGAGCAAGCCCTGGATCCTCAACTCCCGGGGGAGCCGGGGAGGAGAATCTCGGCTTCTATAGGCGACAGCCCGCCCAGGGTGAGAAAAATCTCGACTTACGTCGACAGGAGTCTCAGTCAACTGACCTGGCCAGGGGGCACCATGAGGCCAGTGGCGGCAGCCGGTGGCTGAATCGGCCGGAGTCGACGACTTCGGGGAGAGGGACCTTTCCCGCTCCCAAGAGCGTCGACGGAAGGATTACCTTTGTCCCTCTTTTGGACTGAGAAAAAGGTCCAGCAGGCGTTGGCCCTTCTCCCCTAGTGGAGAGGGACGGACAAACTCACAAATGAAGCTGTGTGGGAAGAACCCAGAGAGGCGGGATAAATGCGGCGGCAGGAAGAATCTGACCGCGCCTCCTCTTCCGAGGCGATCATCTGCTCGAGCTGATCCGCCGAGCCCGCCACCGCGGACACCACCGACCGGGCCTCCTTAGACTTCACCGGAGGGAAACGCTTCTCGGGACGGCCCAGTTGCAATCGGGCAGCACGGTCTTCGAGGACGTAGGCCGAGAAGGAAGAGCACAGGTCGCAGTCCTGCGGGTCGTGCTCAAGGCCTAAACAGTAGACACACGTGGAGTGTGGATCCGTCCGAAGACATCTTCTGCCCATGCAGGGCATCTCCAAAACGGGATCGATTTGTCCATCATGGCAGCGAGGATCGAAGACCGAAGTCTTTTGTAAAAACTTTCAAATTCGCAAAGCGGAAGAAATAGGAACCAGTCGCAAAGCTGGGCGTTAAGGAGGAACCTGAGCTTCAAGCGGTAAGGAAGATCTGGCGTCATGGGGCGGGCGGAGTTATACCACCCGGGTGGGTGGGAGGAGCCAGCTTGAAGACCTTCCGACAAGACTTAAAGCGGCAAGGATACCTGCCAATAAGTGTGGATGAACAACATATCCATGTCCCTAGAAAAGTAATTATACTCCTTTATACAGTTTCAACTGGTTTGCATATAACCATTTGTCAGTTAATTTGTTGTTTTGCACAAGTCTAATTTGATAGACTGCTGGACTGAGCTTATTGACAATTGGGTATGGTCCTTCCCACTTGTTGGAGACAGTGGCCCAGATATTCAAAAGGGTTGCGCCATGCGCAACAGGGTTGTGCATGCGCAAGTCCAAAAATGCGCCATTCTGCGATATTCAGCAGGAGGTAGTTACGCCACTGACAACAGGTTGCGCAACAGCGCCAATGCAAATGAATGCATGCTCAACAGGAGGAGGAACCATGCATAAACTACGCAACCCGTAATGGGGCCATAAATAGATGCAAATGGCCCCCCTGCGCTGCATAAATTATGGCCCCATTTGCATGTCACCTTTTGAATGCTCGGAAATTGCGCATGGCGCAATGGTACTGCGCCACGCAAGTTTAATGCTCAACTCTGGCAACTTGCGGTGGCCAAGTTCCACTCGCACATGTGCAGTGGCTGTGGGCTGAGGGTGATATTCAAAGGAGTTGCTCAATAGCGCAACTTCCTTGAATATCGCTTCGCGCCACACCCCTGCGCAACTATTTTGAGCAGCACAGGGGCTTGCGCCTCAGAATGGCGGAGTTTGAATATCTGGGCCAGTGTGTGTTGGGTGCACAAATCTGAGTACCATTACCTGATCTCCAACTTGCCAATCCACTTCTTGTGTGTGTTTGTCAAACTGAATTTTGGATTGTTGCTGAGCCCTGCCCATGCAGTTTGCAGCATACAAATGAGTGTGTATTAGGTATTTTCTCAACTTTTCTGCATATTGATCCACAGAGACACGATCTGCGGAGGGGAGTGTACAGGTCAAACAACAGATGTTCAGGTAATCTCATACTTCTGCCAGTCATCACCTCAAAAGGTGTCAACTGAGTAGTGGCTGAGGGTGTGCCCCTAATTGCCATAAGGAGTAATGGCAGTAGGGAATCCCAATCCTTGGGATTGTCCTCAATAAATTTGGAAAGCATTTGCTTAATCTGTCTGTTGGCCCTCTTTACTTGACCCGATTGTGGGTAGTACGGTATGTGGAACTTTTGCTGAACTCCAAGGAGTTCAAGGGCTTCTTTCATCAACTTGCCTGTAAAACTGGTTCCTTTGTTGGAGTCTACCTGTTCCACCACGATATGGCATTAGTTTTTGCAGTATGTCTTGGTGGGGAAAGCCTCAACCCACTTAGAGATCAGTTAGCACGTACTTCTTTCTACTGGTATTGGTGAGGGGACCAATGAAATTGATCTGTAAAGCATGCCAAGGACCAGAATGCTTTTGTGGTAGTAGTTTGGCGTTTCGTTTGGTAGGAATGGGATTGTTTTGCACACAAACAAGACAGTTATCTATGTACTGTCTGACATCCTTGGTGATACCAGGCCATCAAGCGGTGGTCTTGAGCCTCTGGAGTGTTTTCTCCACTCCCTGGTGTCCACCAGTGGGGGTGTCATGCACCTGGTGCAAACATTAGGACCCAAGATGACGAAGGACCAACCACAATTTTGTGGTGGTGTCATCTGGTTGGTACCAAATGAGCTCGTCATCCGGGGCCAAGTGTAACTTACCTTCATGCCTTTGGTATGGGTTATGGGCAGGTAGATTCTTCTCGGTGCCTTTGTCCAGAAACCTGAACACATCCTTGAGTTCAGAGTCAGCCTGCTGGGCTTCTGACAAATCCAAGGGGGAGAAGGGTTCAGGCTTCTTCCTGACTGCTGCAATGTGCACAGCCGCTCTGGCTTCTGGGGGGTCCATCACCCAGATATCCCCCCCAGGCCCCTTCCTTAGCAAGGGTGTCAGTTGTGTCATTGAAGGCATGATAGGGGTCATGCATGGAGTGGGCCTTAACCTTGTGTACAGAGTTTGTGTGCAAATTTCTGTGCCAGTGAATGAAAGTATATTACCAGTTCCTTGTGTTTCACTGGGGTACCATCAGAAGAGGTAAAGGAGTTCTTCTGCTAGAAAGGCAGAAATTCTGTAAGAGAACAACAAACCCAGTTAGAGTCTGTAAAAATGATGGTGTCCCCGGATTTCATGCTGGATAAACTGGAGGGCACAGACCACCGCTGCCATTTCTGCATACTGCGATGATGCTACACTGCAACGTTTGGAAATTTTAACAGTGTTACCAAAGGGGTAAATCACGAAAATACTTATTCCTGCTATCTGTTCTCCCTAATAGGAGGCTGCTCAATCCATAAAAACACGACACAATGAGGTGTTCTCAAGTAGTTGTGTTGTAGCAGGAAGAAGAAAAAAGCCTGGATCTGGTAGATCAGGTGGCTGCAGTGTACAGTCATGTGGTTCTCCTGGGAAAAGAGGCCATGAGCCAGCACGGATGGCATTTTGGTTGGGTGAACCTTGATGTCCCTATCCTGGAGGAGGGACCGGTGTGTCAGTCTGGTATTAGAGACTAATCCATCCTTTACTCTATCTGAGAGTAGAAGGTTGTAGGGATGTGGTTTGTACTGATGATCAGAGGGAAATACCCAATGATGTACAAAAAGTGCTTGACAGCCCAGTAGGTAGCCAGAAGGTTTCTTTCACAAAGGCTGTACTTCTGTTCTACTGGGGTCAAGAGCTGTGATGCATATGCAATGGGTCGTAGGGTGCCACGGACCTTCTGGGCCAACACTGCAGATAATGCAATGTCAGAGGTGGCAGATTCCAGATGGAATGGCAGGGCTGGATTGGGGTTGACCAAGGCTGGAGTTGAGGCCAGGGTCTGCTTCATTGACGTTACAGTTTGGGTATGTATGGGGTCCCAAGTCCAGGAGTCAGTCGGTAGTGAGCGGCAGGTGGGATGCTACCACCGGCCGAAAGGCAGGGTGTAGGGGCTTCATGGGTGGGTGGGACACTAGACAACAGGGAGATGTTTGGGGGTACATTCTGCCAGCGATCGGGCATTACGGTCCACTGGACCACCAGGAGATATTCGGGTTGAGGGTCTTTTACATTCTGCCGTGATGCGGGCACTGGGGGGTGTCATTATACATTCTGCCAGCGATTGGGCACTGGGGGGTTGTCATTATACATTCTGCCGTGATCGGGCATTAGGGAGATGTTTGTGTGTGGGGTTCTTTTCACGTCTGCCCGCAATCGGGCACGGGGGTTGTCACTGTACATTCTGCCCGCCGATCGGGCATTACGGTCCACTGGACCACCAGGGATGTGAACGGGAGGGGGGGCCACATTGATGCCCTCAATCAGGCTGGTGGGGGGGCACAGTGACTCAGTTGGGGGCCAGCCACAGGTGGCAGTTGCTGTGCTGCGCCCTGCAATACAGCAGCTCACCTGTGGATGGTCCTCAACTTGATCCTTTTTTTTTTTGGCTCAAAGTTGTGCAGGCGCAGGTTGGGGGTTGCACCTGCACAACTCTGCACAACCCGACTGAATATCGGGCTGTGCAGTTTATGCATGGGTCCTCCCCCTCCTGTTGAGCATGCATTCATTTGCAATGCACTGTTGCTCAACCTGTTTTCAGTGGCGCAACTGCCTCCTGCTGAATATCGCAGAATGGCGCAATGTAGGACTTGAGCGCATGGCGCAACCCTTTTGAATATCTGGGCCATAATGTCTTACATTATATACCTAAGACAATTACCACAGTTACTGTAAGGTAGAAACATTTCTAATTACAGAGATGAGCCCTACTGGGTAAATTAGAGGTGGCTCCACAGTCCTAGATAACATTATACAATTTTGTTATAGTCATCACTTTGTGGAAACAAAGAAAGTGCAGTTTGTACATAGCCGTGTATTAACACAAATCATCAGAAGATGGCAATGCTGACTCATATATCATAACACCACAAGGACACAAGTGTCCTAACATCTTGTAAGCAAGAAATACATGTGTATATTAGAAAGTAAAGCGTATAGCAATCATGTGCCTATATATCCTGACATCTACTCTTGTACGGTAGATGTCCTTAGCCCTATATGTTAGTATAACATATACATAAATGCTAGCTGTCCGCGGTGTACCTTGGGGGTATCAATTAGGGTGCAGGGACTGCGTGTAACAGAGCTATACTGCTTTCTGACCCTGTGTTACTATGTTAGCAGACTGTTTTGACAGGACAGCAAGCTGAGGGCAGTGGGGGTAATGATCTGATTACCAATCAGTTGGGCAACATACCACAGCAACCAGATGTCGTTTTTCCATCAGCCATTTCCACAAAATACAAATTCCACCTGTTCCCAAATTAAACTTCTATGCAATCCCTATTTTTTTCTCATTGTGCGTTTTCCTCTTTTCCAGGCCAGCACTCTTCTGGTGGTTCTCCTCAGCCAGGTCACCCACTTTCTCTGAGATTTATGCAATATTCCTCCAACGACCAAGTCCCTTGGTGGGCTTTGGGGGGGCTACTCCCCCCACTACGAGGCAGGATCTGGTCTGGGTACAGTCCGTAGTGCCAGGGCTGCAGGAGGGCCATCGTCATCCTGCAACTGGGTACGATTTTCCCATTTTCTCTCCTTGGTGGACGTGAAGGGTGTAATGACACAATGTATCCTGCCGATGTCCTTCCCTGTCCTTTCTGGGTTTTCCAGCTGTTCTGACACCCAGCCTCCACTGGGTGTCAGGCACAGTGCAGAAGGTGCAATCCTCCCTGAGAGAGAAGAGCGGTCCTCTGGATGCTCAATCCCCCCCCACCAGCCTACAGCATCTCGAGCAACTTGGGTCACCAGCATGCCACCGGACTGGCTTAAGTGATTCCAATTTTGAGACAGTTCTGGAAGAGATCAAGCAAACACAATAAGACATGGGAACATGTGAACAGTTTAATTTATTAGGTCAGCAACATGTAGTGTTCGAAGTTTTGATTCATTTGGGTTTTGCTTCCCGATTTAACTGGCTACAAAAATAGATTCTACCTGACTCAAGTCCAGCAATAATAGTTGAACAGTACCAAAAAATATTTTCCTCACTGAAAGTTGACAATTACAGCAGCCTTAAGTACAGTATCTAAATTGCACATATATTAACATTTTTGACTAAATGCTCTGTCATTAAAAAGTTCATTTCTAAAATACATTTCCATTGTTAAAAAAAATTAAACACCCCAAAAGAATTTCTAAAAACATGGTATAAAAAACAATTTCTGCGGCAGAAAGGAGTACCTCATTATTAAAAACTATTTGCACCCAAGGCAGCAAATTATAATTTAAAACCCCATCCCAGCTATATGAAGAGTGTGCAAAAAAATAGCACCCTGGGAAAAACGAAGAAACAGTTACAGAGATGGAGACTAGGAAACCATCCTGTGAAATAGATTCTATTGCAAGGTAGATCCTTGAGAGAGGAAAAGTGTTCAGTCAGGCACTAAGGAAGAAACTGGCAAGTCTTCAAGCTGTCCTTCTGTCTTTGGGAGCAGGTTATGGGAATGGACAGAATCCTCCATCACTGAAAGGCTACCTCCGACAGTACGACCTCAGTAGTGTCATGGCACGTGGTGCAAAGCCAACAAAAAGATGTTTCCTGGATCACTTCATTCTGCTGGAAGGGCAACAAAAAGAAAGTAAATCATTAAAAAAAAGACAAGTGTGGGAAATTTTAAACACAAACTTGGTTTAAGTCTTATTTAAAAGAAAACATACAGAAAAACATGAGGACTTAACAGGCTTGTATTCATTCTTAACAAATGAAGGAAAGTACAGTTACGCAAGAACTTACCGTAACAGTAGATCTTCGAGAGAGGCTCTTGCAGTAGGTAACTGCATATAGGACTGACGCCGGCCGGCAGTAGGACCTCAACGGAAAAATTTCTAGTTAGCAGTCCCTGGCGAGGGACCGCCCTATCATTAGGGTGACCGACGCCATGCGCGACGCCAGTATAAAGGGGCGGTCCCGGACGCCTGCCTTCCAGTTCTTTTCCCGCCACAGGCCCGAAGGCTCCAGACGCAGAGAAGCAGATGCCTCCCCAATGGAAAAGGAGCTGAAAAGCCTAGGGGATGGAGGGCGGGAAGGTATTACCTATTGCGAGAGGCTCTCTCAAAGATCTACTTTTAAGGTAAGTTCTTATGTAACTGTACTATCTTACTTCAAGAGGGATCTTGCAGTAGGTAATTACATATAGGACTGAATCCCAAGCAGTCTGGAACAAATAAAAAGGCACCAGGAGGAGGAAACTACTCCTGAAAGTATCAATGGCCTTGCAGGTCTCAAGACAGGAGGCCCTGCAAAACAGCTAGCCCGAAGCCTACTCTATGGCGAGAGGCAATGTCCAATCTGTAATGTTTCGTAATGGTATGGACGGAAGTCCAGGTGGCAGCAGCGCATATGTCTGCCACAGACACATTCTTGAAACAAGCTGCAGAGGCCGCTACTCCATGAGTCGAGTGACCTCTGACTTGAACCAGAAGGGTCTTGTTGTACTTGTCATAACAGAAAGTGATGCAATGAGCCAACCACTCTGACAGGCATTGCTTGGAAACAGCACTGCCTTCCCTTTTGTGAGCGAAAGAGATGAACTGATCAGTTTTCCTGAGATCCTTTGTCCTATCGGTGTAGTATCTCAGAATCTGGTGAACATCCATGGTATGGAGCAAGTATTCTCCTTGGTTGAAGTACTGCGTGAAAAAGGCAGGTAACTTTATAGACTGATTTAAGGTAGACTCCGCTACCACTTTAGGCAGAAACTTGAGTTTGTGCGAAGAGCCACTCGTTCTTTGTGAAAAATCAAATAGGGGATTTTACGCATAACGGCCTGGAGCTCGGAAATTCTTCGAGCGGAAGTAAGGGCCACCAAGAAGAGAGTTTTCCATGAAAACTTCAGATCTGCGGAAGTCGCAGGTTCGAAGAAAGGGAGGGTAAGTTTCTCGAGAACAAAGTTCAAGTCCCAAGGGGGAGCAGGAGTCCAGACGGGGGGCGGGGCTTCAGATGAAGGACCCCTCTAAGAAAAGTCTTAAGACACCTCTAATTGGGCAAAGGCTTTATCAGCAAAAGGAACATGGTAAGCTGAAATAGTGGCCATGTGCACTTTCAAGGAGGAATGACTGAGACCCACGTCGAAGAGATGATGTAAATATTCCAGCAGAACGGCCAATGAACAGGAGAAAGGCTCCACGTTCCTAGAAGCGGTCCAAATAGAAAGTCTCTTCCATTTCATGGCATAAGTGGACCTAGTGGAGAGTTTTCTAGCCTTCACCAGAATCTTGGCCACTTTTGGAGAGACACCAAAGCAAGACTGGGCTAGGTCTGCAGTAGCCATGCATGAAGTTGTAGGGACTTGAGGCCCGGACGGACCAGGGTCCCCTGATCCTGGGTCAGCAATCCTCAAGATAAAGGAAGAGGAAGAGGAGGAACCTCTGAGTATTGTTGTAGAACAGAGAACCAGATTTGCCTGGGCCAGAAAGGAGCGATCAGAATCACTCTCCGCTCCTTCTGTTGTTAGTTTCTGCAATACACGAGGGACCAAAGGAATTGGGGGAAAAGCATGGACGAATCTGCCCTTCCAGTTTAGAGACAGAGCATCGCTCCAGAAAGCGCCTCGCTCTGGAGCGAGCGAGCAAAAGGTGGGAAATTTTGCGTTTTGGGAAGTGGCGAACAGGTCTACCTGTTGGGTCCCCCAAAGCTGGAAGATGTCGTCTAGAACCTTTTGTTCCAACTCCCACTCATGTGGCAGAGCAGAGGAGAGCGGCTTAGCTTGTCTGCCAGGGTATTGTTGACTCCTGGAACATGGATCGCCGTGAGGTGAAGGCTGTGAAGTGTTGCCCAGTCCCAAACCCTCATTGCTTCCCTGCATAGAGGGTAGGATCGAGTCCCTCCCTGCTTGTTGATGTACCACACCACGCACATGTTGTCCGTCTGGACAGCTAGGTGACTGGGAAGAATGTACTGGTGAAGGGCTTGGAGAGCATACAGTACTGCTTGAAGCTTGAGCGTATTGATGTGGAGAGCTAGCTCCAATCTGGACCACAGACCCTGGGTTCGGTGAGGACCCAGATGGGCTCCCCAACCTTCGCCTAATGCGTCCGTGGTCACAGTCTGGAAGGGGGGAGGATGACAGAAGGGGACCCCACCGAAACAGGTTCTCTCAAACCATCCACCATTGCAAGTCTCTTGTCATCAGCGAGGGGATCAGAACCAGATGATCTAGGTCTACGAATTGATCCCATTGGGAGCGGAGAGTCCACTGAGAGAGCCTCATGTGGAGCCGTGTGCGGGGAACTGTTGGGAAGGCGGCCGCCATGAGCCCCAAGAGACGGAGAACCGACCTCACCGGAACCTTCCTGCGTTCTGATAGCAGGGAAATCTGTGACTGAAGAGAGGCCGCCCTGTCCGGAGGAAGGAAGGCCTTGCTCACAGTCGTATCGAGGATAGCCCCGATAAACTGTAGTCTCTGGGAGGGATCAAGATGAGACTTGGAATGGTTGATGGTAATACCCAGGCAAGTGAAAACCTGCTGGGTGAGGGAGAGAAAATGCAGGAGCTTCTCCCTGGACGAGGCCGCCAGGAGCCAGTCGTCCAGGTAGGGGAACACCTGAACTCCCATAGTATGCAGGTGGGCCGCTACCACTGCCAGGCATTTGGTAAAACTGGGTGCCGAGGAAAGACCAAACAGGAGTGCCCGGAATTGGTAATGGTCCCCCTGGAAAGCAAACCGGAGGTACTTGCGATGCGAGGGACGAATGGGGATGTGCAGATATGCGTCCTGCATGTCCAGCGCACAAAGCCATTGACCTGGCTGAAGAAGGGGCAGAAGGGTTTGTAGGGAGAGCATCCTGAACCTTTTGTATTCCACGTAAAGGTTCAAGGAACTGAGATTGAGAATGGGTCTGAGATCTCCCATCTTCTTTGGGACCAGGAAGAAATGAGAATAGTAACCCGTCCCTTGAAGGTGAGGGGGAACAGGTTCTATGGCCTGCTTCATGAGAAGGGCAGATATTTCTTCCCGGACCAAAGGGAGATGGTCCCTTGCATAGGACGACTTCAGAGGGGGGTGGCTTCTGTAGAAACTCTATGGAGTGCCCCTACACTATAATCTGAAGCACCCATGAATCCGTTGTTATCCTCTCCCAACCTGGAAGGTGGAGGGAGAACCTTCCTCCTACCAGTTCCTCCGGTGTGCCCGGAGGTGGTGGGAGAGGGAAGGAGTCAGGTGGGGTGGGGCAGTGCTGCAGCTGGGGCACCCGCTGCTTTTTTGGGCGGTGGGGGCCTGGCAGCTGCAGGAGCCCGGCGTTTAGTGGCCCACCTTCCTCAGGGTTTCAATTGTGGCCGACTGCATCTGCAAAAAGGACGGCATGGTGGAGGATGGAGCCGGTACATGGAATCCACGGATTACAGAGCCGTCCCCTTCTCCTGCAAGTCGGTGATGATGTCCTTGACATCACTGCCGAAAAGCACTGAACCCCTGAAAGGTGCTTCCTGGATTGCTGACTGCACCTCTGGGACCAAACCTGACACGCGGAGCCAGGCATGACGCTGAAGACTTACGGCGAACGTGGAGCTCCGCCCGGCAGTGTCCACTGCATCATATGTCATCCGCAGGACGCGACGACTGGCCGAACAAGCAGAACGGACTAAGTCAGCTAACTCCTGCTTGACTTGGGAGTCAGGTAAGGAGTCGATCTTGGATTAAGCCTGGGTAAGGATGGCCTTCTGGTAATCCCCCATATGACCTACATAATTCAGGGCCCGAATTCCCAGTGTGGAAGAGGTGTACATTTTTCTTCCATACTGGTCCAGGAGGCGAGATTCCTTATCCAGAGGAGATGAGCTTAGATGTTTAGGATGTGCTGACCCGCCGTGAACGGCACTACTCACGACTGAGTCTGCACGAGGGTGAGAATCCTAAAAGTCTACACCCTCCGGAGCCTGGTATAGCCTGTTGGACTTCCTAGGAAGTGGGGCTAAAGCCGACTGTTGTTTCCAAATAGTGGAAACAAGGTGGGCATGAGGCTCGATACAGGGTGGCACTAAAGTAGGAGCCGTAAGGGGCAGGTCCAGATGTTCGGCGAGTTTGACCCGCTGAGGAACTGGTTCCAGAGAACGCCACTGATGTACTTCCTGGATCTTGCTAAGCAACTCCGTGAAGGAAGGGTCCTCCGGAGGAGACTTCGGAGAGGTCCTCGGCCGGGGCTTGGATGGAGAGCGAGGCTCGTCGTCTCTCTCGGAGCATCCGTTGGGGGAATCTGAGGAATCCGAGGTGAAGAGAAGAAGAATCAGAAGCAGAACAAAGACTCCCTGAACCGTCTACAAAGGGGAGGCAGGTTCCTTAGGGGATCCCTGGACGCGTGTCCTGGGCCCTCTAGGGATTCAGAGGGAAGGGCTCAGGGGCCTGGAGGCGGTGAGGGAGTGTGCCGTCTCGGGCGTACGGGGACGGCACCGTCGCCGTAAGGTGGCTCTCTACTTCCTTGGTGAGCTGAGCCTTGGCCTCAGACCACCAAGAAGCCAGAGTCTCCTGCAGATCCACTGGCAGCCAAGGGGGCCGTGGAGGAGGAGGAGGGGGGGATAAGGATACTATAAGTATCCGAAAGGTGAGTATCCAAAACCCGGCTGCGGGAAAACCAGTGCCGGTTATTGCGGCGTCGGGTACTGCGGAGCTGGATACTGTGGACCCGGGTATGATGGCGTCTGATAAGACGGCAGGTACCCAGGCGCCGGAGGAGCTGCTGGAGCAGATGGCCTGGAAGGAGGCCCCACAGGCGGGTCAACATTGAGAGGCCCGGGGGGGGGGTTGGGCCAGACGGAAGGGGAATATCCCCCGCCAGTGTCGGGACCGGCGTTGGAGCCAGCGTCTGGGGGGCCGGCATCAGATCCGGTTCCCTAGGAGGAGGGTCTGACGGGGGTGGAATATCCCCAGCATCGCCCGGGGATGGTGGAGAAAAGTCCTCAAGGTCAGTCTGGGGTGACTCAGGCTCCCCGGATGGCAGTAAAGGCATGGGGAACGCAGTGCGATGGGGTTGGAGGGTCCATCGCCAGGTTCCGTCGCCCGGGCGATGTCGGGGGTCGACGCAGCTTATGGGCTGGTTCCTGACGGGCGCTGAGGAGCTGGCGCTCGGCCTCACGGGGTCCTCGCCGAGGCGGGCCGAGGGAGGGAAGTGGGTCCGTCCGAGGGGGACAAGGTCGGCGCCACCGAAGGGTCAGGCGCCTTATTAACCTTCTCCGGCGGACGCCGGAGGAGCAGACGTCCGACTTATGGGAGTTGCCTGCACCAGTAGGCCACAAGCCTGCGGCGGTACTAGGGACGGAGGCCTCCTTTTGCCCGGAGGCGCCCGCAAGGCCTGAGCGCGAGACTGATGGGCGGGCCGACGCCTCCTCCAAAACCTTGGAGGCTGCCATCGGACAGTCCCCTGGAGGGGATATTACCTGGGCCGTGACTCCAGCCGGAGTCACGGGCGAGGAGGCCTTCTACCAGTACCTTTCTTTGTCCTGCTTTTTACGGTGTCCTTCTGGAGAAGTCGACGCCTGCCTGAGCTTCTTCAATTTTTTTTCCATTGAAGACATCTTTTGCTTTAGAAGATGGGCTTCCAGGGACTGTTGGCGTCGTCTGCGGGTAGCCGCGTTGAAGTGCAGGCAATGCGGGCACTTGTCGACTGGGTGGTCAGGGCCTAAGCAAAAAAGGCAGAGAGAATGGCCGTCCTTGTGTGGCAGTTGGGCGCTGCACGAGTCGCACTTGTTTTTGGAAGGTGTAGGGGACAACATACACCGACGCTAACCTGACAATGAGAAGAAAGAATACTTAAAACTCCGGTAAAACCGACGAAAGAACAGGGCTTTGCTAAGCACGAACTTTACCGTGAGGCGCTGCATGAGCTAACGGCGGGAAAGAACCGGAATGCGGGCGTCCAGGACCGCCCCTTTATACAGACGTTGCATGGCGCTGGTCACCTGACGTGGGGCCGGTCCCTCGCCAGGTACTGCTAGCTAGAAATTTTTCCGTGGGGTCCTGCCGCCATCCATCCTATATGTAATTACCTACTGCAAGAGCCCTCTCGAGGTAAGATCTGCTTAATCACTCGTAAGGAGCTCAAAGCCATGTTCAAGGCTGAATGAGCTTAAAAGAGCTGGTAGGGCTAAAAACAACAGATCTTTTTTTCTTTTAAGTAGCCATTTATTACTTTTGTTTTCAACAGTATTTTAATTTACAGTCGTGGCAAAAAATATTGGCGCCCTTGCAGTTTTTTCTAATAATGCACCATTCCTTCCAGAAAATTGTTGAAATTAAAAAATATTTTGGTATCCACATATGTATTTCTTTGGTTTGCAGTGGAAGAAAACACAAAAGGCAGAAAAATTTATTAAGTCTTAGCTTATTCCACACAGAAATCCTTAAATGGCCCGGACAAAATTATTGGCACCTTTTAGAAGTAGTTAGAAATAATTAAGTTTTAAGCAGGTGATTCTCCTTCACTTTGGAATTGAACTCACCTGTGGTGAGTTGCAGGTGCCTGCAATATAAAAATCACTCATTCAACCAGTCTGAATAGAGAAAAGGACTCATTCTCCTGTTTTGTGTCACTGTGTGTACCTCAATGAGCATGGAGAAAAGAAAGACAGCCAGAGAATTGTCTGACAAGGTCAGACAGAAGATTATAGCCTAGCATGGACAATCTCAAGGCTACAAATCGATCTCCAGAGACCTTGATGTTCCTGTTTCCACCGTACGTAATGTTATCAGGATATTTAAGGCCCATGGCACTGTAGCCAACCTCCCTGGCCGTGGCCGCAAGAGAAAACTTGATCGAAGATTGCAGCGCAAGATTGTTCGAATGGTGGAGAAAGCACCTCAATCAACTGCCAAATAGATTCAAGTTGACCTTCAGACACAAGGTATGACAGTTCCAACTTGCACCATCCGCCGCCAACTCAATGAAAGGGGGGTTATATGGTAGGAGGCCCAGGAGGACCCTACTGCTGAGAGAGAGACATAAGAAAGCCCGACTGGGGTTTACCAAAACACACCTGAACAAGCCAAAATCCTTCTGGGAGAATGTCCTGTGGACAGACGAGACCAAATTAGAGCTTTTTGGTAAAGCAAATCATCTTTATGTTTACAGAAAACAAAATGAAGCCTTCAAAGAAAAGAACACCTTCCCTACAGTCAAACATGGAGGAGTTTCAGTGATGTTTGCTGTGCTGCCTCTGGCACTGGGTGCCTTGAACGTGTGCATGGTATCATGAAATCTGGAGATTACCGGCCATTTTGGAGCGTAATGTTGAACCCAGTGTCAGAAAGCTGGGTCTCCGTTGGAGGTCATGGGTCTTCCAGCAGGACAATGACCCCAAGCGCACTTCAAAAAGCACCCAGGAATGGTTCAAGACAAGACGATGGACTGTTCTGAAATGGCCAGCAATGAGTCCAGATCTAAATCCCACTGAAAACCTGTGGAGAGATCTGAAAACAGCAGCTGGGAGAAGGCACTCTTCAAATCTGGGAGAACTGGAGCAGTTTGCACAAGAAGAGTGGGCCAAACTGCCAGTAGAGAGGTGCAGGAAGCTCATCCATGGCTATAGGAAGTGGTTGATTGCAGTTATTTTGACCAAAGGCTGTGCTACCAAATATTAAGTCCAGGGTGTCAATAATTTTGTCAATGCCATTTCTTATTATTTTCTGATTTAAAAGGATATATTACATTCTGAATCAAAAACAAAGTTTCTGCAATATTAACAGAGAAATAAAGAATTGTGGAGACCAAATACTGTACTGTTAATTTCCACTTATGTTTAGAGGAATTGTGAGTTATTTGAAAAAGTGCAAGGGCGCCAATATTTTTTGCCACGACTATCATTTTACTAATTAGAAGGTTTTCTAGCAGACAGTACTTAGTGTGATACCTAGTGCTACACTTAACCTGGAGGCAGGCATGTTTAGTGCTATTCCCCTTCCTACCTCATTACCATGGTCACCTCACTCACTGTGACATTACTAGTGACCAGTCTTGGCAGCTGGTGACTGGCTCTTCTTGGTCAGTCATAATGTCATAATTGAGAAAGTTGCAGCTCTGAGAAAGTTTGAATGAGAAAAGAAGAAAAAAATACCATAGTAATATTGTTTCTTCCAAGGGATCCCTCACTATTCTTAATACTACAATCAGCCTGAAGGGTTTAGCTGCCCCAGTGAGTGGAATTCTATATAAATTATGGAACACTAGAATGCAATTTCAAACCTCTGCCATGAGGTGGTGTTCTACCCTGCTCTCTAACATTAGATTTTGATAGCCAGTAGAGCAGTGGCCACTAAGCTCACTAACCTAACCCTAAGTAAAACCCAAGCGAAAAATGCAAAGAAAACACCCATGGACTAGTCCCACAAGACAAGCTATGGCAGGCTATGAATAAGTAACCAACAGTCTTTTTTTTTTTTTTTATTAACTGGGTAAGGTCCACTAGGCACAACTGCCTGTTTTCAGGGGTGACCCGGGAGCTTTAGACTGGTTAAGTGACTTGCTCAGAGTCACACAGTATGCAAATGGAGGTTGGGGGAATCAAACCCAGGTCTGTTGAACCAAGCTCATTCACAGCTCATTACTTTAACCTCTAGGCTATACTGCCGGTCAAAAAGAGTCAACTGACTGTAGACAGAATAAGTAATACTCAAAGATGGTTCAGATGAAACTCAAGACACCACCGTAGGGAGAAATTTCCTGTTAGTCCTTAGGACTACCATCTCTTTGTGGAAGATAATGTAGTTTGGATCTGTGCAGAGGCCTTGCAGCTCACACATGCTCCTGGCAGAAGTTATGGCCACCAAGAAAACAGACTTCCAGGTGACATACTTCAAGTCTGCAGTAGCCAAGGGCTCAAAAGGAGATTCCATAAGCTTGGCTATACACAGGTTCAAATCCCAGAGAGGGAATGGTTCCCTGACCAGGGGATACAGGTGTAAGAGCCTTTAAATAACTTCCTGAAAATGGGGTGTAAAGCCATAGTTTCTCATTACCTGCAGAGACAGAGCCAGAAATAGCAGCCAGATGCACCTTAAGGGTTGAGAGCCCAAGTCTGAAGGTGGATCAAGTAATCGAGAAGTATTGGCAGGTTTGCCTGTAAAGGACTGAGCTGTCTGGGGATACACCACAGAGGAAAGTATTTTCCATTTGGAAGCATATTTTTTTTTTTTGTTGGTCATTTTTCTCACCTTGGCCCCCGGTCTGCCATCCATGTCCAGGCATCCACCTCCTCCAGCTGCTGTCCAGACTGCTCCGGATCCCACCTGGGGCTTCACTGTATACCCCCACGGCTTGCCCCACGCGGCAGGGTGGCGGACAGAACCCACTATCACTGTCGACACAGGATCCAGTCACTGCAGTGAGCCCTTGGAGCCAGGCATCCCGCCGAACGGCCATCAAGCTGCCGTGACCGGTGCCATTTTCCCTGCTTTTAATTCCCCGGAGTCGGAGGAAATGCAATGACGACAGCGGCCATGAGCGTGCACGCATCTGTGCGCGTCCCCGTCCAGGCATCTGCCCTTGACTCTCCCCCCAGTATATGGCATGCGCTCCTCAACCACCTCCTACCGGGGCAGTCGGACACCAACTGTTGGCGAACCCCCTCCTCGGAGAGGAAGAGCAGTCCACTGGACGCTCAATCCCTCTCCTCCCCTGCCAGCCCTCAGTGATCCATGCTCGCTCCCGAACCCAGGTCGCTGGCGTGGCGCAAGGTGTGATGTCCAGCGCCTCAGCACCACCGGGTCAACAGCTTTTCCTAGTAGCTGGCTTCCTGGAGACCCTAAGGACTCTGAGGGCATCCTCTGAGAAGTGAAAGCCAGAATATCCTAGCTCTTCAAGAACCAGGTCTTGAGGCACAGTGACTTGGGGTTCAGGAAGGTTACTCTGCCCTGAGACATGCTCAGTAGGCGGAGTCTCTTTGGGAAACGAATAGGCTGTTTAATGGAAAGGGCCAGGAGAAGGGAGTACCAGGCCTGCCTGGCCCAGTCTGGAGCCATTAGTATCAGGGTAGCAGGCTGGCCCATTAGCTTCAACAGTACTCTTAGCAGTAGTGGGAATGGAGGGAAGGTGTACAGTAACCTCCCTGACAAGTCCAGAGTCAAGACATCCATGGGAACAGAACCCACTGCTGGAGGCCTGCAACAAAAAAGAGGGAGCTGGTAATTCTCCCTGGAGGAAAAGAGATCTCTCTCTCTGGTATGTCCCACCTCCTGAATGTTGTGGCCAGCACCTGCCTGTTCAGAGACCATTTGTGATGTCCCTGGTTAATCCTGCCTAGGGCATCCACCAAGACATTGTCCTTTCCTGGCAGGTGGACTGCTGACAGTTGAACTTCCATGGAGTAAGAAAGACTCCAGATCTTCAGAGCTTTTGTGCACAGGTTTGCCTCCCTGCTTGCTGTCGTAATACATGGTGCTGGTGTTGTCTGTCCTGATCTAGACTGATCCTTTACCTGAGAAGCAAAGGACTGAAGAGCTGGGAAGACTGCCTCTGGATTCTTTGGGGGTGGGAGGCACACTCTGCTTACTGTTTGGTCACCCAGGTAAGCTTCCCAGCCTAGGAGGGAGGCATCTGTTGTCAAGAGGACAGTAGAAAACTGCTGCTGGAAAGGCAATTCCTCCCTGAGATTACCTTCTTCCTTGCACCAGTCTAAAGCTTTTAAGAAAGTGTGTCATGACTTCCGGTGAAGTCATTGGTGTAACAGCGGGTTGATAGAGGAGCTCCTTATCCCCCCCCCCCGACAGAGACTGAGCCCATAATGCCTTAATTGCAGCAGTGCTTTACTGAAATGAGTAAAACTGGAAGCAGGGCTACTAGAGGGAATAGACCCCGTTCCAAATCCTGCAGACAAAGCGAGCAAGACACAGGATTGAGGCGGATGGGCCGACATGATAACGGGAGGGACTCTCCCTCCAGTGTGGCTAGTAGGGATACAGAGATGGAATCAGAGTCATTATCTCGCTCCCGATTTGAGATCTTCTTATTGGAAATAAAACAGTTTAAGAGTGAAATCAAAACGGAATTCGACAAGCTACATTCCGATCTCATGGGGCTTGAAAACCGAATTTCTACAGTAGAAGAAAGAGTATCGGAAGCAGAAGATGATATTGTGTGTCTATCTCAAGCAACTGAATCCCTCAGTCAAATGCAAGAATATATGGAGGTTAAGTGTCTGGATCTGGAAGCACAGGCTCGTAGAGAAAACCTGAGGATCTATGGCTTACCCGAGGATTCCAAAGTAGGGGAAATGTCTGATTTTATTTCTGATTTGCTACAACGTGTATTAGACTTACCACAAGCGTTTACATTTCGTATTGAGAGCATGCACAGAGCCTTATCCACTAAACCCTCATCGCCAAATGCTAGACCCAGATCGGAGGTAATTAAATTTTCCAGCTATAGAGATAAGGAGGCCGTGCTGAGAACCGCATGGAAGCAGCAGAAAGTTGAATACAATGGCTTGCGCCTTTTTTTGATCAAGACTACCGGCCCTAGATTCAATAAAACTGCATGGCTTACATACCCATCTTACGTAAGCTCAAATCCCTGGGAGTGAGATTTCAAACTCCATATCCTGCACAGTTGAGGGTCCGGTGGGACACAGAAACATAACTTTACTCCACCCCAGAAAAGGCAATCCGAGCGATGAAAGACAAAGGTCACGAAGTTCAGCCCGCTTCTATTCCAGCTGGAACAAATACAAAGCAGACAAGGCAGTGGCAGAAAACAGCTTCTCGAAGGAACCACAGATCAGGACAGGGCTCTGCACTGAATGCGATGCAGGACATTAAAGAAATGTTGCACAAACTCACCCATCAACAGCAGCAAGGAGAGGCTGTAACTGGTGAAGAAATGGACACCTGAAGGAAACATCTGTGAGTGTTCTCTGTAGAACTGCATGGGGATGCTATCCTTGGCGCTAGCTTCTGCCCTTTCAGTAGGCCATTCGCATATGCAAATTTGCCGGTTTAGGAGGCGAGCTGGACTTAAACTATGTCTGTGGGAGGGTGCGTTTTTTTAGGCTTATGAAGGGCCCTGGGGTAAATTAGATGTAGCACTTTAATTTCAAGATTTATTGCTACTAGGCTGAGTAAAGCAGTTTAATTTCAGTTTACTGACTAAGAGGGCTAATCGGGAAAACACATTCTGCTGAAAATGCTGAACCAAACAGAGAATTGGTACAATAATCTTTCATGGACGTTATGTTGGGTTTAATTTTGTAATCCATAGTGCTAATAAACGGAGGAATAGGGATGCATAGTTTTGATTTATGTGATGTTGGGGGAGGGGTAGCATTATTTACATCACCCCAACTAAATACGGGATGGGAGCTTAGTCTTTTGGCTATATTGGTCTTGGAACTGGGATTCTTGGGTGCGGGGAGGTGGCATCCAAAGAAGGTCCTAGGATGAACATCTCTTCCAGGAACTGGTAACAACTTTGGGCTTAGACATTGGGGCAGAGTCCACATTTGTTAGGACTCGAGAGGACCGAACTACCTATGGAGTTCCGGTTCCTCTATCCCTGGATATATTTATCCAGGACCTCAGGGGCTGTCGTGTTTGAGACCCCTTCCTTGGGGGTCATATTGTGAACAGTTATGCCCCAGAGGGTAGAGTGTGGTTGAAGTTGGTTGTTTTATTGCTCAATGTTATGTGTATGTGTTATGAATGTTGTAAGGGTACATCAAACCATGTTGGAGGTGGATTGGAGGAGGGGAGAGGGATAGGAGGATTTTGGTGGGCTGGTCGACTAAACTAATATGGAAAATGTCTGTGTTGTTTCGGAATAGATACTAAGGGGAATTTGAAAATCCTATCTCATAATGTGAATGGCCTGAATAGCCCGGTTAAAAGATATAAGGTATTGGCCTCATAGAGACGGCAGTCCCCATCCTTTGTTCTTTTGCAGGAGACCCATCTAAGCAAGGCCAAACGCAGGAAACTAAGCAGATTCGGCTTTGATCATGTGGTAGCCTCCACTCATGGGGGGGGGGGGGTTGAGACAGAAGAGGAACTGCGGTTCTAGTGCCTAAGGGTTAATTATTTAAACTTGAGGAGCAGTATGTCGACCCAGAGGGCCGAATGGCAATAGTTTCTGGTACCCTGGAGGGATCCCTGATTACCCTAGTATTTTTATACATACCCCACCCCCAGTGCCACAGCAGCGGTGGCAAAAGGTTTATTTAGCAAACTTATGGAATTTCATAGAGGGGTTTTAGTGATAGGAGGTGACTTCAACCAAATATGGGAACATCTGGATACTTCCAGAAAAGAGATCTTTTAGATTAACTCCTATCAGTAAATTGATTCGTCGCCACATAAGTGGAGCCAGAGGGGTGGATGCTTGGCGCACAGAACATACAGGGCAGAGGGAGTATATATTTATTTCTAGCCACCTCATGGTACCTATGCTCGCATAGATTATTTTTTAGTCTCAGAAGAGCATAGATCACAAATAAATGAATGTATACATATTCCTTCGGTTCTCTCGGATCATACACAGCTCTCTCTGAAGCTAAAATGGAATATACCTAGGGGCCAATCTTTGTGGAAATTCAATAATTATTTATTGAATGTGAAAGAATTTACAGACATGGCTAAAGTTAAGGTGGAGCAGATTTTAGCTGATGATTCTCCAGAGATCTCGAGGGCAACACTCTGGGACACTGTGAAAACGGTGTAAAGGGGAGGTGTTATTAAATATAGGACAAACTTTAAAAAGATATTGCCAGTACCAAAGGCTTCAGTGGAGAAAAAAATGAAGATCACAGAGGTTAATGACTGGCTCAAAAAGTGGGGAGAAGAAAGTGGGTTGGGGGGTGTTAGGGAACTGGAAAGGAGTTTGGGAGGATAAGGGTCTGTATGCCAAGGACAGGCTTCATCTTGCCCCGTTAGGGAAGAAGTCCTTAAACAGGGGATGGCTGACTACATTCAAGAAAAGTGGGGTTTAAACTTGTGGTGGGGGGAGGGATAAGGGAGGGGCTGACCAGAAGCCCTCTCCTCCAGATGAGGGGAGTAGCCTTCAAACCCAAGGGGGGAGAGGGGAAGCAGACTGGGGGAGGAGGTTTCAGGAGGAGCAGAGGGTGGATGGAAGTATAAGGAACCTGGGTGGGGTTCGACAAAGGGGAATCAGGGATAAGGGGTGGTGTTAGTAAATGCCAGGAGCTTGGGAAACAAGTTGTCAGAGTTCCAGGCCATGCTGTTCGAAGGGGGGACAAGCAGTCAAGGAAACATGGGCCAACAAAAAACATGACTGACACCTAAACGTGTGGGGGTACACTATGCTTAGGATGGAGGGCAGAGGGGGTGAAGTGGCTATGTTCATTACAGATGACATAGAAATTGCTAGGATAGAAGAGGCAGAGGGATATGTGGAGGCCTTATGGGTCATCTTAAGAAACCCGGCAGGAGGTAAGGTCAAGCTGGGTGTAGTATATAGGCCCCCCGGGATGGGTGATGTTTTGGAGGATGGTTTGCTGGACAACATCACTGCCCAGTGTGGACCAAAAGAGGAGGGAGTGGTGTTGATGGGGGACCTTAATATGCCAGGTACAAACTGGGGAACCAAGTCCTCTAAGGTGGCCAAGGAACAGAGGCTGCTGGACGGCTTCCAGGATGTGTTCTTAACACAGCATGTGATGGAGCCCACAAGGGAGGGGCATGTCCTGGACATGGTTCTGGCAGATGGGGATCTGGTAAGGGACCTGGTTGTAGAGGATTACCCTGACTGGGACCGACCACAATACTGTCTGGCTTCAAATAAGCATGGGGGAAGGGAGGAGAGATCTAGGACACTGGCAGTGGACTTTAGGGGGCAGACTTTGTGGGCATGGGAAATATTCTCATGGATCACTTGAAAGGGATTACAATAATGACAAATGTGGAAAAGTGATAGGAGGTCATAAAATGGGGACTTCATGAGGCAGTCAGGACCTGCACTAAGGTGAAGCACAAGGGAGCAAGGTCACATAAACCATGCTGGTGGTCCAGTGAGTTTCAGGTAGCAGTCAGAGAAAAGAAGGCTGCCTACAAAAAATATAAAACGACGAGAAGGGATAGGGAAACGGAACTGTACCATCTCGCATCTAGAAAAGTCACCCGGAAGGTGCGGGGGCAAAGTCCAGTGAAGAGCAGCGCTGGCATAGGGATACGGGAGGGGAAACGTGTTCTTCCGGCACATTGGGGATCGGAAAAAAACTAAGGTCCATCTCGGCAGGTTGAGATCAGAAAAGGGTGGGTGGAAGAGGCGAGTGACCAGGCAGAGGTATTAAACAAGTACTTTGCCTCTGTGTACACTAGGGAGGGGGATGGGATATCTACAAAGCAAGGCACAATGGGGATAGAAGCTGTAGTGAGTGGGATCAGGGGAGCAACAGAAATGGAGCAAGAGGGAGGGAGAGGTACCCCAGGGATGTCACATCAGGATAAGGATAAAATGGCTAGTAAGGTGGAGGGGACGTATAATGCCATCTCCACCAAAAGGGTGTGGTTAGCCCTTAAGGGCCTAAAGAAAGATAAATCTCCTGGGCCAGATGGCATTCATCCGAGAGTACTATGGGAATTGTTGGACATACTGGTTGCACCCCTGGCAGAGCGCTTCAACAGGTCACTTGAGACAGGGAGGGTACCTAGGGATTGATGTGAGGCACATGTGGTGCCAATCCGTAAGGGGGGGGGACTGAGGGAAGTACCAGGTAACTATAGACCCAGCAGTTTGACCTCGATGGTGACAAAATTAATGGAGCGTATACTAAAGGAACGATTGGGGGTGTACTTGGAGGAGGTGGGAGGTCTGGATAGTCGGCAACATGGGTTTGTGCCAGGCAGATCATGTCAAACCAATCCTGTGGAGTTCTACAAATGGGTAACATCAGAACTGGATGGGGAAAGCCTGTGGATGTATTATCCTTGGACTTCAGCAAGGCGTTCGACTCTGTTCCCCACAATGGTCTGGTGGAGAAACTGAAGGGGTTGGGAGCAGGCCCTTTGATGGTCAGATAGATTGAAAACTGGCCATCTGGACACACTCAGAGAGTAGTGGTCAGTGGGGAGCTCTCGAACCCTAAAGAGGTCAGTAGTGGGGTACCGCAGGGCTCGGTCCTGGGTCCAATCCTGTTTATTGCATACATTTCGGACATCAGGGAAGTTATAGGGCGTGAAATGAGTCTCTTTGCTGATGACTCCAAGATGGGAGCAGTAGTTGAGGGGGAAGAGGGGAGGTTGGCCCTGCAATGGGACCTGGACACCATGGAAATGTGGGCTCACACATGGAAATTAAATTTCAATATCACCAAGTGCAAGGTGTTACATCTTGGGCGGGGAAACCCTAAACAAAGGTACTCCCTGGGAGGGGAGGCGCTGGAGGCCTCAACAGGGGAAAAAGACCTAGGGGTCATGGTGGATGCATGTATGAATAACACTGAGCAGTGCAGAAGAGCTGCTAGCAAAGCAAACAGGATGTTGGGATGCATCGTAAGGGGGATCACCTCTAGGAGCAGGGAAGTGATTCTGCCGCTGTACAACGGATTGGTTAGACCACACCTTGAGTACTGAGTACAGTACTGGAGACCACACTTGAAGAGGGACATACAGCTCCTGGAGAGGATACAGAGGAGGGCAACTAAGATGATACAAGGACTAGGGGATTTGACATATGAGGACAGACTTGAGGAGCTCTACCTGTTTTCACTGGAGGAGAGGAGAGGAGAGGCAGAGGAGACATAATTGAGGTCTTCAAGTACCTCAAGGGAATAAACAGGGTAAACACAGAGGGATCTTTAGACTAAAACAGGGAGGAATCACCAGAGGGCATGGTTTGAAGTTGGAAGGGTGGGGGGGCGGGGAAGGATGAGGGAGGAGGTTTTCACTGGGAGGGTGGTGGATCCTTGGAGGCGTGCTGCCTGGCCAGGCGGTTCAGAGATCCACAGTGGAGGGTTTCAAGAGAGAGTGGGACAGACACAGAAAGTGGATGTATCAGATGATGGCCTGGCCCAGGGGGGTGGGGATGGATGATAGGGGTTTCTGGAACACAAGGTGGGGGAGGGCCTCGGTACCCAACTAGGGATCCGAGTTTCGAGCAGACTCGATAGACTGTAATGCCTAATCTGCTGGCAATTAGTATGTTAGTAAAATACCAGGATGGTTTCCTTACAGAGACAATTAAATGAAATGCAGAAACTCCATGCAGGGAGAAGAAAGTGTAAGGGCAAAGATTCTGAATTTAAAACAACAGATTCAGAAACTAATTGATGTTAAAGCAGAACATGCCTTACAACTCCTCCGCCAAAAATACAGTGAGGTAGGCCCTAGGGCAACAAGACTGCTGGTGCATCGTTTACAACAGCAGACTCTAAGAGCCACAGTGACTCAAATTAGAGAGGAGGGTACAGGGAGATTAGTACGTTCCCAAGAACAGATATTAGCTAGCTTTAAAACTTTTTATCAAAAGCTTTACACCCCAGAGTTTTACCCAAATACTGAAAAGGTGAAAGCATACCTAGATAAAATAATCTTGCCCACCCTTGGCCGAGAGCCTAGGACCCACATGGATTTACTCATTTCTCCAGTGGAGTTGAATCAGGCGATTAGAGAACTGAAATCAGGCAAAGCTCCCGGTCCAGATGGGTACACACCGGAATTTTTTTTAATTTTTAGGAAAGAAATTAAGGTCCCCCCCTACTGGCAGCTTGCAGGGGGCACAATTAGAGGAATTTTTTCCAGACACTTGGAATTATGTAGTAATATCTAGTATTCCAAAACCTGGGAAGGACCTGACCCAATGCTCGGCATATCGCCCAATTTCGGTGCTGAATACTGACTATAAGATTTATACCAAAATCTTAGCAAGGAGGCTGGAGTCAGTCCTTCCCTCCCTTATTGAACTGGACCAAACGGGCTTTGTTCCAGGTCGTCAGACCCAAGACAACATCAGAAGAACTTTACATATCTTGCACCATGCTGCCCGGTTGGGGCATTCTTTCTTGACATTGAGTTTGGATGCAGAGAAGGCATTCGACCGGGTAGCATGGAATTTTTTGGGCATGACACTGAGTACGTTTGGCTTCTCAGAGGCCTTTGTGAAGGTCAAAGATAACATATATAATAAACCTAAGGCATTTGTTAAACTTAATGGTAGAATTTCGGACTCTTTTCCACTATGGAGGGGCACTACAGAGGGTGGCCCCTGTCCCTGCTTCTTTTTGCTCTGTATTTAGAACCACTGGCTGGAGCCCTGAGGCAGGCAGAAGGTATGGGGGGTGGAGGTTTGCGGAGAGGAACACAGACTGGCTCTATAAGCTGGTGACTTGCTGGTATATTTGAGAGAACCGGAGTAGTCACTGGTTAAATTATGGGATGTCTTGGAGGAATTTAGCCAGGTGGCGGGCTACAAGGTTAACACCAACAAGACCGAAGTTTTGCAGATTAATTATGAACCAGAGAAAATTAAAAGACAGTTTCCATTCAAGTGGAAGCTACCTCACTTTAAATATCTAAGAGTTCAAATTAGTATGGACCCCGGAAAACTAGCTGAACTTAATTATTCCCCAATGCTCTCAGACTTTAGAAGGGATCTGGAAAGATCGCAGGGCTCACTTTTGCAAAAAATTCAAACAATACAAATGGTGATTCTCCCAGGATTTTTATATTTAGCACTGACCCTCCCAACTGCAGTCCCAGATTCCCTATATCGTGCTCTTAACAGAAGAGTCTCCCACTTTATTTG
This sequence comes from Neoceratodus forsteri, assembly GCA_016271365.2. NCBI lineage: Eukaryota > Metazoa > Chordata > Ceratodontiformes > Ceratodontidae > Neoceratodus > Neoceratodus forsteri. The sequence goes on along the minus strand of JADMNL010000024.1, from coordinate 194,876,164 downwards.
GGGGTCACAAAGACCGAGAGTTAGGATGTTGATACTACAAATTCCTAAGCAAGAGGGTGGTTTGGTCTTACCCAATTTTTACCTATATTGTAAGGCAGCGTAACTTATAACTGCTCTATATTGGTTTAATAAAGACTATATAGCTAAGTGGAAATCTACGGAGATGAAAGGAGGGGGCTTAGACAACTTTCACCTGACACTGTTGGGCGAGATAGGGCACAATACCCCAGTGGGGGGAATCAATCCACACACACAGATAATTAATGCCTGTCACGGGGTAACAAGGGATAAAAATCTGGGGAAATGGAAATATTTTATGTACTCAGTTCTGCATGTCTGGGGGTTTGAGCCAGCAGTGCTAGATGCAGGATTCAGGGAGTGGGAATGGGAACGGAGAGGGCTCCACATGATCTGGCATTTCCTGGAGGGTTCAGAAATTAGATCTTTCCAAAATCTGGTAAACACATATGATATTTCATGGAAAGACAGGTCTAGAGATATTTTCAGTTGAGGGACTATATCAAAAAGATGGGTTGAAGGGGGGGATGGAGCCTCACCTCCACAGATATTACAAATTCTCAGACTAGCAGTAGAAAGTAAATCCTCTCTATCACATATGATCTCATACCTTTACAGGGCACTTTTATCTTGGAAGGGGGACAAGACTGATATGGTTAGGACAGCTTGATCCCGAGACATAGGGGCTGAAGTGCAGATTGAGATATGGACTTGGACATAAAAACATCTATTTTGAGGGATATCATTAACAGAATGGACAGAATTCTCTTGGAAAATGTTTATTAGATTTTTTAAAACCCCGTCTATCCAGGCAAAATATCAGGTGTCAGGTTGGCCACCTGCGGGAGGGGCTGTGGGTTTGCCCTGGCTGCCCTGTTCCATATAATGTGGGACTGCCCGAAATTAAAGTCACATCTGGGGGACCTGGAATTGGCCTTGCAACGGATAATTAATCCAGATTTGACACTGACTGTATCACTGTACTTTTTGTTTGACGTCCCTAAGGATTGCAGAGACTTAAGCGCTAGGAGGCTTCTTAAAAATGCCCTTCTTGCAGGGCAGAAAAGTGATAACGAAGATATGGCTTACCAAAAATGAGCCTAATACAGAGCAATGGCACGAATTAATGATTTTAATATATAAAGCAGAAGCCATGACAGCAGCCCTTAACAAAAAACAAACTCAATTTGAGCTCCTGTGGAGAAAATGGATAATATACATGGGGGTGGTCAAGCCTGAGTTTGTGCCCTAGAAGAGGGACAGAAGGAGATATTAAAGGTCTCTGAATTTACTCCTCAGATGGGGTTCTCCCGTGGACTGTCTTCACCCTCCCTCTCCTGGGTATGCTGGATTGATTAGGTCCTTGAAGGTCCATATAGGCCCAACCTCCATTTTTATCTTTATTTCTTCTATTCATATATATTCTAATTCTCTAGGTGGGCCTGCTTCTCTCCTCCGGTCTCCTCCTCCCCTAGTTCCAGGGGCAGCAAATGGGGTTTTAATGTATACTTGGAATGTCTTATCTTATTTGTGCCACATACAGTGTCTGTAGTTAGTACCCAGTTATCGATTTTGTATTAGCTTATTATTTTTGTCATGTCAGTCGTTCACAGTCTGTTTTGGTCTGTTTGATGGTATGTATGTATTGATAAACTACAGTGGAAAACTTAATAAAAACTGAAAGTTAAAAAAATAAATAAATAAAGTGCGTCACAAGCACCAGCCTCAAAAAGGGGTCTCGCTTTTGGGACCAGTGGGCCCTTAAGTGGTACTGGATGTCTCTCATCTGAAATTTGGCCCGTCACCACAGCTGTGCTGGAGGCCATATGATCCAAGAGGTGAAGGAAGTGCCTTGCTGGTATGGGCTGGTCCAGGATGAAGGACTCTGCCAGGCTTACAAGGCATTCCATCCTGTCCTGAGGTAGGAATGCCCTACCCTGGAGGGCATACAATTCTGCTCCTATGAACTCCAGGACTTGGACTGGTTCTGTCTGGGACTTCTGAGCATTTATGAGAAACCCCAGACCTTCCAAGGTGCTCTGGGTCAGGAGGAGAGAGAGGCCTTGGCTTGCTGGTGTGTCTCTCCTGTGAGCAGCCAGTTGTCCAGGTATGGGCAAACCAGCACCCCCCGCCTCCCGAGATGTGTTGCCACCACAGCTACGCACTTTGTAAATAACCTGGGGACTGAGGAAAGACTGAAAGGAGAGGACTGCAAACTGATAATGACCAGATGCTAGCCTGAACCATAAGTATTTCCTGTGGCTGGGTCTGATTGGAATATGAAAATAAGCATCCTTCAGGCCCAAGGAACCCATCCAGTCCCTTTGCTGCAGAGATGGTAGCACTGTAGACAAAGTTATCATTTTGAACTTGTCCTTTTTCAGAAATATGAGACCCAGAATGGGTCGCCACTCCTCATTTTTCTTGTGGGCAAGGAGATATCTTAATAATAATAATTTTATTTATAAATCAACTTTAAAATGCAAAGGCGTCGTACATAAATAACAGATTAAAACAATAAAAATGATTAAAAGAAATTCAGCTGGATCAGAACAATTAATTAAATCAGTATTTTAAAAATGCAGTTTCCCACAAAAAAGTCTTCAAACCTCTCTTGAAGCCCTCCACAGAAGTGCACTCCCACAACCGACGGGGTAGAGAGTTCCAAAGGCTGGGGGCTGCATAAGCAAAAGCCCGAGCGCCCGAAGATTTCAAATTCACCCTTGGAACCTCTAGCAACCCCTCATCGGCCAAGTGGCGTGATCGATTTGGGCGATAAGGAACCAGTTAAGTAAAGGCCCTTTCTGCACTGGGAGGGAGGAACTCTTTCTGCTGCTTTCGCCTGCAGCAACTTTTTAACCTCCACCTCCAGCAGAATCCTGTCTTGTTTTGGGAGGCTTGAAGTTTGTACGAACCTGCAGCCTGGGGAATCTTTTGAACTGCAGTGTGAAACCCTAGTTCACCACTTACAGGACCCACTTGTCTGTGGTGATGTTTTTCCATTCCTGGAAGAAGTGAGCCAGCATTCCTCCCACTGGCAATGGATGGGCGACCTGGACCGACTGGGCAGAAATTCTGCTTGGACTGTGCCTAAGGTGTTGGGCTTGGGTCAGCCTGTTTGTTTTTGCCCCTGCCCCTGAAGAACTCTCTCATCTGACAGAAGTCATAGGGCAGAAAGGCATGGGGAAAATAACCCATACCCCATCTCCCCTTCCATGAGGCCTATATAAAATGGAGGCCATTTCCTTCTCAGTATTGCTTTTATAGGTGGCTTTGTACTCTTCCACTTTTTTCATGCATGCCTCTGTCTTGTCACAAAATAGAGTTATTCTCACAAGGGAAATCCATGGCCTTTGCCTGTTTTGGGACAGGTTAGTGGTCCTGAGCCTGGCAAATCCCCTTAAGGATATGTCACAGGTCATGACCCTGTGTCGTCGAGGCATAGGTCAGGAAGCATAGGAAGACCAGGAGCAGTTGTAGCACTCACAGGTAGCATTTTAGTATCAATAACAGTAAAATAAAAATTAAAAATTGTTCAGTACAACTATTTACAAAGGCAGTACAAACGGAAAACAAAGTCCTTTGTCTGAGAGTATGTCTAATTCCAAGTTTCAGTCTCCCTAAGAAAAAATATTGCTGCTCTTTTTATGACAAGTCTTTGCCTAACAATTAACATCTTCATCCTGAACTTGTTAAGCAGACATTCTGTTTCTCACAAAAAATCTTGTCAGTTTCTCTGTAGAGCATGCCTGCAAATAGAACAGTGTCCCAAGCTGGCCTCCTGCTGATAACTTAGCAAAACAGTTTGCAAACAAGCCTGACAGGAGCTCAAACTACATCTCAGGTTAACCCCCTAAATTCCAAATAGCAACATGCAATCATTTCAACAGTATTTAACTATATACATTTCAAACTAAGGGATCCCAGTTTCACATAAAGATTCAGATGCATTTTTATAACCGCAGATATGCAAGGGGGGAGGAAAGATGGCAAGAAACAGCAAGTGAAGGCAGGGAGATAGTGAGGTGGAGAAATGGAAATTACGTACCTACCATAATTCTTGATCTTCTTGGACGAAGTCTCCTCCACTCATTCACACTGATGGGATCTACACCGGAGGCGCTAGGACCCAGCGGGAGCAAACTTTTTGCAAGAGGGCCGGCGCCAGAGATGGAGCCGTGAGGAGCGGCACCACGAGCCTCGGCTCATGCGACAATGACTATCTTGGTGTCGACCCTCCAACCGCCTCAGTATCTTTTTTTCCCTGAGGAGGTGCAGCGTAACTAACCTAGAAGGATAGCCCAACAGAAACCTGACATAAGACAGTCCGAACGACCTGTATAAGAAGGGTGAACAAAGAAGTCTTCACAGCCTAAACATTGAGGGGGGTGAAGACCAACAACAGAGATGAGCTCGGGGGATGGTGAGTGGGTGTGTGAATGAGTGGTGGAGACTTCATCCAAGAAGATCAAGAATTAAGGTAGATATGTAATTTCCATATCTTCCTGGACATAAAGTCTCCACCACTCATTCACACTGATGGGAGAGTACCAAGCTAATAATCCTTCGAAGGGGTGGCAGGAGAAACCAAGAGCTCACAAATTTAGGACATTAGTCCGTTAAGGACAGTCCTGCTAAACGAAAGATGTTGCCTGGCATGGATATCCAGGGCATAGTGCTTGATGAAAGTATGCACTGAGCTCCAGATAGCCACATTGCAAATGTCTGCAATGGGCACATTGCGGATTTCCGCCAGGGATGCTGCGACTGCTCTAGTAGAGTGAGCGTACACTCTGCCCTCCAGCTTAACCTGCGCCATGGAATAACAGTGACTAAGGCATGCCACCAGCCATGCCGAAATGCATCTGATAGCGACAGGCTGACCCAGCCGGGTCTCGCTGAAGAAAACAAACAGTTGTTGAGCTTTGCGAATTTCTTTTGTTCTATCCAAATAGAAACACAGAGCTCTTCTGACATCTAAAGAATGAAGGGTACACTCTCCTTCATTTTGAAAGTTTGCAAAATAAGTAGGTAGGACCAAAGATTGGCTCAGATGGAATTCTGAAACAACCTTGGGAAGAAACTTAGGATGGGTCCTAAGAACTACTTTGAAACACAGTATACGGAGGGTCTGTAACCAAGGCATGTATTTAAGAGACCCTGCGGGTTGAGGTAATGGCCACCAGGAAGGCTGTTTTCCAAGTGAGAAATTTCAACTCACAGGTAGCTAGAGGCTCAAAAGGTTTTCGAGTGAGCATGTCTAGCACAAGATTAATGTCTCAGGCTGCGACTGGACATCTGATAGGAGGTCTGGTATGCAAAATGCCCTTAATATATCTCTTAACTACTGATAACTGAGCCATTGATAAGGAAAGTACTGTCTCATGATAAGCTGAAATGACACAAAGGTGAACTTTGACTATAGAGTATTGTAGACCTGAATTTGAAAGGTCTAAAAGGTACTCTAGAACTTTATTTGGTGGGCAGGAAAAATGATTCAAAGAGGATTTTGCACACTAGAGTGAAAAACGCTTCCATTTGGCTGTGTAAGTCTTTCTAGTGGCTGGCTTGCGCGCAGCCAAAAGAATATCTGAAATTCTCTGAGAGACATTGAACCTGTTCACTTCTACCTCTTTAGGAGCCAAGTGTGAAGGTGAAGCGACCTCAGACTGGGATGGACCACAGACCCCTGGGCCAGAAGGTTCGTCTGAAGGGGAAGCGCTTTTGGAGGGGGTTTCCAGCATACTGTCGAATAACGGAAATCATATCTGTCGAGGCCAGAAGGGAGCAATGAGGATCATTTTGTCCCTCTGGGACTTGAATTTGAGAAGCACCCTCTAAATTAGTGGAAGAGGAGGAAAGGTGTATAGAAAGCATTTTGTCCACTGCAGCCTGAACGCATCCTGAACAGAAAATGCCAGGCCCCTGGATTCCTGGAGCAGAAGAGAGGCAGTTTTGTATTGAGTGGGGCTGCAAAAAGGTCCAGGTCTGGAGTTCACCACTCTGCGAATAGTGACTGAACTACGGTTGAGTCGAGAGAACACTCATGAGGATCTGTCTCTGTTCTGCTGAGACGGTCTGCCAGTTCTTCTGCACTCACAGCAGGCAGACCACATGAATTAGAGCCTTGTGCTCTAGGCACCATTCCCACACTCTCATCACTTCCCTGCATAAAGGGTAAGAGTGTGCATCGCCCTACTTGTTGATGTAATACATCACTGCTTTGTTGTCCGTTTGAAGGAGAATGTTCTTGTGACAGAGAAGTCCTTCAATGCCCGGACTGCATAAAAGACGGCTCTCATTTCTAGGACATTTATGTGAAGCTGGGACTTGTCCTAAGTCCATGTACCTTGGGTGTGGAGATTCTAACAGTGAGCTCCCAACCCAATCAGGAGCACGTCCGTGGTAAGGGAAAGCTGATGATCCAGGGGAGCAAAGGGGTACCCTTGCAGAAGGTTGTCCTCTTACGACCACCAGGTAAGTGACCTCTCCAGAGGTTCTGCCACCTTGATGAGAAAGGACTGAGGGTGAGTGGTTGGGGACCACTGAGTACTGAGTATCCACTGAGAGGTTCTCATGTGGAGGTGTGCTAGGGGTACAGTGAACACCAAGGATGCCATGAGACTTAGCATCCGTTGCTTTGAGATAGCTCGAACCGAGCTGTTCTCTCCGATGTATCGGGCCATCTGTAGGATATTGCTCCTTCTGTCCTCTGGTAAAAAAAGCTTTTGCACAGGAGGTGTCCAAAAGAGTTCCTATAAAAAGGAGCTTCTGGGAGGGCTGCAACTGCAGTTTGAGGTTTAGCAAGACTCCCATGGACGTGAGAAAGTCTGAGGCCGTGGCTATGGCGTCGAGAGTTCCTTGCCTGGAAGGGCTTGCTAGAAGCCAGTCATCCAGATATGGGAACACCTGTATTCCAATCCTTCTGAGATGCACTGCGAGAACTGCACAACACTTTGTAAGAACTCGTGGCGCTAAGGATAGCCCAAAGGGCAGGACTCTGAACTGATAATGCTGTCCCAGTGCTACAAAACTTAGGTATTTGTAATGCTTTGGGTGTACAGGGATATGCTGGTAAGCATCCTGCATGTCCAGGGAAGCTAGCCAATCGTGGTGATGAAGCAAGGGTAACAGGGTCCCGAGCGATACTGTCTTGAACATTTCCTTGAAAAGAAACTTGTTTAACTTTCTGAGGTTCAGAATGCGGCACAAGCCACCGGTCTTTTACGGGATCAGGAAGTAATGGGAGTAGAAACCTGTGTTTCGTTGATCCAGCGGAACTATTTCTACTGCCCTGTTGTTTAGAAGGCCTTGTATCCCTGAGGCAAGAAGGTCTGACTGAACTGTTGACAGCCTGGGCTGTCATTTGGTGAGGACGATCTTGGGGGGCTTCTGAAAGGCTGAGGGAGTACCCCATGCAGATTATCCGGAGGACCCATTTGTCTGATGTTATAGTTTGTATAGTTAGTCACTGGTTGTAGAACTGAGTCAGAAGTCCTCCCACCGCTGAGGAAGAGTCCCCCTTGGGCAACTAAGGTAGGACCTGGGCCAAAAACTCAGAAGGTGGCACCGGGCGCTTTGGGCCCTTGTGCCTTCTGTTGCATTTTCTTTTGAGGCTGGGGGGCTTGGTTTTTGTTAAAACCTCCCTGCCCTTCCCCGAAAGGACTGACAGTTGTGAAACTGATGTTTGTTAACAGCCTCGAGAAGGGGTGGGAGAGGGTCGAGCAGTTTTAAAGGCTGACCTAGTCTTCTGTGTGGCCTCCAGCGCCTCCTCTACTTGAGGTCTGAACAGATACATACCGTCAAAGGGTAACGCCATGACCTGTTGTTGGGCATCATTCGTGAAGCCGGAAGTGTGTAGCCAGGAGTGACAACAGAAACAAATGCCCGTCGCCACCGCTCAGGAAGCAGTATCGAAATCTTCCATAGCTGCTTTAACCTGCTGCTGTTGGACTTGATACCCCTGGTTACGGTCTGAAGTAGCTCTGAACTAGAGTCCGACTTGGGCAGAGCTTCCACCATCTGTTTGAGAGAATGCCAAAGAACATACTCGTATTGAGAAAAATAGCCCTGGTAGCTGGCAATACACATACCCAGGGTGGAGGCAGCAAAGACTCTCTTACCTAAGGTGTCTGTCTTACAAGATTCTTTGTTTATAGGCCGGGCTGTAGATGCCTGAGGAAGAATGGCCTTATTCTCTGCCAAGACTACAATAGGGTCTGCAAAGGCCTGGGAGGCCAAAATGGGTAGATCCTTGGGAGCAGCATGCTTCCTATCTATGGACTTAGCTACAGATGGAATGAGAGTGGGATTATTCCATACCATCTGAGAAAGCGTCTCAAAGGATGGTTGTACTGGGGGAGTTAAATCCATAGGGCTTTCTGGGACAAGTAGGTACTGGATTCTCAAAAGCTTTCCAGGATCACTATCTGTAGTCTGGAGAGAAAGAGTAGAATTTAAATTTTTCAGCAGAGGCTTAAATGACAGGTCTTCAACCACAGGCTCTGCGGCAGGATTGATCCCTGCTCCTTTAACAACATCGCCCAGTCTAAGATCTGGGTCAGGCTCAATATCATCCCCTGACAGCCCTAGAGGGACTGTATGGACAGGAAAGGAGTGAAAATCAGTAGGAAACGAAGAAGAGAAAGGATGCGGAGTCGAGAACCCCTGAAGGCTGGACAGCGGCGCACCAAGCCTCGGCGCCGAAGGCAAGGGAGACAATGCCATCGGAAACAATCCAGCATACAGTGCAGACAGAGCCCACGGCGCCGACAGGTGCATCAGCGCAGACAACCCCAGCGGTGCCAAGGATGGTGCCGACAACTGCACCGGTGCAGAGGACGACGCTGAAAGACCCACTGATGCTGAGAAAGCTCCCAACAGCGCTGAATGCAATCCAGGGCCCCAAAGACTCCGATTTGAAGAAAAAGGAGGAAGAATACCAGGAGATAAAGGCATCGGTGTGGCCCCCTGCACCGCAGCCATGTGGTGGTGGGGGGACACCTCAGCACGGAGTAGATGGCACAGAAGATGGCGCCGTGCGACTAGGAAGGTCCAACCGCCCTACCCGCTCCCCAAAGGCCTCGGAATGACTGGTCCAGTCGGCTGGACCAACTTCTGAGCCCACTGCTTCATAACAGCGGGCCACTGATGAAACTGCTCATCAGAAGCCCTTTCAGTAGGCGGGGAAGTGCTCGGTCACTGGCAACAGAAACCGGCGACTCCGGAGAAGATCGGCATCTGTCCCAAATGACCGTCAACGTGCAGACATATCAAAAGGCGACCTCGAGTGACGCCTTCTCTTTTTAGACCGTGGACCGAAGTAAAGCTCGAGGCTGAATGGTGTAGAGAGTGTGACCATTTTCTTTTATGCTTCCGGGGGGACTGCCCATCCCCCCCGGGCATCGGACCATCCGTTGTCGGACCCTCCCACCAGAGAGGGTGGCGGACCGGACCCAGCCTGGCTGACTAACTGAACAGCTTTCATATGAAGTCTCCCTACCATCACCTGACCCGCTCATGTTCGACTCAGACAATACAGGGCTGGAGACTTCTTTTTCTTCAGTAAATTTTAAAAGTAAGCTGTACTTATTCATAGATAAATTACAAAAAAATGAACTGAAAACTATGCTGCTAGTTTGAAGTTTGACTCCCGGAGGGCGAGCGACGTCACTGAAGTGCACTCAACGGCGGAGAAAAAAGGAACTGAGGTGGTTGGAGGGTCGACGCCGAGATAGTCATTGTTGCATGAGCCGAGGCTCGCGGCGCCACTCCTCATGGCTCCATCTCTGGCAATGCCCTCTGCAAAATGTTTGTTCGCTGGGTCCTAGCGCTTCATGAGATCCCATCAGTGAATAAGTGGTGGAGACTTTATGTTCAGGAAGATCTGCGAGAATGTCAGAGTGATCAGTCCTTAGGTCTCACGAAGAAGTGGAAATTATGTACCTACTGTAATTCTTGAACAAGTCTTCACCATGTATTCATATTTCTGGGTTAGAGTACCAAGCTAAACCAATCCCCTGAGCAGGGCAGCAGGAGACTGAGCTCACTCAGAATTCCATTAAGGACTGTTCTGCCAAAGGAAGCACGCTGTCTGGCATGGACATCTGGAGCACAGCGCTTCACAAATGTGTGCACTGAGCTCCAAGTAGCCACTTTGCAAATCTCAGTAATGGGAACTTATATCTCCACCAGGGACGCAACCGCTCTAGTTGAGTGGGCGCGTACCTGGCCTTCCAACTTTACCTGCGCCACAGAATAGCAATGGCGAAGGCATGCCACTATCTAAGCAGAAATGCATCTGATGGATACTGGCTGACCCAACAGGGCCATAATGAAAGGCACAAAGAATTGCTTTGCTTGACAGATGTCCCCAGTCCTTTTAATGTAGAATCATAGGGATCTCTTAACATCAAGAAAATGAAGGGTGCATTCCTATTAATTTTGGAAGCTGGTGAAGCAAGTAGGCAGAACCAAGAGCTGGTTGAGGTGGAAATCTGAACCACTTTGGGTAGGAACTTTGAGTAATTGCGGAGGAAAACCTCGTCTTTGTGAAAGACTGTGTACGGAGGGTCTGTGACCAGGACATCTATCTCAGAGACCCTGCGAGCAGAAGTGATGGCCACCAGAATGGCGGTCTTCCAGGTCAGGAACTTCAAAAAACTTGTGGCTAGAGGCTCAAAGGGTTTATGAGTGAGCACATTCAGCACGAGACTGATATCCCAGGTGGCAACCAACTTCATAACCAGAGGCCTTGAGTGCAGAATGCCTTTGAGCAATCTCTTTAACAAAAGCAGCTGAGTCAGACATATATTCTGGACTGGCTCACGATAGGCAGAAAGTGCACAGAGATGTACCTTTACCATTGAATATTGCAGTCCTGCATCTGAAAGGTGTAACAGGTACTCCAACACTATTTGGTGGGCACTGGAATAGATCGAGAGATATCATAGCACACCATAGTGAGAAACGCTTCCATTTGGCGGCGTAAGTCTTCCTTGTGGAGGGCTTACGTGCTGCCAAAAGAATCTGTGAGATTCTCTTAGAAACTCTGAACCTGCAAACTTCTTTCTCCTCAGGAACCAGGCATAGAGATAAAGGGAGTTCAGATTGAGATGAACCAGGGGTCCCTGTGTCAGGAGGTCCGTTTGCAGAGGCAGTTGTCTAGAAGGGTACTCCGACAATTTGCTGATCAATGGAAACCAGATCTGTCAAGTCCAGTATGGTGCAATTAGAATCATCTTGCTCCCCTGTGACTCTAGTCTGAGCAGCATCCCCCTGAATTAGGGGTCGTGGAGGAAATGCGTACTGAAAGCATCTTGTCCATCGCAGTCTAAATGCATCCTGACAGAAAACTCCAGGTTCTGGATTTCTGCAGCAGAATAGAGGCAGTTTTGCATTGAGTGGGGATGCAAAAAGGTCCACGTCCGGAGTGCCCCACTCATCGAAGAGCGATTGCATGTCGTCTGGTGTAAGCAACCATTTGTGAGGATCTGCTTCTGTTCTGCTGAGGTGATCCACCAGATTGTTCTGAATTCCTGGCAGACAGATTGCCTGAATCAGAGTATTGTGTTCAAGGCACCATTCCCTCATGGCTTCTCTGCACAAGGGGTAGAAGTGGGCTCCCACCCCATTTGTTGATGTAGTGACATCACAGCCTTGTCCATCTGAAGGAGTATTTTGTGACAGAGGACCTCCTTCAGGGCTCGAACAGTGTACAGGACGGATCTCATCTCCAGAACACGGACGTGTAGATGAGATTCCTCCTGGGTCCACACTCCTTGAGTGTGGAAATCTTGGCAGTGAGCTCCCTAGCCAAGCAGAGATGCGTCCTTGGTGATGGTAATCTGAGACTCCAGAGGAGCAAAGGGCAAACCTTGACAAAGGTTGTCCTCCTGAATCTACCATGCAAGTGACCTCCTCAGAGGCCGTCACCTTGATGGGGTAAGACTGCAGATGTGTTGTTAGGGATCAATGTGCGCTGAGCATCTACCGAGTGGTCCTCATGTGCAATCAAGCTAGAGGCACTATGAAAACGTAAGAGGCCATGAGGCCTAACATCCATTGCATGGAGTGAACTAGTACCAGGTTGTTCTCTCTGGTGAAGTAAGCCATCTGGAGAATGTCGTTCCTCCTGTCCTCTGGGAGAAAAGCCCTCACATTTGTAGTGTCTAGGAGTCCTCCTATAAAAAGGAGATGCTGAGAGGGTTGAAGCTTTGACTTCTCCAGGTTCAGCAGGACACCTATGGAGGTGAGGAACTGAGATGCTGTGGATACCGCTTTTCTGTGCGTCTCCTCCCTTGACAGACTTGCCAAAAGTCAGTCCTCTAGGTAGGGGAAGACTTGAATGCCAAACTTTCGAAGATGTGCAGCGAGGACTACGAAACACTTGGTTAAGACTCGAGGCACTGAGGAGAGCCCAAAGGGCAGGACTCTGAATTGGTAGTGTTGACCCAAGGCCACAAAGTAAAGGTACTTGTGGTGATCTGGTGTACTGTAATGTGCTGGTAAATGTTTTGCATGTCCAAGGATGCCAGCAAGTCATGTTGTTGGAGAAGTGGTAGCAGTGTCCCTAAGAAGACTATCTTGAACTTCCCGTGGTACTAGTATTTATTCAGCTTTCTGAGGTCGAGAATGGGGTGCATGCCGCTGATCATCTTTGGAACCAGAAAGTAATGGGAGCAGAAATACAAGACCCACCTGTAAGAGTTCTAGGAGTGATATATGTGGTTCATCCACACTTATTGGCAGGTACCTTGCCGCTTTAAATCTTGTCGGAAGGTCTTCAAGCTGGTTCCTTCCACCCACCCGGGTGGTAAAACTCTCGGCTCTGCCCCATGATGCCAGATCTAGCCCGCTGGAAGCTGCGCGTCGAAGCCGGGGAGGTCGGTTGGGTTGTGTGGATGAACAACATATACCACTCCTAGAACTCCTGTTACAGGTGAGTAACCTGTATTTCTAGGGACGTGGATATGTTGTTCAATCCACTTATTGGCAGATTCCTAGCAGTTCTCCGGGAGGAGGGAGGCAAGGTGCGCACCCCCTGCTTGGGAAATAAGGACTGGAGAACTGAGGTCCCAAAACCAGCATCCCAGCGTGACAAGTTTGATGTGATAGTGGGTAATGAAGGTGTGCGCTGATTTCCAGGTAGCAGCCCTGCAGATTTCCTGGATAGGGACTTCCTTGGAAGCAGCCACCGAAGCAGCGGTATGGCGGGTAGAATGAGCTCTTATCCCACTGGAAGGCTCCATGCCCGCCAACCTACCACAGAAATCTATGCAGGAGGTGACCCACCTGCCTATCGTCCGCTTGGCTGAAGGTCTGTCAGGTGCGGCTTCAGCGTAGGTGACAAACAGCTGGCGAACCTCTCCCCGAACTTCAGCTGTCCGCTCCTTATAATAAGAGAGCGCTCTTCTAGGGTCCAAAGTATGGAGCCCATATTCGGCCTCCGAGGTGTGACTGGGGTAGAACGCCAGCAGAGTCAACACCTGGTTAAGGTGAAACTCCAACACCACCTTCGGAAGGAATTTCGGGTGGGGGCGCAGGACAACCCTGTCCCTGTGGAAGACCAGATAAGAAGACTCTATGGAAAGCGCTTGAAGCTCTCCCATCCTTCTGGCTGACGTGATGGCCACCAAGAAGGCGGTCTTCCACGACAGGTGGGAGATATCGCACCTGTGCATAGGTTTGAATGGCTTGCCCATGACTTAGCCAATACCAGCAGTAGATCCCACGGAGGTGGAGGTTCTTGCACCGAAGGGGATATGTGATCAAGGCCTTTGAAAAAGCGCCCAACCACCTTTTCCTGCGCCACCGACTGCTTTCCGGCCCACGCCCGGTAAGTAGAGATGGCTGCCAGGTGCACCTTATGAGTCGTCGACCGAAGCCCTAGCTGAGATAGGGACCATAGGTAGTCTAGAATGCTGGCGAAGGAACAGGAGGAAGGGTCCAACCCCTTATCCTGACACCAAATGAAGAATCTCTTCCATTTGAAGGCACAGCATTTTCTGGTCGACCGTTTATGGGATGTCTCAACAACGTTGAGGACCTCGTCGGAAAGACCCAAGGCCTGGAACTCTAGCCGCTCAGGAACCAGGCCATCAGGTGCAGGGATTGAAGGTCCAGGTGGAGTACCTTCCCCTGGTTGACTGAGATCAGGTCTGGATGGGCTGGAAGCCGTCTCGGGAGCTTGGAGCTGAGGCCGAGGAGATCTGGATACCAGAATTGATGGGGCCAGTCTGGGGCTACCAGAATCACCTATGCCTTGTCCCTTCTCGCCTTCAGAAGCACCTTGTGGAACAACGGAAACGGGGGAAAGGTGTAGAAGAGGCCTGGGATCCACAGCCTCGAGAAGGCATCCTCCTGCAGCAAGCCCTGCTGAGGGGGCCGGGCATGAAACAGCCTCAGCTTCACATTCTCCCTGGAGGCAAACAGGTCTACCTGAGGAGTGCCCCAGTGGGAGAGCAGATCGTGTACTACCTTCGGCAGGAGAGACCACTCGTGAGATGCAGCACCTATCCGGCTCAGGGCATCAGCCGGAGTGCTGGAGGCTCCAGCCACATGAATGGCTAGGAGATACGCCTCCAGTCTGCTCATGAGAGACCAAGTGCGGAGAGCTTCCTTGCACAGAGGCAAGGAATGCGTCCCGCCCTGGCGGTTTAGGTAGTACATGGTCATGGTGTTGTCCGTCTGGACCTGGACCACCTGACCCCGTACAAATGGAGCGAAGGCGGTGAGGGCTAGTCGGGTCACTTGAAGCTCCGGCAGGTTGATGTGGCATCGAGACTCCTGAGGGGACCAGAGGCCGTGCGCTCTGAGCTCCCCAAGATGGGCACCCCAACCCATCAGACAGGCGTCGGTCGTTAGAGTTACCGTTGGCTCTGGGCAGACAAACGGGATACCCTCCTGCAGATGAGCCGAAACGATTCACCAATGGAGAGTGTTTCTCATCTTCTGGGTCACTATCACTGGCTGATCCAGAGGACTGGAGCGCTGTGACCATTGGCGGGCCAGTCCCCATTGCAGGGGATGCATATGCCAGCGGGCCCAATGGCCCATGCTGGTGCTGGCCGCCATGAGGCCCAGGAAGTCCCAGGCAGGGCGCAATTGCCCAACTAGAAGTGACTAGGCAAAGGAGGAAAGAACCTTGACCCTGTCCGCCGGGAGCCGTGCTCTGGCTCGAAGAGAGTCAAGCTCTGCCCAAATGAACTGAATCACATGCATTGGCACGAGTTCCGATTTGGCCTTGTTGATGAGGAGGCCAATCTGAGAGCAGACCTGGAGGGCCAGATTCCTGGACTGCTCCACTTCCGGCTTGGAAGAGGCTGCAATCAGCCAGTCATCCAGGTAAGGGTACACCCGGACCCTTCGGCGCTGCAGGAATGCGGTCACCACTGCCATGCATTTGGTGAAGACCCTTGGAGCTAGAGAGAGGCCGAAGGGCATGGCCCGGAAATCGAAAAGGGATCCCTCCGCTCTAGAATCGCTGGTGGGATGGACGGACTGAGACATGAAAGAACGCGTCCTGAAGATCCAGAGAACAGAACCACACGCCTCGTTCCAAGGATGGGATGATCTGAGCCACAGTGACCATCCTGAAGGTTCGAGACCTTAGGAACTTGTTCAGGTCGTGTAGGTCTAGAATGGGGCGCCAACCCCCCATCTGTTTTGGGACCAGGAAGTACCTGGACACAAACCCTGGGTCTGATGGAGGATCCGCCACCTCCCTGATCAACTCCTTCTGGAGGAGCAGGGCAATGTCGGCTCGACGGGCTGACAGAGAGGCTGCGGACCCTGTAGCCCCCCCATGGGGCGACAGTTCGATTGGGTGGGGACTGCTCGAACTCCAGAGGCAGACCCTTTCCTACCACTTCCAGCACCCAGCGGTCCGTGGTGATATCGGACCAGGTGGAAAGGAAGTAGTGGAGCCATCCCCCCATGGGGGGAACCCGGGAAGGAGTGATGAGGTTGGGGGTGACACCCCTCAACCCATCACTGGACAGGCTTGGAGGAAGGACCAGCCGCGGAACCTCCTGGACCTTTTCCTCCTGGTTTCCTGTTGGAGGAAGCAGCAGGCTTGGCTTTGGGGTGCCAAGTGTGAGCATGCTGGCCCTGATGCAGTTGTTGCTGGGCCGGACGTGCTGCAGGGGCTGAAGGACGAAAGGGCTCACGCTGCTCCTGGTGGCCTTTGTCTTTCTGGGCAGATGTAACACAGTCCAAGGTGGCACTGGACTTCTCGATCCGCTGAAGATGCCCTCAACCCCGGGACCGAACAAGTCGGTACGCAGGAAGGGAACGTCTGCCAGCTTGTGCTGGGTATCTGCCGTGAAGGTGAGAGCCGCAGTCAAGCTTTCTGGCGACGCATGGCCACTCATGGACGCTTACTGATAGGGCACCACGAGGCCAGCTGGCGTCCAGAGAAGTCTGGAGCTGCTGTTTGGCCACCGCCTCTTCCCTGATCCCGCACCTGCTTGACCCGTAGTTTGGAGGTTAGCCGGGAGATGAGGAATCACCTCATCCAGGGAGCCCAAAAGGGCATGTGAAAAGTGTGCCATCAGAATGGCCGAGCTGGCCTGATGAAGGCCTAGGGAGGAAGCAGCATAGACTTTCCGCCTGGAGTAGTCCAACTTCTTGGACTCCTTGTCGGGAGGCTTGTCCATGTCCCGAGCGTTCCCGGAACACCGGAAAACACTGTTGGTCACGAGCCCTTCCGCAGAGGGGTGTTCCGAGAACCCGGAGAGTGAACCGTTGGGGACTGCATACTTCCGAGCCTTCCTGGCCGAAGGTGCTGGACAAGAAGCTGGCCACTGCCACAGCTCCAGGGACGGGCCAACAATGGCTTCGGCCACAGGGAATGCCTCCATAGGGGAATCCCCTCGGTCCAGTATCTCTGTGAGGGGATACTTGGCCCATTTTGAAACGGGTTCGAGCTTCATCCCAGTGGACTCTGAGATGAGTTGAAGCATGCCAAGGAACGAGGATGGGCTCTCATCCACCAACTGACCCCCAGTGGACTCCAGGTCAAGCGGCCTGGAGAACAAGGAGGAGTCATCATCAGACTCCGAGGAGTCTGCTAACAGCTGCCGAGCGCATGAGCCACCCTCCACCTGCCGAGGTCGAGCGGGAGTGAGGGTGACAGACAACCTATGGGCAAACCCTGACCCAACCAAGAATCCTTGGTCGGGGCCCCCGTCTTCAGTTGTGGAGATGGAGGCTCCACCACAATGGGTGGTGCTGCCGGTTTCGGCTCCTCGACCACTACGAGGGGTTGTTTTTTTCGGCCGCTCCGGTGACAGCCACTTAATGGTCAGGGAAGGCGACACAGTCTGCTTATTCCCGGTCAAAAGGAGCTGCTGCCACATTAGATCCTCGTAGCACCGACGCAATTTGCGCCAGAGCCTATCCTCCGAAGAGGACGACGACGAGGATGAGCAGCGCTGCCGATTTCCATGGTGCCGAGACAGAGACCGCTGATGTCGGCGGGATCAGCTGAACCGGGAAGAAGTCCGAGGCCGAGACCTTCAGTGTTTCCGATAGGTCTGAGAGGGGGCAGGGGAAACCCACTCCTCCCTCGGTTCAGGGACCTTAACCGGGGACTCTGGCACAGGCAAGTCCTTTATTTCCACCGGGGGAACCGGTGAAGAAGGGTTGTCGGCTTCTCCGGTCGACAGCCCGTCCGACAGGTCGAGAAAAATCTCAGCTGTGTCAAGGGGTGTCTTGGCCGGCTGACCTGACGGGGACACCGTGAAGCCAGTGGCCTTAGCCATAACTGCGACAGAAGTAGAGTGTCGACTATCTGGGTAAGGGGACCTCTCCCGCTCCCACGAATGTAGACGGTGGGACTTACCTTTGGGGTCCTTCTTCTTGGACCGAGAGGAATGTCCCAAAGGCCCTTCTCCCTTGGTGTAGAGGGATTGGCAAAGCTCCTTGAAAGAAGCTGTGTAGAAGGAGCCCAAGGAGAGCGGGATAAATGCCACGACCGAGCATGATGATGATGCGGCCTGGGCTGCCTCTTCCTCGATGGCGATCATCTACTCCAGCTGTTCAGCCGAGCCCGCAGCTGCTGACACCGCCCAATGGGCCTCCTTCGACTTGACCAGAGGAAAACGTTTCTCAGGTCGCCCCAACAGCAATCGGGGAGCGCGGTCCTCCAAGACCGAAGCCGAAAAGGATTTGCACAACTCACAAGCCTGTGAGTCATGGCTGAGTCCAAGGCAATAAATGCACGTGGAGTGCGGATCGGTCTGGGACATCATCTGCTCACAGGGGAACTGACGAAATCCGGGAGTTGATTTGTCCATCGCAGCCGTGAGGGAAGATAAAGACCGAAGTCCTGTAAATTTTAAAATACGTTTCGGATCAACCGAAGACTTTGGATCCAGGCCTAAAACGCAAAGCGCAGAGAAGGGAAGAACAGGTTACTCACCTGTAACAGTAGTTCTAGAAGTGTTATATGTTGTTCATCCACACTGTCTGGCATTGTCCCTTTCCCCTTTAAATCTTGCCGGAAGTCTTCAAGCTGGCTCCTCCCACCCACCCAGGTGGTAAATACCTTGGCTCCACCCCATGATGCCAGATCTAGCCTGCTGGAAGCCACGTTGTGCGCCTAAAGCCGGGAGGTTGGGTGGGTGCGTGGATGAACAAATATACCACTCCTAGAAAGTACAGTTACGAAGAACTACTGTAACTGTAGATCTTCGAGAGAGGCTCTTAAGTGGGAAATTACATATAGACTGACACCGTCAAGGCAGGATCCCACGGAAAATCTTCTAGCTAGCGTCCCTGGCTAGGGACCGCCCACATCAGGTGACCGCGCTCATGATGTCGGTATAAAGGGCGGTCCAGAACCCCTCTTCCAGTTCTTTCCCGCCACAGGCCCGGAAGGCCCGGACAAGAGAGAAGCGGATGTTTCCATTCCTGGAAAAAGAGCTGAAAAAGCCTAGGGGGATGGAGGGCGGGAAGGTATTACCTACTGCAAAAGCCTCTCTCGAAGATCTACTGTTATGGTAAGTTCTTACGTAACTGTACTATCTTGCTTCGAGAGGGCTCTTGCAGTAGGTAATTACATATAGGACAGAATTCCAAGCAGTCTGGAACAAATGAAAGGAGGAACTACTTCAAAAAGTAGCAAATAATCTAGCTGGTCTCAAGAAAGGAGGCCTTGCAAGACAGCTAACTCGAAGCCTGCTCTACGGCGAGGGGCAATGTCCAAACTGTAATGTTTAGTAAAGGTGTGGACTATAGTCCAAGTGGCAGCAGCACAGATGTCTGCAGCAGACACGTTCTTGAAACAAGCCGCAGAGGCTGCAACTCCATGAGTGGAGTGACCTCTGACTTGACCCGGGAGGGATGTGTTGTACTTGTCATAGCAGAAGGGATTTAACGTAGATTCCGCTACCACCTTCGGGAGAAACTTAGGATTCATGCGAAGAGCTACTCGCTCTTTGTGAAAAATGAGATAAGGGATTTTGCACATCAGGGCATGGAGCTCGGAAATTCTGCGAGCTGAAGTAATGGCCACCAAGAAGAGCGACTTCCATGATAAAAACTTCAAGTCTGCGGAAGCCGCAGGCTCAAAGGGAGGAAGGGTAAGTTTCTCGAGGACAAAATTTAAGTCCCAAGGGGGAGCTGGAATCCGGACAGGGGGCCTGAGATGAAGGACCCCTCTCAGAAAGGTTTTGGATACCTCCAGCTGGGCAAAAGCCTTATCAGTGAAAGGGACATGGTAGGCTGAAATAGCCGCCATATGGACTTTCAAAGAGGAGTGACTGAGACCCAGGTCGAAAAGATGACGCATGTACTCAAGTAGAATGGTCACAGGACAGGAAAAGGGCTCCACGTTCCTGGACGCAGCCCAGATGGAAAATCTTTTCCATTTCATGGCGTAGGTGGACCTAGTGGTGGGTTTTCTAGCCTCCACCAGAATCTCGGCCACCTTAGGAGAAATGCCAAAATGATATTGAGCTAGGTCTGCAGGAGCCATGCATGGAGTTGAAGGGACTTGAGTGCCGGATGGACCAGGGTCCCCTGATCCTGGGTCAGCAATCCTGGAGATAAAGGAAGAGGAGGAACCTCTGAGTATTGTTGTAGAAGGGAGAACCAGATTTGCCTGGGCCAGAAAGGAGCAATTAGAATCATTCTCACTCTTTCCAAAGCAAGCTTCTGTAGTGCATGAGGGACCAGAGGAATTGGGGGAAAAGCACAGACGAATCTGTCCTTCCAGCTTAGAGATAGAGCGTCGCTCCAGAAAGCGCCTCGCTCTGGAGCGAGCGAGCAAAAGACTGGAAGCTTTGTGTTTTGGGAGGAGGCGAACAGGTCTATCTGAGGAGTCCCCCAAATCTGGAAGATGCTTTTTAGAACTTTTTCGTCCAGTTCCCACTTGTGTGGTAGAGCCGACGTGTGACTTAGTCTGTCTGCCAGGACATTGTCGACTCCCGGAACATGGATTGCCGTGAGGTGAAGGTTGTGAAGTGTTGCCCATTCCCAAACTCTCATTGCTTCCCTGCACAGCGGGTAGGACCGAGTTCCTCCCTGCTTGTTGATGTACCACACCACACACACGTTGTCCGTTTGGACAGCTAGGTGACCGGGAAGGATGAATTAGTGAAGGGCCTGGAGAGCATACAGCACTGCTTGAAGCTCGAGCACACTGGTGTGGAGAACTATCTCCAAGTTTGACCATAGGCCCTAAGTTCGGTGAGGACCCAGGTGGGCTCCCCAACCTTTGCCTAAAGCGCCCGTGGTCAGAGTCTGATCGGGGAGGATGAAAAGGTGACCCCCCGAAAAGGAGTCTCTAACCATCCACCACTGCAAGTCTCTACTATCGGCGAGGACATCAGAACGAGATGATCTTGGTCGTCTACCCGTTGATTCCACCGAGATTGGAGAGTCCACTGAGAGATTCTCATGTGAAGGCGCACGGGCGGAACGGTCGGGATGGCCGCTGCCATAAGCCCCAGTAGATGGAGCACTAACCTCGCCGGAACCCTCCTGTTTTCCGATAAGAGGGAAATCTGGGACTGGAGGGAGGCACCCCTGTCCGGAGGCAGGAAGGCCTTGCACATTGTCGTGTCGAGGATTGCCCCGATGAACTGGAGCCTCTGTGAAGGATCCAGGTCAGACTTGGAATGGTTGATGGTAATACCCAGGCCAGTGAAAACCTGCTGGGTGAGGGAGAGAAATTGCAGGAGTTCCTCCCTGGATGGGGCTGCCAGGAGCCAGTCGTCCAGGTAGGGAAAAACCTGAACTCCCAGAGTACGCAGCTGGGCTGCTACCACCACCAGGCATTTGGTAAAGACTCGGGGAGCCGAGGAAAGACCAAAAGGGAGCACCCGGAATTGGTAGTTGTCCCCCTGGAATGCAAATCTGAGGTACTTTCGGTGCAAAGAGCAAATGGGGATGTGCAAGTACGCATCCTGCATACCCAGTGCGCAAAGCCATTGGCCCCGCCGGAGCAGGGGCAAGAGGGTTTGAAGGGAGAGCATCCTGAACCTCTTGTATTCCACATATAGCTTCAGGAGCTGAGATCGAGAATGGGTCTGAGATCTCCTGCCTCTTTGGTACGAGGAAGAAATGGGAATAGTAACCCGTCCCATGTAGGTGAGGGGGGACAGGCCCTATAGCCTGCTTCGCAAGGAGAGCAGAGATTTCTTCCTTTACCAAAGGAAGATGGTCCCTTGAGTAAGGGGAGTTCAGAGGGGGGTGACGTGGAGGTTTCAGCAGAAACTCTATGGAGTGCCCCTCTGCTATGATCTGAAGCACCCATGAATCTGATATTATCCTCTCCCAACCCAGAAGGCGGAGGGAGAACCTCCCTCCTACTGGTTCCTCCGGAGCGTCCAGAGGTGGTGGGAGAGGGAAGGAGTCAGGTGGTGTGAGGCAGCGCCGCAGCTGGGGCACCTGTTGCTTTTTTAGGCGGCGGGGGCCTGGCAGCTGTAGGGGCCCAAAGTTTAGTGGCCCGCCTTCCCTGAGGTTTCGCTTGAGGCTGGCTGCGTCTGCAAAAGGGACAGCGCTGTGGGGGATGGGGACAGTACATTGAATCAAAAGATTTAAGTGCCGTCCCCTTCTCCTGCAAATCAGTGATGATGTCCTTGACATCACCACCGAAAAGCACAGAACCCCTGAAAGGTGCTTCTTGAATTGCTGACTGCACCTCTGGGACCAGACCTGACACACGGAGCCATGCGTGCCCGAGAAGACTTATGACGCGAGCATGAGCTCCGTCCTGCAGTGTCCATCTGCGCCGTAGGTCGCCTCAGAATGTGACGACTGGCCTAACGCAGCAGACGGGACTACAGGTCAGGCTAACCCTGCTTCACTTGGGAGTCAGGCAAGGAGTCAATCTTAGATTCCACCTGGGTAAGGACAGCCTTCAGGTAATCCCCCATATGTGCTACATAATTCAGGGCCCAAATCCCCAGTGTGGAAGAAGCGTAGATCTTCCTTCCATACTAATCCAGAAGGCGGGATTCCTTATCCGGGGGAGACAAGCTCAAGTGTTTCGGGTGTGCGGACCGGCCGTGAGCGGCGCTAATCACAACCGAGTCTGCACGGGGGTGAGACTCTAAGAAGTCTACACCCTCTGGAGTCTGGTATAGCCTGTTCGACTTCCTAGGAAGTGGGGCCAACGCCGACGGTTGCTTCCAAATAGTGGAAACAAGGTGGGTGTGAAGTTCGATCCAGGGTGGCACTAGGGTAGGAGATGTAAGGGGCAAGTCCAGATGTTCGGTGAGTTTAACCCGTTGAGGATCTGGCTCTAAGGAGTGCCACTGACGGACTTCCTGGATCTTTCTGAGCAACTCCGTGAAGGAAGGATCCTCCGGAGGAGTCCTCGGCCGGGGCTTGGACGGAGAGCGCGGCTCGTCGTCTTTCTCAGAACACCCATCGGAGGCCTCCGAGGAGTCCGAGAGAGAAGAATAAGAGGAATTTGAAGCAGAGTAAGACTCCCTAGCTCGTCCAGGGGGAGGAATGGGTTCCTTAGGGGGAATCCCAGGACGCGTGTCCTGCCCCTCTCTGGATCCTGAGGGCAAAGCCCAGGAATCCGGAGGTGGAGAGGGAGTATGCTGTCTGGGGCGTATGGGAGCTGGTGGTGGCACCGTCGCTGTAAGACAGCTCTCGACTTCCTTGGTGAGCTGAGCCTTGGCCTCAGCCCACCAGGAGGCAAGAGACTTCTGGAGATCCACCGCGCCTATGGGCGGGGAGGAGGAGGAAGGATGTTGCAATGGATTAAACCAGAGAGTATCCGTAACCCAGCTGCGGAATAACGGAGCGGGTACCGCGCGCCTGAGGAGTCGGCGCCGGGTACTGCGGTGCAGAATACTGAGGACCTGGGAAAACCGGCGTCGGATAGGACGGCGGATACCCAGGAACTGGAGGAGCTGCTGGAGCAGACGGCCCAGCCGGGTACTCCACGGGTGGATCCGCTGGGACAGGCCCGTGGGGTGGAGGGCCCGATGGAAGAGGTATATCCCCCGCCGGCGTCGGAGGGGCTGGTGTTGGAACCGGCATCGAAGGAGCCGGCACCGGCATCGGAGTTGGCATCAGGGGAGCCAGCGTCAGATCCGGCTCTGAAGGAAGAGGATCGGACGGTAGCCCAGGATCCCGAGCCTCATCTGGGGATGGAGAAGAAAAATCCCCGGGGTCAGGCAGGGGGGGCTCGGGCTCTCCTGACGGCAGCAAAGGCTGCGGGGAACCTGGTACAACAGGCAAAGCAGGGTGTGCCATAGGCTCCGAGGCCCGGCGCACGTCGGTGACATGTGGCTTACAGGCCGTATCCCGGCGGACGCCAGAGGAGCCGGTGTCCGACTTCGGGAGTCCCTTGTTGGAGACGGGCCGAGGGTGGGAAGAGGCCTGGTCCAAGGGGGACACTGCTGTGCGCCGCCCCGAAGGGTCGAGCATCTTAGCGGCCTTTTCCCGGCGGACATCGAAGGAGCCAACGTCTGGCTTATCGGAGGCGCCCGTACCAGTAGGCCACAAGCCTGCGGCGGTACCGTGGGCTGGAGCCTCCTTTTGCCTGGAGGCACCCGGCGGGCTCGAGTGTGAACCTGACAGGCGGGCCGATGCCTCCTCCAAAGCCTTGGAGGCTGCCGTCGGGCGATCCCCGGAGGGGATGTTACCTTGCCCGCGACCCCGGCCTGAGTCGCGGAGGAGGAGGCCTTCTCCCAGTGCCTTTCCTTGTCCCACTTCTTGTGCCCTTCAGGGGAGGTTAACGCCTGCCTAAGTTTCTTCAACTCCTTCTCCATCGCGGACATCTTCTTTTTGAGGAGATGGGCTTTGAGGGACTGCTGGCGTCGTCTGCGGGTGGCCACGCTGAATCAAAGGCAGTGCGGACACTTGTCAACCACGCGGTTGGGGCCTAAGCAGAAGAGGCAGAGGGAGTGACCGTCTTTGTGAGGTAGTTGGGCGCCGCACGAGTCACACATTCTTTGAAGCGGACGACATAAACCGACATTCACCTGACGAAAGAAGAATAAAATTCTACACTGAAAACTTTTTCGGAAAAACCGATGAAGTAACAGGACTGAGTGATAAGAACTTAACCGTGAGGTGCTGCACGAAAGGACGGGGGAAAGAACTGAAGGCGGGGTCCGGACCGCCTTTATACCGATGTCGTGATGACGCCAGTCACCTGATGTGGGGGTGAACCTCGCCGGGACTGCTAGCTAGAGATTTTTTTCAGGGTCCTGCCGCGTCAAGCGCCAGTCCTATATGTAATTACCTACTGCAAGAGCCCTCTCGAAGTAAGATCTACTGTTACAGGTGAGTAACCTGTTCTTCTAGGAGTGTGGATATGTTGTTCATCCACTCTGTCTGGCAGACTCCTAGCAGTTCTCCGGGAGGAGGGAGGCAAGGCGCACACCCCCCTACTTAGGAAACAGAGATTGGAGAAACGAGGCCCCAAAACCAGCATCATGTCATGACTCTAGGTCGATGTGGTAATGGGTAATAAAGGTGTTTGCTGACTTCCAGGTAGCAGCCCGACAGACTTCCTGGATAGGGATGTCCCTGGAAGCAGCCACCGAAGCAGCAGTATGGCAGGTAGAATGAGCCCTTATCCCTTTGGGAGGCTCCTTGCCGCCAATTCATAACACAGACTTATGCATGATGTACTCCATCTTGCAATAGTGCGTTTAGCTGCAGGTCTGCCAGAAGTGGCTTCAGCGTAGGTGACAAACAGCTGGCAAACCTCTCCCGGAATTTCTGCCGTCCTTTCCTTATAGTAGGAAAGAGCATGCCTGAGGTCCAGAATATGGAGCCTGTACTCGGCATCCGAGGTGTAGTCAGGGTAGTATACCGGCAGAGTCAACACCTGGTTGAGGTGAAACTCTGACTCCACCTTCGGAAGGAATTTCGGGTGGGGGCGCAGAACAACTTTGTCACTGTGAAAGACCAGATAAGGGGAGTCCACCTAAAGCTCCTGGAGTCCCTTGTCCTTCTGGCTGACGTGACAGCCACCAGGAAGGCAGTTTTCCACGACAAGTGCGAGAGCTCGCACTTGTGCATGGGTTCGAATAGCTTGCCCATGAGCTTTGCCAAAACCAGCAAAAGATCCCACTGAGGTGGAGGTTCACACACTGGAGGGGATATGTGATCTAGGCCTTTGAAAAAGCACCCGGTCACCGCCTCCTGAGCTAACTGCCGGGCTGACCGCCAGCCTGTAAGCAGAGATGGCTGCTAGGTGCATCCTAAAGTGTCGATGATCAAGACTCCTTTGGAGAGGAAACCAAAGGTAGTCTAGAATGTTAGCCACAGAGCAGGATAAGGGGCCCAGGCTTTTTCCCTGACACCAAATGGAAAATCTTTTCCATTTGAAGGCATAACATTTCTTGGGCGATTCTTTTCGAGATGCTTCCACCACGGTGTAGACATCCTCAGAAAGACCCAAAGCCTGGAACTCTAGCCGCTCAGGAACCAGGCTGTGAGGTGCAGGGATTGAAGGTCCGAGTGGAGGACCTTCCCCTGGTTCAGTGATATCAGGTCCGGGTGTGTACACAGCCGCTCCAGGGCCCTGCAGCTGAGGCTGAGGAGATCTGGATACCAGAACTGGCGTTGCCAATCTGGGGCTACCAGAATCACCTTCACCTTGTCCCTCCTCATCTTGAGTAACACCTTATGGATCAAAGGAAATGGAGGGAAGGCGTAAAAGAGGCCTGGGATCCACGGCCTCGAGAAGGTATCCCCCTGCAGCGAGCCCTGCTGAAGGGGGTGGGCATGGTACAGCCTCAGCTTGGTGTTCTCCCTGGAGGCAAACAGATCCACTAACGGTTTGCTCCAACGAGATAACAGGTCGTAAGCTACCTCTGGATGGACAGACCACTCGTGGGATGTCTGGCCTATGCGGCCGAGAGCATCCGCCAGCTGGGTCAAGACTCCTGCCACATGGATGGCTAGGAGATCCGCCTCCAGCCGGCTGATGAAGGTCCAGATCCAGAGCGCCCCCTTGCACAGCAGACGGGAGTGAGTACCGCCCTGTTTGTTGAGGTAGTACATGGTCGTGGTATTTTCCGTCTGGACTTGAACCACTTGACCCCGGAGCTGAGGAGCGAAAGCTGACAGTGCCAGTCTGACTGCTCTGAGCTCCAACAGGTTGATGAGGCATCGGAACTCCTCAGGAGTCGGTCGTAAGGATGACCGTCGGCTCAGGGCGGACAAATGGAACTCCTTCCTGCAAATGGCTCGGGACGGTCCACCATTGGAGAGCGTCCCACATCCTCTGGGTGACTGTGATCAGCTGGTCGAAGAGACCCTGACGCTGAGACCACTGGGCAGCCAGCTCCAATTGAAGGGGGCGCATGTGCAGTCTGGCCCAACGGACCACTGAGGTGCACGCCACCATGTAACCCAAGAGGCGCAGGAAGTCCCGGGTAGGGTGCAAGTGCCCAACCAGAAACGAAGGCAAAGGAGGAGAGAACCTCCGCCTGTCCGCCGAGTCGAGCTCTGTCTCGGATGAAGCCCATCACCTGAGAAGGTACGGTTCTGATTTGGCCTCGCTGATCAGAAGGCCCAAGTGAGAGCAGGTTCGAGGGTCAGGTCCTGGACCTCTCCACCTCCTGAAGGGAGGAACCTGCCAGGAGCCAGTCATCTAGATAGGGTAAATACAAACCCCTGACGCCGGAGATGGCTGCCACCATCATGGCGCATTTGGTGAAGACCCTTGGGGCCGATGATAGGCCAAACGGCATGGCTCTGAACTCGTACAGGGTCCCTTCGACCCTGAAGCGGAGGAACCGCTGGTGGGATGGACGGACGGATTGGGACGTGTTAAAAAGTGTTCTGAAGATCCAGTGTACAGAACCACATGTTTCGCTCCAGGGATGGTATGATCTGGTTCGGAGTTACCATCTGGAAGGTGCGAGACCTGAGATACTGATTCAGGTCGTGGAGATCTAGAATGGAGCGCCAACCCCCATCCGCTTGGGCACCAGGAAATACCTGGTGACGAGCCCTAGGTCTGAAGGAGGATCTGGCACCAGGGCCACCGCCTCCTTGAGGAGGAGTAGCGCAATGTCGTCCCAAAGGGCAGACTGGGTGCCAACTGAGATCCTTTCCTCCCGTGGGGCACGGACTCGGCTGGGAGGGTACTGCTCGAACTCTAGGGGCAGACCCTGCCCGAACACTTCCAGAACCCACCTGTCCGAAGTGATACCGGACCAGAAGGAAAGGAAGTGGTGGAGCCGGCCCCCCACGGGAGGACCCAGAGATGCCGTGACGGGTGCGGGGAAGGCCACCCCCGACCCGTCACTGTGCAGGCTTAGAGGAGGAGGAAGCGCCTGGACCAGCACCTCGGCCTCCTCTGCGGGGCTGCTGGAGACCTTGCTTGGGCCTAGGGTAACAAGCTTGAGCCTGATGCTGTTTGTTGCCCTCTCTGGAAGGAGGGCTGTCTGACCGCAGGGGAAGAATGCTGAAAGGGCTTCTTCTTGCGCTTCTGCTGGTTCTTGCCACCCTTAGCAGAGGTGGCATCTAAGGTGGCATTAGATTGTTCAATGCGCTGAAGATGACCTGCCACTCCTGGACAGAAGAGGTCGGTGCCAAGGAAGGGCACGTCAGCTGGCTTGTGTTGAGTATCCACTGGAAAGGAAGATAACCTCAGCCAAGCCCTGCAGTGAGAGGCTACCGCTGCGGCTAGTGAACGGGCACAGGAATCCCCAATGTCCAGAGCTGTCTGGAGCTGTTGCTTGGCAACAGCCCAGCCCTGGTCCCGGACCTGCTGGACCGTGGTCTGCATGTCTGCTGGGAGATGAGGAAGAACTTCATCCAACGACCCCAAAAGGGCATGAGAGAAGTGTGCCATGATCACTGCTGAGCTTGCCTGACGAAGGCCCAGGGATGATGCCACATAGACCTTCCGGGTCGAGTGGTCCATAAGTTTGGACTCCTTGTCCGGAGGGCGGTCAGTATCCACAGAGCTGCCCGTTAGCCTGAATACTGAGGCAGTCACAAGGCTTTCCACAGAGGAGTGCTCAGTAAACCCCGCCAAGGACCCTGTGGGCACCGCGTACTTGTAGGCAGACGGAACCGGGCAGGAGGCTGGACGCTGCCAGAGCTGGGCCAATTATGGCTTCGGCCACTGGAAAGCCTCTCCGTCGGTATCCCCCCTAAGAATATCCGTGAGGGATATTCCGCCTTCTTCTGAATAGGCTGCAGAGGCATTCCCGTGGACTCTGAGATGAGTCGAAGGAGGAAGGAATTTCTTCCAAGCCTGACACAGACAGCTCATCATGAGAATGAAGGCCGGTATTATCCGAATCAGAGGAGTCCAGATACAGAGGCTTCCCACCTAAATCTCCCTCGATACGCCTCTGGTGATCAGGGGTGACCGTAATCGACAGTCTGTGAGGAAGACCTGAAGACTGTCGGTCCTCCTTAGAGGGGACCCCTCCCAGGGGCAGTTTAGGTGGAGGTTCCACCAAAATTGGTGGGGAGCCTGTAGCCGGCCGAGCCGGAAGGCACACGGGGGCCCCCGAAGGGACCGGAGCCTTAGAAGCCGAAGAAGTCAGTGTCGGCTGAAGAGGCTGAGGCCAAGTGATAGCCGGAACCGCTGGGGTAGCCGGCTTCTGGCCTGTCAGCAGAAGTTGCTGCCACATAAGATCCTCATAGTGTCGATGGAGCTTCTGTCGAAGTCTCTCCTCATCAGAGGAGGATGAGGAACGGTGGCGGCGCCTCTTCTGGGAGTGTTTGTGTCCCTTCTTGGGTCTACCGACCGAAGTGTACTTACTCCTCGATAGAGATCGACGGCGTCGGCTCTGTCGGTCAGGGGACATGGAATTCAGTGAAAACCGTGGTTCCGCCCTGGCCCTCAATCAGATACCAAGGGGCGGGTTTCCTTGTCGGAGAAAGAGAGAAGAGGCGCTTCTCCAGAGTCTCGTCGACAGGCATCGGCGACAACGGCTCGATCGGGTCGAAAGAAATCTCGGCCAGCTCAGCCGTGTCCTCGACTTCCGTGCCTTGTCCAGATGGAAGGTCTGAAAAAATGGCAGCCGAGGAGGCGATCTCGACAGTAGTCGAGACCCCTTGCTCCTGGAAGTGGACCACTCTCAGTCCCAAGAGCGTCTTCTTCGGCTCAAAGAAGATGTTTTTTGATCCTTCTTTTTGGATCGGGAGGAGTGCGAGCCCAAGGGCACCTCACCCTTTGTAGGGAGAGACTGGCACAACTCCCGGAAGGATCCTGTGATGGTGGAGCCCAAGTTGAGCAGCACGAAGAAGCTTCGGTTGCCAGGCTTGAGCATTCCTCGGCCGCCATCTGCTCGAGCTGCTCGGGTAGATCCCGCAGTCAGGAAACCGCCCACCTGGCCTCCTTCGATTTCACCCCGTGGATTGCAAAGCCTGTCTCCCAGCTTCAGGCGCGCTTTGATGGTCCTCCAGAATGGTGGGATGGAAGGCAGAGCAAATAGGTACTGCGAGGTATCGTGCACATGAGGCAGTAACGCATCGACGAGGTGGGGGTCGACGCGCCGACATTTTTGTCCACAAGGACACCGTGAAACCTGGGACGATCATCATCCATGTCCGAAAAGTTCGATCAGACTCAGATACTCTCACGAAGTTTTAAAGCGAGAAGATGCGGTGAAAACAGTTGCTTAGACTCCAGGGGCTCAATCACTACAAAAAAAGCACGAGGGAACCTGTATCTTCTAGCGGAAAGGAAGATCTGGCGTCATGGGACGGAGCCGAAGTATTTACCACCCGGGTGGGTGGGAGGAGCCAGTTTGAAGACTTCCAGCAAGAGTTAAAGGGGAAAGGGACAATGCCAGACAGTGTGGATGAACAACATATCCATGCACCTAGAACCTGAGTTTCCAAGCGGTAAAGAAGATCTGGCATCATGGGGCAGAGCTGAGAGTTTTACCACCTAGGGGTTGGGAGGAGCCAGCTTGAAGACCTTCCGGCAAGATTTAAAACGGCAAGGAACCTGCCAATAAGTGTTGATTGAACAAAATATCCACGTCCCTAGAAACCCGTGTTCCGCACTGACCAAGGAACTACTTCCACTGCCCTGTTTTTAAGAAGGCCCACTTTTTTTTATTTTATTTATTAAATTCTCGGATTACAAATACCTTTGAGCAGAAACTGCTCGTTTACAAAGGTTCCACGTTAAAGGATGAGGGTCAACATACATACAGAGGTAGTAAAAGAATGCACAATAAACAACCAAAACAACTAAAAGAAAAAATAAAGATACTCAGTTATAACATACTTTGAGATAATATTCATAAAACGAGCAGCTTGAGTAGGCAGCTGGCTGCGGTAACAATAAGAGAAAGAGGGCACCATAGGCAGTTAGTTTTGCAGGCATGTGACCGGGAGAGGAAATTGGCAGGCTAATGTGCCACTGTCTGATGGTAGTGGAAAATGTCTTGTACCAGTGGAGATGTGAAGCAGGAAAGGAGTCACAAGGAAGGCCTAGTGCCAGAGGGAATGAGATTGGGAAAGGGCGGGCTGTGAGACATGAGTGAGCTGGGAGGTGTTTAGAGAGATCTCTGTTCAACAAAGCAGTCACACTGAGTGGCAGAGGTGAGGTAAAGTTTGAGATTCCTTTTGAAGGGTCCAAGTGTAGTAGAGGAAAGTGATACTTTATTGAGGGAATTGAACCATTGAGCAGCTCTATAGATAAAGGACCGCTGACCCATGGAGGTACGACATCTGGGAACCTGAAAGGTTAGAGATTGGGCACCATGTGTTTGTTGAGTGCCACTGTAGGTAGTAAGGAGTGAGCTAACACCAGGTGGCATGAGACCAAGGAGAATCTTTTGGGTAAGCAGGTCTGGTATTGTATTCTGCTGCGAGGGTAGCCAGCTGGCCTGTGCATAGAGGTCACAGGTGTGAGTTAGTCGGGCTGCACCTGTCAGTAGTCTACAGGCTTTGTTGAGAGCAACTGAGATCCCAGTGAGGGCACTTGCTGGGGTAGAGCCACAGATGGCAAGGCAGTAGTCAATGATAGAGGTGACAGAGCTGTAGATGGCTCGCTTAAGGCATCTGCAGGCATACAGTGCTTGTGTTGTGTAGTAGTCCAATCCAGATATTAGGCGGTCTTGGCAACAGTGTCAATATGCCGAGTGTAGGAGAGGGTGCTATCCAGGGTAATACCAAGGTACTTGAACTCCTTGACATGTTCGAGGTGGGTTCCCAGCGTGGTTCTTGATGGTGAGAGACAGAGAGTTGTGCCTGCTCTGTTGGTTACAGAAGGACATGGCTTTAGTCTTGCTGTGGTTCAGGACAAGTTCATGACAATTAAACCAGTCTTCGATGCGACTGAAGTCGAGCTGCAGCTGGGATTCAAGGACTGTAATGTCATGGTGGCTGGAAAACAGGACTGCATCGTCTGCGTATAGTAATATTTTTTGGTGGCAGGCACTGGGGAGATTGTTGATGAGGAGGGAGAGGAGTAGAGGGCCCAGAATAGACCCTTGGGGGACTCCGGAGCGGACCGGTTTCTCATCCGAAGAGATCCCTGCAATCCTTACACGTTGGATCCGATTATCAAGGTAGCTGGTGAACCATGGAAGGGCATCGCTGGAGATCCCAAAGGAGGACAGTTGCTTGAGCAGTAGGGGGTGGTTAACTGTGTCGAATGCCTTGGTAAGGTCTATAAATACTGCCTCTCCACAATTCCCTTTGTCAAGCGTGGCATGGATGAAGGCTGTAAATTCCAGTAGTGCAGTGGTGGTGCTGTGCCCTTTTCTGAAGCCATGCTGCTCTGGGCACTGTACATTGTACTTATCCAGGAATTCAGCTAGTTGGCCCGACACTATTCGCTGCAGCGCTTTGGATAGTGGGGGGAGGAGTGAGATAGGTCTGTAATTGGTGTGCAGTGTCCTATCTCCGCTTTTGTGAACCAGTGTGACAGTGGCTTTCTTCCACAGAGAGGGGAAATGGCCCAAACTAAGCGAGAGATTAAAGATCTTTGTAAGTGGTTCTAAGATTTCGTCGAGGACTTGTGCCAGCAGTTTCAGGTCAAGGGAGTCATCACTGTACCTTGTTTGCCAATGGCCTTTTGAATGTATTTTCTAGCTACTTGTGGTGGGACCTCCTTAAAAAAAAAAACTTTGGGGTTGTACGTTCTAGTTGGGGGTAACTTGGGAGGAGCTGGAGGAGGTGTCAGAAAAATTTGGTGGAAGGACACTGTCCAGGTTTGTAAATGCATTATTAAAAGTGCTGGTGATGATACCTAGGTCAGAGTGGAGTGCCATGAAGGTTGAGCATAGTGGGTGGTGCTTTAGGATCCTTGCCTGTGAGTTCTTTCATGTTGTTCCAGAATTTGTTTCCCTGGCCCCAAGAGTTGGTCAGAGCCTCTTTGTAATAGCTGCGTTTAGCATTCCGTATTCTTTGAGTGCAATAATTTCTGGCTGCTTTGTATAATTGTATGTTTACTTGCATCGGAGTTGCACGAGCACAATGCCAGAGGTGGTCTCTGTGCTTGAGCAGAGTTAAAAGGTCAGTTGTAACCCAGGGATTGGTCTGTCCTTTGACCTTCATCTTTTTCACTGGTGCATAGATGTCACAGGCTTCGTTGAAACGTTTGATAAATAGGTCCAGAGCTTTGTTGGTGTCACTGAGGGAGTCAAGCACTGCCCAGTTCAGCACGGTTAGATGGGATTTTAACAGCTGGAGGTGCCCTTGTTTGATAACCCTGGCATAGGTAAGCTTGGGAGGGGGCTTGTGGTATTTGTTTGACCAGCAACAGATGACAGACGAGTGGTCACTTATTGTATCCGGGAGTACAGAAACACTGGAGATGCATTCAGGGTGGTTAGACAGAATCCAGTCTAGAAGTGTAAGGGAGCCTGTCCTATAGTTACACCTAGTGGGGGCATTGACCAGTTGAGTGAGGTGATGCGCCGCAGCTGCATCCTTATAGGTAGCGGCCTCAGCGGAGAGCCAGTTAATGTTAAAATCACCCATGATTATGGTTTCAGAATTATGCTGCTGGACCCTTCGATATTTCATGATGCTATGGAAGCCAGCAGCCTGGTCTCTTGGGGGTAGGTAAACCGAGATGACAGTGAGTTCCTTGTTATGTGCACCAAGAAGGATTTTGATTGTGAGGACCTGAGAGGAGTTGCTCAGGCTGGGGGATGGGATGATGTGACCCATAAGGGTATGCTTAAGATAGATGGCGCAGCCCCGGCCCCGTTTAGCAATCCTGTCTTGCCTGAAAAATGCAGTAGCCAGGGATAGAGACTGAGGTATCAGGGATTTTAGGGTTTAGCCATGTTTCCACAACTGAGAGGACATCAGGGTTGTGCTGTAGGATCCATGTTTGGAGGGAGTCAAGTTTGTTGAGGATGCTGCAGGCATTGATGGATGCCATGGTGAGTGTTCCTGTCCTTCTGCTTGGTGCCACTGCTGGCTGCCCAGGTGGTCCTGGGTTGAGGTGAACATTTCCTGAGAGCAGAAGCAGCATAAGGAGAATTTGTAGGAGAAAGGATTTCAGCATCTTGTAGATACCTGGTGGTTAAGTCATAAGCCAAAAGAAATTATCAACAGCTGAGGTCCAGAGTCACAGAATGTGTTAGAATTCTGCAGGTGATGAACTGTGCCTGTGCATATGCAGGATGTGAAATCCTTTTGTCTGCATGCTTCTTTGTCATTCAAAGAGGTTGTTGAAAAGCCAACATACAGATCATGGAGCAGGTCAGACGAAAATGTGGATTCAAGCAGATCTAGAGTCACTGAGTTTGTCAGACTTAACTGCTTGACTTATGTTTTGCTTGGGATAGCTTCCAAAAAGTTGATTTTTAAATGAAAAATGCAGATACCTGGTTGTGATGTTTTGCAGAAATCCAGTTCAGGAGACTTTCATGGATGTAGTGAGCAAGAATGGTGTAGTTACTCCAAGCAGAAAACCATGTAAATCCACAAAAACTAAGCTACAGACACAGACAAGCAGCCACTACAAACATACCTCCAGCATCCTTTCTCCGAAGTGAGGTGGTCTGACTGAATGATTGACAGACTGTGCTGTTGCTTGGGCGGAAGGTCTGAGGGAATCTCCACAAAGTTGAGAGAGTACTCTTCTCGAACAATCTGGAGAACCCACTTGCATGTAGTGATAGACTTCCACTGGTCGTAAAACTGAGTCAACCTCCCTCCCACTGCCAAGGAGAAGTCCACCTCAGACAGCTGAGGTGAGACAGGGGCCAGACTTTCAGAAGGTGGCACTGGATGCTTTTGGCCCTTGTGCCTTCCGTTGCATTTTCTTTTGTAGCTGGGAAGACTGGTGCTTGTTTGGAGCTCCTTGGCCTCTTCCTCAAATGGACTGCCTGTTACGAAAAAAATGATGGCTTCTGCGCCCCTCTGCGGAGTTGAAGGAGCCGACCTGGCTGTTTTAATGGCAGTACTGGTTTTCTGAGAGGCCTTCAGGGCTTGTTCTATCCGTTGGCCAAACAGATACATACCATCAAAAGGGACATTCATCACCTGCTGTTGAGCATCACAGGAAAACGATGTACGAAGCCAGGAATGTCTTCTAACACAGATTTCAGCAGTGGTCGCCCTGGATGCTGTGTTGTGTGCATCCATGGAAGCTTTTAACTGATGGCTATTACATTCTATATCCCGGTAACAGTCTGTCAAATCTCACATCTAGAGTCAAACTCTGGGAGGCTTTCCACTAGGGATTTAAAGGAAGTCCAAAGGGCATAGTCATATTGAGAGACGTGTCCTTGATAACAGGCAATACGCATGCCCAGAGTTGCAACTGCGAAGGCCAGTTTCCCCATGGTATATATCTTACGAGATTCCTTATTGATAGGACGTGCTGATACTTCCTGAGGGAGAACAGCTTTGTCATTTTCAGCAAGGACGACCAGTCCATTATGATGGGTTGTGAGGCCAAATGAGTCTCTCCTTGGGTGGGACACATTTCCTATCTATGGACTTGCAGATAGAAAGGATAAGGGAAGGTCTCGCCCATACATCTTCAGACATGACCTCGAAGGGTGGGTGGGGTGGGGGGCAGATGGCGAAAGTTCACTGGAATAATAGAAACATGGAGCAACTCCAGGCGCAAAAGTCTACTGGGGTCCAAAATGTTTGAAGAGGCAGGGTTGTCCTCATATTCCTAAGTGAAGACTGGAATGAGAGAGATCCTCCATTGGGTTCTCAGCTGGTATTGAGAGTTTACCATCCAAGCTGTAGAACGAGTCTCCATCACCCTCTTCAGAAATTAAAAGGTTGAACTCAGACTCATCCTGCTCCAAATAACCCTCAGTGGGGCCGGGAGCAACCCCCAGAAAGCCACTGCCTGGTCTAGTAAAAGGATAAACAGGAGACGCTGGAAAAACGGCATGGGACATGGGGCCGATCCACGAGGAGCCAGCACCGAGGCTGCCTGAAGATCCAACCCAGACCTAAAAGAAAGAGAAGGGAAGGGGGTGGTACCTGTGCTGGCCCCTAAAAGGAAACAGAGTGAGGGAGGAAAGGCATGTGGAACCAGCGCCAGCTACGCTGACACCAGCAAGGGAGAAGATAAAGTTGCTGGCACTGAGCACTTAACCTGCCCCGAAAGACCCAACCGTGGTCCCAAGGCCTGAAGACCCTGGAACTGGATCTGCAGGAAGGAGCAAACGAGACAGATGCTGTACCCACTGCTCCATAAGAACAGCACAATGATGAAACTGCCCACTGGAAACCTAATGCGAGGACAGAGCAGGGCTCAGATGACAAGAATCAGCGCGATCGTGAGCGGCAAATGTTGGGGAACCGGACAGGTCTGGAGACAGCCTGCCACTCTTGACCACCCAAGACCTTTTGGCAGACATACCAGACGGTGACCTCGAGTAGTACTGCTTCTTCCTCTTCTGATGGGAAAAGGAAGAAACAAAGGAAACATAATGACGGCAGAAAAAGACCAGAGGTCCATACAGTTTGCCAAATTCTCTACAATCCCTGGAACCTACTGTTCCTTCAGGGTAATAACCCTCCCCGTCCTCTCTCTATTCTCCTCCTTGGCCTGCCACCCCCGGTACCCACTGTTCCCTTCATTATGTGCCAGCCCTGCTTGAATCCTCTGACCGTTTTTGCTCCCATTTCAGCTGACAGACACTTCCAAAGTTCCACCACCCTTTCTGTAAAGTAGTACTTCCTCACATCTCTCCTGAACCTACCTCTTGTTAATTTACATTCGTGTCCACATGACCGCAAATTGGTATTCAAGCTAAATAGTTCCCCGCAGTTCACTTTGTTAATTCCTTTAAGGAAGTTGAAGGTGTCTATCAAATCTCCCCTCTCCCTTCTGGTCTCCAGTGAGTACATATTTAGTGCCTTGAGGCGCTCCTCATAGGATCTGCCCTGCTGGCCCTGAATCATTTTTGTTACTCTGTGCTGCACTGTCTCCAACCTATTCTTATCCTTTCTGAGGTGAGGACTCCACAACTCAGCGCAGTACTCTAGGTGAACTCGAGCCAGAGCGGTGCTGGGTCCCCGACCTCCTGGATCGGGTCCGCTTCTTTTTGTGTTTACAGGAAGACTGTCCTTTCTCCCAAACACCAGACTGCCTGGGGTTGCGCCCCCCCCCGGAGAGGGCAGTTTCCCCAGACACAGCCCAGCTACCACAGCAGCCTTCCAATGGAGATTTCCCTACAGTCACCATTTCCATCCATGGTCGTCTCCTTTGATCGGTACAGCGGAGAGGAAAAATAAAATTGTTTTAAAAAAAACAAAACAATAAATCACAGTAAAAACTGAATGACTAAATGCTGTTGTCATACAGACATGAAGATCCGACTCCCAGGGGGCGAGTTATGTCGTCAGAAGCTCATGTGGTGGGGAAAAAAGGAACTGAGGCGGTTGGAGGGTTGACACTGAGGTAGCTTACACAGGTGCGAGCCGGTGCTGCACACGCGAGGTCCTATCTCGGCGTCGGCCCTCCAGAAGATTTCTGGCTCTCGCCTGTAACCCAGCAGTATGAATAAATGGTGAGGCATCTGAGTCCAGGAAGATACTATATTACTCTGGATGCACTGATGGTGTGATTGTATTTGTAAGTGAGATGAGGGTTTGTGTGTGTGAAATGAAAGTCTGAGTAAATGTGAGTGAGGATGGTCAGCAGTCTAAGTTAAAGAAGGCAGAAGAGGTGAAGACCTTAGAGTAACAGAATTAGGAACTGTTTTATGGGAATGTAGGATGACATAATGGAATTAGTCTGCAAGGTTTATAAATGTGTTTTATGAAAGCAAAAAGTAGGGTTTATGGCAAACGTATCATGTGGTATGAACTAATGTGATTCAATTCCTACCCTATGTAGTAGAGGGGATTTAGGGTACTGAAGTCACCCAGCCAGCTGCCCACTGCCTTCACTGGTATGAACCTACTTTTGGGGCAATAGAAACAAGAAGGTTTGTTTATTTAAAGTTACTTGTGGCTTTTTGTTTCATGGGCACGTTTGTGCCATCTCAGTTACAAGGAGTCCCAAAATTGGTATACCCTATCACGTAACGTGCAAGGTTTTTTCATGCCATACTACTTATTAAGCATATGAGGTTCAGAATTTTTGTTTTCACTCTGCCTTCTCTGAGAAGGGGGAGGGGGACAACTTTCTGAAAGAGGTGCCTCAAACAAAAAATGACTAAGACAGGGTTTAATCTGTAATTTACCTTCTCAATTTCTTGAGTCAGCCTTTGCTGGAGAGGATGTGACTGGCTGAGATGAAGTACACTGTAATCGAACACCCTTTCCTTTTAGGAACGAGCAAAATGAAGTTTGTATTCTGAAACTAACCTTTTTATTTTCAGCATTTGAAGGTTTTAACATTTTATCATATGAATGTGATTCCCTTGTGTTATGTGCATGTGTTCTATACATCTATAGTATGGAAATGGTACCGTCTCTTGAAGGAGGGGGGTCCAAACACCCCAAACCTTTGACTGTTGATTCCTTACCAGAGTTTTTACATGCCATGGTATAACAATTTAACTGCCTCAGATAGCATTTTTTTTTTTTAATCATAGAATGTTGCTTTCTGGCCGTTTCTACAGTCAGTTGATTTTATGTAAATGGGATTGTATGGTTAAAGGCAACTAAAAAACAAAACAAAATAAACCCAATAAATCCCTTTAGTAATGGCAATGATAAGGCAATCTCTCTGCAAAGCGTGCAGAGATGGGATTGGGGCATGGAGATCGGGGGAGGGTGAGGCACACTTTTTTCGAGCACCCCACTCCCAGAATCTGTGATAAGCCTCACAGAGAAAAAAATGCCATTTATCTTAGCAGCTTACAGAGGCAAAACAAATCAAGCCCATTTACTGAACAGTTTAACTACGTGGAAGAAATTACAGCTGCTATCCAGAAATTGAAATTCTTCTGTATGCAGGTTCAGGAATTTGTTTTATGCCGTGCCTGATGTGCTTATGGAGGTCATCAGAGGGCAGACAAACCCCATTTTGAAAGTGCAGAATTGGTATGGGCCCCAGATCTACAGGGATTCCTTACAGGGCAACTCTTCACATACACCTGCAATGGTTATACAGGAAAAATGCCAAATCAATCTGGGAGCACTGACAAATGATTTCATCTAAGTCAGCTGAAACTGTTAAACAAAAAAACAACAACACAGTAATACAAATTACGTACCTACCATAATTCTTGATCTTCTTGGACGAAGTCTCCACCACTCATTCACACTAATGGGAGTATGCCAGAGG
This sequence comes from Neoceratodus forsteri, assembly GCA_016271365.2. Lineage (NCBI taxonomy): Eukaryota > Metazoa > Chordata > Ceratodontiformes > Ceratodontidae > Neoceratodus > Neoceratodus forsteri. The sequence goes on along the minus strand of JADMNL010000024.1, from coordinate 194,837,007 downwards.
CGCTACGACCCAGCGGGAGCCATACTTTTTCAGGAGGGCCAGTGCCGAGATGGAGCGGCACCATGAGCCAGGCTTGTGTGGTATAGGCTATCTCGGTGTTGACCCTCCAATCGCCTCAGTACCCCCCCCCCCGAGGAGGTGCAGCATAATTAACCTAGAGAGGAGTAACCTAAAAATTGGACACAAGATCGTCTGAATGACCCGCGTAAGAAGGGTCAAAAATACAGGTTACTCACCTGTAACAGGAGTTCTAGGAATGGTATATGTTGTTCATCCACACTCATTGGCAGTATCCTTGCCCCTTTAAATCTTGCCGGAAGGTCTTCAAGCTTGCTCCTCCCACCCACCCGGGTGGTATAACTCTCGGCTCCGCCCCATGACGCCAGATCTGGCCCGCTGGAAGCTCAGGTTGTGCGTCGAAGCCGGGGAGGTCGGGTGGGTCGTGTGGATGAACAACATATACCATTCCTAGAACTCCTGTTACAGGTGAGTAACCTGTATTTCTAGGGACATGGATATGTTGTTCATCCACACTCATTGGCAGACTCCTAGCAGTTCTCCGGGAGGAGGGAGGCAAGACGCACACCCCCTATACTTACTTGGGAGAGAGACTGGAGAACCGAGGCCCCAAACCAGCATCCCAGTGACTCAAGGTCGATGTGGTGGAGTGGGTAATGAGGTGTTTGCTGACTTCAGGTAGCAGCCCTGCAGATTTCCTGGATAGGGGACGTCCCTGGAAGCAGCCACCGTTGCAGCAGTATGGCGGGTAGAATGAGCTCTTATCCTCTGGGAGGCTCCATGCCCGCCAACTTATAGAGAGATCTATGCAGGAGGTTACCCACCTGCTTATCGTCCGCTTAGCTGCAGGTCTGCCAGATGCAGCTTCAGCGTAGGTGACAAACAGCTGGCGAACCTCTCCCGAATTTCAGCCGTCACGCTCCTTATAATAAGCGGCGCCCTTCTAGGGTCCAGAGTATGGAGCCTATATTAGAACCTCGAGGTGATTTGGGGTAGTAGAACACCGCAGAGTCAACACCTGGTTAAGGTGAAACTCCACACCACCTGGAAGGAATTTCGGTGGGGGCGAGGACAACCTGTCCCTGTGGAAGACCAGGGTGAGACTCGATGGAAAGCGCCTGGAGCTCTCCCATCCTTCTGGCTGACGTGATAGCCACCAAGAAGGCGGTCTTCCACGACAGGTGAGAAGAGCACACCTGTGCATAGGTTGAATAAGCGCCCATGAGCTTTGCCAGTACCAGCAGTAGATCCACGGAGGTGGGGTTCCCGCACTGGAGGAAATGTGATCAAGGCCTTTGACGCCCAGACCACCTTCTCCTGCGCCACCGACTGCTTCCGGCCCGCGCCCGTAAGCAGAGATGGCTGCCAGGTGCACCCTTAGGGTCGTCGACCTAAGCCCTTGACTAGAAAGGGACCATAAATAGTCCAAGATGCTTGCCAAGGAACAGGAGGAAGGGTCCAAGCCCTTGCTCTGACACCAAATGGAAAACCTTTTCCATTTGAAGGCATAACATTTTCTGGTCGACTCATACGGGACGCCTCAACTACATTGAGGACCTCGTCGGAAAACCAAAGCCTGGAACTCTAGCAGCTCAGGAACCAGGCCGTCAGGTGCAGGGATTGAAGGTCCGGATGGAACACCTTCCCTGATTGACTGAGAGCAGGTCCGGGCGAGCTGGAAGCTCAGCTGAGTCCTGGAGCTGAGACTGAGGAGATCTGGGTACCAGAACTAGCGAGGGCCAGTCTGGGGCTATCAGAATCACCTGCGCCTTGTCCCTCCTCGCCTTGAGAAGCACCTTGTGGATCAAGGGAAATGGGGAAAAGGCGTAAAAGAGGCCGGGGTCCATAGCCTCGAGAGGCATCCCCTGCAGCGAGCCCCTGCTGAGGCGGGCATGAAACAGACTCAACCGGCGTTCTCCATGGAGGCAAACAGGTCCACCTGAGGTGTGCCCAAAGGGAGAACAGATGCTGTACTACCTCCGGCAGGAGAGACCACTCGTGGGATGCAGCCCCTATCCGGCTCAGGGCATCGGCCAGGGTGTTGGAGGCTCCTGCCACGTGAATGGCTAGGAGATCCGCCTCCAGGCTGCGCCACGAGTGACCAAATCACGGAGAGCTTCCTTGCATAGAAGCATGGGCGCGTCCGCCCTGGCGGTTTAGATAGTACATGGTCGTGGTATTGTCCGTCTGGACTCGGACCACTTGACCCGGAGGAGCAGAGCAAAGGCGGTGAGAGCTAGGCGGACCGCTCGGAGCTCCAGCAGGTTGATGTGGCATCGGGACTCGCGGGACCAGAGGCCATGAGCCCGTGTTCCCCAGATGGGCACCCCAACCCATCAGAGAGGCATCGGTCGACAGAGAGACCGTCGGCTCGGACGCGGACGAAGCAGGATGCCCTCCTGCAAATGATCTGGAGCGGTCCACCACTGGAGGCGTTCACATCCCCTGTGTCACCGACACAAGCTGGTCAAGGGATCGCTGGCGTTGTGACCACTGGCTGGCCAGTCCCACTGAGGGACGCATGTTCCAGCGGCCCAACGGACCACGCTGGTACAGGCCGCCATGAGACCCAGGAGGCAGGAAGTCCCGGCAGGGCGCATGTGCCCAACCAGAAATGATCGGGCAAGGAGGAAGAACCTCGGCCCTGTCCGCGGGAGCAGCTCTGGCTCGAAGAGAGTCGAGGCTGCCCGATGAATAAAATCACCTGCGGCTCGAGGTTCCGACTTGGCCTCGATAAGAAGGCCAGTTGAGAGCAGACCTGGAGGCCAGATCTCTGGACCACTCCGCCTCCCTTCCTGGAGGGAGCTGCTATCAGCCAGTCGTCCAGGTAAGGGTACACCCGGACCCCTCGGCGCCGCAGGAATGCTGTCACCACTGCCATGCATTTGGTGAAGACCCTGGGAGCTGGAGACAAGCCGAAGGGCATGGCTTGGAACTCGAAGAGGGATCCTTCCGCTCAGAAGCGAAGGAATCTCTGGTGAGACGGACGGATAGGGACGTGAAAAAACGCGTCCTGCAAGTCCAGAGAGCAGAACCACAGCCCGCGTTCCAAGGATGGTATTATCTGAGCAAGAGTGACCATCCTGAAGGTTCGAGACCTTAGGAACTTGTTTAGGTCGTAGAGTAGAGAATGGGCGCCAGCCCCGTCCGTTCGGAACCAGGAAGTACCTGGACACAAACCCTGGGTCTGAAAGAGGGTCCACACCTCTCTTACCACCTCCTTCTGGAGGAGGCGATAATATCAAGCCGAGCCGCCGCCAGTGAGCTAGGGATCCAGAGGCCCCCGAGGCGGCAGCTCTGAAGGGTGGTGCCTGCTCGAATTTCAGAGGCAGGCCTCTTCCACCACCTCCAAGACCACCTGTCCGTGGTAACAGCGGACCAGGCGGAGCAGGAGGTGCGGGCCGTCCCCAGGGGGACCCAGGGAGCAGGTGGCGAGGATGGGGCGACACCTCAGCCCGTCACCGGGCAGGCTTGGAGGGAGGGACGCCGAGGGACCTCCTGGGCCCTTTCCTCCCCTGCCTCCTGTTAGAGGAAGCCGCGGCTTGGGTTTGGGATGCCAAGCGGAGCCTGCTGGCCCTGACGTTAGCACTGGGCGGGTGGCACAGGCTGAGAGTCGAAAGGGCTTAGGCTGTGGTTTGCTGACCTTTGTCCTTCTGAGCGGAAGAGACCGAGTCAAGGTGGCATTGGACTTCTCGATCCTCTGGGTGACCTTCCACCCCAGGGCCGAGAGGTCAGTCCCAAAAAGGGAACATCCGCAACTTGCTGGGTATCCGAAGTAAGGTGGATATCCTCAGCCAAACCCCTTCGGCCTTTATAGCCACTGCGGCCGCCACCGATCTGGCATGAGTCCCTACATCAAAGCAGTCTGGAGCTGCTGTTTGGCCACTACCTGCCCGGTCCCGCACCTGTAACCGTAGTCTGCAGATCGGCGGGAAGATGAGGATGACCTCATCCAGGGAGCCCAACAGGGCATGAGAAAAATGTGCCATGAGCGGCCGAACTGGCCTGGACGAGCCGAGAGAGGGCCTTAGCGTGAACTTTGCCCGACATAGTCCAATTTCTTGGACTCCTTGTCAGGAGGTTTGTCCACATCCCTGGCGTTGCGTGGCTGACGCTGTCGGTAACTCAACCCCTCAGCAGAGGGTGTTCGAAAAAAACGGACAAGGAACCGGTAGGGACCGCATACTCCTATTCCATCCTGGCCGGCGCAGGGCAGGAAGCAGGCGCTGCCAAAGTTCAGTGCTGGACCCACTATGTACAATAGCCACGGAAGTCCTCCGTGAATCCCTCGGTCCAGAATCTCTCCGTGAGGGATACGGGCCCGTTTGGAGCGGGTTCGAGGCTCCATCCCGTAGACTCGAGATGAGCCAAGCAGTCCTAGGAAGGACGACGGGCTGCTCGTCCATTGGCTGACCTCCGAAGACTCAAGTCCAGTCGCTTGGAGAAGAGAGGAATCATCTTCGGACTCGAAGAGTCTCGAAGAACTGCCTCTGGCCTGAACCACCCTTCACCAGCCGAGTCGGTGGGAGTGAGGGTAACTGACAGCCGATGGGGTAAACCCTTAGCCGACCGAGAATCCTTGGTCGGAGCCCAAATTGGTGGCTGTGGGCGGAGGTTCCACCGCAATCGGTGGAGCAACTGGTTTTGGCCGAACAACCGGCCTGCATAAGCTCTCGGCAAGTCGAGGGTTGTGTCGGCCGTTCCGGTGACAGCATCTAATATGGCGGGGGAAGGAGTTAAATATTCCCGCCAGGAGCTGTTGCAGCATGGGTCCTCGTGCCGTCGGCGTAATTCGCGAAGCCTCCCCTCATCCGGAGGAGGGGCGGGCCAGCACAGCGGCCGCGCTACCTTGGTGCGAGACCGAGACCGCCTATGGCGAATGAGGGCAGCTGGACCTACGAAGAGATCCAGACCGAGACCGAGTCAGGAATTTCCGGGAGTCGGTGCAAGGGAGGTGCGGCAGACCGACCTCCCTTCAGCTCGGAAGGTCCATCCGAGGCTCCGGAGCCGGGCACAGAAATGACCCAGGATCTCAACTCCTCGGGGAAGGGAGAGAATCTCGGCTGCTAAAGCGACAGCCCGTCAATGGGTCGAGAAAAATCTGGAAGCTTCATCGAGTAGGAGTCTCGGTCAACTGACCTGGCGGGGACACCGTGGGAGCCAGTGGCGAGCGGCAGTCGACCCGAAGCCGGCGGTCGGCGGCCCGAAGGGACCTTTCCCGCTCCCAAGGCGTCGGCAGAGGACCCCACCCCTGTCCTTCTTTTTGGACCGAGAAAAAGGTCCAGCAGCGCAGGCCCTTCTCCTTTAGTGGAGGGACAGACAAAACTCCTTAAAGGAAGCCGTGTAGGAAGAACCAGAGAGGCGGGATAAATGCCGCGGCGAGGAAGATACGACGCGCCGCCTCCTCTTGAGGCGACCATCCGCCGAGCTGATCCGCCCAGCCACCCGCCCGCGGGGACACCGGCCAACCCGGGCCTCCTTGGACTTCACCGAGAGAACGCTTCTCGGGGCCCAGTTGCAATCGGGCAGCACGGTCTTCGGTGACGAGGTCGGTAAAGATGAGCACAGGTCGCAAGCTCCGCGGTCGCGGCTCAAGGCCTAAGCAGACACGTGGAGTGTGGATCCGTCCGAGACATCTTCACCCGATGGGCATCTCCAAATCCGAGTCGATCTATCCACGCAGCCGCCAGGGATCGAAGACTGGAAGTCTTTTGCAAAATATTATTTTAAATCCGCAAACGGGAGAAATAGGGACCAGTCACAAACGCAGAGCGCATGAGGGAACCTGAGCTCTGCCAAAGGAAGATCGGGCGGCCATGGGCGGAGCCGAGTTATACCACCAGGTGGGTGGGAGACAAGCATGAAGACCTTCCGCAAGATTTAAAGCGGCAAGGATACTGCCAATGAGTGTGGATGAACAACATATCATGTCCCTAGAATAAGGTCTTCACAGTCCAACCACTGAAGGAGTGAAGACCAGAAACAGACGTGAGCTCGGGGGATGGTGGGTGAGCATGTGAATGAGTGGTGGAGACTTCAGCCACGAAGATCAAGAATTATGGTAGGTACGTAATTTCCATATCTTCCTGGACATAAAGTCTCCACCACTCATTCACACTAATGGGAGAGTACTGAGCTAAAAATTCCCCCGAGATGGGCGGAAGGAGAGAAAGGAGCTCACGTTTTAGGACAGAAGTCCTTTAAGAATTGTTCTGCCAAATGACTGAAGTCGTCTGGCATGGACATCCCAGAAAAAATTACTCACTTTAGTAATTATGTTTCTTCTATTGGAGTCTTGCTGTATTCTGACTAATGCAGTTAGCCCCAGCCTTTAAACTGTTCCAGAGAACAAAGGGTTAAACATTCTATGCAGAGCATAGAATACTGAGCTTGAGCTCAGTTGATGTCTCTGTCTGTTTCCCTTTGAAATCTAACAGTCAGACACGAGCAAAAACTCACTAGCTATCCTATGTGGAAATTGTAAAATTTTTACTAGCCAACTGGCAACAAAAGGTTTTGGATTCCCAAAGGAAGACAAGTCAGGAAACACAAAACCCAAAACCAATTCAAATAAGAATAGCAACAAAATAAACACCCAAACAAAAAAGCAGAGGATGTAAAGGAGCACCCCTGAGGTGCATCAATGCACCTGCCCACCCACTTCCCAAAACCAGGTTCTGAGAGCGGAGGCAGGTAAGAATACAGCAAGACTCCAATAGAAGAAACATAATTACTAAGGTGAGCAATTTTTTCTTCAAACAACTTGAAGTCTTGCTGTATTCTGACAAGTGCAGTCTGTGCCTCCATGGAGGAGGACAGAACCTACTGAGGAATAGGCTCTGAAGTACTGCTGTGCAAACAGAGCATCACTCCTAGCCTGGATATCCAGAGAGTAATGCTTGGTAAAGGTATGGACTGTTTTCCAGGTGGCTGCTTGACAAATTTCTAAGAGAGGATATCCTAGCAGCAGCCAGAGGAAGCAGCTGTACCTCTTGTAGAGTGACCCTCAGGCCTGAGGGTGGAATCTATCCGTTTTTCATAGCAGAATTGTTTACAAGACACAATCCACCTGGCAATAATTATCTTGGTGGCAGGGTTTGCCTTCCCTCTTCTTCATAAGTGAGGAACAACTGGAGAGTCAAACCTGTGACCCTTAATGCACTCCTATGTAGTAACTAAGGGCTCTTTTAACATCTAAACTGTGTAGCCTCCTCTCTCCTGAGGAAGAATGATCAGTGAAGAAAACAGGAAGAGACACAGACTGGTTTAAATTGAAGTCTGAAACCACTTTGTGCAAGAACCTTCTATTGGTTCTAAGGACCACTTTATTCCTGTGAAATGAGATAAAAATCAGGTTCCACTGACAGGGCTTGCAATTCATTGATATGCCTGGCAGAGGTAATGGCTACCAAGAACACAGTTTTCCAAGTCAAGTACTTAAGCTCTTCTGAGGACACAGGCTCAAAAGGAGGTTGCATAAGTTGAGCAATGCAAACATTCAAATCCCAGGCAGGGGCAGGGTCTCTAAAATGAGGATTGGTGTGATGCAATCCTTTAAAAAAATTATAGAACACAGGATGAGAAGACAGTGAGAAAGACTTCCCCACAAACAGAAACGCAGAAACAGCTGACAAGTGTACCTTGAGAGTAGCTGGTCTGAGGCCTAGGCCATTAAGATGGACCATACAATCCAGAACCGTATGCAATTCAGCAGTATCTGGGGAAATATGCTTCTTAGAACACCAAATGCTGAATCTCTTCCATTTAGAGTTATAAGTCTTTCTGGTGGAGGGCTTTCGAGAAGCTTTGAGAATTTCCAGAACTCCCTGAGAAAGATGCAGATCTGCAAACTCTAACTCTTCAAGAGCCATGCCTTGAGATTGAGAGACTGAAGATTGGGGTACCAAATCCTCCCCTGAGAGGATGTTAACAGGTTGTAATTCCTGGGAAGAGACAGGGGAAGATGGACTGCTAAGGACAGCAACAGGGGGTACCAAGGCTGTCTGGCCAATCTGGAGCAATCAGAATCACTTTGCAAGGTTGAGACCTTATTTTGACTAAAACTTTGAACAGGAGTGGGAAGGGAGGGAAGGCATACAGAAGAAAAAATTACTCACCTTAGTAATGTTGTTTCTTCTAATGGAGTCTTGCTATATTATGATTATTGCAGTTTGTCCCACCATTAGAACTGCTCGGAGTGAAAGATTAACTTCCATGCCAGGCATGGAACTTGGAATGACTTCAGTTAGAAAGCTCTGTCTGGAAGATTTCAAACTAAAACTGTCAGATCTTTAAGAGCAAAACTCACTAAGGTTCTGTGTGGGCTGTAACCTACACTAGCCAACTGGCTACTTAAATATTAACACATTTCCTGGTCCCAACACTAAGACTCAAGTCAGGGACCAGAAAATAAAATAATATGAGATAAGATAATATAAAACATAACACCCAAAACACCCCAAAAGAAGGGGTGGAAAACAAAAATGGGCATCAAAAAAGTGCCAACACTGGAATGTCACACCCTACTAAGTAGAAGTTCTGAGAGGGCAGGCTAGGGAGGTCATAATATGCAAGACTCCATTGAGAAAAACAACATTACTAAGGTGAGTAATTTTTCTTCAAACAACATGAAGTCTTGCTATGTATGACTATTAGAATACACAGCAGTACCTCCATGGAGGAGGGACAGAACCTACTTAGGAATAGCTCTGGCTGCGGCTGTGCAAACAAACAGCATCCTCATGGCCTGGATATCCAGGAGTAATGCTTGTGAAAGTGTGTACTGTTTTCCAAGTAGCTGTTGACATATCTCTAAGATAGGGATGTCTCTGGCAGCAGCTAGAGATGCAGCTGTACCTCTGGTAGAGTGAGCCTCAGGGCTGAAGGGAACCTTTCCCAGTTTTGATAGCAAAATTGGATACAAGAGACAATCCACCTGGTAATGGATCTCTCTTAGTGGCAGGTTTCCTTCCAACCTCACCATAAGTGAGAAATAGTTGGAGGGATTGAACCTGTGACCCTTGGTGCGGCTCTATGGTAACTTAGGGCCCTCTTAACATCTAAGCTGTATAACCTCCTCTCACTAGAGGAGGAATGATCGTGAAAGAACACTGGAAGGGAGATAGATTGATTAAGGTGGAAATCTGAAACCACCTTAGGCAAAAACTTCCTGTTAGTCCTCAGGACTACCTTATCCCTGTGAAAGGAAATAAAGTCAGTCTCCACTGACAAAGCTTGTAACTCACTTATCGCCTGGCAGAAGTGATGGCTACTAGAAAACAGTTTTCAAGTCAAGTACTTAAGCTCTGCGAAGACAGAGGTTCAAAGGGGTTGCATCAGCTGAGCAATGCAAACATTAAGATCCCAGGCAGGACCAGGGTCCCTGAAAGGTGGATTAGTATGAAGTAATCCTTTGAAAAACTTGGAAAATACAGGGTGAGTGGAAAGAGAAGAAGGCTTTCCTGCTGAAATAAAGGCAGAGACAGCTGAGCTGCCAAATGCACTTTCAGGGTAGCTGGTCTCAGTCCCAAAAAATTAAGATGGACCATATAGTCCAAAACAATGGGCAAATCAGCAGATTCCGGGGAAATATGCTTCCCAGAACACCATATGGAAAACCTTTTCCATTTAGGTATATAAGTAGCCCTAGTGGAAGGCTTCCTAGAAGCTTTCAGGATTTCTAGAACACCTTGAGAAAGGTGTAGGTCAGCAAATTCTAACTCCTCAAAAGCCAGGCCTTGAGGTTGAGGGATTTGAGATTCAGATACCAAACTCTCCCCTGGGCACAAGTTAACAGGTTGTGGTTCCTGGGGAGACAGAGGGGAAGATGGACTACTAAGGACAGAAGGAGTGGGTACCAGGGCTGCCTGGCCCAATCCAGAGCAATCAAAATCATCTTGCAGGGCTGAGATCTGATTTTGACTAGCACCTTGAACAGGAGAGGGAAGGGGGGAAAGGCATATAGAAACTTCCCTTCCCAGTCGAGGAGAAAGGCATCCAGGGGGACTAAGCCCATCACTGGGGGCCTGCAACAAAACAGTGGAAGTTGATGATTGTCTGGGGCCGCAAAGATCTATCTAAGGGTGCCCCATCTGGCAAAAACTATCCCCAGTACTCGGGGATCCAGTGACCATTCGTGATGGCCCTGGGAAATCCTGCTGAGAGCATCTGCCAGGACATTGTCCTTGCCTGGGAGGTGAACTGCTATAAGGGAAGTGTTCAGGGAATAAGCCAGAGACCACAACTTCATTGCCTCGGTGCACAAGGCCGAAGACCGAGTGCCCCCTTGTTTGTTGATGTACCACATTGTAGTGGTGTTGTCTGTTCTGACCTGTACCACTTTGTTCTGAACAGATGCAGAAAAAACCTGAAGTGCTAGAAAAACAGCTCTGAGTTCCAACAGATTGATGTGGAGCAGAGATTCCTGAGGGACCACACTCCCTGAGTAGAGAAGTCGCCCATGTGAGCTCCCCATCCCAGAAGGACGATCTGTAGTAAGGGTCAAGGGTGAGATAGAGGATGAAGGGACCCCTTGTCTCAGATTGCTCTGATCCTGCCACCAGTGAAGGGCCTGGATCAGGTTAGAGTCACTGGGATCAACCTGGATAGGGGATCTTTTCTTTGAGACCAAAAGGCTCTCAAGTGGAACTGAATGTCCCTCATCTGAAATCTTGCTCCTTGCACTACAGCTGTGGAAGCAGCCATGTGTCCTAAGAGCTGTAGGAAATGCCTTGCTGGTCGAGAGACCTGCAGAGTGAAGGAGGAGGCCAGGGCCACCAGGTTCTTTACCTCTAGGGAAGAAAGGCTCTGGCCTGCTTTGTGTCCAATTCTGCACCTATAAAGGTAAGTACCTGGACAGGTTCCAGAACTGACTTTGGAAGATTGAGAAGAAAGCCCAGAGAGGTGAGCAGCTGCTGGGTAACTTGCAGGTGTGATTTGACCTGGTCTGGAGACTGACCTACAATGAGCCAGTCGTCTAGGTAGGGAAAGATGGCAATCTTTGCCTTCTTAAATGAGCCACTGCTACTGCCAGGCATTTTGTGAATACCCTTGGGGCAGAGAGAGGCAGAGGGCATTGCTCTGAACTGGTAATAGCCTGAGGGCAGTTCGATTTGAGGTACTTTGTGGGAGCTTCTGATAAGAACATGGAAGTAGGCATCCTTGAGGTCCAGGAAGCTAGCCAGTCCCTGGCCTTAGAGAGGGTAAAATCATTGCCAGAGTCACCATTTTGAATTTTGGTTTTAAAAGGTGCTTGTTCAGATATCATAGGTCCAGAATGGGCGCCATTCTCCTGTCTTTTTGGAGAGGGAAGTACCTGGAGTACAGACCTTGCCCTGGTGTGAGGAGAAACCCTTTCTACAGCTCTGAGAGCCAGGAGGGTTGAGACTTCTGTTTCAAGGCAAAAGTCTCTAGAGAGTTTGCAGGTGGAAAGATCAGATTCTCATCTTTGGAAATTTTTGAAGCTGAGAGCAGACCCTGGCTTACTACTTCCAGGACCCTCTTGTCTGATGTTAAAGACTCCCAGTCCTGAGCAAGTAAGCCAGCCTGCCCCTCTACAGGTAATGGAGAGCAGGCCCTGGGCACCCCATCAGGGTGCCTGTTTGACAGAGCTTTAGGCTGAGGGGTGGGAGCAGGCCTGCTTGCACCTGCCTCTCCCTCTGAAGAACCCCTCTGAGCATAAGCAGAGGAGGCCTGGGTTTGGTGAAAGGCCTGCCTCTACCCTGGGGTCCATCTCTGAGGTGGCTTGCAGCTCCTTGACTTATGCACTCCTATAAGTGGTTCTATATTCATCCATGTTCTTCATATAATTCTCTGTCTGCTCCCCAAACAGAGAATTTCCCACCACAGGAAAATCCATAGCCTTAGTCTGGGTATCCTGTGACAAACTAGTACACCTGAGCCAAGCCAATCTACGAAAGGCCACAGATGTAGCCATGACTCTAGAGGATACATCATTAGAATCCACAACAGCATGGAATTGCACCTTGGATGCCTCAATACCATCAGCAGCCACCTGCTCTAGCTCCTTGGTAAGCTGGCCAAGGGCCTGTTTGGCTAAAGCCATGACAGTGCCCCATTTAGATTTTTGGTATCTTGCCATGTAATTTGCTTGTCTGAGTCCCAAGGACGCTGCCATGTATTGTTTTTTAGCCATGGCATCAATCTTCCTGGAGTCCTTGTCAGGAGGATGTGAAGCCAGGGGAATATTAGCCTTATCACAGGCTGCAGCCTGAACTACCCCAACATGACTGCATTGCTGTGAAACAGATTCTGTATCAGGACCTGACAAAGTGTACCTCCTGTCCATCTTTTTGTCTACAGGAGGCACAGAATTAGGAGCTTTAAAATTTTATTGTTTGTTTCCTAAATGATTTATGTAAAGGAATAGACAATCTCCTGGACTCTGGGATATCCATCATTTCCACAAAGTCAGGTTCCCTTGCTCATCCACAGCTTCCTCCAATGGGAGCTGGAGGTTTCAGAAACCTTTTATAAAACAGAAAATGAAGGGACTCAGAAAGCATAGAGGAGATTCTAAAGGTCTGTCTGGGGAGATGTCGGTTCAATGGGCACATCCAGACTCTCAAAGTCACATTCACACTGTTCATAATCATCCTCCCCTCCTCTGGTTCATAAAACTCTTTTATATCATATTCTTGAACCCGGTGGAACAGCCGAACGACCTTTTGCCAGATAGTGGCGGTTCGGACGGAACGGAAAAGTGACTGGACAATTTATATTGCTTTAGCTATCTCTGCAGCAGTTGGAAGGAATTTTGACTCACACCTGCTGATTTTCTAGATTTTCTTTGCGGAACTGTCTCCTCAGAGTCAGCTTCGTTTGCCGAGGAAGTCCTAACCCTGGTCAGAGGGCACTCCCTCGGTTTGGCTGACACGAACCGGGCTGGCCCGGGTCAGCGGACGTTTAGCCTCGTTCCCTGAGCCTACCAACTCTCTTATCTAGGGTAGCTGCAGGGAAGTTCTTACAAATCTGGCAGTCTGAATTGGGGTGGTCAAACCCCAGACAATATACACATGTGGTGTGTGGTCAGCCTTGGCAAGGCTTCCCCCACAGACACTACAGTACTGAAACCCAGTGGGCCCGTTTTTCTTTGGGTTTCTCAGACCTATAATCAAGCAACCAAAAACTGCCTTTCACGGCAGTGCTAGGCAAGACACCCTTATCGGTTCCCAACCGTGTCACGGGTCGTGGAAAAAACCGTAATGAAATCCATTTTTTTTTAGAACCGATAAGAACCGGGAACCGCACTCTAAAAGCTTTAAAGTTTTAAAACAACCTGATCGGTTGAACCGAACCGATAAACATTACAAGTTCCACACAGAAATAAACCTGTCTATTACTAACAATACCACAGACAGAGCTTGAACCGATCGGTTTAGGTTAAAATAATAATAATCATGGTTGAATTTAATCGAAATACTGTTTAAACCGAGAAATGAACCGAGCAGTAGCAGGAATCTCCGCGCGACTGTTCAGTGAGGCAGAGTAAAGAATCTGACAGTTTTAGTTTGAAATCTTCCAGACAGAGCTTTCCAACCCAGCTCACGCCCAAGTTCCATGCCTGGCATGGAAGTTAACTCTTTCACCTCCGGAGCAGTTCTAATGGTGGGACAAACTGCAATAGTCATAATATAGCAAGACTTCATTAGAAGAAACAACATTACTAAGATGAGTAGTTGTTTGAAATGTCCTTCCCAATTCAGAATCAGAGCATCCAGGGGACTGAGTCCAAGACTGGGGTCTGCAGCAAAGAGAGGAAGTTGGTGATTGTCCGGGCTGCAAAGATCCATCTCTGGAGTGCCCCACCTTGAAAAAATCACTTTCAATACCTGAGGGTCCAGGGATCATTCGTGATGGCCCTGAAAGATCCTGCTCAGTGCATCTGCTAGCACATTGTCCTTCCCTGGAAGGTGAACTGCTACCGGAGAGATTTGCAGGGAATAAGCCAGGGACCACAATTTAATGGTTTCCACGCACAAGGCCGTGGACCAAGTGCCTCCCTGCTTGTTGATGTACCGCATGGTGGTGCTGTTGTCCGTTCTGACCTGAACCACTTTGTACTGCACTGACTGAGACAAAGCTTTCAGGGCCAGAAAAACTGCCCTGAGTTCTAGGAGACTGATATGGAGAAGGGATTCCTGGGGGGACCACAGTCCCTGGGCAGTGAGGGCCCGCAGATGGCTCCCCAGCCCAGAAGAGAAGCGTCCGTGGTAAGGACCACTGAATAAGGCTGAGTGACAAAAGGGACCCCTCGTCTTAAATTGTCTTGATCCTGCCACCACTGAAGGGCTTGGATCAAGATCAGAGTCACTGGGATCAGTTTGGTAAGGGAATCCTTCCTTTGAGACCACAAAGCTCTCAGATGGAACTGAATATCCCTCATCTGGAATCTTGCCCCTTGGACCACTGCTGTTGAAGCTGCCATGTGGCCCAACAGCGGGAGAAAATGCCTTGTTGGTCGAGATACCTGAAGGCTGAAGGAAGAGGCTAGTTCTAAAAGAACCCTTGCCCTTTACAGGGGAAGAAAGGCTCTTGCTCCGACTGTGTCCAGTTCTGCCCCTATAGAAGGTAAGAAGCTGGACTGGTTCGAGAACTGACTTGGGAAGGTTGAGAAGAAATCCTAGAGAAGTGAGCACTTGCTGGGTAACTTGCAGGTGAGACTTGACTTGGTCTGGAGACTGGCCCACTATTAGCCAATCGTCCAAATATGGAAAAATGGAGATCTTCTGCCTTCTTAGAAAGGCAACTACTACTACTACCACCACCAGGCACTTTGTGAAAACCCTTGAGGCTGAGGTTAGGCCAAAGGGCATTGCTCTGAACGGATAGTGGACTGAGGGCAACTCGAACCTGAGGTACTTTCTGTGGGAGCACCTGATGGGAATGTGAAAGAAGGCATCTTTGAGGTCCAGGGAGGCTAGCCAGTCCCCTGACCTTAGGAAGGATTACTCCCAGTTAGTATCTTGAACTTTGGTTTTAAAAGATGTTTGTTTAGACATCTTAGATCTAGGATGGATCGCAACTCCCCTGTCTTTTTTGAGGTCAGGAAGTACCTGGAGTACAGCCCTTTGCCCCAGTGTAGGGTAGGTACTCTCTCTATGGCTCTTAGGGCCAGAAGAGATGAAACCTCTGCCTCTAGGGCAAGGGTTTCCGAGAGATTTGCAGGTGGAAAAGATCTGGCTCTCATCTTTGGAAATTTTCTGAAGCCGAGAACCAGTCCCTGGCTTACTACTTCCAGGAACCACTTGTCTGATGTAATAGACATCCAGTCCTGGACAAAGTAAGCCAGCCTGCCCCCTACTGGAATAGGAGAGTCAACCCGGGCAGGCCCATCAGGGTGTCTGCTTGGCAGGGGCCTTAGGCTGAGGAGTGGATGCAGCTCTGCTCATCCCCCTTCTGCCTCTCCCTCTGAAGAACCCCCTCTGTGAAAAGGAAGAAAGAGGCCTGTGCTTGGTAAAAAGGCCTATGAAAAGGCCTGCCCCTAGACTGCTGCCTTTGAGGAGTTGCCTGCCTCTCCTTGGCCTGAGCACTCCTGTAGGTGGTCCTGTACTCATCCATTTTCTTCATGTAATTCTATGTCTGCTCCCCAAACAGAGAATTACCCACTACAGGAAAATACATGGCCTTAGCCGGTATCCTGCAAGAGGCTAGTACATCTGAGCCAAGCCATTGTCCAAGAGCCACAGATGTAGCCACGACTCTTGATGACACATCATTAGAGTCCACAGCAGCATGAAACTGAATTTTAGATGCCTCAATCCCATCTGCAGCCATTGCCTCCAGCTCCTTGGCTAGCTGTGGGGAGGCCTGTTTAGCCAGTGCCAGTACAGTGTCCCACCTGGACTTCTGGTACCTAGCTGTATAGGCACATAATTCGCTTGTCTGAGGCTCAAGGAAGATGCCATGTACAGCTTTTTGCCATGGCATCAATCTTCCTAGAGTCTTTGTCGGGGGTGTGGGGGGTAAGTGTGTGTGTGTGAAGCCAAGGGAATGCTTGCCTTATCACAGGCAGCAGCCTGCACAACCCCAACATGGTTGCATTGCTGATATAAAAACTCCATTTCTGAGCCTGACAGTGTATACCTCTCGTCCATTCTTCTGCCCACAGGAGGTATAGAATTGGGAGACTTCAGAATTTTTTGTGTCCGTTTTCCAAAAGATTTGGGGAGGGGAACAGACAAGTCTCCTGGACACTCGGATGTCCATTTCTACAAAATCAGGCTCCTCCTGATCCTCCATTGCCTTCCATAGGAAGCTGGAGGGTCTCAGCTACCTTTCTGAAGAACATAAAGTGGGAATGGGACTCAGAAAGCGTAGGAGGGGATACACCTGAAGGTCTGTCTGGGGAGATGCCCGGTTCCACAGGCAAATCTAGACTTTCACCATCATCTTCAAACTCCCCTTCCTTCTCAAACTCTGGTTCATAAAATTCTTCCAGAGTATAGTCGTGAACCGAGGGAACCGACCAAACAGATTCCACAATTCAAATCGCTCTGGCCATTTCTTCAGCGGACGGAACATGGACTTCTGGATCCGAACCGGACGATTTTTCTATGCGCTTTCTTTTAGTCAGAACCGACCCCACGGGATCAGCTCTCCTTTTGCCCGAAGAAGTACTGCCCTGGTCAGAGGGCACTCCTGGTTCAGTCGGAACCGAACCGGGCTGGCCATCCGGGTCAGCGGACTTCTCGGCCTCCTTTTCCCTCGGTCTACCTAATCTCTTTTCAACGGTAAATTTGGGAAAATTTTTGCAAATTTGGCAGTCTGAATCAAGGTGTTCAAACTCCAGGTAACAAACACAGGTGGTGCGGAGATTGGCCTTAGCAAAGACCTCCCCACCCAGTTGGCCCATTTTTTTTCTCTTGGGTTTCTCAGACATGGCCAACCTAACCAAACTTACCCTTTTTCTGGCAACCACCAGGCAAGACTCCCTTATCGGTTCCTAAAAAAAAAAAGTTTCAAAACACTGTTTTTTTTTTTTTTTTAGAACCGATAAGGACCAGTAACCACACACTAAAGTTAACACAAGAATTAAGCAAAAATGATCAGTTCAGCTGAACCGATCCACACTTTTTACAAGTTACACACAGAAAACACAGTACAAAACCTATCTAGTACTCACGGTACCACAGACAGAGACTGAACCGACTATGCGGTAAACTTTTTCGGTTACAAACCGACGAAAAAATGACAATTCAACTGACTTTCGAACCAAGCTGCAGGAGAAATCTCCAGAGCGACTGTTCAGTAAAGCGGAGTAAAGAATCTGATGATTAGCTTTCAAAGGGAAACAGACATCAACCGAGCTCGAGCTCAGCATTCTATGCTCTGCATAGAAAGATTAACCCTTTGTTCTCTGGGGCAGTTAAAAGGCTGGAGCTAACTGCACTTGTCAGAATACAGCAAGACTTCAAGTTGTTTGAAAGACTGGGGCGTGAAAGAATGCATCCTGGAGAGTCAGTGAGCAGAACCGCGTTTTGCTCCAGGGATGGTATGATCTGGGACACAGTTAACATCCGGAAAGTGCGTGGCCCAAGATACTGATTCAGGTCGTGCAGATCCAGAATAGGGCACCAGACCACCCGTTCGCTTCGGGACCAGGAAGCACCTGGATACGAACCCTCAAGCTACTGCCTCTTTGAGAAGGAGCTGAGTAACGTCATCTCGAAGAGCTGACTGAGTGTGAGCAGAAACTCTCTCTTCCCATGGGGCTTGGCTTGGCTTGGAGGGTACTGCTCGAACTCCAGAGGCAGACCCTGGCCAACCACTTCTAAGACCCACTTGTCCATGGTAACTAGCGGACCAGGCGAAAGGAAGTGGTGCAGCCAGCTTTTAAAGGAGGACCCAGAGCTGCCATGGCGGGAATAGGGGTGGCAACCCCTATCCTGTCACTGGGCAGGCTTGGAGGAAGAGGGTCCAGGGCCTGAACCCCGACCTCCATTACTGGTCTGGGAAGGTCTGGGCTTGGGCGCCAAGCCTGAGTCTTCTGGGGGAGGGGGCACTGTAGAGCCCGAGCTTAACAGCAGCAGGAAAACATAGCTCTGAATATTTTGACAAATTTTACTAAAAAAATGTATTTTCTAGTACCTTATGGGGGAAAATGTTGCTGCCACAAGAAAGAGGAACCCTTTAAACCCTAGGATGGGCAATCCGAAAAAGGACAGAGGAGCTACAGGAGGGAAAACGACTGGGACTTTTAATCCAACCTAAGTCTCGTGGTGAACGTCAGGCCGAGCCTAATCTGGAATCTGAGGAAACAATGGCCTCCATAGGTCTGAAGCTGAAAAGAATAATTTCCTCGGTAGCTGAATTAAATAACAAAATGGACACATTTGCCACAAGGGTTACTGTTGTTGAATCGGATATCGAGGGACTCAAAACCGAATTCCACGATGTCAAAAAAGCTGCAGAATCCTCTACAGCGGCAACGGTTACAATCATGAAAGAAAATGCTTGCCTTAGGGCACGTATGGAGACACTGAAAAATCAGACTCGCTCCGCGAATGTGCGTATCCTAGGCCTAGCTGAAGGGATGGAAGGAGATCATCCTCTGCTGAACATTAAGGAGTGGTTAGAGGAGAAACTTGCTCTGAGGGATCAACCCTCCTCTTTCAATGTCCAGAAAGTTTACCGAATAACTCCCAGGGGCCGAAGAGAGGATTCAGAGATGCCCCGTACGTTGTTGGTGGTGACAGATGAAGTGGGGATGAAAGACCGAATTCTGAGGTGGCCAGACAGCTCAGCCCTATTACACAAGGCAGAGCATACCATTCTTTTCTTTCCGGATATAAGTTATTCTACTACAATGCGCCGTAAGAAGTTTGATGGAACACGGCGTTTACTACGCGAAGCCTCCATTCCCCATTACATTATTTTTCCGGCTAGACTATGCATTGTACATCAAGGGAAAGTGTTATTGTTTTTGGATCCCACTGAGGCTGGGAAATGGGCCACGCGCTTTGTTTCTACCACAGCCCGGCGTGCCCAAGAATCTGAATCCGAAGATGAGGAGTCAGGGGAGATGGGTGCCGGCTGAACAGATTGTATCGTTGATTCAGTACAATTGATGCTCCAGAACTGCATCGGAGTGAGTCGATGGAATTGTGAACTGGTTAAAAATTTATGTTTACAACTTGGAAGGTCTAATTTAGATTTGTGGCATAATATTAAGATAACCTAATATAAATACAGCTCGAAAAGAATATAGTAAGAGCTAGTGGGACTTATGTTTTTTGTGTTGCTGGAGCTTAAAATTAAAAGCTCACAGTTAACTTTAGATTTATAGTGTGATGCCCATTACTCCACTTTTGTGGAGTTATATTTAGTGTTGGACATTTTGACTTTAGTAAGACGAATTAATCACACTGCTCATGGGCTTTTTACCACAGCTGTTTACACTGTTAATATGTTCCTGGGATGTCATATTTTGTACTACCCCCCAATGTGGCATCAAAATGTTCAGGATGCTTTTACTTCCTTAGATGAAGGAGAGGTTTAATCTCTCCACAAGGGATATCTTTACTGTAATGTACCGACTGGTCTTGAACATGGTAAACTGTAAAAGAGTGCAAACTTTTAAATTAATAAAATAAAATTACAAAAAAAAAAAATCTGCTGCTGACCTCCCTGAAAGGAGGGCTGCTGCTGCTGGGCTGGAGGGGAAGAATGCCGAAAAGTCTTCTTCTGCTGCTGCTTCTTAGGACCAGAAAAACTCTGAGCAGAAGTGGCATCCAAGGTGGCACTGGACTGCTCGATGCGCTGAAGAGATCGGTGCCCAGGAATGACACATCAGCCAGTTTATGCTGGGTATCCACCGGGAAGGAGGAGAGCCTCAGCCAAGCCCTGCGGCGGGAAGCAACTGCGGCTGCCAACAAATGGGCACGAGTCCCCAATGTCCAGGGCTGTCTGGAGCTGCTGCTTAGCAACAGCACGGCCTTGGTCTCGGATCTGCTTAACTGGGATCTGCACGTCCGCGGGGAGGTGTGGGAGGACTTCATTCAAGGACCCCTAAAGGGCATGGGAGAAGTGTGCCATGACGACGTTCGAGCTTGCCTGACGGAGGCCTAAGGAAGAGGCCGTATAGACCGTCCAGGCAGAGAGATTCAATTTCTTGGACTCCTTCTCCAGAAAGAATGGTATCGGCAGAACTGACTGTACGTCTGAACACAGAGGCAGTCACAAGGCTCTCGGCTGAAAGGGTGCTCTGTGAACCCTGCTAGGGACCCCATGGGTAATGCATACTTGTGGGCCATCTGGACAGACGGAGCTGGACAGGAGGCAGGGTGCTGCCAAAGCTCAAGGGCTGGGCCAACGGCCTGGCCACAGGAAAGGCTTCCATCTGGTATCCCCTCTCTTGAGGATATCAGTGAGAGGGTACTCCGCCTTTTCTGGATGGGTTCGGACATCCCTGTGGACTCAGACATGAGGCGAGAATGCCCTGAAAGGACGAAGGCTTTCCTCCATCGCGGAAATCACCAGTCGACTGGCCATCCCGTGGATGAGAATGGAGGCCAGTATCATCTGATACAGCGTTGATCGCCCAGATCACCCTAGACCTAGGGCAGTCGGGGGGGGGAGGGTGAGAGTGACCGAAATACATCGGGGGAGTCCAGTGTCCATCCGAGCTTCCCTGGAGGGAGCCCCTCCCATGGGCTGCTTAGGCGGTGGTTCCACCAGAATTGGTGGAGAGACCTGTTTAGGCCTAACTTGAAGAGGTTTTGTCGGCTCCACGGGCAGTGGAACCAATTTTATCAGTTCCTGGGGAGTCGGCTTCAGCCTGGGAGGCAAAAGCCAAGTAATGGCTGGGGTCGGATTATGCTCGGACAAAAATCAGCAGCTGCCACATGAGGTCCTCGTAGCATCAACAGAGTTTCCGCCAAAGCCTCTCCTCATCAGAAGAGGACGAGGGGGTCCGAGACCTTGACTGAGATCGGGCAAGCCGACTTAGTCGCTTGGGAGAGACTGGTAAAACTGTAGACTTCTGAGGGTTGGGGACCACTTCCTTGGCTGGTTTCTCAACTGGTTAGGTCTCCTCATCGGGAAGGAAAGTACAGAGTACAACTGGAGAGTCATCAACCAGAGTCGGCGACAAAGGGTTGATTGGGTCGAGAATAATCTCAACTTCACTGATCGAACCTCGTCGATTGGCCCAAGGGCAAGCTCGAGAAGCCAGCGTCAAGAGGCAATCTCGACCGTGGTCAAAATGGCTACCTCTGGACTGAGATCTCTCTCCGCTTGAGACGAAGATGGTCCAGGGTCCTCTCCCGCCACGGGACTGAGAGGAGTGCGTGCCCTGCAGGACTCTCACCCTAGTCAGAGAGAGTGGCACAACTCTCATAAGGAACCTGAGAAAGTGGAGTCCAAGTTGAGTGGAATGAAGAAGCCCCGAAGAGGAAGGTTCCATGGAGCGAGCCGCTTACTCCTCGAAGGTCTGAATGCACTCCAACTGCTCGGTGGATCCCACGGCCGTGGAAATCACCCACTGGGCCTCCTTAGATTTCACCGACGGGTTCCGTTTTTCGGGCCTGCCCAATTTAAGGCATGCGAGATGGTCGTTGAGGAAATCAGGCTGAAAAGTGAGGCAGAACTTGCAGGTCGTGGTGTCATGGCCGACACCAAGACAGTAGACTCACACGGTGTGGGGGTCCGTATGCGACATCTTCTAGCCACACGGACACTTGCGAAATCCGGGGGAAAGAACTGTCTTCCATAATCGAGAAGCAAACATGGCAATCATTAATGCGATTAAGTTTAATTTTTGGAATAACTGAAGGTTGAGAAGCCAGGGCCTACAGAATGCAGGAGCATGATGGGGGCAACCTACATCTTCCAGCAGAAAGGAAGATCTGCGACCTTGGGCGGAGCTGAGGTTATACCACCTGGGTGGGTGGGGAGCCAGCTTGAAGGCCTTCCAGCAGATTTAAAGGGGAAAGGGACAATACCAGTAAGTGTGGATGAACAACATATTCACATCCCTAGAGCTGTCCAATTTCTGTTTAAAAGCATAGAAGGACTCTGCTTCAACTACATCTCTAGGTAGTGAGTTCCACAAAGGTATTATTCCTTGGGTGTAGAAATAACGTCTTAGAGGCCTCCTGGGGAAGGTTAACCTCAGTTGATAAGTACGGCCTCTAGGAGAGTAATCTCTATGATTTATAGACAGCCTATGGGAACTGTGTTCTCATAATAATTTATAATGGGCTCATAAAACAAGAGCGTTTCCCTAACCTCATCTCAAATAACTACTTGACCACATGGTATTGCCCTGTATGTGTTGCTGGGTCCCAAAACATCCAGACAGGACGTGCTGAGGCCTAGGCCTGTTAAAAGTTTTTTTTTTTTGTGAAAGCCAGAAGCTTGGGATTGGTTACCTTGCACCCCAACCAGGGCAAAAGCTACACCAGTGGGTCCTGTCCTAGACAGGATACCTTCTACATATCTTTCACCGTTTAACAATATTTGATCCCGTAGAAGCGTTTTTTGACAAAATGGTCACAGTCCATTTTGTGGGTCATTTGGAAGGTGACATTTATAAGGAGAGGGTGGAGACACCCTAGCAGTGTACAACCCCATTACTGCCCTGTGGCATATTCCCCATATGGCTTGCTGCTTTGTAAAAGGATACAGATACAAGTATAGGTGTCATGTGTTTGATGTAACTGCCCATCTGTGGATATGCCACAGGAAGCAACCAGCACGCAATTATCCAGCAGGGTGAGAGTCAACACTTCAGTCACTTGCCCTGTGAAGCTCATGAAATGGCACTTCCCTAAAGTGAAAGTCACCCACAACATGGCTAGTAAGTATTGCATAATTACAAAATGGAAATTACGTACTTACCGTAATTATTGATCTTCTTGGACAGTCTCCACTCATTCACACTAGTGGGATAGCACCGGAGCCTAAAATTTTCTGAAGGGTCGGCACCGAGACAGGACCACGGATGCGCAGCACTGTGAGACTAGCTCGCACTTGTGTGGGCTATCTCGGCGTTGACCCTACAACCGCCTCAGTACCTTTTCGACAGAGGAGGTGCAGCGTAACTAATGAGAACTCCTCATCCTGAGTTTCTGGGGCTGAGAGGGCCCAGATGGCCTTTGCAAGAAAGGTCCAAGAATAATATCCTCACAGTCTGAACCACAGGACCACGAAGACAAGGAAAGAAAACGAGTGAACCCAGGGGATGGTGGATGGGTGTGTGAATGAGTGATGGAGACTGTCCAAGAAGATCAATAAATTATGGTAAGTACGTAATTTCCATATCTTCCTGGACTAAGTCTCCATCACTCATTCACACTAGTGGGAGAATACCGAGCTAAAACCAACAACCCTGAGTAGGGTGGTAGGAGATAGGGTTCACTCAAAAAGGTCAGCCAACGACTGTCCTGCTAATAAAAAGAGCTGTCTTGTAAAGAGCAACTAGAACATAGTGCCTACAAGATAAGCGCTCGAGTTTAACTCACCACTTTGCAGACGACTGCAATGGACACAAAATGAAAGTCTGCCAGGAAGCCGCAACCACTCTAGTAGAGCGGCAAGAACCTGGCCTCACAATTTGGTCTAGGACCAAAATCAGTAATGTCAAAGACATGTACTGATGTAATGTAAAGGGACCTCAGGAACTGAAAGAGTTGGAGGGAAAGTCTACTAGTTCAGGGTAGACCGGAAAGTGCAGATGGAAACCCCTACTATCAAGTATGGCTGACCTGTAAACAACAGGTCCAGGAGCACTTGAACCCCTTACTTGGTGAGCAAGAGGGTCCAGGTGGGGTTAGCCCATCAAGGAGAATGGTCTCCACTTAGTCACAGGAACCTTCCTGATGGAAGGCCAAGCACGAATTAGAAGCCTCTCGTGGTGGTCTAGTAGAACCAGATCCTACCCATTGCATATTCCAAAGGAATCATCCTGCCCCTGTGTGTATAGCTGTAGTAGTAGTAGCAGTCTCTGAACTCAGGGAAGAAAGGAAAAAGTGTATAGGACGACGTGTCCATCATGGAAAAACAACATTCCGACAGAAAAAACAGGGGCTGGATTTCTAAGGCAAATAGAGGCAGATGTGCATTGAAGAGGGACACAAGAGGACCAAGTTAGGGCTAACCCATTTGTTGAAGTGACTGAAAGAGGCAGTGACTCAATGTGGTGAGGCACTACCCACTCTGGCCTCCCTGAAGGAAGTAGGAAAGGATTCTAGTTTGCTGAAAAACAAACATCATAACTCCATCATGCACTTGAAGAGGACAGCTTTGTGAGCAACTGGCATGGACCAGTGCGCAGGAACCGAAGGTGTGAATATTTGAGAAGCTACCTCAGAAAAAGACCTACTTGACCTTCCGTCGAGGAGGAGAAAATTGCCTGTTAAGTCAAACAAGCAAGGAAGTAGGAACCTGAGTTGCAACTCGGTGGAGAGTCGCTTTGCTGCTGCAAGGCTCTGCTCAAGAGAAGAAAGCCTGATGAAAGAAAGGGAATTAACAGACTGGCAGTCGCTTAGTCTAGGAGATTTCTCTGAATGAGAGAAATCTCTGAGAGAAAGAGATGACCCATACTGCAGCCAGATCGGACTCCCCCTAGGGGAAGAAGTAGTCAGTTACTCTTTACCGTACTTTGGAGATGAGCGCCTCAGGGTCTGAGGCGGAACCTGACCAGATCAAAAAAGGGGGTTATCAGGTAATTTTGGCTAGGCCCTGTGCTGTGATAAATTTTTTTTTTTTTTAGTCCGAGCCTAATAAGGCTTTCAGGCTGCTATTTCGCAAGGATTGTCTTGATACAAAATGATGAAGATGTTCTCCATCTGAGTGCAGAAGGAGCCTGAGTGTTCATACTGAAATCATAACCAGACTAATAATCACAGCTGGAGAGATGTTAACCACCTGTGCCAAAGAAGCCACCGAAGGGGCAATATCACAAGAGGGCTATATACCCCTATCAAAGGAGCGGAAGACCCAGAGCGGCTCCCGACCATTAAATTACAATGTTCCACAGAGTGCAACTGTCTTGACGACTGAAAAAGTCTAGAGGCAGAAGTGTATGGTCCACAGACACAATGTGAAATACTATAGTGGACCCCATTACTGAGGAACTACTGAAAAGATTTTCCATCATGGACTCTGATGATATAGAGGACGTGCTCTTCAGTACATAAAATGAGTCGTCCGCTGTATTACTGACCAGAAGGACAGGGAAAGACCCATCTAGATGCACTCTACCCTAGAAGGACCTCCAGAGAGGTCTAGGTCAGAGCACCTAGACACTCCGCCATCAGGAAGGATGTCGAGGAGCTTGCAGCACGAGGGAGCTGAGAAAGTGCTGAGCAGAATGAGATTCTGCTGGCAGAGAAGTACAGCAGAGTTCCATCATCAAAAAAACGCTGAATGACACAAGATCCCACACAGACTGCCACTCACTAAGATGTGTGGAAAAATAATACGTAAAACAGGAGTTCATTCTGTGATAAACAGCCTCACAAGTTCTGTGGAAAGGAAGTCCAAAAGGAAAATGTGTCAATACTTCTGCCATACAGCACCCACTAGCACCAACAGGAGGACACCAAGCAGTGCTTATACCAACCTCGGCGACACCTAAGGGCAGCTCGCGGCAGTACCCGCAGGCACCCCTGGCAGTCATGCTAGCAATGGCACCCGAGACACCCCAGACACCCATGGTACCATGGTACCCATGGCAGGAATGGCAACCATGGCACCAGTGGCACCCATGGTGCCACCCATGGTACTCATGGCACCAGTGGTAGCTATGGCACGGCACCGCCTGCTGGTGCATGCACGGCGCCACCCAGACACCCGCGGCACAACTGACGGCACCGACAACCAACAGCAGCAACAACAGCATCCACGGCACCGCACAGAGCAATGGTGTCGACCCATGGCGCCCAAGGAAAATGCCAATGGAAATCCTGAGAAGGGTAGAAGGAAAAAGGTGGTGCCCGTGCCGGCCCCTGCATGGAAAAGGAGAGGGGGGTAGGCACGAGGGGTCGACGAAAAGGCACCAAGAGGGCACCTCGCTCATCGTGATCCAATCGACCTGGCTCTGGTCCAACAGCTCTGAGGCCCGGAGGTCCCGAAATCAGGAACAGAGCCGGGAAAATCTGGAAAGTCAAACCCCCTGCTCCACAGGAGCGGCCCAGAGGTGAAACTGCTCACCAGAGCTCCAACGAGGACAGAGATGGAGCTCGGAGTCAAGAACGAGCCATTAGGAGTGGGGCCAAGAGGAACACACCAAAGTCAGTTCAGGCCCAACGCCCGAACAATCCTCATGCAGACGATCAACGGGCAACCTCAAGCGGCACTGATTCTTCTTCCCCAACGAGGAAGAAGAGCTCAAGGTTAAGCAGAGCCGATCCCCTGAACCGCTAGATTTGTGCTCAGAGGACTGTGCCTCCCCAAGCACAGGACTGTCCGTAGTTGGACCCCCCCCCGTTAATTAAGGGCAGCGGACTGGACACAGTCCCTCTGCCATAAAAACTTTCAAACGAAGTCCTCCCACCATCACTGCTACCGTCCAAGGATGACTCCGTTGATGGCAGGAAAGAAAAAATTACTCACCTTAGTGATGTTGTTTCTTCTAATGGAGTCTTGCTATATTATGACAATTGCAGTTTGTCCCACCATTAGAACTGCTCTGGAGGCGAAAGAGTTAACTCCATTCTAAGAATGGAACTTAGAGCACGAGCTCTATTAGAGAAGCTCTGTCTCGGTTATTTCAAACCCAAACTGTTAGATCTTTACGAGCAAAAACTCACTAAGGTCTGTGTGGAAGCTGTAACCTACACTAGCCAACTGGCTACCTAAATATTAACACCCAATGCTGGTCCCAACACAAAGACTCAAGTCAGGGGACCAAAAGTAATAGTATAATATAATAATATGAGAAGTAATACAAGATAAAATAAAAACACCTCACCCCCAAAAATCCCAAGAAGGGGTGGAAAATATATAATGGGCATAACTAGTGCCCACGCTAGGCTGCCCAACCCATACCCAAGTAGAAGTTCTGAGAGGGGCAGGCTGGGGGGAGGTCATAATACAGCAAAACTCCATTAGAAGAAACATTACTAAGGTGAGTAATTTTTTCTTCAAACAACATGAAGTCTTGCTATATTATGACAATTGCAGACTACACAGCAGTACCTCCATGGAGGAGGGACAGAACCTACTTAGGGGATAGGCTCTGAAGCACAGCTGTGCCAAACCGAGCATCTCTCCTGGCCTGGACATCCAGGGAGTAATGCTTGGTGAAAGTGTGTACCGTTTTCCAGGTAGCAGCTTGACATATCTCTAAGATAGGGATGTCTCTGGCAGCAGCTAGAGACGCGGCTGTACCTCTGGTAGAATGAGCCCTCAGGCCAGAGGGGGGAACTCTCCCCAGTTTCTGATAACAAAATTGGATACAAGAGACAATCCACCTGGCAACTGATCTCTTAGTGGCAGGTCTCCTTTCCGACCTCACCATAAGTGAGAAAAAGTTGGAGGAATTCAACCTGTGACCTCGGTCGCTCTATATAGTAACTTAGGGCCCTCTTAACGTCTAAACTGTGCAATCTCCTCTCACCAGAGGAGGAATGTTCAGTGAAAACACTGGAAGGGAGACAGATTGGTTAAGATGGAAATCTGAAACCACCTTAGACAAAACTTCCTGTTAGTCCTGAGGACTACCTTATCCCTGTGGAAAGAAATAAAGTCAGTTTCTACTGACAAGGCTTGCAACTCACTATGCGTCTGGCAGAAGTGATAGCCACTAGTAAAACAGTTTCCCAAGTTAAGTACTTAAGCTCTGCAGAAGACAGAGGTTCAAAAGGGCTGTATTAACTGGCAATGCACACATTAAGGTCCCAGGCAGGGGCTGGATCCTAAAAGGTGGATTAGTATGAAGTAATCCTTTAAAAAACTTGGAAAATACAGGGTGAGTGGAAAGAGAGGATGGCTTTCCTGCTGAAACAAAGGCAGAGACAGCTGCCAAATGCACTTTCAGGGTAGCTGGTCTCAGGCCCAAAGAATTAAGATGGACCATATAGTCCAAAACAATGGGCAAATCAGCAGATTCCGGGGAAATATGTTTCCCAGAACAGCAAATGGAAAACCTTTTCCACTTAGAATTATAAGTAGCCCTAGTGGAAGGCTTCCTAGAAGCCTTTAGGATTTCAAGAACACCCTGAGAAAGGTGTAGGTCAGCAATTCTAACTCCTCAAGAGCCAGGCCTTGAGGTTGAGGGATTTGAGGTTGGATACCAAACTCTCCCTGGGCAGCGGTTAACAGGTTGTGATTCCTGGGGAGACACAGGGGAAGATGGACTGTTAGGGACAGAAGGAGTGGGTACCAGGGCTGCCTGGCCCAATCTGGGGCAATCAGAATCACCCTGCAAGGCTGGGATCTGATTTTGACTAGCACCTTGAATAGGAGAGGGAAGGGGGGAAAAGCATAAAGAAACTTCCCTTCCCAATCCAGGAGAAAGGCATCCAGGGGGACTGAGCCCAACACTGGGGGCCTGCAACAGAACAGTGGAAGTTGGTGATTGTCTGGGGCTGCAAAAAGATCTATCTGAGGGGTGTCCCATCTGGCAAAAACTATCCCCAGCACTTGAGGGTCCAGAGACCATTCGTGATGGCCCTGGGAAATCCTGCTGAGAGCATCCGCTAGGACATTGTCCTTTCCTGGAAGGTGAACTGCTATGAGGGAAGTGTTCAGGGAATAGGCCAGAGACCACAACTTCATTGCCTCGTGCACAAGGTCAAGACCGAGTGCCCCTGCTTGTTGATGTACCACATTGTTGTGGTGTTGTCTGTTCTGACTTGTACCACTGTTCTGAACAGGTGCAGAAAACACTTGAAGTGCTAAAAGACAGCTCTGAGTTCCAGCAAATTGATGTGGAGCAGAGATTCCTGGGGACCACACTCCCTGAGTGGAGAGGTCGCCCATGTGGGCTCCCACCCCAGGAGGGAAGCATCCGTGAGTGAGGGTCAAAGAGTGAGACAGGGGATATGAGGGACCCCCGTCTTAAATGCTCTGATCTTGCCACCACTGGAGGGCCTGGATCAGGGTTCGGGTCACTGGGACCAACTTGGAAAGGGGGTCTCTTTTCTGAGACCAAAAGGCTCTCAGGTGAAACTGAATGTCCCTCATCTGAAATCTTGCTCCTTGCACTACAGCTGTGGACGCGGCCATGTGCCCCAGGAGCTGCAAGAAGTGTCTTGCTGGTCGAGAGACCTGCAGAGTGAAGGAGGAGGCCAGAGCCACCAAGTTCTTTACCCTAAGGGTAGAAAGGCTCTGGCCTGCTTTGTGTCCAATTCTGCACCTATGAAGGTGAGCACCTGAACTGGTTCCAGAACTGACTTTGGAAGACTTAGCAAGAAGCCCAGGGAGGTGAGCAACTGCTGGGTAACTTGCAGGTGAGATTTTACCTGTTCTGGCGACTGGCCTACAATGAGCCAGTCGTCCAGATAGGGAAAAACAACAATCCTCTACCTCCTTAAATGAGCAACTGCTACTGCCAGACATTTTGTGAATACCCTTGGGGCAGAGGTGAGGTCGAAGGGCATTGCTCTGAACCGGTAGTGACCTGAGGGCAGTTCGAATCTGAGGTACTTGTGGGAGCTCTTGATTAGAACGTGAAAATAGGATCCTTGAGGTCCAGGGAGGCTAGCCAGTCCCCTGGCCTTAGAGAGGGTAAAATCATTGCCAGAGTTACCATTCTGAACTTTGGTTTCAAAAGGTGTTTGTTCAGATATCTGAGGTCTAAGATGGGCCGCCATTCTCCTGACTTTTTTGGGGTAAGGAAATATCTGGAGTACAGACCCTTGCCCTGGTGTAGGGGAGAAACCCTTTCTACAGCTCTGAGAGCCAGGAGGGTTGAGACTTCTGTTTCTAGAGTAAAGGTTTCTAAGGAGTTTGCAGGTGGGAAAGACCTGATTCTCATCTTTGGGAACTTTTTGAAGTGGAGAACCAGACCCTGGCTTACTACTTCCAGGACCCACTTGTCTGAAGTTAGAGACACCCAGTTCTGAATGAAGTAAGCCAACCTGCTCTCTACGGGTAAAGGAGACCGGCCTGGGCACCCCATCAGGGTGCCTGTTTGGCAGGTACTTTAGGCTGAGGGGTGGGAGCAGGCCAGCCCACACCCCGTCTGCCTCTGCCTCTGAAGAACCCCCTCTGAGAATAAGCAGAGGAGGTCTGGGTTTGGTAAAAAGGCCTGTGAAAAGGCCTACCCCTACCCTGGGGGTCTGCCTCTGAGGAGTGGCTTGCCGCTCCTTGGCCTGGGCACTCTTATAGGTAGTCCTATATTCATCCATTTTCTTCATATAATTCTCTGTCTGCTCCCCAAACAGAGAATTTCCCACCACAGGAAAATCCATAGCCTTAGCCTGGGTATCCTGTGACAGGGTAGTACACCTGAGCCAGGCCAACCTACGAAAAGCTACAGACGTGGCCATGACTCTAGAGGATACATCATTAAAATCCACAGCAGCATGAAACTGCACCTTGGATGCCTCAATGCCATCAGCAGCCACCTGCTCCAGCTCAATAGCAAGCTGGCCAAAGGCCTGTTTGGCCAAAGCCATAACAGTGTCCCATCTAGATTTTTGATACCTTGCTACATAAGCCATGTAATTTGCTTGCCTGAGTCCCAAGGACACTGCCATGTATTGTTTTTTAGCCATGGCATCAATCTTCCTGGAATCCTTGTCAGGAGGATGTGAAGCCAGGGGGATATTAGCTTTATCACAGGCTGCAGCCTGAACCACACCAACATGACTACATTGCTGTGAAAGGAATTCTGTGTCAGGACCTGACAGTGTGTACCTCCTGTCCATCTTTTTGTCTACAGGAGGCACAGAATTAGGAGTTTTTAAAATTTTTATTGTTTGCTTCCTAAATGATTTATGCAAAGGAATAGACAATCTCCTAGACTCTGGTATATCCATCATTTCTACAAAATCAGGTTCCTCTTGCTCATCCACAGCTTCCTCCAAAGGGAGCTGGAGGGTTTCAGCAACTTTTTTGTAAAACAAAGTGAGAGGGGGACTCAGAAGGCATAGGGGGAGATTCCAAAGGTTTGTCTGGGGAAATGTCCGGTTCAATGGGCACACCCAGACCCTCCAAGTCACATTTATACTGTTCATAATCATCCTCCCCCTCCTCTGGTTCATAGAACTCCTCAACATCATATTCCTGAACCGATCTTTTACCAGACAGTGGCGGTTCGGACGGAACCGGAGAAAGTGACTGGACAATCTGAATAGCTCATGCTATCTCTGCAGCAGTTGGAGAAGGAATTTTGGGCTCCAAACCTGCTGATTTTCTTGTTCTCTTTACTGGGACTGGCTCATCCGAGCCAGCTTTGCGTTGGCCCGAGGAAGTCTCGCCCTGGTCAGAGGGCACTCCCTCCGGTTCAGTTGGCACCGAACCGGGCTGGCCATCCGGGTCAGCGGACTTTTTGGCCTCTCGTTCCCTGAGCCTGCCAACTCTCTTTTCCAGGGTGGCTGCAGGGAAATTTTTACAAATCTGGCAGTCTGAATTGAGGTGGTCAAACCCCAGACAATATACACATGTGGTGTGTGGGTCAGCCTTGGCAAAGACTTCACCACAGACATCACAGTGCTGAAACCCAGTGGGCCTGGTTTTTCTTTTGGGTTTCTCAGACATAATGCCAGCCTAACCAAAACCTTGCCCTTTTAACGGCAGTGCCAGGCAAGACACCCTTATCGGTTCCTAACCGTGTCACGGGTCTTGGAAAAAGACGTAATGAAATCCGTTTTTTTTTTAGAACCGATAAGAACCGGGAACCGCACTCTGAAACCCTCTAAATGTATAACTTCAAGTTTAAAGCAAGCTGATCGGGTCGGTTCAAAACCGAACTGATAACATTACAAGTTCCACACAGAAATAAAACTAAAATTACTTACGATACCACAGACAGAGCTTGAACCGATCGGTTTTGCGGTTAAAATAATAATATTCTCGGTTGATTTGAACTGAGAAAACACTGTTTGAACCGAGAAATGAACCGAGCAGTAGGAGAAATCTCCAGAGCGACTGTTCAGTGAGGCGGAGTAAAGAATCTGACAGTTTGGGTTTGAAATAACCCAGACAGAGCTTCTCTAATAGAGCTCGTGCTCTAAGTTCCATTCTTAGAATGGAGTTAACTCTTTCACCTCCGGAGCAGTTCTAATGGTGGGACAAACTGCAATGGTCATAATATAGCAAGACTTCATGGTGTTTGAAGAATTTCTTTTTCTTCATAATCATCTTCTTGTTCATAAAATAAGAAATTACTACTTAAAATATTAAATTAAACGTTAAAGCTGCTGTTGTATAGACGAAAACTTAAGACTCTGGCAGACTAGCGACGACATCCAAGCGCTCTCGATGGCAGGAGAATAGGAACTGAGGCGGTTGGAGTGTCGATGCCGAGATAGCCTACACAAGCGTGAGCTAGTCTCACGGTGCCGCGCATGCGTGGTCCTGTCTTGGCACCGACCCTTCAGAAAATTTTAGGCTACTGCTTGGTCGTAGCGCCTCCGGCACTATCCCACTAGTGTGAATGAGTGATGGAGACTTAGTCCAGGAAGATCCATAAATTCTTTACTTATGGGACATCGGTGTGTTTGGTGATGAAACTTCTGCTTCACAACTTCTGCTGGCGCTGTCATTGGTCAAATCGTTATCCTAAGAGGGTCACTTAATGAGGAACAATATCTCGTTTGTGAACCTGGTCTTCAAACCGATGTCATAAATTACACTCCAGCCTTCAATGTGCGTATTACTTCACTCTTAATAGACCTACAGCTGTTGCTGTATCATAAACAAGAACATCTTACTCAAATCAGCTATAGGCCTAGAAGCTAAAAATGATTTAAATAATTCACTTCATAATGGTGATTTACAATTAATTATTTTAAATACTAGGTTAGAATTATTTTTTAAACATTTTATTTTTCAAGCCATTCTTATTTTTATTCTGATTTGCAGTATATGCTGTCCCATCATAAATAATTTTATTTTTGCATGCAGCACCAAATTAAGTTACTAACCTAACCATGTCTTCTGTGTCACCTGCCTCACAGGCAACAAGGGGGCATGTAGACTAACAATTTCTGCCCTTATCACTTAGCCACCTATCTGCTCTTTCCAACTGTTCTACATACACACACTGCTTCGCATTTCTATTATGTACGTTATCATACACAAGTAGTGTACTGTCTACAACAGGGCACTGTTCTCTGTGTGTCCTTAAAGTACTGCTGCAACAGTTTCGCCATAGTCAGTTGTTGCTATAATTATTCCTTTGTTAGAATAAGGTTATTAGAAGACAAACTATGTGCAGAGTCTGCTATCTGAACCAGCTGGCTGTGGTCAGCTGGCCCAGCCTGCAAGGTGGAGCATAAGAGAAATACCCACCAATGAGAACCCATGCGAGGTGATGTATTTTACCGTATTTGGGGGTAACTGATATTTGTGAAGAGCTTGTCTGCAAGAGTATATCTGTAAATGGCAAACTGTGCCAATCTGAGTGTGAAAGCTGTTAAGAGTGTGGGTCCAGCACCAGCCCGGAGCGATGCTGAGGGTTGAGGCGCTTGCACGCCCACACCGTGACCACGCCGGGTGACCCGGTTCGAGAGCGGATTCGGGTAGTCGGGGGTCAGCAGGAGGAGGGAGGACTGAGTGTCCCACCAGATGATCTCCTCCCTCAGGGCTGGGATACCAGGGATGTAATAGCGTCCGACACCCCCCCGTAGAGAGCCGGTGGAAGCACTGGTCCTTGAAGGGATTGGCGGCTTCGATACTGGAGTCGGGGAAGGGGGGACATCGTATGGCGCACAGGAGGAAAGACGTGTGTCAGCTCGTCACCTCTCTGGATGTCTGTCCTAAGCGCCAGCGCCCCAGGGGTTGGGAGGGAACACAGAACAGGAAAAATACCCTCGGGTCCTAGATGAAGACCGCACCACCGCCCAGATGACCGATACCAGGACAGACCCCGCTGTGCAGATGACGGAAGCGGCACTCTAGGGGCAGATCATGGGCCTGGGATCTGGACGCGATGATGAGCGGCATGAAAGAGTGGACCACGAGGGCAAGAAAAAAAGAGAAATAAAAAGAAATGGTTAAAAAAAAGAGTGTGGGTCCCGTGACTCCCTAGCACATAATGTTTGTGTTTGCGCTATCTGGTAGTACTAAAGACTTGTATTACGTACGACAACCTTAGACTTTTGTTTATGTTTCCACCTACATGTCTAGTATCAAGAAACATGGCTGAACGTTTGCTTTGGACGTTGGTGTTGAAACTGCCCCTGTTCGAGCTTCTTCCGAGTCTGCTGTGGCTGGAACCCTTGGGCACAAAAAAGGTTCATCTTAATGTTGACCAGCTTAGGGTCCTACTGGGATGAAGCCTCAGAATCTTGGTGGCAATGGACTTCTCAATATAGGCAAAATACCTCTCCCCCAGGCCAAAGAGATCAGTCTTCTGATGGGGTATATCAGCCGTGTTGTACTCTGTGTCTGCTGTGAAAGTGGACAGCTTCAGCTAGGCCCTCCAGTACATGGGCACAACCACAGATAACGCCTGTGAGCAGAAGCTGCCCAGGTCCAAAGTCATCTTGCATGCAGCCCTGGTCTTGGATAGCCTTTACCACGACCTTCTTGCAGCTGGCAACAAAGGGAGAAGTTCAGCAACTAAGCCATCATGGTGTAGACTGCCTGCCAGAGGCTGAAAAAAGTGGCCACGTAGATCTTTTTGGCCACACAGTCCAACTTACTGAATTCCTTTTTAGGCAGCTTATCCATGTCCCTTGACCCTTCCATTACCAAAAGTCTGAGTCTGACAAGCCCCTCTGCTGAGGGGTGGTTTGAGAACCGAGAGGCTCCCAATTGGACTGCGTGCTTGCTGACCATACAAGTGTGTGGTGCTAGGCAGGATGCTAGGTGCTGCCACAGGTCAAAGTCAGTCCATAAATGGCCTCAGCCATGAGGTGAGTCACCTCAGGAAAATTACCTCTGTCAAGAATGTCGCTGAAAGGTTATCTGGCAGTCTTCTGCACCAGCTCAGTGGGACCTCCATGGCATCTAACGTAAGTTGGAGAAAAGGCCCAAAGGATGTCAAGCCAGACTGGGAGGACTGACCATAGGAAAAGTCGATGATGATCGGATGAATCTGATTCAAGATCATGGACCACTCTTCAGATGCTGATGGTTTTTTCAAAGCTGCCTTGGTCCATTTCTCAGGGGATAAGAAACACCCTTGAGACAATGGACAGCCTACAAGTCAAGCCGGTGCCAGGTGAGACTCCTTAGTGAGGGACCCCTCATGCTGCTGCAGAGGTGGGGGCTCCACCAAAGGTGGAATGGAGGCAGATGCAGCAATCTGCAAAGCTGCCTTCTGTGTGGCCAGCCACCAGGGTAATCAACAACATGGACGGTCCTGGGAGTAGAGACCTGCCCTGCCCAGCGACAGCCCACTGCCACCACAGCAGGTCTTCATAATGACAGCAAAGACTTCATCAGTGTTGATCCTCCTCTTTGACAATGAGTCTGACTGGAGGTGGGGAGGATGCTAATTAGGACAGTGCCTTGACTTCAGCTTTTCAGGCGTTGATTGGTGTCCACTGGCAAGGCCGTGTAGACAATTTGCTTCAGCAGGAAGACTGTGATGGACCCTAGTGGTAAATGGAGGGTGACCATTGGATTAAGCACAACCCAGGAAGGCTTGGCGGTACCACTGACTGGGCCAGCTCTCAGTGAGGACAGAGAGAACTATTACCTGTGAGATGGACAAAGCCTATTAATATTACATTATTTTATATAAATTATTATAATGTTGAATGGTTATTAACAGTGTCTATATCAGTTTTTTCCATTTTATTTTTCACCAAAATCTTGTACTGGTTTAAACTTACAACATGAAGTGCTGAAGTTGTAATTAAACATACCATACGTTGTGACAGCAGGTTATTTCATTGTTATGTAAAGCCTGGGTGCCCCTATATCCCAGATTCCTTCATCAATACTTTTTACTGCATTCGTACCCAAATGCCGTGGCCCCAAACACTGCAACCTCATTTTTGGTCAGATGTCTAGTGTATAGTTACATAGCAACCCTCTGGTGTTAGTTTCAGTGTGTCACTCACTGTATGGACATCACGTCTGGTGACGTCATCAATGTGGAGCCACAGAGGTGGTTAAAAATAGGGTTCAGAATTACTGAAGTGTCAATGTATTAACACAAATGAGTCAAGACAGAATAGCCTAGTGGTTAGAGTAATGAGCTGTGAAGGAGCTTGGTACATCTAGCAGATCTGGGTTTGATTCCCACAACTTCCCTTGCATACTGTGCGACTCTGAGCAAGTCACTGAACCGCCCCCAGTGCTCCCGTGCACCCTGAAAACAGACATTTGTGCCTAGTGGGCCTTACCGGTTACCAAAAGAATATAATTTCTCCCTGATATAGAGCCTATTGATAACCATTCAACATTATAATAATTTATGTACAATGATGTAATATTGATAGGTAGGAATTTGTATAAGTTTAACCATATACATGAAGCACTGAAGCCGTTATCTAATATACTGTACATTATGAGAGCAGGTCATTTAATTTGTTGCTATTATGGAGAAGTTTGGGTGCCCTCTTGCCTTCACTGCTCCGCCAATGCTCTTCACTGTGTTTGTATCCACTACTGTTGCACCAAGCACCGCAACCTCTAGTTTTGGTAGGGTGCTAGTTTAAGACTGCTTAGCAACTCCTTGGTACTGGTCACAGCGTGTCACTTGTATGGACATCACGTTGGGTGACATCCTCAAAGTGGGTACGCGGCGGTGAATATAGATAGATATATACAGTTCAGAACCTTTGGCGTTCCCTCTGCTTATTTAGGTTATTGACAAGTTCAGGTTTTGAAGACGTTTAGTAAGAAAGTACTGTATATTTACTGAGCCTGTTTCTTTAAACTGCTGGAGAAATACAGAGCTCCTTCAGGTGACAGTCTCGACCGCACTACAAATATCATCTGAAACACTGATATTTAACTGGCTATAATAGAATGGTTAAGTTGCACAGAGCCAAACTGTGTGATAATCTCGGTTGCATTCAAAATTGATTTGCGATATAATTTGTTAAACACTGTATTTAGAACAAATAGTAGTCACAAACATAACAGGGTCTTATTCATGGTTTACCTGGCATCATTATGCTACTTTGACGATACTGGTTATTCTTATAAAAGTTTTTTGATGTATGCATGCCCAATAAGGTGATGTCACCATTGGAGGGTCATTATAATAAAATAAAGGAAATGTCAAAGGTTACTTCATAAATGTTTTATAAGTAGTTAAATTCATTTGCAATTAGTTTGAGCTACTGCGAAGTCTAATAAAATTCAGCTTTTTCATGTTCAACAGAGCAGGTCAAATTGACAGCAGTTAAGCTCTGCAACTCACTTTAAAGCCTCTGGGCCATGAGGTAAAGGAATGATTTAATAATATACATTATACAATGGGTACTTAAAATGCTTTGATTGAATTGGTCAGTTGGCACACTTACCCTGTTGTAAATTTTAGCATTACCAACAGGACGAAATGCCAGCTGTGCCAAGGCTCGAGTCCCACAAAATAAAAAAACATTCCGATCCCCGATTCATCCTGTAAACACCGCCATCTTGATTCGTTGTGCTACTCGCTTGGCCAAGAAAAAAAAAAAAAAATACAAATCAGTTTTCAACTTCACGATGACAAGGAGCTAAATGCCATCTTCAGCTCCTTAGTGGAAAGTCTCCCCAGTAGTCCTACAAGAAATGTCTTGGTTACTAAAACAGTACCTGACATAACGACATCACAGCTGCGTGAAACATTCGTGCCTCAGCTTCACATCCCCGGCCCTCACTTTCCACACGTGCTGCAGAGAGAGCCATCAACAGCCGCAGAGTCCAATTTCAAATGAATCCTTCACCGAGCCACCAGTCCTCCTGAGTGAATTCAGTAACCTCATAAAGCCAGCACGAGGAGGGTCGCTAAGCTGTTGTCATGTGCGGTCGTATCATCCTATTTTTTTTTAACCCTCATCAACAAAGTATCCATAGCTTAAAACACTAAATACAGCAAATCTGAACATCTTTTGACCCAGATGAATGACTTTCAAAAAGTAGCAGTCTTCGGATCTCCCTGTCACTTGCTGCCTGGGTCATGCTTTAATTTACAGATAAAAAATTATTTAAGCAATAAACCACAACATACTTTTAGATGTTCACAATCAAACCAGTACATGGACTATTTTTTTGCATGGAAGGATCTTTCCATAATTTTTCCATTCTTAAAGAAAAATAATTTTAATTCAATTTTCATCCTATTTTGAATCACGATACAATTGTGTAATAGTTGGTGATGCTGGGATTTACCCACCCGACTAGGTTTAGTCGCCGCCTGTGGCCTCATGATGGAACCACGCCAGGCGTGGGTAAACCCAGCATCACCAATACCCTGTTATGGTTTATTGCTTAATTTATATACACAGTGAATAAGGCCTTGGCACCTTAAGAAAATATATATTTAGCATTGGTGAAGGGAGTTTGGTGGAAGGAAACACCATTGCGGATTATATTAACAACAAAATAATTTAAACAGAGGTATTAGATACCGATTTCTAACATTGTTCCTAGGTCATGTTAAATGAATTTATTGACTCAGTTGTGAAACTGAAATAATCACAAAGCGATCACCACCTGCAAGTAGTGCACACAGAAGTTTTATAGTCGTACATATAATAGACAGTTTAATATTTCATATTTAATATGTTTAAAGGCAACCCCCTGAAGAAGACTTATTAATAAGGCGAAACATGGCAGTCCCGGTGGCGCTGAGGCACTGGGTACCTTACTTCATGCCACGCCAGCAATCCGGGTTCGTGATCAAGTTCGAGTCATCAGGGGTCAGCCAGGGAGGAGGATGACCGTCTGAAGGACTGCTCTCCTCTCCTGGGGAGAGTGGGTTGTGGACCCTTGGCGTCAAGCAACTTCCAGTGGAGACTGGGGGAGCTACAGCCAAGGGACACCTTGAAAGGGGGGTAGAGGCGACGGCATATGTCCTGTGGGTGGTTGCGGGACTGTGCCAGTTGTGTGCTAGACGTCATTGCACATCCGCACCTCCCAGGGTCATGGAACAAAGGGAAAAAACCCTGGTGCCTGGGAGGATAACAATGACAAGCCCTACAAGACTCCGTGCCCAATGCCGGATCCAGCCCAGTCAAGGTCTCAGATATCCTCCACCTCGTTGGCCTGCCAACTGGAGTTATGGAGCACCAAGGTAGGAGGTGGCGGCCCCACCTCAGGGGGTACAAGCCGGGGGGGGCATTGCAGGCATGGGTGTAGTATGGAGCTCTGGAAGGGGATCTGACTTGGAAGGGTCTCAGGCTGGGTGGGAAAAAGCCGCCTGTACAGTGACTATGTCAGAGGAGATCTCAGGGGCTGGCGACAGGAGGAAAAAGAATTGAGAAAAAAATAAGAGAAGCGTTGAGAATGCATGCCTAATTTAATTTTACAATGAGAAGATCAGAATGACTATATTCTGGAAGTTGCAAGTGTTTCACTGAATTTGAGTCGCTCCCTTGACTAACTGAATGATGTGCAAGTATCTGGGAGGCAGCATCATTTCTGGTATTTTACAGGGACACTGTTTGTGCTGCAGGAAGTTCACCACATCTGCCAGTATATAGTCATGGTCTTAGATTTGTTGGGCAATAGCCTGTTTATTGTCTGGAAACAAAGGGAGGCGGTTTCCACCAATTCAGGGCTCTAGATAAGGGGAGTACCAACCTATTTTACTCACCTGATTTTAGGAAATATTCTTCAAAAACTTGTTTTAATAAGTACCAATACTCACCCAAAATTTACCGTACATCACACTCCAGAGAAGAGTGCTTCCTAACATAACTGGTGATTCAAAAGGAACAGTTTTCTTTTCCAGACTTAAAGCACTGTATGCATCCTAATTTAGTTTTATTCATTATATCTTAAAAATTACTATCTGCAAACATTATCTGGAGCACTGTTGGTACCCGATTAATGCTTAGCTAGAAAAAAAAAAAAAACTTTTTAAAAATGTACTCCTCACTCCACTTTACCCAGACATCTGTATGCATCTGAATTTGGTTTTACTCACCCTACTTTCAAAATGAGGAGTACAGTACTCATCCCAAAAAATCTTATCTGAAACCTCGGGAGTGGTCATATCCAGCCATCATAACAGCATAACCAGCCTGTCTGAGATCAAGTGAGAAGGCCACATAGACCTTCTTGGCTGCATAATCTAATTTCCTGGATTCCTCATTGGGTGGCTTTATCCATATCCTATGGCCTTCTGACTTCCGAAAGGCCAAACTGGAAGCCAAGCCCCCCGTGGAGAGGAGATCCAACAATCCTGAAAGGGTGCAGTTTGGGATTGCACACTTGCGGTCCATCTTTGTTTTTTATTTATTTTTTTTTTGGGGGGTGCCGCATGAAGTTTGTATGCTGCCAAAGCTCCAGAGCCAGTCCCAAAATGGCTTCAGCCATCAGGACGGTGACCCTGGGGAATTATTCCTGTCAAGGATATCTGCGAATGGATATTTAGCCTGCTTCTGAACTGGCTCCAATGATACTTCCATGGAATCTGACATCAACTGGAGCAATTCTCCAAAGGAAGTTGAGCTTGTTGAGGCTAATCAACCATCCAAGGAGTCTTGGTCAAACAGCTGAGTTCTGCTCAAGGTGTTCGACAACTCGCCCTCAGAATCCAGAGTCTCCTCTGTGACAGAATTGGATAAGATCTTATGCCATTTGTTATGCAGAGGGAGTTAAAAGCAAAGACCTGTTCTGTCCTCTCCCATTCTGTCACTTGTCTATCTCTTGCCTGTCTGCGCAATCAAATTCTCCTTGTGACACCTAGGAATTGGCTACTTCTGTGATACCACAACTTCCCCCTCTCTCTTCCTTCCTTCTTCCCTGTGGTTAAAAAACGTATGTGAATGTTTACGTGAAAGTGGGATCTCTTGGTTTGTAAAGGCACTGTATATACAAGGGATATGTGGTATCAGGGACCATGGAACACAAGATTTATTTTCACAAAAGCTGTCTGACCTTGGGTAACTTCATGAGTGGCATGGCGTAAGCCATTTGTGATGTGCCCAATGTCAAACAGCTTGAGTGAAAATAAATCATGTGTTTCACAAGGTCCCTGTTACGTATTCCATTTATCCAATTGAGATCCTTTAGAACAGTGCAGGGAGTTTTGTTTTAAATTTTACTGTAAACTTACATATACTTTTTGCAGTTTTCCCAGTGTAGCTCCGCTTGGCATAGTGGTTGCTATGAAATATTCAACTTTACATTATGGTCAGTACATAATGAAAAACTTAGATGCACAATTCTTTTGTTTTTGCTTTTTTTGGGGGTGGGGGCATTTGTTCATCAAAAAAGTGAATAAAAATTGAGTTTTCTGCCATTTTATGTCGATTATAAAAAATCTAAAAGGTATCTATAAATGAAATACCTCTCATTTTGTATATATTTTTGTGATGAACAACTTCTGCGCTCAAAGTACCATGCTATCATTTTTTGTTTCAACTCTTGCTGTGCCGCGGACTGATATATCAGTCCAGAAGTCCTACACGTTCCAATTCTGTCAGCAGCCTAAGGGTTACGGTTATTTGCATTTGGTCGTTGAAAGAAATGCAAAAAAAAAAAAAAAATAGATTTTCTGCCTTTGTTTGCTAATTATAAAGAAACTAAAAGATATCTATAAATGAAACACCACTCATTTTGTAGATATGTTTGTGCTGGACAAACTTCTTGCTCACAGTACTATGCTTTCATGTTTAGTTTTAAAGTTATTCGCATTTGTTTGTAAAAAGAAAAAAAAGTTGAATTTTCTGCCATTTCTTGCTAATTATAAAAAAATCTCATTTTGTAGATATTTTTGTGCTGAACAACTTTCATGCTAACAGTACCATGCTATCATTTTTTGTTTTAAAGTTATTCACATTTGAATATGGCTAGTACTGCTACCGAGGCCGAACATTTTAAATGAGTTCTGAGTGCTTGTGCTGAACCTAATGACATAAGAACTGTGTGGATAAATCGGCTGATGACATAAGAACTGTGTGCATAAATGGCTGATAACGCAAGAACTGTTATTTGGGTTCATCTAGATACAGGGGGTTAACCTTGGGCTGTATTTTGACCTCTACAATCTTGTTTGCAGAATTATCAACAGAAAATCGGCTCTGGGACAGGATATCTTAAATGGCTGCGCCTGTTAAGACGACCAACGTATTGTTTGGGCTAGTAATAGGAAGACACTGACAAAGTCTTAATACATTTTGTGGAATACAGGTGCTGTAGTTTACAAGAACTGGAACTTAATTGCCAGAAAAAAAAAAACATCTCCCCCCCCAACTTTCTTTTATTGCCGGTCACAGACAGAGGGATGTACCCCTCACTGATGCCTGGATCTGACCTCCTGGCATCTCCCTCAGGCTGCCCGATATGGGTGGCCTGTAGCTTATCCTCTACAGTGGGGCTTCCTGAGGGGAGATGAAAAAAATCTATCCAAGGCCCCATCCGAGGCTTACGCCTGTGGCATAATTTGGGAGGCAGTCCAGGGGTGTCACGGTGCTCCGTGCTGAGGGGTTTTCTCCTTGGGTTCCTCAGAAGGTGCAGAGGTGCAATGATGTCTGTGCGGGCTGGGCACACTCCGCACCCTACCCGCAGATGTCCATCTACATCTTGATCACTGTTTGGTGGTCCTGCTGTTGTGCACCCAGTCTCCACTGGGTGTCACTGGCATGCCAAGAACCCCCCCCTCAGGGAAGCTCTCCATGGGATGCTCATCCAACCCCGGCTGACCCACTGGCGATCATGCTTGTTTCAAGACATGGGTAGTCAGCACGACCAACTCACAAAAAACATGTTATAAAAGGAGAGCAATTTTTTTGCTACAGATCGAGGCTGTAGAATTTAAAGATGCTCTCAGAGGAAGGATTTCTATCTGTTTGAACAGCCTGTATCAAGAGCTATCCTCTAATTTTATTGTTATAATAAAACATTACTTGCAAATTTACAACTTCTCCTGGTATGCCTACACTTTCTGACCAATGCCTCAGCGACACCCTTGAACACCGTCCTGTCCATTTCTCGAGTCCATGGCCTACCCTAGTTCCCTGGGTGACTTCAGTGGACAAGTGACATGGCAGGCCTGTAGCAAGGTGGCATTCTATCAGAGGAGCAGACACAGTGGTCTGCTGGGTCACTAGCAGGAGAACGACCGAAGGAGGTGCCAAATGACCGCTGGTCTCAAAAGCAGAGCCATGTCCCTCCCTTTAAAAGACCACTGCTGCCAATGTAAGTCTTTGTTGTTCTGTCAAAGGCGACATCAATGTCTATACTCTCCAGAGAAGAATGTTCCTCCAATGATGATGGAAGCATGGCCAAACAGTAAGCACACTGCTGAATGTTGTAGTGTTCTCTCAGGCAGCAGACAACACCTATCGTGTGCATCTGTGAGCGAGATTTTCTGGTTGTAGTTTATGTAGTGCTTAAGCAGACTTTTTGACATTCCATATTTGAAGACTAATGATGAAGGGAAACCAGAAGACACAATAGCTAAATTTAGTCTAAAACTTTCTGAACAAGTCGAAAACTGCCAAATAGCTCTCGGGTTTGAATTCCTTCTATGCATTCAGAGCTGCGAAGGAGGAGACCAGTCCCTTCCAGCGGAAAGAACAATCTAATGTCACAGGGTGGAGCTGGAGGATATGCCATGTGGGTGGTGGGAGAGGCATAGCTTGAAAATGGAGTACAGAAAGTGCACTGAATTCCTGACTGTATAGGTTAATATTACACAATTTTATTTATTTATTTTTTTTTTAAGTACTTGGTGCAAAAGTGATACAAGCGGCACAGGCATATCACTATCACCCCCCAATTGTTTAACCAGGGTGGACACTAAGCTGAAAGTTTGTTTGCAGGTGCGACCTGGGAGCACATGGAAGTTAAGTGATGTGCTCAGGGTCACACAGTATATTCAAAT
Source organism: Neoceratodus forsteri (assembly GCA_016271365.2). Taxonomy (NCBI): domain Eukaryota; kingdom Metazoa; phylum Chordata; order Ceratodontiformes; family Ceratodontidae; genus Neoceratodus; species Neoceratodus forsteri. The sequence continues at coordinate 194,792,912 of JADMNL010000024.1, read as the reverse complement.
GGGGGCTGGGGATTGAAACCCAGGTCTCCAGATTTGCAGCTCAGAGCCTTAAACCACTGCACTATACTGCCTCCTAGCTAGCCTGGTTAGCTGTAGACTGGGTAGACTGACTGCACTAAAAGTAGATCAGCCTCAGACAATGAAGGTAAAGGTCACAGTGCAGGGGCCAAATGCAGTGACCATTTTTGTCTTTTTGCACAATTCAGGTGTATACCTGATGTACGTCAGACTAATAAATTCTGATACTGCATCTAGCTTGGAGTGTGTTGCCTCTCTAACTCAATGGCTCAGTAGATGGCATGCTCACCCCTGGGGCCAGATTTGCAGAAGGTTGGGGTTCCAGACCCACACCAGGTACTTGGTAAAACATACAACTGACACCGTAGTGCAGTATGAAGGGTGCTGCACTGCTGAGGTGCTGTCCACTGGATGAGTTGTTAAACTGAGGTTCCTTCTGCCCGTCACTGTCTAGATGGCAGTTCATGCTCACATGGCACTTACTGAAGAAGAGTAGAGAGGCGTTACTGCTGTCATGTCTAAACACTCCCCTTGTCGTTAAAACTGAACCATGTAATCCACCCCAGGACACACCAGAAAACAAGCTATAATAGCTTAGTGTGCCTTTCCTGGGCAAAATTAACAAATAAATAAAAATCAATGAACAATTAGTTACTGTACCTCCGTTTGTTAGCCTATGTCCTGCAGTTATTCTCTTCGAGTTCTTCTCCCCAAAACTCCTGTAACGAAAATCACTGCTGGTTAGATATAAGCCTGAATAGCATTTTCACCTGCAGCTGCTTATTTAGGTTAATATTAAAACAAACAAGCCAATAGAAAAGCTAGTTGCAGCTATAAAGAGCTTCCACGTACAAAGATTCTGCATCTGCCAAGCTTAAAACAAAAAACAAAACTACTGCCACCAATCCTGAATGTTTCATTTGAAACAAAACAGTTACATGGTGCAAATTCAAAAGAAATAGTGAGAAACAAAGGCATCAAATGTGTCAGGAACAGGGACCTACATTTTTTTTTATTATTAGTTCAAAGAACATATTTTTATATATATGTGTAGTTATGAAGGAAAATGACAGTCTCTCATGGCTGTATGAGTGTCTTGATGTGTACTTGGGGTGAAGGAACTGTAATTATAAAATGGGAAAAGAATTTCAAGCAATCTGATTGGTTGTTGGCCGTGCATTAGATGTGTCTAATGCACAGCTAAAACTAGAACCCCCATTTAGAATACACAGGCCCATTTATAAGTGCAATAAGCCACTCTGGGGATGTGCATTAGACAGTTCTAATGCACCCCACCGTGTCTTATTGTCTACATCAAAGGTGGATGGGGTTCTGGCACCTTTGGGACACAAAATATGACACTCAACAGCCTTAAAGAGCTAGTGTATTGCTTAAAACTAATATTAGTTTTAAATGCAACGAACCATTACTTTTTATTTCTGAGTACTTTTTCTTTTCCTTTGTTTAATTAGAAGTTGATTTACCTAATGTTTGTAGGTGTGCTGTGGAACAGCACTCTGCCTGGCAGTTGAAATATCAAGTTCTATTTCCTAACTGCATCATCAACATTGTGACCTCACTGACTGTGACATCACTGCTGCTTAGTAACAAACACTTAATAGCTGCCAGGTCAGTCACCTGCGATGTCACTGTCAGTGAGATTACAATGCTGACGGTGTAGTGGGAGCACTAGAATGAGATATGTCAGCTGTCAGGCTGAGCGCTATTCCACACATCCAGCACCAACATTATTACATAAAAAATAGTGTAATGAGCAAAAAATGAAAATTACGTACCTACCGTAATTCCTGATCTTTCTGTGCATCTTCACCATTCATCACTGTTGGGTAGTGAGGCGGAGGATCAGAACCCTGAGGAAGCCTTTTTTTTTATTTTTTGGTGATAGGAGGAGTTGACATTGAGACGGCGCCGTCCTTGAGGCCGACGTCTTACGTGGCGCTCATGGGTTGGCCAGTAACCATCATCGACGCCTCCTCAGCCCCAGTTCTGCATGCCGGAGAGAAATACATAGGGTTGGAAGGGTGGGCAAGGGAGCCTGGGAGACAGCAAAAGGAAAGGATATAAAACTAAAAGGAGGAATGAGCTGAGGACAGGAAAGGAGGAAGCCTAAGGGATCGGGATAGGAGGGCCCCAATCTCTGAGTTAGAAGGAAGGGGTGGAGAGGGTGGTTTAGGAGGAAAGAGAAAGGGAGGAAGAGGAGACACCGCTCCCAAGGCATCGCCGTGAACTGCTCCGGAGGAGTTATGCCACAGGTTGAACCAGATAGGCCAGGGATGGAAAAGGCTTGTAACAGAGGAAGGCACCCCTTAGAGGAAAGTTCAGAGGGCTAAGGACGGGTTGGGGTCTCCCCTTCCTGCAAATGAACTGAGGTAGAAGAATCATCTCAAGGTGCCTGGAGAACAACCCCAGGGAACTGAAACTTAGAATGGGGGCACCACAGAGGAAACTGAAGGGGTAAAATAATAATGGTCTCCTGAACAGGAGGGGAAAACCAACCAAAAAGAAGGCACAAGAGGTTGAAGAAGAAGAATCAGCATTTATATAGCACTGTTCATACACAGTATCCCAAAGTGCTTTACAAGCAATGTAGACTAGTAGTGAAGTAATCGAATGTGTGGTGGCAGCCATATTGCACATCACCATCCACACACAGCCTGGATAACTGCTTGAACCAGTTTAAGGGAAGGGGAATGTTGGCCAGGACACCGGGAATGTTCCCTGCTCTTTGCGAAAAGTGCCCTGGGTTCTTTTACTTCCACCTGGACACCCACCAGGACAACACCAGGATGAGCAGAAGGGACATCGGTTTAACGTCTCATCCGAAGGACAGCACACCACAGCAGTACAGCACCCCCCAATACTGCACTCGGATGCAAGCAATTTTTAGGCGCAAGTTCAATCCCAATGTGGGACAGGAACTCACGACCTTCTGGTCCAGAGGCAGATGTGCTACCAACTGAGCCACACTGACACCTCGATTGGAGGTGGGAGGGAGGACAACTGAGGGGAATCACCAGGGCCCCCTCCTGCTACCAGACTTCCTCAAGAGGACCAGAGGAAGCAGGAATTCCAGAGATACCTGGGCTGAGAGGGGGCTCTGGAGACTCCCAAAAGCAGAAACCCTCCCGTCTGCCCACCCAGAGGAAAAAAGAAAACGACCTCAAGAGGGAAGGGGGTTGGAGGTACTGAAAATGGACCAAGGACCAAGGTCCAATGGGAAACAAACACGGAAGAGGAGAATCGCCCAGAGACTGAGGCCTGAGAGAGGAAAGGTGGGTGGAATTCAGTGATGAATGGTGAAGAAACACAGAAAGATCAGGAATTATGGTAGGCAGTGTAATTTTCATATATTGTCTGAGTCAATCTTGGCATTCATCACTGCTGGTGATTACGAGCCCAAGGGGGTCAAGAACCTACATAAGGGACAAAGTCCCTCACCCTCCAGTGGGGGAGACACCAAATGAGGGAACCCTGGCAGGCCTGAGGCTAGTCTGGGTGAGGCAGGTTCTCCTAGTAGGAGAAGGAAGGTGCCCCTGAAGCTCTCGCCTCACCCTATGGGAAAAAAGATGAGTTCCCCGGAAAGAGAGGGCAATAACCCTACACTGGGTCAGGGTTGACAACCGGGAGAGACAAAGCTATGCTGTCTACCTAATGCAGATCATTGTCCCCACCAACCTGGAAGCCACCTCACTGGTATTGTACGATGCCCTTGCTTGGTGCCTCGCTAGCTCCAAGCCCCATGCGGAGAGGGCAATGGCCTGTCTGGTTGCCTCTGAATCAAGTAAAGAGGCTAGGATTTGACCTAGCAGAGACCACAAGTGCCTGTTGTAGGCAGCATGGTGGGCTTGATGAGAAGAAATATGCAAAAGGAGGCATGTTGACGAGAAAGCTCTACTCCCCCAAAAATCAAACTCAGCTGAGTCGGATTCTGGGGGTCGATCATGCTGGCTTCTATGCCCAGTGGTTGTGCCCAGGAGAGCCACACCTGACGGAGGTGAGGCAAGGCTCCTGGAGACCCATGGGGAGCATAATACCTCTGGCAGAGGTCCCTCGGGGCTGGTGCTTGGGTTGAGGGACGTCCCCAGGCCTGGTACGACGCCTCCTGAAAGGGATTAGGTCAGGCGGGAATCATCAGATTGGCCGCACTGAACTTGCCTAAGAAGGTGCGCGCCGACTGGTTAGGATTGCATTCACCAAGGGTGGAAATATGGAGCTCATCGAGCAATCCCGAGGGAAGCGCTGATAGGTGGAAAGATCAGCCGCTGGGGCTAGGTGGACAGAAGAGCACTCTCCCTCAGAGGAGGAAGGCAGGGAGCCACGAGTCTGGAGAACCAGGTTCGGCTGCACAGGCGAGTGGTGAAACATCTCCTAGTCCATGATAATAGGCAAGGAACAGCTGCTGTGGACTTGAACTGTTCCCAGGTGAGGGCACCATAGGGCCGGAGTGACCTGGGAAAGGGGAAGGAGTTGGCAGAGGCAAAGGGCCAGGCACCTACGAGAAGGGCGGCCTCTGTCTGGGGCTAGGGACCCTAAGGGAGACCTCAAAGGAGGAGGAGATCTGGTGGTTCTGGCAGGCGAAGGATGCTCAACCCAGCTGGAGTGGCCTGAGCTGAGCCTGACAAAGAATTTCCCCATGAGGCGACTGGGGCTGCTTGGCTCAGAAGCGGCCCTATACCTCCGTAGATGAGGTCTCTCTCTCTCGGGGAGACCTCGAGAGAAAGGTCGGGACCAGCGCTGTAACTCCTCCTGAACCCCCACGGGTTCCCAAGAAAGGGCACCACCCTGAATCCAACCCATAAACCCTTCAGACTCGAGACAGCCCTCTTCCTCGTCATCAGCTGAGGCAACTGACACCCCGCAGCTGCCTCCTGAGAGACAGCCAGAGGAGGAGTGCCCTCCCCACCTGAGGTGCTCCAGCCGGCCCAGAAAAGTAGAGCTAGCAAGAACTACCACCGGAGGAGTATGTCTCCAAAGGTGGCAGATGGATCATCAACTCCAGGCTGTCCTAAGACGCCATCTGGGGCACCAGAGGACTTGTTGGTGCCACTGGCCCTGGAATCGGCCGAAGCCATCCGCTCCATGGGAGGAGGCTGAACTGGAGCTACTGCGCAGGAGGAAGAAGATTTGGTGGATCCCTGAGAATCTGGAAGCCAGTCTGGGTCAGCCTCAGAATCGTCCTCCTCAGAGGAGGCCCGAAACCAGACCACTCCCCGAGCCCTCTCAGCTGCATGAGCTGGCCTCGCGCTGCCCTCATCCCCTGCACCACGAATGGCACCGGAGGCCTGCCCCGTGCCACCGCCGGTCTGGGGGCCTCAGACCGCAACATCGGGGGAGTCCTCGCCTCTGAGGAGGTGTTTGCCTGGACGGTGCCTCCCGCCTGACCTCCAAGGGAGCCAGGCCGGGCCTCCTGCACCGTGGAAGGGGTTCCTGCCGTAGCAAGGCTAGAACTGGCGGAACCCCCTCCGTGGGCCGTATAGGTTCAGGTGGGGATCTGGAGGAAGGGTCGAGACTCCTGCTTTTGGCGACCCATTTTACACACCTGTCCCCCGAAAGTCAGTGGTGCACGTCCGACCTTCAACATGCGCAACTCCAACACCGACAATCCATGGAGAAAAAGCATCGCATTTGTCCATATCGTGGTTTGGTCCCATGCAGGTAAGGCAACAGTTATGCTGATCTGTGATGGAGTAAAGTCGGCCGCAGGGACACCAACGCAGTGGAGGCTGACCCGTCCTCAAAGATTTTTTTATTGTCCCGTAAACCAGACATGATCGGACGGAAAAACAAAAAACAAAATCAGCACTTGGCGTCAATGCAGAAATAAAAAGGAAAGATCTTACCAGTCGACACCGAGGAACGGAGAGCAAAACTAGGACTGCTGATTTCTACCGACAGACTGGGCTGCAGAATAATGGCGCTTACACGCGAGGTCATGCTCACTTGAAGGCGGGAGAAGCAGAACTGGGGCTGACGAGGCATCAACTACAGTTACTGGCCAACCTGTGAGCACCACGTAATATGTTGGCCTCAAGGGTGGCGCTGTCTCGACGTCGACTCCTCCTATCAAAAAAAAAAAAAAAAAAAAAACTCCCGTGGGGTCCTGATCCTCTGGCTCACTACCCAGCAGTGATGAATGGTGAAGATGAAAAAATTACTCACCATAGTAATGGTGTTTCTTACAATGGAGTCTTGCTGTATTCAGACATAATGCAGGTAGCCCCAGCACCTGAACTGCCCCGGAGAGGAGAGGGTTAACTCTACGCAAAAGCATAGAGACGTTGAGCTCGAGCTCGGTTTTCAAACCTCTGTCTGTGGTACTTCCCAGTGTAACTTCAGATTCTTAGAGCTAATTAACTAGTAACTAAAGTATGGAAATTGTTCAAATATAGCCAAGGGCAAAATACATCTTCTTGGGCCCCAAAAGACTCAAGTCGAGTACCAAGAAGGAAAAGTAGTGACAATATTTAGTAAAACACCAGAAAAATAACAACAACATCGACCCCACTCAAGAGGGAGGGTATAAGTTACACCCCTGAGGTGCAACACTGTACTTGCCAGCCCACTTCCCAAAACCAGGTTCTGAGAGGGGGAGGCGGGGAGTGGGGAGGTCTGAATACAGCAAGACTCCATTAAAAGAAACAACATTACTATGGTGAGTATTTTTTTCATCAAACAACATGAAGTCTTGCTGTAGTCAGACATAATGCAGACTAACGAGCAGTTCCTATGGAGAATAGAAAGAACCTACTTTGGGAAGAAGCTCTGCAGTACTGCTGTACCAAACTAGCATCACTCCTAGCCTGGATGTCAGGGAGTAATGCTTGGTGAAAGTTATGTACTGTTTTCCAGGTGGCTGCTTTACAGATCTCTAACAAATGTATATAGCTGGCTGCAGCTAGAGAAACAGCTGTACCCCTGGTTGAAAGAGCCCTCAGGCCTGAGGGGGCGTCCAACCCAATTTGTCACAACAAAACTGTATACAAGAAACAATCCACCTGGCAATAGTTCTCTTAGTGGCAGGCTTACCCTTTCCCACTTCACCATAAGTGAGAAACAATTGAAGACAGTCATTTCTATGTGCCTTAGAATGCTCAATGTAGTAGCTAAGGGCCCTCTTAATGTCCAGACTGTGTAACCTTCTTTTGAAGAAGAATAGTCAGTAAAAAACACAGGGAGCGATAGACTGGTTCAGATGAAAATCTGAAACTACTTTGGGCAAGAACCTCCTATTGGTTCTGAGGACTACTTTGTCCCTATGGAAGGAGATGAAGTCAGGTTCCAATGACAGGGCCTGCAGCTCACTAATCCACTTGGCAGAAGTAATAGCTACCAAGAACACAGTTTTCCAGGTCAAGTACTTCAATTTGGCCGAAGCCCGAGATTCAAAAGGTGGCTGCATTAGCTGAGCCATGCAGACATTAAGATCCCAAGGTGGAATGGGCTCCCTAAAGGGAAGGTTAATGTGAACCAGACCTTTGAAAAACTTTTGGAAAATAGGTCGAGATGCCAGGGAAGAGCCCTTCCCTGCTGAGAGGAATGCAGACACAGCTGCCAGATAAACCTTCAGAGTGACAGGCCTAAGGCCTAAATCATTGAGATGAACTAGATAGTCTAAGGTTGTGGAAATGTCTGCAGAATTGGGCAGGATGCCTTTCTGACAGCAACAAATACTGAACCTTTTCCATTTGGAGTTGTAAGTTTTTCTAGTGGAAGGTTTCTTAGAGACCTTCAGAATATCCAGAACTCCCTGAGAAAGATGTAGAGCTGCATATTCAAACTCTTCAAGAGCCAGGCCTTGAGATGGAGAGACTGGAGATAGGGGTACCAGATCCACCCCTGGGAGCAGGACAGGTGATTGAATGTCCTGGGCAGAGACAGGGGACGTGACACTGACAAGGACAGCACTAGAGGATACCAAGGTTGTCTGGCCCAGTCTGGAGCCACCAGTATCACTGTGCAGGGTTGAGTCCTGATCTTGATCAGAACTCCTAACAGCAGAGGGAAGGCATAGAGAAATCTGTTCTTCCAGTCCAAAAAGTGAGCATCCAGGGGGACAGTCCCCAGGACTGGAGGTCTGCAACAAAACAGTGGAAGTTGATGATTGCCCGGTGCTGCAGAGATCTATCTCTGGCATGCCCCACCTGGAGAAGATGACCTCCAGTATGTGAGGATCCAGGGACCATTCGTGGTGGCCCTGAGAAATTCTGCTCAGAGCATCTGCTAGTAAGTTGTCCTTCCCTGGAAAGTGAACTGCTACCAGAGAAGTCTGAAGAGAATAGGCCAGAGACCACAGTTTCATGGCCTCTGTGCACAAGGCCGAGGACAGAGGCCTCCTTGCTTGTTGATGTACCACATTGTGGTGGTGTTGTCCATTCTGACTTGGACCACCTTGCTCTTGACTGAATCCGAGAAGCTCTGCAGGGCTAAGAAAACAGCCCTGAGTTCCAGGAGATTGATATGAAGGAGAGACTCCTGTGGACAGCAGAGCCCTTGAGCTGTCAGGGCTCCCGGCTGGGCTCCCCACCCTAGGAGAGAAGCATCCGTAGTTAAAACTTCTGATGGGACTTGAGGGAGAAATGGAACCCCTTGTCTGAGGTTGTCCTGGTCCAGCCACCACTGGAGAGCTTGGACCAGTGTCCAAGTCACTGGAATCGGTCTGGTAAGTGAATCCTTCTTCTGAGACCAAAAAGACCTCAGATGAAACTGAATGTCCCTCATCTGAAACCTTGCTCCCTGTACCACTGCCATGGAAGCTGCCATGTGGCCCAGGAGCTGGAGGAACTGTCTTGCTGGGTGGGAGACCTGAGGTCAAAAGGAGGAAGCGAGATCCACTAGAGCCTTTACCCTTGCCAGGGGAAGGAAGACTTGCTTGTACAGTGTCCACCTCTATGCCTATAAAGGTGAGAAGTTGAACTGGTTCGAGCACAGACTTTGGAAGACTGAGAAGAAAGCCCAAGGAGCTGAGTAGGTCCTGGGTAGTTGAAGAGCTGACTTGACCTGTAAAGGAGACAGACCTACTAACAGCCAGTCGTCTAGATATGGAAAATGGTGATACCCTGTCTTCTGAGGTAAGCCACCACTACTGCAAGGCACTTTGTGAACACCCTTGGAGCTGATGTTAGACCAAATGGCATGGCTCTGAATTGGTAATGGCCTGAAGGCAACTCGAACCTGAGGTATTTTCTGTGGGAGCACCTGATAGGAATATGGAAGTAGGCATCCTTGAGGTCCAGAGATGCTGGCCAGTCCCCTGGCCTTAAGAGGGAAGGATTATTCCCAGAGTTACCATTTTGAATTTTGGCTTTACAATGTGTTTGTTCAAATATCTTAGGTCTAGGATGGGTCGCCACTCCCCTGTTTTTTTGGGGTAAGGAAGTACCTGGAGTACAGTCCTTTTCCCTTGTGCTGAGTAGGAACCTTCTCTATAGCTCTGAGAGCTAGAAGAGAGGAAACCTCTGCCTCTTGGGCAAGGGTTTCTGAGATTGATGCAGGTGGAAAAGACTTGGCCCTCTTTTTTGGAAATTTTTTGAAGCTGAAGGCCAGTCCCTGGCTTACTACTTCTAGGACCCACTTGTCTGAGGTCACAGACTTCCAGGTCTGGAAGCAGTAAGCCAGCCTGCCTCCTACTGGAAATGGGAAGTCGACCCGGGCTGACACATCAGGGTGTCTGCTTGGCAGGAGCCTTGGACTGAGAGGAGGAGGAGCAGCCCTGCTCATTCCCTCCTACCCCTCCCTCTGAAGAACCCCTCTGGGGAAGGGAAGGAGCCCTGGGCTTGGTAAAAGGCCTTTGAAAGGTCTGCCCTGCCCTAGACTGCTGCTTGTCGGAGTGGCTTGCCTTTCCTTGACCTGTGCACTCCTGTCGTGGTCCTGTATTCATCCATTTTCTTCATGTAAGCCTCTGTCTGCTCCCCAGAGTGTTACCTATACAGGAAAATCCATAGCCTTAGTCTGGGTATCCTGCAAAAGGCTAGTACATCTGAGCCAAGCATGTCTCCAGAGACAACAGATGTAGCCATGACTCTAGATGCCACATCACTGGAGTCCACAGCAACATGAAATTGCATTTTGGATGCCTCAATTCCATCAGCAGCCACCTCCTCCAGCTCCTTGGCTAGCTGGGGAGAGGCCTGTTTAGCCAGTTCCAGAACTTTGTCCCATCTGGATTTCTGGTACCTGGCTGTGTGAGCCATATAAGTAACCTGCCTGAGTCCCAAAGAGGATGCCAAATACTGTTTTTGGCCATGGCATCCACTTTCCTGGAGTCCTTATCTGGGGTGTGTGAAGCCAAAGGAATGTTAGCCCTGTCACAGGCTGCAGCCTGCACTACCTCAACATGGCTGCAATGACTATTAAGGAACTCTGCAGCTGAACCTGATATTGAATACCTCTTGTCCATTCTCTTGTCCAAAGAAGTACTGAATTAGGGTTTGTAAAATGTTGTGTGTCTGTTTCCCAAAGATTTATGAAGAGGAACAGACAGCTTTTTGGACTCTGGGATGTCCAACATGTCCAAAATCAGGCTCTACCTCCTCCTCTGCTGCTTCAACCAAGGGAAGCTGCAGCGTTTGTCCACCTTTTGTAGAACAAAGCGTGTGAAGGGACTCAAAGAGCCTGGGAGGAGAGACACCCGAGGGCCTGTCTGGGGAGATGTCCAGTTCAATGGGCACATCAGACCCCTTACGTTCATCACTGGGATAGTCTTCATCTCCTCCCACTCCTCTATAACATCTGGGTCATAATCCATAGGAAACAGATCTGACTGAACCGACTGCCAAACCGGAGGTGTCGATTCAGACGGAACCAGTCTAAGTGATTGGACAATACTAATTGCTTTGGCTATTTCGTCCACGGTTGGAGAGAGGGATACAGGATCCGAACCGGCAGACTTGAGCTTCTTCTTTGTCGGAACCGACCCCTCTGGGTTGGCTCTCCTTTGGCCCGAGGAGGTATCGCCTAGGTCAGTAGGCACCTCTTCAGGTTCAGCTGCAACTGAACCGGGCTGGCCATCGGATCTCGGACTTCTCGCCTCCCTTTCCTTCAACCTACTCAGTCTTTTATCTACAGTGGTTTTAGGAAAGTTCTTACAAATTCACAGATATAACTGGAGGTGGTCAAGACAATAAACACAGATGAGGTGGGGGTCGGCCTTAGCAAAGGCCTCCCTATGCTCAGTACAGTGTTGAAACCCAGTGGGACCGGTTTTCTTCTTGGGTTTCTCAGACATGGTCAACCTAACAATTACCCTATAGCAGCTTTCAAGCCAGGTAATGAGCAACCGATTGGTTACAAACTGTGCCACAGGCTTTTTAAAAGAACTAGCAAAAGTCCATTCTTTTGAAACTGATCGGTACTGGAACACCAGACTAATCCCAGAAAAAGAGAAAAAATTCAACAAAGTCGGTTCTGAACCAGACCGACCGGAAAGAAACCAAAGAAACACAATTTCCACTCTTTAGCAAAATAAAACACAGTCACTACCTATCTACATACTACCTGTACTGTAGATAGAGGCTGGAAATCCAAAAATAATAAACCACGGTTAAAACCGAATGCTTTTATTTTTCTTTTACCGAACTGAGCAGAGGAAATCTCCGGAGCGACTTCACCGTTAGGCGGAGTAAAGAATCAGACAGTTACACTGGGAAGTACCACAGACAGAAGTTTGAAAACTGAGCTTGAGCTCAATGTTCTACGCTTTTGCATAGAGTTAACTCTTTCCATACCGGGCAGCTCAAGTGCTGGGCTAACTGCATTATGTCTGAATACTGCAAGACTTCATGTTGTTTGAATGACACAGACAAGATGAAAATACTTCGAAATAAAAGTTACAGCTGACTACTTTTGTTACAATTTTATCATTTTCCTGTGTGTTTGGTTTCACTAGCTCTTGAAAGGAAAATTGTCATTATCGGAAACCCCCATCAATTAGCTTTACCTACAACATGAATTTTTTTCTCCAGTAGAACTTATTTTAAGTTTGCGATCTGCAAACATAAGCGATAAGCTGGTAGGTCCATTTGCTATGAAAGTGTGGTGCGCACCACTTGGCTCAATATATTGTGTTGAGCAGGTGGTGTGACTCTCTACTAGTCCATATTTGCCACAACGCTATGGGTGGTGGATCATGAACTCTGCAAACTTTAAGTCCGACCGAGGAAAAATGTATTCTGCAGGAAAGCTAATCGGGGGTAAAGCTTTTGGGAGGTGGGGTTTCTTATTAAAGTACAGTTTTCCTTCATGAGACTGTCAAAAACTCTAACATTATAAGTGTAAAAGTTTTTTTTTTTTTTTTTAAATATACTAGAAACTGACACCTCCACTTCAAAAGTGGCACACACTACTTTTTAAAATGCTGGACATGAGCCCCTCATGTGCAGGCAAATTCTCAGTACAAACTGGAAGAAAGGGTTGAAATGAAATGTTTTTTAAGTGCATTTCTCACAGAAAGGGAGCAATGCCTCGCAGTTCTCTAGTGTTGTGGACTCTTCCTGCAGGTACAGGGAATCAACAGGATTTGAGAAAAAGGAATGGAAGCTTTTCACAATCGAATGCCATTTCTCAAAATAGGTGGTTCCTTGTTTATTTTGGTTTGAAGAATTTAAATCTGGTGAAAGGCACTGGACTGCTGTAGCCATAAATCGACACCCTATGTTTCAGTACAGGGTTACGTGTCCCCACTCTGCTCCAGTAAAAGCACACATCCTCCTGGAGGTAGAGGGCACATCACCATGATGTGGTTGGAGGACCACTCCCTTCCTAAAGGACTAGGAAAAAATGAAAATTACGTACCTACCGTAATTCTTGATCTTTCTTGATATCTTCACTATTCATTACTAGTGGGTTCAAGACGGAGGTGCTAGGACCCCACGGGAAGCTCAAAGCTTTTCAGCTTTTCCTTTGGAGGAGTGGCCGATGTCAGGGATGGCGCCACCCTCGAGGCGGATGTATTACATGGCACTTGTGGGTTGGCCAGTAACAGACGCTGGCCCCTCCATTACTTCAGTTCTGCTCACCACAGAGGAAATCAGAGATAGGGGAAAAAAGGCAAGGAGGATGGGGCAAGGGAGCCCAAGGGATAGGAAAAGGAAAGAATATAAATTGAAAAAGGAATAAAGCCGGCCACAGGAGGAGGGGTAGGGCTCTTAGGTTTCTGGGTAGGCAGACCCCAACTATTGGGCAGGCCAAGGAGGAGATGAGGGGATGGAGAGGGAGGAAGAAAAGAGAAGAATGAAAGAGGGAGAGAGTGAACATATGAAGAAGCCAGCAGAAGAAGGCCATTTGGTCTATCAAGTCTGCTCGTATTGTAGGGTCCACAGCTTGAGCTACTGTCCCTGCCCTCCCTCCCCACTCCTCCCATTCTCCCTACCCATGACCCTTACTTTCCCCCTATGCAGGGCTAGAACATTTTTTGTAGATGGCTGTCTATGGGACAGGTGCAGTATTCATTTTGACTGTCCCACAGAATCTGTACCTGTCCTGTTGATTTTTGTTGACTACTTTTATATTTGTTTCCCAATATGGGCTGATAATTAAGTGTGCCCTGGCTAAGAGCTTAATAACTGATGGTGCCTTATATAGCATACCTAAAAGGGTTACTGGATATTACCGCTGGCTGGTACATGGTCCAGAAAAGACCAAGCTTATTGCCCTAAGGGCTTTTAATTTACTTTAGCGCTGCTCAGTAGTAGCCCTGACCAGGGCCATTAATTCCCTTCTGCTCTGCCCTGACAAGTCAGTCAGCTTCCTCTGCTCCTATGTACAGCTCAAACAATAAAGTCTGCCCTACACTTGTAACCCTGACAAGGGCTTTTAACCAACCTCCATGTCCTGTCTTTGGGCCCTTGCTGCCCTGATGGGGTTTTAAGTGGTTGTCTCAGCCCTCTAGTTTCTCTCCTAATCTCTAAATACAGAGTATTCCCCTCTTTCTGCCTGGACTGCCTACCTAAAAGGACATTCAAATACCATTTTCTAGCACTTAAAATGGCTCTTTATTAGACTTACCCAGGCCCTTGTAGTTAGCAGATAGCCCTGAATAGTGCTTTTAATTTTAGCTAAAACTCTGCTGCCTGTGAACAAGAGCTAGTCTTGGGCTGCTCCTGCAACCACAACACAAAAAAATGAAGTGTGCAGAAAGTAAAGGAAGACTGGCAACTGCACATGCACAGTGACAACAATTGGACAGTCTAGTCTTACCATGGCACTGTTTCCATTTCAGCAGCTTCACAAAACCTCCGACTGCAACAAGAGCCCATCACAGAAGATTAGGTTGAATGTACATCTCTAACGACAGTTGGGTCATCCATAGCCCTAACCAAATAGGTGGCAGCATCTCCTGGGTCTTAGTGCCTGCTAATGCTTTTCACTTGGTGCCTGTCCCAGGGATGGGCAGGAAATTAAACCAGCTGTCCCTAGGGATAACTGGGTGTCTGGAACAGGCAGACAGGTGGTTATTTAACCCCTGCCCCTATACTATCCCAGCCTCTCTTAAAGCTGCCCACTGTCTTCAACGAGATGACCTCTTCCGGCAGTGCATTTCAAGTGTCCATTACCCTCTCTGTGAAGAGTGCTTCCTCACCTCCCTCCTAAACCTCCCACCCACCAGCTTAAGACTGTGCCCACTTGTGTTATGGCTGCCACTTAGCTTAAAGAGACTGTCAACAACCTTATTTATCCTTTTCAAGTACCAGAAGGTCCCAATCATATCCCTTCTCTCTCCCGTCTTCCAGGGAGTACGTGTTCAGTGCCCTCAACCTCTCCTCGTATGTCTTACCCTGTTGACCAGCTATCATCTTTGTAGCCCTCCTCTGGACCTTCTCCAGCAGGTTAATTTCCTTTTTGAGGTGTGGGCACCAGTACTGAACTCCATACTCTAGATGCTGCCTTACCAGTGACCTGTACAAGGGCAGTATAACCTCTTCTCTCTACTACTGATCCTCCTAAATATGCATCCCAGCATCTTGTTTGCCTTTGCTTGCTGCTTTCTTGCACTGTGTGGAGTGCTTCAGATCACTAATGATCATTACTTCCAGGTCCTTCTCCTCCTCCTCCTCTGATGCAGATACTCTGACTCCACCCAGGTAGTACTCTTCCTGGGATTCTTGGCTCAATATGCATAACTGCATTTTTGGCATTGAAGCCAAGCTGCCAGATCCTTAACCACCTCCCCAGCTTTTCCAGATCTGCCTGTAGGTCCTGTATCCCTTCCGCTGTGTCCACAGTCCCACAGAGCTTGGTGTCATCCACGAATAGGCACATTTTGCCCTTAATGCCATCCCCAGTGTCACTAATGAAGACACTGAACACCACTGTCCTCAGCACAGAGCCCTGTGGGACCCCACTGGTTACTTCCCTGGTGCCAGAAAACTCCCACTCTCTGGGTTCTGTTCCTCAGCCAGTTTTCCACCCATCTGGTCATGGAGAGAGAGGAGAGAGAGAGAGAGAGAGAAAACAGGCGAGAAAGAGAGGTGGACCCCAGCAAGGAGAACCCTAAGAAGGAGGGATTTCCTCTGTGGACCAAAGAGGGGTGACCCAGGTGTGTTTTTTTTTTGTTTTTTTTTAGTGGTGCAGACTCTGGTGGCAAGTGCAGGAGGAATTCAAGAGAGGCCAAGATGCTTCATCAGCTCTAAGATCCATGGAGTAAGCACCACAGAATGTTGCAGGCAAGACATAGAGATCCCTGCCTCTTCCATTTAAAGATCACAACCCTTCCAGTCCACAGACTGAAAAGCAGGGGTCCATCCAAATCTTCCCTGTTGCACAGATGTGGGGAAAGGGCCCACTCTGGGGCAAGATCCCTTTGGACAGGGAAGGGAGGGAGGTTACCTGGTTAGGTGAGCCCCGGATCCCCGAGTGGAGTGCTGAACCTCTTGAACTGATCACCTCCAGAAAAGTGGCGAAAGAGGGAGGACTTGCACCCTCAAGAAGGGAGCAAGGGGGTTGGAGTAGGAGGTCTGAGGAGACCTTGCCCCATGAGCGACCTAGCAGTGGGTTGTCAACGAGGAAAAAAAGAGCAACGCAAAGGCTCCAAAGAGGAAAGAGAGGGTCCCTAGCACTGCTGTGACCAAGATGGGGACCAGAGAGAGAGAGCAATCTAAGCACAAGGAGGCATGGGAGACAGGAAAGCTCAATAGAAAAACAGAGGAACTCCCGGCCTATACAGCCACTCCAAAGGAGTTTCAGTCAAGGTCAAGTGGGCCCCGGGGAGCCCCTGGCAAAGGGGACAAGAAATGAAAATTACGTACCTACCGTAATTCTTGATCTTCTTGGACGAGTCTCCACCACTCATTCACACTAATGGGATCTGCGCCGGAGGCACCAGGACCCATCGGGAGCAAACTTTGCTGGAGGGTGGAAACCCGCGAGATAGCGCCCGTGAGGCATGGCGCGTGGCGCTAGCTTCAAAGGGCAATGACTATCTCGAGTCGCACCTCCAACCGCCTCAGTACCTTTTACCAAGGAGGTGCAGCGCAACTAACGTAAAGAGTAAATCTAACCTTACAACCAGACATAAGATAGTCCGGATGACCCGTGAAGGAGGGTCAACAAAAGAAGTCTTCACGGCCTAAAGATTTGAGGAGTGAAGACCAACACAGCAGTGAGCTCGGGGGATGGAGGGTGGGCGTGTGAATGAGTGGTGGAGACTCGTCCAAGAAGATCCAAGAATTACAGTAGTACGTAATTTCATATCTTCCTGGACATAAGTCTCCACCACTCATTCCACCTAATGGGAGAATGCCGAGCTAATAGTCCCCAAGAGGGTGGCAGGGCGCAAGAGCTCACGTTTTTAGGACAGAAGTCCATTAAGGATAGTTCTGCGAAGGTGGAATGTAGCCTGTCATGAACATCAGTGCATAATGTTAGCGAAGGTATGCACTGAGCTCCAGGTGAGCGAGCATTGCAGATATCTGCAATCGAACATTCGAATTTCCAGCTAGGGATGCAGCGACCGCCCTAGTAGGTAGCGAAACTCTACCTTCTAACTTAACCTGTGCCATGGAATAGCAATGTAGAAGACATGCCACCACCACGATGAGATGCATCTGATAGCGACAGTGATTGAGCCGGGTCACGCTGAAGAAACAAACAGTTGCTGGGCTGCGAAAATTCCTGGTTCTATCTAAATAAGCGCAAGGCTCTCTTAACATCCAAGGAATGAAGAGCCGTTCCCTTCATTTTGGAAGTTTGCAAAGTAAGAGGAAGGACCAAAGCCTGGTTTAGATGGAATTCTGACACAACCTTGGGAAGAAATTTAGGATGAGTACGAAGAACTACTTTGTCCTTATGGAACACAGTATCACGGAGGGTCCGTAACTAGGGCATGTATCTCAGAGACCCTGCGGGCTGAGTAATAGCCACTAGGAAGGCTGTTTTCCAGGTAGAAATTTTAGCTCACAGGTAGCCAGGGGTTGAAAGGTTTCAGTGAGCATGTCTAGCACAAGGTTAATGTCCCAGGCTGCAACGGACGCTTATAGGGGTCTGGTATGCAGAATTCCTTCAAGAAATCTCTTAACCATAGGTAACTGAGCCAGAGACAAGGAAGAAACTGGCTCATGATACGCTGAAATGGCACTAAGGTGAACTTTGACTGTAGAGTGCGGAGACCTGAATTGGAGAGGTCCAAAGGTACTCCAAAACCTTGTCTGGAGGGACAGGAAAAGGGATTCAAGAGGACTTTGCACACCAGAGAGAAAACGTTTCCACTTAGATGTGTAAGTTTTTCGAGTAGCTGGCTTCCAGTAGCCAGAAGGATGTCTGAGACTCTTAGAGACATTGAACCGGTTCACTTCTACCTCTTCAGGAGCCAAGCGTGAAAGTGAAGCGATCTCAGGTTGGGATGGACCAACGAACCGAGTCAAAAGGTTCATTTGCAGGGGAAGTGGTCTCGGAGAGGTTGCCAACATACTGTTTAGTAGAGGAAACCATAGTTGCCGAGGCCAGGAGGGGGCAATGAGAATCATCTTGGTCCCCTGGGACTCGAATTCGAGAAGTATTCTCTGAATTAGAGGAAGAGGAGGAAAGGCGTAAAGAAAGCGCTTTGTCCACCGCAGCCTGAACGCATCCTGACAGAAAATGCCAGGCCCTGGATTTCTGGAGCAGGAGAGAGCAGTTTTCGTTGAGTGGGGATGCAAAAGGTCCAGGTCTGAGTCCCCCACTCTTGAAAGTGACCGAGCTACAGCTGGATAGAGAGACCACTGTGAGGGTTTGCCTCTGTTCTGCTGAGATGGTCTGCCAAGTCGTTTTGTACACCTGGTAGGTAGACGCTTGAATTAGTGATTTGTGTTCCAAGCACCACTCCCACACTCTCATTGCTTCCCTGCATAGGGGGTAAGAATGAGCACCGCCTTGCTTGTTGATGTAATACATCACAGCTTTGTTGTCCGTTTGAAGGAGAATGTTCTTGTGACAAAGAATATCCTTCAAAGCTCGGATCGCATAGAGGACGGCTCTCATCTCCAGGACATTTATGTGAAGCTGAGCCTCGAGCTGAGTCCATACACCCTGAGTGTGGAGAGAGCGACAATGGGCTCCCCATCCTGTCAGCGATGCATCTGTGGTGATGGAGATTTGATGGTCCAGAGGAGCAAAGGGAAATCGTTCCAAGAGATTGCTCTCTTGAGACCACCAGGTGAGAGACCTCCGTAAGGGCTCTGTCACCTTGATGGGATAAGACTGGGGGTGAGAGGTCGGTGACCACTGAGCGGAGAGCATCCATTGGGCGGTTCTCATGTGTAACCGAGCTAGGGGTACAGTGAACACTGAGGACGCCATGAGACCCAACATACGTTGCATCGAGAGAGCTGTAACCGATCTGTTCTCCCCGATGTAACGGGCCATCAGAAGGATGTCGAGCCTTCTGTCCTCTGGAAGGAAAGCCTTCGCGGAAGATGTGTCCAGAAAGTCCCTATGAAAAGGAGCCTCAGGGAGGGCTGCAGCTGCGACTTCTTCAGATTCAGCAGAACTCCCATGGACGTAAGAAGGCGAGAGGCCGTCTGAACGGCTTCCAGGGTCCCTTGGCTGGAAGGGCTTGCTAAGGCCAATCGTCAGGTGAGGAAACACTTGGAGTCCAGCTTCCTGAGATGCTCTGTGAGAACTGCACAACACTTTGTAAAGACTCGGTAGCCGAGATAGCCCAAAGGCAGGACTCTGAACTGATAGTGTTGACCCAGAGCCACAAACCTTAGGAATTTGCGATGCCTCGGGTGAATGGGAATATGCTGGTGGCGTCCTGCATGTCCAGGAGGCTAGCCAGTCGTGTTGATGAAGCAAAGGTAACAGGGTTCCTAGAAATCATTTTGAATTTCTCCCTGGGGAGAATTTGTTCAGCTTTCTGAGGTCTAGAATGGGGCGCATCTCCCCAGACTTCTTTGGAACCAGAAAGTAGTGGGAGTAGAACCCTGTGTTTCACTGATGCAGAGGCACCAGTTCTACTGCCCTGTTGTTCAGAAGGCCCTGAATCTCGGCGGCGAGGAGGTCTGACTGAAAGGTCAACAACCTGGGTTGCCGTTTGGGAGGACGATTCGGGGGGATTCTCCAGAAAATTGAGAGAATAACCCTCGCGAATTATCCGAAGGACCCATTTGTCTGAGGTTATGGACTTCCACTGGTTGTAGAAGTACATCAGATGACCTCCCACCGGAGAAGAAAAGTCCATCTCGGGCAGTGGAGATGGAACTTGGGCCGGCAACTCATAAGGTAGCACTAGGCGCTTTAGGCCTTACTTTCTGTTGCGTCTTCTTTTGAGGTTGGGCAGGTTGGTTCTATGGAAACTTCCTCTGCCCCTGCCTCGAGAAAGGACTGCGACTATGAAACTGGCGTTTACCTACATGCCCTCGAGGAGGGGAGTGGCGGTCGAGCCAGCTTAATGGCCGACCTAGTCTTCTAAGTAGCCTCTAGAGCTTGCTCTACCTGAGGACCCGAAAGATAATGAGCCATCAAAGGGCAATGCCATCACCTGCTGCTGTGCATCATTCGTAAAGCCCGAAGACCGCAGCCAGGAGTGACGGCGAGTACAAATACCAGCGGCTGCTGAACGAGAAGCAGTGTCGAAAGCGTCCATGGCGGCTTTGACCTGTTGGCTATTAGATTCAATACCTCTGGTAACGGTCAGAAGAAGCTCTGACTTAGAGTCGGAATCTGGAAGAGCTTCAACCATCAGTTTAATAGAGTGCCAGAGGATATACTCATACTGAGAAAAATAGCCCTGATAACTGCTTGTCGCATACTTAGAGTGGAGGCAGCAAAGACTCTCTTACCTAATGTATCAATCTTACGAGACTCTTTGTTAATAGGTCGAGCTGTAGTAGTTGAGGAAAACGACCTTATCATTCTCTGCCAGGACTACAATAGGATCCCAAAGGCTTGAGATGCCAAATGGGACGATCCTTGGGGGCTGAATATTTCCCATCAATGGATTTAGCCACAGGGAGTAAAACAGGATTATTCACACCATTTGAGACAGGCGTCTCGAAGGAAGATGAATCGAGGAGTCAAATCCATAGGGATCTCCGAGCATGAAGATATTGAGTCTTAACCTTTTCCCAGGATCGATGTCTGTAGTCTGGAGAGAAAGAGTGGAACTCAGGTTCTTCAACAGAGACTTAAAGGACAGGTCCTCGACCACAGGCTCTGTAGCAGCGAAGATCCTGCTTCATCCACTTCATCCCCAACCGAAGGTCTGGGTCAGGCTCAACATCATCTCCTGATAGTCCAGGAGGACTGTTTGGACAGGAAAGAGTGAAATATAGGAAGGAGAAAGAAGTGACAGAAAAGCGAGTCCCAGGGCCCTGGCGAGAGAAGCGAACAGGCCGGCAGCCCGCGGAGGCACAGGTAGCGGCACACCGGGGAAGGCACATAGCACCTGAGACTGGCGCCGTGAGACCCGGCACCAGGATGGCGCCCGAAGCCCGATGCCAGCGGCGCCCGACAAGCGTGCGGCCCCGTGGACAGCGCCAGAGCACTCAGGACCCTGAAAACATGAGAAGAAGGGAAAGAGCAGGAGATAAGGGCATTGGTCTGGCCCCTGCGCCGCAGCCATGTGAGGGGGGAAACTGAAAGACGGAGTGCCGGCACCGAAAGAGGCGACGCGCGACCAGGAAAATCCAACTGCCCTACCTGATCGCCCGACAAGCCCGAAGGCTCCCGGGCAACTGAGCCAGGCAGAAGAACCAACCTCCGAGCCCATCGCTCCATAAGAGCGGCCCACTGATGAAACTGCTCATCTGGAGACCTACCTGTAGGCGGGGTAGGACTCCGATGTCGAAGACGGCGGCTACCGGAAGTTGGCGACTCTGAAGGAGGAGACCAGCAACTAGCCACGATAACCGACCGTCGACAAGACATATCAGAGGGCGACCTCGAGTGATGCCTTCTTTTTGACCTGTGGGCGAAGAAGAGCTCGAGGCGAGCGTTGCCGGAATGCGACCGTTGTTTTATGCCGTGGGACGCCCATCCCCAGGCATTGGACTGACCGTTATGGGACCCCGCTCAGGAGAAGGGGGCTGACGGACCCAACCCGACTGACTGAACAGCTTTCACTGAAGTCTCCCTACATCACCTGACCTGCTCATGGTCGACTCCGTCAAGTGGCCGAGACTTTATTTTATGTTAAAATTAAAATATAATGAAAATAGAATAAATTTAAACGATACTACTATCGAGATAATATTACAAAAATAAACTGAAAACTATGCGCTAGTTTGAAGTTTGACTCGACAGAGCGACGCCGATATTGAAGCCACTGACGCAAGGAAAAAGGAACTGAGGCGGTTGGAGAGTCGATGCCGAGATAGTCATTGCTGCCACGTAGCTAGCGCCGTGGGCGCCATGCCCGTGGCACCATCTCTCGTGTCGACCTCCAGCAAAAGTTTGCTCCCTGATGGGTCCAGTGCCTCGCAAGCAGATCCCATTAGTGTGAATAAGTGGTGGAGACTTATGTCCAGGAAGATCCCCTGGTTGCTGTATCTCTGAAGGTGGCTCTACAGTGCTTTCAGAGGAAGAGTTAGGAGATGTAAAGGTCACTGCCAGCGAGATCAGAACCGCAACTGGCCTCAGACAGGAGAATCCAAGAAGAGAGGAGACACTGCCCAGGAGACTGGGGCCCAAGAGGGGATGGTGGGGGAAGCAGTGATGAATGGTGAAGATATCCAGGAAGATCAAGAATTACGGTAGGTACGTAATTTACATGTTACCAGGATTAATCTTGATCATTAATCACACTGATGGGTGAGTACCAAGCACCACAAAGTGGCGCAGGCACCTCCCTGAGGAAGAATCGCCCTCAGCCTCCTGTGTGGGACTCACAAGAGGAGAGGGCCCTCAGGGGCTTGGCTAGGCCAGAGACTGGTTAGGGTCAGGTTGAGGTTCCTGATGTGCAGGAGAAGGAAGCCTGACAACTCTCACCTGACCCTAGCGGAGAAGAACTGGGCTCCCTGGAAGGGCGAGACAATCACCCTACACCAGGCTAAGGGTGACAACCAGGATAGGCAGAGCCATGCCATCTGCCTAATGCAGACTGCTGTTCCTACTAGCCTGGAGGCTACTGCACTTGTGTCACAAGATGCCCTGACTTGGTGTCTTGCCAGCTCCAAGATGTGGGTAGAAATGGCGATGGCCCTTCTGGTTGCCTCGCTGTCAGGCATGGCTGCCAGGAACTGACTAAGCTAAGCCCACAGGCACCTTGCATAGGTTACCTGGTGTGCAAAATAGACAGCAAGACACATGCGGAAGAGAAAACCCTTTTGTCTTAGTGATCAACTCTGCAAAGTGTCAGCTTCTTTGGGGCGGGATCTCTTAAAGGGCGAAGATGTCCCAAGGGGGTATCCAGCCACTCTAGTCCAGATGTAGGATGGGGCATAGCTCCTGTAGATCTGGGGGCACGCATTACCTGCGTTGGCAATCCCGAGGGGCCAGAACAGAGGAGGCAGGAAACTGCCAGACAGTGTGCAACTCCTCCATAAAGGGATGGAGGGATTACGATGGATTCTGGACTGTACTCCCTGAGGAAGGACAGCATTGCACATACAAGACTGTGGTCTAAGGATGTGAGAAGATGGAGTTCCTCCAACACCACTGCGAGGAACCGTTGATAATCGGTGTCAGAGAAGAAAAAAAAAATTACTCACCTTAGTAATTATGTTTCTTTTAATGGAGACCTGTTGTATTCTGACAATTGCAGTGATTCCCAACCTTTGAACTGTCCCGGAGAACAAAGAGTTAACTTTCTATGCAGGGCATAGAATGCTGAGCTCGAGCTCGGTTGAAGTCTCTGTCTGGAGTGTTTCAAACTTAAACCGTCAGATTCTTACGAGCCCAACTAACTAAATATTCTATGTGGAAATTGTAAAAATTCCTACTAGCCAACTGGCTGAAAAAAGTTTTGGATTCCCAAGGAAGACTCAAGTCATGAAACCCAAAAACCAATCTAATACAAATAATAATAAATCAGCACCCAAACAAAAAGGAGGAGGGTGCAAGCAAAATACACCGCTGGGGTGCAACACTGCACCTGCCCACCCACTTCCCAAAAACAAGTTCTGAGAGGGGAGGCAGGTCAGAATACAGCAAGACTCCATTAGAAGAAACATAATTACTAAGGTGAGTAATTTTTTCTTCAAACAACATGAAGTCTTGCTGTATTCTGACAGTTGCAGACTACCAAACAGTACCTCCAAGGAGGAGGGTCAAAACCTACTTTGGGAATAGGCTCTGAAGTACTGCTGTGCCAAACAGAGCATCACTCCTAGCCTGGATATCCAGAGAGTAATGCTTGGTAAAGGTAAGGACTGTTTTCCAGGTTGCTGCTTGACAAATTTCTGAGAGAGGGATATCCCTGGCAGCAGCCAGGGAAGCAGCTGTACCTCTTGTGGAATGAGCTCTCAGGCCTGAAGGTGGAGTTTTTCCCAGTTTTTCATAGCAGAATTGTATACAAGACACAATCCACCTGGCAATAGATCTTTTGGTGGCAGGTTTGCCCTTTCCCACTTCTCCGTAAGTGAGGAACAAATGGAGGGAGTCAAACCTGTGACCCTTGGTAAGCTCTATGTAGTAACTAAGGGCTCTTTTAACATCTAAACTGTGTAGCCTCCTCTCTCCTGAGGAAGGATGATCAGTGAAGAAAGCAGGAAGAGACAGACTGGTTTAAATGGAAGTCTGAAACCACTTTGGGCAAGAACCTTCTATTGGTTCTAAGGACCACTTTATCCCTGTAAAATGAGATGAAATCAGGTTCCACTGAGAGGGCTTGCAATTCACTGATATGCCTGGCAGAGGTAATGGCTACCAGGAACAGTTTACCAAGTCAAGTACTTAAGCTCTGCTGAAGACACAGGCTCAAAAGGGGGTTGCATACGTTGAGCATTGCAAACATTCAAATCCCAGGCAGGGGCAGGCTCTCTAAAAGGAGGATTGGTGTGAAGCAATCCTTTAAAAAATTTACAGAACACAGGATGAGAAGATAGTGAGGAAGACTTCCCCACAGACAAAAACGCAGAAACAGCTGACAAGTGTACCTTGAGAGTAGCTAGTCTGAGGCCTAGGCCATTAAGATGGACCATATACAGTGCCTTCAGAAAGTAGTCACCCCCCCCCTTGGATTCTGTCACATTTTGTGATGTTGCAAACTCAAATTAAAATACATTTATATGGGATTTTTGTCACGTATCTACACAAATTACTCTATGATGTCAAAGTGGAATGAAACTTCTGGAATTTTTGTACGTGTAATTTAAACTAAAACCTGAAATGTCTTGATTTGGTAAGTATTCACCCCCTTTGCTATTACACTCCAAATTGAGCTCAGGTGCATCCAATTTCCTTGTGAGATCACTCTAAAACTTGAATGGAGTCCACCTGTGGTCAGTTCAAATGGTTGACATGATTTCAGAGGAAATACACCTGTCTATAAGGTCCCACTGTTGACAATGCATGTCAGAGCAGAAACTACCATGAAGACCAAGGAGCTGTCCGTAGAACTCCGTGAAAGAATTGTGAGGAGGCATAGATCTGGGGAGGGGTATAAAAACATTTCTAGGGAGTTGAACGTACCCAGGAGCACAGTCAAGTCCATCATTAGGAAATGGAAAGATTACGGAACCACACAGACTCTTCCTAGAGCAGGCCGTCCTCCCAAACTGAGCAACTGGGCAAGAAGGACCTTGATCAGGGAAGTGACCAAGAACCCAATGACCTCCTGACAGAACTACAGAGTTCCATGGCTGAGATGGGAGAACCTGTCCAGAGGACAACAATCTCTGCAGCACTTCACAGATGTAGCCTCTATGGGAGAGTGGCTAGATGGAAGCCACTCCTGAGAAAAACCACAGAATAGCATGCCTGAGTTTGCAAGAAGGCACGTGGCAGACTCAGAGACCATGTGGCAAAGATTCTCTGGTCTGATGAAACAAAAACTGTACTCTTTGGCCTGAATGCAAAGCGCTATGCCTGGCACAACTGAACACAGCTCATCACCCATAACACCATCCCTACCATGAAGCATGATGGTGGCAGCATCATGTTATGGGATGCTTTTCAGCGGCAGGGACTGTGGCACTTGTCAGGATAGAGGGAACAGTGAATGGAGCCAAATACAGGCACATCCTTGAGGAGAACCAGCATCAGTCTGCAATAGACCTTGGACTGGGGCAAGGATTTACGCTCCAGCAGGACAACGACCCCAAGCATACAGCCAAAGCAACACTGGAGTGGCTTCAGAACAAGAAGGTGGAATGTCCTTGAGTGGCCCAGCCACAGCCCAGACTTGAATCCCATTGAGAATCTGTGGAAAGACTTAAAGATTGCAGTTCACCGACGCTCCCCATCCAACTTGACAGGGCTTGAGCAAATCTGCAAGGAAGAATGGGTGAAAATCCCCAAATCCAGATGTACAAAGCTGATACAGACATACCCAAGAAGACTCAAAGCTGTAATTGCTGCCAAAGGTGCTTCTACTAAGTATTGACTCAGGGGGGTGAATACTTAAGTAAACAAGATATTTCAGTTTTTAATGTTTCATAAACTTTTGTTATACAATATAAATATTTTGGCCCCTTTAAATTGTTGAGTATGCTGTGTGAATCAAGGGGGGAAAAATAATTTCAATGCATCAAAAATTCTGGTAGTAACACAACAAAATGTGACAAAATCCAAGGGGGGTGAATACTTTCTGAAGGCACTGTAATCCAGAACCGTAG
Organism: Neoceratodus forsteri; assembly: GCA_016271365.2. Classification (NCBI taxonomy): domain Eukaryota; kingdom Metazoa; phylum Chordata; order Ceratodontiformes; family Ceratodontidae; genus Neoceratodus; species Neoceratodus forsteri. Next base: position 194,766,687 of record JADMNL010000024.1, on the reverse strand, counting down.
GCAATTCAGCAGTGTCTGGAGAAATATGCTTCTTAGAACACCAAATGCTGAATCTCTTCCATTTGGAGTCACAAGTCTTTCTGGTGGAGGACTTTTGAGAAGCCTTGAGGATATCCAGAACCCCTTGGGAAAGATGCAGATCTGCAAACTCTAACTCTTCAAGAGCCATGCCTTGTGATTGAGAGACTGAAGATTGGGGTACAAAATCCTTCCCTGAGAGGATGGTAACAGGTTGTAATTCCTGGGAAGAAACAGGGGAAGATGGACTGCTAGGGACAGCAACAGGGGGTACCAGGGCTGTCTGACCCAATCTGGAGCAATCAGAATCACCTTGCAAGGCTGAGACCTTATTTTGACCAAAACTTTGAACAGGAGGGGAGCGGGGAAAGACATACAGAAACTTCCTTCCCAATTCAGAATCAGGGTCCAGGGGACTGAGCCCAAGACTGGAGGTCTGCAACAAAAGAGAGGGAGTTGGTGATTGTTTGGGGCTGCAAAGAAATCTATCTCTGGAGTGCCCCACCTTGAAAAAATCACTTTCAACACCTGAGGGTCCAGGGACCATTCGTGATGGCCCTGAGAGATCCTGCTCAGTGCATCTGCTAGCACATTGTCCTTGCCTGAAAGTGGAACTGCTACAAGAGAGGTTTGCAGGGAATAAGTCAGGGACCACAACTTCATGGCTTCTGTGCACAAGGCTATGGACCGAGTGCCTCCCTGCTTGTTGATGTACCACATGGTGGTGGTGTTGTCTGTTCTGACTTGAACCACCTTGTTCTGTACTGACTGAGAGAAAGCTTTTAGGGCCAGAAAAACTGCCCTGAGCTCTAGGAGACTGATGTGACGAAGGGATTCTTGGGGGGACCACAGCCCCTGGGCAGTGAGGGGGCTCAGATGGGCTCCCCAGCCCAGAAGAGAAGCATCCGTGGTAAGGACTGCTGAACAAGGCTAAGTAACAAAAGGAACACCTTGTCTTAAATTGTCCTGATCCTACCACCGTTGGAGGGCTTGGATCAAGGTCAGAGTCACTGGGATCAGTTTGGTAAGGAATCCTTCCTCTGAGACCAAAAAGCTCTCAGGTGGAACTGAATATCCCTCATCTGGAATCTTGCCCCTTGGACCACTGCTGTTGAAGCTGCCATGTGGCCCAACAGCTGAAGGAAATGCCTTGCTGGCTGAGATACCTGAAGGCTGAAGAAAGAGGCTAGTTCCATAAGAACCCTTGCCCTTTCTAAAGGAAGAAAGGCTCTTGCTCTGAGTGTGTCCAGTTCTGCCCCTATAAAGGTAAGAAGCTGGACTGGTTCGAGAACTGACTTGGGAAGGTTAAGAAGAAATCCTAGAGAAGTGAGCACTTGCTGGGTCACTTGCAGGCGAGACTTGACTTGGTCTGGAGACTGGCCTACTATTAGCCAATCCTCCAGATATGAAAAAATTGAAATCTTTTGCCTTCTTAGAAAGGCAACTACTACTGCCAGGCACTTTGTGAAAACCCTTGGGGCTGAGGTTAGGCCAAAGGGAATTGCTCTGAACTGATAGTGGCCTGCGGGCAACTCGAACCTGAGGTACCTTCTGTGGGAGCACCAGATGGAAATGAAAGTAGGCATCTTTGAGGTCCAGGGAGGCTAGCCAGTCCCTTGGCCTTAGAGAGGGAAGGATTATTCCCAGAGTTACCATCTTGAACTTTGGTTTTAAGAGATGTTTGTTTAGATATCTTAGGTCTAGAATGGGTCGCAACTCTCCTGTCTTTTGGGGGGTCAGGAAGTACCTGGAGTACAGTCCTTTGCCCCAGTGTAGGGTAGGTACTCTCTATATGGCTCTTAAAGCTAGGAGAGAAGAAACCTCTGCCTCTAGGGCAAGGGTTTCCGAGAGATTTGCAGGTGGAAAAGATCTGGCTCTCATCTTTGGAAATTTTCTGAAGCTGAGAACCAGTCCCTGGTTTACTACTTCCAGGACCCACTTGTCTGATGTAATAAGACATTCAGTCCTGGACAAAGTAAGCCAGCGTCTCCTACTGGAATAGGAGAGTCGACTCAGGCAGGTACATCAGGTGTCTGCTTGGCAGGGGCTTTAGGCTGAGGAGTGGATGCAGCCCTGCTCACCCCCTTTGCCTCTTCCTCTGAAGATCCTCTGAGAAAAGGAAGAAGAGGCCTGTGCTTGGTAAAAGGCCTTTGAAAAGGGACTGCCCTTGCCCCTAGACTGCTGCCTTTGAGGAGTTGCCTGCCTCTCTTGGCCTGAGCACTCCGTAAGTGGTCCTGTACTCATCCATTTTCTTCATGTAATTCTCTGTCTGCTCCCCAAACAGAGAATTACCCACTACAGGAAAATCCATGGCCTTAGCCTGGGTGTCCTGCGAGAGGCTAGTACATCTGAGCCAAGCCATCCTCCGAAGAGCCACAGATGTAGCCATGACTCTTGACGACACATCATTAGAGTCCAGAGCAGCATGAAACTGTACTTCAGATGCCTCAATCCCATCTACAGCCACCGCCTCCAGCTCCTTGACTAGCTGGAGGGAGGCCTGTTTAGCCAGTGCCAGTATAGTGTCCCACCTGGACTTCTGGTACCTGGCTGTATAGGCGATCTAATTCGCCTGCCTGTGTCTCCAAGAAGATGCCATGTACTGCTTCTTTGCCATGGCATCAATCTTCCTGGAGTCCTCGTCTGGGGGGTGTGAAGCCAAGGGAATATTTGCCTTGTCACAGGCAGCAGCCTGCACTAACCCAACATGGCTGCATTGCTGATATAAGAACTCCGTGTCTGAGCCTGAAAGTGTATACCTCTTGTCCATTCTTCTGTCCACAGGAGGAATAGTGTTAGGAGACTTTAGGATTTTTTGTGTCTGTTTCCCAAAAGATTTGTGGAGGGGGAATAGACGGTCTCCTGGACTCTGGGATGTCCATTATCTCTACATAATCAGGCTCCTCTTGATCTTGGGACAGTGGCAATATTAAGAAATGTGAGCCTCAACTTACCACCCTATCCCTTACCCAACTAATTAATGACCCGACTAGACAGTCCGCTAGTGGTTCCTAGTACCCTGCTGGATTGGATCCTGACCAACCGCCGGAGAGAAATATCAACTTCAGGCACACTATCGGACTCTATCTCTGATCATTCCCAGTGTTCTGTGTCTGGAAAATTCCTCCTCTAAAATCACAAAATTATTCGAGTCAGGAACTATTCCAGGTTTGACTCAGTGAGGTTCCTGGATGACTTAAGGTCTACTGACTGGACCAGGGTATTGAAGCCACTGACCCTCAGCTGCAACTTCCTGCTTTATTGATACCTTTGGTGATATCCAGGACAGGCATGCACCCATGATCACTGAGGGTGAGGGGAACGGCTACCTACTGGCTGAATGGAAATCTGCTAGCCAAGATGCGTGAAAGAGACAGATGCTGGGTCAGTGCTAGGGATCCAGAGATCCTTCTAATCTCCAGAGATATCGGCACCTCAGGAACCAGTGTAAGAAGGCTATTAGGGTAGCAAAAAGTGACTTCTGTAAGTCTGCGCTACTTAGCTCTGCCAGAGACCCCAGGAGGTTCTGGAGGAACATTACATCCCTAGTTAGTGGATCCTCCAGCACGGGTGTCACGGATATGGTCATAGATGGCGTCTCATGTAATAATCCCCAAACCATAGCGGACTCCCTTAATTGTCACTTTTCTGACCTCTCGGCACTCACCTCCCGACTTACGACGGATGGGGGAGCCTGCTCACTATCCCGTCCCTCTCGAGTCAGGCTGATCAACATCATCGGAGTGAGTTCAATCTCAGGCAGTATCAGTCTTCGATGTCCAGAAACTTGCTGCCTCGCCCAGTATTCCAGCCCAGCTCTCGACTTCCTGGAACCTCGCTACTAAGCTAGGTGCGGCCTACATTGCTAGTCCGGTTGCCCACATCTTTAATCTATCCCTTAGCTCAGGGAAAATCCCTGATATATGGAAGGAAGCAAGGATAGTACCAGTTCTGAAGCAGGGCAATCCCAAACTTCCTGACAATTATCGCCCAATTGCAATCCTCCCATCCCTTGGCAAACTTCTCGAAAAGGTGGTGGCCGAGCAACTCTCGGGAGTATTTGCACTCTCATGATCTGCTATCCAGGGCACAGCATGGCTTTCGAAAGGGACACAGTACCACAACTGCCCTGATTACTGTAACCTCTAGCATAAGATCTGCCATGGACTAAGGTAAACTGTCCGGTGCTATATTTATAGACTTATCAAAAGCTTTTGACCTTGTTAACCATGACCTTCTTGGGGAGCAGCTATGGGCTGTTGGTCTCTCCTCCCATGCCTTGAACTGGTTCACAGGCTACCTGAAGGGTAGAAAGCAGCGTACCTGCTTTAACAAGGTCCTCTCGGAGCCCAGGGCGGTGACTATGGGAGTCCCCCAGGGATCAGTGCTGGGCCCTCTTCTTTTCTCGCTTTTTATCAATCAACTGCCACTGGTGACCTCTCATTGCCAAGCCACTCTATACGCAGATGATCTGGTGCTAGTGGCCCATTCCCACAATGTTGCAGCACTAAACCAGAGCCTGACTGATGATTTCAGCAGAGTCCTGGCCTGGGTTACTCACCATAGGCTGGTGCTGAACCCTAATAAAACACAGGCCATGCTTTTTGATTCCACGGCCAAGATAAAAGCCTCATCAGCCTTGCTCAACATAACTTGTGATGGTGGACCCTCGCTGCCAACGGTGAACTCAATCAAATATCTTGGGGTTACTCTTGACCCCCAACTTGACATGGGGAGTCATATCCTCAACATATGTAGAAGCACACATTGTAAGCTTGGCTTGGCCTATAGGGCCAAATACAACCTGACCTCGGGCTAGACTTGCACTTGCAAGAGGAGTGCTTCTTCCTCCCCAGCTATGGATTCCACCTATTTGCCCGGTCTCTCAAATTCACCTTTGCCCGTGGAACACGGCATATAACAATATTTGTCGGTTTGCACTAGCTGCCCTAAACTCACCCATCGCTGTGATCTCTATGATAAACTCCGCTGGTTGCCTCCAGCTGAATACTTGATTTCGGTGTTGGAAGCTTCCAAGAAGGTGCTCGCTCTGGCTCCCCTCAGGGACTGGGCTAATCTCTCCCAAAATGGACACCATGCCCCACAAGCTTAGGTCCCAGTCTGCTGGACTGCTCAAAGTCCTTTCCACCTGGACTCTTATGGGGGACCGAGACTTTGCTGCTTACGTGCCCCGACTCTGAACTCTCTTCCTGACCATGTCCGCATGGCCCCTCCCATGGGATCTTCGCCTCCCTGTGGTTGCACATTTAAAATTATCATCAGTGTGTGACTGCTTCAAGCCTCCGTAGTGAAACGCTATAGACCTAATCCTGCTGTCACTAATGTCAATCTATGTAATCCTATTATGTGGTGTAACTGCTGCTCGTGCATTTGTTTTTCTACAATTGTTAGTACCTCCTGTAATAAGTTGTTCCTCCTAAGTTGCCTTGTATGTATCTTGTATGTTTTGTACTCTCCCGGTCGCTCCTGAAAATAGGCATATTACTTGTCTAGTGTACCTACCCGTAAACAAAAGCTAAATAATAAAATAAAATCTTCCACAGCCTCCTCCATAGGAAGCTGGAGGGTTTCAGCCACCTTTCTGTAGAACATAAAGTGAGAAGGGGACTCAGAAAACCTAGGAGGGGAAACACCTGAAGGTCTGTCTGGGGAGATGTCCGGTTCCACTGGTACATCCAGACCCTCACTTCCATCATCATCCTCAAATTCCCCTTCCTCTTCAAATTCCGGTTCATAAAAATATTCGAGGTATAATCTTGAACTGGGGAACCAACCAACCCTCTGCCAGAAGGAGCCGGATTGGTAGGAACCGGGCGGAGTGATTTACAATCTGAATCACTCTGCTATCTCTTCAGCGGTTGGAACATGAACCTCTGGATCCGAACCGTCAATTTGTCTTTGCATTTTTTTTTTTGTCGGAACTGATCCTCGAATCGGCTTTCCTTTTGCCTGAAGAAGTATTGCCCTGGTCAGAGGGCATTCCTTCTGGTTCAGTCGAAACCAAACCGGCTGGCCAGCGGGTCAGCGGACTTCTCAGTCTCCTTTTCCTCAGTCTACCTCATCTCTTTTCAAGGGTAGATTTGGGAAAGTTTTTACATATTTGGCAGTCTGAATTGAGGTGGTCAAACCCCAGACAATCAACATAGGTGGTGTGGGATCAGCCTTAGCAAAGACCTCCCCACACTCACTGCAGTGTTGAAACCAGTGGGCCCTGTTTTTTTTATTGGGTTTCTAGACATGGCCAGCCTAACCAACTTACCCTATTTATGGCAACCGCCAGGCAAGACTCTCTTATCTGTTCCTAACCGTGTCACGGGTATTGGAAAAAACAAACTAAAACACATTTTTTTTTAAGAACTGATAAGAACCAGTAACCACACACTAAGTAAAACAACACAAAACACAATATTTCGCTATCAAATGGCCGGTTCAGCCAAACCGAGCCATACTTTTACAAGTTCCGCACAGAAAAAACAGAACAATTCCTATCTAGTACTCATGGCACCACAGACAGAGGCTGAACCGACTATGCGGGTAACTTTTTCGGTTTAAAAAAATGACGAAAACTGAAACTTTAACCGACTTTCGAACTAAGCTGAAGGAGAAATCTCCGGAGTGACCGTTCAGTGAGGCGGAGTAAAGAATCTGACGGTTTAAGTTTGAAACACTCCAGACAGAGACTTCAACTGAGCTCGAGCTCAGCATTCTATGCCCTGCATAGAAAGTTAACTCTTTGTTCTCTGGGGCAGTTCAAAGGTTGGGAATCACTGCAATTGTCAGAATACAGCAAGACTTCATGTTGTTTGAAGATGTGGGTGGAGGTGTCTTCTTTTGAAGAGGAATCTAAAGTTAAAGGACTCTGTACAGGGGTGGCGCAAGGGTAGGAGGTGGAAAACCATCTTGTCCAGGGCCCTAAAGTAGATGAGGAATGCACTAGCTGTCGCCCTGTACTATTCCCATGTATAGGATCCAGGGACCAGAGTCTCCTGGGAAAAGAGAGGAGAAGGCAGAGGAAAGAGCAGTCCAAAGAGACCATAGGCTCTCTGCCAGGGCTGTGGAAGCAAGCAGGACGCTCCCAAGAGAAAGAGCTGCATTGCCCAGCCACCGATTGTTGCTCAACCTGTTCAGAATGAACAGGGTGGTGCCCTTGGAGGAAGATCCCTGGGGAGGAAGCCAGAGCCATACAGGCACAGAAGGGCGTCCCCTGCCCCCATTAACAGCAGGATTCCGAACTCTTGCAGGAGAAGAAGAGGCTGCATCAGCACTCTGATTCTGCCCCGGGTTGGCAGAGGCCACTGGGACAGACCAGGTCCCTTGATGGGGCTCTACGAGACCGAAGTCAGAGGATCGAGACCTGCCACTCGAAAGAGGTCCCACCTTAGCCACTGCTCTCAGAGAGGGAGGAAGAGAGAAACTAGCACCAAGGCCAGCCTCAAATTCCTCCTCAACACTGGCACCGGACTGGACCTGGAAAGTGCCCAGAGCTATGGAGAGCTGGGCTGCCTGTTGGGATCATCCCGGTCATCCTCGGATTCTGAGGAGGAGACAACGGAGAGCCCCAGAGAAGCCACCTGGACAGTTAACTGTCCTGGCACTGAGGACAGTGTCAGTAGGGGACCAGCAGCAATGGTGGTGCCACCTTGCTCACTGACACAGGAGGCGGTGTTGACACTGGGGCAGCCTGGTTCCCTAAAGGGAAACTAGACTGTGAGGGGGCTCAACCTCCCCTCCGAGGAGGTCAGCTGTCCATCCGACCCCTCGCCCAGGCATCTGGTCTTGGCAAGATCAGAGACAATGGAGGCCTGCTCACCTCCCATGCATATGCCAGCAGGAGGAGGCCCAGGGAAGGGCTCAGATATCTTACCTTGGTGGACCTCAGAGATGCCGACCACCGAAAGTTGAGAGGTCTCTCCCAGCCTTGCTACGTGGTTCACCAGGGTGCGGAAGTCCATTGAAAACAGGTGCTGTACTAATCCATGTGTAACCCCAGGGCACTTATTTAACTAGTGTGCACACCTCCCATGTTTTGTAACGCTCACCCAGCTAAACTGGTGCCCTTATACTGGCGTCTATTTACTTTTCTAAAAAGATTGGTACCACCCTTGGCGTTACGATGTATACCTGGCTCATTTTCTAGAGGAAGAGAGGGGTAGGGGTACAGAAACAAACAACTTGAACCCTGTGTAAAAACAAAACCCAGGTCCTGGATGGAGACAGCTAGGCACAAAAACATAGACTGACAGTAGATAAGGACCGCTTGGCCCACCTAGTCTGCCCATTTCCCTACCTACCTACCTACAGGATAAGCTGCAGATCCTAGTTAACCAACAGCCTATTTATTTCTATCCCCCACAAGAATTGCCTTATGTCTGACCCATGCATTCTTGAATTCTCCCCCAGTTTTAGACCCCAAAACCTCCTCAGGAAGGCTGTTCCATGCGCCCACCCAGCACTCGACAATGTTTTACTCAGGCTACCACCCTGGGACCCACTCCCAGGCTGGTTAATTTGACTATTAATCTTTTGTGTGGGAATGTGTCAGATGCCTTGCTAAAGTCTAGGTAGGCTATGTCCACAGCCCCTCCCTGGTCTACTACTTTGGTCGTCTGACATGACATTCCTGCTCTGAACCCATGCTGCCTTGGGTCCTGTGCCCCACTGGCCTCTACGTACTCAACAGTTCTTTCCTTCAGAAGTGATTCCATCACCTTCCCTATCACAGAGGTCAAACTGACAGGTCTGTAGTTTTCTGCCTCTGTCTTGCTCTCACTTTTGTGAAGGAGAATCACATCCACCTTCCTCCAGTCCTCAGGTACCACACCATCCTCCCATGATTTATTAAAAAGGGTAGACAGTGTTGTCACTAGTTCTCGCCTTGATTACTTTAGAATTATGGGGTGAATTCTGTCAGGCCCCATTGCTTTGTCCACCTTCAGTTTTAGGAGTTCTTTCAGAAACCTTTCTTCTGTGAAAGGACTGGGATCGACCCCACCTATTCAGAGTGCGTCTGTTAACTGGATTAGGCACCTCCCCCTCCTCCTCTTTTGTGAATACTGAGCAGAAATATTCATTCAGTATCCCTGCTTTTTCACTGTCCCTCTATGCCCACCCACTGTCCATTCTATTCAGCCTCACTATCCCTCCTTTTGTCTTTCTATGCTCCCTGACGTACCTATAAAATAATTTATCCCCATTCTCAACCAAGTTGGTGACCTTTTCCTCAGTTTGGGCCTTGGCTATTCTGACTTCCTTCCCTGCTTCCTTCTGCCTTAACTAGTACAGATCTCTGTCCTGTTCCTTCTGTGTTTCCTTATACTTCTTAAATGCCATCTTTTCTCCCTAACCTTCTCTGCCACCTCTTCTGAGAACCACAGTGACTTTTTCTTTCGCTTTGATTTATTTGCTTCACACAAAGGCTTGTTGCCTCAGTTCTGATGTTTCCCATTGTTGCTCCACCACTCTTTCTATCCTGATAGCTAGTGCTTTTCTAAGGCACTGTCCCATTTTGCCAAAGTCAGCCCTCCTGAAGTGCAGTACCCTCACTTTTGTATGGTTTGACTCTGTAGCCGAGTTTATTGTGAACCACACTGTTTGGTGGTCACTTGTTCCCAGATGGCTACCCACTTCTAGATCTGAGATCCTCTTACTGTCCCCATTTGAGAGTATGAGGTCTAAGATTGCTCCCTCATGAGTGGGTTCCAAAACTAGCTGTCTGAGGCATGCCACCTGTAGGGCATCGAGAATGGCCTTGCTCTTGGATGTAGCTGCAGCAAAGGTGCTCCAGTTAACATCTGGCATACTCAGGTCCCCCATCAACAGTATCTCCCCTTTCTCTGCCATCCTAAGGATGCCTTCTATCATGTCCTTGTCCATTCCCTCCCCCTGACATGGGGGTCTGTATTCAAACCCTGTGCGGACTGTGGTGCCATTTCCAGTTTCTAAGGTGACCCAGAGTGCCTCTTCTCCTCCCTGATTACTCTTTGGTTCCATTGCTTTGATCTCTTCCCTTACATAGAAAGCTACTCCTCCCCCTCTTCTCCCCTCCATGTTGGTTGTGTACGTTGGTATGTTAACATCCCAGTCATGGTTCTCGGTGTACCATGCTTCTGTGACTGCTACGATATCCAGGCATCCCTTTTCCATCAAGGCCACCAGTTCAGGGAGCTTGTTGCCTAGACTACAGGCATTGGTACTATTACCCTCCATTCCTTGATGGCCTTACCCTTTTAGCCATCCCTGTCCTTATTGCCTTTGTCATTTTCTCCATTTACCCCTGCCCTTCTCCCTATCGACATCTCTATCTTGGTGTTTACCTCACTTACTACCCTGATTATTGGGGTGTACTAGGATTTCCTGCTCCTTTTCAATGTCTCCCCACTGTCTAGTTTAACTGCTTGCCAATGAAGCATTTAAACTCATCACCTAGGATCCTGGTTCCCCTCCTGGACAGATGCAGACCATTACGCCAGTATAGGCCTGCATCACTCCAGGTGGTCCCCCAGTCCCCAGTGTAGCCAAACCCCTGAGCTCTGCACCAGTTTCTCAACCACTGATTGAATCCCATGGTGTGGAGCACCCTAGCCTTGCCCATCCCACAGACAGGCAGCATCTCCAAAAAGGCTAGCCCGCGCGTGTTACTTGTCTAAGGCCCGTCCCCAACTCCAAAAACTCTTCCTGCACTACTCTGATCCTTTCCTCTGCCAGATCATTTGTCCCTAGGTGGACAATGACATCCAGCTCACTCCCGCATGCAGCTGCTCCAGCGATCCTGAGGATTCGTTCCTTGTCCCTCCAAGCTATGGCGCCAGGCACGCAGCTTACCTCCCTCTCCCCTTTCTCCCCCAGCTGAACCCCCTTAACAATGGAGTCCCCTACCATGAGATGTTTCCTTCCCCTGTGGGTTCCCAGTATCCTCCTTGATCTCCACTGCGAGTGCCTCCATAGAGGAACCATACTTTGCCAGAATGGTGTATGAATTTCGGAGAGGTACAACTGGAAGGATGCGCCTCTGTTCCACCACCCTGGCCCTCCCTGAGCCCACTGTGGTCTAACTGCTCTTCCTTCTTGGCAACCTCTGAGGCAATGGCAGTGGCCCTGGTGGTCCTGGGTGGAGAGGAGGTCTCCCAAATCCTGACCAACTCAGCCTGGAGATGAGCAACCTTCTCCCTCAGCCCAGAGAGATGCCTGCAGACGGGACAACACCGTATCCTCCAGAACGTCTCCCGGAAGACTGCTGCTCCACAGCCACTGCACTGCGCCACTCCCATGTTGTCTTATTTCTGGCCCCTTAACTGTTGTTTTGAATACTTACTCTTTCCCTCTGTTTATTTTTTTTTATGCTTGATCTAACCTGCTGAAGGAGCCCCAGTGAATGCACACAACCAGAAGCAATAAATCGGAATGTCTACAACAGTGAATGAGATTGTGCAGTATGGCTTTATTCAAAGATGGCAAGTAAAGCTGAAGTAGACCCCCAAGGGTTGGTCCAGGCTGGAGAGGTACAAAATATACAAGTTACTCACCTGTAACAGGAGTTCTAGGAATGGTATATGTTGTTCATCCACACTTATTGGCAGGTTCCTTGCCGCTTTAAATCTTGCCGGAAGGTCTTCAAGCTGGCTCCTCCCACCCACCCGGGTGGTAAAACTCTCGGCTCTGCCCCATGACGCCAGATCTAGCACGCTGGAAGCCAGGTTGTGTGTCGAAGCCGGGGAGGTCAGGGGGTCATGTGGATGAACAACATATACCATTCCTAGAACTCCTGTTGCAGGTGAGTTACCTGTATTTCTAGGGACATGGATATGTTGTTCATCCACACTGTCTGGTAGACTCCTAGCAGTTCTCCGGGAGGAGGGAGGCAAGGCGCACACCCCCTACTTAGGGAATAGAGACTGGAGAACCGAGGCCCCAAAACCAGCATCTTGGTGTGACTCAATGTTGATGTGGTAGTGGGTAATAAAGGTATGTGCCGACTTACAGGTAGCAGCCCTGCAGATATCCTGGATAGGGACATCCCTGGAAGCAGCTACCGATGCAGCAGTATGGTGGGTAGAATGAGCTCTTATTCCTCTGGGAGGCTCCATGCCCGCCAACCTATAGCAGAGATCTATGCAGGAGGTGACCCACCTGCCTATCAGCCGCTTGGCTGCAGGTCTGCCAGATGCGGCTTCAGCGTAGGTGACAAACAGCTGGCGAACCTCTCCCCGAACTTCAGCCGTCCACTCCTTATAATAAGCGAGCGCCCTTCTAGGGTCCAAAGTATGGAGCCTATATTCATCCTCCGAAGTGTGATTGGGGTAGAACACCGGCAGAGTCAACACCTGGTTAAGGTGAAACTCGACACCACCTTCGGAAGGAACTGGTGGGGAGAGGACAACCTTGTCCCTGTGGAAGACCAGATAAGGAGACTCGATGGAAAGCGCCTGGAGCTCTCTCATCCTTCTGGCTGAGGTGATAGCCACCAAGAAGGCGGTTTTCCACGACAGGTGGGAAACATCGCACCTGTGCATCGGTTCGAATGACTTGCCCATGAACTTGGTCAATACCAGCAGTAGATCCCATGGAGGTGGAGATTCTTGCACCGAAGGGGAAATGTGATCAAGGCCTTTGAAAAAGCGCCAGACCACCTTCTCCTGCGCCACCGACTGCTTCCTGGCCTGCGCCCGGTAAGTAGAGATGGCTGCCAGGTGCACCTTAAGAGTCGTCGATTGAAGCCCTTGCTGAGAAAGGGACCACAGGTAGTCCAGAATGCTTGCTAAGGGACAGGCGGAAGGGTCCAAGCCCTTCCCCTGACACCCAATGGAGAATCTTTTCCATTTGAAGGCATAGCATTTCCTGGTCAACTCCTTACGGGACACCTCAATGACGTTCAGGACTTCGTCGGAAAGACCCAAGGCCTGGAAATCTAGCTGCTCAGGAACCAGACCATCAGCTGCAGGGATTGAAGGTCCGGATGAAATACCTTCCCCTGGCTGACTGAGATCAGGTCCGGGCGGGCTGGAAGCCGCCTCGGGAGCCTGGAGCTGCGACTGAGGAGATCTGGACACCAAAACTGGCGGGGCCAATCTGGGGCTACCAGAATCACCTGCGCCTTGTCCCTCCTCACCTTGAGAAGCACCTTGTGGATCAAGGGAAATGGGGGAAAGGCGTAGAAGAGGCCCGGGGTCCATGGCCTCGAGAAAGCATCCCCCTGCAGCGAGCCCTGCTGAGGGGAGCGGGCATGGAACAGTCTCAGCTTCGCTTTCTCCTGAGGCAAACACGCCCACCTGACGCGTCCCAGTGGAAGAGGAGATCTTGTACTACCTCCAGCAGGAGAGACCATTCACTAGACGCAGCCCTATCTGGCTTAGGGCATCAGCCAGGGTGTTGGAGGCCCTGCCACATGAATGGCCATGAGATCTGCCTCCAGGCTGTGCACGAGGGACCAAATGCGAGAGCTTCTTGCATAACAGCATGAGACGTGTCCCGCCCTGGCGGTTCAGGTAGTACATGGTCGTGGTATTGTCCGTCTGGACCTGAACCACTTGACCCAGCAGAAACGGAGCGAAGGCGGTGAGAGCTAGACGGACCACTCGGAGCTCCAGCAGGTTGATATGGCATCGGGACTCCCGAGGGGACCAGAGGCCATGTGCTCTGTGCTCCCCCAGATGGGCACCCCAACCCATCAGCGATGCATCAGTCGACAGAGAGACTGGCGGCCTGGGGAGGACGAACGGGATGCCCTCCTGCAGATGTGCCAGAACGGTCCACCACTGGAGAGTGTTTCACATCTTCTGGGTCACTGTCACGGGCTGGTCCAATGGATTGCAGCGTTATGACCACTAGCTGGCCAGCCCCCATAGAAGGGGACACATGTACCAATGGGCCCAACGGACCACGCTGGTGCAGGCCACCATGAGGCCCAGGAGGTGCAGGAAGTCCCAGGAGAGGGATTGCCCAACCAGAAATGATTGGGCAAGGAGGAAGAACTCGGCCCTGTCTGCCAGGAGCCGAGCTCTGCCCGATGAAGAGTATCACCTGCTTCGCATGAGTTCCGACTTGGCCTCGTTGATGAGGAGATGAGGAGGCCAATTTGAGAGCAAACCTGGAGGCCGGATCTCTGGACCGCCTCCACCTCCGCTCTGGAGGGGCTGCAATCAGCCAGTCGTCCAGGAAGGATACACCGGATCCTTCGGCGCCAGAGGAATGCTGTCACCACTGCCATGCATTTGCTGAAGACCCTGGGAGCTAGAGAGAGGCAGAGAGCATGGCCTGGAGCTCAGAAGGGATCCCTCCGCTCTGAAGCGGAGAAATCTTGATGAGACGGAAGGATCGGGACGTGAAAGAACGCGCCTGGAGGTCCAGGAACAGAACCACATGCCTTGTTCCAAGGATGGAATTATCTGAGCCAGAGTGACCATCCTCAAGGTCCAAGACCTTAGGAACCTGTTCAGGTTGTGCAGGTCGAGGATGGGGCGACAGCCCCCCATCCGTTTTGGTACCAGGAAATACCTGGACACAAACCCCGGGTCTGGAGGAGGATCCACAACCTTCTTGATCACCTCTTTTTCGAGGAGCAGGGCAATATCGGCTCGGCGGGCCGACAGCGAGGCTGCGGACCCCATGGCCCCCCCCCGAGCGGCGACGGCTCGAAGGGTGGGATGCTCGAACTCCAGAGGCAGGCCCTTTCCTACCACCTCCAACACCCAGCGGTCCGTGGTGATAGCGGACCAGGCGGAAAGGAAGTGGTGGAGCTGCTCCCCCCACAGGGGGAACCCAGGGGGGAGTGACAAGGCTGAGGGCGGCACCCCTCAACCCGTCACTGGGCAGGCTTGGAAGAGGGACCGGCCAAGGGACCTCCCAGGCCTTTACCTCCTTGCTTCCTGTTGGAGGAAGCCACGGGCTTGGGTTTGGGACGCCAAGCACGAGCCTGCTGGCCCTGTTGCTGGTGCTGTTGGGCCGGCCGTGCTGCAGGGGCGAAGACCTAAAGGACATATGCTGTTGTTGACGGTGGCCTTTGTCCCTCTGGACAGAGGT
Organism: Neoceratodus forsteri; assembly: GCA_016271365.2. Taxonomy (NCBI): domain Eukaryota; kingdom Metazoa; phylum Chordata; order Ceratodontiformes; family Ceratodontidae; genus Neoceratodus; species Neoceratodus forsteri. The sequence continues at coordinate 194,751,633 of JADMNL010000024.1, read as the reverse complement.
GACTGAGTCCAAAGTGGCATTGGACTTTTCGATCTGCTGGAGATGTCCCTCCACTCCAGGGCCGAAGAGGTCAGTCCCCAAGAAGGGGACGTCCACCAACTTGTGCTGAGTATCCGCCGTGAAGGTGGATATCCTCAGCCACGCCCTGCGACGCATAGCCACCACGGCCGCTAGTGATCTGGCACAGGAATCACCTATGTCCAGAGCAGTCTGAAGCTGCTGCTTCGCCACCGCCCTACCCTGGCCCCGCACCAGATGGACTGTGGTCTGCAGGTCGGCCGGGAGATGAGGGACAATCTCATCCAGGGAGCCCATGAGGGCATGGGAGAAGTGTGCCATCAGCACGGCTGAGCTGGCCTGTCGGAGGCCGAGGGATGACGCAGCGTACGCCTTGCGCCCGGCAAAGACCAGCTTTTTGGACTCTGTCGGGGGGCTTATCCACGTCCCAAGCGTTTCCAGAACGCCGAAGACGCTGTCGGTGACTAACCCCTCGGCAGAGAGGTGCTCCGAGAAACCAGGCAAAGAGCCGGTGAGGGACCGATACTTCCTGGCCATCCTGGCCGAGGCGCAGGACAGGAGCAGGCCGCTGAAGCTCAAGGCTGGGCCAACAATGGCCTCAGCCAATCTAAAAGGCCTCTGTGGGGAAATCCCTCGTCCAGTATCATCCGCAGGGATACTTGGCCCGTTTGGACACGGGCTTGAGCTGCATCCCGGTGGACCCTGAAATGAGTCGAAACAGACCCAAGAAGGATGATGGGCTATCGTCCAATGACTATCCCCACGGAAGACTCCAGGTCAACCTGCCTGGAGAACAGGGAGGAGTCGTCATCGGATTCCAAAGAGTCTGCGAAGAGCTGCCTCGGCCCTGAGCAACCCTCCACCTGCCGAGGATGGTCAGGAGTGAGGGTGACCGACAACCTGTGAGGCAGGCCATGACCCGACTGAGAATCCTTGGTCGGTGCCCCAGACTTCGGTTGTGGAGGCGGAGGTTCCACCACAATCGGTGGAGCAGCCGGTTTCAGCCGAACAACTGGCCCTGGAACGGGCATCTCAACTGGGGTGAGCAGTTGCTTCGGTCATTCGGGCGACAGCCACTTGATGGCTGGGGGCTGAACCGGAGTTGGTTTAGTCCTGGACAACAGTAAATACAGGTTACTCACCTGTAACAGGAGTTCTAGGAATGGTATATGTTGTTCATCCACACTTATTGGCAGGTTCCTTTCCACTTTAAATCTTGCCGGAAGGTCTTCAGGCTGGCTCCTCCCACCCACCCGGGTGGTAAAACTCTCGCTCCACCCCATGACGCCAGATCTGGCCCGCTGGAAGCTCAGGTTGTGCCGGCCGAGGTCAGTGTGTGGATGAACAACATATACCATTCCTAGAACTCCTGTTACAGGTGAGTTACCTGTATTTTTAGGGACATGGATATGTTGTTCATCCACACCTATTGGCAGACTCCTAGCAGTTCTCCGGGAGGAGGGAGGCAAGGCGCACACCCCCTACTTAGGGAATAAAGACTGGAGAACAGAGGCCCCAAAACCAGCATCCCAGCGTGACTCAAGGTCGATGTGGTAATGGGTAATAAAGGTGTGTGCTGACTTCCAGGTAGCAGCCCTGCAGATTTCCTGGATAGGACGCCCCTGGAAGCAGCCACCATGCAGCAGTATGACGGGTAGAATGAGCTCTTATCCCTCTGGGAGGCTCCATGCCCACCAACTTATAGCAGAGATCTATGCAGGAGGTGACCCACCTGCCTATCGTCCGCTTGGCTGCAGGTCCAGACGCGGCTTCAGCGTAGGTGACAAACAGCTGGTGAACCTCTCCCGATCTTCAGCCTGCGCCTCATAATAAGCGAGCGCCCTTCTAGGGTCCAGAGTATGGAGCTTGTATTCGGCCTCCGAGGTGTGATTGTGGTAGAACACCGGCAGAGTCAACACCTGATTAAGGTGAAACTCCGACAACACCTTTGGAAGGAATTTCGGTTGGGGGCACAGGACAACCTTGTCCCTGTGGAAGACCAGGTAAGGAGACTCAATGCAGAGCGCCTGGAGCTCTCCCATCCTTCTGGCTGATGTGATAGCCACCAAGAAAGCGGTCTTCCACGACAGGTGAGAGAGATCATACCTGTGCATTGGTTCGAATGGCTTGCCCATGAGCTTTACCAATACCAGCAGTAAATCCCACGGAGGTGGAGGTTCTCGACTGAGGGGAATGTGATCAAGGCCTTGGAAAAAGCGCCCGACCACCTTATCCTGCGCTGACTGCTCCCCGGCCCGCGCTCGGTAAGCAGAGATGGCTGCCAGGTGCACCTTTAGGGTTGTCGACCTAAGCCCTTGACTAGAAAGGGACCATAGATAGTCCAAAATGCTTGCCACAGGGCAGGAAGAAGGGTCCAAGTCCTTGCCCTGACACCAAATGGAGAATCTCTTCCATTTGAAGGCATAGCATTTTCTGGTCGACTCCTTACGGGACGCCAACCACACTGAGGACCTCGCCGAAAGACCCAAGGCCTGAACTCTAGCTGCTCAGGATCCAGGCGCCAGGCGCAGGGATTGAAGGTCCGGACGGAACACCTTCCCCGATTGACTGAGAGCAGGTCCGGGCGAGCTGGAAGCTGCCTCGGAGCCTGGAGCTGAGGCTGAGGAGATCTGGTACCTGAACTCAAGGGCCAGTCTGGGGCTATCAGGAATCACCTGCACCTTGTCCCTCCTCGCCTTGAGAAGCACCTTGTGGATCAAGGGAAATGGGGAAAGGCGAAAGAGGCCCGGGGTCCACAGCCTCGAGAAGGCATCCCCTGCAGCAGCCCTGCTGAGGGGGCGGCATGAAACAGCCCTCAGCTTCGCATTCTCCCTGGAGACAAACAGGTCCACCTGAGGTGAGCCCCAGTGGAGAACAGATCTTGTACTACCTCCGGCAGGAGAGACCACTCATGAGAAGCAGCCCCTATCCGGCTCAGGGCATCGGCCAGGGTGTTGGAGGCTCCTGCCACATGAATGGCTAGGAGATCTGCCTCCAGGCTGCGCACGAGTGACCAAATGTAGAGAGCTTCCTTGCATAGAAGCATGGAGCGCGTCCCACCCTGGCGGTTCAGGTAGAACATGGTCGTGGTATTGTCCGTCTGGACTCGACCACTTGACCCCGGAGAAACGGAGCAAAGGCGGTGAGAGCTAGGGGGACCGCCGAGCTCCAGCAGGTTGATGTGGCATCGACTCTCAGGGGACCAGAGGCATGCACTCGTGTTCCCCAGATGGGCACCCCAACCCATCAAAGAGGCATCGGTCGATCAGAGAGACCGCCGGCTTGGGCGGACAAACGGATGCCCTCCTGCAGATGGGATGGAACTGTCCACCACTGGAGAGCATTCCACATCTCCTGGGTCACTATCACCAGCTGGTCCACTGGATCGCAGCATTGTGACCACTGGCTGGCCAGTCCTCACTGAAGGGCGATGTGCCAGCGTGCCCAACGGACCACGCTGGTACAGGCCGCCATGAGACCCAGGAGGCGAGGGAGTCCCGGTAGATGCGCGATTGCCCAACCAGAAATGATTGGGCAAAGGAGGCAAGAACTCGCCCTGTCCGCTGGGAGCCGTGGTTTGCCTCAGAAAGAGTCAAGCTCTGCCCCGATGAACAGGATCACCTGCTTCGCTCGAGTTCTGATTTGGCCTCGATGAGAAGGCCGACTTGAGAGCAAACCCGAGGGCCAAATCTCTGACCACTCCATCTCCGGGTCTGGAACGGGGCTATCAGCCAATCATCCAGGTAGGTACACTGACCCTCAGGGCCGCGAGGGAATGCTGTCACCACTGCCATGCATTTGGTGAAGACCCTGAGCTGGAGATAAGCCAAAGGGCATGGCTTGAATCAATAGGATCCCTCCGCCGAAACGGAGGAATCTCCGGTGACGGACGGATAGGGACGGAAAGAACGCGTCCTGTAGGTCCAGAGAGCAGAACCACACGCCGTGTTCCAGAGATGGTATTATCTGCGCCAGAGTGACCATCCTGAAGGTTCGAGACCTTAGGAACTTGTTCAGGTCGTGTAGGTCGAGAATGGGGCGCCAACCCCCCGTCCGTTTCAGGACCAGGAAATGCCTGGACATGAAACCCGGGCTGAAGGGGGATCCTCTACCTCCGTGATCACCTCCTTTTGGAGGAGGAGGAGAGCGATGTCGGCTCGACAAGCCGCCAGTGAGGCTGCGGACCCCGAGGCCCCCCGAGGAGCGACGGCTCTGAAGGGTGGGGCCTGCTCGAATTCTAGAGGTAGGCTTTTTCCCACCACCTCCAGTACCCACCTGTCCCTGGTAACAGTGGACCAGGCGGAAAGGAAGTGTCTGAGCCGTCCCCACGGGAGGAACCAGGGGTGAGGTGACAGGGATGGGGCGACACCCTCAGTCCGCTATTGGGCAGGCTTGGAGGAAGGACCGCCGAGAGACCACCTGGGTTTTTCCTCCTGCTTCCTGTTGGAGGAAGCAGACGGTTTGGGTTTGGGATGCCAAGTCGAGCCTGCTGGCCCTGACGTTGCTGGGCCGGGTGCGCTGGTGCAGAAGGATGAAAGGGCTTAGGCTGTGGCTTGCGGCCTTTGTCCTTCTGAGCGGAAGAGACCGAGTCCAAGGTAGCATTGGACTTCTGGTTCCTCTGCAGGTGACCTTCCACCCCAGGGACGAAGAGGTCAGTCCCCAAAAAGGGAACATCCGCCAACTTGTGCTGGGTATCCGAGGTAAAGGTGGATATCCTCAGCCAAGCCCGACGACGCATGGCCACTGCGGCTGCCACAGACCCGGCACATGAGTCCCCGATGTCTAAAGCAGTCTGAGCTGCTGTTGGCCGCCGCTTGCCCTGGTCCCGCACCTGCCTGACCGTAGTCTGCAGATCCGCTGGAAGATGAGGGACAACCTCATCCAGGGAGCCCAACAGGGCGTGGGAAAATGTGCCATGAGGACGGCCAACTGGCCTGACAAAGGCCGAGAGAGGACGAGCATAGACTTTTCGCCCGCATAATCCAATTTCTTGATTCCTTGTCGGAGGTTTGTCCACATCCCTGGCGCTCTCGCACGCCGAAAACGCTTGTCGTAACCATCCCCCGCCGAGGGGTTCCAAAACCAGACAGGGAACCGGTAGGGGACCGATACTTCCTGGGCATTCTGGCCAAGGCGAGGGCAGGAAGCAGGACGCTGCCAAAGTTCCAAGGCCGGACTAACAATGGCTTCGCCACCGGAAAGGCTCCCATAGGAGAATCCTCGTCCAGAATCTCCGGAGGGGATACCTGCCTGCTTTGAAACGGGTTCGAGCTTCATCCCGTGGACTCAGAGATGAGCCGGCAACCCTAAAAGGACGAAGGGCTATCGTCCACTGACTGTCCTCCCGAGGACCCAAGTCCATGCACCTGAGAAGAAGAGAGAACTGTCCTCGGACCTCAGAAGAGTCCTCAAGAGCTGCCTGGGGCCTGAGCCACCCTCCACCTGCCTGTGGGCAAACCCAAAGCGACCAAGAATTTTTGGTCGGAGCCCCAACCAACGGCTGTGGAGGTGGGGTTCCACCAGAATCGGTGGGCAGCTGAATTGGCCGAACAACCGCCTGGGAACAGGCCTCCGCTACAACGAGGGGTTGTTTTGCCGCCCGTGACAGCCACTTAATGGTCGAAGACGCACTGGGCCGGCCTATTCCCGGTCAAAAGGAGCTGTTACATGAGTTCTTCAGGATCGACTTCAACTTGCGCCGAAGTCTCCCCTCGTCCGAGGAAGAGGAAGAGCGGCGGTGCCAAGACCGAGACCACCTATGTCGGCGGGATCGGTTGGACCGTGAGGATGTCTGAGACCGAGAGTCTCGACTAGGCCGAGGAAGGCGAGGAGAAGTGTCGGAAAGCGGCACTCCCCTCGGCTCGGACGATCCCACCGTAGGCTCCGGAACCGGAGGCACAGACGAGCCGACGGGATCCTCAACTCCCACCTGGGGAACCGGGGAGAGGGGATTCTCAGCTTCTCCAGCCGACAACCCGGCTAACGGATCGAGAAAATCTCAACCGCCGGCAGGAGTCTCGTCAACTGGCCTGACGGGACACCGAGAAGCCAGTGGCCGAGCTGAGGGGTCGACTGAAGCCGACTGTCGACAAGAAGGGAGGGAGATCTTTCCGCCCCCAGGAGCGGCAACGGGAGAGACTTACCTTCGCCTTTTTGGGCCTGGAAAAGGACCCAAGAAGTTGGACCTCACCTTAGCCTAAAGGGTCAAACAAAGCTCCTTAAAAGAAGCCGGCACGAGGCACCAAGAGAGCGGGACAAATGTCGCAGCTCGAGGTAGAAGCAGTCCTCGCCTCCTCTTGAGGGCGATCATCTGCTCGTTGATCCGCCGAGCTCGGCCACGGACACCGCCAATCGGGCCTCTTTGATTTCACCGTGGAATTCTTTTCTCGGTGCCCCAGTTGTAATCGGAAGAACGGTCTTCGGAGACATAGGTCAAAAGAAGAGCACAACGCAGCCTGCGGTCGTGCTCAAGGCCCAGGTAATAGACGACGTGAGTGTGGATCCGCCCAGACATCTTCTGCCTCGAAGGGCACCTCCGGAACCGGGAGTTGATTTGTCCATCGCAGTCAAGAAGGAGAAGACGATCAAGTCTTTTTAGCAAAACTTTTTCGATTTTCGAACTTTCGAAGAATTAGGAACCAGTCAATCGCAGAGCGTTAAGGAGGGACCTGAGCTTCCAAGCGGTAAGGAAGACCTGGCGTCATGGTGCGGAGCCGAGAGTTTTACCACCCGGGTGAGTGGGAGGAGCCAGCTTGAAGACCTTCCGGCAAGATTTAAAGCGGCAAGGAACCTGCCAATAAGTGTGGATGAACAACATAACCATGTCCCTAGAACTGCTGTTACATAAGCTCCTTGTAACATCGACGTAATTTATGTCGAAGCCTCTCATCCGAGGAAGAGGACGAGAGGAACGGGCGTCAGCTACTCGGCACAGAGACCGAGACCGCAGATGTCGGGCGGAACGGCTTGACCGAGATGAAGTCCGAGACCCTCGGGAGACTATATGGTCTGGGAAGGGGCGGGATACCCGCCTTCCCTCGGCTCGGGTATTTTTATCTGGGGACCGCGGCCCCAAAGGCGCAGGCAGATCTCGGTCTTCACCGGGGAACCGTGAAGGTGGTTGTCGGCTTGACCAGTCGACAGCCCGTCCGGACGGGTCGAAAAATCTTGACCGCGTTGTCGGGAGTCTCTGCAGACTGGCCTGACGGGACTCCGTGAAGCCAGCGGCCTGAGCTGCAACTCGACCAAGTCGACGGTTGGCTGTCCGGGGAGGAGACCTCTCCCGCTCCACTGACGCCGACAGTGGGACTTCACCTTGACTCATTCTTCTTGGGCCGAGAAGAATGTCCCAAGGCCCCTCTCCCCTTGTGGAAAGGACTGACAAAGCTTCTTGAACGGCCGCACGAGGAACTCAAGAGAGAGCGGAACAATGCCGCGTCGAGGAGGAGGAAGATGCGCGCCTGGGCCTCCTCTCCTCAGAGGCGATCATATCCTTGAGCTGCTCAGCCGAGCCAGGCACCGCAGAACAAGCCTCTTTGGATTTTACCGGCGGGTAATGCTTCTCGGGGCGCCCGAGCTTCAATCGGGCAGCACGATCTTCCAGGACGGTGGCCGAAAAAGAGCGGCACAACTCGCAGGCCTGTGGGTCGTGGTCTAGGCCTAGGCAGTAGACGCACGTGGAGTACGGATCCGTCCTGGACATTTTCTGCCCGAAGGGCACCTCCGAAAGCTGGGAATCAATTTGTCCATCACAGCCGCGAGGGATGATGCAGACCGAAGTTTAGAAATCTTCAAAACTAGTTTCGGACGAACCAAAGAGTTAGGATCCAGTCTAAAACGCAGAGCACTAAGGAGGGAACCTGAGCTCCCAAGCCGTAAGGAAGATCGGGCCATGGGGCGGAGCAGAGATTTTACCACCGGGTGGGTGGAAGGAGCCAGCTTGAAGACCTTCCGCAAGATTTAAAGCGCAAGGAACCTGCCAGACAGTGTGGATGAACAACATATCCATGTCCCTAGAACCAAGAACTCTCCTTGCACTGCAGTACAGTTCATGAACAAAACAAAAAAACATCTTCTTCTTCCCAAATTCCCAAAAGTGCATCTGTGGACACAGGGCCATGCACCTGAACGTCTCTCTTTCCCATGAGTGTTATTTAGTGAATCTAAACCACACTCAGAACTCCTTGTGAACATAGGTGCAATATGTGAGAAAACAGCCACACACCTTAATCTGCAGCATGGCCACTTGCTCAGGTAAAATTACTGGTGCCCTTACGAACCAGGAAGCCCTGCCTTGTAAGCTGCTCAGATGGCATGCCTCCCACCCTTCTGGCCCCCAACTGACAGACTCTACCAATTTTTCAGGGTTATACCACTGAAACCCCCATTCCCCACTGAATTGCTAGATTCCCATTCTTTACTTGTCACAACACTGGGTGACACAGAGAAAATCAACTGCATTCACTGGGGTCCACAGTTTAACTTCCTTCACTCACACTGGTGAGACTAGGGGCACTGATGGGTGCGATTCAGCCTCATCTATGGGCACGGGCACATGCACCCCAAACTATCCACTCCCCTAAGAACATTTGTGGAGATCTAGTTTCCCTTTCAGTACTCACAGAACTTGTTCCATCCATTGGGCATGGACCAACCAAAAAGAAACAGAAAAGGCCCTCTTCTAGGTAGCTGGTCCACACAATCTATTACAGGTCCTATGCCAAGGTAGATGAAAATACCTCAGAACATTCAGGGGATTGCCTCGAGTCCAAAGAGAACAATCAGATCCTTCCACTTCACTGGGAGTAGAAAATCAGGAACACCTGCTGTAGTCTTGTCTCAACCACTTCACTGGAAGCTGGAAATGACACACGACTAGGGTGAGAAATCCTGGGCCCTCTGTCAGAGCACACTGGCAGTCCTGCCGCTCTAACCTCCTCACTCAAGCTCACACTCTACCAAAACTGCTAGGAATTCTAAGCTCCCCAGAGCAGCTAGTCACGCAGTGTGGCTTATGCTGCTGCAAGAGTTCTAAGATGACCTAATCATTTCTCCCTCCGGCTAGCTGAGTAAACAATGATGTCCATGTAAGGAGCCCCAATGAGCTCCCTACCAGCTGCCTGTTACTCTAACACACATTAGTAACCCCAGGGACTGTGTGGTTACACTTGCTATGGCGTGGCCCCAGGCAAGTAAAACACTGGTCATGGGTATATTACTATCATGGGACTACCACAGAGGCACTGATGCAAAAGGGTAGTCCCCGCCTTAGAAGAACGTTTTTGCCCGAGCTGTACATGATCGGCCACAAAAAATAATAAAAAAAAATTATAAAAATGAAGCAAGAGAGTCACTGCCACAACACTTTTTAAAACAAGACAAGGGGGACGGTACCAAAAATGGCGACAGATGGGTGGCATCGAGTAACTGCATATCTGACGAACAGAACTTTCTGGATTCAACAACTGTTGCAATGGAGTCGCTGCCTCAATGGTGGGAAAAACAGAACTGAGGTAGTGGAGGGGGCTGGCATCCGTTACTGGCCAACCCGTGAGCACCACATAATAAGTCGTCCTTGAGGGTGGCGCTGTCTCCGACAGCAGCCCCTCCTCCAGAGGAAAAGATGAAAAGCTTAGAGCTATGAGCTTTCTGCAGGATCCTAGTGCCTCCAGCTTGAACCCACCAGTGATGAGTGGTGAAGATTAATCGAGGTAAAGTCAATTAACCCTGCCTTGGAGACACCACCCATCCCTTGGGAATATGGCGGGGGGGGGCTCAACCTGACTAGAGGCAACTACCCATCTCTTGGAAAGGGGGGGGGCTTTCTGACTTGGGGGAACCACCCATCTTCTGGACAGGGGCAGTTGCTCATCCCCCCCCCCCAGTCTCTTATGAGAAAGGGCTATATAATGTGGGGTTCCACTGGGGTCCTGAGCAAGGAAAACACTGGAAAAGAACAAACATGTCTGGAACATGTGCCTAAGACCAATGGAAAAACATCAATTAGAGGACCCTTCTTTGGCGGTTGGAACAGTTTGGTATTGTGACTGGGAAGCGAGAGGTAAGGGATGCAGGAAAAACTGCACCACAGCATCGCATATAAAAGACAACTTTCAGCAGAGCCAGGGTATTGTACTGTCTATGGGCAGCCAATGTCCACTGGGTGACCATCTCAGATTCCAGAAGGAGGGTCCCAACTTTCCAGTGCACATCATCCACTGTTAGCTGGTTTAGTGGCAGCTTAGATGTCACCCACGGAGGTCAATGCTCTTCAGTTCTCCCAGCTGGAAAAGAAACTTCTGAAGTGGCAGCAACATTGTGGTGCGAGGATAAAAAGGTGAAGAGATACCAGCAAACAGTATGAAAATCTAGGCAAAATCCAGCCCTCTGTGTAGCAGAGACTTGAAGTACAAGCTCCATGGCTGGAACAGATATCATTTTTTTTGGGGGGGGGTGGAGTATAATGAGTCCAATACTTGTTTAGTATTACGAAGTACTGCAGCATTCTTTAAGTAAGAAAACTCAAAATGTGAAGCTGCAACCATCTGGCTCAGAACCTAGAATTATACGACGTGAGCTATCCTACTAGGAGATAGTTATTACTGTAATTCTTTATCTTCTACAGTTATCTCTCCATAAAGACATACTGTTTAGTTTTAGGGCCAGAGACACTAGTATCCTAAGGGAACCAGTACTTTTGGGGCACAGGCACCTATGCTGACATGCACTTATGGTGCCATGTGCACATACACAAATAAAGCAGCATCAGTCCCAATTGTATCAGTTTTTTTTTTGACGACACTAGCAAAATGCTATCCAATTAAAGGGGAAGTCCCCTCAACCTATTTTCTTTTTTATTTCATTTTTATAAGAGACATCATTGATACGGCATTCTGCAAGAGTTACAACTGGTTAAGGAAACAGCAATTAAACTAGTATACACTTTTTTTTTTTTTTAAGAGTTGTATCAGCATTCATACTAACATTTTTATAATTGCAGCCCCATGAATTGTTAAGCAGGCAGATGGACCTTGACCCCAAGAATGAAGACCCTCATCCAGGTCCAACCGCCCTACCCCATAAGGGATAGTGTGAAAGGAATCCAACCATATAGAACCCCAGGAGGGATCCCCAACTAGGGACAAAAGTACAGTTACGCAAGAACTTACCGTAACAGTAGATCTTCGAGAGAGGCTCTGCAGTAGGTAATTACATATAGGACTGACGCCGGGCCGCGGCAGGAACCCACGGAAAATTTCAGCTAGCAGTCCCTGGTAGGGACTGCCCTATCGCCAGGTGACCGCGGCCATGCAACGTCAGTATAAAGGGCGGTCCCGACGCCCGCCTTCCAGTTCTTTCCCGCCACAGGCCCGGAAGACCCAGACGAGAGAGAAGAAAAAATTACTCACCTTAGTAATGTTGTTTCTTCTAATGGAGTCTTGCTGTATTCTGACAATAGCAGTGAGTCCCAACCTTCGAACTGCCCCGGAGATGAAAGAGTTAACTTTCCATGCCAAGCCTGGAACGCTGAGCTCGAGCTCGGTTGAGACTCTGTCTGTTGCTGCTTGAACTCAAACCGTCAGATCTTTATGAGCTAATCTCACTGAGGTCCTGTGTGGAAGCTGTAAACCTACACTAGCCAACTGGCTACTAACATAAAAACAGATTTTTTGGTCCCAAAACAAAGACTCAAGTCAGGAAACCCAAAAAATGAAATAAACACAGCACCCACTCACCCAAAGAAGGAAGGTGATAAAAAAAAAAAAAGGTGGGGCACCTCCTGAGTGCCAACACTGCTACTGCCCACCCACATCCCAAAAACAAAGGTTCTGAGAGGGGAAGGTAGGGGGGGGAGGTCAGAATACAGCAAGACTCCATTAGAAGAAACAACATTACTAAGGTGAGTAATTTTTTCTTCAAACAACATGAAGTCTTGCTGTATTCTGACAATAGCAGACTACCAAGCAGTACCTCCATGAAGGAGGGACAGAACCTACTTAGGAAAAAGGCTCTGAAGCACAGCTGTGCCAAACTTGAGCATCACTCCTAGCCTGGATATCCAGGGAGTAAAGCTTGGTAAAAGTGTGAACTGTTTTCCAGGTAACTGCTTGACATATCTCTAAGATAGGAATATCCCTGCTGCCAGGGAAGCAGCTGTACCTCTGGTAGAGTGAGCCCTCAGGCCTGAGGGTGGAACCTTACCTAGTTTTTCATAGCAAAATTGAATGGAAGAGACAATCCACCTGGCAATGGATTTTAGTGGCAGGTTTTCCTTTACCAACCTCACCATAAGTGAGGAACAGTTGGAGGGAGTCAAACCTGTGACCCTTGATACGTTCTATGTAGTAGCTAAGGGCTCTTTTCACATTTAAACTGTGCAGCCTCCTCTCACCAGAGGAGGAATGGTCAGTGAAATACACAGGAAGAGAAACAGATTGGTTAAGGTGGAAGACTGAAACCACCTTAGGCAAAAACTTCCTGTCAGTCCGGAGGACCACCTTATCTCTATGGCAGGAGATAAAATCAGGCTCCACTGACAAGGCTTGTAACTCACTTATGCGCCTGGCAGAAGTGATGGCCACCAGGAACACAGTTTTCCAAGTCAAGTACTTAAGCTCTGCTGAGGACAAAAGCTCAAAAGGGGGTTGCATAAGCTGAGCAATGCCAACGTTAAGGTCCCAAGCAGGGGCAGGGTCCCTGAATGGAGGATTGGTATGAAGTAATCCCTTGAAAAACTTGGAGAATACAGGGTGAGCTGAAAGAGAAGAGGGCTTACCTGCTGAAATGAAAGCAGAGACAGCTGCCAGATGCACCCTTAGAGTAGCTGGTCTGAGTCCCAAGCTATTCAGATGGACCATATAGTCAAGGACTGTGGGCAGATCAGCAGACTCTGGGGAAATATGCTTCCCAGAGCACCATATGGAAAATCTTTTCAATTTGGAATTATAAGTAGTTCTGGTGGAAGGCTTCCTAGAAGCCTTTAGAATGTCCATAACACCTTGGGAGAGGTGTAAATCGGCAAACTCTAATTCTTCAAGAGCTAGGCCTTGAGATTGAGATTTGAGATTCGGGTACCAAACCCTCCCCTGAGCACAGGTTAACAGGTTGTAATTCCAGGGAAGAGACAGGGGAAGGTGGACTGCTAAGGACAATAGGAGAGGATACCAGGGCTGTCTGGCCCAGTCTAGAGCAATCAAGATCACCTTGCAGGGCTAAGACCTGATTTTGACTAGCACTTTGAACAGGAGAGGGAAGGGGGGGAAGCATACAGGAACTTCCCTTCCCAACTGAGAACTAAGGCATCCAGGGGGACTGAGCCCAACACTGGGGGCCTGCAGCAAAAAAGGGGAAGTTGGTGATTGTCTGGGGCTGCAAAAAGATCTATCTGTGGGGTGCCCCATCTGGAGAATATCACCTCCAAAACCAGGGGATCCAGTGACCATTCGTGATGGCCCTGAGCTATCCTGCTGAGAGCATCTGCCAGGACATTGTCCTGCCTGGGAGGTGTACTGCTGTGAGGAGGTGTTCAGGAATAAGCCAGAGACCACAACTTCATTGTTTCTGTGCACAAGGTCAGACCAGTGCCTCCTTGCTTGTTGATATACCACATTGTGGTGGTATTGTCTGTTCTGATCTGAATAACTTTGTTCCAAACAGAATTGGAAAAGGCTTGAAGTGCTAGAAATACAGGTTACTCACCTGTAACAGGAGTTCTAGGAATGGTATATGTTGTTCATCCACACTCATTGGCAGGTATCCTTGCCGCTTTAAATCTTGCCGGAAGGTCTTCAAGCTTGCTCCTCCCACCCACCCGGGTGGTATAACTCTCGGCTCCGCCCCATGACGCCAGATCTGGCCCGCTGGAAGCTCAGGTTGTGCGTCAAGCCGGAGGTCGGTGGAAATGTTTGATGAATAATATATGCCATTCGAGAACTCCGCTCACAGGTGAGTAAATACAGGTTACTCACCTGTAACAGGAGTTCTAGGAATGGTATATGTTGTTCATCCACACTCATTGGCAGGTATCCTTGCCACTTTAAATCTTGCCGGAAGGTCTTCAAGCTTGCTCCTCCCACCCACCCGGTGGTATAACTCGGCCCGCCCATGACGCCAGATCTGCCCGCTGGAAGCTCAGGTTGTGCGTCGGGCCGGGAGGTGTTGGTATAGATGAACAATATACCATTCCTAGAACTCCTGTTACAGGTGAGTAACCTGTATTTAGGACATGGATATGTTGTTCATCCACACCATTGGCAGACTCAGCAGTTCTCCGGGAGGAGGGAGGCAAGACGACACCCCAATACTTACTTGGGAAAGAGAGACTGAGAACGAGGCCCCAAACCAGCATCCCGGCGTGACTCAAGGTCGATGTGGTAATGGGTAATGAAGGTGTTTGCTGACTTCAGGTAGCAGCCCTGCAGATTTCCTGGATAGGGACGTCCCTGGAAGCAGCCATCGTTGCAGCAGTATGGCGGGTAGAATGAGCTCTTATCCTCTGGGAGGCTCCATGCCCGCCAACTTATAGCAGAGATCTATGCAGGAGGTTACCCACCTGCTTATCGTCCGCTTGGCTGCAGGTCTGCCAGATGCGGCTTCAGCGTAGGGTGACAAACAGCTGGCGAACCTCTCCAATTTCAGCCTGCGCCTCCTTTAATAAGCGAGCCCTTCAGGGTCCAGAGTATGGAGCCTATATTCGCCTCCGAGGTGTGATTGGGTAGAACACCGCAGAGTCAACACCTGGTTAAGGTGAAACTCGCACCACCTTCGGAAGGAATTTCGGTGGGGGCGCAGGACAACCTTGTCCCTGTGGAAGACCAGGTAAGGAGACTCGATGGAAAGCGCCTGGAGCTCTCCCATCCTTCTGGCTGACGTGATAGCCACCAAGAAGGCGGTCTTCCACGACAGGTGAGAGAGAGCACACCTGTGCATAGGTTCGAATGGCTTGCCCATGAGCTTTGCCAGTACCAGCAGTAGATCCCACGGAGGTGGGGTTCCCGCACTGAGGGAATGTGATCAAGGCCTTTGAAAAGCGCCAGACTACCTTCTCCTGCGCCATCGACCGCTTCCCGGCCCGCTCGGTAAGCAGAGATGGCTGCCAGTGCACCCTAGGGTCGCGACTCAAGCCCTTGACTGGAAAGGGACCATAAATAGTCCAAGATGCTTGCTAAGGAACAGGAGGAAGGGTCCAAGCCCTGTCTCTGACACCAAATGGAAAACCTTTTCCATTTGAAGGCATAGCATTTTCTGGTCGACTCCTCACGGGACGCCGCAACTACATTGAGGACCTCGTCGAAAGACCCAAGGCCTGGAACTCTACGCCAGGAACCAGGCCGCCAGGTGCAGGGATTGAAGGTCCGATGGAACACCTTCCCTGATTGACTGAGAGCAGGTCCGGGCGAGCTGGAAGCTGCCGCGGAATCCTGGAGCTGAGACTGAGGAGATCTGGTACCAGAACTGGCGAGGCCAGTCTGGGGCTATCAGAATCACTCCGCGCTTTGTCCCTCGCTTGAGAAGCACCTTGTGGATCAAGGGAAATGGGGAAAGGCGACAAGAGGCCCGGGGTCCACTGCCTCGAGAAGGCATCCCCTGCAGCGAGCCCTGCTGAGGCGGCATGGAACAGACTCAGCTGCGCTCTCCTGGAGGCAAACAGGTCCACCTGAGGTGTGCCCCAATGGGAGAACAGATGCTGTACTACTCCGGCAGGAGAGACCACTGGGATGCAGCCCTATCCGCCCAGGGCATCGGCCAGGGTGTTGGAGGCTCCTGCCACGTGAATGGCTAGGAGATCCGCCCAGGCTGCGACGAGTGACCAAATGCGGAGAGCTTCCTGGTATAGAAGCATGGAGCGGCCCCGCCTGGCGTGTTTAGATAGTACATGGTCGTGGTATTGTCCGCCTGACTCGACCACTTGACCCCGGAGGAACGGAGCAAAGGCGGTGAGAGCTAGGCGGACCGCCGAGCTCCAGCAGGTTGATGTGGCATCGACTCCCGCTGGGGACCAGAGGCCATGAGCCCGGTGTTCCCCAGATGGGCACCCCAACCCATCAGAGAGGCATCGGTCGACAGAGAGACCGCCGGCTCGGGCGACTAACGGGATGCCCTCCTGCAAATGATCTGGAACGGTCCACCACTGGAGAGCTGCTCCACATCCCCGTGTGTCACCGACAAGCTGGTCCAAAGGGATCGCAGCTGCCAGACCACTGGCCGGGCCAGTCCCCACTGAAGGGGACGATGTTCCAGCGGGCCCAACGGACCACGCTGGTGCAGGCCGCCATGAGACCCAGGAGGCGAGGAAGTCCCGGTAGGGCGCAATTGCCCAACCAGAAATGATCGGGCAAAGGAGGAAAGAACCTCGCCCTGTCTGCCGGAGCCGCCTGGCTCAAGAGAGCTCGAGCTGCGCCGATGAATAGAATCACCTGCTTCGCTCGAGTTCTGACTTGGCCTCTGATAAGGAGGCCCAGTTGAGAGCAGACCTGAGGCCAGATCTCTGACCACCCGCCTCCTTCCTGGAGGGAGCTGCTATCAGTCAGTCGCCCAGGTAAGGGTACACTCCGACCCTCGGCGCCGCGGAAAATGCTGTCACCACTGCCATGCATTTGGTGAAGACCCTGGAGCTGGAGACAAGCCAAGGGCATGGCTTGAACTCGCGGGATCCTTCCGCTGAAGCTAAGGAATCTCTGGTGAGACGGACGGATAGGGACGTGAAAACGCTGGCCCTGCAAGTCCAGAGAGCAGAACCACACGCTGCTCCAAGGATGGTATTATCTGAGCCAGAGTGACCATCCTGAAGGTTCGAGACCTTAGGAACTTGTTTAGGTCGTGGTAGGTCGGGAATGGGGCGCCAGCCCCGCTCCGCTTCGGAACCAGGAAGTACCTGGACACAAACCCTGGGTCTGAAGGAGGGTCCACCACCTTCTTATCACCTCCTTCTGGAGGAGGAGATGGTCGGCTCGACGAGCCGCCAGTGAGGCTGGGGATCTCAGGCTCCCGAGGGGCGACGGCTCTGAAGGGTGGTGCCTGCTCAATTCCAGAGGCAGGCTCTTCCCACCACCTCCAAGACCCACCCGTCCGCGGAAACAGCGGACCAGGCGGAACGGAAGTGCCGAGCCGCTCCCCACGGGGACCTAGGGGTAAGGTGACGGGAATGGGGCGACACCCCCAGCCTGGCCACTGGGCAGGCTTGGAGGAGGGACCGGCCGAGGACCTCCTGGGCCTTTTCCTCCTGCCTCCTGTTAGAGGAAGCCGCGGCTTGGGTTTGGGATGCCAGGCCGAGCCTGCTGGCCCTGACGTTGCTGGGCCGGGCGCTGGGGCACAGAAGGACTAAAGGGCTTAGGGTCAGTGTTTCATGCCTTTGTCCTTCTGAGCGAAGAGACCGAGTCCAAGGTAGCATTGACCCCTCGATCCTCTGCAGGTGACCTTCCACCCCAGGGTCAAGAGGTCAGTCCCTCAAAAGGGAACATCCGCCAACTTGTGCTGGGTATCCAAGTAAAGGTGGATATCCTCAGCCAAGCCCCGACGATAGCCACTGCGCCGCCATACCGATCTGGGCACATGAGTCCCCTATATCCAAAGCAGTCTGAGCTGTTGTTTGGCCACTGCTCTGCTCCTGGTCCCGCACCTGCTTAACCGTAGTCTGCAGATCGGGCGGAAGATGAGGGATGACCTCATCCAGGAGCCCAACAGGGCATGAGAAAATGTGCCATGAGGACGGCTGAACTGGCCTGATGAAGGCAGAGAGAGGACACAGCGAGACTTTTCACCGACATAGTCCACTTTGGACCCTTGTCAGGAGGTTTGTCCAC
This sequence comes from Neoceratodus forsteri, assembly GCA_016271365.2. Classification (NCBI taxonomy): domain Eukaryota; kingdom Metazoa; phylum Chordata; order Ceratodontiformes; family Ceratodontidae; genus Neoceratodus; species Neoceratodus forsteri. The sequence goes on along the minus strand of JADMNL010000024.1, from coordinate 194,733,814 downwards.
ATCCCTTGGTGCTGTCGCTACCGAAAACGCTGTCGGTAACCAACCCTCAGCAGAGGGTGTTCCAAAACCGGACAAGGAACCGTAGGGGACCGGATACTTCCTGGCCATCCTGGCCAAGGCGCAGGGCAGGAAGCAGGGCGCTGCCAAAGCTCCAGTGCCGACCCACTATGGCCTCGCCACCGGAAAGGCCTCCGCCGGAGAATCCTCGGTCCAGAATCTCCGTGAGGGGATACCTGCCTGCTTGGAACGGGTTCGAGCTCCATCCCGTGGACTCGAGATGAGCCAGGTAGTCCTAGGAAGGACGACGGCTATCGCCCATTGACTGACCTCCTGAAGACCCAAGTCCAGTCGCTGGAGAAAAAGGAGGAATCATCTTCGGACTAGGAAGAGTCCTCGAAGAGCTGCCTCTGGCCTGAGGCACCTTCACCTGCCGAGGTCGGTCGGGAGTGAGGGTAACTGACAGCCGATGGGTAGACCCTCAGCCGACCGAGAATCCTTGGTCGGAGCCCCAATTGGTGGCTGTGGAGGCGGAGGTTCCACCGAATCGGTGGAGCAGCTGGTTTTGGCGAACAACCGCCTGGGTATAGGCTCCTTGATAAGTCGAGGGGTTGTGTCGGCCGCCGGTGACAGTTATTTAATGGCCGGGAAGGCGACGGGTCGGCTTACTCCCGCCAGGAGAGCTGTTGCAACATAAGGTCTCGCACCGCCGACGTATTTACGCCGAAGCCTCCCCTCATCCGAGGAGGAGGACGAGGCCGAGCGGCGACGCCGCTTACCGCGGTGCCGAGACCGAGACCGCCTATGACGGTGGGATCGGCTGGACCGCGAAGAGGTCCGAGACCGAGACCGAGAGTCCCGGAATTTCCGAGGTCGGTGCGGGGAGGTGTCGGCCGGAACCGGCACTCCCTTCGGCTCGGATGGTGCATCCGAGGGCTCCGGAACCGGAGGCACAGGCGAGCCCACGGGATCCTCAACTCCTCCCGGGAACCGGGAGAGGGAATTCGGCTGCTAAAGGCGACAGCCCGTTCAATGGGTCGAGAAAATTCGACTTCATCGGTGGAGTCTCGGCCAACTGACCTGACGGGACACCGTGAGGCCAGTGGTCGAGCCGGGCTGTCGATCGAAGCCGACTGTCGACGGCCCGGGAGAGGACCTTTCGCCTCCCAAGAGCGCCGACGGAGGGACTTACCCTGTCCTCTTTTGACCGAGAATAAGGTCCCGCAGAACGAGGCCCTTCTCCTTTAGTGGAGAGGGACAGACAAAGTCCTTAAAAGAAGCCGTAAGAAGAGCCCAGAGAGAGCGGGATAAATGCCGCGCCGAGGAAGATACGGCCGCGCCGCCTCCTTCGAGGGCGACGCATCCGCCGAGCTGATCCGCCGAGTCACCGTCATGGACACCGCCAACCGGCCTCCTTGGACTTCACCGAGGGAAACGCTCGGACGGCCCAGTTGCAATCGGGCAGCACGGTCTTCGAGGACGTAGGCCGAGAAAGATGAGCATAGGTCGCAAGCCTGCGGGTCGTGCTCAAGGCCTAAGCAGTAGACACACGTGGAGTGTGGATCCGTCCGAGACATCTTCTGCCCGCATGGGCATCTCCGAAATCCGGGAGTCGATTTGTCCATCGCAGCCGCGAGGGATAGAAGATTGAAGTCTTTTTCGCAAAATTTATTTTAAATCCGCAAACGGAGAAATAGGAACCAGTCTCAAACGCAGATCGTTAAGGAGGGAACCTGAGCTTCCAAGCGGTAAGGAAGATCTGGCGTCATGGGGCGGAGCCGAGAGTTATACCACCCGGGTGGGTGGGAGGAGCAAGCTTGAAGACCTTCCGGCAAGATTTAAAGCGGCAAGGATACCTGCCAATGAGTGTGGATGAACAACATATCCATGTCCCTAGAAATACTGCTCTGAGTTCCAACAGACTGATGTGAAGCAGAGATTCCTGAGGGGACCACAACCCTTGGGTGGTCAGGTCTCCCAAGTGGGCCCCCCACCCCTAGAGGGAGGCATCTGTAGTAAGGATTAAAGAGTGAGACTGAGTGACAAAGGGAACTCCCTGTCTTAGATTGTTCTGATCCTGCCACCATTGCAAGGCCTGGATCAGTGTTCGAGTCACTGGAATCAGTTTGGTCAGAGGGTCCTTTTCTGAGACCAAAAGGCTCTCAGTGGAACTGAATATCCCTCATCTGAAATCTTGCCTCTGCACCACTGCTGTAGAAGCAGCCATGTGACCCAGGAGCTGCAGAAAGCACTTTGCTGGACGAGACACCTGTAGGGTGAATGAAGAGGCCAGTGTGATAAGGGTCCTTGCCCTGACCAGGGGAAGGAAGGCTCTGGCCTTCTCTGTATCTAGCTCTGCGCCTATGCATACAGGAACTTCCCTTCCCAACTGAGAACTAAGGCATCCAGGGGGACTGAGCCCAACACTGGGGGCCTGCAGCAAAAAAGGGGAAATTGGTGATTGTCTGGGGCTGCAAGAGGCTCTAGAACTGACTTTGAAAGATTCAGAAGGAAACCTAGAGAGGTGAGCAGTTGCTAAGTTATCTGTAGGTGTAACCTGACCTGGTCTGGTGACTGACCTAATATGAGCCAGTCGTCTAGGTATGGGAAGATGGCAATCCTTTGGCCTTCTTAGAGAAGCAACTACTACTGCTAGGCATTTTGTGAACACCCTTGGAGCAGAGGTTAGGCTGAAGGGCATTGCTCTGAATTGGTAATGGCCTGAGAGCATCTCGAACCTGAGGTACTTTCGATGGGAGCTTCTGATGAGAATATGGAAGTAAGCATCCTTGAGGTCCAGGGAGACTAGCCAGTCCCCTGGCCTTAGAGAGGGTAGAATTATTTCCAGAGTCACCATCTTGAATTTTGGCTTTAAAAGGTGCTTGTTTAAGTATCTGAGATCCAGGATGGGCCACCATTCTCCTGTCTTTTAGGGGTAAGGAAGTACCTGAGTACAATCCTTGCCTTGGTGCAGGGGCGGAACCCTTCCACAGCTCTGAGAGCTGAGGAGGAAGAGACCTCTGCCTCTAGGGCAAGTGCCTCTGAGGATTTGCAGGTGGAAAGAATCTGGTTCTCAGCTTTGGAAATTTTTTGAAGTGCAGAACCAGTCCCTGGCTTACTACTTCCAGGACCCATTTGTCTGATGTTAGAGACTTCCAGTCCTGGACAAGGTAAGCCAGCCTGCCCCCTACAGGTAGTGGAGAATCTGCCCTGGCAATCCCATCAGGGTGCCTGCTTGGCAGGGGTTTTAGGCTGAGGGGTGGAAGCGGGTCTACTTGTACCCCTTCTGCCTCTCCCTTTAAAGAACCCCCTCTGAGCATAGGCAGAAGAGGAGGCCTGGGCTTGGTAGAAAGGCCTACGAAAAGGCCTGCCCCAGGATGCTGCCTCTGAGGAGTGGCTTGCCTTTCCTTGACCTGGGCACTCCTATAGGTGGTCCTATATTCATCCATTTTCTTCATGTAATTCTCTGTTTGCTCCCTAAACAGAGAATTACCCACAACAGGAAAATCCATGGCCGTAGTCTGGGTATCCTGTGACAGGCTAGTACATCTCAGCCAAGCCATTCTACGAAGTGCCACAGATGTAGCCATGACTCTAGATGAAACATCACTGGAGTCCACTGCAGCATGGAATTGCACCTTGGATGCCTCAATACCATCAGCAGCCACCTGCTCCAGCTCCTTGGCAGCTGGCCAGGGACCTGTTTTGCTAAAGCCATGACAGTGTCCCATCTGGATTTCTGATACCTAGCAGTATAGGCCATATAGTTGGCCTGTCTGAGTCCCAAGGATGCTGCCATGTACTGTTTCTTTGCCATGGCATCAGTCCTCCTGGAGTCCTTGTCTGGAGCCAAGGGAATATTTGCCTTATCACAGGCTGCAGCCTGCACACCTCAACATGGCTGCATTGTTGTGTAAGGAACTCCGTACCTGAGCCTGACAGGGTATACCTCTTGTCCATTCTTTTATCCACAGGAGGTATAGTATTAGGAGTCTTTAAAATCTTAAATGTCTGTTTCCCAAAAGATTTGTGTAAGGGAAGAGACAGCCTCCTAGACTCTGGGATATCCATCATTTCCACATAGTCAGGCTCTTCCTGGTCCTCCACAGCTTCTTCCATAGGAAGCTGAAGGGTTTCTGCCACTTTCTTATAAAACATGAAATGGGAGGGGGACTCAGAAAGCCTAGGAGGAGACACTGCTGAAGGTCTGTCTGGGGAGATGTCCAGGTCAATGGGCACATCCAGACTTTCAAAACCACATTCACTTTCCTCATACTCCTCTTCCTTCTCCTCCGGTTCATAATATTCCTCTAATTCATAATCTTGAACTGGTGGAACCGCTCGAACCGAACGCCTTCCTGATGGTGCCAGTTCGGTTGGAACCGGGGGAAAGCGACTGCACAATTTTTATCGCTTAGGCTATTTCTTCAGCAGTTGGAGAAGAAACTTTTGGATCCACACCAGCTGATTTTTCTTTTCTTGTTCTCTTTGCGGAACCGACCTGGAATCGGCTCTCCTTTGTCCAAGAAGTCTCACCCTGGTCAGAGGGCACTCCTTCTGGTTCGGTTTGAACTGAACCGGCTGGCCATCCAGTTCAGCGGACTTTTGGCCTCCCTTTCCTGAGCCTACCAACTCTTCTCTAGAGTAACTGCAGGAAAATTTTTACAAATCTGGCAGTCTGCATTGAGGTGGTCAAACCCCAGACAATAAATACAGGTGGTGTGGAGGTCAGCCTTAGCAAAGACTTCCCCACACACACTGCAGTGTTGAAACCCAGTGGGCCCGGTTTTCCTTTTGGGTTTCTCAGACATTGTGCCAGTCCTAACAAAACTTACCCTTTTAATGGCAATCTGCCAGGCAAGACCCTCTTATCGGTTCCTGACCGTGTTACGGGTCGTGGAAAAAAACGTAATAAAATCTGCTTTTTTAGAACCGATAAGAACCAGTAACCACACTCTAAAAGTACAGATAAAGATTTTACAACAACTTGATCGGTTCAAACCGAACCGATGAACCGTTTACAAGTTCCACACAGAATAGAAAACAATATAACCTATCTAGTACTCACGAATACCACAGACAGAGACTGAACCGACAGGTTACGGTTTAAATTCGGTCGAAAACCAAGAAAAGCGGTACTTTAACCGACAAATTAAACCGAGCAAAGGGAGAAATCTCCGGAGCGACTGTTCAGTGAGGCGGAGTAAAGAATCTGACAGTTTGAGTTCAAACAGCAACAGACAGAGTCTCAACCGAGCTCGAGTCAGCTGCCCATGCCTGGCATGGAAAGTTAACTCTTTCATCTCTGGGCAGTTCAAAGGTTGGCACTCACTGCTATTGTCAGAATACAGCAAGACTTCATGTTGTTTGAAGCAGATATTTCAATGGAAAAGGAGCTGAAAAAGCCTAGGGGATGGAGGGTGAGAGACATTTACTGCAAGAGCCTTCTCAAGATCTCCTGTTATGGTAAGTTCTTACTTAACTGTACTATCTTACTTTGAGAGGGCTCTGGCAGTAGGTAATTACATATAGGACTGAATCCCAAGCAGTCTGGAACAACTAAAAAAGGCACCGGGAGGAAGAAACTACTCCTGAAAGTAGCAATGGCCTTGCAGGTCTCAAGACAGGAGGCCCTGTAAAACAGCTAGCCCGAAGCCTGCTCTACGGCGAGAGGCAATGTCCAAACTGTAATGTTTCGTAAAGGTATGGACAGAAATCCAGGTGGCGGCAGCGCATATGTCTGCCGCAGAGACATTCTTGAAATAAGCTGCAGAGGCCACTACTCCACGAGTGGAATGACCTCTGACTTGACCCGGAAGGGTCTTGTTGTACTTGTCATAACAGAAAGTGATGCAATGAGCCAACCACTTTGACAGACATTGCTTGGAAACAAGCATTGCCTTCCCTTTTAGAGCAAAAGAGATGAACAACTTGATCAGTTTTTCTGAGATCCTTTGTCCTATCAGTGTAGTATCTCAGAATCAGATGAACATCCATGGTATGGAGTAAATATTCCCCTTGGTTGGAGTACTGCATGAAAAAGGCAGGTAACTCTATAGACTGATTTAAGGTGGACTCTGCTACCACTTTAGGCAGAAACTTAGGATTCGTGCGAAGAGCCACTCGTTCTTTGTGAAAAATCAAATAGGGGATTTTACACATAACGGCCTGGAGCTCAGAAATTCTTCGAGCGGAAGTAATGGCCACCAAGAAAAGCGTCTTCCACGAAAGAAACTTCAGATCTGCGGAAGCTGCAGGTTTGAAGGGAGGGAGGGTAAGTTTCTCGAGAACAAAGTTCAAGTCCCAAGGGGAAGCAGGAGTCCTGATGGGGGGGTCTCAAGTGAAGGACCCCTCTAAGAAAAGTCTTGGACACCTCTAACTGGGCAAACGCTTCATCAGCGAAAGGAACATGGTAAGCTGAAATAGTGGCCATGTACACTTTCAAGGAGGAATGACTGAGACCCAGGTCAAAGAGATGAAGTAAATATTCCAGCAGAACGCCACTGAACAGGAGAAAGGCTCACATTCCTAGAAGCGCCCAAATAGAAAATCTCTTCCATTTCATGGCATAAGAGTACCTGGTGGAGGGTTTTCTGCCTCCACCAGAATCTCAGCCACTTTTGGAGAGACACCAAAGCAGATTGGGCTAGCCTGCAGGAGCCATGCATGAAGTTATAGGGACTTGAGATCGGATGGACCAGGTCCCCTGATCCTGGGTAAGCAATCCTAGAGATAAAGAAAGAGGAAGAGGAGGAGGAACCTCTGAGTATTGTTGTAGAACGGAGAACAAGATTTGCCTGGGGCCAGAAAGGAGCTATCAGAATCACTCCGCCCTTCTGTTAGTTTTCTGCAATACGCGAGGGACAAGAGGAATTGGGGGGAAAAGCATAGACGAATCTGCCCTTCCAGTTTAGAGACAGAGCGTTGCTCCAGAAAGCGCCTCGCTCTGAAGCGAGCAAGCAAAAGGTGGGAAGTTTTGTGTTTTGGGAAGAGGCGAACAGGTCTACCTGTGGAGTCCCCCAAAGCTGGAAGATGTCGTCTAGAACCTTTTGGTCCAACTCCCACTCGTGTGGCAGAGCAGAGGAGCGGCTTAGCTTGTCTGCTAGGGTACTGTCGACTCCTGGAACATGGATCACGATAAGGTGAAGGTTGTGAAGCATTGCCCAGTCCCAAACCCTCATTGCTTCCCTGCATAGAGGGTAGGATCGAGTACCTACTGCTTGTTGATGTACCACACCATGCACATGTTGTCCGCCTGATAGCTAGGTGATCGGAAGAATGTATTGGTGAAGGGCTTGGAGAGCATACAGTACTGCCTGAAGCTCGAGCACATTGATGTGGAGAGCTAGCTCCAATCTGGACCATAAACCCTGGGTTTGGTGAGGACCCAGATAGGCTCCCCAACCTTTCCTGATAGCGTCCGGGTCAGAGTCTGGGAGGATGACAGAAGGGACCACCTTAAACAGGTTCTCTCGAGCCATCCACCATTGCAAGCCCCTTGTCATCGGCGAGGAGATCAGAACCAGATGATCTAGGTCGTCTACGAGTTGATCCCACTGGGAGCGGAGTGTCCACTGAGAGATCCTCATGTGGAGCTGCGTGGGGAACTGTCGGGATGGCGGCCGCCATGAGCCCCAAGAGACGGAGAACTAACCTTGCCGGAACCTTCCTGCGTTCTGATAGCAGGGAAATCTGTGACTGAAGAGAGGCCGCCCTGTCCGAAGGAAGGAAGGTCTTGCTCACCGTCATATCGAGGATAGCCCCGATAAACTATAGTCTCTGGGAGGGATCCAAATGAGACATGGAATGGTTGATGGTAGTACCCAGGCAAGTGAAAACCTGCTGGGTGAGTGACAGAAAATGCAGGAGCTCCTCCTGGACGAGGTCGGCCAGGAGCCAGTCGTCCAGGTAAGGGAACACCTTAACTCCCATAGTACGCAGGTGGGCCGCTACTACAGCCAGGCATTTGGTAAAAACTCGGGGTGCCGAGGAAAGACCAAATGGGAGTGCCCAGAACTGGTAATGGTCCCCTGGAAAGCAAACCGGAGGTACTTATGATGCAAGCGGCGAATGGGGATGTGCAGATATGCTTCCTGCATATCCAGGGCACAAAGCCATTGACCTGGCTGAAGAAGGGGCAGAAGGGTTTGCAGGGAGAGCATCCTGAACCTTTTGTATTCCACATAAAGGTTCAGGAAGCTGAGATCTAGAATGGGTCTGAGATCTCCAGTCTTCTTTGGGACCAGGAAGAAATGAGAATTGTAACACGTCCCTTGAAGATGAGGGGGAACGGGTTCTATGGCCTGCTTCACGAGAAGGGCAGATATTTCTTCCCGGACCAAAGGAAGATGGTCCCTTGCAGAGGTCGAATTCAGAGGGGGGTGGCGGGATAGTTTCTGTAGAAACTCTATGGAGTGCCCCTCCGCTATAATCTAAAGCACCCATGAATCTGTTGTTATCCTCTCCCAACCCGGAAGGTGGAGGGAGAACCTCCCTCCTACTGGTTCCTCTGGTGTGTCCGGAGGCGGTGGGAGGAGGGGGGAGGAGTCAGGTGGTGTGGGGCAGCGCCGCAGCTGGGGTACCCGCTGCTTTTTTGGGCGGTGGGGGCCTGGCAGCTGCGGGGGCTGGTGTTTAGTGGCCCGCCTTCCCTGGTGGCCGACTGCGTCTGTGAAAAGGACGGCGCAGTGGGGGATGGGGACGGTACATGGAATCCACGGATTTCAGAGCCGTCCCCTCTCCTGTCAGTTGGTGATGATGTCCTTGACATCACCATCGAAGCACTGAAACCCTGAAAGGTGCTTCTTGATTGCTGGACTGCACCTCCAGGGGACCAAACCTGACACGCAGAGCCAGGCATGATGTCAAGACTTACGGCGAACACGGAGCTCCGCCCGGCAGCGTCCACTGCATCGTATGTCATCCACAGAATGTGACGACTGGTTGAACGAGTAGAACGGACTAAGTCAGCTCACTTCTGCTTGACTTGGGAGTCAGGTAAGTAGTCAATCTTGGATTCCGCCTGGTAAGGATGGCTTCTAGTAATCCCCCATATGACCTACATAATTCAGGGTTTCAATTCAGCATGGAAGAGGCATATTTTCTTCCATACTGGTCCAGGAGGCGAGATTCCTTATCCGGAAGAGACGAGCTTAGATGTTGGATGTGCTGACTGGCCGGAGCGGCGCTAATCACGACCGAGTCTGCACGAGGGTGAGAATCCAAAAGTCTACACCCTCCGAGCCTGGTATATAGCCTGTTGACTTCCTAGGAAGCGGGCTAAGCTGACAGTTGTTTCCAAATGGTGGAAACAAGGTGGGCATGAGGCTCGATCCAGGGAGGCACTAAAGTAGGAGCTGTAAGGGGCAGGTCCAGATGTTCGGAGAGTCTGACCTGCTGAGGATCTGGTTCCAGAGAATGCCACTGATGTACTTCCTGGATCTTCCTGAGCAACTCTCGTGAAGGAAGGGTCCTCCGGAGGAGACTTCGGAGGGGTCCCCGCCGGGCTTGACGAGCGAGGCTCGTCGCCTCTTGGAGCATCCGGCCGGAGGGATCCGAGAGCAAAGAAGAAGAAGAAGAAGAATCAGAAGCAGAATAAGACTCCTGACACGCCTGGGGGAGGAGTGGGTTCTTAGGGGGATCCCTGGACGCATGTCCTGCCTCTCTCGGGATCCAGAGGAAGGGCTCTGGGATCTGAAGGCGTGAGGAGTGTGCTGTCTTGGCGACATGGGGCCGGGGCGGCACAGTCGCCGTGAGCGGCTCTTCACTTTGGTGAGCTCAGCCTGGCCTCAGCCCACCAGGAAGCCAGAGTCTCTGCAGATCCACCGCCGCCAAGGGGTGGTGGATGAGGAGGGATAATTATCAGATTGTATCCGTGGTGAGTATCTGAAACCTGGCTGCGGGAAAACCGTGCTGGTATTGCGTGTCGGGTACTGCGGTGTCAGCGAACCGCGCCAGGTACTGCGGCACTGGATACTGCGGACCCGGGTATGATGGCGTCGGATAAGACGGCGGGTACCCAGGCACTGGAGGAGCTGCTGGAGCAGATGGCCCAGAAGGAGGCCCCACGGGCAGGTCAACATTGAGAGGCCCGGGCCCGACGGAAGGGGAATATCCCGATCCGGCGTCAGATCCAATCCCTAGGAGGAGGGTCTGATGGGGCAGAATATCCCCCGCATCGCCTGAGGACGGTGGAGAAAAGTCCTCGGGGTCAGGCTGATGACTCGGCTCTCGGATGGCAGCGAAGGCTGCGGGAACCGGGTACCCACGGGTTGGAGGATCCGCTGTGGGCTCTGGCCGCGACGCTGGGGGAGCCGCGGTGGCTTAGGGCTGGTTCGGGCGGGCGCTGGAGGAGCCGGGCGCCTGGCTTACGGGGTCCCTCGCCGGAGGTGGGCTGAGGGAGGGAAGCCGCCCGGTCCGAGGTCGTGCGCCGCCCCGCAGGGTCGGGCGTCTTATCGACCTTCTCCCGGCGGATGTCGGAGGAGCTGACATCCGGCTTATGGAAGTCGCCCGCACCAGTTGGCCGCAAGCCTGTGGCGGTGCTGGGGGCGGAGGTCCCCTTTTGCCCAGAGGTGCCCGTAAGGCCAGAGTGTGAGCCCGACGAGCGGGCCGACACCTCCTCCAAAACCTTGGAGGCTGCCGTCGGACGGTCCCCCTCAAAGGCATCCCCTACAGCGAACCTTGCTGAGGGGGCGGGCTTGAGACAGTCTCGGCCTCATATTCGCCCTGGAGGGACAAAATAAAGGTCTGCCCGAGGCGAGACCTAGAGGGAGAAAGATCTTGTGCTAACTCCAGCCGGGAGACCACTCGTGAGGCGCAGCCCTTATCCGGCTTAGGGCATCAGCCAGGGTGCTGGAGGCTCCTGCCATCGAAATGGCTAGGAAACCGCCTCCCGGCCATGCCAGAAGACCCAATGCAGAGAACCTCCTACGCAATGGCAAGGATCATCCACCCTGGTGGGTTAGGTAGCACATGGTCATGGTATTGTCCGCCCTAGACCTAAAACCACTAGACCCCGCGACAGACAGAGCGACGGTGCAAGCTACGCTGGACCGCCTGGAGCTCCAGCAGGTTGGAATGACATCGACTCCGAGAACCAGAGGCAGTGCACCTGTATTCTCCTTGATGGGCATCCCCACCCATCCGAGATGCATCAGTCCGAGAAGACAGTCGACCTGGGCGGACAAACGGGATGTTCTCTGCAGACGAGCTGGAACGGTCTGAAGGAGAGCTCCCCAAACCCTAGGTTGTTATCAGGGACTGGTCCAAAGGATCTGAGCGCCAGGACCACTGGCTGGCCAGCCCCATTAAGGGGACGCTGGGACCGGGCGGGTCCAAACAGACCATGCTGGTGCAGGCCGCCGCAAGGCCCAGGAGGTGCAGGAAGTCCCGGGCAGGGTGCAATAGTCCAGTCAGACATGACTAGGTAAGGGAGGAAGAACCTCGGCCCTGTCCGCCAGGAGCCGAGCTCAGACTCAAGAGTCAAGCTTCGCCTCGAAGAAAGGATCACCCACTTAGACACGAGTTCCAACATGGCTCCATTAGAGAGACCACCATCTTAGAGCAACCTAGAGGGCCAGAACTCTGGACCGTCCCCCACAGCCCTGGAGGGGTTGCAGTCAGGCCGCCATTCGGTGAGGTTACGCCTGGACTCCTTCGTGCTGCAGGAATGCCGCTGATAAAGAGACCGAAGGGCATGGCCTGAATCCGAAGAGATCCCCCGCTTTAGAAACGGAGGAGTCTCCCAAGAAACAGACGGATCAAGTGTAAAGCACGCCTCGAAGTCCAGGAAACAGAGCCACACACCTGGTTCCAGGATGGGATATCTGAGCCAGAGAGACCATCCCATCGTGCAGATCAAGGATGGTGCGCAAGCGCCCCGTCCGTTTGGGGACCAGGAATACCTGGACACAAACCCAGGGTCTGGAGGAGGAACTGCCACCTTCCTGATCACCTCTATCTTGAGGGGCAGGGCAAGTCGGCTCGGCGGGCCGACAGCGAGGCTGCGGATCCCATGGCCCCCCGAGGGGCAACAGCTCGAAAGGGTGGGGCCTGCTCACAATCCAGAGGCAGGACTCTTTCCCAGCACCTCCGACATCCAGCGGTCCATGAAAGCGGACCAGGCTGAGGAGGGGTGGTTGCCCAACGGGGACCCGGGTAGGGGTGATCAGGGCGGGACGGGCGCCCCAGCCCGCCACTGAGCAGGCTTGGAGGAGGGACTGGCCAAGGGAGCTCCTGGGCCTTTACCTCCTGCTTCCCTTTGGAGGAAGCTGCTGGCTTAGGTCAGGATGCCCAGCACAAGCCTGCTGGGCCATCATGTTGGTGTTGATGGGCCGTCGAGCCGCAGGGGCCGAGGGACAAAGAGGCTTACACAAAGGCCCTTGTCCCTCTGGGTGGGGGTGACAGAGTCCAGAGTGGCAATGGACTTCTTAGTCCCTGGAGGTGTCCCTCCACTCCAGGACTGAAGAGGTCAGTCCCCAAGAAGGGGATGTCTGCCAACTTGTGCTGGGTATCTGTTGAGAAAGAGGATAACCTCAGCCACGCCCTGCGGCGCATGGCCACTGCAGCCGCTACCGACCTGGCACAAGAATCACCTAAGTCCAGAGCAGTCTGAAGCTGCTGCTTTGCCACCGCCCTACCCTGGTCCCGCACCCGCCGGACCGTGGTCCGCAGGTCAGCCGGGAGATAAGGGAGCACCTCATCCAGGGAGCCCCAAAGGGCGTGGGAAATAAAGCATCAGTGCGGCCGAGCTGGCCTGTTGGAGGCCTAGGGAGGATGAGGCGAACCTTTGCGCCCGACATAGTCCATCCTTTGGACTCTTTGTCAGTGGGCCTATCCACATCCCGAAAGGCTCACCGAACGCTGGAAGACATTATCGGTAACTAACCCTCAGCGGAGGGGTGTCTCAAAAACCGCAAAGAACAGACAGGGACAGAGCACTTGCTGGCCATCCTGGCCGAGGGCGCAGGACAGGAAGTAGGCCGCTGCCAGAGCTCCAAGGTCGGGCCGACAATGGCCTTGGCCACTGGGAAGGCCTCCGAGGGTGAACCCCTAGGTCTAGAATCTCATTAGGGAATAAGGGACCCGCTTGGACACGGGTTCAAGCTGCATCCAGGTGAACTCCAGATGAGCCAAGCAGACCCAGAAAGGACGATGGACTGTCATCCACAGAACGGTCCGGAGAGGACCCCGGCCCTCCCGACTGGGGAACATGGAGAGTCGCTGCCTGACTCGAAGGTCTGCAAAGAGCTGCCTCAGGCCTGAGCCACTCTTCACCTGCCGAGGGCAGGCGGAAGTGAGGGTGACAGGCAACCTGCGGGACAATCGGAGTCGATTGATTCCCGGACAATAGCAACTGCTGCCACATGAACTCCTCGTAACGTCGACGCCATCTGCATCGCAGCCACTCCTCATCCGAGGAGGGAGACGAGGAGGAACAGTAATGCCACTTAACTCGGTGCCCCAACCGAGACCGCCGAAGTCGGCAGGAGCGGCTTGACCGAGAAGAGGACCGAGACCGAGATCCTCGGGGGAACCGAGCGTGGGTCAGGGAAGGAGCGGGGGACACCTGCTTTTCCCTCAGCTTGGACAAAAAGACCGAGGCCTGTCACCCCGAAGGTGCAGGCAGAACCTCGGCCTCCACCGGGGAAACCGGCGAAGGGTTGATGGCTCCTGCAGTAGACCGCCCGGGTGACGGGTCGAGAGAAGACTCGACAACGTCGATGGGAGTCATGGCCGGCTGACCTGGACGGGGACACCGTGAAGCCAGCGGCTGAGCCGCAACCTCGACCGGAGTCGAAAGTCGGCGGCAGGGAAGGGACCTCTCCCATTCCCCGCAGTGCCGAGATGGGACTACCCTGTGACTCTTTGACCTGAGCTGAGAGGTAGGTACCGGTCCCTCTCCTCGAGGAAAGGGACTGACAAGCTGAATGAGAGGAACTCAAAGAGAGCGGGATAAGCGCCTCGACCGGGTGGGGGGGAGACAGCCTTGGTCGCCGCCACCTCCATGGAGAAAGAGAGATCAAGCTGCTCAGCCGAGACAGCCGACGCGGACACTGCCCGACGAGCCTCTAAAGGCGCGGAAAAAATTCCAGGTAGCCCGAGCCCCGAATGGGCCGCATGATCCTCCAGGAAGCTGGTCGAAAGGGCATAGCAAAATTCGCAGACTTACGGATCATGGTCCAAGTCGAGGCAGTAAACGCACGTGGAGTGCGAGTCCTTCCTGGCGGTATTCCCTGGGCGCCTCCGAGAGTCGGGAAATGAAATATCCATTGCAGCAGTGAGGGAAGAAGACCGAAGTTTTAGAAAACTTCCAAACTAAATTCGGAGAAACCGAAAAAACAGGAACCATTCGAAAACACAGAGCGCTAAGGAGGGAACCTGAACTTCCAAGCGGTAAGGAACATCTGGCATCATGGGGCGGAGCCGAGAGTTTTACCACCCGGGTGGGTGGAAGGAGCCAGCTTGAAGACCTTCTGGCAAGATTTAAAGCAGCAAGGAACCTGCCAGATAGTGTGGATGAACAACATATCCATGTCCCTAGAAACAGACATTAACACCATTTCTGCCGTCAACTCCACAGGTTCATTCATACATTTCCCCAGTTCCACCTGTAGGGTTAACCAGAAGGGCGCCAAGACTGGGCAAAACCAGAATCCCTCAACCTATTTTCTGTGTACCTGTGTAGCTCATAATGGAGACAAACAGGTTTTCACACGAGGGCAAAACAAACTGAAGCGGCCTCATTTACATTTAAATCAGGATGAAATCAGGTATGCAAGAGAGGAAATCATTCTTCATGCCTGTAAACTGCATGGGTATACAAAAAAATAGATTGAGAGGACTTCCCTTTAAAAACAGTTTAGAAACACTTTGGCAAACCATGAAAAGGCACAACAATATTCCTGTAGGAAGGGATGAAAACACAATTAATCTTTGCAGCCCCAAAACTAGTTTTTTTTTTTTTTGAGGGGAATAACAACTTTGTCAGATCAAGGTGTCCATGGATGGTGGTTGGGTGACGTTTTTTCTGCGTCCTGAAGTGATACTCTAGAAGACCACGAGTTCCGGTAAGTAAATAAAAGTTACATACTAACTGTAACTGCTGATCTTCCAGAATATCTTCATCGTTGATTACCACTTATGGGTTGAGGGCCAGAGGCAATAGGACCCCATGGAGCAAAGCTTCTGTATGAAACTGAGCACAGCACCTGTGTGGCCCCACATGGTGCCATGCGCCAGCCAATTACCACTGCCAGCTCCCTCATTATAGGCAGCGCCAAAGGACATTCACAATCAGCTGCTGGGCATCTGAGGAAAACCCTGATGTCCGGAGCCAGGAATGTCTTCCTACGGTAACCCCCTACAAATGGGGGTTCCCAAAAGTCTTCCTTGAGCTTGTCTAAATGCTCGCTGCCAGGCTGGTGTCCTGCATTTTAGCAGTTTAAATGTGACTGCCAGAGAGTGCCTATATAACCTCTGTGTACTCTCTCTTTAAAGCTGCCTGGATTGCAGTCATAATTAATCTAAGAGAGAGTTCTGTTAGAAAATGTGCTTGTTTGCTGATCATTTGTTAGAGCAGTAATAATACTGCAGTTTGTTCTAACCTGCCTTCTTTGCAGCATGGACAGTTCTGTTTGTTTCCATCATCTTGGTCCTGGACTGCTGAAATGGGCCAATCAGTACATCTGGGACTCTAAAATGGAGCCTGCCTACACGGGCTTAATGGGGTCAAAACTTGTAGGAATTGTACTTTTGGGCTTTTTGCACCTAAAATAACCTGGAGGGGGAGCCCTTGTTGTGGTTGACAGACAGATCAGCCAACTAAACCTTTTGGATCTTGGGGAAGTCCCAAACTACTAGTAGTTTCAGTTAGAACTACAGTAAGTTGGGAAATGAAGTAACAGCTTGAGGTAGTCTGAGCAGTAATCTATAGTGAATTCACGTGGGAGAGCAGTGAAAATGCCCGAGTTTTGGCCTGCATGCCTGCCTGCTGTCCCTGAGAGGAAACTTGTGCCTTTTTCAGACTGAATCTGAACTTGGAGAGCGAAGTGAGCCACTGAACTGTGACCAGGCTCCTACCTGAAGAAGACTGAAGATTTGCTGAATGCAATCGGCCTATCTGGACTTCCAGCCACCTCTGAACTCCCGGATTGTGCGGAGACTTTGTAATTGCGGCTCGAGAGCCTTTTGCCTGGTACAGTGGAATTTCCTTACATGTGAATGTGTTGTGTGCTTATAGTGGGTCATGATTTGGTTCCCCACTGTGGTTTGAACTGTATTCTGCTTGCTGGAAGCCACATCCAGCCCCACGGACTGCCTGGGGATCAGCCCCCTGCTCAACACCTGAACAGGAACAATGCCTTGGTGATTTGTGTGGGTCCCGCTTCTCTGGGCACTCCAGCTCAACAACCTGCAGTCTAGATTTTGTCCTGCCTGTGTCCAGTATTGGGTATCGTGAGTAAACATCAGGGTAGCTCCCTGCAACAACAGCTAAATCTAAAGTGTTGTCATCGGATTGTGTTGTTGCTTTTTCTTTCACGAACTGAGCCCCCGCCCCCCCGCCGGATTACAAGTAGTGTGTATGGTGCATGTTGCTTCCTTCCATCACAGGGCCCCCAATCAGATGCAACATTCCTGGCTAGCCCACCATTTTCCTACCTGGGACCCAGAGTGAGTAACTGTGTGGGGACTTAAAGTGCATGCATAACTGTTTGATTAATACAGCCATTAAGCCAAACAACCTGATTACGCCTTCCTTGTTCAAGTGCCCTGAATAAATCAGACCTGACTTTTTTTTTTTGCTGCATTTAACCTGACTGTGGTTCCAGTTTGTGCCAAGAGTACTGTAACTGTTGCTATCTACTGTGCATAACTCGTGTTTACAGGGGCCCCAGGGTCTTGCCAAAGGAACCAGCCCTGGTGGTAAGTGCAAATAGTGTGGATACTGGTATGGTGTACAAGGGGTACTGTGAAAGTGATCATCGTATACTGCTCAGGCCACTAGAAGGGAAATAGGGGGTTACAGTGTCCCAGAGGGCTGTGCCTAGGTTAGTTTGACCACTACCAACACTGACCTCCAGGTGGAGGCCCCCGTTTCAGAACTCAGGTCCCTTTACCTGCTACAGCCATGCAGGAAGGGGTAGTAGCCCTTGGGATAGCGCCACGTAGGGGTTACATACAGATTTCGTCAGTGGTGGTTCTGGAAGCAGTATTGTATGCATCCACAGACGCTTTCAACTGATGGCTACTACATTATATTCCACGGCATAGTCTGAACAATCTTAAATTTGGAGTCAGACTCTGTAGATTTCTGCAAGAGACTTAAGTAAGGTCCAGAGGACATATTTATATGGGGAGAAGTGTCCTTGATGGCTGGCTATACAAATTACATGAGTAGCGGCCAGAAGCCCTTTTTCACATGGTGTTGATCTTGGCACATCCTTATTGATAGGACATGCTATTACTTTCCGGTAAAACACCTTTGTCGCTCACTGCAAGAATAACCAATGTATCTGCAATGGGCCAAAAGCTAAAATAGGTATCTCATTAGAAGGACATATTTCAATTTATGGACTTGCAAACAGAAGGAATAGAGGCAGGCCTAGCCCAACAGCTTCAGACAGAGTCTCAAGGCTGGGGGAACAGGAGGCTTAAGTGTTCACTGAGATTAGGAACATGAAGCCAGTCAAGGCACATCAGCTTTCATGGATCTAGAGCAGAAGTCTGGAGAGCCAGGGCTGTCTACATATTCCTAAGTAAAGACTTGAAAGGAAACATCCTCTTGAGGAACAAAAGCTGGAACTGTCGGCCTACTGTCCAGGCTGCAGAAGGAATCTTTACCCCCTCTTTAGAAATGATAAGGTCGGGGACAGATTCCCCTGCTCCATATTCCCTTCAAAGGGGGAGGGCAGAAGAGGTGTGGAGCCCAAAAAGCCAAGATCAGGCCTAAGAAGTGCAAGAAAAAATTACTTACCATAGTAATCTTCTTTCTTCCCAGTGATGCTCAGATATTCATAACTTTATGCAGTAAGCCTGGGAGGGTTGGACTGCCCGTAGAGATGGAACACATGAAAATGAGTAAAATTATTTGCACGTGAGCATCTTTCAAATACTGCCTCTAACAACTGTAGTGTTCTGACCTCTTCAGATTTGTAAGAAGCCTGGAAGTCAGGCATGAGGAAAAAATCCTAACAGTTACAGGGGTTGAAATGGTGTCCGAAAGGGTACATTTCCGCTGGAAATGCGGATGGTTCACCATACATTTCCTGACCAAACTGTACATTTCCACATTAAAAACAGTTGCTGCTAATAAAGATTTTTCTTAAACTGACTTGTGTGGTCTCTTTCTTTTAGTCAACAATCAGAAATAGGTCAGAACAGACACAAACTTCCCCACTGTTCTGTAATGTGTGGTAGCACCAGGTAATATCGTGTTTATTTAATTTAAATATGACTTTTGCACATGCTGACGTGGAACCTTGTAAAAGAGCCTCGCTCAAAGGTACTGTAATCCTAGATTGAAATAAATAAATTAATACAAACATACTAGCTCTGAGAGAGTGTTCCCACAAGAATCCTCTTATGGTAGGCAGAGTAGTTTAGAATGCAGGAATTATTTATTTTTAATACACACACACACACAGGTGTCTGACCGGAGATACTGAGCTGGCAGTATAGCTCTAGAGGTTAGAAGAGAATCTCACAGCCTCCACTTGCATGCTGCGTGACTGAGCAAGTCACTTAACCACCCAGTGCTTCCAGGACACCCCTGAAAACAGGCACTTGTGCCTAGTGGACTTTATTCAGTTACCAAAGACTAAAATAAAAAAAAAATACAGAGATCTCACCACAAGGATCCCTTTATGGTTGGGCAGAGTAGTTTAGAATGCAGGAATTAGGTTTTGTTTTTAATATACACACAGTCTCGGAAAGAGATCTCACCACAAGGATCCCCTTATGGTAGCTCAGAGAGTAGTTTAGAATGCAGGCAGTGTCTTTCTATTTTTTAATATACACAGTAGCTCCGACAGAGTGTTCCCCACAAGGACTGGCCTTACTGTAGGGCAGGGAGCAGTTCAGTAGTTAGGAATGGTCTTTTTAAATTTTTTTATACACACAGATGGCTCCGACAGATATTTCCCCACAGGGATCCGCTTATGGTATGGCAGGAATTATTTTATACACACAAATTACTCTGACAGAGACTTCCCCACAAGGATCTCCCCTTAGGGTAGGGAGCAGTTTAGGCAGAAATGTATTTTTTTTTTTTTTTGCAGACACAGAGGTTAATCCTCAGGGACTTTCCCCTGCTAGTGTAGGGCAAGAGTTCAGTAAGCAGTTATTAATTGCTTAATACACCAGCTTAGATAAAAAATTTCCACAAGTACTTTTAGTTTCCCTTTACGGCAAATTGCAAGCCACTGAACTCAGTAAGCTGGTTAAAAAATTTTTTTAATTCACACTGAAAGCTCACTTATTTTCTCACAGTGCACTGAGCTCACTAAGCTGAGCCAGTAATGTAGTTTTTCAGGCTCAGACAGAAAAATTCCCACAAGGACATACATAGATACATAGACAGTGTCGGCAGATAAGGGCCTATGGCCCACCCAGTCTGCCCATTTAAGTTTGTAAGTTCAGTTTATGTTTTAATGTTTTCCTCCTTAGGTAATCCGTTTCAGAAAGCAGCAAGCAGGAAAATTTGATTTTCACAGTGTAGCTAAGAGATTTTCATTAGTCGCCTTTCTATAAGCAATATGGGTTTATGCAGGGGTTTTTTTGTAAGCAACCATAGTGTAGTTAGAGTTCCCCACACAACAGCCCAGGTGACTGCAGAAATATTTATACAGACTGCAGCAGTTGCTCTTTCCTGTCACAGAGCAGAAGTGGTAATCATTTTATCCCCCAGCTCCTTTATTTTAAATGTTTAAGCCTGCCTGTGAAGACATAAAAGTTAGGCTCATCCACCAACCACCATCTAACAGACTAAACCCCTCGGGGAAGGGGGACCCCTCAAAGTTCAGTGTAAAACTCCTCAGTAGTGTGCTCAGATGCTATGAGGCCTTTTTTTTCTCTCGCTGTCCGAGACCACTTTTTTTTTTTGTCCCACAACCCATCATCACCCTCCTACCCCTGCCACACTTGATGAAATAATGTATTCTCCCAGCGCTTAGCTACTACTGATCACTGCTATGCACTCAAGAGATCGACGATGATTTTTTTTGTTTTAGGCACTCAATACAGCACTGACTGTGACGTAACTCCAAGACCGATTCTCAGAAAGAAAAGCGGACCCTCTCCCACTGCAAACTGACTTCTGATGCCACTCGTGGTCAGTTCAATGGGAAGAGTTTCTGAACACCCAATCAGCAAAGGAAGCTGAATGCTGATCACATGGGTCGTGCTGTTGCAAGAATCCATAGCTATAGAAAGAGCGCCGGCTTGTAGAAACAGAGCCAGTCCAGAGCATATGCAGAGAGGATGACAGCACGCCCACGCTCCTCCCCCGTAGCCAGAGAGACCTGAAACCATCCTTAAGATCATGTAGGCGCCCTCCAACTGGTGGAAAACAGGTACGGCAGCCGCAACAGCATTTCAAGATGGAATCTTGAACTTAAAGCACCAGTTCCAGCAGCCTAACCGCATTTCCACGGAAATACTTAAAGGCTATATTTCGCGCCCAGAGTTATAAATTTGAGGTTACCCCTAATAAGTATAGAATTAACAAAAATCTCCAAAGGAGGAACAATAATAAAAATAAAAATGGTGTTCACCAAACAGCATCACAGAACCTGTAAAGAGAAAACAGAAAACTGTTTAAAATTAACTAAGCACAGAGAAAATGAACCACAACAGGCTATGGCTAGGTAGCACCAGCATGCGGAGTGCAGAGGCTGAAGTTCTGGAAGGGGAGGAAGGGAGGGAAGTTATGAATATCTAAGCATCACTGGGAAGAAAGAAGATTACTATGGTAAGTAATTTTTTCTTCTAACCCCAGTAATGTTCAGGATATTCATAACTTTATGCAGACTACCAAGCAGTTCCACTGGAGGTGGGCACAGTACTTACTTTGGAAACAGACTTTGCAGGACTGCTGTGCCAAACCTGGCCTCACTTCTGGAAAAAATATTCAGGTTGTAATGCTCTGTAAAGGTGTGTAGTGATTTCCAGGTAGCTACTTTGCAAATATTCACTAAGGGAACCTCTCTGGCAGCTGCAAGGCTAGCAGCTGTTCCTCTTGTAGAGTGTGTCCTCAACACAGCTGGGGGCTCCTTACCTGGCTTTAGTGTAGCAGAACTGAATACACTGGACAATCCATCAAGAAATGGATTTTTTTGAGGCTGCTTTGCCATTTCCTACATCCCCATATGTAAGGAAAAGTTGTTTTCTAATTTGCCTATGGCTTCTAGTAGCTGTCATATAATAGCTGAGAGCTCTTTGCACATCCATACTATGGAGTCTTCTTTCACCAGAACTAGCTTGGTCTGTAAAAAAGACAGGCAGAGTGATTGGTTTTAGATGGAAGTCTGAAACCACTTTAAGAAGAAATTATTTATTTGTTCTGAGGACTACCTTATCTCTGTGGAATGTGATATAGTTCTGTCTATACAGAGAGCCTGGAGCTTGCTGATTAGTCTTGCAGAGGTAACTGCTACTAGAAAACCTGTTTTCCAAGTGACATACTTAGATGGGCTGTAGCCATGGGCTTGAAAGGAGCCCATGAGTTTAGCTATACACACATTAAATCCCAGGCAGGACTGGTGCCCTGTGAAGGGATGCAAATGCATCAGACCTTTAAAGAACCTTTTGAATATGGGATCTGATGCTACTGACACCTTTGGCCTAGCAGAAAGGTAGACAGACACTGCTGCAAGATGAACCTTTAAAGAACTGGGTTGCAAACCCTGTGAATGCAAATGAGTGAGATAGTCTAATACAACTGATACTCCTGCATTATTTGGGACTAAATTCCTACCAGAGCACCAAAGTGAAAATCTCTTCCATTTAGAAAAATAGGTTTTCTTAGCGGAAGGTTTTCTATAACCTTTTAAGATGGTTAATACAGCTTTAGAAAGGTTTAAGTCTGCATACTCTAACTCTTCAAGAGCCATGCCTTGAGGTGGAGGGACTGGAGATTTGGATACAGCAATGTTCCCTGATTGGAGTCAGGAGATTGTGCCTGAGAGGCAAGTTCATTGGTTTATTCACAGACATGGAGGGCAGAAGAGAGTACCATGACTGCATGGGCCAATCTGGAGATATCAAAATCAGCGAAGCTGAGCGGGATTTGAGCTTCAATAGCACTCTGAAAACCAGAGGAAAAGCGGGGAAGGCATAGAACCACCTACCTGACCAGTCTAGAAACATAGACTTTGATGGCAGATAAGGACCGCTAGGCCCGTCTGCCATTATCTAGCATCACAGCATCCAGAGGGATTGTGCCCTGGGTTGGTGGTCTGCAGCAACACTGAGTCAACTGGTGGTTCTGGTGGGATACGAACAAGTTCACCTTTGGAGTGCCCGGCCTTCTGAAAATTACTTGCATCACTTGCTTGTTCAGTGTTCATTCATGATGGGCCTGGTTGATTTGACTTGGTGTGTCTGACAAGGTATTGTCCTTTCCTGGCAGATGGACTGCTTGCAAGGATACCTTTAGGGAATACGCCAGAGTCCAGATTTTCATGGCTTCTTTGCAGAGGATGCCTGATCTGGTACCTCCTTGCTTGTTTATGTAATACACTGTGGTGGTATTGTCTGTTCTGATCTGTACCACCTTGCCCGTCACCAAAGGAGAGAAAACTTTTAGGGCTAGCCACACTGCTCTGAGTTCCAGCAAGTTTATATGCTGAAGGGACTCTGTTCTGACCAGGTACTCCTGTAGTGTGCTCCCTCAGATGGGTGCCCCAGCCCAGAAGGGATGCATCTGTTGTGAGAACCAGTGAGGGATTCTCTTTCTGAAAGAAATTCCTTCCCTTAGGTTGGATTCCTTTTCCACCATAGCAAGGCCTGTAACAGTGCCCTTGTTACCGGAATAAGCTTTGAAAAGGGTCTTTTTCTGACTCCAATGAGTCCCGAGATGAAACTGGATATCTCGTAAAACCTGGAACCCAGTACTGTGCCTGTGGATGCAGCCATATGGCTCAGGAGCTGCAAAAACTGCCTGGCAGTTTTTGGCTTGTGCAGAGTGAAAGATTTTGCTACTGACTGAAGACTTTGCATCCTGTCCAGGGACAAGAAGGTTCTGCTCTGAAGAGTGTTGATCTCTGCCCCTATGAACTGTAAAATATGTGCAGGGGTTAAGACAGATTTTTTCTGGTTTATTATGAAACCCAGGAATTCCAAAAGATCCTGGGTGAGCTTTAGGGAATTTCTGACTTGGTCTGATGATTTGCCCACCACCAGCCAGTCGTCTAGGTATGGAAAAACAGTCACTCCCTGTCTTCGAAGAAATGCAACCACAGGTGCTAGGCATTTTGTAATACCCTTGGTGCTGAGGAAAGGCCGAAGGGTAGGGTTGAAAACTGGTAATGACCTGATGGGAGCCTGAATCAGAGATACTTTTTAATGGATTCCTTTATGGGGATGTGGAAATAGCCATCTTTCAAATCCAGCGACACCAGCCAGTCCCTCTTTTTGGATTGTTGGCAAAATCCAAACCAGAGATACCATTCTGAACTTTGTTTTTTTCAAGTGCTTGTTTAAAGCTCTGAGATCCAATACTGGCTGCCATTCCCCACTTTTCTTTGTTGTTAGGAAGTACCTGGAGTAAAACCCTTCCTCTCCAGGTGATAGGAACTGGTTCCACTGCTCTGAGCTGTAGCAGCTTTTGAACCTCCACCTCTAGCAATGCTGTTTCTGCTAGGGAGGAGGAGAGATGAAGACCCTGGACTTTTGCAAGGAAGAGATTTAAGTACAGAGACAGACCCTTGCCCATTACCTCAAACACCCACTTGTCTGTGGTGATGGTGGCCAAATGTGGAGGAAGTGGGACAGTCTGCCTCCGACAGGGAGGGAGGAGGAGGCGGCCTGATTCTCAGGGATTTTGCTTAGGCTGGGGCTGAGGTTGTGCCTGAGATCCTCGCCTAGAGCCCCTTCTACCCTTAGAGTATCCCTGTTGAGGATACTGCTGGTACTGGGGCACAGCTACATGCTGGAAAAAAGGTCAGGTCATAAAGGACCGACCTCTGCCCCCCATTCCATAGGGCCTGGTGGCTGAAGAAGCCCTCTTCTTAGAGTTGCTTCTATAAGTAGCCTTATATTCATCCACCTTCTTCATATAAGAAACACTGGATTCTCCAAAAGAGAATTTACTTCCAATGGAAGATCCAAGGCCTTAAACAGAGTATCCGGAGTGAGGTTTGTGGCCTAAGCCAAGCAAACCTCCCCTGTGCACTGTGTTAGCCATCCATCTGGCTGCAGTATCATTAGAATCAGTAGCCATTTGGAATTGGTACTTTGCCACCTCCAGCCCAAACCTGGCAGTTTCAGCCAGATCATCTGATAAGGGTGAGGGGGCTTTCATAGACATCGCCAGTACTGACTGCCACAGGTATTTATGAACCTGGGCAGCATAAGCCTAGAAGGTAGCCTGTCTCATGGCCAAAGAGGCTGATAAATAGCCTTTCTTGGCCACACTGTCCAGTTTTGTGGAGTCCTTGTCCGGAGGATGTGAGGACAGAGGGACTTCAGCCTTATCACAGGCTGCCTGTAGTAGTACCCCTTGATGGTCTGGATGGGAGAACAGGAAATCAGCTCCCTCCCTATCCAGCTGGTATTTCTTGTCTATCCTCTTGTCAATAGGAGGAACAGAGTTAGGGGCCTGCAGAAGCTTTAAGGCATCCTTCTTAAAAAATGTGTAGACTGGCAAGAGGAGGGCTTTTGTGGGTGTTAACCCCATCATATTCAAATATTCAATCTCCTCCTCATCCTCCACTTGCTCTGTTGTGGCAATATCCAGAGCAACTGCCATTTTCCTCACAAAACAGAAATGTGAGGAGAAGTCTTCGGACACCCTGGGAGGTGAACCAAAGTCCTGTTCAGGGGACACCTCTGGGGGGATAGGTTCATCCTCCTTGTATGGTTCATCATCCTTATCAAAATATTGCTGCTCTGGTAAAGAGGGCAACACACCACTGCCAGCCTGGGGACCCTGAGAAGGGGCAGGAGGCTGAAGGATGATGTTTCGCAGGGCTTGAATAATCCTGAATGCCTGGGCTATCTCCTGAGCTGAAGGCATTGCAGGCACCTGCGCAGAAGTCCCTGGTTTAGCAGGAGAGGGTTCTGCATGCTTAAGCTTCTTAGCCTTTTGTGACGGAACCGGAGAGTCAGCCAGTTCTTTGCCCGTATCGGGGCAGGGGTACATATACCTGTGGGTTTTGCTACAACAGACTGGGGTGTCGGCTGGTCAGAGCCTGAGGGACCCCTAGGAAACCTTTTATTTAGCCTTTCAAGGTGTTTTCCATGGTTTTATCCAAGAAAGTTTTACATATGTCGCATTCTTGGTCAAGATGTTCAAAACCCAGACAAGCTACACATAGGTGTGCTTGTCTGCCTTAGCAAACACATCTCCACAATTTAAACAATTTTTAAAACCGACCTCTCTGGTTCTCTTTTTAGGTTTCTCTGCCAAGGTGAAGCCCAAGTAGAAAAAAACATTAACTGCTAAATAAAGACTGCTGTGGTTCTTTTTACTAAATACTTAGGTTCTGGAACTGTTAGGAATCAGAGGAACTGAACCCAGGAGATGAGAAGTGAAGCGATTCTGTAACACGTGAAAAAGCGGTTACAACAGTAATTTGAAAACAGTAAAATATACACAAAACAAAGGTTCTTAGTCAGAGAACCCTGAAGTGATTTAAAATTAGCTCGTTCTCCACGTTATCCCGAACCATGAGGAACCAGAAAACAACCAATTTTAAATAATAAACAAGATCTAGACTGACAATAAGTAGAGGCAGTAAAAGAAATGAAATATACTAAAGTTTTTTTCATCTTTCTTCACGAAGAGGACAACAGAACTCCGGCGACCAGACTTTCAGGCAGAGAAAAATCTGAAGAGGTTTGAACACTACAGTTGGTAGAGGCAGTATTTGAAAGATGCTCGCAGCATGAGAATTCTACTCATTTGCATGTGTTCCATCTCTCTGGGCAGTCCAACCCTCAGGCATACTGCATAAAAGTTATGAATATTCTGAGCATTACTGGGGTTAGAACAGGTGTTACTGGAACCGGTGTCAGAAACGGCACTGGACATGGCGACAGCATCGCCCAGGACCCAAAACTGGCCTACAAGAGGCAGGAGATGGTACCTGTGTCAGTCCCTGCGAGAAAACAGGAAGAGGGAGGTTGGCATGTGGAACCAGCAGTGGAGGTGTGGTTACCAGCAAGGGAGGAAATTCCACTGCTGGAGCCCAACGCTCTACCTGCCTGAAGGCCCCAACTACGGGTCTGAGGCACCTAGGCCCAAGGGTCCTGGTACTGGTCCCGCAGGGAGGGGTGAATGGGCTAGACACTGTACCCACTGCTCTATAAGAGCAGCCCAGTGGTGAAACTGCCCACTGGAAACCTCAAAGGACAACAGAGAAGGGCTCCAACATCAACATTCCGAGTGACCGCAGGTGGAGGCTATAGGGGAACTGGATGGAGCCATTGAAGGCTCACTCCTCTTACAGACGCCAAAACCTCTGCCCAGACATACCAGAGGGGACCTCAAGCAGTATAATTTCTTCCTTCCGAAGGAAGAGGAAGAAACTGACGTGGGTGGTGCTGGGTCTCCAGCCTGGATTTGAATGGGCCTGCTTTTGGGTTTACGGGAGACCATCATCCCTCCCAAACACTGGACTGGCTGTGGCCAGGCTTCCCCACTGGAGAGGGTGGCGGACTGGACTCAGCACAGCAGCCAGAACAGCCTTCCAGGAGACTCCTACCATCACCGCTAACTCCTTGATTGGTAGGGCATTTGAAGAAAAAACAAGTTACTCACCTGGAACAGTAGTTCTAGGAGTGGTATATGTTGTTCATCCACATTATTTGATATGTCCCTTTCCCCTTTAAATCTTGCTGGAAGGTCTAAAAGCGGGCTCCTCCCTCCGACCCGGGTGGTATAGGCCTAGGCTCAACCCCTTGATGCCAGATCTTGCCCGCTGGAAGCAGAAGGTTGTGCGTCGAAGCTGGGGAGGTCGGGTGGGTTTGTGTGAAGGAACATATACCACTCCTAGAAAGTACAGTTGTGTTCTTACCATAACGGTAGATCGAGGGGTATCTCTTGCAGCAGGTAATACACTTGGGTCATCACCAGAGGGCACTGTGGTGCACAACAGCTATCTTCTAGCAGTCTTTTAACAGGGGCCACCCACACCTGACATCATCACTCTACTCCTATAAAAGAGTGGGTGGCTCCTGGTATCCTCAGTTCCCCACCAGATTCAGCTTGCTAAGCAAGGACTGAGGGAGATCCGAGGTACCATATGGATCCCTTCCCATATATGTTTCGATCAGAAGTTGTCCTCTTAGAGAAGGAGGGGGATGGAGGGAGGGATAGTACCTGCTGCAAGAGATACCCCTTGGAGATCTACCGTTATGATAAGTATACAACTGTACTATCTTCCAGGGGGATAATCTCTTCCAACAGGTAAAACACTTGGGATAAATCCCAAGCAGTAAACCCAGGAAGGGCGGAAGTTACGACAAAAGGCCTTGTAGGACAGCTTGGCCAAAGGCTGTCCTCCGGCGTTAAGCAATATCCAAGTTGTAATGCTTCATGAAGGTATGTATTGTGGACCATGTGGCTGCACTGCATATATTTGTGATAGAAGCCCCTTTGAAGCAGATTGCAGTGGTGGCCATGGTTCTTGGTAGAATGTGCTTGGACAGGTCCTGGTAATGGCTTATTACATTTCTTATAACAAAAAGTTATACAATATGCCAGCCAATTGGAAAGGGTCTGTTTAGTGACTAGGAGACCTTCCCTGGTTGAGGCAAAGGTAACAAAAAGCTGAGACATTTTTCTAACAGATTTGGTACGATTGGTATAGTATCTCAATATATGATGTACATCTAAGGTATGTATGAGGTATTCGCCCAGATTAGAATGCTCAGGGTAGCAGACCGGTAATTCAATGGTCTGATTTAAAGTGTGTTCTGAGACCACCTTAGGTAAAAAGGAAGGACTAGTTCATAGAACCACTGCGCCTTTGTGAAAGATTAGGTAAGGCTCTTTGCACATTACGGCATGAAGCTTGGAAATACGTCGAGCAGAGGTGATGGCCAATACTGTCATCCAAGAAAGGAAGCAGAGGTCACAGGTGGCTGCTGGTTCAAAAGGCTCAAGTGTTGGTTTTTCCAAAAGGAAATTTAGATCTCATGGAGGAGTGGGCCGTCTAATGGGAGGTTTGATATGTAACATGCCCCTTAGAAACATTTTGGCAAGATGATGTCGATACAGTAGTCTCCCTTCCAAGGGCTCATGGAAGACTGAGATGGAGGTCTAATGAACTTTAATAGAGTAGCTCAAACCATTCTCGGCAAGTGAGGCCAGGTAGTCCAACATTTTAGTCAGCGGAAAGGAATGAGGGTCCAATGACCTTGAAGCGGCCCATATGGAGAAGTGTTTCCATTTGGCATTATATGTTTCCCTGGTAGATGGTTTGCATGAAGCCAACAAAATATTTGCCACAGGTGAGGAGACTTGAAGACGGGCTATGAATGTGTCCTCAGGAGCCAAGCGTGAAGGTGTAGTGACTTCAGGTTTGGGTGAAGAAGGGTCCCTTGATCTTGAGTCAACAGATCTGACCTGATCAACAGTGGAATGAGGTCTGCTACTGAGAACTGTTGAAGCAGGGGAAACCACACCTGCCGAGGCCACAGAGGGGCTAAGGATCATTGTGGCAGGTTCGAGTTGTAGTTTCAGTACAGTATGTTGCAGAAGTGGGACAGGGACATACAAGAAGAGTCCTGTCCATGGTCAGGAAAGGGCATCTGTACACTGTCCCTTTCTATTCAGGATAATGGAACAGTATTTGGGGAGTCAGTGATTGGTGGGGGGGAGGCAAAGAGGTCAAGGTGTGGGGTCCCCATAATGGAAAGACCATCTGAAGGACTTTGTGATGAAGCGTCCACTCGTATTGAGGACTGGTGACTGAGAAAGTTGGCCAGGGTATTGTGGTGTCCCGGTAGATGGAAGGCTAGCAACGATAGGTGTTGAAGTATGGCCTCTTGCCAAACTGCCATCATCTATCTGCAGACGGTGCAGGACTTGGTACCTCCTAGTTTGTTCAGCTAGTACACTACTCAGGTGTTATTTGATTGGATCAGTAAAGGCCCTGGAAACAGGTGAGGGCAAAAAGCCCGAAGGGCACGGCAGACCTCCCTCATTTCCAGTAGATTTATATAGGGAAAAATGGAGAAATGAGGCCACCTACCCTGTGTCCTGTAGGGATCCAGGTGTGCCTCCCAGCTGTCAAGGGAAGAATCTGTGGTTAACATCTGCTGGGGAGGAGGGGAGGGGAGTGGACGGGCATGCCTTGAGATAGGTTGACACGTTGGGTCCACCAATGCAGGGCCCAGCGGAATGTAGGAAAAACTCTGATTTTGTCTTCGAAATTCCCTGTCTTCTGCCGCCATTGATTCTGAAGTGTCCATTGGACTGATCTCATATGTAAGCGGGCAAAAGCCACTGTGGGGATGGCTGCGGCCATGTGCCCCAGAAGGCATAAGAGATGTCTGGCTGTGATAAATTGTTGAGTTTGTATCAGGGAAGCCAGAGACAGAAGTTTGTCTTGCCTGTTGGCAGGGAGTTAAGCTCTGGTGGAGGCGATGCCCCAAGCGGCTCCTATATATTGAAGAGACTGGGTAGAAGTCAGATTGGATTATGGTCAGTTGACCGTAATACCCAAGGACTAGAACAGAGTAAGGGTCGCCTGAAGGAAGAAAGCAGAGTGGTTTCAGTCTGCTTTTATAAGCCAATTGTCCAGGTACGGGAAGACAAAATGTCCATCCACCTCAGGGCTATCTGACAACCGCTAGGGCACTTGGTAAAGACCTCTAGACTGAACGGAGTGCCCAAAATTGGCAATGTTGTCCTTGCAGGTAAAAGAGAAGGAACCGGTGGTGGGCGGGGTGGATGGGGATATGTACGTAGGCATCTTTCATGTCTAATGTGCATAGCTAATCCTCTTGTTTTAACATCGGCATTAGAGATGTTAAGGTGACCATCCGGAACCTCTTGTATTGAATGTTAAGATTCAGTTGTCTGAGATCTAGTATAGGTCTGAGATCTCCAGCGCATTTGGGTACTAGAAAGAAATGGGAGTAAAATCCCTGCGACTGAGGGACCAGATAGATGGCATTCTTGTGAAGAAGCGCCTGGAGTTCCTTCTGGAGAATAGGAATATGGTCGGGTGGGTAATGGACAGAGTGGGGGGGGGGGTCGGGGGAGGTACTGAGGTGAGTGCCAGCGTGTGCCCTGACAGTATGATCTGAAGTACCTACTTGTCCGATGTAATCGTCTGCCAGGCCTCTAAATGGAGGGCAAAGCGATCACCAACGGCTTCTGAGACCTGGTGAAGGAAGCCTAGGTAAAACCTCAGTTGGTCACTGGGAAGAGGGCTGACCGGCTCTACCTGGGAGGTGGGAGTGGGAACCCCTGAAGGCAGAAATGGTGGTCCTGGAAGAAGGCTGGTAGCGACCACGGAATCCACCTCTGTAGGTATCTCTGTATTTACTGCCCCTTTTCAATGGAAAAGGGGACTGAGAGCGGTATTGGTAAGATTGCTGTGAGGTACGATACATGCCATGTACCATACGCAAGGTTCGATCTAAAGCCTGGAGATCATCCAGAAGCATTTGGGTACCTAGACTAAACAGTTTAGAACCATTAAAAGGAGCATTTACCACTTTATGTTGTATATCAGGTGTGAAATCTGACACACTGAGCCAAGCGTGGCATCTGAGGGTGACCCCGTGGCTTTTTGGTAACAGACCAAGTATTCACCGATCATAACCCAATCAGAGTACATGGCTAGATATGGACTTGCCAGTGGAAACTGTAGTCAATAATTGGTCCTTCTACTGAGATGGATGGAATTTACTAATTCTAGCTCAGGACCAGAGGGCGCGGTATTTAGCCATGTGTCCCATATAATTTAGAATTCTAAGATTCATAGCACCTGCCTGGAACACCTTCTTCCCAAGGTAGTCAAGTTGGTGGGACTCCTTATCAGGGGGTAATGAACTCATGTGTTTTGGTCATTTAGTACGATCATGAGCCGCGGTGATCGTTACCAAGTCAGCCTTGGGGCTAGCAGAAAGAAAGGGATGGTCGAGAGGACACTGCTAAAGATGATCTGCCTTTCTAGGAATGGCTGGGACCACTAAGGGGTGGTTCTAAGCTGCCAAAACAGCGTTTTGGTAGGTTTGTATACAGTAAGTGGGGGTACCACTGCTACAGGCTTTTTGGGCAGTTTGGGATACTCTGCCATGTCCTTTCTTTGTTTATCATGCTCGGTGGTTGAAAACCCCATGAATTACTGAATTTGAACCATCATCTCTTGAAAAGATGGATCATCAGGAGAAGAGGCAGCTGCCCAGCGGGAGGCATCCTCAAGTGAAAAGGAGATGGTAGAAAGATGGGACAGGGAATGGGAGCCCAAGTCCTGTAGTTCAGTCTCCTCCAGATCTCTGGGAAAGTCATCTGGAAATTCTGCCTCATCTGAAAAGTGCACTTCCACATAGGAGGGGAGGGACCAGGTTGGTAAGCTCCCTGTCTCCTGTAAGCATTTTGGCAGAGGGTAGGAGAACGGGAGGGCAGCCCACTCCCTGGGAGTGGAGATTGAGAGTGCCTCATGACTTGTAGAACCTGTTGTACCACTGAGGCTACGCCCAAGGAGGGAGGAGTAGGGGAGGAATGGGGGTTTCTGAAAAACCGGGGGAGTGTTGAAATTGATGTGTGGTATAAACAGGCCTAGCCCCTGGGTGGTAAAGTCCAGTGTCCTGCTCCCTGTCCACCTGGCCCCTAAGTGAGAAAGGCTGTGAAGGTGGAGGAGCAGTGGAAACTGCAGACCCAGTAGCTGTGCCCATAGAGGACTGGCCTGTTGTCGATGGGGCAGTAATGCAAGAGGCATTAGAATGCTTAAAAGGAGACATTGTCTATGGGAAATGAGGCACCGTCTACGGAATGGCAAGGGAACCGCCAAAGGGTTCCAAAGAGACTGCCAAAAGGGCACTGGAAAGCGCGGCTGACGAGTGGGTATAAATCCTCATCAAAGAAGCAGCATTCCTGGAAGGCATCGTTGATGGTGGAGCACCGGTAATGGTGGCCGTCGATGAGTGTTTGTCCGATGAAGATGAGGATGATTTATCCTTGTCATGTTTAAGCTTTGTGTGAAGCAATAATAGGGGGCTCCTTGGAATGGGCCCCCTTCTCTAAAAGAGACTCTTTCTGCTCCATAAGATGTGCTTCAATCTCCTGTAGCCGTTGTAGACGGGTTGCCTGGTTGAATTCCTGGCGATGAAAGCAGGAGATGGTGCTGTGTGTGGGACCCTGACGCCAAATACAAATGGTATGGTTGTCGTTACACCAGATCTTCCTACTGCAACAAGTAGTGCAAAAAAGTGCTGTCTTGCTTGTAGATTCTTTGGACATTCATCAATGAAGGAAAGGAAAGGAAATGGAGAAATGCCATTCCCAGCTCAAGTTCTCGTCGATGACTGATGCTCTGCACTAGCTGCTGCGTGCAAGCTGAAAATGGCAGGAAAATGAACTGAGGATACAAGGGACCACTCACCCTTTTTTAAAAACCTGTTCATTGGTTAATTCCATTGTAAAGCCATAACATTACAGAACTGTACAATTTCTTCAAGGTTAACAGTGTCTAAGATTTAAATCACCTTGTTTAAAAAATAATCCTTTTAACAAGGAATCATAAAGGTAAAGATATACAAAACTCTATAAAAAGATTATGGAACATTAAATAGGAAGAATAACATTTCTAGACAATAGATTGCTGTTGTGCCCAGGTGGATAAAAAGGAAGAAAAAAAAATAGTTAATGATAAATAGAAGGGAGGGGAAGGGAAGAGGAGGAGGAGGAGGAGGAGGAGGAAAAGAGGGAGAGGGGAGGAGGCTAGAAAAATGGTTGAGGGGATAGGTAGGAAGGGGGAGGTATGAGGAGATATTAGGTTAGTCATTCAGTTAACTCATTGCAAATGAAGTAATTACAATATATTATCTTTATAAATATCCCATCTATTCCATCTGTTAGAAAACTGTTATTTTGGTGGTTGACCGTGAAAGTGATTCTTCCATATTATGAATTTGTGTGATAGTGTCCAATCACTCTTGATGGATGGAGCATTCTGTTGGAGCCATTTTTGGTGATAGCTTTAGAGCTGCTATTGTAAGGATCACCCATAGGTAATGTGCTTTCTTACCACATTTCACCGGTATAGGCTCAATATTAAGTGCTCTGGCCTACCATGGAGCTAAGTCCAAATAACTCCATGAGGTGAGTAATAATCTAGTTCCAGTACCCATGGATGCCAGCACAGTGCCACAATGTGTGTGCCTGATCCGCTGCAATGATCTGCATTGCCTCCAACAGGGTGCCCTCTGGAGTGAGCCTACCTTAAAAGTTTATAAGGGGTGTAGAAATATCGGATCCTGGCCCTCCAGGCTATTCTCGCCAGGCTGGGGAGGAGATGGTCTGCATGTGTTTCTAAAACCTTTATCCAGTCCCTGAACTCAAAGTGAACCCGAGCTCACCTTCCCACTTCTGTTGTACTTTTGTATATTGTGAGCCTTATCAGCTATCAAGTTCCAGTACAAAGTAGTAATTGCCCTTACCATGTGTACCCTTCCAAATAGTTTCAAAGGCTTTCAGGAAAGGGCCTTTCATCTTGCCAGTTTAAATTTTGGCAAAATCTAGTATGTATGTGGTCCCCTAATCTGATAAAAGTATATGCAATCTGAGGGACACCAGGCCAGTGAAGTTCAAAGCACTTCAAAAGGTAGAATATCTGCACCTTTAAGGATTTGCCAGGGGGCACAAAATCCCTTCACCATCTGTTTCCTATACCAGCCTGACTGGGTGGCTGGCTTAAAGCTATCATCGTAGCACCACCACCTATATTTACACATGGTTTTGGCAGTAAAGCCTCTTATGGTGCCCTGAATCCACCCCTGTAAAGTAGTTTGCACCATAAATTGGTGATATTCCTCTAAGTTTATTTGTAAGGGAGGGTTAAATAAAACTGCTGAAAGGGGTATCCTAGTTTTGGTATTGGTTTCCATTTGTTTCCAGTGGGGATAATAAGTTGGATGTTTCCAAAGGAGGGCCATCTTCATTTGGGCTGCCAGCCAGTAGTCCAGCAAGATGAGGCATGCCCTGCCTCCCTTTTGTTGGCCTAGAAAAAAGGGTTTTCCTACAGACTCTGGGGCGTGAATGAGGCCACAAAAAGGCTGTTATCTTTTTCTGCCAGACCATAATATCGCGTGATGGAATTGGGCAGGGGACACCCTGAAATAAATAAAGGAGTCTTGGGACTACATCTGTCTTCAAAGTCTGTAATCTGGAATAGAAAGGGAGGCGCAAGAGGTGCCACCTGTCTAGATCTGCCCATATTTAAGGACAGAGATGTAGTTATCTTTATAAAGACTGTGTGGTGACGTGCCCAGATAGACTCCTAAATACTTAATTTTTGTACAGTCCCAATGCATTGGACACTTTTCTTTTAAGTGGCCCAGGGCTTGAGAAGTTAACATCAGTGCTTCTGTCTTAGACCAGCTTAATCTATATCCAGAGATCTGCGAGTAAATTTCTATTTGGTCAAAGACTGCAGGCAGAAATGTCTCAGGACTTGCCAGGTACAGTAACACATTGTTTGCGTAAAGTGCTATTTTATGACAGATGGTACCCCAAGTCACCCCACCCCTCTATCTCTGTATTTAATCTAATGCTCCGAGCTAAGGGCTCAATGTATAGAGCAAAGAGAAGAGGGGACAAGGGGCACCCCTGCCTAGTCCCCCTGGTGAGCTCAAAAAGGACGTGAAACAAAGCCATTGGTCCCAATATATGCTACAGACTGGTGTATAATTTAGCTAAATGTGGCAAAATTGGAAGTGGGTGGGAGCCAGGAGCCTGAGTAGGAAGCCCTGAGAAAAGATCAGGTAACTTGGTCAAAAGCTTTCAGCATCCAGGCTCATGATGTAAGCTGGCCTGCGATGACCTATGTAGGTGTTGTATATGATGACTGATATTATCTACTGCTTGTCTCCCCTGGGACAAAGCCTGCCTGGTCAACACTAATGAGCCCTGGAAGTACTTGTTCCACTCTTGGCCAAAATACTCGCCATAATCTTATAGTCTGTGTTCAAGAACAGATGGGACGGTAGGAGGAGCAGTTGGTGGAATCCCTGGCCGGCTTTGGAATGACTGAGGTAATTGCCTATATCCAGGAAGGGGGAGCCTTACCTTTCTCCTATTGTACACCTGGCTCAGCAGAGGGGTCACCTCCTCCCTAAACTGTTTTAAAAATTCACCTGGCAGGCCATCTGACCCTGGGCATTAACCCGATTTCAGGTTGTGAATTACTGTTAGAATCTCCCTTTCTGAAAAGGGCACAATTAGGGTATCCCATTGTGACTGCGTCAAGTGTGGGAGCTGTAGGGGTTGTAAAAATTCTTGGATCTCCTGTTCAGTGGGATCAGGCCCTCCACTATGTAGCTTCTCATAATATACCCTGAATGCTTCCGCTATACCTTCAGTGGCATGCTGCATTATGTGCTTAACAAGATCCTTGATTTTAGTTATAGTGGCTCTAGCTCTGTGCTGTCGTAGTCTACTGGTAAGTAATTTTAGTGCCCTTGGGCCTCCTTCATAAAAACGCTGGCACAGATGCATTAACTTCTGTTCTACTTTGTAATCTAGAATTTTTAAAAATTCTTCCTTCAGCTTTACCAGGTGTTTTCTCCTTACCTTATCTGGTTTCTGCTGTTGTCTCTAAATCTTTTATTTGAGGTTGAAGATCCCTGCTTCTCTGTTCCCTTTGTTTCTTGTACCTGGCCGAAAGTTCATTAAACCTCCCCCTTACTATGGTCTTTACTGTGTCCCAGAGAATACTGGGAGATATATCGAGTGTCTGTTGAGCTGCACAGCCTGTTCAATAGTTTAATAATTTCTTGTATTTCTTCTTTCTGCATAAGAGAAATGTTTAACCTCCAAAAGGTGGAGCGTTTTGGGGGGGGGGGGCCCATGGAAACCTCCAGCAGCACTGGAGAGTGATCTGATAAAGCCCCTACCCCTATCTGAGGACATACACACCCCCACAGACTCCTAAGGTACTGCACCAAGAAATAATCTGGTCTGGAAAAGATCTGTTGTGGGTACGAGAAAAAAGTACACTGTCTAGCATTTTTGTGGTGCTGGTGCCATATGTTCACTAGGCCTAACCCTCCCAGAAGTTTTGAGACTTTACTGGCCACTCCATTCTCTCACCTGGTTACTGCTGCAGAGGAGTCAAGGCTGGGATTAAGTTTCAAGTTTAAATCTCCGCCAATGACCAGATGTTCCTCAGCCCAATTCATAATTTTTAGGAAAAACTCCTGAAAGAAAGAGTAGTCAGAACCCGGTCGTGCATATAAAGAAATCAGAGTGACCAGAGAGCCATGGCAATATCCCTTAACTCCCACAAATGGCCTTCTTTATCTGCTAGGGATTCTTTTAGCTCAAATTGTGTCTTGTGGGGAATCAAAATTGCTGTGCCCTGTCTGCGGCCTTTCCCACAGGAGGAGGAAATAACCTTCTGAAATCCAAACTTAGTTAATTTATCATGCTCAACTCTACTCATATGCATTTCCTGTAACATCATAAATGCTGCTCCCATTTTCTTAAAGTAAAATTGCAAGATTATATACCGGGCTTACACTGGGGCAGCGATAGCCCAACTGTGCCAAGAGTAAAAATTTTACTATGCTCTGTAGCTTTGGAAGGGATCTGCTATCATGGCAGCTAGCGATCCCTTCCCACTTCTAGTCTGCCCGCCACGCATCGGTGATGCTTAGCCAGGGAGAACTCGGGACGCCAGTGTTACACAGAGATGGTTTGATCGATGAGATAGGGGCCACCGCTGACCAATGGAACCCTATTAGTTGCCGTGGCTTCATTTTTCCTAATATGCAGCCCAAAGTGTGCAAAATCGCTCAGAAAATTAGCCCATATACTTGTATGGCGCGTGTCCCTGGGCTCTCCCTGGCTAAACAACGAGATACAGAGGAGCACTGGGGTGGAGCGGGTAGACTAGGAAGTGGGAAGGGATTGGCTGGCTGGCAGCTCAGTCAGAGTTAACGATCCCTTCCAAAACCTTACAGAACATAGTAAAATTTTTTACTCTTGGCACAGAAGGGCTATCTCTGCCCCAGGGTACCGGGCTGTGAAGCCCAAAGTCTTAGTAAGGTGAACTTACACCTTTACTTTAAGATAGGTCAAAACAAGACTTCTTTTGATGGGATGTGTTAAAACTATTAATATTGTATGAGATTATCAGAGTATTAGAATCAGCCATGAGGATAAATCGATAAGGAAAGACTGGATAGTATAGGGCTTTCACTGCAATTTACATTCAATTTCAGAATCTCCTGTAAACAAAATGTGGACTTACAACAAAAATATTCTCCCCTAGAAAATACAAACAGGAACTGACCAAAACTGTGAGCTATAATAGCTCTGTTACAAGTAACTTGAACATACTGGCTTCCAAAAGTGGAGATCCATTTATATTTAGATCTCTATGTGCCCACTGAATCGTCCCGAGTTAGGGAGGAACAATGGACTTGGGAGATGGGTGAAAAAAAACAAACCTGCTGCTACCATATGCAGTAGCTCTCCTGAGCCGCAGATGGATTATGACAGCTCAGATGCTGAAAACTCAGCAAGTGTATGGCGTCCCTTTAGGCTCAGGGCAAAAGAACAGAGAAAATACCCCCTGTATTGTTGTGGGTAATTCACAAGCCCTGGTGACTATCCACAGCGTTTTTGACTACTGGCGACACTCAAAGAAAGAAAAGGATAACCAACCCCCAAGCTCCTAATGTTATAACCATTAGTAATATACATATCTTATAACTAGCAAAAATTTAAGGTCTGCTCTTAGTACTAGTAGGCAGAAGCAGAATACCAATTTTAAACAGGCTTAACGTATAGAATGTCATTACAACGTCCAGAGAGACTAAGCAAGGTCCCTTAGAAGCGGTGAATATAATGAGAATCTTTCAAAACAAGCCTACAATTCTGGGGATCATTACCTCTTCGCCACAGCCCTTTTTTACAACCTGTTAGCAACTGCAAGTGCAGTATTAAAAAATTAACTGCACCGTATCTCTAGAACGTGGGACCAGTCCTACCCTTCAGTCTCTGGTCTGCAAGAGACATTAATCAAGAGCAAAGCCAAAAATCAGTACTTGTTCAGTCTTATGTGTCCATATTGCTCACGCACTTTCCTTCTTGCGCTTTCTGTAAGGTTGCATGAATGGCACTGATGGGAGGTAGTGATGATGTAGGGAGGCCGCGATCCTTTTGTTCAGGCAATGAGCCAATCTGACTGAGCCTCAAATCTTCTGGGAATCTGAGTTCTGTAGTTTTTCCTAGCCTTCCAACAGGCCCTTTCAATTAAGGCCTTCTTTGTCTCCTCAGGCGAATCATAGATTTTGACTCCCTTGGCCCAGAAAACTCGTAGGTGGGCGGGGTACGGAGTATAAAAGTGAACAGATTTGTCTTCAAGGATTTTAAGCAGTTCCACGTACCTCAACCATTGGTTCTACACCTCAGGAGGATAATCATGGTCAAAGAAGAGTGGACTGGAAAGGTACTTCAATTCCTTCTGCTGCCCGGCTTTCATTAAGATGTTCTCTTTCACTGTACAACTGTTACATTTTATTATTAAAGAGCGAGGTTTGGCTTCTGGGGTTGGGGGTGGGTTTAGGCTGGGGTGCCCTATGTGCTCTTTGTATGCCGAGTTGGAAGCCATTCGGTAGCTGAAGGTCATCAGTTAGAAGGTCTGATATGAACTCTGTCATGCGACCAGTTTCAGCCCCTTCCTGCAAACCATGTATTCTTATATTTTCCCTCCTGGAGCACCCCTCTACGTCTGTACATTTCCACTGCACTACATCAGCGTGTTTCAAAAGGACCTGACGAATTAGGCCCAATTTGGTTGTCTTGTCCTCAGTAGCACTCGTTCTCTCCTCCATCTTGCCAACCCTCTTTTCTAGCCCTGTGATACTTTCATTTAGTTGCCTAAATTCAGCCTGATTCTCCGCTCTCATCTCTTTAAGCTCCTGGAATAACTTTTCAAATAGAGGGACAGCTGATCATGCTTCCCTCCATATCTACAATGCTCACAGGGAAGGGCTATGACTGCTTCTCTAGTCTGCAATTGCAATACCAAGGCATCCAACTCCTTGAAGCAGTTTCTTCTCCGATTTCCTGCTGGTCTTTATTCAGGTGATTGCTTGTCATTTTGAGTGTTTTTGTAGGTTTTGCCAGATAAATTTTAAGTCAGAAGCTCTTGGGGAGGGAGCTGGATCACTGATGTCACTGGAAGTCCCAGGGACCACCCACTCATATAAGAACAGAGTGATGATGTCATGT
Organism: Neoceratodus forsteri; assembly: GCA_016271365.2. Classification (NCBI taxonomy): domain Eukaryota; kingdom Metazoa; phylum Chordata; order Ceratodontiformes; family Ceratodontidae; genus Neoceratodus; species Neoceratodus forsteri. The sequence goes on along the minus strand of JADMNL010000024.1, from coordinate 194,694,183 downwards.
ATGGGCAGCCCCTGGCAAAAGACTAGTAGAAGAGAGCTGATGACAACAGTGCCTCTGGTGATGACCCAATGTATTACAGTCATGGCCAAAATTATTGGTGCCCTTGCAGTTTTTTCTAACAATGCACCATTCCTTCCAGGAAATTGTTGAAATTAAAAATATTTTGGTATCTACATATGTATTTCTTTGGTTTGCAGTGGAATAAAACATAACAAGCAGAAAAATGTACTAAGTTTTAGCTTATTCCACACAGAAATCCTTAAATGGCCCGGACAAAATTATTGGCACCTTTTAGAAGTAGTTAGAAATAATTAGATTTCAAGTAGGTGATTCTCAGGTGCCTGCAATATAAAAATCACTCTTTCAACCAGTTTGAATAGAGAAAAGGACTCATTCTCCTGTTTTGTGTCACTGTGTGTACCGCAATGAGCATGGAGAAAAGAAAGACAGCCAGAGAACTGTCTGAGGAGGTCAGACAGAAGATTGTAGCCAAGCATGGACAATCTCAAGGCTACAAATCAACCTCCAGAGACCTTGATGTTCCTGTTTCCACCGTACGTAATGTTATCAGGATGTTTAAGGCCCATGGCACTGTAGCCAACCTCCCTGGATGTGGCTGCAAGAGAAAACTTGATCGAAGATTGCAGCGCAGGATTGTTCGAATGGTGGAGAAAGCACCTCGATCAACTGCCAAACAGATTCAATCTGACCTTCAGACACAAGGTACGACAGTTTCAACTTGCACCATCCGTCGCCAACTCAATGAAAGGGGGTTATATGGTAGGAGGCCCAGGAGGACCCCACTGCTGAGACAGAGACATAAGAAAGCCCGACTGAGGTTTGCCAAAACACACCTGAACAAGCCAAAATCCTTCTAGGAGAATGTCCTGTGGACAGATGAGACCAAATTAGGGCTTTTTGGTAAAGCACATCATCTCTATGTTCACAGAAAACAAAATGAAGCCTTCAAAGAAAAGAACACCTTCCTACAGTCAAACATGGAGGAGGTTCAGTGATGTTTTGGGGTTGCTGTGCTGCCTCTGGCACTGGGTGCCTTGAACGTGTGCATGGCATCATGAAATCTGGAGATTACCGGCCATTTTGGAGCACAATGTTGAACCCAGTGTCAGAAAGCTGGGTCTCCGTCAAAGGTCATGGGTCTTCCAGCAGGACAATGACCCCAAACACACTTCAAAAAGCACCCAGGAATGGTGCAAGACAAGACGCTGGACTGTTCTGAAGTGGCCAGCAATGAGTCCAGATCTAAATCCAATTGAAAACCTGTGGAGAGATCTGAAAACAGCAGTTGGGAGAAGGCACCCTTCAAATCTGGAAGAACCGGAGCAGTCTGCACAAGAAGAGTGGGCCAAACTGGCAGTAGAGAGGTTCAGGAAGCTCATCCATGGCTACAGGAAGCGGCTGATTGCAGTTATTTTGACCAAAGGCTGTGCTACCAAATATTAAGTCTAGGGTGTCAATAATTCTGTCAATGCCATTTCTTTTCATTTTCTGATTTAAAAGGATATATTAAATTCTGAATCAAAAACAAAGGTTCTGTAATATTAACAGAGAAATAAAGAATTGTGGAGACCAAATACTGTACTGTTAATTTCAACTTATGTTTAGAGGAATTGTGAGTTATTTGAAAAAGTGCAAGGGCGCCAATATTTTTGGCCAAGACTGTACCTGCCGCAAGATATTATCCCCGTGGAGGATCTACTGCTACAGGTGAGTAACCTGTTTTTCTAGGATCGTGGATATGCTTTTCTATCCACACTGTTTGGAAGACTCCTAGCAGTCCTACAGGAGTAGGGAGGCAAGGCGCACACCCCCACTTAGGGAACAGAGACTGAAGAACTGAGGCCCCAAAACCAGCATCCTGGGTGACTCTAGGTCGATGTGGTAATGGGAAATTAAAGTGTTTGCTGACTTTCAGGTAGCAGACCTGCAGATATCCTGGATAGGGACGTCCCTAGAAGAAGCTACTGACGCAGCAGTATGGCGGGTGGAATGAATTCTTATCCCTATGGGAGACTCCTTGCCCACAAACTGATAGAGATAAATGCAAGATATAATCCATCTGTCAAGCATCTGCTTAGCTGCAAGTCTGCCACGTGCAGCTTCAGCGTAGGTGATGAACCTCTCCCCGAACTTCAGCTGTATGCTCCTTGTAATAAGAGAGCACTCGTCTCAGGTCCAAAGTATGGAGCCAGTACTCGGCTTCCAAGGTGTAACTGGGATAAGTACACCGGAAGAGTCATCACCTGGTTCAGGTGAAACTCTGACACAACCTTTGGAAGGAACTTGGGGTTGGGGCACAGGACAACCTTGTCCCTGTGGAAGACCAGACAGGGAGACTCGACTGAGCGCGCCTATAGCTCCCCAGTCCTTCTGGCTGACGTGATGGCCACCAAGAAGGTGGTCTTCCATGACAGATGTGACATCTCACATTTGTGCATTGGTTCTAATGGCTTGCCCATTAGCTTTGCCAGTACCAGGAGTAGATTACAAGATGGTGGTGGTTCACACACTGATGGGGAAATATGGTCAAGGCCTTTAAAAGAAACGTCAGACCACCTTCTCCTGTGCCACTGTCTGTTGACTGGCCCTCACCCGGTAAGCAGAGGTGGTTACCAGGTGCACTTTAAGGGTCGTAGATCTAAGACCTCCTTTGGAAAGAGAGATCACAGGAAGTCGAGGATGCTAGCCACCGGACAGGACGAAGGGTCCAAGCCCTTGCCCTGACACCAAATGGAGAATCTCTTCCATTTGAAGGCATAGCACCTCTTGGTCGTCTCCTTCCTAGATGCCTCAACTACACTGAGTACATCACTGGAAAGATCCAAAGCCTGAAAGTCTAGCCACTCAGGAACCAGGCTGCCAGGTGCAGGGATTGAAGGTCCGGGTGGAATACCTTCCTCTGACTGATCGAAAGCAGGTCCGGGCGTGCTGGTAGACGCCTCAGGAGCCTGATGCTGAGGATGAGAAGATCTGGATACCAGAACTGGTGGGGCCAGTGTGGAGTGACCAGGATCACCTGTGCCTTATTCCTCCTGACCTTGAGCAGCACCTTGTGGATTAAGTTAAGTGGAGGAAAGGCACAGAAGAGGCCTGGGGTCTAAGGTCTCGAGAAGGCATTCCTGTTGCTTGAGCCCTGTGGGGTTGGCGGGTGGGCATGAAACAGCATCAGCTTTATGCTCTCCCTGAGGCAAACAGGTTCACCCAAGGGGTGCCCTACTAGGAAACAGGCTGTGTACTACCTCTGGATGGAGAGATCACTCGTGGGATGCTTGCTGCCCATACGGCTGAGGCATCCACCAACTGATTTGAGGCTCCTGCCATGTGAATGGCTAGCAGATCTGCCTCCAGTCAGCTCACCAGGGTCCAGATGCGAGCGCCCCTGCACAGAAGCTGGAGTGCGTGCCGCCCCTGTTGAGTAGTATATGGTCATGGTGTTACTGTCCGACTTAAAACCACCTGACCCCAAAGGAACAAAGCAAAGGTAGCCAGCGCCAGCCAAACTGCTTGGAGCGCCAGCAGGTTGATATGGCATCGGGATTCCTTGGGGGTCCAAAGCCTGTGGACTCTTGTGATGATACCCCAGCCCGTGAGAGGTGTGGTCGTTAGGACAACCGTCTGCACAGGGAGCACAAACGGGATCCCTCTCTGCAGATGTTCCAGGATGGTTCACCACTGGAGAGTCTCCCACATCTTCTGGGTTACAGTGACCAGCTGGTTGAAGTGAAACTAGACGCTGAGACCACTGGCTGGCCAGCTCCCATTAAAGTGCGCATATGCCTGGATATGCAAGGATGGCAGACAAGGTGAGTAGCACTGGTTGGAGACTTCAATATTCCAGGCGTGGACTGGAGCATCGCAGCAGCAGCATCAACTAGGACAGATTTATCCTGGACTCCTTCAGGGTGCCTTCCTCAAGCAACTGGTCATGGAACCAACTCAGCAGAAGGCAATACTGGACCTGTGCTCACAAACAGGGACAGTGTGATGGGGGTAACAGTGGGGAGCACCTGGGAAACAGTGACCACCAGTCATTGTGGTTTGAAATCACAGAAAGAGCAGAACCAAACCACACAAAACACGTATCCTGGATTTTAGGGGGCAGACTTTGGGAAAATGGGAGATACTTGAAAGAGGCATTAAGGGAATGGGACAGGAATCAGGGTTGAGGAACAGTGGGCAGTATTTAAAATGGGGATTACAAGAACAAGAATATGCATTAAGCAGGTTAGCAAGAGGAAAGAAGAGGAGACCATTATGGTTTTCCAAAGAGGTACAAAGAAAGTGAAAGCCAAAAGATTGCATTCAGGCAATACAAAGACACAGGCAGAAGGGGATAGGGAGAAGTACCAGGAGAAGCAAAGGGAGGCAGGAGGTCAGTAAGGGAAGCCAAAGCTCAGACAGAAGAACACATTGCAAAATCAGTGGGTAGAGGACCAAAACCTTTTACAGGTACATAAGTGAAAAAGAAAGACAAAGGGAGGGATAATGAGACTGAAGGGGAGGATGGGAGCCGCGTGGAGGATGACAACAGTAAAGCTGACATATTGAACAGGTATTTCTGCTCAGTCTTTACTGAGGAAGAGGAGGTAATGGGTCTGAAGGGAGTACAAGGGTGAGAATGGTGCAGAAATGGACACAAGTCCCTTTACACGAAAAGGTCCTGAAGGAACTGGAAGTAATAAGAGTTGAGAAAGCAATGGGGCCAGATGGGTGCACCCAGGGTCCTAAAGAACTAAGAGGTGGTGGCTGAACCTCTGGCTATCCTGTTTAGCCGATCACTGGAAACAGGGGAGGTACCCAAAGACTGGAGGACAGCAGATGTAGTCCCCTTATACAAAAGTCAGAACAAAGAGGAAGCAGGGAACTACAGACCAGTCAGCCTCACCTCGGTAGTGGGGAAGATCATGGAAGCACTACTGAAGGAGAGATTGGTGGAACATCTGGTTGTCAATGGACTACAGGACCCAAGGCAGCATGGTTTCACCAGGGGGAGGTCATGTCAGACCAACCTCATTGAATTTTTTGACTGGGTGACTAGGGAGGTGGATCAGGGGAGGGCAGTGGACATGGCCTATCTGGACTTCAGCAAGGCCTTTGACACTGTGCCACATAGAAGACTATTACACAAACTGGGGAATATGGGTGTGGGCAGGACAGTAGTGTGGTGGGTAGGTAACTGGCTGGGTGGCAGGACACAGGGGTGGTGGTAAATGGCTGTCACTCCACAGAGGAAGAGTGACCAGTGGGGTACCACAGGGATCAGTGCTGGGCCGGTCCTATTCAACATCTTCATCAGTGACATTGTGCAGGATCTAGAGGCAGAATTTCACTGTTAGCTGATGACACAAAGCTCTGTAACAGAGTAGACACACCAGAGGGTGTAGACAGAATGAGAAGCGACCTGCAGAAACTTGAAGAATGGTCAGGGTTTGGCAGTTGAAATTCAATGCAAAGAAGTGCAAGATAATGCATATGGAGCACAAAACCCTGGCACAATACATCAGTTGGGGGTGAGGATATAGCATGCACCAAGCAGGAAGGGATCTTGGGGTTGTCATCTCTGATGACCTCAAGGTGAGAAACAGTGTGACAAGGCAGCAGGTAAAGCAAATAGGATGCTGGGATGCATAGGCAGGGGCATCACCAGCAGGAAAAGGAGGTCATAATTCCACTATACAAGACACTAGTGAGGCCCCACCTGGAGTACAGTGTACAGTTCTGGAGACCATACCTACGTAAGGACATAGACAGGGTAGAGAAGGTTCAGAGGAGGGCAACAAAGATGGTGCATGGATTGCATCACAAGTCCTATGAAGACAGGTTGAAGGAACTGAACATGTACTCCCTGGAGGAGAGGAGGGAGAGGGATATGATAGAGACATACAAGTATCTTACAGGGAGGAACAGGGTGCAGGAAAACACTATTTTTAAGCGAAAAGATGTTCCAGGACTAGAGGGCATGGGATGAAGTTGGAGGGAGGACGATTCAGAGGAAACATGAGAAAGAATTTCTTCACAGAACGGGTGGTGGACAAGTGGAACACCCTGCCAGAGGAAGTGGTGGGGGCTGAAACAATCACAGGATTTAAGAATGCATGGGATAGACATAAAGGAATTCTAGAGGTCAGGGGTAAGGGGCAACAGACTTCTAGGAAAACAAACTGAACTAACAAGCTCAAATGGGCAGACTGGGTGGGCCATAGGCCCTTATCTACCGACACTGTCTATGTATCTATGTATGCCACTGGGCCCATCAGACCATGGAGGTGCAGGTAACCATGTAAACCAGAAGTTGCAGGAAGTCCAGGGCAGGGCACAATTGCCCAACCAGAAATGATTTGGCAAAGATAGAGAGAACCTCTGCCCTGTCCGCCGGGAGCCTGGGCTTGGCAAAGCAAGAGTTCAGCTCTGCCCCGATAAAGCACATCATCTGCGAAGGCACGAGTTCCGACTTGGCCTCATTGATCAAGAGGCCAAGTTTGAGGCAGGTTTGGTGGGTCAGATCCCTGGGCCTCTACCTCCAGTCTGGAGGGACCCCTATGAGCCAATCGTCGAGATAGGGGTAAACTCTGACCCCTCTACACTGAAGATGGGATGCCACCACTGCTATGCATTTAGTGAAGCCCCTGGAGGCTGATGACAGGCCGAACGGCATGGCTTGGAATTTGTAGAGGGTTCCTTCCACCCTAAAGCGGAGGAATCTTCGGTGAGATGGATGGATCGGGACGTGAAAGAATGCGTCCTGCAGAACCACATGTTCTGCTCCAGAGATGGTATGATCTGAAACAGAGTTACCATCCTGAAGGTGCGAGACCTGAGAAACTGATTCAGGCCGTGCAGATCTAGAATGAGGCACCAGCCCCCCCAGTCCGTTTTGGGGACCAGGAAGTACCTGGAAGCAGACCAGGCTTGACAGGGGATCCCCGACTCTGACCACTACCTCCTTGCAGAGGAGCTGGGCAATGTAGTCTCTGAGGCCAACTAAGTGTGGGTGAGAAACCTTCTGCTCCCATGAGGCGCAGGCTCGGTTTAGGTGGGTTCTGCTTGAATTCCAGAGGCAGTCCCTGGCTGACCACTTCAAGACTCACCTGTTCCTTGTGACAGTGGACCAAGCAGAAGAGGAAGTGGCAGAGCGCACCCCACAGGAGGACCCAGAGTGGGTGTGGCAGGCATGGGGCTGGCAAACCCCATCCTGTCACTGTGCAGGCTTGGAGGAAGAGGATCCAGCTGGGGATACTGGAGCCCTTCCCAATTGACTTCTGAGCTGCAGATCTCCTGACTTGGGCCAAGGGTACAAGACTGAGCCTGCTGCTGTTGCCCAGATTGGTACTGGGGCTGCTTGACCACAGCGTGCAGAAGGCGGAAAGGGTTTTCTTTTCTGTTTTGTAGACTCTTGAATTTCTTCTGGGTTGAGTAATGGAGTCCAAGGTGGCACTGGACTTCTTGATATACAAAGGTGACCTTCAACTCCTGGACCCGAACAAGTCAGTACACAGGAAAGACATCTGCCCATTTGTGCTGGTGTCTACCATGAGATTAAGACTCTCAGCCAGGCCCTGCGGCACAATGGCCGACAGTGGCAGCCACTGAGCAGACACAAAGTCCCCAAGATCCAGAGCCATTTGGAATTGTTGTTTAGCAACAGCCCAACTCTGGTCCTGGACCTGCTTGATCGTGGTCTGAAGGTTAGTGTGGGAGATGAGGAAGACCTCATCCAGACAGCCAAGAGGGCATGGGAGAAGTGTGCCATAATGACGGCTGAACTAATCGTCAAGAAACCAAGCGAGGAGGCAGCATAGTCCTTTCTGGGTGAATGGTCCAACTTCTTGGAGCGCTGTTCTGGAGGTCTATCAGTGTCCCCAGAGTTGCCTGAGTGCCAGTACACAGACTCGGGTCACCAGCCTCTCAGCTGAGGGGTGCTATGTGAGCCCCAAAGGAAAGCCGATAAGAAAAATTACTCACCTTAAGAGTTTCCTCTAATGGAGTCTTGCTGTATTCTGACATATGCAGTTAGGGTCCTGCCTTTCAACTGCCCGGAGAACAAAGAGTTAAACTTTCCATGGCCAGCATGGAATGTTCACCACGAGCTCGGTTGAAACCCCTGTCTGCTGCTGTTTAAACTGCAACCATCAGATCTTCACGAGCAAAGACTCACTAGATGTTCTGTGTGGAAACTGTAAAATTCTTACTAGCCAACTGGCAAATACATATATATAAAAGTTTTTGGTTTCAAAGGAAGATCAAGTCAGGAAACCCAAAACAAAACACATCAAAACACAACCTCTCACCCAAACCAAAAGAGGGTGTAAAAAGGACACCCTAGGGTGCCAACACTGCTCCTGCCCACCCACATCCCAAAATCTAGGTTCTGAGAGGGGAGGCGGGGGAGGTCAGAATACAGCAAGACTCCATTAGAAGAAACAACATTACTAAGGTGAGTAATTTTTTCTTCAAACAACATGAAGTCTTGCTGTATTCTGACATATGCAGACTAACAAGCAGTACCTCCATGGAGGAGGGACAGAACCTACTTTGGAAACAGGCTCTGAAGTACTGCTGTGCCAAACCGAGCATCACTCCTAGCCTGGATATCCAGAGAGTAATGCTTGGTGAAAGTATGGACTGTTTTCCAGGTGGCTGCTTGACAAATTTCTAAGAGAGGAATATCCTGGCAGCAGCCAGGGAAGCAGCTGTACCCTAGTGGAATGAGCCCTCAGGCCTGAGGGTGGAGTTCTACCAGTTTTCATAGCAGAATTGTATACAAGAAACAATCCACCTGGCAATAGATCTCTTAGTGGCAGGTTTGCCCTTACCAACTTCTCCATACGTAAGGAACAACTGGAGGGATTCAAACCTGTGACCCTTGGTACGCTCTATGTAGTAGCTAAGGGCTCTTTTAACATCCAAGCTGTGTAGCCTCCTCTCTCCCGAGGAGGAATGGTCAGTGAAGAAAACAGGGAGAGATATAGACTGGTTGAGGTGGAAATCTGAAACCACTTTAGGTAAGAACTTTCTGTAGTTCTAAGGACCACTTTATCTCTGTGGAAAGAGATGAAATCAAGATTCCACTGACAGGGCTTGCAATTCACTGATACGCCTGGCAGAAGTAATGGCTACCAAAACACAGTTTCCAAGTCAAGTACTTAAGCTCTGCTGAGGACAAAGGCTCAAAGGGAGGTTGCATAAGCTGAGCAATGCAAACATTAAGGTCCCAAGCAGGAGCAGGATCCCTAAAGGGGGATTGGTGTGAAGCAATCCCTTGAAAAACTTACAAAATACAGGATGGGATGATAGAGAGGAAGGCTTGCCTACTGACAAGAAAGCAGAAACAGCTGCCAAGTGTACTTTAAGGGTAGCTGGTCTGAGGCCTAGGCCATTAAGATGGACCATATAATCCAGAACCGTAGGCAATTCAGCAGAGTCTGGAGAAATATTCTTCTTAGAACACCAAATGCTGAATCTTTTCCATTTGGAGTTGTAAGTCTTCCTGGTGGAAGGCTTTTGAGAAGCCTTAAGGATATCCAGAACCCCTTGGGAAAGATGCAGATCTGCAAACTCTAACTCTTCAAGAGCCAGCCTTGAGATTGAGAGACTGAAGATTGGGGTACCAAATCCTCCCCTGAGAGGATGTCAACAGGTTGTAATTCCTGGGAAGAGACAGGGAAGGTGGACTGCTAGGGACGGCAACAAAGGATACCATAGCTGCCTGGCCCCAGTCTGGAGCAATCATAATCACTTTGCATGGTTGTGACCTTATCTTGACTAACACTTTGAACAGGAGAGAGGGCCGGAGGGTGGGGGGCATACAGAAAATACAGGCTACTCACCTGTAACAGGAGTTCTAGGGAATGGTATATGCTGTTCATCCAACTGTCTGGCAGGTATCCTTGCCGCTAAATCTTGCCAGAAGGTCTTCAAGCTGGCTCCTCCCACCCACCGGTGGCAAAACTCGGCTCGCCCCATGCGCCGAGATCTGGCCAGCTGGAAGCTCAGGTTGTGCGTCCGCCAGGGGTAGGTGGGAGGGTGCAGGGATGAACAACATATACCATTAGTAGAACTCCTGTTACAGGTGAGTAACCTGTATTTCTAGGAACATGGATATGTTGTCCATCCACACTTATTAACAGACTCCTAGCAGTTCTCCGGGAGGAAGGAGGCAAGCGCACACCCCCAATACTTACTTGGGAAATAAGGACTGAGAACTGCAGCCCCAAAACCAGCATCCAGTGACTCCAAGGTCGATGTGGTAATGGGTAATAAAGGTGTATGCTTGACTTCAGGTAGCAGCCTTGCAGATTTCCTGGATAGGGGCGTCCCTGGAAGCAGCCACCGATGCACAGTATAGCGGGTAGAATGAGTTCTTATCCTCTGGGGCTCCATGCCCGCCAACATAGCAGAGATCTATGCAGGAGGTGACCCACCTGCCTATCGAAATCCGCTTGGCTGCAGGTCTGCCAGGTGCGGCTTCAGCGAGGGTGACAAACAGCTGGCTGAACCTCTCCCTGACTTAAGCTGCATGCGCCTCCTTATAACAAGCGAGCGCCCTCCTAGGGTCCAGCGTATGGAGCCTATATTCGGCCTCCGAGGTGTGACTGGGGTAGAACACCGGCAGAGTCAACACCTGGTTAAGGTGAAACTCCAACACCACCTTCGGAAGGAATTTCGGGTGGGGAGCAGTACAACCTGTCCTGTGGAGAGACCAGGTAAAGAGACTCAATGCATAGGCCTGGGTTCTCCCATCCTTCAGGCTGGCGTGATAGTCACCAAGAGAAAAAATTACTCACCTTAGTAATTGCTTTTCTTCTCATGGAGTCTGCTATTTATAACAATAGCAGTCAGCCACTGCAGCTGAACTGCCCGGAGAGGAAGGAGTTAACTCCAGAGGATCTGAGTTCTACAGCCGAGGGCGCTGTGCCAAAGTCTATCTGGCCAGTTTCAAATGAAACTGTCAGATCTTTATAAGCTAACACTAAGCAACAAGTCTGTGTGGAAAGCTCTACACTAGCCAAGTGGCTACCTACTAGTAGGAATAACAACAATAAAACAACAATATAAACAGCAATAATAATAATAACAATGAATAATAGTATTATTAGTTTCTCCCCAACAAGCACTATTAGACCCCTTCCCCCAAGACTCAAGTCCAGGAAGGGGCCAACATAATAACCTAAACAGAAACCTAGTTCCCTAACCCAAAAGAAAGAGGTAAAGGGAAAACTACAATGGCATGACACAGTGCTTGCACTAATTTGCCACCCCTACCCAAGTAGAAGTTCTGAGAGGGGCAGGAGGAAGGGTGGTTATAATATAGCAAGACTCCATGAGAAGAAAAGCAATTACTAAGGTGAGTAATTTTTTCTTCAAACACCATGAAGTCTTGCTATATTATAACAATAGCAGATTACACAGCAGTACCTCCATGGAGGAGGGTCAGAACCTACTTAGGAAATAGGCTCTGAAGCACAGCTGTGCCAAACCGAGCATCTCTCCTGGACTGGACATCCAGGGAATAATGCTTGGTAAAGGTGTGAACTGTCTTCCAGGTAGCAGCTTGACAAATCTCCAGAATGGGATATCTCTAGCAGCCGCTAGAGATGCAGCTGTACCCCTGGTGGAGTGGGCCCTCAGTCCTGAGGGGGGTTCTCTACCTAGTTTTTGATAACAAAATTGGATACAAGAGACAATCCACCTTGCAATTGTCCTCTTAGTGGCAGGTTTCCCTTTGCCAACCTCGCCATAGGTAAGGAAGAGTTGGAGGGATTCGAACCTGTGACCCTTGGTGCGTTCCAAATAGTAGCTTAAGGCTCTTTTGACGTCCAAGCTGTGCAATCTCCTCTCACCTGAGGAAGAATGCTCAGTGAAAAATACTGGGAGAGAGATGGATTGGTTCAGGTGGAAATCTGAAACCACCTTAGGCAAAAACTTTCTATTAGTCCTGAGGACTACCTTATCTCTGTGGAAAGAAATAAAATCTTCTTCCACTGACAGGGCCTGTAATTCACTTATGCGTCTGGCAGAAGTGATAGCCACTAGGAAAACAGTTTTCCAAGTTAGATACTTGAGCTCTGCTGAGGACAGAGGCTCAAAGGGAGGTTGCATTAACTGAGCAATGCAAACATTCAGGTCCCAGGCAGGAGCTGGTTCCCGAAAAGGGGGGTTAGTATGAAGTAACCCTTTAAAAAACTTGGAAAACACAGGGTGAGAAGAAAGGGAGGCAGGCTTCCCTGCTGACACAAAAGCAGAGACAGCTGCCAGATGAACCTTCAAGGTAGCTGGCCTAAGGCCTAGGGAATTTAAATGGACCAAATAGTCCAGTAAAATGGGAAGATCAGCAGATTCTGGAATAATCTGCCTCTCAGAGCACCAGATGGAAAACCTCTTCCACTTAGAATTATAAGTGGCCCTAGTGGAAGGCTTCCTTGAAGCCTTTAAAATATCCAGGACACCTTGAGAAAGGTGTAAATCAGCAATTCTAACTCCTCAAGAGCCAGGCCTTGAGATGGAGGATTTGAGGTCGGATACCACACTCTCCCTGTGCACAGGCCAGCAAGTCGTGGACTCTGGGCAGGCTCAGGGCAGGTGGACTGTCAAGGACAGAAGCAGAGGGTACCAGGGCTGTCTGGCCCAATCTGGGCAATCAGAATCACTTTGCAGGGTTGAGATCTGATTTTCACTAGTACCCTGAAAAGAAGAGGAAAGGGGAAAGGCATACAGGAACTTCCTTTCCAGTCCAACAGAAAAGCGTCCAGGGGACTGAGCCCAGCACTGGAGGCCTGCAACAAAACAGAGGAAGTTGGTGGTTGTCTGGGGCTGCGAAAAGATCTATCTGAGGGGTGCCCCATCTGGCAAAGACAGACCCCAGCACCTGTGGATTCAGAGCCCATTCGTGATGGCCCTGAGAAATTCTGCTGAGGGCATCCGCCAGGACATTGTCCTTCCCTGGGAGGTGAACTGCTATCAGGGAGGTGTTCAGGAGTAAGCCAGAGACCACAACTTCATTGCTTCGTGCACAAGGCTGATGACCGAGTGCCCCTTGCTTGTTGATGTACCACATTGTTGTGGTGTTGTCTGTCCTGACTTGAACCACTTTGTTCTGGACAGAAACTGAAAACACCTGAAGAGCTAAAAAGACAGCTCTGAGTTCCAAAAGATTGATGTGGAGCAGAGATTCCTGAGGAGACCACACTCCCTGAGTGGACAGGTCGCCCAGTGAGCTCCCACCCTAACAGGGAGGCATCCGTGGTGAGGGTGAGGGAGGGAAATGGGAATGAAGGACCCCTTGTTTTAGATTGCTTTGATCCTGCCACCAGTGGAAGGCCAGGATCAGAGTTTGAGTCACTGGGACCAATTTGGAAGGGGTCCCTCCTTTGAGACCAATAGGCCCTCAAATGGAACTGAATGTCCTCATCTGGAATCTTGCTCCTTGCACTACAGCTGTGGAAGCAGCCATGTGCCCAGGAGTTGCAGAAAATGCCTTGCGTAGAGACCGCAGGGTAAAGGAGGATGCCAGGGCATGAGTCTGTCTACCCTTTCCGAGGGAAGAAATGCCCTGGCTAACTTTGTGTTCAATTCTGCACCTATGAAAGTTAGTACCTGAACTGGTTCCAGAACTGACTTTGGTAAATTCAGCAGGAATCCCAGGGAAGTGAGAAGCTGCTGGGTGACTTGCAAGTGGGATTTCACCTGATCTGAGACTGACCCACAATGAGCCAGTCGTCCAGGTAGGGAAACACAGCAACCCCTTGCCTTCTTAAATGAGCCACTACCACAGCTAGACATTTTGTGAATACCCTTGGCGCAGAGGTAAGGCCGAAGGGCATTGCCCTGAACTGGTAGTGGCCTGAGGGTAGTTCGAACCTGAGGTACTTTCGTGAGAAGGCCTGATCAGAACATGAAAATAGGCATCCTTGAGGTCCAGGAAGCTAGCCAGTCCCTGGCCTTAGGGAAGGCAATATCATTGCCAGAGTCAACATTTTGAACTTTGGTTTCAAAAGATGCTTGTTCAAGTACTTAAATCTAGAATGGGCCGCCATTCTCCTGTCTTTTTTGGGGTAAGAAAGTATCTTGAATATAGCCCCTTGCCCTGATGGCAAGGAGGGACCCTTTCCACTGCTTTGCAGTCCAGAAGAGAAGAAACCTCTGCTTCCAAAGCAAGGGCTTCTGAAGGATTTGCAGGTGGAAAATGTCTGGCTCTCATCTTTGGAAACTGTTTGAAGCTGAGAACCAGACCCTGGCCTATTACCTCCAGAACCCATCTGTCCGAAGTTAAGGACAGCCAGTTCTGGCTGAAATAAGCCAACCTGCCCCCCACTGGTACAGGAGAATCGGCCCTGGGCACCCCATCAGGGTGCCTGCTTGGCAGCAGCCTTAGGCTGAGGGAAGGGGGACGGTTTACTTGTGCCCGTCTACCCCTGCCTCTGAAGAAACCCTCTGTGCAAAGCAGAGGAGGCTTGAGATTGGTAAAAGGCCTGTGGAAAGGCCTGCCCCTACCTCTGGGAGCGTGCCTCTGTGGAGTGGCATGCTCTCCTTAGCCTGGGCACTTTTGTAGGTAGTTCTGTATTCATCCATCTTTTCATATAGTTTTCTGTTTGTTCCCCAAACAGAGAATTACCCACTACAGGAAAATCCATAGCCTTTGACTGAGTATCTTGGGACAGATTAGTGCATCTGAGCCATGCCAACTCACGGAAAGCTACAGAAGTGGCCATGACCCTAGAGGAAACATCATTAACATCAACAGCAGTATGAAATTGAACTTTAGAGGCTTCAATGCCATCAGCAGCCACCTGTTCCAACTCACTAGCCAGCTGGCCATGGGCCTGCTTGGCTAACTGCAATACTGTGTCCCATCTAGATTTCTGATATCTAGCCACAAAGCCATATAATTTGCCTGCCTGAGTCCCAAAGAAGCTGCCATATACTGTTTTTTCGCCATGGCATCAATCTTCCTGGAATCCTTATCAGGAGGATGTGAGGCCAGAGGAATATTACTTGTCACAGGCTGCAGCTTGTACCACACCTACATGACTACACTGCTCAGTGAGGAAGTCTGTATCAGAGCCTGACAAAGTATACCTTCTGTCCATTTTTTATCTACAGGAGGGACAGAATGAGGATTTTTAAAATCTTTGTTGTTTGCTTCCTAAATGACTTATGCAAAGGAATAGACAACCTCCTAGACTCTGGTATATCCATCATTTCTACATAATCAGGCTCCTCTTGCTCATCCACAGCCTCCTCTAAAGGAAGCTGGAGGGTTTCTGCAACCTTTTGTAAAACATAAATGAGAGAGGGACTCAGACAGAATAGGAGGAGATTCTAAAGGTCTGTCTGGAGAAATGTCCGTTCAATGGGCACGTCAGACCTCCCAGCCACATATAATGATCAAATTCCTCCTCCCCTCCTGTGGTTCATAAAATTCCTCAACATCATACTCCTGAACCACTGGACTGAGCAGAACCAACCTTTACCAACTGTTGGTGGTTCGCAGGTCCCTGAGACAGTGACTGGACAATCTGTATGGCTTTAGCTATCTCTGCAGCAGTTGGAGAGACAATTTTGGACTCCAGACCTACTGATTTCTTTGTCTTTTTACTGGGACTGGTTCCTCTGAACCAGCCTTCCTTTTGCCCGAGGAAGTCTCGCCCTGGTCAGAGGGCACTCCCTCTGGTCCAGTGGGTGCTGGACCGGGCTGGCCATCCGGGTCAGCGGACTTTTTGGCCTCTCGTTCCCTGAGCCGGCCCAATCTCTTTTCCAGGGTGGCTGCAGGGAAATTTTTACACACCTGGCAGTCTGACAGGAGGTGGTCAGCCCCCAGACAATAAACACAAGTGGTGTGTGGGTCAGCCTTGGCAAAGGCTTCCCCACAGACATCACAGTGTTGAAACCCAGTGGGCCCGGTTTTTCTTTTGGGTTTCTCAGACATAATGCCAGCCTAACCAAAAACTTGCCCTTTTGATGGCAGTGCCAGGCAAGACACCCTTATCGGTTCCTAACCGTGTCACGGGTATTTGAAAAAACCTATTTTAAAAGCAAGGTTTTTTTAGAACCGATAAGAACCGGGAACCGCACTCTAAAAGCCCAACCAACACTTTAAAACGTTAAATTAAGCAAACCGATCGGTTCAAAACCGAACCGATAATTGAATTTCCACACAGACTTTAAATTTTCTACTTACGGTTTACCAGATAGAGCTTTTAACCGAAATGCGGTAAAATAAATACTTTTTGCCGGTTCAAATGAACCGAAAATACTCGCTTGAACCGAGAAATGAACCGATGTGAAGGAGCTGTCTCGGGCGACTGTTCAGTGAAGCGGAAAAAAATCTGACAGTTTCATTTGAAACTGGCCAGATAAACTTTAGCAGGCGCCTCGCGCTGTAGAACCAATTCTCTGAATTAACTCCTTCCTCTCCGGGGCAGTTCAGCTGCAGTGGCCTACTATTGTTATAATAGCAAACTTCATGGTCATTGACGGTCTTCCACGACAGGTGAGAGAGATCACACCTGTGCATTGGTTGAATGGCTTGCCCATGAGCTTTGCCAGTACCAGCAGTAAATCCCACGGAGGTGGAGGTTCTGCACCGGAGGAAATGTGATCAAGGCCTTTGAAAAGCGCCAGACCACCTTCTCCTGCGCCACCGACTGCTCCCCGGCCCGCCCGGTAAGCAGAGATGGCTGCCAGGTGCACCTTTAGGGTCGTCGACCTAAGCCCTTGACTAGAAAGGGACCATAAATAGTCCAAAATGCTTGCCAAAGAACAGGAGGAAGGGTCCAAGCCCTTGCCCTGACACCAAATGGAAAATCTCTTCCATTTGAAGGCATAGCATTTCCTGGTCGACTCCTTACGGGACGCCTCAACAACATTGAGGACCTCGTCGGAAAGACCCAAGGCCTGGAACTCTAGCCGCTCAGGAACCAGGCCGTCAGGTGCAGGGATTGAAGGTCCGGATGGAACACCTTCCCCTGATTGACTGAGAGCAGGTCCGGGAGAGCTGGAAGCTGCCTCGGGAGCCTGGAGCTGAGGCTGAGGAGATCTGGGTACCAGAACTGGCGGGGCCAGTCTGGGGCTATCAGAATCACCTGCGCCTTGTCCCTCCTTGCCTTGAGAAGCACCTTGTGAATCAAGGGAAATGGGGGAAAGGCGTAAAAGAGGCCCAGGGTCCACAGCCTCGAGAAGGCATCCCCCTGCAGCGAG
This sequence comes from Neoceratodus forsteri, assembly GCA_016271365.2. Lineage (NCBI taxonomy): Eukaryota > Metazoa > Chordata > Ceratodontiformes > Ceratodontidae > Neoceratodus > Neoceratodus forsteri. Next base: position 194,676,966 of record JADMNL010000024.1, on the reverse strand, counting down.
CCCTGCTGAGGGGGGCGGGCATGAAACAGCCTCAGCTTCGCATTCTCCCTGGAGGCAAACAGGTCCACCTGAGGTGTGCCCCAGTGGGAGAACAGATCTTGTACTACCTCCGGCAGGAGAGACCACTCGTGAGATGCAGCCCCTATCCGGCTCAGGGCATCGGCCAGGGTGTTGGAGGCTCCTGCCACATGAATGGCTAGGAGATCCGCCTCCAGGCTGCGCACGAGTGACCAAATGCGGAGAGCTTCCTTGCATAGAAGCATGGAGCGCGTCCCGCCCTGGCGGTTCAGGTAGTACATGGTCGTGGTATTGTCCGTCTGGACTCGGACCACTTGACCCCGGAGAAACGGAGCAAAGGCGGTGAGAGCTAGGCGGACCGCTCGGAGCTCCAGCAGGTTGATGTGGCATCGGGACTCCCTCGGGGACCAGAGGCCGTGCACTCGGTGTTCCCCCAGATGGGCACCCCAACCCATCAGAGAGGCATCGGTCGATAGAGAGACCGTCGGCTCGGGGCGGACAAACGGGATGCCCTCCTGCAGATGAGATGGAACGGTCCACCACTGGAGAGCGTTCCACATCTCCTGGGTCACTATCACTAGCTGGTCCAATGGATCGCAGCGTTGTGACCACTGGCTGGCCAGTCCCCACTGAAGGGGCGCATGTGCCAGCGTGCCCAACGGACCACGCTGGTACAGGCCGCCATGAGACCCAGGAGGCGCAGGAAGTCCCGGGCAGGGCGCGATTGCCCAACCAGAAATGATTGGGCAAAGGAGGTAAGAACCTCGGCCCTGTCCGCCGGGAGCCGTGCTCTGGCTCGAAGAGAGTCGAGCTCTGCCCCGATGAACAGGATCACCTGCTTCGGCTCGAGTTCCGACTTGGCCTCGTTGATGAGAAGGCCGACTTGAGAGCAAACCTGGAGGGCCAGATCTCTGGACCGCTCCACCTCCTGTCTGGAGGGGGCTGCTATCAGCCAATCGTCCAGGTAAGGGTACACCCGGACCCCTCGGCGCCGCAGGAATGCTGTCACCACTGCCATGCATTTGGTGAAGACCCTGGGAGCTGGAGATAAGCCCCCCCTCAGCAGGGCTCACTGCAGAGGATGCCTTCCGAGGGCTCTGGACCCCGGCCTCTTTTATGCCCCTTTCCCCCATTTCCCTTGATTCACAAGGTGCTTACTCCAAGGCAAGGAGGGACAAAGGCGCAGGAAGGTCCTGATGGCCCCAGACTGGCCCCGCCACATGGTACCAGATCTCCTCAGCCTCAGCTCCAGGCTCGAGGCGGCTTCCAGCTCTCCGGACCTGCTCTCAGTCAGTCAGGGAAGGTGTTCCATCCGGACCTTCAATCCCTGCACCCATAACAGCCTGGTTCCTGGAGGCTATAGTTCCAGGCCTTGGGTCTTTCCGACGAGGTCCTCAATGTTGCTGGGGCGTCCCGTAAGGAGTCGACCAGAAAATGCTACGCCTTCAAATGGAAGAGATTTTCCATTTGGTGTCGGGGCAAGGGCTTGGACCCTTCCTCCTGTTCTGTGGCAAGCATTTTGGACTATTTATGGTCCCTTTCTAGTCAAAGGCTTAGGTCAACGACCCTAAAGGTGCACCTGGCAGCCATCTCTGCTTACAGGCACCCGGGCAGGAGCAGTCTTTGGCGCAAGATAAGGTGGTCAGGCGCTTTTTCAAAGGCCTTGATCACATTTCCCCTCCGGTGCGAGAACCTCCACCTCCGTGGGATTTACTGCTGGTACTGGCAAAGCTCATGGGCAAGCCATTCGAACCAATGCACAGGTGTGATCTCTCTCACCTGTCGTGGAAGACCGCCTTCAAACACCATGAAGTCTTGCTATATTATAACAATAGCAGTCAGCCACTGCAGCTGAACTGCCCCGGAGAGGAAGGAGTTAACTCCAGAGGAACTGGAGTTCTACAGCGCGAGGGCGCTGTGCCAAAGCTCTATCTGGCCAGTTTCAAATGAAACTGTCAGATTCTTTACTCCGCTCCACTGAACAGTCGCTCCGGAGATCAGCTCCTTCAGCTCGGTTCATTCTCGGTTGAAGCGAGTATTTTCAGTTCATTTGAACCAAAAAAATATTTATTTTACCGCATTTCGGTTAAAAGCTCTATCTAGTAAACCGTAAGTACAAATTTAAAGTCTGTGTGGAAATTCAATTATCGGTTCGGTTTTTAACCAATCGGTTTGCTGATTTTAACGTTTGAGAGTGTTTGGTTAGGCTTTTAGAGTGCGGTTCCCAGTTCTTTCGGTTCTAAAAAACCTTGGTTTTTAAATAGGTTTTTCAAATACCCATTAACACGGTTAGGAACCGATAAAGTGTCTTCCTCGCACTGCCATCAAAAGGCAGAAGTTTTTTGGATAGGCTGGCATTATGTCTAGAAACCCAAAAGAAAAACCGGGCCCACTGGGTTTCAACACTATGATGTCTGTGGGGAAGCCTTTGCCAAGGCTGACCCACACACCACTCGTGTCTATTGTCTGGGGGCTGACCACCTCCTGTCAGACTGCCAGATGTGTAAAAATAACCCTGCAGCCACCCTGGAAAAGAGATTGGGCCGGCTCAGGGAACGAGAGGCCAAAAAGTCCGCTGACCCGGATGGCCAGCCCAGTCCAGCACCCACTGGACCAGAGGGAGTGCCCTCTGACCAGGGCGAGACTTCCTCGGGCAAAAGAAAGGCTGGTTCAGATGAACCAGTCCCAGTTAAAAAGACAAAGAAATCAGTAGGTTTGGAGTCCAAAATTGTCTCTCCAACTGCTGCAGAGATAGCTAAAGCCATTCAGATTGTCCAGTCACTGTCTCAGGGACCTGTCAAACCACCAACAGTTGGTAAAAGGTTAGTTAGTTCCAGTTCCAGTGGTTCAGGAGTATGATGTTGAGGAATTTTATGAACCATAGGAGGGAGGAGGAATTTGATCAATATATGTGTGGCTGGGAGGGTCTGGACGTGCCCATTGAGACCGGACATTTCTCCAGACAGACCTTTAGAATCTCCTCCTATTCTGTCTGAGTCCTTCTCTTTTTATGTTTTACAAAAAGGTTGCAGAAACCCTCCAGCTTCCTTTAGAGGAGGCTGTGGATGAGCAAGAGGAGCCTGATTATGTAGAAATGATGGATATACCAGAGTCTAGGAGGTTGTCTGTTCCTTTGCATAAGTCATTTAGGAAGCAAAACAACAAAGATTTTAAAATCCTCATTCTGTCCCTCCTGTAGATAAAAAATGGACAGAAGGTATACTTTGTCAGGCTCTGATACAGACTTCCTCACTGAACAATTGTAGTCATGTAGGTGTGGTACAAGCTGCAGCCTGTGACAAGCTAATATTCCCCTGGCCTCACATCCTCCTGATAAGGATTCCAAGAAGATTGATGCCATGGCGAAAAAACAGTATATGGCAGCTTCTTTGGGACTCAGGCAGGCAAATTATGGCTTATGTAGCTAGATATCAGAAATCTAGATGGGACACAATATTGCAGTTAGCCAAGCAGGCCCATGGCCAGCTGGCTAGTGAGTTGGAACAGGTGGCTGCTGATGGCATCTGAAGCCTCTAAAGTTCAATTTCATACTGCTGTTGATGTTAATGATGTCTCCTCTAGGGTCATGGCCACTTCTGTAGCTTTCCGTAGGTTGGCATGGTTCAGATGCACTAATCTGTCCCAGGATACTCAGTCAAAGGCTATGGATTTTCCTGTAGTGGGAAATTCTCTGTTTGGGGAACAAACAGAAAACTATATGAAAAAGATGGATGAGTACAGAACTACCTACAAAAGTGCCCAGGCTAAGGAGAGACATGCCACTCCACAAAGGCACGCTCCCAGAGGTAGGAGCAGGCCTTTCCACAAGCCTTTTACCAATTTCAAGCCTCCTCTGCTTTTGCGCAGAGGGTTTCTTCAGAGGCAAGGTAGGACGAGGCACAAGTAAACCGTCCCCCTCCCCTCAGCCTAAGGCTGCTGCCAAGCAGGCACCCTGATGGGGGCCCAGGGCCGATTCTCCTGTACCAGTGGGGGGCAGGTTGGCTTATTTCAGCCAGAACTGGCTGTCCTTAACTTCGGACAGATGGGTTCTGGAGGTAATAAGCCAGGGTCTGATTCTCAGCTTCAAACAGTTTCCAAAGATAGAGAGCCAGGCATTTTCCACCTGCAAATCCTTCAGAAGCCCTTGCTTTGGAAGCAGAGGTTTCTTCTCTTCTGGACTGCAAAGCAGTGGAAAGGGTCCCTCCTTGCCATCAGGGCAAGGGGCTATATTCAAGATACTTTCTTACCCAAAAGACAGGAGAATGGCGGCCCATTCTAGATTTAAGAGTACCTGAACAAGCATCTTTTAAACCAAAGTTCAAAATGTTGACTCTGGCAATGATATTGCCTTCTCTAAGGCCAGGGGACTGGCTAGCTTCCCTGGACCTCCAGGATGCCTATTTTCATGTTCTGATCAGGCCTTCTCACGAAAGTACCTCAGGTTCAAACTGCCCTCAGGCCACTACCAGTTCAGGGCAATGCCTTTCGGCCTTACCTCTCGCCAAGGGTATTCACAAAATGTCTAGCTGTGGTAGTGGCTCACTTAAGAAGGCAAAGGGGTTGCTGTGTTTCCCTACCTGGACTGACTGGCTCATTGTGGGTCAGTCTCCAGATCAGAGTGAAATCCCACTTGCAAGTCACCCAGCAGCTTCTCACTTCCCTGGGATTCCTGCTAAATTTACCAAAGTCAGTTCTAGAACCAGTTCAGGTCCTAACTTTCATAGGTGCAGAATTGAACACAAAGCTAGCCAGGGCATTTTCTTCCCTCGGAAAGGGTAGACAGACTCATTGCCCTGGCACCCTCCTTTACCCTGCAGTCTCTAGACCAGCAAGGCATTTTCTGCAACTCCTAGGGCACATGGCTGCTTCCACAGCTGTCGTGCAAGGAGCAAGATTCAGATGAGGACATTCCAGTTCCATTTGAGGGCCTATTGGTCTCAAAGGAAGGACCCCTTCCAAATTGGTCCCAGTGACTCAAACTCTGATCCTGGCCCTCCACTGGTGGCAGGACCAAGCAATCTAAAACAAGGGGTTCCTTCATTCCCATTTCCACTCCCTCACCCTCACCACGGATGCCTCCCTGTTAGGGTGGGGAGCTCACTAAGCGACCTGTCCACTCAGGGAGTGTAGTCTCCTCAGGAATCTCTGCTCCACATCAATCTTTTGGAACTCAGCGCTGTCTTTTTAGCTCTTCAGGTATTTTCAGTTTCTGTCCAGAACAAAGTGGTTCAAGTCAGAACAGACAACACCACCACAATGTGGTACATCCAACAAGCAAGGGGGCACTCGGTCATCAGCCTTCTGCACGAAGCAATGAAGTTGTGGTCTCTGGTCTACTCCCTAGACACCTCCCTGATAGCAGTTCACCTCCCAGGGAAGGACAATGTCCTGGCGGATGCCCTCAGCAGAATTTCTCAGGGCCATCACGAATGGGCTCTGAATCCACAGAGTGCTGGGGTCTGTCTTTTGCCAGATGGGCACCCCTCAAATAGATCTTTGCAGCCCCAGACAACCACCAACTTCCTCTATTTTGTTGCAGGCCTCCAGTGCTGGGCTCAGTCCCCCTGGACGCCTTTCTGTTGGACTGGAAAGGGAAGTTCCTGTATGCCTTTCCCCCCTTTCCTCTTCTTCTCAGGGTACTAGTGAAAATCAGATCTCAACCCTGCAAAGTGATTCTGATTGCCCCAGATTGGGCCAGACAGCCCTGGTACCCTCTGCTTCTGTCCTTGACAGTCCACCCTGCCCTGAGCCTGCCCAGAGTCCACGACTTGCTGGCCTGTGCACAGGGGAGTGTAGTATCCGGACCTCAAATCCCTCCATCTCAAGGCCTGGCTCTTGAGGAGTTAGAATTGCTGATTTACACCTTTCTCAAGGTGTCCTGGATATTTAAAGGCTTCAAGGAAGCCTTCCACTAAACCACTTACAATTCTAAGTGGAAGAGGTTTCCATCTGGTGCTCTGAGAGGCAGATTATTCCAGAATCCGCTGATCTTCCCATTTTATTGGACTATTTGGTCCATTTAAATTCCTAGGCCTTAGGCCAGCTACCTTGAAAGGTTCATCTGGCAGCTGTCTCTGCTTTTGTGTCAGCAGGAGCCTGCCTCCCTTTCTTCTCACCCTGTGTTTTCCAAGTTTTTAAAGGGTTGCTTCATCTACCCCCCTTTTCGGGAACCAGCTCCTGCCTGGGACCTGAATGTTTGCATTGCTCAGTTAATGCAACCTCCCTTTGAGCCTCTGTCCTCAGCAGAGCTCAAGTATCTAACTTGGAAAACTGTTTTCCTAGTGGCTATCACTTCTGCCAGACTCATAAGTGAATTACAGGCCCTGTCAGTGGAAGAAGATTTTATTTCTTTCCACAGAAATAAGGTAGTCCTCAGGACTAATAGAAAGTTTTTGCCTAAGGTGGTTTCAGATTTCCACCTGAACCAATCCATCTCTCTCCCAGTATTTTTCACTGAGCATTCTTCCTCAGGTGGCCGGAGACTGCACAGCTTGGGCCGTCAAAAGAGCCTTAAGCTACTATTTTGGAACGCACCAAGGTCACAGGTTCGAATCCCTCCAACTCTTCCTTACTTATGGCGAGGTTGGCAAGGGGAAACCTGCCACTAAGAGGACAATTGCAAGGTGGATTGTCTCTTGTATCCAATTTTGTTAGCAAAAGCTAGGTAGAGAACCCCCCTCAGGACTGAGGGCCCACTCCACCAGGGGTACAGCTGCGTCTCTAGCGGCTGCTAGAGACATTCCCATTCTGGAAATTTGTCAAGCTGCTACCTGGAAGACAGTTCACACTTTTACCAAGCATTATTCCCTGGATGTCCAGTCCAGGAGATGCTCTGCAGTTTGAGTACAGCTGTGCTTCAGAGCCTATTTCCTAAGTAGGTCCTGACCCTCCTCCATGGAGGTACTGCTGTGTAATCTGCTATTGTTATAATATAGCGAGACTTCATGGTGTTTGAAGAAAAATTACTCACCTTAGTAATTGCTTTTCTTCTCATGGAGTCTTGCTATGTTCTTCCTCCCTCCCTCTGCCCCTCTCAGAACTTCTACTTGGGTAGGGGTGGCAAATTAGTGCAAGCACTGTGTCATGCCATTGTAGTTTTTCCTTTACCCTCTTTCTTTTAGGGTTAGGGAACTAGGTTGTTCGTTTAGGTAATATATTGGCCCCCTTCCTGGACTTGAGTCTTTGGGGAAGGGGGGGTCCTAATGGTGCTTGTCAAGGGGGGAAAACTAATAATAATAATACCATTATTCATTGTTATTATGGTTATTGGTGTTTCTATTGTTGTTATTACTACTAGTAGGTAGCCATTTGGCTAGTGTAGAGCTTTCCACACAGACTTGTTGCTTAGTGTTAGCTTAGTAAAGATCTGACAGTTTCATTTGAAACTGGCCAGATAGAGCTTTGGCACAGCGCCCTCGCGCTGTAGAACTCCAGATCCTCTGGAGTTAACTCCTTCCTCTCCGGGGCAGTTCAGCTGCAGTGGCTGACTGCTATTGTTATAATATAGCAAGACTCCATGAGAAGAAAAGCAATTACTAAGGTGAGTAATTTTTTCTTCTTGGTGACTATCACGTCAGCCTGAAGGATGGGAGAACTCCAGGCGCTATGCATTGAGTCTCTTTACCTGGTCTTCCACAGGGACAAGGTTGTACTGCGCCCCCACCCGAAATTCCTTCCGAAGGTGGTGTCGGAGTTTCACCTTAACCAGGTGTTGACTCTGCCGGTGTTCTACCCCAATCACACCTCGGAGGCCGAATATAGGCTCCATACTTTGGACCCTAGGAGGGCGCTCGCTTATTATAAGGAGCGCACGGCTTAAATTCGGGGAGAGGTTCGCCAGCTGTTTGTCACCTACGCTGAAGCCGCACCTGGCAGACCTGCAGCCAAGCGGACGATAAGCAGGTGGGTCACCTCCTGCATAGATCTCTGCTACAAGTTGGCGGGCATGGAGCCTCCCAGAGGATAAGAACTCATTCTACCGTCATACTGCTGCATCGGTGGCTGCTTCCAGGGGCGTCCCTATCCAGGAAATCGCAAGGCTGCTACCTGGAAGTCAGCATACACCTTTATTACCCATTACCACATCGACCTTGAGTCACGCCGGGATGCTGGTTTTGGGGCCTCGGTTCTCCAGTCCTTATTTCCCAAGTAAGTATTGGGGGTGTGAGCCTTGCCTCCTTCCTCCCGGAGAACTGCTAGGAGTCTGCCAATAAGTGTGGATGGACAACATATCCATGTCCCTAGAAATACAGGTTACTCACCTGTAACAGGAGTTCTACTAATGGTATATGTTGTTCATCCACACGACCCACCCGACCTCCCCGGCTTCGACGCACAACCTGAGCTTCCAGCGGGCCAGATCTGGCGTCATGGGGCGGAGCCGAGAGTTTTGCCACCCGGGTGGGTGGGAGGAGCCAGCTTGAAGACCTTCTGGCAAGATTTAAAACGGCAAGGATACCTGCCAGACAGTGTGGATGAACAACATATACCATTCCTAGAACTCCTGTTACAGGTGAGTAGCCTGTATTTTCTGTATGCTCCCCCCACCCTCCGTCCCTCTCCTGTTCAAAGTGTTAGTCAAGATAAGGTCACAACCATGCAAAGTGATTATGATTGCTCCAGACTGGGCCAGGCAGCCATGGTATCCCTTGTTGCCGTCCCTAGCAGTCCATCTTCCCCTGTCTCTTCCCAAGAATTACAACCTGTTGACATCCTCTCAGGGGAGGATTTGGTACCCGAATCTTCAGTCTCTCAATCTCAAGGTTTGACTCTTGAAGAGTTAGAGTTTGCAGATCTGCATCTTTCCCAAGGGGTTCTGTATATCCTTAAGGCATCTCAAAAGCCTTCCACCAGGAAGACTTACAACTCCAAATGGAAAAGATTCAGCATTTGGTGTTCTAAGAAGAATATTTCTCCAGACTCTGCTGAATTGCCTACGGTTCTGGATTATATGGTCCATCTTAATGGCCTAGGCCTCAGACCAGCTACCCTTAAAGTACACTTGGCAGCTGTTTCTGCTTTCTTGTCAGTAGGCAAGCCTTCCTCTCTATCATCCCATCCTGTATTTGTAAGTTTTTCAAGGGATTGCTTCACACCAGTCCCCCCTTTAGGGATCTTACTCCTGCTTGGGACCTTAATGTTTACATTGCTCAGCTTATGCAACCTCCCTTTGAGCCTTTGTCCTCAGCAGAGCTTAAGTACTTGACTTGGAAAACTTTGTTTTTGGTGGCCATTACTTCTGCAAGACGTATCAGTGAATTGCAAGCCCTGTCAGTGGAATCTTGACTTCATCTCTTTACACAGAGATAAAGTGGTCCTTAGAACTAACAAAGTTCTTACCTAAAGTGGTTTCAGATTTCCACCTCAACCAGTCTCTGTCTCTCCCCGTTTTCTTCACTGACCATTCCTCCTCGGAAGAGAGGAGATACACAGCTTGGACGTTAAAAGAGCCCTTAGCTACCACATAGAGCATACCAAGGGTCACTGGTTTGAATCCCTCCAGTTGTTCCTTACATATTGAGAAGTTGGTAAGGGCAAACCTGCCACTAAGAGATCTATTGCCAGGTGGATTGTTTCTTGTATAAAATTCTGCTATGAAAAACTGGGTAGAACTCCACCCTCAGGCCGAGGGCTCATTCCACTAGAGGTACAGCTGCTTCCCTGGCTGCTGCCAGGGATATTCCTCTCTTAGAAATTTGTCAAGCAGCCACCTGGAAAACAGTCCATACTTTCACCAAGCATTACTCTCTGGATATCTAGACTAGGAGTGATGCTCAGTTTGCCACAGCAGTACTTCAGAGGTTGTTTCTAAAGTAGGTTCTGTCTCTCCTCCATGGAGGTACTGCTTGGTAGTCTGCATATGTCAGAATACAGCAAGACTTCATGTTTTTTGAAGAAAAAATTACTCAGCTTAGTAATGTTGTTTCTTCTAATGGAGTCTTGCTGTATTCTGACCTCCCCCCGCCTACCCTCTCAGAACCTAGATTTTGGGATGTGGGTGGGCAGGAGTAGTGTTGGCACCCTAGGGGTGTTCTTTTTACACCCTCCTTTTGGTTTGGGTGAGAGGTTGTGTTTTAGATGTGTTTTGTTTGGGGGTTTCCTGACTTGAATCTTCCTTTGAAACCAAAAAACTTTTATATATATGTATTTTGTCAGTTGGCTAGTAAGAATTTTACATTTTCCACACAGAACATCTAGTGAGTCTTTGCTCGTAAAGATCTGATGGTTGCAGTTTAAACAGCAGCAGACAGTGGCTTCAACCGAGCTCGTGGTGAACATTCCATGCTGGTCATGGAAAGTTTAACTCTTTGTTCTCCGGGGAAGTTGAAAGGCAGGACCTAACTGCATATGTCAGAATACAGCAAGACTCCATTAGAGGAAACTCTTAAGGTGAGTAATTTTTTCTTATCGGCTTTCCTTTGGGGCTCACACAGCACCCCCTCAGCTGAGAGGCTGGTGACCGAGTCTGTGTACTGGCACTCAGGCAACTCTGGGGACACTGATAGACCTCCAGACAAAGCGTCCAAGAAGTTGGACCATTCGACCAGAAAGGACTATGCTGCCTCCTCGCTTGGTTTCTGACAAGCGAGTTCAGCCGTCATTATGGCACACTTCTCCCATGCCCTCTTGGCTGTCTGGATGAGGTGCTTCCTCATCTCCCCACGAACCTTCAGACCACGATCAAGCAGGTCCAGGACCAGAGTTGGGCTGTTGCTAAACAACAATTCCAAATGGCTCTGGATCTTGGGGATTCTTGTGCCCGTTCAGTGGCTGCCACTGTCGTCATGTGCCGCAGGGCCTGGCTGAGAGTCTTAATCTTCATGGTAGACACCAGCACAAATGGGCAGATGTTCCTTTCCTGTGTACTGACTTGTTCGGTCCAGGAGTTGAAGGTCACCTCTTGCATATCAAGAAGTCCAGTGCCACCTTGGACTCCATTACTTCAACCCAGAAGAAATCTCAAGAGTCTACAAAACAGAAAAGAAAACCCTTTCGGCCTTCTGCCGCTGTGGTCAAGCAGCCCCAGTACCAATCTGGGCAACAGCAGCAGGCTCAGTCTTGTACCCTTGGCCCAAGTCAGGAGATTCGGCAGCTCGTAAGCCAATTGGGAAGGGCTCCAGCGATCCCCCCCACTGGATCCTCTTCCTCCAAGCCTGCACAGTGACAGGATGGGGTTTGCCAGCCCCATGCTCGTCACACCCACTCTGGGTCCTCCTGTGGGGGGGCCGGCTCTGCCACTTCCTTTCTGCTTGGTCCACTGTCACAAGGAACAGGTGAGTCTTGGAAGTGGTCAGCCAGGGACTGCCTCTGGAATTCAAGCAGAACCCACCAAACCGAGCCTGCGCCCCATGGGAGCAGAAGGTTTCCACCCACACTTAGTTGGCTCTCAGAGACTACATTGCCCAGCTCCTCTGCAAGGAGGTAGTGGTCAGAGTCGCGGATCCCCCTGTCAAGCCTGGGTTCGTTTCCAGGTACTTCCTGGTCCCCAAAACGGACTGGGGGGGCTGGTGCCTCATTCTAGATCTGCACGGCCTGAATCAGTTTCTCAGGTCTCGCACCTTCAGGATGGTAACTCTGTTTCAGATCATACCATCTCTGGAGCAGAACATGTGGTTCTGCAGGACGCATTCTTTCACGTCCCGATCCATCCATCTCACCGAAGATTCCTCCGCTTTAGGGTGGAAGGAACCCTCTACAAATTCCAAGCCATGCCGTTCGGCCTGTCATCAGCCTCCAGGGGCTTCACTAAATGCATAGCAGTGGTGGCATCCCATCTTCAGTGTAGAGGGGTCAGAGTTTACCCCTATCTCGACGATTGGCTCATAGGGGTCCCTCAGACTGGAGTGGAGGCCCAGGGATCTGACCCACCAAACCTGCCTCCAAACTTGGCCTCTTGATCAATGAGGCCAAGTCAGAACTCGTGCCTTCGCAGATGATGTGCTTTATCGGGGCAGAGCTGAACTCTTGCTTTGCCAAGCCCAGGCTCCCGGCGGACAGGGCAGAGGTTCTCTCTATCTTTGCCAAATCATTTCTGGTTGGGCAATTGTGCCCTGCCCTGGACTTCCTGCAACTTCTGGTTTACATGGTTACCTGCACCTCCATGGTCTGATGGGCCCAGTGGCATACATAGATACATAGACAGTGTCGGTAGATAAGGGCCTATGGCCCACCCAGTCTGCCCATTTGAGCTTGTTAGTTCAGTTTGTTTTCCTAGAAGTCTGTTGCCCCTTACCCCTGACCTCTAGAATTCCTTTATGTCTATCCCATGCATTCTTAAATCCTGTGATTGTTTCAGCCCCCACCACTTCCTCTGGCAGGGTGTTCCACTTGTCCACCACCCGTTCTGTGAAGAAATTCTTTCTCATGTTTCCTCTGAATCGTCCTCCCTCCAACTTCATCCCATGCCCTCTAGTCCTGGAACATCTTTTTCGCTTAAAAATAGTGTTTTCCTGCACCCTGTTCTTCCCTGTAAGATACTTGTATGTCTCTATCTTATCCCCTTTCTCCCTCCTCTCCTCCAGGGAGTACATGTTCAGTTCCTTCAACCTGTCTTCATAGGACTTGTGATGCAATCCATGCATCATCTTTGTTGCCCTCCTTTGAACCTTCTCTACCCTGTCTATGTCCTTACGTAGGTATGGTCTCCAGAACTGTACACTGTACTCCAGGTGGGGCCCCTCACTAGTGTCTTGTATAGTGGAATTATGACCTCCTTTTCCTGCTGGTGATGCCCCTGCCTATGCATTCCCAGCATCCTACTTCTGCTTACCTGCTGCCTTGTCACACTGTTTCCCTACCTTGGGGTCATCAGAGATGACAACCCCAAGATCCTTTCCTGCTTGGTGCATGCTATATCCTCACCCCCAACTGATGTATTGTACCCAGGGTTTTGTGCTCCATATGCATTATCTTGCACTTCTTTGCATTGAATTTCAACTGCCAAACCCTGACCGTTCTTCAAGTTTCTGCAGGTCGCTTCTCATTCTGTCTACACCCTCTGGTGTGTCTACTCTGTTACAGAGCTTTGTGTCATCAGCAACAGTGAAATTCTGCCTTCTAGATCCTGCACAATGTCACTGATGAAGATGTTGAATAGGACCGGCCCAGCAGTGATCCCTGTGGTACCCCACTGGTCACTCTTCCTCTGTGGAGTGACAGCCATTTACCACCACGCTCTGTGTCCTGCCACCCAGCCAGTTACCTACCCACCCACTGCTCCTGCCCACACCCATATTCCCCAGTTTGTGTAATAGTCTTCTGTGTGGCACAGTGTCAAAGGCCTTGCTGAAGTCCAGATAGGCCATGTCCACTGCCCTCCCTGATCCACCTCCTAGTCACCCAGTCAAAAAATTCAACGAGGTTGGTCTGACATGACCTCCCCCTGGTGAAACCATGCTGCCTTGGGTCCTGTAGTCCATTGATAACCAGATGTTCCGCCAATCTCTCCTTCAGTAGTGCTTCCATGATCTTCCCCACTACCGAGGTGAGGCTGACTGGTCTGTAGTTCCCTGCTTCCTCTTTGTTCTGACTTTTGTATAAGGGGACTACATCTGCTGTCCTCCAGTCTTTGGGTACCTCCCCTGTTTCCAGTGATCGGCTAAACAGGATAGCCAGAGGTTCAACCACCACCTCTCTTAGTTCTTTAAGGACCCTGGGGTGCACCCCGTCTGGCCCCATTGCTTTCTCAACTCTTATTACTTCCAGTTCCTTCAGGACCCTTTCTCGTGTAAATGGACTTGTGTCCATTTCTGCACCATTCTCACCCCTTGTACTCCCTTCAGACCCATTACCCTCCTCTTCCTCAGTAAAGACTGAGCAGAAATACCTGTTCAATATGTCAGCTTTACTGTTGTCATCCTCCACGCGGCTCCCATCCTCCCCCTTCAGTCTCATTATCCCTCCCTTTGTCTTTCTTTTTTCGCTTATGTACCTGTAAAAGGTTTTGTGCCCTCTACCCACTGATTTTGCAATGTGTTCATCTGTCTGAGCTTTGGCTTCCCTTACTGACCTCCCTGCCTCCCTTTGCTTCTCCTGGTACTTCTCCCTATCCCCTTCTGCCTGTGTCTTTTTGTATTGCCTGAATGCAATCTTTTTGGCTTTCACTTTCTTTGATACCTCTTTGGAAACCATAATGGTCTCCTCTTCCTTCCTCTCTTGCTAACCTGCTTAATGCATAATTTCTTGTTCTTGTAATCCCATTTTAATATTGCTCACTGTTCCTCAACCCCTGATTCCTGTCCCATTCCCTTAATGCCTCTTTCAAGTATCTCCCCATTTTCCCAAAGTCTGCCCCCTAAAATCCAGGATACATGTTTTGTGTGGTTTGGTTCTGCCCTTTCTGTGATTTCAAACCACAATGACCGGTGGTCACCGTTTCCCAGGTGCTCCCCCACTGTTACCCCCATCACACTGTCCCTGTTTGTGAGCACAAGGTCCAGTTTTGCCTTCTGCTGAGTTGGTTCCATGACCAGTTGCTTGAGGAAGGCACCCTGAAGGGAGTCCAGGATAAATCTGCTCCTAGATGCTGCTGCTGCTGCGATGCTCCAGTCCACGTCTGGAATATTGAAGTCTCCAACCAGTGCTACCTCACCCTTGTCTGCCATCCTTGCATATCCAGGCATATGCGCACCCTTTAATGGGAGCTGGCCAGCCAGTGGTCTCAGCGTCTAGTTTCACTTCAACCAGCTGGTCACTGTAACCCAGAAGATGTGGGAGACTCTCCAGTGGTGAACCATCCTGGAACATCTGCAGAGAGGGATCCCGTTTGTGCTCCCTGTGCAGACGGTTGTCCTAACGACCACACCTCTCACGGGCTGGGGTATCATCACAAGAGTCCACAGGCTTTGGACCCCAAGGAACTCGATGCCATATCAGCCTGCTGGGCGCTCCAAACAGTTTGGCTGGGCGCTGGCTACTTTGCTTTGTTCCTTTGGGGGTCAGGTGGTTTTAAGTCGGACAGTAACACCATGACCATGTACTACCTCAACAAACAGGGCGGCACGCACTCCCAGCTTCTGTGCAGGGAAGCGCGCATCTGGACCCTGGTGAGCTGACTGGAGGCAGATCTGCTAGCCATTCACATGGCAGGAGCCTCAAATCAGTTGGTGGATGCCCTCAGCCGTATGGGCAAGGCATCCCACGAGTGATCTCTCCATCCAGAGGTAGTACACAGCCTGTTTCCTAGTGGGGCACCCCTTGGGTGAACCTGTTTGCCTCAGGGAGAACATAAAGCTGATGCTGTTTCATGCCCACCCGCCAACCCCACAGGGCTCAAGCAACAGGAATGCCTTCTCGAGACCTTAGACCCCAGGCCTCTTCTGTGCCTTTCCTCCACTTAACTTAATCCACAAGGTGCTGCCAAGGTCAGGAGGAATAAGGCACAGGTGATCCTGGTCACCCACACTGGCCCCACCAGTTCTGGTATCCAGATCTTCTCATCCTCAGCATCAGGCTCCTGAGGCGTCTACCAGCACGCCCGGACCTGCTTTCGATCAGTCAGAGGAAGGTATTCCACCCGGACCTTCAATCCCTGCACCTGGCAGCCTGGTTCCTGAGTGGCTAGACTTTCAGGCTTTGGATCTTTCCAGTGATGTACTCAGTGTAGTTGAGGCATCTAGGAAGGAGACGACCAAGAGGTGCTATGCCTTCAAATGGAAGAGATTCTCCATTTGGTGTCAGGGCAAGGGCTTGGACCCTTCGTCCTGTCCGGTGGCTAGCATCCTCGACTTCCTGTGATCTCTCTTTCCAAAGGAGGTCTTAGATCTACGACCCTTAAGTGCACCGTAACCACCTCTGCTTACCGGGTGAGGGCCAGTCAACAGACGTAGTACAGGAGAAGGTGGTCTACGCTTCTTTTAAAGGCCTTGACCATATTTCCCCATCAGTGTGTGAACCACCACCATCTTGTAATCTACTCCTGGTACTGGCAAAGCTAATGGGCAAGCCTATTAGAACCAATGCACAAATGTGAGATGTCACATCTGTCATGGAAGACCACCTTCTTGGTGGCCATCACGTCAGCCAGAAGGACTGGGGAGCTATGGCGCGCTCAGTCGAGTCTCCCTGTCTGGTCTTCCACAGGGACAAGGTTGTCCTGTGCCCCAACCCCAAGTTCCTTCCAAAGGTTGTGTCAAGTTTCACCTGAACCAGGTGATGACTCTTCCGTGTACTTATCCAGTTACACCTTGGGCAGTACTGGCTCCATACTTTGGACCTGAGGCAGTGCTCTCTTATTACAAGGAGCATACAGCTGAAGTTCGGGAGAGGTTCATCACTTACGCTGAAGCTGCACGTGGCAGACTTGCAGCTAAGCAGATGCTTGACAGATGGATTATATCTTGCATTTATCTCTATCAGTTTGTGGGCAAGGAGTCTCCCATAGGGATAAGAATTCATTCCACCCGCCATACTGCTGCGTCAGTAGCTTCTTCTAGGGACGTCCCTATCCAGGATATCTGCAGGTCTGCTACCTGAAAGTCAGCAAACACTTTAATTTCCCATTACCACATCGACCTAGAGTCACGCCAGGATGCTGGTTTTGGGGCCTCAGTTCTTCAGTCTCTGTTCCCTAAGTGGGGGGTGTGCGCCTTGCCTCCCTACTCCTGTAGGACTGCTAGGAGTCTTCCAAACAGTGTGGATAGAAAAGCATATCCACGATCCTAGAAAAACAGGTTACTCACCTGTAGCAGTAGATCCTCCACGGGGATAATATCTTGCGGCAGGTACAGTCTTGGCCAAAAATATTGGCCTTTGCACTTTTCAAATAACTCACAATTCCTCTAAACATAAGTTGAAATTAACAGTACAGTATTTGGTCTCCAATTTTTATTTCTCTGTTAATATTACAGAACCTTTGTTTTGATTCAGAATTTAATATATCCTTTTAAATCAGAAAATGAAAAGAAATGGCATTGACAGAATTATTGACACCCTAGACTTAATATTTGGTAGCACAGCCTTTGGTCAAAATAACTGCAATCAGCGCTTCCTGTAGCCATGGATGAGCTTCCTGAACCTCTCTACTGCCAGTTTGGCCCATCTTCTTGTGCAGACTGCTCCGGTTCTTCCAGATTTGAAGGGTGCCTTCTCCCAACTGCTGTTTTCAGATCTCTCCACAGGTTTTCAATTGGATTTAGATCTGGACTCATTGCTGGCCACTTCAGAACAGTCCAGCGTCTTGTCTTACACCATTCCTGGGTGCTTTTGAAGTGTGTTTGGGGTCATTGTCCTGCTGGAAGACCCATGACCTTTGACGGAGACCCAGCTTTCTGACACTGGGTTCAACATTGTGCTCAAAATGGCGGTAATCTCCAGATTTCATGATGCCATGCACACGTTCAAGGCACCCAGTGCCAGAGCAACACAACAACCCCAAAACATCACTGAACCTCCTCCATGTTTGACTGTAGGAAGGTGTTCTTTTCTTTGAAGGCTTCATTTTGTTTTCTGTGAACATAGAGATGATGTGCTTTACCAAAAAGCCCTAATTTGGTCTCATCTGTCCACAGGACATTCTCCTAGAAGGATTTTGGCTTGTTCAGGTGTGTTTTGGCAAACCTCAGTCGGGCTTTCTTATGTCTCTGTCTCAGCAGTGGGGTCCTCCTGGGCCTCCTACCATATAACCCCCTTTCATTGAGTTGGCGACGGATGGTGCAAGTTGAAACTGTCGCACCTTGTGTCTGAAGGTCAGATTGAATCTGTTTGGCAGTTGATCGAGGTGCTTTCTCCACCATTGAACAATCCTGCTGCAATCTTGATCAAGTTTTCTCTTGCAGCCACATCCAGGGAGGTTGGCTACAGTGCCATGGGCCTAAACATCCTGATAACATTACGTCGCGGTGGAAACAGGAACATCAAGGTCTCTGGAGGTTGATTTGTAGCCTTGAGATTGTCCATGCTTGGCTACAATCTTCTGTCTGACCTCCTCAGACAGTTCTCTGGCTGTCTTTCTTTTCTCCATGCTCATTGCGTACACACAGTGACACAAAACAGGAGAATGAGTCCTTTTCTCTATTCAAACTGGTTGAAAGAGTGATTTTTATATTGCAGGCACCTGAGAATCACCTACTTGAAATCTAATTATTTCTAACTACTTCTAAAAGGTGCCAATAATTTTGTCCGGGCCATTTAAGGATTTCTGTGTGGAATAAGCTAAAACTTAGTACATTTTTCTGCTTGTTATGTTTTATTCCACTGCAAACCAAAGAAATACATATGTAGATACCAAAATATTTTTTAATTTCAACAATTTCCTGGAAGGAATGGTGCATTGTTAGAAAAAACTGCAAAGGGCACCAATAATTTTGGCCATGACTGTAATACATGTGGGTCATCACCAGAGGGCACTGTTGTCCACATCAGCTCTCTTCTACTAGTCTTTTGCCAGGGGCTGCCCATACATGACATCATCACTCTGTTCTTATATGAGTGGGTGGTCCCCGGGGACTTCCAGTGACATCAGTGATCCAGCTCCCTCCCCCAAGAGCTTCTGACTTAAAATTTATCTGGCAAAACCTACAAAAAAACACTCAAAATGACAAGCAATCACCTGAATAAAGACCAGCAAGGGAAATCGGAGAAGAAAACTGCTTCAAGGAGTTCGGATGCCTTGGTATTGCAATTGCAGACTAGAGAAAGCAGTCATAGCCCTTCCCCCTGTGAGCATTGCAGATATGGAGGACGAGCATGATCAGCTGTCCCTCTATTTGAAAAGTTATTCCAGGAGCTTAAAGAGATGAGAGCGGAGAATCAGGCTGAATTTAGGCAACTAAATGAAAGTATCACAGGGCTAGAAAAGAGGGTTGGCAAGATGGAGGAGAGAACGAGTGCTACTGAGGACAAGACAACCAAATTGGGCCTAATTCGTCAGGTCCTTTTGAAACACGCTGATGTAGTGCAGTGGAAATGTACAGAGCGTAGAGGGGTGCTCAGGAGGAAAATATAAGAATACATGGTTTGCAGGAAGGGCTGAAACTGGTCGATGACAGAGTTCATATCAGACCTTCTAACTGATGACCTTCAGCTACGAATGGCTTCCAACTCGGCATACAAAACACACCAAGGGCACCCCAGCCTAAACCCACCCCAACCCAGAAGCCAAACCTCGCTCTTTAATAATAAAATGTAACAGTTGTACAGTGAAAGAGAACATCTTAATGAAAGCCGGGCAGCAGAAGGAATTGAAGTACCTTTCCAGTCCACTCTTCTTTGACCATGATTATCCTCCTGAGGTGTAGAACCAATGGTTGAGGTACGTGGAACTGCTTAAAATCCTTGAAGACAAATCTGTTCACTTTTATACTCCGTACCCCGCCCACCTACGAGTTTTCTGGGCCAAGGGAGTCAAAATCTATGATTCGCCTGAGGAGACAAAGAAGGCCTTAATTGAAAGGGCCTGTTGGAAGGCTAGGAAAAAACTACAGAACTCAGATTCCCAGAAGATTTCGAGGGCTCAGTCAGATTGGCTCATTGCCCTGAACAAAAGGATCGCGGCCTCCCTACATCATCACTACCTCCCATCAGTGCCATTCATGCAACCTTACAGAAAGCGCAAGAAGGAAAGTGCGTGAGCAATATGGACACATAAGACTGAACAAGTACTGATTTTTGGCTTTGCTCTTGATTAATGTCTCTTGCAGACCAGAGACTGAAGGGTAGGACTGGTCCCACGTTCTAGAGATACGGTGCAGTTAATTTTAATACTGCACTTGCAGTTGCTAACAGGTTGTAAAAGGGCTGTGGCGAAGAGGTAATGATCCCAGAATTGTAGGCTTGTTTTGAAAGATTCTCATTATATTCACCGCTTCTAAGGGACCTTGCTTAGTCTCTTGGACGTTGTAATGACATTCTATCGTTAAGCCTGTTTAAAATTGGTATTCTGCTTCTGCCTACTAGTACTAAAGCAGACCTTAAATTTTTGCTAGTTATAAGATGTGTATTGACTAATGGTTATAACAGTGGGAGCTTGGGGGGGGGGGGGGTTGGTTATCCTTTTTTCTTTCTTTTGAGTGTCGCCAGTAGTCAAAAACGCTTGGTGATAGTCACCAGGGCTTGTGAATTACCCACAACAATACAGGGGGTATTTTCTCTGTTCTTTTGCCCTGAGCCTAAAGGGACGCCATACACTTGCTGAGTTTTCAGCATCTGAGCTGTCATAATCCATCTGCGGCTCAGGAGAGCTACTGCATATGGTAGCAGCAGGTTTGTTTTTTTTCACCCATCTCCCAAGTCCATTGTTCCTCCCTAACTGGACGATCTAGGCAAGCATAAGAGATCTAAATATAAATGGATCTCCACTTGTGGAAGCAGTATGTTCAAGTTACTTGTAACAGAGCTATTATAGCTCACAGTTTTGGTCAGTTCCTGTTTGTATTTTCTAGGGGAGAATATTTTTGTTGTAAGTCCACATTTTGTTTACAGGAGATTCTGAAATTGAATGTAAATTGCAGTGAAAGCCCTATACTATCCAGTCTTTCCTTATCGATTTATCCTCATGGCTGATTCTAATACTCTGATAATCTCATACAATATTAATAGTTTTAACACATCCCATCAAAAGAAGTCTTGTTTTGACCTATCTTAAAGTAAAGGTGTAAGTTCACCTTACTAAGACTTTGGCTTCAGCCGGTCTCTTAGCAGAGGTAGTTTTTCTGTGCCAAGAGTAAAAATTTTATTATAGCCTGTGGCGGTTTTGGAAGGGATTTAATCTCGATTGAGCTGCCAGCCAGCCAACCCTTCCCCACTCCTAGTCTACCCGCCTCCACCCCAGTGCTCCTCTCAGAGTCTGTTTAGCCAGGGAGCTAGACAGGCTGGCCATACAGAGACATTTGAACGATTTATTTTAGATCAGAGTATTAGAGGGTCGAGTTACCGCTAACTAATAAGGTTCCCATTGGTGTTGTGGTTTTCTATTTTTCCTAATATGCAGTTCTAAAGTGTGCAAAATTGCTCAGAAAATTAGCCCCATATACTTGTATGGCACGCGTCCCCAGTTCTCCCTGGCTAAACGCCACGATGCGTAGAAGGGCAGATTCAGAAGTGGGAAGGGATCGGCTGGCCAAGGCAGCTGCAGCCAGAGTTAGGATCCTTCCAAACCTACAGAGCATAGTAAAATTTTTTACCTTGGTACAGTTGGGCTATCACGTTCCCAGTGTAAGCCCGTATATAATCTTGCAATTTTACTTAAGAAAATGGAGCAGATTTATGATGTTACAGGAAATGCATGTAGAGTAGAGTTGAGCATGATAAATTAACTAAGTTTGATTTGAGAAGGTTATTTTCCTCCTGTGGGAAAGGCCGAGACAGGCACAGCAATTTTGATTCCCACAAGACACAATTTGAGCTAAAGAATCCTAGCAGATAAAGAAGGCCATTTGTGGGAGTTAAGGGATATTGCCATGGCTCTCTGGTCACTCTGATTTCTTTATATGCACGACTGGTTCTGACTACTCTTTCTTTCAGGAGTTTTTCCTAAAATTATGAATTGGGCTGAGGAACATCTGGTCATTGACTGGAGATTTAAACTTGAAACTTAATCCCAGCCTTGACTCCTCTGCAGCAGTAACCAGGTGAGAGAATGGAGGGCCAGTAAAGTCTCAAAACTTCTGGGAGGGTTAGGCCTAGTGAATATATGGCACCAGCACCACAAAAATGCTAGACAGTGTACTTTTTCTTGCACCTACAACAGATCTTTTCCAGACCAGATTATTTCTTGGTGCAGTACCTTAGAGTCTGTGGGGTGTGTATGTCCTCAGATAGGGGGGGCTTTATCAGATCATCTCCAGTGCTGCTGGAGGTTTCCATGGCTCTCCAAAAACGCCCACCTTTGAGGTTAAACATTTCTCTTATGCAGAAAGAAGAAATACAAGAAATTATTAAACTATTGAACAGGCTGTGCAGCTCAACAGACACCCAGATATATCTCCCAGTATTCTCTGGGACACAGTAAAGACCATAGTAAGGGGGAGGTTTAATGAACTTTCGGCCAGGTACAAGAAACAAAGGGAACAGAGAAGCAGGGATCTTCAACCTCAAATAAAAGATTTAGAGACAACAGCAGAAACCAGATAAGGTAAGGAGAAACACCTGGTAAAGCTGAAGGAAGAATTTTAAAAATTCTAGATTACAAAGTAGAACAAGTTAATGCATCTGTGCCACGTTTTTATGAAGGAGGCCCAAGGGCATAAGTGCCACCAGTGAATTCGACAGCACAGAGCTAGGCCACTAATAAAATCAAGGATCTTGTTAAGCACATAATGCAGCATGCCACTGAAGGTATAATGGAAGCATCTAGGTATATTATGAGAAGCTATATAGTGGAGGGCCTGATCCCACTGAACAGGAGATCCAAGAATTTTACAACCCCTACAGCTCCTCACTTGACAGTCACAATGGATACCCTAATTGTGCCCTTTCAGAAAGGGAGATTCTAACAGTAATTCACAACCTGAAATCGGGTTAATGCCCAGGGTCAGATGGCCTGCCAGGGTGAATTTTTAAAACAGTTTAGGGAGGAGGTGACCCCTCTGCTGAGCCAGGTGTACAATAGGAGAAAGGTAAGGCTCCCCCTTCCTGGATATAGGCAATTACCTCAGTCATTCCAAAGCCGGCCAGGGATTCCACCAACTGCTCCTCCTACCGTCCCATCTGTATCTTGAACACAGACTATAAGATTATGGCGAGTATTTTGGCCAAGAGAGTGGAACAAGTACTTCCAGGGCTCATTCGTGTTGACCAGGCAGGCTTTGTCCCAGGGAGACAAGCAGTAGATAATATCAGATCATCAGTCAACATTATACAACACCTACATAGGTCATCGCAGCCAGCTTACATCATGAGCCTGGATGCTGAGAAAGCTTTTGACCAAGTTACCTGATCTTTTCTCCAGGGCTTCCTAGCCAACTTTGGATTCTCCACCCCACCCCCCGCCCCCAATTTTGCCACATTTTAGCTAAATTATACACCAGTCCCGTAGCATATATTGGGACCAATGGCTTTGTTTCACGTCCTTTTGAGCTCACCAGGGGGACTAGGCAGGGGTGCCCCTTGTCCCCTCTTCTCTTTGCTCTATACATTGAGCCCTTAGCTCGGAGCATTAGATTAAATACAGAGATAGAGGGGTGGGGTGACTTGGGGTACCATCTGTCATAAAATAGCACTTTACGCAAACAATGTGTTACTGTACCTGGCAAGTCCTGAGACATTTCTGCCTGCAGTCTTTGACCAAATAGAAATTTACTCGCAGATCTCTGGATATAGATTAAGCTGGTCTAAGACAGAAGCACTGATGTTAACTTCTCAAGCCCTGGGCCACTTAAAAGAAAAGTGTCCAATGCATTGGGACTGTACAAAAATTAAGTATTTAGGAGTCTATCTGGGCACGTCACCACACAGTCTTTATAAAGATAACTACATCTCTGTCCTTAAATATGGGCAGATCTAGACAGGTGGCACCTCTTGCGCCTCCCTTTCTATTCCAGATTACAGACTTTGAAGACAGATGTAGTCCCAAGACTCCTTTATTTATTTCAGGGTGTCCCCTGCCAATTCCATCACGCGATATTATGGTCTGGCAGAAAAAGATAACAGCCTTTTTGTGGCCTCATTCACGCCCCAGAGTCTGTAGGAAAACCCTTTTTTCTAGGCCAACAAAAGGGAGGCAGGGCATGCCTCATCTTGCTGGACTACTGGCTGGCAGCCCAAATGAAGATGGCCCTCCTTTGGAAACATCCAACTTATTATCCCCACTGGAAACAAATGGAAACCAATACCAAAACTAAGATACCCCTTTCAGCAGTTTTATTTAACCCTCCCTTACAAATAAACTTAGAGGAATATCACCAATTTATGGTGCAAACTACTTTACAGGGGTGGATTCAGGGCACCATAAGAGGCTTTACTGCCAAAACCATGTGTAAATATAAGTGGTGGTGCTACGATGATAGCTTTAAGCCAGCCACCCAGTCAGGCTGGTATAGGAAACAGATGGTGAAGGGATTTTGTGCCCCCTGGCAAATCCTTAAAGGTGCAGATATTCTACCTTTTGAAGTGCTTTGAACTTCACTGGCCTGGTGTCCCTCAGATTGCATATACTTTTATCAGATTAGGGACCACATACATACTAGATTTTGCCAAAATTTAAACTGGCAAGATGAAAGGCCCTTTCCTGAAGCCTTTGAAACTATTTGGAAGGGTACACATGGTAAAGGGGCAATTACTACTTTGTACTGGAACTTGATAGCTGATAAGGCTCACAATATACAAAGAGTACAACAGAAGTGGGAAGGTGAGCTCGGGTTCACTTTGAGTTCCAGGGACTGGATAAAGGTTTTTAGAAACACATGCAAGACCATCTCCTCCCCAGCCTGGCGAGAATACGCCTGGAGGGCCAGGATACTGTATTTCTACACCCCTTATAAACTTTTGAAGGTAGGCTCACTCCAGAGGGCACCCTGTTGGAGGCAATGCAGATCATTGCAAGCGGATCAGGCACACACATTGTGGCACTGTGCTGGCATCCATGGGTACTGGAACTAGATTATTACTCAC
This sequence comes from Neoceratodus forsteri, assembly GCA_016271365.2. Classification (NCBI taxonomy): domain Eukaryota; kingdom Metazoa; phylum Chordata; order Ceratodontiformes; family Ceratodontidae; genus Neoceratodus; species Neoceratodus forsteri. The sequence continues at coordinate 194,652,402 of JADMNL010000024.1, read as the reverse complement.
CTCATGGAGTTATTTGGACTTAGCTCCATGGTAGGCCCAGAGCACTTAATATTAGGCCTATACCCGGTGAAATTGTAGGTAAAGAAGCACATTACCTATGGGTGATCCTTACAATAGCAGCTCTAAAAGCTATCACCAAAAAATGGCTCCAACAGAATGCTCCATCCATCCAAGAGTGATTGGACACTATCACACAAATTCATAATATGGAAAGAATCACTTTCACGGTCAACCACCAAAAATAACAGTTTTCTAACAGATGGAATAGATGGGATATTTATAAAGATAATATATTGTAATTACTTCATTTGCAATGAGTTAACTGAATGACTAACCTAATATCTCCTCATACCTCCCCCTTCCTACCTATCCCCTCAACCATTTTTCTAGCCTCCTCCCCTCTCCCTCTTTTCCTCCTCCTCCTCCTCCTCTTCCCTTCCCCTCCCTTCTATTTATCATTAACTATTTTTTTTTCTTCCTTTTTATCCACCTGGGCACAACAGCAATCTATTGTCTAGAAATGTTATTCTTCCTATTTAATGTTCCATAATCTTTTTATAGAGTTTTGTATATCTTTACCTTTATGATTCCTTGTTAAAAGGATTATTTTTTAAACAAGGTGATTTAAATCTTAGACACTGTTAACCTTGAAGAAATTGTACAGTTCTGTAATGTTATGGCTTTACAATGGAATTAACCAATGAACAGGTTTTTAAAAAAGGGTGAGTGGTCCCTTGTATCCTCAGTTCATTTTCCTGCCATTTTCAGCTTGCCCGCAGCAGCTAGTGACAGAGCATCAGTCATCGGCGAGAACTTGAGCTGGGAATGGCATTTCTCCATTTCCTTTCCTTTCTTCATTGATGAATGTCAAAGAATCTACAAGCAAGACAGCACTTTTTGCACTACTTGTTGCAGTAGGAAGATCTGGTGTAACGACAACCATACCATTTGTATTTGGCGTCAGGGTCCCACACAGCACCATCTCCTGCTTTCGCCATAGAATTCAACCAGGCAACCCGTCTAGGCGGCTACAGGAGATTGAAGCACATCTTATGGAGCAGAAAGAGTCTCTTTTAGAGAGGGGCCCATTCAAGAGCCCCTATTATTTACTTCACACAAAGCTTAAACATGACAAGGATAAATCATCCTCATCTTCATCGGACAAACACTCATCGACGGCCACCATTACGTTGCTCCACCATCATCGATGCCTTCCAGGAGTCTGCTTCTTTGATGAGGATTTATACACTTTCGTCAGCGGCGCTTTCCAGTGCCCTTTTGGCAGTCTCTTTGGAACCCTTTGGCGGTTCCCTTGCCATTCCGTAGACGGTGCCTCATTTCCCATAGACAATGTCTCCTTTTAAGCATTCTAATGCCTCTTGCATTACTGCCCCATCGACAACAGGCCAGTCCTCTATGGGCACAGCTACTGGGTCTGCAGTTTCCACTGCTCCTCCACCTTCACAGCCTTTCTCACTTAGGGGCCAGGTGGACAGGGAGCAGGACACTGGACTTTACCACCCAGGGGCTAGGCCTGTTTATACCACACATCAATTTCAACACTCCCCCGGTTTTTCAGAAACCCCCCATTCCCCCTACTCCTCCCTCCTTGGACGTAGCCTCAGTGGTACAACAGGTTCTACAAGTCATGAGGCACTCTCAATCTCCCACTCCCAGGGAGTGGAGCTGCCCTTCCCGTTCTCCTACCCCTCTGCCAAAATGCTTACAGGGAGACAGGGAACGCTTACCAACCTGGTCCCCTCCCTCCTATGTGGAAGTGCACTTTTCAGATGAGGCAGAATTTCCAGATGACTTTCCCAGAGATCTGGAGGAGACTGAACTACAGGACTTGGGCTCCCATTCCCTGTCCCATCTTTCTACCATCTCCTTTTCACTTGAGGATGCCTCCCGCTGGGCAGCTGCCTCTTCTCCTGATGATCCATCTTTTCAAGAGATGATGGTTCAAATTCAGTAATTCATGGGGTTTTCAACCACCGAGCATGATAAACAAAGAAAGGACATGGCAGAGTATCCCAAACTGCCCAAAAGCCTGTAGCAGTGGTACCCCACTTCTGTATACAAACCTACCAAAGAGCGCTGTTTTGGCGGCTTAGAACCACCCCTTAGTGGTCCCAGCCATTCCTAGAAAGGCAGATCATCTTTAGCAGTGTCCTCTCGACCATCCCTTTCTTTCTGCTAGCCCCAAGGCTGACTTGGTAACGATCACCGCGGCTCATGATCGTACTAAATGACCAAAACACATGAGTTCATTACCCCCTGATAAGGAGTCCCACCAACTTGACTACCTTGGGAAGAAGGTGTTCCAGGCAGGTGCTATGAATCTTAGAATTCTAAATTATATGGGACACATGGCTAAATACCAACGCACCCTCTGGTCCTGAGCTATAGAATTAGTAAATTCCATCCATCTCAGTAGAAGGACCAATTATTGACTACAGTTTCCACTGGCAAGTCCATATCTCGCCATGTACTCTGATTGGGTTATGATGCGGTGAATACTTCGGTCTGTGCAAAAGCCACGGGGGTCACCCTCAGATGCCACGCTTGGCTCAGTGTGTCAGATTTCACACCTGATATACAACATAAAGTGGTAAATGCTCCTTTTAATGGTTCTAAACTGTTTAGTCTAGGTACCCAAATGCTTCTGGATGATCTCCAGGCTTTAGATCGAACCTTGCGTATGGTACATGGCATGTATCGTACCTCACAGCAATCTTACCAATACCGCTCTCAGTCCCCTTTTCCATTGAAAAGGGCAATAAATCTGAAGAATACCTACAGAGGTGGATTCCGTGGTCGCTACCAGCCTTCTTCCAGGACCACCATTTCTGCCTTCAGGGGTTCCACTCCCACCTCCCAGGTAGAGCGGTCAGCCCTCTTCCCAGTGACCAACTGAGGTTTTACCTAGGCTTCCTTCACCAGGTCTCAGAAGCGTTGGTGATCGCTTGCCCTCCATTTAGAGGCCTGGCAGGCGATTACATCGGACAAGTGGTACTTCAGATCATACTGTCAGGGCTGCACGCTGGCACTCACCTCAGTACCTCCCCGACCCCCACTCTGTCCATTACCCACCCGACCATATTCCTATTCTCCAGAAGGAACTCCAGCGCTTCTTCACAAGAATGCCATCTATCTGGTCCCTCAGTCGAGGGATTTTCTCCATTTCTTTCTAGTACCCAAATGCTTGGAGATCTCAGACCTATACTAGATCTCAGACAACTGAATCTTAACATTCAATACAAGAGGTTCCGGATGGTCACCTTAACATCTCTAATGCCGATGTTAAAACAAGAGGATTAGCTATGCACATTAGACATGAAAGATGCCTACGTACATATCCCCATCCACCCCGCCCACCACCGGTTCCTTCTCTTTTACCTGCAAGGACAACATTGCCAGTTTTGGGCACTCCCGTTCAGTCTAGAGGGTCTTTACCAAGTGCCTAGCGGTTGTCGCAGTGGCCCTGAGGTGGATGGACATTTTGTCTTCCCGTACCTGGACAATTGGCTTATAAAAGCAGACTGAAACCACTCTGCTTTCTTCCCTTCAGGCGACCCTTACTCTGTTCTAGTCCTTGGGTATTACGGTCAACTGACCATAATCCAATCTGACTTCTACCCAGTCTCTTCAATATATAGGAGCCGTTTGGGGCATCGCCTCCACCAGAGCTTAACTCCCTGCCAACAGGCAAGACAAACTTCTGTCTCTGGCTTCCCTGATACAAACTCAACAATTTATCACAGCCAGACATCTCTTATGCCTTCTGGGGCCGTTGCGCAGCCATCCCCACAGTGGCTTTTGCCCGCTTACATATGAGATCAGTCCAATGGACACTTCAGAATCAATGGCGGCAGAAGACAGGGAATTTCAAGACAAAATCAGAGTTTTTCCTACATTCCGCTGGGCCTCTGCATTGGTGGACCCAGCGTGTCAACCTATCTCAAGGTTTTGCCACTCCCCTCCCTCCTCCCCAGCAGATGTTAACCACAGATTCTTCCCTTGACAGCTGGGAGGCACACCTGGATCCCTACAGGACACAGGGTAGGTGGCCTCATTTCTCCATTTTTCCCTATATAAATCTACTGGAAATGAGGGAGGTCTGCCGTGCCCTTCGGGCTTTTTGCCCTCACCTGTTTCCAGGGCCTTTACTGATCCAATCAAATAACACCTGAGTAGTGTACTAGCTGAACAAACTAGGAGGTACCAAGTCCTGCACCGTCTGCAGATAGATGATGGCAGTTTGGCAAGAGGCCATACTTCAACACCTATCGTTGCTAGCCTTCCATCTACCGGGACACCACAATACCCTGGCCAACTTTCTCAGTCACCAGTCCTCAATACGAGTGGACGCTTCATCACAAAGTCCTTCAGATGGTCTTTCCATTATGGGGACCCCACACCTTGACCTCTTGCCTCCCCACCAATCACTGACTCCCCAAATACTGTTCCATTATCCTGAATAGAAAGGGACAGTTCAGATGCCCTTTCCTGACCATGGACAGGACTCTTCTTGTATGTCCCTGTCCCACTTCTGCAACATACTGTACTGAAACTACAACTCGAACCTGCCACAATGATCCTCATAGCCCCTCTGTGGCCTCGGCAGGTGTGGTTTCCCCTGCTTCAACAGTTCTCAGTAGCAGACCTCATTCCACTGTTGATCAGGTCAGATCTGTTGACTCAAGATCAAGGGACCCTTCTTCACCCAAACCTGAAGTCACTACACCTTCACGCTTGGCTCCTGAGGACACATTCATAGCCCGTCTTCAAGTCTCCTCACCTGTGGCAAATATTTTGTTGGCTTCATGCAAACCATCTACCAGGGAAACATATAATGCCAAATGGAAACACTTCTCCATATGGGCCGCTTCAAGGTCATTGGACCCTCATTCCTTTCCGCTGACTAAAATGTTGGACTACCTGGCCTCACTTGCCGAGAATGGTTTGAGCTACTCTATTAAAGTTCATTAGACCTCCATCTCAGTCTTCCATGAGCCCTTGGAAGGAGACTACTGTATCGACATCATCTTGCCAAAATGTTTCTAAGGGCATGTTACATATCAAACCTCCCATTAGACGGCCCACTCCTCCATGAGATCTAAATTTCCTTTTGAAAACCAACACTTGAGCCTTTTGAACCAGCAGCCACCTGTGACCTCTGCTTCCTTTCTTGGATGACAGTATTGGCCATCACCTCTGCTCGACGTATTTCCAAGCTTCATGCCGTAATGTGCAAAGAGCCTTACCTAATCTTTCACAAAGGCGCAGTGGTTCTATGAACTAGTCCTTCCTTTTTACCTAAGGTGGTCTCAGAACACACTTTAAATCAGACCATTGAATTACGGTCTGCTACCTGAGCATTCTAATCTGCTAATACCTCATACATACCTTAGATGTACATCATATATTGAGATACTATACCAATCGTACCAAATCTGTTAGAAAAATGTCTCAGCTTTTTGTTACCTTTGCCTCAACCAGGGAAGGTCTCCTAGTCACTAAACAGACCCTTTCCAATTGGCTGGCATATTGTATAACTTTTTGTTATAAGAAATGTAATAAGCCATTACCAGGACCTGTCCAAGCACATTCTACCAGAACCATGGCCACCACTGCAATCTGCTTCAAAGGGGCTTCTATCACAAATATATGCAGTGCAGCCACATGGTCCACAATACATACCTTCATGAAGCATTACAACTTGGATATTGCTTAACGCCGTAGGACAGCCTTTGGCCAAGCTGTCCTACAAGGCCTTTTGTCGTAACTTCCGCCCTTCCTGGGTTTACTGCTTGGGATTTATCCCAAGTGTTTTACCTGTTGGAAGAGATTATCCTCTGGAAGATAGTACAGTTGTATATTATCATAACGGTAGATCTCGAGTGGTATCTCCTTGCAGCAGGTACTATCCCTCCCCTCCATCCTCCTTCTAAGAGGACAACTTGATCGAAACATATATGGGAAGGGATCCATATGGTACCTCGGATCTCCCTCAGTCCTTGCTTAGCAAGCTGAATCTGGTGGGGAACTGAGGATACCAGGAGCCACCCACTCTTTTATAGGAGTAGAGTGATGATGTCAGGTGTGGGTGGCCCCTGTTAAAAGACTGCTAGAAGATAGCTGTTGTGCACCACAGTGCCCTCTGGTGATGACCCAAGTGTATTACCTGCTGCAAGAGATACCCTCGATCTACTGTTATGGTAAGAACACAACTGTACTTTTCTAGGAGTGGTATATGTTCCTTCACACAAACCCACCCGACCTCCCCAGCTTCGACAGCACAACCTTCTGTTCAGCGGCAAGATCTGGCATCAAGGGTAGAGCCTAGGCCTATACCACCCGGGTCGGAGGGAGGAGCCCGCTTTTAGACCTTCCAGCAAGATTTAAAGGGGAAAGGGACATATCAAATAATGTGGATGAACAACATATACCACTCCTAGAACTACTGTTCCAGGTGAGTAACTTGTTTTTTTTCTTCAAATGCCCTACCAATCAAAGGAGTTGGCCGGTGATGGTAGGGAGTCTCCTTTGGAAGGCTGTTCTGGCTGCTGTGCTGAGTCCAGTCCGCCACCCTCTCCAGTGGGGGAAGCCTGGCCACAGCCAGTCCAGTGTTTGGGAGGGATGATGGTCCTCCCGTAAACCCAAAAAGAAGCAGGCCCATTCCAAATCCAGGCTGGAGACCCAGCACCACCTTACGTCAGTTTCTTCCTCTTCCTTCCGGAAGGGGAAGAAATTATACTGCTTGAGGTCCCCCTCTGGTATGTCTGGGCAGAGGTTTTTGGCGTCTGTAAGAGGGAGGTAGGCGTTCAATGGCTCCATCCAGTTCCCCTATAGCCTCCACCTGCGGTCACTCGGAATGTTGATGTTGGAGCCCTTCTCTGTTGTCCTTTGAGGTTTCCAGTGGGCAGTTTCACCACTGGGCTGCTCTTATAGAGCAGTGGGTACAGTGTCTAGCCCATTCACCCCTCCTCTGTGGGACCAGTACCAGGACCCTTGGGCCTAGGGTGCCTCAGACCTGTAGTTGGGGCTTCAGGCAGGTAGAGCGTTGGGCTCCAGCAGTGAATTTCCTCCCTGCTGGTAACCACACCTCCACTGCTGGTTCCACATGCCAACCTCCTCTTCCTGTTTTCTCGCAGGGACTGACACAGGTACCATCTCCTGCCTCTTGTAGGCCAGTTTTGGGTCCTGGGCGATGCTGTCGCCATGTCCAGTGCCGTTTCTGACACCGGTTCCAGTAACACCTGTTCTAACCCCAGTAATGCTCAGAATATTCATAACTTTATGCAGTATGCCTGGAGGGTTGGACTGCCCAGAGAGATGGAACACATGCAAATGAGTAGAATTCTTTGCGCGTGAGCATCTTTCAAATACTGCCTCTACCAACTGTAGTGTTCAAACCTCTTCAGATTTTTCTCTCTGCCTGAAAGTCTGGTCGCTCGGAGTTCTGTTGTCCTCTTTCGCGTGAAGAAAGATGAAAAAAAAACTTTAGTATATTTCATTTCTTTTACTGCCTCTACTTATTGTCAGTCTAGATCTTGTTTATTATTTAAAATTGGTTGTTTTCTCGGTTCCTCATGGTTCGGGATAACGTGGGAGAACCGAGCTAGTTTTAAATCACTTCAGGGTTCTCTGACTAAAGAACCTTTGTTTTTGTGTATATTTTACTGTTTTCAAATTACTGTTGTAACCGCTTTTTCACGGTTACAGAATCGCTTCACTTCTCATCTCCTGGGTTCAGTTCCCTCTGATTCCTAACAGTTCCAGAACCTAAGTATTTAGTAAAAAGAACCACAGCAGTCTTTATTTAGCAGTTAATGTTTTTTTCTACTTGGGCTTCACCTTGGCAGAGAAACCTAAAAAGAGAACCAGAGAGGTCGGTTTTAAAAATTGTTTAAATTGTGGAGATGTGTTTGCTAAGGCAGACAAGCACACCTATGTAACTTGTCAGGTTTAAAACATCTTGACCAAGAATGACATATGTAAAACTTCTTGGATAAAACCATGGAAAACAACACCTTGAAAGGCTAAATAAAGGTTTCCTAGGGGTCCTCAGGCTCTGACCAGCCACACCCCAGTCTGTTGTAGCAAAACCCACAGGTATATGCCCCTGCCCCATACGGGCAAAGAACTGGCTGACTCTCCGGTTCCGTCACAAAAGGCTAAAAGCTTAAGCATGCAGAACCTCTCCTGCTAAACCAGGGACTTCTGCTGAGGTGCCTGCAATGCCTTCAGCTCAGGAGATAGCCCAGGCATTCAGGATTATTCAAGCCCATGTAAACATCATCCTTCAGCCTCCTGCCCCTTCTCAGGGTCCCCAGGCTGGCAGTGGTGTGTTGCCCTCTTCACAGAGCAGCAATATTTTGATAAGGATGATGAACCATACAAGGAGGATGAACCTATCCCCCAGAGGTGTCCCCTGAACAGGACTTTGGTTCACCTCCAGGGTGTCCGAGACTTCTCCTCACATTTCTGTTTTGTGAGGAAAATGGCAGTTGCTCTGGATATTGCCACAACAGAGCAAGTGGAGGATGAGGAGGAGATTGAATATTTGAATATGATGGGGTTAACACCCACAAAAGCCCTCCTCTTGCCAGTCTACACATTTTTTAAGAAGGATGCCTTAAAGCTTCTGCAGGCCCCTAACTCTGTTCCTCCTATTGACAAGAGGATAGACAAGAAATACCAGCTGGATAGGGAGGGAGCTGATTTCCTGTTCTCCCATCCAGACCATCAAGGGGTACTACTACAGGCAGCCTGTGATAAGGCTGAAGTCCCTCTGTCCTCACATCCTCCGGACAAGGACTCCACAAAACTGGACAGTGTGGCCAAGAAAGGCTATTTATCAGCCTCTTTGGCCATGAGACAGGCTACCTTCTAGGCTTATGCTGCCCAGGTTCATAAATACCTGTGGCAGTCAGTACTGGCGATGTCTAGGAAAGCCCCCTCACCCTTATCAGATGATCTGGCTGAAACTGCCAGGTTTGGGCTGGAGGTGGCAAAGTACCAATTCCAAATGGCTACTGATTCTAATGATACTGCAGCCAGATGGATGGCTAACACAGTGGCACAGGGGAGGTTTGCTTGGCTTAGGGCCACAAACCTCACTCCGGATACTCTGTTTAAGGCCTTGGATCTTCCATTGGAAGTAAATTCTCTTTTTGGAGAATCCAGTGTTTCTTATATGAAGAAGGTGGATGAATATAAGGCTACTTATAGAAGCAACTCTAAGAAGAGGGCTTCTTCAGCCACCAGGCCCTATGGAATGGGGGGCAGAGGTCGGTCCTTTATGACCTGACCTTTTTTCCAGCATGTAGCTGTGCCCCAGTACCAGCAGTATCCTCAACAGGGATACTCTAAGGGTAGAAGGGGCTCTAGGCGAGGATCTCAGGCACAACCTCAGCCCCAGCCTAAGCAAAATCCCTGAGAATCAGGCCGCCTCCTCCTCCCTCCCTGTCGGAGGCAGACTGTCCCACTTCCTCCACATTTGGCCAGCCATCACCACAGACAAGTGGGTGTTTGAGGTAATGGGCAAGGGTCTGTCTCTGTACTTCAAATCTCTTCCTTCGCAAAAGTCCAGGGTCTTCATCTCTCCCTCCCTCCCTAGCAGAAACAGCATTGCTAGAGGTGGAGGTTCAAAAGCTGCTACAGCTCAGAGCAGTGGAACCAGTTCCTATCACCTGGAGAGGAAGAGGTTTTTACTCCAGGTACTTCCTAACAACAAAGAAAAGTGGGGAATGGCAGCCAGTATTGGATCTCAGAGCTTTAAACAAGCACTTGAAAAAAACAAAGTTCAGAATGGTATCTCTGGTTTGGATTTTGCCAACAATCCAAAAAGAGGGACTGGCTGGTGTCGCTGGATTTGAAAGATGGCTATTTCCACATCCCCATAAAGGAATCCATTAAAAAGTATCTCTGATTCAGGCTCCCATCAGGTCATTACCAGTTTTCAACCCTACCCTTCGGCCTTTCCTCAGCACCAAGGGTATTCACAAAATGCCTAGCACCTGTGGTTGCATTTCTTCGAAGACAGGGAGTGACTGTTTTTCCATACCTAGACGACTGGCTGGTGGTGGGCAAATCATCAGACCAAGTCAGAAATTCCCTAAAGCTCACCCAGGATCTTTTGGAATTCCTGGGTTTCATAATAAACCAGAAAAATCTGTCTTAACCCTGCACATATTTTACAGTTCATAGGGGCAGAGATCAACACTCTTCAGAGCAGAACCTTCTTGTCCCTGGACAGGATGCAAAGTCTTCAGTCAGTAGCAAAATCTTTCACTCTGCACAAGCCAAAAACTGCCAGGCAGTTTTTGCAGCTCCTGAGCCATATGGCTGCATCCACAGGCACAGTACTGGGTTCCAGGTTTTACACGAGATATCCAGTTTCATCTCGGGACTCATTGGAGTCAGAAAAAAGACCCCTTTTCAAAGCTTATTCCGGTAACAAGGGCACTGTTACAGGCCTTGCTATGGTGGAAAAAGGAATCCAACCTAAGGGAAGGAATTTCTTTTCAGAAAGAGAATCCCTCACTGGTTCTCACAACAGATGCATCCCTTCTGGGCTGGGGCGCCCATCTAGGGGAGCACACTACCCAGGGTACCTGGTCAGAAGCAGAGTCCCTTCAGCATATAAACTTGCTGGAACTCAGAGCAGTGTGGCTAGCCCTAAAAGTTTTCTCTCCTTTGGTGACGGGCAAGGTGGTACAGATCAGAACAGACAATACCACCACAGTGTATTACATAAACAAGCAAGGAGGTACCAGATCAGGCATCCTCTGCAAGAAGCCATGAAAATCTGGACTCTGGCGTATTCCTAAAGGTATCCTTGCAAGCAGTCCATCTGCCAGGAAAGGACAATACCTTGTCAGACACACCAAGTCAAATCAACCAGGCCCATCATGAATGAACACTGAACAAGCAAGTGATGCAAGTAATTTTAGGGGCACTCCAAAGGTGAACTTGTTGTATCCCACCAGAACCACCAGTTGACTCAGTGTTGCTGCAGACCACCAACCAGGGCACAATCCTCTGGATGCTGTGATGCTAGATAATGGCAGGCGGGCTAGCGGTCCTTATCTGCCATCAAAGTCTATGTTTCTAGACTGGTCAGGTGGGTGGTTCTATGCCCCTCCCGCTCTCTGGTTTTCGAGTGCTATTGAAGCTCAAATCCCGCTCAGCTTCGCTGATTTTGATATCTCCAGATTGGCCCATGCAGTCATGGTACTCTCTTCTGCCCTCCATGTCTGTGAATAAACCAATGAACTTGCCTCTCAGGCACAATCTCCTGACTCCAATCAGGGAACATTGCTGTATCCAAATCTCCAGTCCCTCCACCTCAAGGCATGGCTCTTGAAGAGTTAGAGTATGCAGACTTAAACCTTTCTAAAGCTGTATTAACCATCTTAAAAGGTTATAGAAAACCTTCCGCTAAAAAACCTATTTTCTAAATGGAAGAGATTTTCACTTTGGTGCTCTGGTAGGAATTTAGTCCCAAATAATGCAGGAGTATCAGTTGTATTAGACTATCTCACTCATTTGCATTCATAGGGTTTGCAACCCAGTTCTTTAAAGGTTCATCTTGCAGCAGTGTCTGTCTACCTTTCTGCTAGGCCAAAGGTGTCAGTAGCATCAGATCCCATATTCAAAAGGTTCTTTAAAGGTCTGATGCATTTGCATCCCCTTCACAGGGCACCAGTCCCTGCCTGGGATTTTAATGTGTGTATAGCTAAACTCATGGAGGCTCCTTTCAAGCCCATGGCTACAGCCCATCTGAAGTATGTCACTTGGAAAACAGGTTTTCTAGTAGCAGTTACCTCTGCAAGACTAATCAGCAAGCTCCAGGCTCTCTGTATCGACCAGAACTATATCACATTCCACAGAGATAAGGTAGTCCTCAGAACAAATAAATAATTTCTTCTTAAAGTGGTTTCAGACTTCCATCTAAAACCAATCACTCTGCCTGTCTTTTTTACAGACCAAGCTAGTTCTGGTGAAAGAAGACTCCATAGTATGGATGTGCAAAGAGCTCTCAGCTATTATATGACAGCTACTAGAAGCCATAGGCAAATTAGAAAACAACTTTTCCTTACATATGGGGATGTAGGAAATGGCAAACAGCCTCAAAAATCCATTTCTTGATGGATTGTCCAGTGTATTCAGTTCTGCTACACTAAAGCCAGGTAAGGAGCCCCAGCTGTGTTGAGGACACACTCTACAAGAGGAACAGCTGCTAGCCTTGCAGCTGCCAGAGAGGTTCCCTTAGTGAATATTTGCAAAGTAGCTACCTGGAAATCACTACACACCTTTACAGAGCATTACAACCTGAATATTTTTTCCAGAAGTGAGGCCAGGTTTGGCACAGCAGTCCTGCAAAGTCTGTTTCCAAAGTAAGTACTGTGCCCACCTCCAGTGGAACTGCTTGGTAGTCTGCATAAAGTTATGAATATCCTGAACATTACTGGGGTTAGAAGAAAAAATTACTTACCATAGTAATCTTCTTTCTTCCCAGTGATGCTTAGATATTCATAACTTCCCTCCCTTCCTCCCCTTCCAGAACTTCAGCCTCTGCACTCCGCATGCTGGTGCTACCTAGCCATAGCCTGTTGTGGTTCATTTTCTCTGTGCTTAGTTAATTTTAAACAGTTTTCTGTTTTCTCTTTACAGGTTCTGTGATGTGTTTGGTGAACACCATTTTATTTTATTATTGTTCCTCCTTTGGAGATTTTTGTTAATTCTATACTTATTAGGGTAACCTCAAATTTATAATCTGGGCGAAATATAGCCTTCGTGTTCCGTGGAAATGCGGTTAGGCTGCTGGAACTGGTGCTTTAAGTTCAAGATTCCATCTTGAAATGTTGTTGCGGCTGCCGTACCTGTTTTCCACCAGTTGGAGGAGCGTACACGCAGATCTTAAGGATGGTTTCAGGTCTCTGGCTACGGGGGAGGAGTCGTGGGCTGCTGTCATCCTCTCTGCATATGCTCTGGACTGGCTCTGTTTCTGCTGGGGCTTCATTTTTCTATAGCTATGGATTCTTGCAACAGCACGACCCATGTGATCAGCATTCAGCTTCCTTTGCTGATTGGGTGTTCAGAAACTCTTCCCATTGAACTGACCACGAGTGGCATCAGAAGTCAGTTTGCAGTGGGAGAGGGTCCTTTTTCTTTCTGAGAATCGGTCTTGGAGTTACGTCACAGTCAGTGCTGTGAGTGCCTAAAACAAAAAAATCTCCGTCGATCTCTTGAGTGCATAGCAGTGATCAGTAGTAGCTAAGCGCTGGGAGAATACATTATTTCATCAAGTGTGGCAGGGGTAGGAGGGTGATGATGGGTTGTGGGACAAAAAAAAAAAGTGGTCTCGGACAGCGAGAGAAAAAAAAGGCCTCATAGCATCTGAGCACACTACTGAGGAGTTTTACACTGAACTTTGAGGGGTCCCCCTTCCCCGAGGGGTTTAGTCTGTTAGATGGTGGTTGGTGGATGAGCCTAACTTTTATGTCTTCACAGGCAGGCTTAAACATTTAAAATAAAGGAGCTGGGGGATAAAATGATTACCACTTCTGCTCTGTGACAGGAAAGAGCAACTGCTGCAGTCTGTATAAATATTTCTGCAGTCACCTGGGCTGTTGTGTGGGGAACTCTAACTACACTATGGTTGCTTACAAAAAAACCCCTGCATAAACCCATATTGCTTATAGAAAGGGGCGACTAATGAAAATCTCTTAGCTACACTGTGAAAAATCAAATTTTCCTGCTTGCTGCTTTCTGAAACGGATTACCCTAAGGAGGGAAAACATTAAAACATAAACTGAACTTACAAACTTAAATGGGCAGACTGGGTGGGCCATAGGCCCTTATCTGCCGACACTGTCTATGTATCTATGTATGTCCTTGTGGGGATTTTTCTGTCTGAGCCTGAAAAACTACATTACTGGCTCAGCTTAGTGAGCTCAGTGCACTGTGAGAAAATAAGTGAGCTTTCAGTGTGAATTAAAAAAAAAAAAATTTTTTTACACCAGCTTACTGAGTTCAGTGGCTTGCAATTTGCCGTAAGGGGAAACTAAAAGTACTTGTGGAAATTTTTTATCTAAGCTGGTGTATTAAGCAATTAATAACTGCTTACTGAACTCTTTGCCCTACACTAGCAGGGAAAGTCCCTGAGGATTAACCTCTGTGTCTGCAAAAAAAAAAAAAAAAAATACATTTCTGCCTAAACTGCTCCCTACCCTAAGGGGAGATCCTTGTGGGGAAGTCTCTGTCAGAGTAATCTGTGTGTATAAAATAATTCCTGCCATACCATAGCGGATCCCTGTGGGAAATATCTGTCGAGCCATCTGTGTGTATAAAAAATTTAAAAGACCATTCTAACTACTGAACTGCCTCCCTGCCTACAGTAAGGCCAGTCCTTGTGGGAACACTCTGTCGGAGCTACTGTGTATATTAAAAAATAGAAAGACACTGCCTGTATTCCTAAACTACTCTCTGAGCTACCATAAGGGGATCCTTGTGGTGAGATCTCTTTCGGAGACTGTGTGTATATTAAAAACAAAACCTAATTCCTGCATTCTAAACTACTCTGCCCAACCATAAAGGGATCCTTGTGGTGAGATCTCTGTATTTTTTTTTTATTTTAGTCTTTGGTAACTGAATAAAGTCCACTAGGCACAAGTGCCTGTTTTCAGGGGTGTCCTGGAAGCACTGGGTGGTTAAGTGACTTGCTCAGTCACGCAGCATGCAAGTGGAGGCTGTGAGATTCTCTTCTAACCTCTAGGCTATACTGCCAGCTCAGTATCTCCGTCAGACACCTGTGTGTGTGTGTGTGTATTAAAAAAATAAATAATTCCTGCATTCTAAACTACTCTGCCCTACCATAAGAGGATTCTTGTGGGGAACACTCTCTCAGAGCTAGTATGTTTGTATTAATTTATTTATTTCAATCTAGGATTACAGTACCTTTGAGCCGAGGCTCTTTTACAAAGGTTCCACGTCAGCATGTGCAAAAGTCATATTTAAATTAAATAAACACGATATTACCTGGTGCTACCACTACATTACAGAACAGTGGGGAAGTTTGTGTCTGTTCTGACCTATTTCTGATTGTTGACTAAAAGAAAGAGACCACACAAGTCAGTTTAAGAAAAATCTTTATTAGCAGCAACTGTTTTTAATGTGGAAATGTACAGTTTGGTCAGGAAATGTATGGTGAACCATCCGCATTTCCAGCGGAAATGTACCCTTTCGGACACCATTTCAACCCCTGTAACTGTTAGGATTTTTTCCTCATGCCTGACTTCCAGGCTTCTTACAAATCTGAAGAGGTCAGAACACTACAGTTGTTAGAGGCAGTATTTGAAAGATGCTCACGTGCAAATAATTTTACTCATTTTCATGTGTTCCATCTCTACGGGCAGTCCAACCCTCCAGGCTTACTGCATAAAGTTATGAATATCTGAGCATCACTGGGAAGAAAGAAGATTACTATGGTAAGTAATTTTTTCTTGCACTTCTTAGGCCTGATCTTGGCTTTTTGGGCTCCACACCTCTTCTGCCCTCCCCCTTTGAAGGGAATATGGAGCAGGGGAATCTGTCCCCGACCTTATCATTTCTAAAGAGGGGGTAAAGATTCCTTCTGCAGCCTGGACAGTAGGCCGACAGTTCCAGCTTTTGTTCCTCAAGAGGATGTTTCCTTTCAAGTCTTTACTTAGGAATATGTAGACAGCCCTGGCTCTCCAGACTTCTGCTCTAGATCCATGAAAGCTGATGTGCCTTGACTGGCTTCATGTTCCTAATATCTCAGTGAACCTTACGCCTCCTGTTCCCCCAGCCTTCGAGACTCTGTCTGAAGCTGTGTGGGCTAGGCCTGCCTCTATTCCTTCTGTTTGCAAGTCCATAAATTGAAAATATGTCCTTCCTAATGAGATACCTATTTTAGCTTTGTAGCCCATTGCAGATGCATTGGTTATTCTTGCAGTGAACGACAAAGGTGTTTTACCCCGGAAAGTAATAGCATGTCCTATCAATAAGGAGTATCGCAAGATCAACACCATGTGAAAAAGGGCTTTCGTAGCCGCTACTCATGTAATTTGTATAGCCAGCCATCAAGGACACTTCTCCCCATATAAATATGTCCTCTGGACCTTACTTAAGTCTCTTGCAGAAATCTACCAGAGTCTGACTCCAAATTTAAGATTGTTCAGACTGTCGGCCGTGGAATATAATGTAGTAGCCATCAGTTGAAAGCGTCTGTGGATGCATACAATACTGCTTCCAGAACCACCACTGACGAAATCTGTATGTAACCCCTACGTGGCGCTATCCCAAGGGCTACTACCCCTTCCTGCATGGCTGTAGCAGGTAAAGGGACCTGAGTTCTGAAACGGGGGCCTCCACCTGGAGGTCAGTGTTGGTAGTGGTCAAACTAACCTAGGCACAGCCCTCTGGGACACTGTAACCCCCTATTTCCCTTCTAGTGGCCTGAGCAGTATACGATGATCACTTTCACAGTACCCCTTGTACACCATACCAGTATCCACACTATTTGCACTTACCACCAGGGCTGGTTCCTTTGGCAAGACCCTGGGGCCCCCCTGTAAAACAAGGTTATGCACAGTAGATAGCAACAGTACAGTACTCTTGGCACAAACTGGAACCACAGTCAGGTTAAATGCAGCAAAAAAAAAAAAAGTCAGGTCTGATTTATTCAGGGCACTTGAACAAGGAAGGGGCGTAATCAGGTTGTTTGGCTTAATGGCTGTATTAATCAAACAGTTATGCATGCACTTTAAGTCCCCACACAGTTACTCACTCTGGGTACCCAGGTAGGAAAATGGTGGGCTAGCCAGGAATGTTGCATCTGATTGGGGCCCTGTGATGGAAGGAAGCAACATGCACCATACACACTACTTGTAATCCGGCGGGGGGGGGGCGGGGGCTCAGTTCGTGAAAGAAAAAGCAACAACACAATCCGATGACAACACTTTAGATTTAGCTGTTGTTGCAGGGAGCTACCCTGATGTTTACTCATGATACCCAATACTGGACACAGGCAGGACAAAATCTAGACTGCAGGTTGTTGAGCTGGAGTGCCCAGAGAAGCGGGACCCACACAAATCACCAAGGCATTGTTCCTGTTCAGGTGTTGAGCAGGGGGCTGATCCCCAGGCAGTCCGTGGGGCTGGATGTGGCTTCCAGCAAGCAGAATACAGTTCAAACCACAGTGGGGAACCAAATCATGACCCACTATAAGCACACAACACATTCACATGTAAGGAAATTCCACTGTACCAGGCAAAAAGGCTCTCGAGCCGCAATTACAAAGTCTCCGCACAATCCGGGAGTTCAGAGGTGGCTGGAAGTCCAGATAGGCCGATTGCATTCAGCAAATCTTCAGTCTTCTTCAGGTAGGAGCCTGGTCACAGTTCAGTGGCTCACTTCGCTCTCAAGTTCAGATTCAGTCTGAAAAAGGCAAGTTTCCTCTCAGGGACAGCAGGCAGGCATGCAGGCCAAAACTCGGCATTTCACTGCTCTCCCACGTGAATTCACTATAGATTACTGCTCAGACTACCTCAAGCTGTTACTTCATTTCCCAACTTACTGTAGTTCTAACTGAAACTACTAGTGGTTGGGACTTCCCAAGATCCAAAAGGTTTAGTTGGCTGATCTGTCTGTCAACCACAACAAGGGCTCCCCTCCAGGTTATTTTAGGTTAAAAGCCCAAAAGTACATTCCCTACAAGTTTTGACCCCATTAAGCCCGTAGGCAGGCTCCATTTTAGAGTCCCAGATGTACTGATTGGCCCATTTCAGCAGTCCAGGACCAAGATGATGGAAACAAACAGAACTGTCCATGCTGCAAAGAAGGCAGGTTAGAACAAACTGCAGTATTATTACTGCTCTAACAAATGATCAGCAAACAAGCACATTTTCTAACAGAACTCTCTCTTAGATTAATTATGACTGCAATCCAGGCAGCTTTAAAGAGAGAGTACACAGAGGTTATATAGGCACTCTCTGGCAGTCACATTTAAACTGCTAAAATGCAGGACACCAGCCTGGCAGCGAGCATTTAGACAAGCTCAAGGAAGACTTTTTGGGAACCCCCATTTGTAGGGGGGTTACACGTATTGGAAGACATTCCTGGCTCCGGACATCAGGGTTTTCCTCAGATGCCCAGCAGCTGATTGTGAATGTCCCCTTTGACGCTGCCTATAATGAGGGAGCTGGCAGTGGTAATTGGCTGGCGCATGGCACCATGTGGGGCCACACAGGTGCTGTGCTCAGTTTCATACAGAAGCTTTGCTCCATGGGGTCCTATTGCCTCTGGCCCTCAACCCATAAGTGGTAATCAGCGATGAAGATATTCTGGAAGATCAGCAGTTACAGTTAGTATACTAACTTTTATTTACTTACGGAACTCTGGTCTTCTAGAGTATCACTTCAGGACAGAAAACGTCACCCACCCACCATCCATGGACACCTTGATCTGACAAAGTTGTTATTCCTCAAAAAAAAAAAAACTAGTTTTGGGGCTGCAAAGATTAATTGTGTTTTCATCCTTCCTACAGGAATATTGTTGTGCCTTTCATGGTTTGCCAAAGTGTTTCTAAACTGTTTTTAAAGGAAGTCCTCTCAATCTATTTTTTTGTATACCCATGCAGTTTACAGGCATGAAGAATGATTTCCTCTCTTGCATACCTGATTTCATCCTGATTTAAATGTAAATGAGGCCGCTTCAGTTTGTTTTGCCCTCGTGTGAAAACCTGTTTGTCTCCATTATGAGCTACACAGGTACACAGAAAATAGGTTGAGGGATTCTGGTTTTGCCCAGTCTTGACGCCCTTCTGGTTAACCCTACAGGTGGAACTGGGGAAATGTATGAATGAACCTGTGGAGTTGACGGCAGAAATGGTGTTAATGTCTGTTTCTAGGGACATGGATATGTTGTTCATCCACACTATCTGGCAGGTTCCTTGCTGCTTTAAATCTTGCCAGAAGGTCTTCAAGCTGGCTCCTTCCACCCACCCGGGTGGTAAAACTCTCGGCTCCGCCCCATGATGCCAGATGTTCCTTACCGCTTGGAAGTTCAGGTTCCCTCCTTAGCGCTCTGTGTTTTCGAATGGTTCCTGTTTTTTCGGTTTCTCCGAATTTAGTTTGGAAGTTTTCTAAAACTTCGGTCTTCTTCCCTCACTGCTGCAATGGATATTTCATTTCCCGACTCTCGGAGGCGCCCAGGGAATACCGCCAGGAAGGACTCGCCTCCGCGTCGTTTACTGCCTCGACTTGGACCATGATCCGTAAGTCTGCGAATTTTGCTATGCCCTTCGCAGCTTCCTGGAGGATCATCACGGCCCGATGAGAACTCGGGCTACTGGAATTTTTTCGCCTTTAGAGGCTGGACGGGCAGTGTCGCGTCGGCGTCTCGGCTGAGCAGCTTGATCTCTCTTTCTCCATGGAGGTGGCGGCGACCAAGGCTGTCTCCCCCCCACCCGGTCGCGGCGCTTATCCCGCTCTCTTTGAGTTCCTCTCATTCAGCTTCGTCAGTCCCTTTCCTCGAAGGGAGAGGGACCTTCGGGACCTACCTCTCAGCTCAGGTCAAAAGAGTCACAGGGTAAGTCCCATCATCGGCACTGGCGGGAATGGGAGAGGTCCCCTTCCCCTGCCGGCCGACTTCGACTTCGGTCGAGGGTGCGGCTCAGGCCGCTGGCTTCACGGTGTCCCCGTCAGGTCAGCCGGCCATGACTCCCATCGACGTTGTCGAGTCTTCTCTCGACCCGTCACCCGGGCGGTGTACTGCAGGAGCAGTCAACCCTTCCGCGGTTTCCCCGGTGGAGGCCGAGGTTCTGCCTGCACCTTCGGGGTGACAGGCCTCGGTCTTTTTGTCCAAGCTGAGGGAAAAGCAGGTGTCCCCCGCTCCTTCCCTGACCCACGCTCGGTTCCCCGAGGATCTCGGTCTCGGTCTCTTCTCGGTCAAGCCGCTCCTGCCGACTTCGGCGGTCTCGGTTGGGGCACCGAGTTAAGTGGCATTACTGTTCCTCCTCGTCTCCCTCCTCGGATGAGGAGTGGCTGCGATGCAGATGGCGTCGACGTTACGAGGAGTTCATGTGGCAGCAGTTGCTATTGTCCGGGAATCAATCGACTCCGATTGTCCCGCAGGTTGCCTGTCACCCTCACTTCCGCCTGCCCTCGGCAGGTGAAGAGTGGCTCAGGCCTGAGGCAGCTCTTTGCAGACCTTTCGGAGTCAGACGACGACTCCTCCATGTTCCCCAGTCGGGAGGGCCCGGGGTCCTCTCCGGACCGTTCTGTGGATGACAGTCCATCGTCCTTTCTGGGTCTGCTTCGGCTCATCTCGGAGTTCACCTGGATGCAGCTTGAACCCGTGTCCAAACGGGTCCCTTATTCCCTGACGGAGATTCTAGACCTAGGGGGTTCACCCTCGGAGGCCTTCCCAGTGGCCAAGGCCATTGTCGGCCCGGCCTTGGAGCTCTGGCAGCGGCCTACTTCCTGTCCTGCGCCCTCGGCCAGGATGGCCAGCAAGTGCTCTGTCCCTGTCTGTTCTTTGTCCGGTTTTTCGGAGCACCCCTCCGCTGAGGGGTTAGTTACCGATAATGTCTTCCAGCGTTCGGTGAACGCTCGGGATGTGGATAGGCCCACTGACAAAGAGTCCAAAAGGATGGACTATGTCGGGCGCAAGGTTTACGCCTCATCCTCCCTAGGCCTCCAACAGGCCAGCTCGGCCGCACTGATGGCACATTTTTCCCACGCCCTTTGGGGCTCCCTGGATGAGGTGCTCCCTTATCTCCCGGCTGACCTGCGGACCACGGTCCGGCGGGTGCGGGACCAGGGTAGGGCGGTGGCAAAGCAGCAGCTTCAGACTGCTCTGGACTTAGGTGATTCTTGTGCCAGGTCGGTAGCGGCTGCAGTGGCCATGCGCCGCAGGGCGTGGCTGAGGTTATCCTCTTTCTCAACAGATACCCAGCACAAGTTGGCAGACATCCCCTTCTTGGGGACTGACCTCTTCAGTCCTGGAGTGGAGGGACACCTCCAGGGGACTAAGAAGTCCATTGCCACTCTGGACTCTGTCACCCCCACCCAGAGGGACAAGGGCCTTTGTGTAAGCCTCTTTGTCCCTCGGCCCCTGCGGCTCGACCGGCCCATCAACACCAACATGATGGCCAGCAGGCTTGTGCTGGGCATCCTGACCCCAAGCCAGCAGCTTCCTCCAAAGGGAAGCAGGGAGGTAAAGGCCCAGGAGCTCCCTTGGCCAGTCCCTCCTCCAAGCCTGCTCAGTGGCGGGCTGGGGCGCCGTCCCGCCCTGTCACCCCTACCCGGGTCCCCCGTGGGGGCAACCACCCCTCCTCCGCCTGGTCACTTTCATGGACCGCTGGATGTCGGAGGTGCTGGGGAAGAGTCCTGCCTCTGTGGATTGTGAGCAGGCCCCACCCTTTCGAGCTGTTGCCCCTCGGGGGGCCATGGGATCCGCAGCCTCGCTGTCGGCCCGCCGAGCCGACTTGCCCTGCCCCTCAAGATAGAGGTGATCAGGAAGGTGGCAGTTCCTCCTCCAGACCCTGGGTTTGTGTCCAGGTATTCCTGGTCCCCAAACGGACGGGGCGCTTGCGCACCATCCTTGACCTGCACGATGGGATGGTCTCTCTGACTCAGATATCCCATCCTCGGAACCAGGTGTGTGGCTCTGTTTCCTGGACTTCTAGGGCGTACTTTACACTTCGATCCGTCTGTTTCTTGGGAGACTCCTCCGTTTCTAAAGCGGGGGATCTCTTTACCAGTTCCAGGCCATGCCCTTCGGTCTCTTTATCAGCGGCATTCCTGCAGCACCGAAGGGTCCGGGCGTAACCTCACCCGAATGGCGGCCTGACTGCAACCCCTCCAGGGCTGTGGGGGACGGTCCAGAGTTCTGGCCCTCTAGGTTGCTCTAAGATGGTGGTCTCTCTAATGGAGCCATGTTGGAACTCGTGTCTAAGTGGGTGATCCTTTCTTCGAGGCGAAGCTTGACTCTTGAGTCTGAGCTCGGCTCCTGGCGGACAGGGCCGAGGTTCTTCCTCCCTTACCTAGTCATGTCTGACTGGACTATTGCACCCTGCCCGGGACTTCCTGCACCTCCTGGGCCTTGCGGCGGCCTGCACCAGCATGGTCTGTTTGGACCCGCCGGTCCACGCGTCCCCTTAATGGGGGCTGGCCAGCCAGTGGTCACAACGCTGCGATCCTTTGGACCAGTCCCTGATAACAACCTAGGGTTTGGGGAACGCTCTCCTTCAGACCGTTCCAGCTCGTCTGCAGGAGAACATCCCGTTTGTCCGCCCCGGGTCGACTGTCTTCTCGGACTGATGCATCTCGGATGGGTGGGGATGCCCATCAAGGAGAATACAGAGTGCACTGCCTCTGGTTCTCTCGGGAGTCCCGATGTCATTCCAACCTGCTGGAGCTCCAGGCGGTCCGCGTAGCTTGCACCGTTCGCTCTGTCTGTGCGGGGGTCTAGTGGTTTAGGTCTAGGCGGACAATACCATGACCATGTGCTACCTAACCCACCAGGGTCGGATGATCCCCTTGCCATTGCGTAAGGAGGTTCTCTGCATTGGGTCTTACGCGCAGCCGGGAGGCGGTTTCCTAGCCATTTCGATGGCAGGAGCCTCCAGCACCCTGGCTGATGCCCTAAGCCGGATAAGGGCTGCGCCTCACGAGTGGTCTCCCGGCTGGAGTTAGCACAAGATCTTTCTCCCTCTAGGTCTCGCCTCGGGCAGACCTTTATTTTGTCCCTCCAGGGCGAATATGAGGCCGAGACTGTCTCAAGCCCGCCCCCTCAGCAAGGTTCGCTGTAGGGGATGCCTTTGAGGGGGACCGTCCGACGGCAGCCTCCAAGGTTTTGGAGGAGGTGTCGGCCCGCTCGTCGGGCTCACACTCTGGCCTTACGGGCACCTCTGGGCAAAAGGAGACCTCCGCCCCCAGCACCGCCACAGGCTTGCGGCCAACTGGTGCGGGCGACTTCCATAAGCCGGATGTCAGCTCCTCCGACATCCGCCGGGAGAAGGTCGATAAGACGCCCGACCCTTCGGGGCGGCGCACGACCTCGGACCGGGCGGCTTCCCTCCCTCAGCCCACCTCCGACGAGGGACCCCGTAAGCCAGACGCCGGCTCCTCCAGCGCCCGCCCGAACCAGCCCTAAGCCACCGCGGCTCCCCAGCGTCGCGGCCAGAGCCCACAGCGGATCCTCCAACCCCGTGGGTACCCGGTTCCCGCAGCCGCTGCCATCCGAGAGCCGAGTCATCCAGCCTGACCCCGAGGACTTTTCTCCACCGTCCTCAGGCGATGCGGGGGATATTCTGCCCCATCAGACCCTCCTCCTAGGGATTGGATCTGACGCCGGATCGGGATATTCCCCTTCCGTCGGGCCCAGGCCTCTCAATGTTGACCTGCCATTGGGGCTTCCTTCTGGGCCATCTGCTCCAGCAGCTCCTCCAGTGCCTGGGTACCCGCCGTCTTATCCGGCGCCATCATACCGGTCCGCGGTATCCAGTGCCGCAGTACCTGGCGCGGTTCGCTGACACCGCAGTACCCGACACGCAATACCCAGCACGGTTTTCCCGCAGCCAGGTTTCAGATACTCACCTTACGGATACAATCTGTATAATTATCCCTCCTCATCCACCACCCCTTGGCGGCGGTGGATCTGCAGGAGCTCTGGCTTCCTGGTGGGCTGAGGCCAAGGCTGAGCTCACCAAAGATGAAGAGCCGCCTTCGGCGACTGTGCCGCCCCGGCCCCACGTCGCCAAGACAGCACACTCCTCACGCCTTCCAGATCCCAGAGCCCTTCCTCTGGATCCCGAGAGAGGCAGGACATGCGTCCAGGGATCCCCCCTAAGGAACCCACTCCTCCCCCAGACGTGTCAGGGAGTCTTATTCTGCTTCTGATTCTTCTTCTTCTTCTTCTTTGCTCTCGGATCCCTCCGACGGATGCTCCAAGAGAGACGACGAGCCTCGCTCTACGTCCAAGCCCCGGCCGAGGACCCCTCCGAAGTCTCCTCCGGAGGACCCTTCCTTCACGGAGTTGCTCAGGAAGATCCAGGAAGTACATCAGTGGCATTCTCTGGAACCAGATCCTCAGCAGGTCAGACTCTCCGAACATCTGGACCTGCCCCTTACAGCTCCTACTTTAGTGCCTCCCTGGATCGAGCCTCATGCCCACCTTGTTTCCACCATTTGGAAACAACTGTCAGCTTTAGCCCCGCTTCCTAGGAAGTCCAACAGGCTATACCAGGCTCCGGAGGGTGTAGACTTTTTGGATTCTCACCCTCGTGCAGACTCGGTCGTGATTAGCGCCGCTCACGGCCAGTCAGCACATCCCAGACATCTAAGCTCGTCTCTTCCGGATAAGGAATCTCGCCTCCTGGACCAGTATGGAAGAAAAATATATGCCTCTTCCATACTGGGAATTCGGGCCCTGAATTATGTAGGTCATATGGGGGATTACTAGAAGGCCATCCTTACCCAGGCGGAATCCAAGATTGACTACTTACCTGACTCCCAAGTCAAGCAGAAGTGAGCTGACTTAGTCCGTTCTACTCGTTCAGCCAGTCGTCACATTCTGTGGATGACATACGATGCAGTGGACGCTGCCGGGCGGAGCTCCGTGTTCGCCGTAAGTCTTCGGCATCATGCCTGGCTCTGCGTGTCAGGTTTGGTCCCCTGGAGGTGCAGTCAGCAATCCAAGAAGCACCTTTCAGGGTTTCAGTGCTTTTCGATGGTGATGTCAAGGACATCATCACCAACTTGCAGGAGAAGGGGACGGCTCTGAAATCCGTGGATTCCATGTACCGTCCCCATCCCCCACTGCGCCGTCCTTTTCACAGACGCAGTCGGCCACCAGGGAAGGCGGGCCACTAAACACCAGCCCCCGCAGCTGCCAGGCCCCCACCGCCCAAAAAAGCAGCGGGTACCCCAGCTGCGGCGCTGCCCACACCACCTGACTCCTCCCCTCCGCCTCCGGACACACAGAGGAACCAGTAGGAGGAGGTTCTCCCTCCACCTTCGGGTTGGGAGGGATAACAACAGATTCATGGGTGCTTTAGATTATAGCGGAGGGGCACTCCATAGGTTTCTACAGAAACTATCCGCCACCCCCTCTGAATTCGACCTCTGCAAGGGACCATCTTCCTTTGGTCCGGGAAGAAATATCTGCCCTTCTCGTGAAGCAGGCCATAGAACCCGTTCCCCCTCATCTTCAAGGGACGTGTTACAATTCTCATTTCTTCCTGGTCCCAAAGAAGACTGGAGATCTCAGACCCATTCTAGATCTCAGCTTCCTGAACCTTTATGTGGAATACAAAAGGTTCAGGATGCTCTCCCTGCAAACCCTTCTGCCCCTTCTTCAGCCAGGTCAATGGCTTTGTGCCCTGGATATGCAGGAAGCATATCTGCACATCCCCATTCGCCGCTTGCATCGCAAGTACCTCCGGTTTGCTTTCCAGAGGGACCATTACCAGTTCTGGGCACTCCCATTTGGTCTTTCCTCGGCACCCCGAGTTTTTACCAAATGCCTGGCTGTAGTAGCGGCCCACCTGCGTACTATGGGAGTTAAGGTGTTCCCTTACCTGGACGACTGGCTCCTGGCGGCCTCGTCCAGGGAGGAGCTCCTGCATTTTCTGTCACTCACCCAGCAGGTTTTCACTTGCCTGGGTACTACCATCAACCATTCCATGTCTCATTTGGATCCCTCCCAGAGACTATAGTTTATCGGGGCTATCCTCGATATGACGGTGAGCAAGACCTTCCTTCCTTCGGACAGGGCGGCCTCTCTTCAGTCACAGATTTCCCTGCTATCAGAACGCAGGAAGGTTCCGGCAAGGTTAGTTCTCCGTCTCTTGGGGCTCATGGCGGCCGCCATACCGACAGTTCCCCACGCAGCTCCACATGAGGATCTCTCAGTGGACACTCCGCTCCCAGTGGGATCAACTCGTAGACGACCTAGATCATCTGGTTCTGATCTCCTCGCCGATGACAAGGGGCTTGCAATGGTGGATGGCTCGAGAGAACCTGTTTCGGGTGGTCCCCTTCTGTCATCCTCCCAGACTCTGGCCACGGACGCATCAGGAGAAGGTTGGGGAGCCTATCTGGGTCCTCACCAAACCCAGGGTTTATGGTCCAGATTGGAGCTAGCTCTCCACATCAATGTGCTCGAGCTTCAGGCAGTACTGTATGCTCTCCAAGCCCTTCACCAATACATTCTTCCCGATCACCTAGCTATCCAGACGGACAACATGTGCATGGTGTGGTACATCAACAAGCAGTGAGGTACTCGATCCTACCCTCTATGCAGGGAAGCAATGAGGGTTTGGGACTGGGCAATGCTTCACAACCTTCACCTTATCGTGATCCATGTTCCAGGAGTCGACAGTACCCTAGCAGACAAGCTAAGCCGCTCCTCTGCTCTGCCACACGAGTGGGAGTTGGACCAAAAGGTTCTAGACGACATCTTCCAGCTTTGGGGGACTCCACAGGTAGACCTGTTCGCCTCTTCCCAAAACACAAAACTTCCCACCTTTTGCTTTCTCGCTTCAGAGCGAGGCGCTTTCTGGAGCAACGCTCTGTCTCTAAACTGGAAGGGCAGATTCGTCTATGCTTTTCCCCCCAATTCCTCTTGTCCCTCGCGTATTGCAGAAACTAACAGAAGGAGCGAGAGTGATTCTGATCGCTCCTTTCTGGCCCAGGCAAATCTTGTTCTCGTTCTACAACAATACTCAGAGGTTCCTCCTCCTCTTCCTCTTTCTTTATCTCTAGGATTGCTTACCCAGGATCAGGGGACCCTGGTCCATCCGGGTCTCAAGTCCCTACAACTTCATGCATGGCTCCTGCAGGCCTAGCCCAATCTCGCTTTGGTGTCTCTCCAAAAGTGGCTGAGATTCTGGTGGAGGCTAGAAAACCCTCCACCAGGTACTCTTATGCCATGAAATGGAAGAGATTTTCTATTTGGGCCGCTTCTAGGAATGTGGAGCCTTTCTCCTGTTCAGTGGCCGTTCTGCTGGAATATTTACTTCATCTCTTTGACCTGGGTCTCAGTCATTCCTCCTTGAAAGTGTACATGGCCACTATTTCAGCTTACCATGTTCCTTTCGCTGATGAAGCGTTTGCCCAGTTAGAGGTGTCCAAGACTTTTCTTAGAGGGGTCCTTCACTTGAGACCCCCCATCAGGACTCCTGCTTCCCTTGGGACTTGAACTTTGTTCTCGAGAAACTTACCCTCCCTCCTTAAACCTGCAGCTTCATGAATCTGAAGTTTCTTTAGTGGAAGGCGGCTTTTCTTGGTGGCCATTACTTCCGCTCGAAGAATTTCTGAGCTCAGGCCGTTATGTGTAAAATCCCTATTTGATTTTCACAAAGAACGAGTGGCTCTTCGCACGAATCCTAAGTTTCTGCCTAAAGTGGTAGCAGAGTCCACCTTAAATCAGTCTATAGAGTTACCTGCCTTTTTCATGCAGTACTCCAACCAAGGGGAATATTTACTCCATACCATGGATGTTCATCTGATTCTGAGATACTACACTGATAGGACAAAGGATCTCAGAAAAACTGATCAAGTTGTTCATCTCTTTTGCTCGCAAAAGGGAAGGCAATGCTGTTTCCAAGCAATGTCTGTCAAAGTGGTTGGCTCATTGCATCACTTTCTGTTATGACAAGTACAACAAGACCCTTCCGGGTCAAGTCAGAGGTCATTCCACTCGTGGAGTAGTGGCCTCTGCAGCTTATTTCAAGAATGTCTCTGCGGCAGACATATGCGCTGCCGCCACCTGGATTTCTGTCCATACCTTTACGAAACATTACAGTTTGGACATTGCCTCTCGCCGTAGAGCAGGCTTCGGGCTAGCTGTTTTACAGGGCCTCCTGTCTTGAGACCTGCAAGGCCATTGCTACTTTCAGGAGTAGTTTCTTCCTCCCGGTGCCTTTTTTATTTGTTCCAGACTGCTTGGGATTCAGTCCTATATGTAATTACCTACTGCCAGAGCCCTCTCAAAGTAAGATAGTACAGTTACGTAAGAACTTACCATAACAGGAGATCTTCGAGAAAGGCTCTTGCAGTAGGTAATACCCTCTCACCCTCCATCCCCCTAGGCTTTTTCAGCTCCTTTTCCATTGAGGGAAATATCTGCTTCAAACAACATGAAGTCTTGCTGTATTCTGACAATAGCAGTGAGTGCCAACCTTTGAACTGCCCCAGAGATGAAAGAGTTAACTTTCCATGCCAGGCATGGAACGCTGAGCTCGAGCTCGGTTGAGACTCTGTCTGTTGCTGTTTGAACTCAAACTGTCAGATTCTTTACTCCGCCTCACTGAACAGTCGCTCCGGAGATTTCTCCCTTTGCTCGGTTTAATTTGTCGGTTAAAGTACCGCTTTTCTTGGTTTTCGACCGAATTTAAACCGTAACCTGTCGGTTCAGTCTCTGTCTGTGGTATTCGTGAGTACTAGATAGGTTATATTGTTTTCTATTCTGTGTGGAACTTGTAAACGGTTCATCGGTTCGGTTTGAACCGATCAAGTTGTTATAAAATCTTTATCTGTACTTTTAGAGTGTGGTTACTGGTTCTTATCGGTTCTAAAAAGCAGATTTTATTACGTTTTTTTCCACGACCCGTAACACAGTCAGGAACCGATAAGAGGGTCTTGCCTGGCAGATTGCCATTAAAAGGGTAAGTTTTGTTAGGACTGGCACAATGTCTGAGAAACCCAAAAGAAAAACCAGGCCCACTGGGTTTCAACACTGTAGTGTGTGTGGGTAAGTCTTTGCTAAGGCTGACCTCCACACCACCTGTATTTATTGTCTGGGGTTTGACCACCTCAATGCAGACTGCCAGATTTGTAAAAATTTTCCTGCAGTTACTCTAGAGAAGAGAGTTGGTAGGCTCAGGGAAAGGGAGGCCAAAAAGTCCGCTGAACTGGATGGCCAGCCCGGTTCAGTTCAAACCGAACCAGAAGGAGTGCCCTCTGACCAGGGTGAGACTTCTTCGGACAAAAGGAGAGCCGATTCCGAGGAGTCGGTTCCGGCAAAGAGAACAAGAAAAGAAAAATCAGCTGGTGTGGATCCAAAAGTTTCTTCTCCAACTGCTGAAGAAATAGCCAAAGCGATAAAAATTGTGCAGTCGCTTTCCCCCGGTTCCAACCGAACTGGCACCATCAGGAAGGCGTTCGGTTCGGCCGGTTCCACCTGTTCAAGATTATGAATTAGAGGAATATTATGAACCGGAGGAGAAGGAAGAGGAGTATGAGGAAAGTGAATGTGGTTTTGAAAGTCTGGATGTGCCCATTGACCTGGACATCTCCCCAGACAGACCTTCAGCAGTGTCTCCTCCTAGGCTTTCTGAGTCCCCCTCCCATTTCATGTTTTATAAGAAAGTGGCAGAAACCCTTCAGCTTCCTATGGAAGAAGCTGTGGATGACCAGGAAGAGCCTGACTATGTGGAAATGATGGATATCCCAGAGTCTAGGAGGCTGTCTCTTCCCTTACACAAATCTTTTGGGAAACAGACATTTAAGATTTTAAAGACTCCTAATACTATACCTCCTGTGGATAAAAGAATGGACAAGAGGTATACCCTGTCAGGCTCAGGTACGGAGTTCCTTACACAACAATGCAGCCATGTTGAGGTGTGCAGGCTGCAGCCTGTGATAAGGCAAATATTCCCTTGGCTCCAGACAAGGACTCCAGGAGGACTGATGCCATGGCAAAGAAACAGTACATGGCAGCATCCTTGGGACTCAGACAGGCCAACTATGGCCTATACTGCTAGGTATCAGAAATCCAGATGGGACACTGTCATGGCTTTAGCAAAACAGGTCCCTGGCCAGCTTGCCAAGGAGCTGGAGCAGGTGGCTGCTGATGGTATTGAGGCATCCAAGGTGCAATTCCATGCTGCAGTGGACTCCAGTGATGTTTCATCTAGAGTCATGGCTACATCTGTGGCACTTCGTAGAATGGCTTGGCTGAGATGTACTAGCCTGTCACAGGATACCCAGACTACGGCCATGGATTTTCCTGTTGTGGGTAATTCTCTGTTTAGGGAGCAAACAGAGAATTACATGAAGAAATGGATGAATATAGGACCACCTATAGGAGTGCCCAGGTCAAGGAAAGGCAAGCCACTCCTCAGAGGCAGCATCCTGGGGCAGGCCTTTTCGTGAGCCTTTCTACCAAGCCCAGGCCTCCTCTTCTGCCTATGCTCAGAGGGGTTCTTTAAAGGGAGAGGCAGAAGGGGTACAAGTGAGACCCGTTCCCCCTCAGCCTAAAACCCCTGCCAAGCAGGCACCCTGATGGGATTGCCAGGGCAGATTCTCCACTACCTGTAGGGGGCAGGCTGGCTTACCTTGTCCAGGACTGGAAGTCTCTAACATCAGACAAATGGGTCCTGGAAGTAGTAAGCCAGGGACTGGTTCTGCACTTCAAAAAATTTCCAAAGCTGAGAACCAGATTCTTTCCACCTGCAAATCCCTCAGAGGCACTTGCCCTAGAGGCAGAGGTCTCTTCCCTCCTCGCTCTCAGAGCTGTGGAAAGGGTTCCGCCCCTGCACCAAGGCAAAGGATTGTACTCCAGGTACTTCCTTACCCCTAAAAGACAGGAGAATGGTGGCCCATCCTGGATCTCAGATACTTAAACAAGCACCTTTTAAAGCCAAAATTCAAGATGGTGACTCTGGAAATAATTCTACCCTCTCTAAGGCCAGGGGACTGGCTAGTCTCCCTGGACCTCAAGGATGCTTACTTCCATATTCTCATCAGAAGCTCCCATCGAAAGTACCTCAGGTTCGAGATGCTCTCAGGCCATTACCAATTCAGAGCAATGCCCTTCAGCCTAACCTCTGCTCCAAGGGTGTTCACAAAATGCCTAGCAGTAGTAGTTGCTTCTCTAAGAAGGCCAAAGGATTGCCATCTTCCCATACCTAGACGACTGGCTCATATTAGGTCAGTCACCAGACCAGGTCAGGTTACACCTACAGATAACTTAGCAACTGCTCACCTCTCTAGGTTTCCTTCTGAATCTTTCAAAGTCAGTTCTAGAGCCTCTTGCAGCCCCAGACAATCACCAATTTCCCTTTTTGCTGCAGGCCCCCAGTGTTGGGCTCAGTCCCTGGATGCCTTAGTTCTCAGTTGGGAAGGGAAGTTCCTGTATGCATAGGCGCAGAGCTAGATACAGAGAAGGCCAGAGCCTTCCTTCCCCTGGTCAGGGCAAGGACCCTTATCACACTGGCCTCTTCATTCACCCTACAGGTGTCTCGTCCAGCAAAGTGCTTTCTGCAGCTCCTGGGTCACATGGCTGCTTCTACAGCAGTGGTGCAGGGAGCAAGATTTCAGATGAGGGATATTCAGTTCCACTTGAGAGCCTTTTGGTCTCAGAAAAAGGACCCTCTGACCAAACTGATTCCAGTGACTCGAACACTGATCCAGGCCTTGCAATGGTGGCAGGATCAGAACAATCTAAGACAGGGAGTTCCCTTTGTCACCAGTCTCACTCTTTAATCCTTACTACAGATGCCTCCTCTAGGGGTGGGGGCCCACTTGGGAGACCTGACCACCCAAGGGTTGTGGTCCCCTCAGGAATCTCTGCTTCACATCAGTCTGTTGGAACTCAGAGCAGTATTCTAGGGACATGGATATGTTGTTCATCCACACTCATTGGCAGGTATCCTTGCCGCTTTAAATCTTGCCGGAAGGTCTTCAAGCTTGCTCCTCCCACCCACCCGGGTGGTATAACTCTCGGCTCCGCCCCATGACGCCAGATCTTCCTTACCGCTTGGAAGCTCAGGTTCCCTCCTTAACGCTCTGCGTTTGAGACTGGTTCCTATTTCTCCGTTTGCGGATTTAAAATAAATTTTGCGAAAAAGACTTCAGTCTTCTATCCCTCGCGGCTGCGATGGACAAATCGACTCCCGGATTTCGGAGATGCCCATGCGGGCAGAAGATGTCTCGGACGGATCCACACTCCACGTGTGTCTACTGCTTAGGCCTTGAGCACGACCCGCAGGCTTGCGACCTATGCTCATCTTTCTCGGCCTACGTCCTCGAAGACCGTGCTGCCCGATTGCAACTGGGCCGTCCCGAGGAGCGTTTCCCTCCGGTGAAGTCCAAGGAGGCCCGGTTGGCGGTGTCCGCGGCGGCGGGCTCGGCGGATCAGCTCGAGCGGATGGTCGCCCTCGAAGAGGAGGCGGCGCGGGCCGTATCTTCCTCGGCCGCGGCATTTATCCCGCTCTCTCTGGGCTCTTCTTACACGGCTTCTTTTAAGGAGCTTTGTCTGTCCCTCTCCACTAAAGGAGAAGGGCCTCGTTCTTGCGGACCTTATTCTCGGTCCAAAAAGAGGGACAGGGGTAAGTCCCTCCGTCGACGCTCTTGGGAGCGGGAAAGGTCCCTCTCCCCGGGCCGTCGACCGTCGGCTTCGGTCGACCGCTCGGCTTCGGCCACTGGCCTCACGGTGTCCCCGTCAGGTCAGTTGACCGAGACTCCCACCGATGAAGTCGAGATTTTTCTCGACCCATTGGACGGGCTGTCGCCTTTAGCAGCCGAGATTCCCCTCTCCCCGGTTCCCCCGGGAGGAGTTGAGGATCCCGTGGGCTCGCCTGTGCCTCCGGTTCCGGAGCCCTCGGATGGACCATCCGAGCCGAAGGGAGTGCCGGTTCCGGCCGACACCTCCCCGCACCGACCTCGGAAATTCCGGGACTCTCGGTCTCGGTCTCGGACCTCTTGGCGGTCAGCCGATCCCACCGTCATGGCGGTCTCGGTCTCGGCTTGCATGGCGGCGTCGCCGCTCGTCCTCGTCCTCCTCCTCGGATGAGGGGAGGCTTCGGCGTAAATTACGTCGACGGTACGAGGACCTTATGTTGCAACAGCTCCTCCTGGCCGGGAGTAAGCCGACCCCGTCGCCTTCCCCGGCCATTAAGTGGCTGTCACCGGAGCGGCCGACACAACCCCTCGACTTATCCAAGGAGCCTATACCCAGGCCGGTTGTTCGGCCAAAACCAGCTGCTCCACCGATTCCGGTGGAACCTCCGCCTCCACAGCCACCAATTGGGGCTCCGACCAAGGATTCTCGGTCGGCTAAGGTCTACCCCATCGGCTGTCAGTTACCCTCACTCCCGACCGACCTCGGCAGGTGAAGGGTGCCTCAGGCCAGAGGCAGCTCTTCGAGGACTCTTCCTAGTCCGAAGATGATTCCTCCTTTTTCTCCAAGCGACTGGACTTGGAGTCTTCAGGAGGTCAGTCAATGGACGATAGCCCGTCGTCCTTCCTAGGACTGCTTCGGCTCATCTCGGAGTCCACCGGGATGGAGCTCGAACCCGTTCCAAGCGGGCAGGTATCCCCTCACGGAGATTCTGGACCGAGGATTCTCCGACGGAGGCTTTCCCGGTGGCGAGGCCATCAGTGGGTCCGCACTGGAGCTTTGGCAGCGCCCTGCTTCCTGCCCTGCGCCTTCGGCCAGGATGGCCAGGAAGTATCGCGGTCCCCTACGGTTCCTTGTCCGGTTTTGGAACACCCTCTGCTGAGGGTTGGTTACCGACAGCGTTTTCGGTAGCGCGACAGCATGCCAGGGATGTGGACAAACCTCTGACAAGGAGTCCAAAGTGGACTATGTCGGGTGAAAAGTCTCGCTGTGTCTCTCTCTGCCTTCATCAGGCCAGTTCAGCCGTCCTCATGGCACATTTTCTCATGCCCTGTTGGGCTCCTGGATGAGTCATCCCTCATCTTCCGCCGATCTGCAGACTACGGTTAAGCAGGTGCGGGACCAGGGCAGAGCAGTGGCCAAACAACAGCTCAGACTGCTTTGGATATGAGGGACTCATGTGCCAGATCGGTGGCGGACGCGGTGGCTATCGTGGCGGGCTTGGCTGAGGATATCCACCTTTACTTGGATACCCAGCACAAGTTGGCGGATGTTCCCTTTTGGGGACTGACCTCTTGACCCTGGGGTGGAAGGTCACCTGCAGAGGATCGAGGGGTCAATGCTACCTTGGACTCGGTCTCTTCGCTCAGAAGGACAAAGGCATGAAACGCTTGCCCTAAGCCCTTTTGTCCTTCTGTGCCCCAGCCGCTCGGCCCAGCAATTCAGGGCCAGCAGGCTCGGCCTTGGCATCCCAAACCCAAGCCGCGGCTTCCTCTAACAGGAGGCAGGGAGGAAAAGGCCCAGGAGGTCCTCGGCGGTCCCTCCTCCAAGCCTGCCAGTGGCAGGCTGAGGGGTGTCGCCCCCATTCCCGTCACCTTACCCCTAGGGTCCCCCGTGGGGAGCGGCTCGGCACTTCCGTTCCGCCTGGTCCGCTGTTTGCGCGGACAGGTGGGTCTTGGAGGTGGTGGAAGAGGCCTGCCTCTGGAATTGAGCAGGCACCACCCTTCAGGCCGTCGCCCCTCGGGAGCTTGAGATCCCCAGCCTCACTGGCGGCTCGTCGAGCCGACATCGCCTCCTCCTCCAGAAGGAGGTGATAAGAAGGTGGTGGACCCTCCTTCAGACCCAGGGTTTGTGTCCAGGTACTTCCTGGTTCCGAGCGGAGGGAGGGCTGGCGCCCATTCTCGACCTCCACGACCTAAACAAGTTCCTAAGGTCTCGAACCTTCAGGATGGTCACTCTGGCTCAGATAATACCATCCTTGGAGCAGCGGTGGTTCTGCTCTCTGGACTTGCAGGGCCAGCGTTTTCACGTCCCTATCCGTCCGTCTCACCAGAGATTCCTTCGCTTCGGCGGAAGGATCCCGCGAGTTCAAGCCATGCCCTTCGGCTTGTCTCCAGCTCCAGGGTCTTCACCAAATGCATGGCAGTGGTGACAGCATTCCCTGCGGCGCCGAGGGTCGGAGTGTACCCTTACCTGGACGACTGGCTGATAGCAGCTCCCTCCAGGAAGAGGCGGTGGTCAGAGATCTGGCCTCCGGTCTGCTCTCAACTGGGCCTCCTTATCAGCGAGGCCAAGTCGGACTCGAGCGAAGCAGGTGATTCTATTCATCGGGCGCAGCTCGGGCTCTCTTGAGCCAGGCGGCTCCGGCAGACAGGGCGGGTTCTTTCCTCCTTTGCCCGATCATTTCTGGTTGGGCAATTGCGCCTCCCGGGACTTCCTCGCCTCCTGGGTCTCATGGCGGCCTGCACCGCGTGGTCCGTTGGGCCCGCTGGAACGTCGTCCCCTTCAGTGGGGACTGGCCAGCCAGTGGTCTGGCAGCTGCGATCCCTTTGGACCAGCTTGTGCGGTGACACAGGGATGTGGAGCAGCTCTCCAGTGGTGGACCGTTCCAGATCATTTGCAGGAGGGCATCCCGTTAGTCGCCCGAGCCGTGGTCTCTCTGTCGACCGATGCCTCTCTGATGGGTTGGGGTGCCCATCTGGGGAACACCGGGCTCATGGCCTCTGGTCCCAGCGGGAGTCGATGCCACATCAACCTGCTGGAGCTCGGCGGTCCGCCTAGCTCTCACCGCCTTTGCTCCGTTCCTCCGGGGTCAAGTGGTCCGAGTCAGGCGGACAATACCACGACCATGTACTATCTAAACCGCCAGGCGCGGGCCGCTCCATGCTTCTATGCAAGGAAGCTCTCCGCATTTGGTCACTCGTGCGCAGCCTGGGCGGATCTCCTAGCCATTCACGTGGCAGGAGCCTCCAACACCCTGGCCGATGCCCTGGGCCGGATAGGGGCTGCATCCCACGAGTGGTCTCTCCTGCCCGGTAGTACAGCATCTGTTCTCCCATTGGGGCACACCTCAGGTGGACCTGTTTGCCTCCAGGGAGAGCGCTGGGGAGTCTGTTCCATGCCCGCCCCTCAGCAGGGCTCGCTGCAGGGGATGCCTTCTCGAGGCAGTGGACCCCGGGCCTCTTTTCGCCTTTCCCCATTTCCCTTGATCACAAGGTGCTTCTCAAAGCGAGGGGACAAAGCGCAGGTGATTCTGATAGCCCCAGACTGGCCTCGCCAGTTCTGGTACCAGATCTCCTCAGTCTCAGCTCCAGGATTCGCGGCAGCTTCCAGCTCGCCGGACCTGCTCTCAGTCAATCAGGGAAGGTGTTCCATCCGGACCTTCAATCCCTGCACCTGGCGGCCTGGTTCCTGGCTAGAGTTCCAGGCCTTGGGTCTTTCCGACGAGGTCCTCAATGTAGTTGCGGCGTCCCGTAAGGAGTCGACCAGAAAATGCTATGCCTTCAAATGGAAAAGGTTTTCCATTTGGTGTCAGGGCAAGGGCTTGGACCCTTCCTCCTGTTCCTTGGCAAGCATCTTGGACTATTTATGGTCCCTTTCAGTCAAGGGCTTGGGTCGCGACCCTGAGGGTGCACCTGGCAGCCATCTCTGCTTACGGAGCGGGCCGGGAAGCGGTCGATGCGCAGGAGAAGGTAGTCTGGCGCTTTTCAAAGGCCTTGATCACATTCCCTCAGTGCGGGGAACCCCACCTCCGTGGGATCTACTGCTGGTACTGGCAAAGCTCATGGGCAAGCCATTCGAACCTATGCACAGGTGTGCTCTCTCTCACCTGTCGTGGAAGACCGCCTTCTTGGTGGCTATCACGTCAGCCAGAAGGATGGGAGAGCTCCAGGCGCTTTCCATCGAGTCTCCTTACCTGGTCTTCCACAGGGACAAGGTTGTCCTGCGCCCCCACCCGAAATTCCTTCCGAAGGTGGTGTCGGAGTTTCACCTTAACCAGGTGTTGACTCTGCCGGTGTTCTACCCCAATCACACCTCGGAGGCCGAATATAGGCTCCATACTCTGGACCCTGAAGTGGCTGCTTATTATAAGGAGCGCACGGCTGAAATTGGAGAGAGGTTCGCCAGCTGTTTGTCACCTACGCTGAAGCCGCATCTGGCAGACCTGCAGCCAAGCTGGACGATAAGCAGGTGGGTAACCTCCTGCATAGATCTCTGCTATAAGTTGGCGGGCATGGAGCCTCCCAGAGGATAAGAGCTCATTCTACCGCCATACTGCTGCAAGTGGCTGCTTCCAGGGGCGTCCCTATCCAGGAAATCTGCAGGGCTGCTACCTGAAGTCAGCAAACACCTTCATTACCCATTACCACATCTCGACCTTGAGTCACGCGGGATGCTGGTTTGGGGCCTCGGTCTCCAGTCTCTCTTTCCCAAGTAAGTATTGGGGTGTCGTCTTGCCTCCCTCCTCCCGGAGAACTGCTAGGAGTCTGCCAATGAGTGTGGATGAACAACATATCCATGTCCTAAATACAGGTTACTCACCTGTAACAGGAGTTCTAGGAATGGTATATGTTGTTCATCCACGACCCACCCGACCTCCCGGCCCGACGCAGCAACCTGAGCTTCCAGCGGGCAGATCTGGCGTCATGGGGCGGAGCCGAGTTATACCACCGGGTGGGTGGGAGGAGCAAGCTTGAAGACCTTCCGCAAGATTTAAAGTGGCAAGGATACCTGCCAATGAGTGTGGATGAACAACATATACCATTCCTAGAACTCCTGTTACAGGTGAGTAACTGTATTTACTCACCTGTAGCAGGAGTTTCGAATGAGCATATATTATTCATCCAAATGACTACCGACCTCCCCGGCTTCGACGCACAACCTGAGCTTCCAGCGGGCCAGATCTGGCGTCATGGGGCGGAGCCGAGAGTTATACCACCCGGGTGGGTGGGAGGAGCAAGCTTGAAGACCTTCCGGCAAGATTTAAAGCGGCAAGGATACCTGCCAATGAGTGTGGATGAACAACATATACCATTCCTAGAACTCCTGTTACAGGTGAGTAACCTGTATTTCTAGCACTTCAAGCCTTTTCCAATTCTGTTTGGAACAAAGTTATTCAGATCAGAACAGACAATACCACCACAATGTGGTATATCAACAAGCAAGGAGGCACTCGGTCTACGGCCTTGTGCACAGAAGCAATGAAGTTGTGGTCTCTGGCTTATTCCCTGAACACCTCCCTCACAGCAGTACACCTCCCAGGCAAGGACAATGTCCTGGCAGATGCTCTCAGCAGGATAGCTCAGGGCCATCACGAATGGTCACTGGATCCCCTGGTTTTGGAGGTGATATTCTCCAGATGGGCACCCACAGATAGATCTTTTGCAGCCCCAGACAATCACCAACTTCCCCTTTTTGCTGCAGGCCCCCAGTGTTGGGCTCAGTCCCCCTGGATGCCTTAGTTCTCAGTTGGGAAGGGAAGTTCCTGTATGCTTCCCCTTCCTCTCCTGTTCAAAGTGCTAGTCAAAATCAGGTCTTAGCCCTGCAAGGTGATCTTGATTGCTCTAGACTGGGCCAGACAGCCCTGGTATCCTCTCCTATTGTCCTTAGCAGTCCACCTTCCCTGTCTCTTCCTGGAATTACAACCTGTTAACCTGTGCTCAGGGAGGGTTTGGTACCAATCTCAAATCTCAATCTCAAGCCTAGCTCTTGAAGAATTAGAGTTTGCCATTTACACCTCTCCCAAGGTGTTATGGACATTCTAAAGGCTTCTAGGAAGCCTTCCACCAGAACTACTTATAATTCCAAATTGAAAAGATTTTCCATATGGTGCTCTGGGAAGCATATTTCCCCAGAGTCTGCTGATCTGCCCACAGTCCTTGACTATATGGTCCATCTGAATAGCTTGGGACTCAGACCAGCTACTCTAAGGGTGCATCTGGCAGCTGTCTCTGCTTTCATTTCAGCAGGTAAGCCCTCTTCTCTTTCAGCTCACCCTGTATTCTCCAAGTTTTTCAAGGGATTACTTCATACCAATCCTCCATTCAGGGACCCTGCCCCTGCTTGGGACCTTAACGTTGGCATTGCTCAGCTTATACAACCCCTTTTGAGCTTTTGTCCTCAGCAGGCTTAAGTACTTGACTTGGAAAACTGTGTTCCTGGTGGCTCATCACTTCTGCCAGGCGCATAAGTGAGTTACAAGCCTTGTCAGTGGAGCCTGATTTTATCTCCTGCCATAGAGATAAGGTGGTCCTCCGGACTGACAGGAAGTTTTTGCCTAAGGTGGTTTCAGTCTTCCACCTTAACCAATCTGTTTCTCTTCCTGTGTATTTCACTGACCATTCCTCCTCTGGTGAGAGGAGGCTGCACAGTTTAAATGTGAAAAGAGCCCTTAGCTACTACATAGAACGTATCAAGGGTCACAGGTTTGACTCCCTCCAACTGTTCCTCACTTATGGTGAGGTTGGTAAAGGAAAACCTGCCACTAAAATCCATTGCCAGGTGGATTGTCTCTTGCATTCAATTTTGCTATGAAAAACTAGGTAAGGTTCCACCCTCAGGCCTGAGGGCTCACTCTACCAGAGGTACAGCTGCTTCCCTGGCAGCAGGGATATTCCTATCTTAGAGATATGTCAAGCAGTTACCTGGAAAACAGTTCACACTTTTACCAAGCTTTACTCCCTGGATATCCAGGCTAGGAGTGATGCTCAAGTTTGGCACAGCTGTGCTTCAGAGCCTTTTTCCTAAGTAGGTTCTGTCCCTCCTTCATGGAGGTACTGCTTGGTAGTCTGCTATTGTCAGAATACAGCAAGACTTCATGTTGTTTGAAGAAAAAATTACTCACCTTAGTAATGTTGTTTCTTCTAATGGAGTCTTGCTGTATTCTGACCTCCCCCTGCCTTCCCCTCTCAGAACCTTTGTTTTTGGGATGTGGGTGGGCAGTAGCAGTGTTGGCACTCAGGAGGTGCCCCACCTTTTTTTTTTTTATCACCTTCCTTCTTTGGGTGAGTGGGTGCTGTGTTTATTTCATTTTTGGGTTTCCTGACTTGAGTCTTTGTTTTGGGACCAAAAATCTGTTTTATGTTAGTAGCCAGTTGGCTAGTGTAGGTTTACAGCTTCCACAGGACCTCAGTGAGATTAGCTCATAAAGATCTGACGGTTTGAGTTCAAGCAGCAACAGACAGAGTCTCAACCGAGCTCGAGCTCAGCTGCCCAGGCTTGGCATGGAAGTTAACTCTTTCATCTCCGGGCAGTTCAAGGTTGGGACTCACTGCTATTGTCAGAATACAGCAAGACTCCATTAGAAGAAACAACATTACTAAGGTGGTATTTTTCTTCTCTCTCGTCTGGGTCTTCGGGCCTGTGGCGGGAAAGAACTGGGCGGCGTCCGGGACCGCCCTTTATCTGACGTTGCATGGCCGCGGTCACCTGGCGATAGGGCAGTCCCTCACAGGGACTGCTAGCTGAAATTTTTCCGTGGGTTCCTGCCGCCGGCCGGCGTCAGTCCTATATGTAATTACCTACTGCAAGAGCCTCTCTCGAAGATCTACTGTTACGGTAAGTTCTTGCGTAACTGTACTTTTGTTCCCTAGTTGGGGGGATCCCTCCCTGGGGTTCTATATGGTTGGATTCCTTTCACACTATCCCTTATGGGGTAGGGCGGTTGGACCTGGATGAGGGTCTTCATTCTTGGGGTCAAGGTCCATCTGCCTGCTTAACAATTCATGGGGCTGCAATTATAAAAATGTTAGTATGAATGCTGATACAACTCTTTAAAAAAAAAAAAAGTGTATACTAGTTTAATTGCTGTTTCCTTAACCTAGTTGTAACTCTTGCAGAATGCTATCAATGATGTCTCTTATAAAATGAAATAAAAAGAAAATAGGTTGAGGGGACTTCCCCTTTAATTGGATAGCATTTTGCTAGTGTCGTCAAAAAAAAAACTGATACAATTGGGACTGATGCTGCTTTATTTGTGTATGTGCACATGGCACCATAAGTGCATGTCAGCATAGGTGCCTGTGCCCCAAAAGTACTGGTTCCCTTAGGATACTAGTGTCTCTGGCCCTAAAACTAAACAGTATGTCTTTATGGAGGAGATAACTGTAGAAGATAAAGAATTACAGTAATAACTATCTCCTAGTAGGATAGCTCACGTCGTATAATTCTAGGTTCTGAGCCAGATGGTTGCAGCTTCACATTTTGAGTTTTCTTACTTAAAGAATGCTGCAGTACTTCGTAATACTAAACAAGTATTGACTCATTATACTCCACCCCCAAAAAAAATGATATCTGTTCCAGCCATGGAGCTTGTACTTCAAGTCTCCTACACAGAGGGCTGGATTTTGCCTAGATTTTCATACTGTTTGCTGGTATCTCTTCACCTTTTTATCCTCAGACCACAATGTTGCTGCCACTTCAGAAGTTTCTTTTCCAGCTGGGAGAACTGAAGAGCATTGACCTCCGTGGGTGACATCTAAGCTGCCACTAAACCAGCTAACAGTGGATGATGTGCACTGGAAAGTTGGGACCCTCCTTCTGGAATCTGAGATGGTCACCCAGTGGACATTGGCTGCCCATAGACAGTACAATACCCTGGCTCTGCTGAAAGTTGTCTTTTATATGCGATGCTGTGGTGCAGTTTTTCCTGCATCCCTTACCTCTCGCTTCCCAGTCACAATACCAAACTGTTCCAACCGCCAAAGAAGGGTCCTCTAATTGATGTTTTTCCATTGGTCTTAGGCACATGTTCCAGACATGTTTGTTCTTTTCCAGTGTTTTCCTTGCTCAGGACCCCAGTGGAACCCCACATTATATAGCCCTTTCTCATAAGAGACTGGGGGGGGGGGATGAGCAACTGCCCCTGTCCAGAAGATGGTGGTTCCCAAGTCAGAAAGCCCCTTTCCAAGAGATGGGTAGTTGCCTCTAGTCAGGTTGAGCCCCCGCCATATTCCCAAGGGATGGGTGGTGTCTCCAAGGCAGGGTTAATTGACTTTCTCCTGATTAATCTTCACCACTCATCACTGGTGGGTTCAAGCTGGAGGCACTAGGATCCTGCAGAAAGCTCATAGCTCTAAGCTTTTCATCTTTTCCTCTGGAGGAGGGGCTGCTGTCGGAGACAGCGCCACCCTCAAGGACGACTTATTATGTGGTGCTCACGGGTTGGCCAGTAACGGATGCCAGCCCCTCCACTACCTCAGTTCTGTTTTTCCCACCATTGAGGCAGCGACTCCATTGCAACAGTTGTTGAATCCAGAAAGTTCTGTTCGTCAGATATGCAGTTACTCGATGCCACCCATCTGTCGCCATTTTTGGTACCGTCCCCCTTGTCTTGTTTTAAAAAGTGTTGTGGCAGTGACTCTCTTGCTTCATTTTTATAATTTTTTTTTATTATTTTTTGTGGCCGATCATGTACAGCTCGGGCAAAAACGTTCTTCTAAGGCTGGGACTACCCTTTTGCATCAGTGCCTCTGTGGTAGTCCCATGATAGTAATATACCCACATGACCAGTGTTTTACTTGCCTGGGGCCACGCCATGACAAGTGTAACCACACAGTCCCTGGGGTTACTAGTATTATTGTTAGGAGATAACAGGCAGCTGGTAGGGAGCTCATTAGGGGCTCCTTACATAATGACATCATTGTTTACTCAGCTAGCCGGAGGGAGAAATGATTAGGTCATCTTAGAACTCTTGCAGCAGCATAAGCCACACTGCGTGACTAGCTGCTCTGGGGAGCTTAGAATTCCTAGCAGTTTTGGTAGAGTGTGAGCTTGAGTGAGGAGGTTAGAGCGGCAGGACTGCCAGTGTGCTCTGACAGAGGGGCCAGGATTTCACCCTAGTCGTGGTGTCATTTCCAGCTTCCAGTGAAGTGGTTGAGACAAGACTACAGCAGGTGTTCCTGATTTTCTACTCCCAGTGAAGTGGAAGGATCTGATTGTTCTCTTTGGACTCGAGGCAATCCCTGAATGTTCTGAGGTATTTTCATCTACCTTGGCATAGGACCTGTAATAGATTGTGTGGACCAGCTACCTAGAAGAGGGCCT
Source organism: Neoceratodus forsteri (assembly GCA_016271365.2). Classification (NCBI taxonomy): domain Eukaryota; kingdom Metazoa; phylum Chordata; order Ceratodontiformes; family Ceratodontidae; genus Neoceratodus; species Neoceratodus forsteri. The sequence continues at coordinate 194,609,694 of JADMNL010000024.1, read as the reverse complement.
TTTCTGTTTCTTTTTGTTGGTCCATGCCCAATGGATGGAACAAGTTCTGTGAGTACTGAAAGGAAACTAGATCTCCACAAATGTTCTTAGGGGTGGATAGTTTGGGGTATGTGCCCGTGCCATAGATGAGGCTGAATCGCACCCATCAGTGCCCCTAGTCTCACCAGTGTGAGTGAAGGAAGTTAAACTGTGGACCCCAGTGAATGCAGTTGATTTTCTCTGTGTCACCCAGTGTTGTGACAAGTAAAGAATGGGAATCTAGCAATTCAGTGGGGAATGGGGGTTTCAGTGGTATAACCCTGAAAAATTGGTAGAGTCTGTCAGTTGGGGGCCAAGGGTGGGAGGAACGCCATCTGAACGCTTGCAAGGCAGGGCTTCCTGGTTCGTAAAGGGCACCAGTAATTTTACCTGAGCAAGTGGCCATGCTGCAGATTAAGGTGTGTGGCTGTTTTCTCACATATTGCACCTATGTTCGTAAGGAGTTCTGAGTGTGGTTTAGATTCACTAAATAACACTCATGGGAAAGAGAGACGTTCAGGTGCATGGCCCTGTGTCCACAGATGCACTTTTGGGAATTTGGGAAGAAGAAGATGTTTTTTTGTTTTGTTCATGAACTGTACTGCAGTGCAAGGAGAGTTCTTGGTTCTAGGGACATGGATATGTTGTTCATCCACACTGTCTGGCAGGTTCCTTGCCGCTTTAAATCTTGCCGGAAGGTCTTCAAGCTGGCTCCTTCCACCCACCCGGGTGGTAAAACTCTCTGCTCCGCCCCATGACGCCCGATCTTCCTTACCGCTTGGGAGCTCAGGTTCCCTCCTTAGTGCTCTGCGTTTTAGACTGGATCCTAACTCTTTGGTTCGTCCGAAACTAGTTTTGAAGATTTCTAAACTTCGGTCTGCATCATCCCTCGCGGCTGTGATGGACAAATTGATTCCCAGCTTTCGGAGGTGCCCTTCGGGCAGAAAATGTCCAGGACGGATCCATTACTCCTGTGCGTCTACTGCCTGGGCCTAGACCACGACCCACAGGCCTGCGAGTTGTGCCGCTCTTTTTCGGCCACCGTCCTGGAAAGATCGTGCTGCTCCGATTGAGCCTCGGGCGCCCCGAGTAGCATTACCCGCCGGTAAAATCCAAAGAGGCTTGTTCTGCGGTGCCTGGCTCGGCTGAGCAGCTCAAGGATATGATCGCCCTCTAGGAGAAGGAGGCCCAGGCCGCGCATCTTCCTCCTCCTCGGCCGCGGCATTTATCCCGCTCTCTCTTGAGTTCCTCGTACACGGCTTCGTTCAAGAAGCTTTGTCAGTCCCTTTCCACGAAGGGAGAGGGGCCTTCGGGACATTCTTCTCGGCCCAAGAAGAATGAGTCGAAGGGTAAGTCCCACTGTCGGCGTTCGTAGGAGCGGGAGAGGTCTCCTCCCCGGACAGCCAACCGTCGACTTCGGTCGAAGTTGCAGCTCAGGCCGCTGGCTTCACGGAGTCCCCGTCAGGCCAGTCTGCAGAGACTCCCGACAACGCAGTCAAGATTTTTCTCGACCCGTCGGACGGGCTGTCGACTGGTCAAGCCGACAACCCACCTTCACCGGTTCCCCCGGTGAAGACCGAGGATCTGCCTGCGCCTTTGGGGCCGCAGTCCCCAGATAAAGTACCCGAGCCGAGGGAAGAGCGGGTATCCCCCGCCCCTTCCCAGACCCGCCCTTAGTCTCCCCGAGGGTCTCGGACTTCATCTCGGTCAAGCCGTTCCCGCCGACATCTGCGGTCTCGGTCTCTGTAGCGAAGTAAGCGGTGACGCCGTTCCTTCTCGTCCTCTTCCTCGGATGAGGAGAGGCTTCGACATAAATTACGTCGATGTTACAAGGAGCTTATGTAACAGCAGTTCTAGGGACATGGTTATGTTGTTCATCCACACTTATTGGCAGGTTCCTTGCCGCTTTAAATCTTGCCGGAAGGTCTTCAAGCTGGCTCCTCCCACTCACCCGGGTGGTAAAACTCTCGGCTCCGCACCATGACGCCAGGTCTTCCTTACCGCTTGGAAGCTCAGGTCCCTCCTTAACGCTCTGCGATTGACTGGTTCCTAATTCTTCGAAAGTTCGAAAATCGAAAAAGTTTTGCTAAAAAGACTTCGGTCGTCTTCTCCTTGCGGCTGCGATGGACAAATCAACTCCCGGTTTCGGAGGTGCCCTTGCGAGGCAGAAGATGTCTAGGCGGATCACACTCACGTCGTCTATTACCTGGGCCTTGAGCACGACCAGGACTCGGTGTGCTCTTCTTTTTGACCTATGTCCTCGAAGACCGTTCTTCCGATTACAACTGGGGCACCCGAGAAAAGAATTCCACGGTGAAATCAAAGAGGCCGATTTGGCGGTGTCCGTGGCCCGGGCTCGGCGGATCAGCGAGCAGATGATCGCCCTCAAGAGGAGGCGAGGACTGCTTCTACCTCGACTGCGACATTTGTCCCGCTCTCTTGGTGCCTCGTGCTCGGCTTCTTTTAAGGAGCTTTGTTTGACCCTTTAGGCTAAGGTGAGGTCCAACTTCTTGGGTCCTTTTCCAGGCCCAAAAAGGCGAAGGTAAGTCTCTCCCGTTGGCCAGCTCCTGGGAGGCGGAAGATCTCCCTCCCTTCTTGTGGGACAGTGGGCTTCAGTCGACCCCTCAGCTTCGGCCACTGGCTTCTCGGTGTCCCCGTCAGGCCAGTTGACCGAGACTCCTGCCGACGCGGTCGAGATTTTTCTCGATCCGTTAGACGGGTTGTCGGCTGGAGAAGCTGAGAATCCCCTCTCCCCGGTTCCCCAGGTGGGAGTTGAGGATCCCGTCGGCTCGTCTGTGCCTCCGGTTCCGGAGCCTTCGGTGGGATCGTCCGAGCCGAGGGGAGTGCCAGTTCCGACACTTCTCCTCGCCTTCCTCGGCCTAGTCGAGACTCTAGGTCTCAGACATCCTCCGGTCAACCGATCCGCCGACATAGGTGGTCTGGGTCTTGGCACGCCCGCTCTTCCTCTTCCTCGGACGAGGGGAGACTTGGCGCAAGTTGAAGTCGGTCCTGAAGAACTCATGGCAACAGCTCCTTTTGACCCGGGAATAGGCCCGGCCCAGTCGTCTTCTGACCATTAAGTGGCTGTCACCGGAGCGGCCGAAACAACCCCTCGTTGTAGCCGAGGAGCCTGTTCCCAGGCCGGTTGTTCGGCCAATTCCAGCTGCCCCACCGATTCTGGTGGAACCCCCACCTCCACAGCCGTTGGTTGGGGCTCCGACCAAGAATTCTTGGTCGGCTTTGGGTTTGCCCCACAGGCAGGTGGAGGGTGGCTCAGGCCCCAGGCAGCTCTTCGAGGACTCTTCTGAGTCCGAGGACGGTTCCTCTCTCTTCTCCAGGTGCATGGACTTGGAGTCCTCGGGAGGACAGTCAGTGGACGATAGCCCTTCGTCCTTTTTAGGGTTATTTCGGCTCATCTCTGAGTCCACCGGGATGAAGCTCGAACCCGTTTCAAAACGGGCCAGGTATCCCCTCACGGAGATTCTGGACAGGATTCTCCTATGGAGGCCTTTCCGGTGGCGAAGCCATTGTTAGTCGGCCTTGGAACTTTGGCAGCGTCCTGCTTCCTGCCTACGCCTTGCCAGAATGCCCAGGAAGTATCGCGGTCCCCTACCGGTTCCCTGTCTGGTTTTCGGAACACCCCTCGGCGAGGGATGGTTACGACAGCGTTTTTCGGCGTGCCGAGCGCCAGGGATGTGGACAAACCTCCCGACAAGGAATCCAAGAAATTGGATTATGCCGGGCGAAAAGTCTATGCTGCGTCCTCTCTCGGCCTTCGTCAGGCCAGTTCGGCCGTCCTCATGGCACATTTTCCCACGCCCTGTTGGGCTCCCTGGATGAGGTTGTCCCTCATCTTCCAGCGGATCTGCAGACTACGGTCAGGCAGGTGCGGGACCAGGGCAGGCGGCGGCCAACAGCAGCTCAGACTGCTTTAGACATCGGGGACTCATGCGGGTCTGTGGCAGCCCGCAGTGGCCATGCGTCGTCGGGCTTGGCTGAGGATATCCACCTTTACCTCGGATACCCAGCACAAGTTGGCGGATGTTCCCTTTTGGGGACTGACCTCTTCGTCCCTGGGGTGGAAGGTCACCTGCAGAGGAGCAGAGTCCAATGCTACCTTGGACTCGGTCTCTTCGCTCAGAAGGACAAGGCACTCAAGCCACAGCCTAAGCCCTTTCATCCTTCTGCACCCGCGGCACGCCCGGCCCAGCAACGTCAGGGCCAGCAGGCTCGAGCTTGGCATCCCAAACCCAAGCCGTCTGCTTCCTCCAACAGGAAGCAGGGAGGAAAAGGCCCAGGTGGTCTCTCGGCCGGTCCTTCCTCCAAGCCTGCCCAATGACGGACTGAGGGGTGTCGCCCCCATCCCTGTCACCTCACCCCTGGTTCCTCCCGTGGGGGGACGGCTCAGACACTTCCTTTCCGCCTGGTCCACTGTTACCAGGGACAGGTGGGTACTGGAGGTGGTGGGAAAAAGCCTACCTCTAGAATTCGAGCAGGCCCCACCCTTCAGAGCCGTCGCTCCTCGGGGGGCCTCGGGGTCCGCAGCCTCACTGGCGGCTTGTCGAGCCGACATGCTCTCCTCCTCCTCCAAAGGAGGTGATCACGGAGTGGAGATCCCCTTCAGCCCGGTTTCATGTCAGGCATTTCCTGGTCCTGAAGCGGACGGGGGGTTGGCGCCCCATTCTCGACCTACACGACCTGAACAAGTTCCTAAGGTCTCGAACCTTCAGGATGGTCACTCTGGCGCAGATAATACCATCTCTGGAACACGGCGTGTGGTTCTGCTCTCTGGACCTACAGGACGCGTTCTTTCCGTCCCATCCGTCCGTCGCCGGAGATTCCTCCGTTTCGGCGGAGGGATCCTATTGTTCAAGCCATGCCCTTTGGCTTATCTCCAGCTCCCAGGGTCTTCACCAAATGCATGGCAGTGGTGACAGCATTCCCTCGCGGCGCCGAGGGTCGGTGTACCTACCTGGATGATTGGCTGATAGCAGCCCGTTCCAGACCGGAGATGGAGTGGTCCAGAGATTTGGCCCTCCGGGTTTGCTCTCAAGTCGGCCTTCTCATCAACGAGGCCAAATCAGAACTCGAGCCGGAGCAGGTGATCCTGTTCATCGGGGCAGAGCTTGACTCTTTACGAGCCAGAGCACGGCTCCCAGCGGACAGGGCGAGGTTCTTGCCTCCTTTGCCCAATCATTTCTGGTTGGGCAATCGCGCCCTGCCCGGGACTCCCTGCGCCTCCTGGGTCTCATGGCGGCCTGTACCAGCGTGGTCCGTTGGGCACGCTGGCACATGCGCCCCCTTCAGTGGGGACTGGCCAGCCAGTGGTCACAATGCTGCGATCCAGTGGACCAGCTAGTGATAGTGACCCAGGAGATGTGGAATGCTCTCCAGTGGTGGACAGTTCCATCCCATCTGCAGGAGGGCATCCCGTTTGTCCGCCCCAAGCCGACGGTCTCTCTATCGACCGATGCCTCTTTGATGGGTTGGGGTGCCCATCTGGGGGAACACCGAGTGCATGGCCTCTGGTCCCCGCGGGAGTCCCGATGCCACATCAACCTGCTGGAGCTCCGGGCGGTCCGCCTAGCTCTCACCGCCTTTGCTCCGTTTCTCCGGGGTCAAGTGGTCCGAGTCAGGCGGACAGTCCACGACCATGTTCTACCTGAACCGCCAGGGTGGGGCCAGCTCCATGCTTCTATGAAGGAAGCTCTCTACATTTGGTCACTCGTGCGCAGCCTGGAGGCAGATCTCCTAGCCATTCATGTGGCAGGAGCCTCCAACACCCTGGCCGATGCCCTGGGCGGATAGGGGCTGCTTCTCATGAGTGGTCTCTCCTGCCGGAGGTAGTACAAGATCTGTTCTCCCACTGGGGCTCACCTCAGGTGGACCTGTTTGTCTCCAGGGAGAATGCGAAGCTGAGGCTGTTTCATGCCCGCCCCCTCAGCAGGGCTGCTGCAGGGGATGCCTTCTCGAGGCTGTGGACCCCGGGCCTCTTTCGCCTTTCCCCATTTCCCTTGATCCACAAGGTGCTTCTCAAAGCGAGGAGGGACAAGGTGCAGGTATTCTGATAGCCCCAGACTGGCCCTCGCCAGTCTGGTACCAGATCTCCTCAGCCTCAGCTCCAGGCTCCGAGGCAGCTTCCAGCTACGCCCGGACCTGCTCTCAGTCAATCGGGGAAGGTGTTCGTCCGGACCTTCAATCCCTGCACCTGGCGGCCTGGATCCTGAGCAGCTAGAGTTCCAGGCCTTGGGTCTTTCCGACGAGGTCCTCAGTGTGGTTGAGGCGTCCCGTAAGGAGTCGACCAGAAAATGCTATGCCTTCAAATGGAAGAGATTCTCCATTTGGTGTCAGGGCAAGGACTTGGACCCTTCTTCCTGCCCTGTGGCAAGCATTTTGGACTATCTATGGTCCCTTTCTAGTCAAGGGCTTAGGTCGACAACCTAAAGGTGCACCTGGCAGCCATCTCTGCTTGCGCGGCGGCCGGGGAGCAGTCAGCGCAGGATAAGGTGGTCGGGCGCTTTTTCCAAGGCCTTGATCACATTTCCCCTCCAGTGCGAGAACCTCCACCTCCGTGGGATTTACTGCTGGTATTGGTAAAGCTCATGGGCAAGCCATTCGAACCAATGCACAGGTATGATCTCTCTCACCTGTCGTGGAAGACCGCTTTCTTGGTGGCTATCACATCAGCCAGAAGGATGGGAGAGCTCCAGGCGCTCTGCATTGAGTCTCCTTACCTGGTCTTCACAGGGACAAGGTTGTCCCAGCTCCCACCCAAATTCCTTCCAAAGGTGTTGTGAGTTTCACCTTAATCAGGTGTTGACTCTGTCGAAGCCCTACCACACCACCTCGGAGGCCAGTCACAGCTCCATACTCTGGACCCTAGAAGGCGTCGTTATTATGAGGAGCGACGGTTGAAATTCGGGAGAGGTTCACCAGCTGTTTGTCACCCACGCTAGCCTGCTTCATGGACCTGTAGCCAAGCGGACGATAGGCAGGTGGGTCACCTCCTGCATAGATCTCCTACAGTTGGTGGGCATGGAGCCTCCAGAGGGATAAGAGCTCATTCTACCCGTCATACTGCTGCATGGTGGCTGCTTCCAGGGACGATCCTATCAGGAAATCTGCGGGGCTGCTACCTGAAGTCAGCACACACCTTATTACCCATTACCACATAGAGCCCAGGTCACGCTGGGATGCTGGTTTTGGAGCCTCTGTTCTCAGTCTTTATTCCTAAGTTAGGGTGTGTGCTTGCCCCTCCCTCCTCCGGAGAACTGCTAGGAGTCTGCCAATAAGTGGATGAACAACATATCCATGTCCCTAAAAATACAGGTAACTCACCTGTAACAGGGAGTTCTAGGAATGGTATATGTTGTTCATCCACACGACCATCGACCTCCCGGCTCGACGTACAACCTGAGCTTTCCATGGCCAGATCTGGCGTCATGGGGTGGAGCCGAGATTTTACCACCGGTGGGTGGGAGGAGCCAGCCTGAAGACCTTCGGCAAGATTTAAGTGGAAAGGAACCTGCCAATAAGTGTGGATGAACAACATATACCATTCCTAGAACTCCTGTTACAGGTGAGTAACCTGTATTTACTGTTGTCAGGACTAAACCAACTCGCGTTCAGCCCCAGCCATCAAGTGGCTGTCGCCGAATGACGAAGCAACTGCTCACCCAGTTGAGATGCCCGTTCCAGGGCAGTTGTTCGCTGAAACAGCTTGCTCCACGATTGTGGTGGAACCTCCGCCCTCCACAACCGAAGTCTGGGGGCACCGACCAAGATTCTCGAGTCGGTCATGGCCTGCCTCAGGTTGTCGGTCACCTCACTCCTGACCATCCTCGGCAGGTGGAGGGTTGCCTGAGGTGAGGCAGCTCTTCGCAGACTCTTTGAATCGATGGCGACTCCTCCCTGTTCTCCAGGCAGGTTGACCTGGAGTCTTCCGTGGGGATAGTCATTGGACGATAGCCCATCATCCTTCTTGGGTCTGTTTCGACTCATTTCAGGGTCCACCGGGATGCAGCTCAAGCCCGTGTCCAAACGGGCCAAGTATCCCCTGACGGAGATACTGGACCGAGGGGATTCCCCCACAGAGGCCTTTTGGTGGCTGAGGCCATTGTTGGCCCAGCCTTGAGTTTGCAGCGGCCTGCTCTTGTCCTCGCGCCTCGGCCAGGATGGCCAGGAAGTATCGGTCCCTCACCGCTCTTTGCCTGGTTTCTGGAGCACCTCTGCCGAGGGTTAGTCACCGACAGCGTCTTCGCGTTCTGGGAAACGCTTGGGACGTGGATAAGCCTCCAGAGTCCAAAAGCTGGTCTTTGCCGGGCGCAGGCGACAAGGCCATCCTCGGCCTCCGACAGGCCAGCTCGGCCGTGCTGATGGCACACTTCTCCCATGCCCTCATGGGCTCCCTGGATGAGTTGTCCCTCATCTCGGCCGACCCTGCAGACCACAGTCCATCTGGTGCGGGGCCAGGGTGAGGGGGTGGCGAAGCAGCTTCAGACTGCTCTGGACATAGGTGATTCCTGTGCCAGATCAGTAGCGGCCGTGGTGGCTATGCGTCGCAGGGCGTGGCTGAGGATATCCACCTTCACGGCGGATACTCAGCACAAGTTGGTGGACGTCCCCTTCTTGGGGACTGACCTCTTCGGCCCTGGAGTGGAGGGACATCTCCAGCAGATCGAAAAGTCCAATGCCACTTTGGACTCAGTCACCTCTGTCCAGAGGGACAAAGGCCACCGTCAACAACAGCATATGTCCTTTCGTCCTTCGACCCCTGCAGCACGGCCGGCCCAACAGCACCAGCAACAGGGCCAGCAGGCTCGTGCTTGGCGTCCCAAACCCAAGCCCGTGGCTTCCTCCAACAGGAAGCAAGGAGGTAAAGGCCTGGGAGGTCCCTTGGCCGGTCCCTCTTCCAAGCCTGCCTAGTGACGGGTTGAGGTGCCGCCTCAGCCTTGTCACTCCCCTGGTTCCCCCTGTGGGGAGCAGCTCCACCACTTCCTTTCCGCCTGGTCCGCTATATCACGGACCGCTGGGTGTTGAGGTGGTAGGAAAGGGCCTGCCTCTGAGTTCAGCAGATCCCACCCTTCGGCGTCGCCGCTAGGGGGCCATGGGTCCGCGAGCCTCGCTGTCGGCCCGCCGAGCCGATATTGCCCTGCCTCGAAAAGAGGTGATCAAGAAGGTTGTGGATCCTCCTCCAGACCCGGGGTTTGTGTCCAGGTATTTCCTGGTACCAAAACGGATGGGGGGCTGTCGCCCCATCCTCGACCTGCACAACCTGAACAGGTTCCTAAGGTCTTGGACCTTGAGGATGGTCACTCTGGCTCAGATAATTCCATCCTTGGAACAAGGCATGTGGTTCTGTTCCTGGACCTCCAGGACGCGTTCTTTCACGTCCCGATCCTTCCGTCTCATCAGAGATTTCTCCGCTTCAGAGCGGAGGGATCCCTTTACGAGCTCCAGGCCATGCTCTCTCTGCCTCTCTCTAGCTCCCAGGGTCTTCAGCAAATGCATGGCAGTGGTGACAGCATTCCTGCGGCGCCGAAGGATCCGGGTGTATCCCTTCCTGGACGACTGGCTGATTGCAGCCCCCTCCAGAGCGGAGGTGGAGCGGTCCAGAGATCCGGCCCTCCAGGTTTGCTCTCAAATTGGCCTCCTCATCTCCTCATCAACGAGGCCAAGTCGGAACTCATGCCGAAGCAGGTGATACTCTTCATCGGGGCAGAGCTCGGCTCCTGGCAGACAGGGCCGAGGTTCTTCCTCCTTTGCCCAATCATTTCTGGTTGGGCAATCGCACCCTGCCTGGGACTTCCTGCACCTCCTGGGCCTCATGGTGGCCTGCACCAGCGTGGTCCGTTGGGCCCATTGGTACATGTGTCCCCTTCTATGGGGGCTGGCCAGCTAGTGGTCACAACGCTGCAATCCATTGGACCAGCCCGTGACAGTGACCCAGAAGATGTGAAACACTCTCCAGTGGTGGACCGTTCTGGCACATCTGCAGGAGGGCATCCCGTTCGTCCTCCCAGGCCGCCAGTCTCTCTGTCGACTGATGCATCGCTGATGGGTTGGGGTGCCCATCTGGGGGAGCACAGAGCACATGGCCTCTGGTCCCCTCGGGAGTCCCGATGCCATATCAACCTGCTGGAGCTCCGAGTGGTCCGTCTAGCTCTCACCGCCTTCGCTCCGTTTCTGCTGGGTCAAGTGGTTCAGGTCCAGACGGACAATACCACGACCATGTACTACCTGAACCGCCAGGGCGGGACACGTCTCATGCTGTTATGCAAGGAAGCTCTCCGCATTTGGTCCCTCGTGCACAGCCTGGAGGCAGATCTCATGGCCATTCATGTGGCAGGAGCCTCCAACACCCTGGCTGATGCCCTAAGCCAGATAGGGGCTGCGTCTCGTGAATGGTCTCTCCTGCTGGAGGTAGTACAAGATCTCCTCTTCCACTGGGACACGCGTCAGGTGGACGTGTTTGCCTCCAGGGAGAAAACGAAGCTGAGACTGTTCCATGCCCGCTCCCCTCAGCAGGGCTCGCTGCAGGGGGATGCTTTCTCGAGGCCATGGACCCCGGGCCTCTTCTACGCCTTTCCCCCATTTCCCTTGATCCACAAGGTGCTTCTCAAGGTGAGGAGGGACAAGGCGCAGGTGATTCTGGTAGCCCCAGATTGGCCCCGCCAGTTTTGGTGTCCAGATCTCCTCAGTCGCAGCTCCAGGCTCCCGAGGCGGCTTCCAGCCCGCCCGGACCTGATCTCAGTCAGCCAGGGGAAGGTATTTCATCCGGACCTTCAATCCCTGCAGCTGATGGTCTGGTTCCTGAGCAGCTAGATTTCCAGGCCTTGGGTCTTTCCGACGAAGTCCTGAACGTCATTGAGGTGTCCGTGAAGGAGTTGACCAGAAATGCTATGCCTTCAAATGGAAAAGATTCTCCATTGGGTGTCAGGGAAGGGCTTGGACCCTTCCGCCTGTCCTTAACAAGCATTCTGGACTACCTGTGGTCCCTTTCTCAGCAAGGGCTATTCGGCGACTCTTAAGGTGCACCTGGCAGCCATCTCTACTTACGGCGCAGGCCAGGAAGCAGTCGGTGGCGCAGGAGAAGGTGGTCTGGCAGCTTCAAGGCCTTGATCACATTTCCCCTTCGGTGCAAGAATCTCCACCTCCATGGGATCTACTGCTGGTATTGACCAAGTTCATGGGCAAGTCATTCGAACCGATGCACAGGTGCGATGTTTCCCACCTGTCGTGGAAAACCGCCTTCTTGGTGGCTATCACCTCAGCCAGAAGGATGAGAGAGCTCCAGGCGCTTTCCATCGAGTCTCCTTATCTGGTCTTCCACAGGGACAAGGTTGTCCTGCGCCCCCACCCGAAGTTCCTTCCGAAGGTGGTGTCGGAGTTTCACCTTAACCAGGTGTTGACTCTGCCGGTGTTCTACCCCAATCACACTTCGGAGGATGAATATAGGCTCCATACTTTGGACCCTAGAAGGGCGCCCGCTTATTATAAGGAGTGGACGGCTGAAGTTCGGGGAGAGGTTCGCCAGCTGTTTGTCACCTACGCTGAAGCCGCATCTGGCAGACCTGCAGCCAAGCGGCTGATAGGCAGGTGGGTCACCTCCTGCATAGATCTCTGCTATAGGTTGGCGGGCATGGAGCCTCCCAGAGGAATAAGAGCTCATTCTACCCACCATACTGCTGCATCGGTAGCTGCTTCCAGGGATGTCCCTATCCAGGATATCTGCAGGGCTGCTACCTGTAAGTCGGCACATACCTTTATTACCCACTACCACATCAACATTGAGTCACACCAAGATGCTGGTTTTGGGGCCTCGGTTCTCCAGTCTCTATTCCCTAAGTAGGGGGTGTGCGCCTTGCCTCCCTCCTCCCGGAGAACTGCTAGGAGTCTACCAGACAGTGTGGATGAACAACATATCCATGTCCCTAGAAATACAGGTAACTCACCTGCAACAGGAGTTCTAGGAATGGTATATGTTGTTCATCCACATGACCCACCTGACCTCCCCGGCTTCGACACACAACCTGGCTTCCAGCGTGCTAGATCTGGCGTCATGGGGCAGAGCCGAGAGTTTTACCACCCGGGTGGGTGGGAGGAGCCAGCTTGAAGACCTTCCGGCAAGATTTAAAGCGGCAAGGAACCTGCCAATAAGTGTGGATGAACAACATATACCATTCCTAGAACTCCTGTTACAGGTGAGTAACTTGTATATTTTGTACCTCTCCAGCCTGGACCAACCCTTGGGGTTCTACTTCAGCTTTACTTGCCATCTTTGAATAAAGCCATACTGCACAATCTCATTCACTGTTGTAGACATTCGATTTATTGCTTCTGGTTGTGTGCATTCACTGGGGCTCCTTCAGCAGGTTAGATCAAGCATAAAAAAAAATAAACAGAGGGAAAGAGTAAGTATTCAAAACAACAGTTAAGGGGCCAGAAATAAGACAACATGGGAGTGGCGCAGTGCAGTGGCTGTGGAGCAGCAGTCTTCCGGGAGACGTTCTGGAGGATACGGTGTTGTCCCGTCTGCAGGCATCTCTCTGGGCTGAGGGAGAAGGTTGCTCATCTCCAGGCTGAGTTGGTCAGGATTTGGGAGACCTCCTCTCCCACCCAGGGACCACCAGGGCCACTGCCATTGCCTCAGAGGTTGCCAAGAAGGAAGAGCAGTTAGACCACAGTGGGCTCAGGGAGGGCCAGGGTGGTGGAACAGAGGTGCATCCTTCCAGTTGTACCTCTCCGAAATTCATACACCATTCTGGCAAAGTATGGTTCCTCTATGGAGGCACTCGCAGTGGAGATCAAGGAGGATACTGGGAACCCACAGGGGAAGGAAACATCTCATGGTAGGGGACTCCATTGTTAAGGGGTTCAGCTGGGGAGAAAGAGAGGGAGGTAAGCTGCGTGCCTGGCCATAGCTTGGAGGGACAAGGAACTAATCCTCAGGATCGCTGGAGCAGCTGCATGGAGTGAGCTGGATGTCATTGTCCACCTAGGGACAAATGATCTGGCAGAGGAAAGGATCAGAGTAGTGCAGGAAGAGTTTTGGAGTTGGGGACGGGCCTTAGACAAGTAACACGCGCGGGCTAGCCTTTTTGGAGATGCTGCCTGTCTGTGGGATGGGCAAGGCTAGGGTGCTCCACACCATGGGATTCAATCAGTGGTTGAGAAACTGGTGCAGAGCTCAGGGGTTTGGCTACACTGGGGACTGGGGGACCACCTGGAGTGATGCAGGCCTATACTGGCGTAATGGTCTGCATCTGTCCAGGAGGGGAACCAGGATCCTAGGTGATGAGTTTAAATGCTTCATTGGCAAGCAGTTAAACTAGACAGTGGGGAGACATTGAAAAGGAGCAGGGAAATCCTAGTACACCCCCAATAATCAGGGTAGTAAGTGAGGTAAACACCAAGATAGAGATGTCGATAGGGAGAAGGGCAGGGGTAAATGGAGAAAATGACAAAGGCAATAAGGACAGGGATGGCGCAAAAAGGGGTAAGGCCATCAAGGAATGGAGGGTAATGAGTACCAATGCCTGTAGTCTAGGCAACAAGCTCCCTGAACTGGTGGCCTTGATGGAAAAGGGATGCCTGGATATCGTAGCAGTCACAGAAGCATGGTACACCGAGAACCATGACTGGGATGTTAACATACCAACGTACACAACCAACATGGAGGGGAGAAGAGGGGGAGGAGTAGCTTTCTATGTAAGGGAAGAGATCAAAGCAATGGAACCAAAGAGTAATCAGGGAGGAGAAGAGGCACTCTGGGTCACCTTAGAAACTGGAAATGGCACCACAGTCCGCACAGGGTTTGAATACAGACCCCCATGTCAGGGGGAGGGAATGGACAAGGACATGATAGAAGGCATCCTTAGGATGGCAGAGAAAGGGGAGATACTGTTGATGGGGGACCTGAGTATGCCAGATGTTAACTGGAGCACCTTTGCTGCAGCTACATCCAAGAGCAAGGCCATTCTCGATGCCCTACAGGTGGCATGCCTCAGACAGCTAGTTTTGGAACCCACTCATGAGGGAGCAATCTTAGACCTCATACTCTCAAATGGGGACAGTAAGAGGATCTCAGATCTAGAAGTGGGTAGCCATCTGGGAACAAGTGACCACCAAACAGTGTGGTTCACAATAAACTCGGCTACAGAGTCAAACCATACAAAAGTGAGGGTACTGCACTTCAGGAGGGCTGACTTTGGCAAAATGGGACAGTGCCTTAGAAAAGCACTAGCTATCAGGATAGAAAGAGTGGTGGAGCAACAATGGGGAAACATCAGAACTGAGGCAACAAGCCTTTGTGTGAAGCAAATAAATCAAAACGAAAGAAAAAGTCACTGTGGTTCTCAGAAGAGGTGGCAGAGAAGGTTAGGGAGAAAAAGATGGCATTTAAGAAGTATAAGGAAACACAGAAGGAACAGGACAGAGATCTGTACTAGTTAAGGCAGAAGGAAGCAGGGAGGGAAGTCAGAATAGCCAAGGCCCAAACTGAGGAAAAGGTCACCAACTTGGTTGAGAATGGGGATAAATTATTTTATAGGTACGTCAGGGAGCATAGAAAGACAAAAGGAGGGATAGTGAGGCTGAATAGAATGGACAGTGGGTGGGCATAGAGGGACAGTGAAAAAGCAGGGATACTGAATGAATATTTCTGCTCAGTATTCACAAAAGAGGAGGAGGGGGAGGTGCCTAATCCAGTTAACAGACGCACTCTGAATAGGTGGGGTCGATCCCAGTCCTTTCACAGAAGAAAGGTTTCTGAAAGAACTCCTAAAACTGAAGGTGGACAAAGCAATGGGGCCTGACAGAATTCACCCCATAATTCTAAAGTAATCAAGGCGAGAACTAGTGACAACACTGTCTACCCTTTTTAATAAATCATGGGAGGATGGTGTGGTACCTGAGGACTGGAGGAAGGTGGATGTGATTCTCCTTCACAAAAGTGAGAGCAAGACAGAGGCAGAAAACTACAGACCTGTCAGTTTGACCTCTGTGATAGGGAAGGTGATGGAATCACTTCTGAAGGAAAGAACTGTTGAGTACGTAGAGGCCAGTGGGGCACAGGACCCAAGGCAGCATGGGTTCAGAGCAGGAATGTCATGTCAGACGACCAAAGTAGTAGACCAGGGAGGGGCTGTGGACATAGCCTACCTAGACTTTAGCAAGGCATCTGACACATTCCCACACAAAAGATTAATAGTCAAATTAACCAGCCTGGGAGTGGGTCCCAGGGTGGTAGCCTGGGTAAAACATTGTCGAGTGCTGGGTGGACGCATGGAACAGCCTTCCTGAGGAGGTTTTGGGGTCTAAAACTGGGGGAGAATTCAAGAATGCATGGGTCAGACATAAGGCAATTCTTGTGGGGGATAGAAATAAATAGGCTGTTGGTTAACTAGGATCTGCAGCTTATCCTGTAGGTAGGTAGGTAGGGAAATGGGCAGACTAGGTGGGCCAAGCGGTCCTTATCTACTGTCAGTCTATGTTTTTGTGCCTAGCTGTCTCCATCCAGGACCTGGGTTTTGTTTTTACACAGGGTTCAAGTTGTTTGTTTCTGTACCCCTACCCCTCTCTTCCTCTAGAAAATGAGCCAGGTATACATCGTAACGCCAAGGGTGGTACCAATCTTTTTAGAAAAGTAAATAGTACGCCAGTATAAGGGCACCAGTTTAGCTGGGTGAGCGTTACAAAACATGGGAGGTGTGCACACTAGTTAAATAAGTGCCCTGGGGGTTACACATGGATTCGTACAGCACCTGTTTTTCAATGGACTTCCGCACCCTGGTGAACCACGTAGCAAGGCTGGGGAGAGACCTCTCAACTTTCGGTGGTCGGCATCATACGAGGTCCACCAAGGTAAGATATCTGAGCCCTTCCCCTGGGCCTCCTCCTGCTGGCATATGCATGGGAGGTGAGCAGGCCTCCATTGTCTCTGATCTTGCCAAGACCAGATGCCTGGGCGAGGGGTCGGATGGACAGCTGACCTCCTCGGAGGGGAGGTTGAGCCCCCTCACAGTCTAGTTTCCCTTTAGGGAACCAGGCTGCCCCAGTGTCAACACCGCCTCCTGTGTCAGTGAGCAAGGTGGCACCACCATTGCTGCTGGTCCCCACTGACACTGTCCTCAGTGCCAGGACAGTTAACTGTCCAGGTGGCTTCTCTGGGGCTCTCCGTTGTCTCCTCCTCAGAATCCGAGGATGACCGGATGATCCCAACAGGCAGCCCAGCTCTCCATAGCTCTGGGCACTTTCCAGGTCCAGTCCGGTGCCAGTGTTGAGGAGGAATTTGAGGCTGGCCTTGGTGCTAGTTTCTCTCTTCCTCCCTCTCTGAGAGCAGTGGCTAAGGTGGGACCTCTTTCGAGTGGCAGGTCTCGATCCTCTGACTTCGGTCTCGTAGAGCCCCATCAAGGGACCTGGTCTGTCCCAGTGGCCTCTGCCACCCCGGGGCAGAATCAGAGTGCTGATGCAGCCTCTTCTTCTCCTGCAAGAGTTCGGAATCCTGCTGTTAATGGGGGCAGGGGACGCCCTTCTGTGCCTGTATGGCTCTGGCTTCCTCCCCAGGGATCTTCCTCCAAGGGCACCACCCTGTTCATTCTGAACAGGTTGAGCAACAATCGGTGGCTGGGCAATGCAGCTCTTTCTCTTGGGAGCGTCCCCTGCTTGCTTCCACAGCCCTGGCAGAGAGCCTATGGTCTCTTTGGACTGCTCTTTCCTCTCTGCCTTCTCCTCTCTTTTTCCCAGGAGACTCTGGTCCCCTGGATCCCTATACATGGGAATAGTACAGGGCGACAGCTAGTGCATTCCTCATCTACTTTAGGGCCCTGGACAAGATGGTTTTTCCACCTCCTACCCTTGCGCCGCCACCCCCTGTACAGAGTCCTTTAACTTCTTCAGATTCCTCTTCAAAAGAAGACACCTCCACCCACATCTTCAAACAACATGAAGTCTTGCTGTATTCTGACAATTGCAGTGATTCCCAACCTTTGAACTGCCCCAGAGAACAAAGAGTTAACTTTCTATGCAGGGCATAGAATGCTGAGCTCGAGCTCAGTTGAAGTCTCTGTCTGGAGTGTTTCAAACTTAAACCGTCAGATTCTTTACTCCACCACTGAACGGTCATCTCCGGAGATTTCTCCTTCAGCTTAGTTCAAAGTCGTTAAAGTTTCAGTTTTCGTCATTTTTTAAACCGAAAAGTTACCGCATAGTCGGTTCAGCCTCTGTCTGTGGTGCCATGAGTACTAGATAGGAATTGTTCTGTTTTTCTGTGCGGAACTTGTAAAAGTATGGCTCGGTTTGGCTGAACCGCCATTTGATAGCGAAATATTGTGTTTTGTGTTGTTTTACTTAGTGTGTGGTTACTGGTTCTTATCAGTTCTTAAAAAAAAATGTGTTTTAGTTTGTTTTTTCCAATACCCGTGACACGGTTAGGAACAGATAAGAGAGTCTTGCCTGGCGGTTGCCATAAATAGGGTAAGTTGGTTAGGCTGGCCATGTCTGAGAAACCCAATAAAAAAAAAAAAACGGGCCCACTGGTTTCAACACTGCAGTGAGTGTGGGGAGGTCTTTGCTAAGGCTGATCCCCACACCACCTATGTTTATTGTCTGGGGTTTGACCACCTCAATTCAGACTGCCAAATATGTAAAAACTTTCCCAAATCTACCCTTGAAAAGAGATGAGGTAGACTGAGGGAAAAGGAGACTGAGAAGTCCGCTGACCCGGCTGGCCAGCCCGGTTTGGTTTCGACTGAACCAGAAGGAATGCCCTCTGACCAGGGCAATACTTCTTCAGGCAAAAGGAAAGCCGATTCCGAGGGATCAGTTCCGACAAAAAAAAAAATGCAAAGACAAATTGACCGGTTCGGATCCAGAGGTTCATGTTCCAACCGCTGAAGAGATAGCCAGAGTGATTCAGATTGTGAAATCACTCCGCCCGGTTCCTACCAATCCGGCTCCTTCTGGCAGGGGTTCGGTTGGTTCCCCCGGTTCAAGATTATACCCTCGAATATTTTTATGAACCGGAATTTGAAGAGGAAGGGGAATTTGAGGATGATGATGGAAGTGAGGGTCTGGATGTACCAGTGGAACCGGACATCTCCCCAGACAGACCTTCAGGTGTTTCCCCTCCTAGGTTTTCTGAGTCCCCTTCTCACTTTATGTTCTACAGAAAGGTGGCTGAAACCCTCCAGCTTCCTATGGAGGAGGCTGTGGAAGATTTTATTTTATTATTTAGCTTTTGTTTACCGGGTAGGTACACTAGACAAGTAATATGCCTATTTTCAGGAACGACCCGGGAGAGTACAAAACATACAAGATACATACAAGGCAACTTAGGAGGAACAACTTATTACAGGAGGTACTAACAATTGTAGAAAAACAAATGCACGAGCAGCAGTTACACCACATAATAGGATTACATAGATTGACATTAGTGACAGCAGGATTCGTCTGTAAACGTTTCACTACGGAGGCTTGAAGCAGTCACACACTGATGATAATTTTAAGTGCAACCACAGGGAGGAGCGAAAGATCCCATGGGAGGGGGCCATGCGGACATGGTCAGGAAGAGAGTTCCAGAGTCGGGGCACGTAAGCAGCAAAGTCTCGGTCCCCCATAAGAGTCCAGGTGGAAAGGACTTTGAGCAGTCCAGCAGACTGGGACCTAAGCTTGTGGGGCATGGTGTCCATTTTTGGGAGGAGATTCGCCAGTCCCTGAGGGGAGCCAGAAGCGAGCACCTTCTTGGAGAAGCTTCCAACACCGAAATCAAGTATTCAGCTGGAGGCAACCAGCGGAGTTTATCATAGAGATCACAGCGATGGGTGAGTTTAGGGGCAGCTAGTGCAAACCGACAAATATTGTTATATGCCGTGTTCCACCGGGCAAGGTGAATTTGGGGGGACCGGGCAAATAGGTGGAATCCATAGCTGAGGGAGGGAAGAAGCACTCCTCTTGCAAGTGCAAGTCTAGCCCCCGGGGTCAGGTTGTATTTGGCCCTATAGGCCAAGCCAAGCTTGCAATGTGTGCTTCTACATATGTTGAGGATATAGCTCCCCATGTCAAGTTGGTCAAGAGTAACCCCAAGATATTTGATTGAGTTCACCGTTGGCAGCGAGGTCCACCATCACAAGTTATGTTGAGCAAGGCTGATGAGGCTTTTATCTTGGCCGTGGAATCAAAAAGCATGGCCTGTGTTTTATTAGGGTTCAGCACCAGCCTATGGTGAGTAACCCAGGCCAGGACTCTGCTGAAATCATCAGTCAGGCTCTGGTTTAGTGCTGCAACATTGTGGGAATGGGCCACTAGCACCAGATCATCTGCGTATAGAGTGGCTTGGCAATGAGAGGTCACCAGTGGCAGTTGATTGATAAAAAGCGAGAAAAGAAGAGGGCCCAGCACTGATCCCTGGGGGACTCCCATAGTCACCGCCCTGGGCTCCGAGAGGACCTTGTTAAAGCAGGTACGCTGCTTTCACCCTTCAGGTAGCCTGAACCAGTTCAAGGCATGGGAGGAGACCAACAGCCCATAGCTGCTCCCCAAGAAGGTCATGGTTAACAAGGTCAAAAGCTTTTGATAAGTCTATAAATATAGCACCGGACAGTTTACCTTAGTCCATGGCAGATCTTATGCTAGAGGTTACAGTAATCAGGGCAGTTGTGGTACTGTGTCCCTTTCGAAAGCCATGCTGTGCCCTGGATAGCAGATCATGAGAGTGCAAATACTCCCGAGAGTTGCTCGGCACCACCTTTTCAGAAGTTTGCCAAGGGATGGGAGGATTGCAATTGGCGATAATTGTCAGGAAGTTTGGGATTGCCCTGCTTCAGAACTGGTACTATCCTTGCTTCCTTCCATATATCAGGGATTTTCCCTGAGCTAAGGGATAGATTAAAGATGTGGGCAACCGGACTAGCAATGTAGGCCGCACCTAGCTTGAGTAGCCGAGGTTCCAGGAAGTCGAGAGCTGGGCTGGAATACTGGGCGAGGGCAGCAAGAAGTTTCTGGACATCGAAGACTGATACTGCCCTGAGATTGAACTCACTCCGATGATGTTGATCAGCCTGACTCGAGAGGGACGGGATAGTGAACGGGCTCCCCCCATCCGTCGTAAGTCGGGAGGTGAGTGCCGAGAGGTCAGAAAAGTGACAATTAAGGGAGTCCGCTATGGTTTGGGGATTATTACATGAGACGCCATCTATGACCATATCCGTGACACCCGTGCTGGAGGATCCACTAACTAGGGATGTAATGTTCCTCCAGAACCTCCTGGGGTCTCTGGCAGAGCTAAGTAGCGCAGACTTACAGAAGTCACTTTTGCTACCCTAATAGCCTTCTTACACTGGTTCTGAGGTGCCGATATCTCTGGAGATTAGAAGGATCTCTGGATCCCTGGCACGACCCAGCATCTGTCTCTTCACGCATCTTGGCTAGCAGATTTCCATTCAGCCAGTAGGTAGCTGCCCTCACCCTCCAGTGATCATGGGTGCATGCCTGTCCTGGATATCACCAAAGGTATCAATAAAGCAGGAAGTTGCCGCTGAGGGGTCAGTGGCTTCCAATACCCTGGTCCAGTCAGTAGACCTTAAGTCATCCAGGAACCTCACTGAGTCAAACCTGGAATAGTTCCTGACTCGAATAATTTTGTGTGGGATTTTAGAGGAGGGGAATTTTCCAGACACAGAACACTGGGGAATGATCAGAGATAGAGTCCGATAGTGTGCCTGAAGTTGATATTCTCTCCGGGCGGTTGGTCAGGATCCAATCCAGCAGGGTACTCGAGGAACCACTAGCGGACTGTCTAGTCGGGTCATTAATTAGTTGGGTAAGGGATAGGGTGGTAAGTTGAGGCTCACATTTCTTAATATTGCCACTGTCCCAAGATCAAGAGGAGCCTGATTATGTAGAGATAATGGACATCCCAGAGTCCAGGAGACCGTCTATTCCCCCCTCCACAAATCTTTTGGGAAACAGACACAAAAAATCCTAAAGTCTCCTAACACTATTCCTCCTGTGGACAGAAGAATGGACAAGAGGTATACACTTTCAGGCTCAGACACGGAGTTCTTATATCAGCAATGCAGCCATGTTGGGTTAGTGCAGGCTGCTGCCTGTGACAAGGCAAATATTCCCTTGGCTTCACACCCCCCAGACGAGGACTCCAGGAAGATTGATGCCATGGCAAAGAAGCAGTACATGGCATCTTCTTGGAGACACAGGCAGGCGAATTAGATCGCCTATACAGCCAGGTACCAGGGGTCCAGGTGGGACACTATACTGGCACTGGCTAAACAGGCCTCCCTCCAGCTAGTCAAGGAGCTGGAGGCGGTGGCTGTAGATGGGATTGAGGCATCTGAAGTACAGTTTCATGCTGCTCTGGACTCTAATGATGTGTCGTCAAGAGTCATGGCTACATCTGTGGCTCTTCGGAGGATGGCTTGGCTCAGATGTACTAGCCTCTCGCTGGACACCCAGGCTAAGGCCATGGATTTTCCTGTAGTGGGTAATTCTCTGTTTGGGGAGCAGACAGAGAATTACATGAAGAAAATGGATGAGTACAGGACCACTTACGGAGTGCTCAGGCCAAGGAGAGGCAGGCAACTCCTCAAAGGCAGCAGTCTAGGGGCAAGGGCAGTCCTTTTCAAAGGCCTTTTTACCAAGCACAGGCCTCTTCTTCCTTTTCTCAGAGGGGGATCTTCAGAGGAAGAGGCAAAAGGGGGATGAGCAGGGCTGCATCCACTCCTCAGCCTAAAGCCCCTGCCAAGCAGACACCCTGATGTACCTGCCTGGGTCGACTCTCCTATTCCAGTAGGGGGCACGCTGGCTTACTTTGTCCAGGACTGAATGTCTTATTACATCAGACAAGTGGGTCCTGGAAGTAGTAAGCCAGGGACTGGTTCTCAGCTTCAGAAAATTTCCAAAGATGAGAGCCAGATCTTTTCCACCTGCAAATCTCTCGGAAACCCTTGCCCTAGAGGCAGAGGTTTCTTCTCTCCTAGCTTTAAGAGCCATATAGAGAGTACCTACCCTACACTGGGGCAAAGGACTGTACTCCAGGTACTTCCTGACCCCCCAAAAGACAGGAGAGTTGCGACCCATTCTAGACCTAAGATATCTAAACAAACATCTCTTAAAACCAAAGTTCAAGATGGTAACTCTGGGAATAATCCTTCCCTCTCTAAGGCCAAGGGACTGGCTAGCCTCCCTGGACCTCAAAGATGCCTACTTTCACATTTCCATCTGGTGCTCCCACAGAAGGTACCTCAGGTTCGAGTTGCCCGCAGGCCACTATCAGTTCAGAGCAATTCCCTTTGGCCTAACCTCAGCCCCAAGGGTTTTCACAAAGTGCCTGGCAGTAGTAGTTGCCTTTCTAAGAAGGCAAAAGATTTCAATTTTTTCATATCTGGAGGATTGGCTAATAGTAGGCCAGTCTCCAGACCAAGTCAAGTCTCGCCTGCAAGTGACCCAGCAAGTGCTCACTTCTCTAGGATTTCTTCTTAACCTTCCCAAGTCAGTTCTCGAACCAGTCCAGCTTCTTACCTTTATAGGGGCAGAACTGGACACACTCAGAGCAAGAGCCTTTCTTCCTTTAGAAAGGGCAAGGGTTCTTATGGAACTAGCCTCTTTCTTCAGCCTTCAGGTATCTCAGCCAGCAAGGCATTTCCTTCAGCTGTTGGGCCACATGGCAGCTTCAACAGCAGTGGTCCAAGGGGCAAGATTCCAGATGAGGGATATTCAGTTCCACCTGAGAGCTTTTTGGTCTCAGAGGAAGGATTTCCTTACCAAACTGATCCCAGTGACTCTGACCTTGATCCAAGCCCTCCAACGGTGGTAGGATCAGGACAATTTAAGACAAGGTGTTCCTTTTGTTACTTAGCCTTGTTCAGCAGTCCTTACCACGGATGCTTCTCTTCTGGGCTGGGGAGCCCATCTGAGCCCCCTCACTGCCCAGGGGCTGTGGTCCCCCCAAGAATCCCTTCGTCACATCAGTCTCCTAGAGCTCAGGGCAGTTTTTCTGGCCCTAAAAGCTTTCTCTCAGTCAGTACAGAACAAGGTGGTTCAAGTCAGAACAGACAACACCACCACCATGTGGTACATCAACAAGCAGGGAGGCACTCGGTCCATAGCCTTGTGCACAGAAGCCATGAAGTTGTGGTCCCTGACTTATTCCCTGCAAACCTCTCTTGTAGCAGTTCACGTTCCAGGCAAGGACAATGTGCTAGCAGATGCACTGAGCAGGATCTCTCAAGGCCATCACGAATGGTCCCTGGACCCTCAGGTGTTGAAAGTGATTTTTTTCAAGGTGGGGCACTCCAGAGATAGATTTCTTTGCAGCCCCAAACAATCACCAACTCCCTCTCTTTTGTTGCAGACCTCCAGTCTTGGGCTCAGTCCCCCTGGACGCCCTGATTCTGAATTGGGAAGGGAAGTTTCTGTATGTCTTTCCCCCGCTTCCCACTCCTGTTCAAAGTTTTGGTCAAAATAAGGTCTCAGCCTTGCAAGGTGATTCTGATTGCTCCAGATTGGGTCAGACAGCCCTGGTACCCCTGTTGCTGTCCCTAGCAGTCCATCTTCCCTGTTTCTTCCCAGGAATTACAACCTGTTACCATCCTCTCAGGGAAGGATTTTGTACCCCAATCTTCAGTCTCTCAATCAAAGGCATGGCTCTTGAAGAGTTAGATTTGCAGATCTGCATCTTTCCCAAGGGGTTCTGGATATCCTCAAGGCTTCTCAAAGTCCTCCACCAGAAAGACTTGTGACTCCAAATGGAAGAGATTCAGCATTTGGTGTTCTAAGAAGCATATTTCTCCAGACACTGCTGAATTGCCCTACGGTTCTGGATTACAGTGCCTTCAGAAAGTATTCACCCCTTGATTTTGTCACATTTTGTTGTGTTACTACCAGAATTTTTGATGCATTGAAATTATTTTTCCCCTTGATTCACACAGCATACTCAACAATTTAAAGGGCAAAATATTTATATTGTATAACAAAAGTTTATGAAACATTAAAACTGAAATATCTTGTTTACTTAAGTATTCACCCCTGAGTCAATACTTAGTAGAAGCACCTTTGGCAGCAATTACAGCTTTGAGTCTTCTTGGGTATGTCTGTATCAGCTTTGTACATCTGGATTTGGGGATTTTCACCCATTCTTCCTTGCAGATTTGCTCAAGCCCTGTCAAGTTGGATGGGGAGCGTCGGTGAACTGCAATCTTTAAGTCTTTCCACAGATTCTCAATGGGATTCAAGTCTGGGCTGTGGCTGGGCCACTCAAGGACATTCACCTTCTTGTTCTGAAGCCACTCCAGTGTTGCTTTGGCTGTATGCTTGGGGTCGTTGTCCTGCTGGAACGTAAATCCTTGCCCCAGTCCAAGGTCTATTGCAGACTGATGCTGGTTCTCCTCAAGGATGTGCCTGTATTTGGCTCCATTCACTGTTCCCTCTATCCTGACAAGTGCCACAGTCCCTGCCGCTGAAAAGCATCCCCATAACATGATGCTGCCACCATCATGCTTCATGGTAGGGATGGTGTTACATGGGTGATGAGCTGTGTTCAGTTTGTGCCAGGCATAGCGCTTTGCATTCAGGCCAAAGAGTACAGTTTTTGTTTCATCAGACCAGAGAATCTTTTGCCACATGGTCTCTGAGTCTGCCACGTGCCTTCTTGCAAACTCCAGGCATGCTATTCTGTGGCCTTTTCTCAGGAGTGGCTTCCATCTAGCCACTCTCCCATAGAGGCTACATCTGTGAAGTGCTGCAGAGATTGTTGTCCTCTGGACAGGTTCTCCATCTCAGCCATGGAACTCTGTAGTTCTGTCAGGAGGTCATTGGGTTCTTGGTCACTTCCTGATCAAGGTCCTTCTTGCCCAGTTGCTCAGTTTGGGAGGACGCCTGCTCTAGGAAGAGTCTGTGTGGTTCCGTAATCTTTCCATTTCCTAATGATGGACTTGACTGTGCTCCTGGATGCGTTCAACTCCTAGAAATGTTTTTATACCCCTCCCCAGATCTATGCCTCCTCACAATTCTTTCACGGAGTTCTCTGGACAGCTCCTTGGTCTTCATGGTAGTTTCTGCTCTGACATGCATTGTCAACAGTGGGACCTTATAGACAGGTGTATTTCCTCTGAAATCATGTCAACCATTTAGACTGACCACAGGTGGACTCCATTCAAGTTTAGAGTGATCTCTACAGGAAATTGGATGCACCTGAGCTCAATTTGGAGTGTAATATAGGGGTGAATACTTACCAAATCAAGACATTTCAGGTTTTAGTTTAAATTACACGTACAAAAATTCCAGAAGTTTCATTCCACTTTGACATCATAGAGTAATTTGTGTAGATACGTGACAAAAAATCCCATATAAATGTATTTTAATTTGAGTTTGCAACATCACAAAATGTGACAGAATCCAAGGGGGGGGGTGACTACTTTCTGAAGGCACTGTATATGGTCCATCTTAATGGCCTAGGCCTCAGACTAGCTACTCTCAAGGTACACTTGTCAGCTGTTTCTGCGTTTTGTCTGTGGGGAAGTCTTCCTCACTATCTTCTCATCCTGTGTTCTGTAAATTTTTTAAAGGATTGCTTCACACCAATCCTCCTTTTGAAACCTGCCCTGCCTGGGATTTGAATGTTTGCAATGCTCAACGTATGCAACCCCTTTTGAGCCTTGTGTCTTCAGCAGAGCTTAAGTACTTGACTTGGTAAACTGTTCCTGGTAGCCATTACCTCTGCCAGGCATATCAGTGAATTGCAAGCCCTCTCAGTGGAACCTGATTTCATCTCATTTTACAGGGATAAAGTGGTCCTTAGAACCAATAGAAGGTTCTTGCCCAAAGTGGTTTCAGACTTCCATTTAAACCAGTCTGTCTCTTCCTGCTTTCTTCACTGATCATCCTTCCTCAGGAGAGAGGAGGCTACACAGTTTAGATGTTAAAAGAGCCCTTAGTTACTACATAGAGCTTACCAAGGTCACAGGTTTGACTCCTCCATTTGTTCCTCACTTCGGAGAAGTGGGAAAGGCAAACCTGCCACCAAAGATCTATTGCCAGGTGGATTGTGTCTTGTATACAATTCTGCTATGAAAAACTGGGAAAAACTCCACCTTCAGGCCTGAGAGCTCATTCCACAAGAGGTACAGCTGCTTCCCTGGCTGCTGCCAGGGATATCCTCTCTCAGAAATTTGTCAAGCAGCAACCTGGAAACAGTCCTTACCTTTACCAAGCATTACTCTCTGGATATCCAGGCTAGGAGTGATGCTCTGTTTGGCACAGCAGTACTTCAGAGCCTATTCCCAAAGTAGGTTTTGACCCTCCTCCTTGGAGGTACTGTTTGGTAGTCTGCAACTGTCAGAATACAGCAAGACTTCATGTTGTTTGAAGAAAAAATTACTCACCTTAGTAATTATGTTTCTTCTAATGGAGTCTTGCTGTATTCTGACCTGCCTCCCCTCTCAGAACTTGTTTTTGGGAAGTGGGTGGGCAGGTGCAGTGTTGCACCCCAGCGGTGTATTTTGCTTGCACCCTCCTCCTTTTTGTTTGGGTGCTGATTTATTATTATTTGTATTAGATTGGTTTTTGGGTTTCATGACTTGAGTCTTCCTTGGGAATCCAAAACTTTTTTCAGCCAGTTGGCTAGTAGGAATTTTTACAATTTCCACATAGAATATTTAGTTAGTTGGGCTCGTAAGCACCTGACGGTTTAAGTTTGAAACACTCAGACAGAGACTTCAACCGAGCTCGAGCTCAGCATTCTATGCCCTGTATAGAAAGTTAACTCTTTGTTCTCCGGGACAGTTCAAAGGTTGGGAATCACTGCAATTGTCAGAATACAACAGGTCTCCATTAAAAGAAACATAATTACTAAGGTGAGTAATTTTTTCTTCTCTGACACCGATTATCAGCGGTTCCTCGCAGTGGTGTTGGAGGAACTCCATCTTCTCACATCCTTAGACCACAGTCTTGTATGTGCAATGCTGTCCTTCCTCAGGGAGTACAGTCCAGAATCCATCGTAATCCCTCCATCCCTTTATGGAGGAGTTGCACTGTCTGCAGTTTCCTGCCTCCTCTGTTCTGGCCCCTCGGGATTGCCAACGCAGGTAATCGTGCCCCAGATCTACAGGAGCTATGCCCCATCCTACATCTGGACTAGAGTGGCTGGATACCCCTTGGGACATCTTAAGCCCTTTAAGAGATCCCGCCCAAAGAAGCTGACACTTTGCAGAGTTGATCACTAAGACAAAGGGTTTTCTCTTCGCATGTGTCTTGCTGTCTATTTTGCACACCAGGTAACCTATGCCAAGGTGCCTGTAGGCTTAGCTTAGTCAGTTCCTGGCAGCCATGCCTGACAGCTGAGAAGCAACCAGAAGGGCCATCGCCATTTCTACCCACATCTTGGAGCTGGCAAGACACCAAGTCAGGGCATCTTGTGACACAAGTGCAGTAGCCTCCAGGCTAGTAGGAACAACAGTCTGCATTGGGCAGATGGCATGGCTCTGCCTATCCTGGTTGTCACCCTTAGCCTGGTGTAGGGTGATTGTCTCGCCCTTCCAGGGAGCCCAGTTCTTCTCCGCTAGGGTCAGGTGAGAGTTGTCAGGCTTCCTTCTCCTGCACATCAGGAACCTCAACCTGACCCTAACCAGTCTCTGGCCTAGCCAAGCCCCTGAGGGCCCTCTCCTCTTGTGAGTCCCACACAGGAGGCTGAGGGCGATTCTTCCTCAGGGAGGTGCCTGCGCCACTTTGTGGTGCTTGGTACTCACCCATCAGTGTGATTAATGATCAAGATTAATCCTGGTAACATGTAAATTACGTACCTACCGTAATTCTTGATCTTCCTGGATATCTTCACCATTCATCACTGCTTCCCGCCCACCATCCCCTCTTGGGCCCCAGTCTCCTGGGCAGTGTCTCCTCTCTTCTTGGATTCTCCCTGTCTGAGGCCAGTTGCGGTTCTGATCTCGCTGGCAGTGACCTTTACATCTCCTAACTCTTCCTCTGAAAGCACTGTAGAGCCACCTTCAGAGATACAGCAACCAGGGGATCTTCCTGGACATAAGTCTCCACCACTTATTCACACTAATGGGATCTGCGCCGGAGGCACCAGGACCCATCAGGAGCAAACTTTTTGCTGGAGGGTCGACACGAGAGATGGTGCCACGAGGCATGGCGCCACGAGCGCTAGCTCGCGCGGCAATGACTATCTCGGCATCGACTCTCCAACCGCCTCAGTTCCTTTTTTCCCCGCCGTCGAGTGCGCTTCAATATCGACGTCGCTCGCCTGTCGGGAGTCAAACTTCAAACTAGCGCATAGTTTTCAGTTTATTTTTTTGTAATATTATCTCGATAGTAGTATCGTTTAAATTTATTCTATTTTCATTATATTTTAATTTTTAACATAAAATAAAGAAGTCTCGGCCTACTTGACGGAGTCGACCATGAGCAGGTCAGGTGATGGTTGGGAGACTTCGTATGAAAGCTGTTCAGTCAGTCGGGCTGGGTCCGTCAGCCCCTTCTCCTGAGCGGGTTCCGTCAACGGTCAGTCCAATGCCTGGGGATGGGCGGTCCCACGGCATAAAACAAACGGTCGATTCTCGCAATGCTCGCCTCGAGCTCTTCTTCGCCCACAGGTCAAAAAAGAAGGCATCACTCGAGGTCGCCCTCTGATATGTCTGTCGACGGTCGGTTATCGTGGGTTAGTTGCTGGTCTCCTCCTTCAGAGTCGCCAACTTCCGTAGCCGCTCTCGACATCGGAGTCCTACCCGCCTACAGGTAGGTCTCCAGATGAGCAGTTTCATCAGTGGGCGCTTTATGGGAGCGATGGGCTCGGAGGTTGGTTCTTCTGCCTGGCTCAGTTGCCGGGAGCCTTCGGCTTGTCGGGCGATCAGGTAGGGCAGTTGGATTTTCCTGGTCATGCGCGCCTTCTCTGTGCCGCGACTCTGTGCTTAGGTGTTTCCCTCACATGGCTGCGCGCAGGGGCCAGACCAATGCCCTTATCTCCTGCTCTTTTCCCTTCTTCTCATGTTTTTCAGGGTCCTGGAGTGCCTTCGGCGCTGTCCACGGGGCCGCAATGCTTGTCGGCGCCGTTTTCGGCATCGCGGGGCTTCTCGGCGCCATCCTTGGTGCCGCGGGGTCTCACGTGGCCGTCCGCGTCACCATGTGCCTTCCCGGTGCCGTCCTGCGGCGCTGTGCCTCCGTGGCGCGCCCTGCTCACTCGCTTCTTCGGCGCTGGGGCCTCGGGACTCGCCTTTTCTGTCACTTCTTTCCTCCTCTCCTATATTTCACTCCTTTCCTGTCCAAACAGTCCTTCCTGGACTATCAGGAGATGATGTTGAGCCTGACCCAGACCTTCGGTTGGGTGATGAA
Source organism: Neoceratodus forsteri (assembly GCA_016271365.2). Lineage (NCBI taxonomy): Eukaryota > Metazoa > Chordata > Ceratodontiformes > Ceratodontidae > Neoceratodus > Neoceratodus forsteri. Next base: position 194,580,318 of record JADMNL010000024.1, on the reverse strand, counting down.
GTGGATGAAGCAGGATCTTTCGCTGCTACAGAGCCTGTGGTCGAGGACCTGTCCTTTAAGTCTCTGTTGAAGAACCTGAGTTCCACTCTTTCTCTCCAGACTACAGACATCGATCCTGGGAAAAGGTTAAGACTCCAATATCTTCATGCTTCGGAGATCCCTATGGATTTGACTCCTCCGATTCAACCTTCCTTCGAGACGCTGTCTCAAATGGTGTGGAATAATCCTGCTCTTACTCCCTCGGTGGCTAAATCCATTGATAGGAAATATTCAGCCCCCAAGGATCGTCCCATTTTGGCATCTCAAGCCTTTGCGGATCCTATTGTAGTCCTGGCAGAGAATGATAAGGTCGTTCTTCCTCAAGCTACTACAGCTCGACCTATTAACAAAGAGTCTCGTAAGATTGATACATTAGGTAAGAGAGTCTTTGCTGCCTCCACTCTAAGTATGCGATAAGCCAGTTATCAGGGCTATTTTCTCAGTATGAGTATATCCTCTGGCACTTATTAAACTGATGGTTGAAGCTTTCCAGATTCCGACTCTAAGTCAGAGCTTCTTCTGACCGTTACCAGAGGTATTGAATCTAATACCAACAGGTCAAAGCCGCCATGGACGCTTTGACACTGCTTCTCGTTCAGCAGCCGCTGGTATTTGTACTCGCCGTCACTCCTGGCTCGATGCCAGACTTCGGATGATGCACAGCAGCAGGTGATGGCATTGCCCTTTGATGGCTCATATCTTTTCGGTCCTCAGGTAGAGCAAGCTCTAGAGGCTACTCAGAAGACTAGGTCGGCCATTAAGCTGGCTCGACCCCCGCCTACCCCCTCTCGAGGGCATGTAGGTAAACGTCAGTTTCATAGTCGTCAGTCCTTTCGAGGCAGGGGCAGAGGAAGTTTCCATAAGAACCAACCTGCCCAACCTCAAAAGAAGACGCAACAGAAAGCGCAAGGGCCTAAAGCGCCCAGTGCTACCTTATGAGTTGCCGGCCCAAGTTCCATCTCCACTGCCCGAGATGGACTTTTCTTCTCCGGTGGGAGGTCATCTGATGTACTTCTACAACCAGTGGAAGTCCATAACCTCAGACAAATGGGTCCTTCGGATAATTCGCGAGGGTTATTCTCTCAATTTTCTGGAGAATCCCCCCGAATCGTCCTCCCAAACGGCAACCCAGGTTGTTGACCTTTCAGTCAGACCTCCTCGCCGCCGAGATTCAGGGCCTTCTGAACAACAGGGCAGTAGAACTGGTGCCTCTGCATCAGCGAAACACAGGGTTCTACTCCCACTACTTTCTGGTTCCAAAGAAGTCTGGGGAGATGCGCCCCATTCTAGACCTCAGAAAGCTAAACAAATTCCTCCCCAAGGAGAAATTCAGAATGATTTCTCTGGGAACCCTGTTACCTTTGCTTCATCAACACGACTGGCTAGCCTCCCTGGACATGCAGGACGCCACCAGCATATTCCCATTCACCCGAGGCATCGCAAAATTCCTAAGGTTTGTGGCTCTGGGTCAACACTATCAGTTCAGAGTCCTGCCCTTTGGGCTATCCTCGGCGCCCCGAGTCTTTACAAAGTGTTGTGCAGTTCTCACAGAGCATCTCAGGAAGCTCGGACTCCAAGTGTTTCCCTACCTGGACGATTGGCTCCTAGCAAGCCCTTCCAGCCAAGGGACCCTGGAAGCCGTTCAGACGGCCTCTCGCCTTCTTACGTCCATGGGAGTTCTGCTGAATCTGAAGAAGTCGCAGCTGCAGCCCTCCCTGAGGCTCCTTTTCATAGGGACTTTCTGGACACATCTTCCGCGATGGCTTTCCTTCCAGAGGACAGAAGGCTCGACATCCTTCTGATGGCCCTTCACATCGGGAGAACAGATCGGTTACAGCTCTCTCGATGCAACGTATGTTGGGTCTCATGGCGTCCTCAGTGTTCACTGTACCCCTAGCTCGGTTACACATGAGAACCGCCCAATGGATGCTCTCCGCTCAGTGGTCACCGACCTCTCACCCCCAGTCTTATCCCATCAAGGTGACAGAGCCCTTACGGAGGTCTCTCACCTGGTGGTCTCAAGAGAGCAATCTCTTGGAACGATTTCCCTTTGCTCCTCTGGACCATCAAATCTCCATCACCACAGATGCATCGCTGACAGGATGGGGAGCCCATTGTCGCTCTCTCCACACTCAGGGTGTATGGACTCAGCTCGAGGCTCAGCTTCACATAAATGTCCTGGAGATGAGAGCCTCTCTATGCGATCCAGCTTGAAGGATATTCTTTGTCACAAGAACATTCTCCTTCAAACGGACAACAAAGCTGTGATGTATTACATCAACAAGCAAGGCGGTGCTCATTCTTACCCCCTATGCAGGGAAGCAATGAGAGTGTGGGAGTGGTGCTTGGAACACAAATCACTAATTCAAGCGGTCTACCTACCAGGTGTACAAAACGACTTGGCAGACCATCTCAGCAGAACAGAGGCAAACCCTCACGAGTGGTCTCTCTATCCAGCTGTAGCTCGGTCACTTTTCGAAGAGTGGGGGACTCCAGACCTGGACCTTTTTGCATCCCCACTCAACGCAAAACTGCTCTCTCTGCTCCAGAAATCCAGGGCCTGGCATTTTCTGTCAGGATGCTCAGGCTGCGTGGACAAAGCGCTTTACGCCTCTTCCTCCTCTTCCTCTAATTCAGAGAATACTTTCGATTCGAGTCCCAGGGGACCAAGATGATTCTCATTGCCCCTCCTGGCCTCGGCAACTATGGTTCCTCTACTAAACAGTATGTTGGCAACCTCTCCGAGACCACTTCCCCTGCAAATGAACCTTTTGACTCGGTTCGTTGGTCCATCCCAACCTGAGATCGCTTCACTTTCACGCTTGGCTCCTGAAGAGGTAGAAGTGAACCGGTTCAATGTCTCTCGAAGAGTCTCAGACATCCTTCTGGCTACTCGGAAGCCAGCTACTCGAAAAACTTACACATCTAAGTGGAAACGTTTTTCTCTCTGGTGTGCAAAGTCCTCTTGGAATCCCTTTTCCTGTCCTCCAGACAAGGTTTTGGAGTACCTTTTGGACCTCTCCAATTCAGGTCTCCGGTACTCTACAGTCAAAGTTCACCTTAGTGCCATTTCAGCGTATCATGAGCCAGTTTCTTCCTTGTCTCTGGCTCAGTTACCTATGGTTAAGAGATTTCTTGAAGGAATTCTGCATACCAGACCCCCTATAAGGCGTCCGGTTGCAGCCTGGGACATTAACCTTGTGCTAGACATGCTCACTCGGAAACCTTTCCAACCCCTGGCTACCTGTGAGCTAAAAATTCTTACCTGGAAAACAGCTTCCTAGTGGCTATTACTCAGCCCGCAGGGTCTCTGAGATACATGCCCTAGTTACGGACCCTCCATATACTGTGTTCCATAAGGACAAAGTAGTTCTTCAGTACTCATCCTAAATTTCTTCCCAAGGTTGTGTCAGAATTCCATCTAAACCAGGCTTTGGTCCTTCCCTCTTACTTTGCAAACTTCCAAAATGAAGGGGAACGGTCTCTTCATTCCTTGGATGTTAAGAGAGCCTTGCGCTTCTATTTAGATAGAACCAGGAATTTTCGCAAAGCCCAGCAACTGTTTGTTTCCTTCAGCGTGACCCGGCTGGGTCAACCTGTCGCTATCAGATGCATCTCATCGTGGCTGGTGGCATGTCTTCGACATTGCTATTCCATGGCACAGGTTAAGTTAGAAGGTAGAGTTTACGTACCTACTAGGGCGGTCGCGGCATCCCTAGCTGGAAATTCGAATGTTCGATTGCAGATATCTGCAATGCCGCCACCTGGAGCTCAGTGCATACCTTCGTCAAGCATTATGCACTGGATGTTCATGACAGGCGACATTCCACCTTCGGCAGAACTATCCTTAATGGACTTCTGTCCTAAAAACGTGAGCTCTTGCGCTCCTGCCACCCTCTTGGGGGACTATTAGCTCGGTACTCTCCCATTAGTGTGAATGAGTGGTGGAGACTTATGTCCAGGAAGATATGAAAATTACGTACCTACTGTAATTCTTGATCTTCTTGGACGAGTCTCCACCACTCATTCACACGCCCACCCTCCATCCCCCGAGCTCACCGCTGTGTTGGTCTTCACTCCCTCAAATCTTTAGGCCGTGAAGACTTCTTTGTTGACCCTCCTTACACGGGTCATCCGGACTATCTTATGTCTGGTTGTAAGGTTAGATTTACTCTTTACGTTAGTTGCGCTGCACCTCCTTGGTAAAAAAGGTACTGAGGCGGTTGGAGGGTCGACTCCGAGATAGTCATTGCCGCGTGAGCTAGCGCTCACGGCGCCATGCCTCACGGCGCTATCTCTCGTGTCGACCCTCCAGCAAAAAGTTTGCTCCCGATGGGTCCTGGTGCCTCCGGCGCAGATCCCATTAGTGTGAATGAGTGGTGGAGACTCGTCCAAGAAGATCAAGAATTACGGTAGGTACGTAATTTTCATTTCTTGTCCCCTTTGCCAGGGGCTCCCCGGGGCCCACTTGACCTTGACTGAAACTCCTTTGGAGTGGCTGTATAGGCCGGGAGTTCCTCTGTTTTTCTATTGAGCTTTCCTGTCTCCCATGCCTCCTTGTGCTTAGATTGCTCTCTCTCTCTGGTCCCCATCTTGGTCACAGCAGTGCTAGGGACCCTCTCTTTCCTCTTTGGAGCCTTTGCGTTGCTCTTTTTTTCCTCGTTGACAACCCACTGCTAGGTCGCTCATGGGGCAAGGTCTCCTCAGACCTCCTACTCCAACCCCCTTGCTCCCTTCTTGAGGTGCAAGTCCTCCTCTTCGCCACTTTTCTGGAGGTGATCAGTTCAAGAGGTTCAGCACTCCACTGGGATCCGGGGCTCACCTAACCAGGTAACCTCCTCCCTTCCTGTCCAAAGGATCTTGCCCCAGAGTGGGCCCTTTCCCCACATCTGTGCAACAGGGAAGATTTGGATGGACCCGCTTTTCAGTCTGTGGACTGGAAGGGTTGTGATCTTTAAATGGAAGAGGCAGGGATCTCTATGTCTTGCCTGCAACATTCTGTGGTGCTTACTCCATGGATCTTAGAGCTGATGAAGCATCTTGGCCTCTCTTGAATTCCTCCTGCACTTGCCACCAGAGTCTGCACCACTAAAAAAAAACAAAAAAAAAACACACCTGGGTCACCCCTCTTTGGTCCACAGAGGAAATCCCTCCTTCTTAGGGTTCTCCTTGCTGGGGTCCACCTCTCTTTCTCGCTCTGTTTCTCTCTCTCTCTCTCTCTCTCTCTCTCTCCATGACCAGATGGGTGGAAAACTGGCTGAGGAACAGAACCCAGAGAGTGGGAGTTTTCTGGCACCAGGGAAGTAACCAGTGGGGTCCCACAGGGCTCTGTGCTGAGGACAGTGGTGTTCAGTGTCTTCATTAGTGACACTGGGGATGGCATTAAGGGCAAAATGTGCCTATTCGTGGATGACACCAAGCTCTGTGGGACTGTGGACACAGCGGAAGGGATACAGGACCTACAGGCAGATCTGGAAAAGCTGGGGAGGTGGTTAAGGATCTGGCAGCTTGGCTTCAATGCCAAAAAATGCAGTTATGCATATTGGAGCCAAGAATCCCAGGAGAGAGTACTACCTGGGTGGAGTCAGAGTATCTGCATCAGAGGAGGAGGAGGAGAAGGACCTGGAAGTAATGATCATTAGTGATCTGAAGCACTCCACACAGTGCAAGAAAGCAGCAGCAAAGGCAAACAAGATGCTGGGATGCATATTTAGGAGGATCAGTAGTAGGAGAGAGAAGAGGTTATACTGCCCTTGTACAGGTCACTGGTAAGGCAGCATCTAGAGTATGGAGTTCAGTACTGGTGCCCACACCTCAAAAAGGAAATTAACCTGCTGGAGAAGGTCCAGAGGAGGGCTACAAAGATGATAGCTGGTCAACAGGGTAAGACATACGAGGAGAGGTTGAGGGCACTGAACACGTACTCCCTGGAAGACGGGAGAGAGAAGGGATATGATTGGGACCTTCTGGTACTTGAAAAGGATAAATAAGGTTGTTGACAGTCTCTTTAAGCTAAGTGGCAGCCATAACACAAGTGGGCACAGTCTTAAGCTGGTGGGTGGGAGGTTTAGGAGGGAGGTGAGGAAGCACTTCTTCACAGAGAGGGTAATGGACACTTGAAATGCACTGCCGGAAGAGGTCATCTCGTTGAAGACAGTGGGCAGCTTTAAGAGAGGCTGGGATAGGCATAGGGGCAGGGGTCTAAATAACCACCTGTCTGCCTGTTCCAGACACCCAGTTATCCCTAGGGACAGCTGGTTTAATTTCCCTGCCCATCCCTGGGACAGGCACCAAGTGAAAAGCATTAGCAGGCACTAAGACCCAGGAGATGCTGCCACCTATTTGGTTAGGCTATGGATGACCCAACTGTCGTTAAGAGATGTACATTCAACCTAATCTTCTGTGATGGGCTCTTCGGTGCAGTCGGAGGTTTTGTGAAGCTGCTGAAATGGAAACAGTGCCATGGTAAGACTAGACTGTCCAATTGTTGTCACTGTGCATGTGCAGTTGCCAGTCTTCCTTTTACTTTCTGCACACCTCATTTTTTTGTGTGCTGTGGTTGCAGGAGCAGCCCAAGACTAGCTCTTGTTCACAGGCAGCAGAGTTTTGGGGCCCAAATTAAAAGCACTATTCAGGGCTATCTGCTAACTACAAGGGCCTGGGTAAGTCTAATAAAGAGCCATTTTAAGTGCTAGAAAATGGTATTTGAATGTCCTTTTTAGGTAGGCAGTCCAGGCAGAAAGAGGGGAATACTCTGTATTTAGAGATTAGGAGAGAAACGAGAGGGCTGAGACAACCACTTAAAACCCCATCAGGGCAGCAAGGGCTCCAAAGACAGGACATGGGGAGGCTGGTTAAAAGCCCTTGTCAGGGTTACAAAGTAGGGGTAGACTTTTATTGTTTGAGCTGTACATAGGAGCAGAGGAAGCTGACTGACTTGTCAGGGCAGAGCAGAAGGGAATTAAGGGCCCTGGTCAGGGCTACTACTGAGCAGCGTGCTAAAGTAAATTAAAAGCCCTTAGGGCAATAAGCTTGGTCTTTTCTGGACCATGTACCAGCCAGCGGGTAATATCCAGTAACCCTTTTTAGGGTACGTTATAAGGGGCACCATCAGTTATTAAGCTCTTAGCCAGGGCACACTTAATTATCAGCCCATATTGGGAAACAAATATAAAAGTAGTCAACAAAAATCAACAGGACAGGTACAGATTCTGTGGGACAGTCAAAATGAATACTGCACCTGTCCCATAGACAGCCATCTACAAAAAATGTTCTAGCCCTGCATAGGGGGAAAGTAAGGGTCATGGTAGGGGAGAATGGGAGGAGTGGGGAGGGAGGGCAGGGACAGTAGCTCAAGCTGTGGACCCTACAATACGAGCAGACTTGATAGACCAAATGGCCTTCTTCTGCTGGCTTCTTCATATGTTCACTCTCTCCCTCTTTCATTCTTCTCTTTTCTTCCTCCCTCTCCATCCCCTCATCTCCTCCTTGGCCTGCCCAATAGTTGGGGTCTGCCTACCCAGAAACCTAAGAGCCTACCCTCCTCCTGTGGCCGGCTTTATTCCTTTTTCAATTTATATTCTTTCCTTTTCCTATCCCTTGGGCCCCTTGCCCCATCCTCCTTGCCTTTTTCCCCTATCTCTGATTTCCTCTGTGGTGAGCAGAACTGAAGTAATGGAGGGCCAGCGTCCTGTTACTGGCCAACCCACAAGTGCCATGTAATACATATCCGCCTCGAGGTGGCGCCATCCCTGACATCGGCCACTCCTCCAAAGGAAAAAGCTGAAAAGCTTTGAGCTCCCCGTGGGTCCTAGCACCTCCGCCTTGAACCCACTAGTAATGAATAGTGAAGATATCAAGAAAGATCAAGAATTACGGTAGGTAATGTAATTTTCTATTTTTCCTAGTCCTTTAGGAAGGGAGTGGTCCTCCAACCACATCATGGTGATGTGCCCTCTACTCCAGGAGGATGTGTGCTTTTACTGGAGCAGAGTGGGGACACGAACCCTGTACTGAAACATAGGGTGTCGATTTATGGCTACAGCAGTCCAGTGCCTTTCACCAGATTTAAATTCTTCAAACAAAATAAACAAGGAACCACCTATTTTGAGAAATGGCATTCGATTGTGAAAAGCTTCCATTCCTTTTTCTCAAATCCTGTTGATTCCCTGTACCTGCAGGAAGAGTCCACAACACTAGAGAACTGCGAGGCATTGCTCCCTTTCTGTGAGAAATGCACTTAAAAAACATTTCATTTCAACCCTTTCTTCCAGTTTGTACTGAGAATTTGCCTGCACATGAGGGGCTCATGTCCAGCATTTTAAAAAGTAGTGTGTGCCACTTTTGAAGTGGAGGTGTCAGTTTCTAGTATATTTAAAAAAAAAAAAAATTTTTTACACTTATAATGTTAGAGTTTTTGGACAGTCTCGTAAAGGAAAACTGTACTTTAATAAGAAACCCCCACCTCCCAAAGCTTTACCCCCGATTAGCTTTCCTGCAGAATACATTTTTCCTCCGGTCGGACTTAAAGTTTGCAGAGTTCATGATCCACCACCAAACATAAGCGTTGTGGCGTCATTGTATGAAAGGTAGAGTCACACCACCTGCTCAACACAAATATATTGAGCCAAGTGGTGGCACCACACTTTCATAGCAAATGGACCACAGATGATCGCCATGTTTGCAGATCGCAAACTTAAAATAAGTTCCGACTGGAGAAAAAAAAATTCATGTTGTAGGTAAAGCTAATTGATGGGGGGTTTCCCGATAATGACAATTTTCCTTTCAAGAGCTAGTGAAACCAAACACACAGGAAAATGATAAAATTGTAACAAAAGTAGTCAGCTGTAACTTTTTATTTCGGAAGTATTTTTCATCTTGTCTGTGTCATTCAAACAACATGAAGTCTTGCAGTATTCAGACATAATGCAGTTAGCCCCAGCACTTGAGCTGCCCCGGTATGGAAAGAGTTAACTCTATGCAAAAGCGTAGAACATTGAGCTCAAGCTCAGTTTTCAAACTTCTGTCTGTGGTACTTCCCAGTGTAACTGTCTGATTCTTTACTCCGCCTAACGGTGAAGTCGCTCCGGAGATTTCCTCTGCTCAGTTCGGTAAAAGAAAAATAAAAGCATTCGGTTTTAACCGTGGTTTATTATTTTTGGATTTCCAGCCTCTATCTACAGTACAGGTAGTATGTAGATAGGTAGTGACTGTGTTTTATTTTGACTAAAGAGTGAAATTGTGTTTCTTTGGTTTCTTTCCGGTCGGTCTGGTTCAGAACCGACTTTGTTGAATTTTTTCTCTTTTTCTGGGATTAGTCTGGTGTTCCAGTACCGATCAGTTTCAAAAGAATGGACTTTTGCTAGTTCTTTTAAAAAGCCTGTGGCACAGTTTGTAACCAATCGGTTGCTCATTACCTGGCTTGAAAGCTGCTATAGGGTAATTGTTAGGTTGACCATGTCTGAGAAACCCAAGAAGAAAACCGGTCCCACTGGGTTTCAACACTGTACTGAGCATAGGGAGGCCTTTGCTAAGGCCGACCCCCACCTCATCTGTGTTTATTGTCTTGACCACCTCAAGTTATACTGTGAAATTTGTAAGAACTTTCCTAAAACCACTGTAGATAAAAGACTGAGTAGGTTGAAGGAAAGGGAGGCCGAGAAGTCCGTAGATCCGGATGGCCAGCCCGGTTCAGTTGCAGCTGAACCTGAAGAGGTGCCTACTGACCTAGGCGATACCTCCTCGGGCCAAAGGAGAGCCAACCCAGAGGGGTCGGTTCCGTCAAAGAAGAAGCTCAAGTCTGCCGGTTCGGATCCTGTATCCCTCTCTCCAACCGTGGACGAAATAGCCAAAGCAATTAGTATTGTCCAATCACTTAGACTGGTTCCGTCTGAATCGACACCTCCGGTTTGGCAGTCGGTTCAGTCAGATCTGTTTCCTATGGATTATGACCCAGATGTTATAGAGGAGTGGGAGGGAGATGAAGACTATCCCAGTGATGACGACGAAGGGGGTCTGGATGTGCCCATTGAACTGGACATCTCCCCAGACAGGCCCTCGGGTGTCTCTCCTCCCAGGCTCTTTGAGTCCCCTTCACACGTTTTGTTCTACAAAAAGGTGGCACAAACGCTGCAGCTTCCCTTGGTTGAAGCAGCAGAGGAGGAGGTAGAGCCTGATTTTGTGGACATGTTGGACATCCCAGAGTCCAAAAAGCTGTCTGTTCCTCTTCATAAATCTTTGGGGAAACAGACACACAACATTTTACAAACCCCTAATTCAGTACCCCCTTTGGACAAGAGAATGGACAAGAGGTATTCAATATCAGGTTCAGCTGCAGAGTTCCTTAATAGTCATTGCAGCCATGTTGAGGTAGTGCAGGCTGCAGCCTGTGACAGGGCTAACATTCCTTTGGCTTCACACACCCCAGATAAGGACTCCAGGAAAGTGGATGCCATGGCCAAAAAACAGTATTTGGCATCCTCTTTGGGACTCAGGCAGGTTACTTATATGGCCTACACAGCCAGGTACCAGAAATCCAGATGGGACAAAGTTCTGGAACTGGCTAAACAGGCCTCTCCCCCAGCTAGCCAAGGAGCTGGAGGAGGTGGCTGCTGATGGAATTGAGGCATCCAAAATGCAATTTCATGTTGCTGTGGACTCCAGTGATGTGGCATCTAGAGTCATGGCTACATCTGTGTCTCTCTGGAGACATGCTTGGCTCAGATGTACTAGCCTTTTGCAGGATACCCAGACTAAGGCTATGGATTTTCCTGTAGTAGGTAACACTCTGGGGAGCAGACAGAGGCTTACATGAAGAAAATGGATGAATACAGGACCACGTACAGGAGTGCACAGGTCAAGGAAAGGCAAGCCACTCCGCACAAGCAGCAGTCTAGGGGCAGGGGCAGACCCTTTCAAAGGCCTTTTTACCAAGCCCAGGGCTCCTCTCCCTTCCCCCAGAGGGGGTTCTTCAGAGGGAGGGGTAGGAGGGGAATGAGCAGGGCTGCTCCCTCCTCCTCTCAGTCCAAGGCTCCTGCCAAGCAGACACCCTGATGTGTCAGCCCGGGTCGACTTCCCATTTCCAGTAGGAGGCAGGCTGGCTTACTGCTTCCAGACCTGGAAGTCTGTGACCTCAGACAAGTGGGTCCTAGAAGTAGTAAGCCAGGGACTGGCCTTCAGCTTCAAAAAATTTCCAAAAAAGAGGGCCAAGTCTTTTCCACCTGCATCAATCTCAGAAACCCTTGCCCAAGAGGCAGAGGTTTCTCTTCTAGCTCAGAGCTATAGAGAAGGTTCCTACCAGCACAAGGGAAAAGGACTGTACTCCAGGTACTTCCTTACCTCAAAAAACAGGGAGTATGCACCATCCTAGACCTAAGATATTTGAACAAACACATTGTAAAGCCAAAATTCAAATGGTAACTCTGGGAATAATCCTTCCTCTTAAGGCTAGGGACTGGCCAGCATCTCTGGACCTCAAGGATGCCTACTTCCATATTCCTATCAGGTGCTCCCACAGAAAATACCTCAGGTTCGAGTTGCCTTCAGGCCATTACCAATTCAGAGCCATGCCATTTGGTCTAACATCAGCTCCAAGGGTGTTCACAAAGTGCCTTGCAGTAGTGGTGGCTTACCTCAGAAGACAGGGTATCACCATTTTCCATATCTAGACGACTGGCTGTTAGTAGGTCTGTCTCCTTTACAGGTCAAGTCAGCTCTTCAAACTACCCAGGACCTACTCAGCTCCTTGGGCTTTCTTCTCAGTCTTCCAAAGTCTGTGCTCGAACCAGTTCAACTTCTCACCTTTATAGGCATAGAGGTGGACACTGTACAAGCAAGTCTTCCTTCCCCTGGCAAGGGTAAAGGCTCTAGTGGATCTCGCTCCTCCTTTTGACCCTCAGGTCTCCCACCCAGCAAGACAGTTCCTCCAGCTCTGGGCCACATGGCAGCTTCCATGGCAGTGGTACAGGGAGCAAGGTTTCAGATGAGGGACATTCAGTTTCATCTGAGGTCTTTTTGGTCTCAGAAGAAGGATTCACTTACCAGACCGATTCCAGTGACTTGGACACTGGTCCAAGCTCTCCAGTGGTGGCTGGACCAGGACAACCTCAGACAAGGGGTTCCATTTCTCCCTCAAGTCCCATCAGAAGTTTTAACTACGGATGCTTCTCTCCTAGGGTGGGGAGCCCAGCCGGGAGCCCTGACAGCTCAAGGGCTCTGCTGTCCACAGGAGTCTCTCCTTCATATCAATCTCCTGGAACTCAGGGCTGTTTTCTTAGCCCTGCAGAGCTTCTCGGATTCAGTCAAGAGCAAGGTGGTCCAAGTCAGAATGGACAACACCACCACAATGTGGTACATCAACAAGCAAGGAGGCCTCGTCCTCGGCCTGTGCACAGAGGCCATGAAACTGTGGTCTCTGGCCTATTCTTCAGACTTCTCTGGTAGCAGTTCACTTTCCAGGGAAGGACAACTTACTAGCAGATGCTCTGAGCAGAATTTCTCAGGGCCACCACGAATGGTCCCTGGATCCTCACATACTGGAGGTCATCTTCTCCAGGTGGGGCATGCCAGAGATAGATCTCTGCAGCACCGGGCAATCATCAACTTCCACTGTTTTGTTGCAGACCTCCAGTCCTGGGGACTGTCCCCCTGGATGCTCACTTTTTGGACTGGAAGAACAGATTTCTCTATGCCTTCCCTCTGCTGTTAGGAGTTCTGATCAAGATCAGGACTCAACCCTGCACAGTGATACTGGTGGCTCCAGACTGGCCAGACAACCTGGTATCTCTAGTGCTGTCCTTGTCAGTGTCACGCCCCTGTCTCTGCCCAGACATTCAATCACCTGTCCTGCTCCCAGGGTGGATCTGGTACCCCTATCTCCAGTCTCTCCATCTCAGGCCTGGCTCTTGAAGAGTTTGAATATGCAGCTCTATATCTTCTCAGGGAGTTCTGATATTCTGAAGGTCTCTAAGAAACCTTCCACTAGAAAACTTACAACTCCAAATGGAAAAGGTTCAGTATTTGTTGCTGTCAGAAAGGCATCCTGCCCAATTCTGCAGACATTTCCACAACCTTAGACTATCTAGTTCATCTCAATGATTTAGGCCTTAGGCCTGTCACTCTGAAGGTTTATCTGGCAGCTGTGTCTGCATTCCTCTCAGCAGGGAAGGGCTCTTCCCTGGCATCTCGACCTATTTTCCAAAAGTTTTTCAAAGGTCTGGTTCACATTAACCTTCCCTTTAGGGAGCCCATTCCACCTTGGGATCTTAATGTCTGCATGGCTCAGCTAATGCAGCCACCTTTTGAATCTCGGGCTTCGGCCAAATTGAAGTACTTGACCTGGAAAACTGTGTTCTTGGTAGCTATTACTTCTGCCAAGTGGATTAGTGAGCTGCAGGCCCTGTCATTGGAACCTGACTTCATCTCCTTCCATAGGGACAAGTAGTCCTCAGAACCAATAGGAGGTTCTTGCTCAAAGTAGTTTCAGATTTTCATCTGAACCAGTCTATCGCCTCCTGTGTTTTTACTGACTATTCTTCTTCAAAAGAAGGTTACACAGTCTGGACATTAAGAGGGCCTTAGCTACTACATTGAGCATTCTAAGGCACATAGAAATGACTGTCTTCAATTGTTTCTCACTTATGGTGAAGTGGAAGGGTAAGCCTGCCACTAAGAGAACTATTGCCAGGTGGATTGTTTCTTGTATACAGTTTTGTTGTGACAAATTGGGTAGGACGCCCCCTCAGGCCTGAGGGCTCTTTCAACCAGGGGTACAGCTGTTTCTCTAGCTGCAGCCAGCGATATACATTTGTTAGAGATCTGTAAAGCAGCCACCTGGAAAACAGTACATAACTTTCACCAAGCATTACTCCCTGGACATCCAGGCTAGGAGTGATGCTAGGTTTGGTACAGCAGTACTGCAGAGCTTCTTCCCAAAGTAGGTTCTTCATTCTCTTCTCCATAGGGAACTGCTCGTTAGTCTGCATTATGTCTGACTACAGCAAGACTTCATGTTGTTTGATGAAAAAAATACTCACCATAGTAATGTTGTTTCTTTTAATGGAGTCTTGCTGTATTCAGACCTCCCCACTCCCCGCCTCCCCCTCTCAGAACCTGGTTTTGGGAAGTGGGCTGGCAAGTACAGTGTTGCACCTCAGGGGTGTAACTTATACCCTCCCTCTTGAGTGGGGTCGATGTTGTTGTTATTTTTCTGGTGTTTTACTAAATATTGTCACTACTTTTCCTTCTTGGGTACTCGACTTGAGTCTTTTGGGGCCCAAGAAGATGTATTTTGCCCTTTGGCTATATTTGAACAATTTCCATACTTTAGTTACTAGTTAATTAGCTCGTAAGAATCTGACAGTTACACTGGGAAGTACCACAGACAGAGGTTTGAAAACCGAGCTCGAGCTCAACGTTCTATGCTTTTGCGTAGAGTTAACCTCTCCTCTCCGGGGCAGTTCAGGTGCTGGGGCTACCTGCATTATGTCTGAATACAGCAAGACTCCATTGTAAGAAACACCATTACTATGGTGAGTAATTTTTCATCTTCACCATTCATCACTGCTGGGTAGTGAGCCAGAGGATCAGACCCCAATGGGAGTTTTTTTTTTTTTTTTTTTTTTGATAGGAGGAGTCGACGCCGAGACAGCGCCACCCTTGAGGCCAATATATATACGTGGTGCTCACAGGTTGGCCAGTAACTGTAGTTGATGCCTCGTCAGCCCCAGTTCTGCTTCTCCGCTCAAGTGAGCATGACCGCGTAAGCGCGCATTATTCTGCAGCCCAGTCTGTCGGTAGAACTCAGCAGTCCTAGTTTTGCTCTCCGCCTCGGTGTCGACTGGTAAGATCTTTCCTTTTATTTCTGCATTGACGCCAAGTGCTGATTTTGTTTTTTGTTTTTCCGTCCGATCATGTCTGGTTTACGGGACAATAAAAAAATCTTTGAGGACGGGTCAGCCTCCACTGCGTTGGTGTCCCTGCGGCCGACTTTACTCCATCACAGATCAGCATAACTGTTGCCTTACCTGCATGGGACCAAACCACGATATGGACAAATGCGATGCTTTTTTCTCCATGGATTGTCGTGTGTTGGAGTTGCGCATGTTGAAGGTCGGACGTGCACCACTGACTTTCGGGGGACAGGTGTGTAAAATGGGTCGCCAAAAGCAGGAGTCTCGACCCTTCCTCCAGATCCCCACCTGAACCTATACGGCCCACGGAGGGGGTTCCGCCAGTTCTAGCCTTGCTACGGCAGGAACCCCTTCCACGGTGCAGGAGGCCCGGCCTGGCTCCCTTGAGGTCAGGCGGGAGGCACCGTCCAGGCAAACACCTCCTCAGAGGCGAGACTCTCGATGTTGCGGGTCTGAGGCCCCCAGACCGGGCGGGTGGCACGGCAGGCCTCCGTGCCATCTGTGGTGCAGGGATGAGGCAGCGCGAGGCCAGCTCATGCAGCTGAGAGGGTCGGGAGTGGTCTGTTTCGGCCTCCTCGAGGAGGACGATTCTGAGGCTGACCCAGACTGGCTTCCAGATTCTTACAGGATCCACCAAATCTTCTTCCTCCCAAGCAGTAGCTCCAGTTCAGCCTCCTCCCATGGAGCGGATGGCTTCGGCCGATTCCAGGGCCAGTGGCACCAACAAGTCCTCTGGTGCCCCAGATGGCGTCTTAGGACAGCCTGGAGTTGATGATCCATCTGCCACCTTTGGAGACATACTCCCTCCGGTGGTAGTTCTTGCTAGCCCTACTTTTCTGGGCCGGCTGGAGCACCTCAGGTAGGGGAGGGCACTCCTCCTCTGGCTGTCTCTCAGGAGGCAGCTGCGGGGTGTCAGTTGCCTCAGCTGATGACGAGGAAGAGGGCTGTCTCGGAGTCTGAAGGGTTTATGGGGTTGGATTCAAGGTGGTGCCCTTTCTTGGGAACCCGTGGGGGTTCAGGGAGGAGTTGCAACGCTGGTCCGACCTTCTCTCTCGAGGTCTCCTCGAGAGAGAGAGACCTCATCTACGGAGGTATAGGGCCGCCCTTCTGAGCTCAAGCAGCCCCAGTCGCCTCATGGGGGAAATTCTTTTGTCAGGCTCAGCTCAGGCCACTCCAGCTGGGTTGAGCATCCTTCGTCTGCCAGAACCACCAGATCTCCTCCTCCTTTGAGGTCTCCCTTAGGGTCCCCTAGCCCCAGACAGAGGCCGTTCCCCTTCTCGTAGGTGCCTGGCCCCTTTGCCTCTGCCAACTCCTTCCCCTTTCCCAGGTCACTCCGGCCCTATGGTGCCCCTCACCTGGGAACAGTTCAAGTCCACAGCAGCACTGTTCCTTGCCTATTATCATGGACTAGGAGATGTTTCACCACTCGCCTGTGCAGCCGGAACCTGGTTCTCCAGACTCGTCGGCTCCCTCGTCTTCCTCCTCTGAGGGAGAGTGCTCTTCTGTCCACCTAGCCCCAGCGGCTGATCTTTCCACCTATCAGCGCTTCCTATCGGGATTGCTCGATGAGCTCCATATTTCCACCCTTGGTGAATGCAATCCTAACCAGTCGGCGCGCACCTTCTTAGGCAAGTTCAGTGCGGCCAATCTGATGATTCCCGCCTGACCTAATCCCTTTCAGGAGGCGTCGTACCAGGCCTGGGGACGTCCCTCAACCCAAGCACCAGCCCCGAGGGACCTCTGCCAGAGGTATTATGCTCCCCATGGGTCTCCAGGAGCCTTGCCTCACCTCCGTCAGGTGTGGCTCTCCTGGGCACAACCACTGGGCATAGAAGCCCAAGGCATGATCGACCCCCAGAATCCGACTCAGCTGAGTTTGATTTTTGGGGGAGTAGAGCTTTCTCGTCAACATGCCTCCTTTTGCATATTTCTTCTCATCAAGCCCACCATGCTGCCTACAACAGGCACTTGTGGTCTCTGCTAGGTCAAATCCTAGCCTCTTTACTTGATTCAGAGGCAACCAGACAGGCCATTGCCCTCTCCGCATGGGGCTTGGAGCTAGCGAGGCACCAAGCAAGGCATCGTGACAATACCAGTGAGGTGGCTTCCAGGTTGGTGGGGACAATGATCTGCATTAGGTAGACAGCATAGCTTTGTCTCTCCGGTTGTCAACCCTGACCCAGTGTAGGGTTATTGCCCTCTCTTTCCGGGGAACTCATCTTTTTTCCCATAGGGTGAGGCGAGAGCTTCAGGGGCACCTTCCTTCTCCTACTAGGAGAACCTGCCTCACCCAGACTAGCCTCAGGCCTGCCAGGGTTCCCTCATTTGGTGTCTCCCCCACTGGAGGGTGAGGGACTTTGTCCCTTATGTAGGTTCTTGACCCCCTTCGGGGGGGCTCGGTAATCACCCAGCAGTGATGAATGCCGAAGATTGACTCAGACAATATATGAAAATTACGTACCTACCATAATTCCTGATCTTTCTGTGTTTCTTCACCATTCATCACTGAATTCCACCCACCTTTCCTCTCTCAGGCCTCAGTCTCTGGGCGATTCTCCTCTTCCGTGTTTGTTTCCCATTGGACCTTGGTCCTTGGTCCATTTTCAGTACCTCCAACCCCCTTCCCTCTTGAGGTCGCTTTTTTTCCTCGGTGGGCAGACGGGAGGGTTTCTGCTTTTGGGAGTCTCCAGAGCCCCCTCTCAGCCCAGGTATCTCTGGAATTCCTGCTTCCTCTGGTCCTCTTGAGGAAGTCTGGTAGCAGGAGGGGGCCCTGGTGATTCCCCTCAGTTGTCCTCCCTCCCACCTCCAATCGAGGTGTCAGTGTGGCTCAGTTGGTAGCACATCTGCCTCTGGACCAGAAGGTCGTGAGTTCCTGTCCCACATTGGGATTGAACTTGCGCCTAAAAATTGCTTGCATCCGAGTGCAGTATTGGGGGGTGCTGTACTGCTGTGGTGTGCTGTCCTTGGATGAGACGTTAAACCGATGTCCTTCTGCTCATCCTGGTGTTGTCCTGGTGGGTGTCCAGGTGGAAGTAAAGAACCCAGGGCACTTTTCGCAAAGAGCAGGAACATTCCGTGTCCTGGCCAACATTCCCTTCCTTAAACTGGTTCAAGCAGTTATCCAGGCTGTGTGTGGATGGTGATGTGCAATATGGCTGCCACCCACATTCGATTACTTCACTACTAGTCTACATTGCTTGTAAAGCACTTTGGGATACTGTGTATGAACAGTGCTATATAAATGCTGATTCTTCTTCTTCAACCTCTTGTGCCTTCTTTTTGGTTGGTTTTCCCCTCCTGTTCAGGAGACCATTATTATTTTACCCCTTCAGTTTCCTGCGGAGGTGCCCCCCCCCCATTCTAAGTTTCAGTTCCCTGGGGTTGTTCTCCAGGCACCCTTGAGATGATTCTTCTACCTCAGTTCATTTGCAGGAAGGGGAGACCCCAACCCGTCCTTAGCCCTCTGAACTTTCCTCTAAGGGGTGCCTTCCTCTGTTACAAGCCTTTTCCATCCCTGGCCTATCTGGTTCAACCTGTGGCATAACTCCTCCGGAGCAGTTCACGGCGATGCCTTGGGAGCGTGTCTCCTCTTCCTCCTTTCTCTTTCCTCCTAAACCACCCCTTCCACCCTTCCTTCTAACTCAGAGATTGGGGCCTCCTATCCCGATCCCTTAGGCTTCCTCCTTTCCTGTCCTCAGCTCATTCCTCCTTTTAGTTTTATATCCTTTCCTTTTGCTGTCTCCCAGGCTCCCTTGCCCACCCTTCCAACCCTATGTATTTCTCTCCGGCATGCAGAACTGGGGCTGAGGAGGCGTCGATGATGGTTACTGGCCAACCCATGAGCGCCACGTAATTCGTCGGCCTCAAGGACGGCGCCGTCTCAATGTCAACTCCTCCTATCACCAAAAAATAAAAAAAAAGGCTTCCTCAGGGTTCTGATCCTCCGCCTCACTACCCAACAGTGATGAATGGTGAAGATGCACAGAAAGATCAGGAATTACGGTAGGTACGTAATTTTCATTTTTTGCTCATTACACTATTTTTTATGTAATAATGTTGGTGCTGGATGTGTGGAATAGCGCTCAGCCTGACAGCTGACATATCTCATTCTAGTGCTCCCACTACACCGTCAGCATTGTAATCTCACTGACAGTGACATCGCAGGTGACTGACCTGGCAGCTATTAAGTGTTTGTTACTAAGCAGCAGTGATGTCACAGTCAGTGAGGTCACAATGTTGATGATGCAGTTGGGGGAAATAGAACTTGATATTTCAACTGCCAGGCAGAGTGCTGTTCCACACAGCACACCTACAAACATTAGGTAAATCAACTTCTAATTAAACAAAGGGAAAAGAAAAAGTACCTCAGAAATAAAAAGTAATGGTTCGTTGCATTTAAAAACTAATATTAGTTTTAAGCAATACACTAGCTCTTTAAGGCTGTTGAGTGTCATATTTTGTGTCCCAAAGGTGCCAGAACCCCATCCACCTTTGATGTAGACAATAAGACACGGTGGGGTGTGCATTAGAACTGTCTAATGCACATCCCCAGAGTGGCTTATTGCACTTATAAAATGGGCCTGTGTATTCTAAATGGGGGTTCTAGTTTTAGCTGTGCATTAGACACATCTAATGCACGGCTAACAACCAATCAGATTGCTTGAAATTCTTTTCCCATTTTATAATTACAGTTCCTTCACCCCAAGTACACATCAAGACACTCATACAGCCATGAGAGACTGTCATTTTCCTTCATAACTACACATATATATAAAAATATGTTCTTTGAACTAATAATAAAAAAAATGTAGGTCCCTGTTCCTGACACATTTGATGCCTTTGTTTCTCACTATTTCTTTTGAATTTGCACCATGTAACTGTTTTGTTTCAAATGAAACATTCAGGATTGTGGCAGTAGTTTTGTTTTTTGGTTTTAAGCTTGGCAGATGCAGAATCCTTTGTACGTGGGAAGCTCTTTATAGCTGCAACTAGCTTTTCTATTGGCTTGTTTGTTTTAATATTAACCAAATAATAAGCAGCTGCAGGTGAAAATGCTATTCCAGGCTTATATCTAACCAGCAGTGATTTTCGTTACAGGAGTTTTGGGGAGAAGAACTCGAAGAGAATAACTGCAGGACATAGGCTAACAAACGGAGGTACAGTAACTAATTGTTCATTGATTTTTATTTATTTGTTAATTTTGCCCAGGAAAGGCACACTAAGCTATTATAGCTTGTTTTCTGGTGTGTCCTGGGGTGGATTACATGGTTCAGTTTTAACGACAAGGGGAGTGTTTAGACATGACAGCAGTAACGCCTCTCTACTCTTCTTCAGTAAGTGCCATGTGAGCATGAACTGCCATCTAGACAGTGACGGGCAGAAGGAACCTCAGTTTAACAACTCATCCAGTGGACAGCACCTCAGCAGTGCAGCACCCCTTCATACTGCACTACGGTGTCAGTTGTATGTTTTACCCAAGTACCTGGTGTGGGTCTGGAACCCCCAACCTTCTGCAAATCTGGCCCCAGGGGTGAGCATGCCATCTACTGAGCCATTGAGTTAGAGAGGCAACACACTCCAAGCTAGATGCAGTATCAGAATTTATTAGTCTGACGTACATCAGGTATACACCTGAATTGTGCAAAAAAAGACAAAAAATGGTCACTGCATTTGGCCCCTGCACTGTGACCTTTTACCTTCATTGTCTGAGGCTGATCTACTTTTAGTGCAGTCAGTCTACCCAGTCTACAGCTAACCAGGCTAGCTAGGAGGCAGTATAGTGCAGTGGTTTAAGGCTCTGAGCTGCAAATCTGGAGACCTGGGTTTCAATCCCACAGCCCCCATTTGAATATACTGTGTGACCCTGAGCACATCACTTAACTTCCATGTGCTCCCAGGTCGCACCTGCAAACAAACTTTCAGCTTAGTGTGCCACTCCTGGTTAAACAATTGGGGGGTGATAGTGATATGCCTGTGCCGCTTGTATCACTTTTTGCACCAAGTACTTAAAAAAAAAATAAATAAATAAAATTGTGTAATATTAACCTATACAGTCAGGAATTCAGTGCACTTTCTGTACTCCATTTTCAAGCTATGCCTCTCCCACCACCCACATGGCATATCCTCCAGCTCCACCCTGTGACATT
This sequence comes from Neoceratodus forsteri, assembly GCA_016271365.2. Classification (NCBI taxonomy): domain Eukaryota; kingdom Metazoa; phylum Chordata; order Ceratodontiformes; family Ceratodontidae; genus Neoceratodus; species Neoceratodus forsteri. The sequence continues at coordinate 194,559,224 of JADMNL010000024.1, read as the reverse complement.
AGATTGTTCTTTCCGCTGGAAGGACTGGTCTCCTCCTTCGCAGCTCTGAATGCATAGAAGGAATTCAAACCAGCTATTTGGCAGTTTTCGAACTTGTTCAGAAAGTTTTAGACTAAATTTAGCTATTGTGTCTTCTGGTTTCCTTCATCATTAGTCTTCAAATATGGAATGTCAAAAGTCTGCTTAAGCACTACATAAACTACAACCAGAAAATCTACTCACAGATGCACACGATAGGTGTTGTCTGCTGCCTGAGAGAACACTACAACATTCAGCAGTGTGCTTACTGTTTGGCCATGCTTCCATCATCATTGGAGGAACATTCTTCTCTGGAGAGTATAGACATTGATGTCGCCTTTGACAGAACAACAAAGACTTACATTGGCAGCAGTGGTCTTTTAAAGGGAGGGACATGGCTCTGCTTTTGAGACCAGCGGTCATTTGGCACCTCCTTCGGTCGTTCTCCTGCCATTGACCCAGCAGACCACTGTGTCTGCTCCTCTGATAGAATGCCACCTTGCTACAGGCCTGCCATGTCACTTGTCCACTGAAGTCACCCAGGGAACTAGGGTAGGCCATGGACTCGAGAAATGGACAGGACGGTGTTCAAGGGTGTCGCTGAGGCATTGGTCAGAAAGTGTAGGCATACCAGGAGAAGTTGTAAAATTTGCAAGTAATGTTTTATTATAACAATAAAATTGCGCAGGATAGCTCTTGATACAGGCTGTTCAAACAGATAGAAATCCTTCCTCTGAGAGCATCTTTAAATTCTACAGCCCTCGATCTGTAGCAAAAAAAAAATTGCTCTCCTTTTATAACATGTTTTTTTGTGAGTTGGCCCGGTGCTGACTACCCATGTCTTGAAACAAGCATGATGCGTCAGTGGGTCAGCCGGGGTTGGATGAGCATCCATGGAGAGCTTCCCTGAGGGGGGTTCTGGCATGCCAGTGACACCCAGTGGAGACTGGGTGCACAACAGCAGGACCACCAAACAGTGATCAAGATGTAGATGGACATCTGGGGTAGGGTGCGGAGTGTGCCCAGCCCGCACAGACATCATTGCACCTCTGCACCTTCTGAGGAACCCAAGGAGAAAACCCTCAGCACGGAGCACCGTGACACCCTGGACTGCCTCCCAAATTATGCCACAGGCGAAGCCTCGGATGGGGCCTTGATAGATTTTTTCATCTCCCTCAGGAAGCCCCACTGTAGAGGATAAGCTACAGGCCACCCATATCGGGCAGCCTGAGGGAGATGCCAGGAGGTCAGATCCAGGCATCAGTGAGGGGTACATCCCTCTGTCTGTGACCGGGCAATAAAAGAAAGTTGGGGGGGGGCGGGGGAGATGTTTTTTTTTTTTTCTTCTGGCAATTAAGTTCCAGTTCTTGTAAACTACAGCACCTGTATTCCACAAAATGTATTAAGACTTTGTCAGTGTCTTCCTATTACTAGCCCAAACAATACGTTGGTCGTCTTAACAGGCGCAGCCATTTAAGATATCCTGTCCCAGAGCCGATTTTCTGTTGATAATTCTGCAAACAAGATTGTAGAGGTCAAAATACAGCCCAAGGTTAACCCCTGTATCTAGATGAACCCAAATAACAGTTCTTGCATGTATCAGCCATTTATGCACACAGTTCTTATGTCATCAGCCGATTTATCCACACAGTTCTTATGTCATTAGGTTCAGCACAAGCACTCAGAACTCATTTAAAATGTTCGGCCTCGGTAGCAGTACTAGCCATATTCAAATGTGAATAACTTTAAAACAAAAATGATAGCATGGTACTGTTAGCATGAAAGTTGTTCAGCACAAAAATATCTACAAAATGAGATTTTTTTATAATTAGCAAGAAATGGCAGAAAATTCAACTTTTTTTTCTTTTTACAAACAAATGCGAATAACTTTAAAACTAAACATGAAAGCATAGTACTGTGAGCAAGAAGTTTGTCCAGCACAAACATATCTACAAAATGAGTGGTGTTTCATTTATAGATATCTTTTAGTTTCTTTATAATTAGCAAACAAAGGCAGAAAATCTATTTTTTTTTTTTGCATTTCTTTCAACGACCAAATGCAAATAACCGAACCTTAGGCTGCTGACAGAATTGAGCGTAGGACTTCTGGACTGATATATCAGTCCGCTGCACAGCAAGAGTTGAAACAAAAATGATAGCATGGTACTTTGAGCGAGAAGTTGTTCATCACAAAAATATATACAAAATGAGAGGTATTTCATTTATAGATACCTTTTAGATTTTTTATAATCGACATAAAATGGCAGAAAACTCAATTTTTATTCACTTTTTTGATGAACAAATGCCCCCACCCCCAAAAAAAGCAAAAACAAAAGAATTGTGCATCTAAGTTTTTCATTATGTACTGACCATAATGTAAAGTTGAATATTTCATAGCAACCACTATGCCAAGCGGAGCTACACTGGGAAAACTGCAAAAAGTATATGTAAGTTTACAGTAAAATTTAAAACAAAACTCCTGCACTGTTCTAAAGGATCTCAATTGGATAAATGGAATACGTAATAGGACCTTGTGAAACACATGATTTATTTTCACTCAAGCTGTTTGACATTGGGCACATCACAAATGGCTTACGCCATGCCACTCATGAAGTTACCCAAGGTCAGACAGCTTTGTGAAAATAAATCTTGTGTTCCATGGTCCCTGATACCACATATCCCTTTGTATATACAGTGCCTTTACAAACCAAGAGATCCCACTTTCACGTAAACATTCACATACGCTTTTAACCACAGGGAAGAAGGAAGGAAGAGAGAGGGGGAAGTTGTGGTATCACAGAAGTAGCCAATTCCTAGGTGTCACAAGGAGAATTTGATTGCGCAGACAGGCAAGAGATAGACAAGTGACAGAATGGGAGAGGACAGAACAGGTCTTTGCTTTTAACTCCCTCTGCATAACAAATGGCATAAGATCTTATCCAATTCTGTCACAGAGGAGACTCTGGATTCTGAGGGCGAGTTGTCGAACACCTTGAGCAGAACTCAGCTGTTTGACCAAGACTCCTTGGATGGTTGATTAGCCTCAACAAGCTCAACTTCCTTTGGAGAATTGCTCCAGTTGATGTCAGATTCCATGGAAGTATCATTGGAGCCAGTTCAGAAGCAGGCTAAATATCCATTCGCAGATATCCTTGACAGGAATAATTCCCCAGGGTCACCGTCCTGATGGCTGAAGCCATTTTGGGACTGGCTCTGGAGCTTTGGCAGCATACAAACTTCTGCGTGGCACCCCCCAAAAAAAATAAAAATAAAAAAAACAAAGATGGACCGCAAGTGTGCAATCCCAAACTGCACCCTTTCAGGATTGTTGGATCTCCTCTCCACGGGGCTTGGTCCAGTTTGGCCTTCGGAAGTCAGAAGGCCATAGGATATGGATAAAGCCACCCAATGAGGAATCCAGGAAATTAGATTATGCAGCCAAGAAGGTCTATGTGGCCTTCTCACTTGATCTCAGACAGGCTGGTTATGCTGTTATGATGGCTGGATATGACCACTCCCGAGGTTTCAGATAAGATTTTTTGGGATGAGTACTGTACTCTCATTTTGAAAGTAGGGTGAGTAAACCAAATTCAGATGCATACAGATGTCTGGGTAAAGTGGAGTGAGGAGTACATTTTTAAAAGTTTTTTTTTTTCTAGCTAAGCATTAATCGGGTACCAACAGTGCTCCAGATAATGTTTGCAGATAGTAATTTTTAAGATATAATGAATAAAACTAAATTAGGATGCATACAGTGCTTTAAGTCTGGAAAAGAAAACTGTTCCTTTTGAATCACCAGTTATGTTAGGAAGCACTCTTCTCTGGAGTGTGGCGCATTTGCAAATTTTGGGTGAGTATTGGTACTTATTAAAAACAAGTTTTTGAAGAATATTTCCTAAAATCAGGTGAGTAAAATAGGTTGGTACTCCCCTTATCTAGAGCCCTGAATTGGTGGAAACCGCCTCCCTTTGTTTCCAGACAATAAACAGGCTATTGCCCAACAAATCTAAGACCATGACTATATACTGGCAGATGTGGTGAACTTCCTGCAGCACAAACAGTGTCCCTGTAAAATACCAGAAATGATGCTGCCTCCCAGATACTTGCACATCATTCAGTTAGTCAAGGGAGCGCACTCAAATTCAGTGAAACACTTGCAACTTCCAGAATATAGTCATTCTGATCTTCTCATTGTAAAATTAAATTAGGCATGCATTCTCAACGTTTCGCCTTATTTTTTTTTCTCAATTCTTTTTCCCTCCTGTCGCCAGCCCCTGAGATCTCCCTCTGACATAGTCACTGTACAGGCGGCTTTTTCCCACCCAGCCTGAGACCCTTCCAAGTCAGATCCCCTTCCAGAGCTCCATACTACACCCATGCCTGCAATGCCCCCCCCGGCTTGTACCCCTGAGGTGGGGCCGCCACCTCCTACCTTGGTGCTCCATAACTCCAGTTGGCAGGCCAACGAGGTGGAGGATATCTGAGACCTTGACTGGGCTGGATCCCGGCACGGAGTCTTGTAGGGCTTGTCATTGTTATCCTCCCAGGCACCAGGGTTTTTCCTTTGTTCCATGACCCTGGGAGGTGCGGATGTGCAATGACGTCTAGCACACAACTGGCACAGTCCCGCAACCACCCACAGGACATATGCCGCCCTACCCCCTTTCAAGGTGTCCTTGGCTGTAGCTCCCCAGTCTCCACTGGAAGTTGCTTGACGCCAAGGGTCCACAACCCACTCTCCCAGAGAGGAGAGCACCTTCAGACGGTCATCCTCCTCCTGGCTGACCCCTGATGACTCGAACTTGATCACGAACCCGGATTGCTGGCGTGGCATGAAGTAAGGTACCCAGTGCCTCAGCGCCACCGGGACTGCCATGTTTCGCCTTATTAATAAGTCTTCTTCAGGGGGTTGCCTTTAAACATATTAAATATGAAATATTAAACTGTCTATTATATGTACGACTATAAAACTTCTGTGTGCACTACTTGCAGGTGGTGATCGCTTTGTGATTATTTCAGTTTCACAACTGAGTCAATAAATTCATTTAACATGACCTAGGAACAATGTTAGAAATCGGTATCTAATACCTCTGTTTAAATTATTTTGTTGTTAATATAATCCGCAATGGTGTTTCCTTCCACCAAACTCCCTTCACCAATGCTAAATATATATTTTCTTAAGGTGCCAAGGCCTTATTCACTGTGTATATAAATTAAGCAATAAACCATAACAGGGTATTGGTGATGCTGGGTTTACCCACGACTGGCGTGGTTCCATCATGAGGCCACAGACGGCGTGACTAAACCTAGTCGGGTGTGGGTAAATCCCAGCATCACCAACTATTACACAATTGTATCGTGATTCAAAATAGGATGAAAATTGAATTAAAATTATTTTTCTTTAAGAATGGAAAAATTATGGAAAGATCCTTCCATGCAAAAAAATAGTCCATGTACTGGTTTGATTGTGAACATCTAAAAGTATGTTGTGGTTTATTGCTTAAATAATTTTTTATCTGTAAATTAAAGCATGACCCAGGCAGCAAGTGACAGGGAGATCCGAAGACTGCTACTTTTTGAAAGTCATTCATCTGGGTCAAAGATGTTCAGATTTGCTGTATTTAGTGTTTTAAGCTATGGATACTTTGTTGATGAGGGTTAAAAAAATAGGATGATACGACCGCATATGACAACAGCTTAGCGACCTCCTCGTGCGTGGCTTTTATGAGGTTACTGAATTCACTCAGGAGGACTGGTGGCTCGTGAAGGATTCATTTGAAATTGACTCTGCGGCTGTTGATGGCTCTCTGCAGCACGGTGGAAAGTGAGGGCCGGGATGTGAAGCTGAGGCACCGAATGTTTCACGTAGCTGTGATGTCGTTATGTCAGGTACTGTTTTAGTAACCAAGACATTTCTTGTAGGACTACTGGGGAGACTTTCCACTAAGGAGCTGAAGATGGCATTTAGCTCCTTGTCATCGTGAAGTTGAAAACTGATTTGTATTTTTTTTTTTTTTTTTCTTGGCCAAGGTAGTAGCAACGAATCAAGATGGCGGTGTTTACAGGATGAATCGGGGATCGGAATGTTTTTATTTGTGGGACTCGAGCCTTGGCACAGCTGGCATTTCGTCCTGTTGGTAATGCTAAAATTTAAACAGGGTAAGTGTGCTAACTGACCAATTCAATCAAAGCATTTTAAGTACCCATTGTATAATGTATATTATTAAATCATTCCTTTACCTCATGGCCCAGAGGCTTTAAAGTGAGTTGCAGAGCTTAACTGCTGTCAATTTGACCTGCTCTGTTGAACATGAAAAAGCTGAATTTTATTAGACTGCGCAGTAGCTCAAACTAATTGCAAATGAATTTAACTACTTATAAAACATTTATGAAGTAACCTTTGACATTTCCTTTATTTTATTATAATGACCCTCCAATGGTGACATCACCTTATTGGGCATGCATACATCAAAAAACTTTTATAAGAATAACCAGTATCGTCAAAGTAGCATAATGATGCCAGGTAAACCATGAATAAGACCCTGTTATGTTTGTGACTACTATTTGTTCTAAATACAGTGTTTAACAAATTATATCGCAAATCAATTTTGAATGCAACCGAGATTATCACACAGTTTGGCTCTGTGCAACTTAACCATTCTATTATAGCCAGTTAAATATCAGTGTTTCAGATGATATTTGTAGAGGGTCGAGACTGTCACCTGAAGGAGCTCTGTATTTCTCCAGCAGTTTAAAGAAACAGGCTCAGTAAATATACAGTACTTTCTTACTAAACGCCTTCAAAACCTGAACTTGTCAATAACCTAAATAAGCAGAGGGAACGCCAAAGGTTCTGAACTGTATATATCTATCTATATTCACCGCTGCACTCCACTTTGAGGATGTCACCCAACGTGATGTCCATACAAGTGACACGCCAGACCAGTACCAAGGAGTTGCTAAGCAGTCTTAAACTAGCACCCTACCAAAACTAGAGGTTGCGGTGCTTGGTGCAACAGTAGTGGATACAAACACAGTGAAGAGCATTGGTGGAGCAGTGAAGGCAAGAGGGCACCCAAACTTCTCCATAATAGCAACAAATTAAATGACCTGCTCTCATAATGTACAGTATATTAGATAACGGCTTCAGTGCTTCATGTATATGGTTAAACTTATACAAATTCCTACCTATCAATATTACATCATTGTACATAAATTATTATAATGTTGAATGGTTATCAATAGGCTCTATATCAGGGAGAAATTATATTCTTTTGGTAACCGGGTAAGGCCCACTAGGCACAAATGTCTGTTTTCAGGGTGACACGGGAGCACTGGGGCGGTTCAGTGACTTGCTCAGAGTCGCACAGTATGCAAGGGGAAGTTGTGGGAATCAAACCCAGATCTGCTAGATGTACCAAGCTCCTTCACAGCTCATTACTCTAACCACTAGGCTATTCTGTCTTGACTCATTTGTGTTAATACATTGACACTTCAGTAATTCTGAACCCTATTTTTAACCACCTCTGTGGCTCCACATTGATGACGTCACCAGACGTGATGTCCATACAGTGAGTGACACACTGAAACTAACACCAGAGGGTTGCTATGTAACTATACACTAGACATCTGACCAAAATGAGGTTGCAGTGTTTAGAGCACGCATTTGGGTACGAATGCAGTAAAAAGTATTGATGAAGGAATCTGGGATATAGGCACCCAGGCTTTACATAACAATGAAATAACCTGCTGTCACAACGTATGGTATGTTTAATTACAACTTCAGCACTTCATGTTGTAAGTTTAAACCAGTACAAGATTTTGGTGAAAAATAAAATGGAAAAAAAACTGATATAGACACTGTTAATAACCATTCAACATTATAATAATTTATATAAAATAATGTAATATTAATAGGCTTTGTCCATCTCACAGGTAATAGTTCTCTCGGTCCTCACTCGAGGAGCTGGCCCAGTCAGTGGTACCGGCCAAGCCTTCCTGGGTTGTGCTTAATCCAATGGTCACCCCTCCATTTACCACTAGGGTCCATCACAGTCTTCCTGCTGAAGCAAATTGTCTACACGGCCTTGCCAGTGGACACCAATCAACGCCTGAAAAGCTGAAGTCAAGGCACTGTCCTAATTAGCATCCTCCCCACCTCCAGTCAGACTCATTGTCAAAGAGGAGGATCAACACTGATGAAGTCTTTGCTGTCATTATGAAGACCTGCTGTGGTGGCAGTGGGCTGTCGCTGGGCAGGGCAGGTCTCTACTCCCAGGACCGTCCATGTTGTTGATTACCCTGGTGGCTGGCCACACAGAAGGCAGCTTTGCAGATTGCTGCATCTGCCTCCATTCCACCTTTGGTGGAGCCCCCACCTCTGCAGCAGCATGAGGGGTCCCTCACTAAGGAGTCTCACCTGGCACCGGCTTGACTTGTAGGCTGTCCATTGTCTCAAGGGTGTTTCTTATCCCCTGAGAAATGGACCAAGGCAGCTTTGAAAAAACCATCAGCATCTGAAGAGTGGTCCATGATCTTGAATCAGATTCATCCGATCATCATCGACTTTTCCTATGGTCAGTCCTCCCAGTCTGGCTTGACATCCTTTGGGCCTTTTCTCCAACTTACGTTAGATGCCATGGAGGTCCCACTGGAGCTGGTGCAGAAGACTGCCAGATAACCTTTCAGCGACATTCTTGACAGAGGTAATTTTCCTGAGGTGACTCACCTCATGGCTGAGGCCATTTATGGGACTGACTTTTGACCTGTGGCAGCACCTAGCATCCTGCCTAGCACCACACACTTGTATGGTCAGCAAGTACGCAGTCCAATTGGGAGCCTCTCGGGGTTCTCAAACCACCCCTCAGCAGAGGGGCTTGTCAGACTCAGACTTTTGGTAATGGAAGGGTCAAGGGACATGGATAAGCTGCCTAAAAAGGAATTCAGTAAGTTGGACTGTGTGGCCAAAAAGATCTACGTGGCCACTTTTTTCAGCCTCTGGCAGGCAGTCTACACCATGATGGCTTAGTTGAACTTCTCCCTTTGTTGCCAGCTGCAAGAAGGTCGGTAAAGGCTATCCAAGACCAGGGCTGCATGCAAGATGACTTTGGACCTGGGCAGCTTCTGCTCACAGGCGTTATCTGTGGTTGTGCCCATGTACTGGAGGGCCTAGCTGAAGCTGTCCGCTTTCACAGCAGACACAGAGTACAACACGGCTGATATACCCCATCAGAAGACTGATCTCTTTGGCCTGGGGGAGAGGTATTTTGCCTATATTGAGAAGTCCATTGCCACCAAGATTCTGAGGCTTCATCCCAGTAGGACCCTAAGCTGGTCAACATTAAGATGAACCTTTTTTGTGCCCAAGGGTTCCAGCCACAGCAGACTCGGAAGAAGCTCGAACAGGGGCAGTTTCAACACCAACGTCCAAAGCAAGCGTTCAGCCATGTTTCTTGATACTAGACATAGGTGGAAACATAAACAAAAGTCTAAGGTTGTCGTACGTAATACAAGTCTTTAGTACTACCAGATAGCGCAAACACAAACATTATGTGCTAGGGAGTCACGGGACCCACACTCTTTTTTTTTTTAACCATTTCTTTTTATTTCTCTTTTTTTCTTGCCCTCGTGGTCCACTCTTTCATGCCGCTCATCATCGCGTCCAGATCCCAGGCCCATGATCTGCCCCCTAGAGTGCCCGCTTCCGTCATCTGCACAGCGGGGTCTGTCCTGGTATCGGTCATCTGGGGCGAGTGGTGCGGTCTTCATCTAGGACCGCGAGGGTATTTTTCCTGTTCTGTGTTCCCCTCTCCCAACCCCCTGGGGCGCTGGCGCTTAGGACAGACATCCAGAGAGGTGACGAGCTGACACACGTCTTTCCTCCTGTGCGCCATACGATGTCCCCCCTCCCCGACTCCAGTATCGAAGCCGCCAATCCCTTCAAGGACCAGTGCTTCCACCGGCTCTCTACGGGGGGGTGTCGGACGCTATTACATCCCTGGTATCCCAGCCCTGAGGGAGGAGATCATCTGGTGGGACACTCAGTCCTCCCTCCTCCTGCTGACCCCCGACTACCCGAATCCGCTCTCGAACCCGGGTCACCGGCGTAGTGCGAGGTGTGGCGTACAGCGCCTCAACCCTCAGCGCCATCGGGCTGGTGCGGGACCCACACTCTTAACAGCTTTCACACTCAGATTGGCACAGTTTGCCATTTACAGATATACTCTTGCAGACAAGCTCTTCACAAATATCAGTTACCCCCCAAATACGGTAAAATACATCACCTCGCATGGGTTCTCATTGGTGGGTATTTCTCTTATGCTCCACCTTGCAGGCTGGGCCAGCTGACCACAGCCAGCTGGTTCAGATAGCAGACTCTGCACATAGTTTGTCTTCTAATAACCTTATTCTAACAAAGGAATAATTATAGCAACAACTGACTATGGCGAAACTGTTGCAGCAGTACTTTAAGGACACACAGAGAACAGTGCCCTGTTGTAGACAGTACACTACTTGTGTATGATAACGTACATAATAGAAATGCGAAGCAGTGTGTGTATGTAGAACAGTTGGAAAGAGCAGATAGGTGGCTAAGTGATAAGGGCAGAAATTGTTAGTCTACATGCCCCCTTGTTGCCTGTGAGGCAGGTGACACAGAAGACATGGTTAGGTTAGTAACTTAATTTGGTGTGCTGCATGCAAAAAATAAAATTATTTATGATGGGACAGCATATACTGCAAATCAGAATAAAAATAAGAATGGCTTGAAAAATAAAATGTTTAAAAAATAATTCTAACCTAGTATTTAAAATAATTAATTGTAAATCACCATTATGAAGTGAATTATTTAAATCATTTTTAGCTTCTGGGCGTCATAGCTGATTTGAGTAAGATGTTCTTGTTTATGATACAGCAACAGCTGTAGGTCTATTAAGAGTGAAGTAATACGCACATTGAAGGCTGGAGTGTAATTTATGACATCGGTTTGAAGACCAGGTTCACAAACGAGATATTGTTCCTCATTAAGTGACCCTCTTAGGATAACGATTTGACCAATGACAGCGCCAGCAGAAGTTGTGAAGCAGAAGTTTCATCACCAAACACACCGATGTCCCATAAGTAAAGAATTTATGGATCTTCCTGGACTAAGTCTCCATCACTCATTCACACTAGTGGGATAGTGCCGGGCCTCGACCAAGCAGTAGCCTAAAATTTTCTGAAGGGTCGGTGCCAAGACAGGACCACGCATGCGCGGCACCGTGAGACTAGCTCACGCTTGTGTAGGCTATCTCGGCATCGACACTCCAACCGCCTCAGTTCCTATTCTCCTGCCATCGAGTGCGCTTGGATGTCGTCGCTAGTCTGCCAGAGTCTTAAGTTTTCGTCTATACAACAGCAGCTTTAACGTTTAATTTAATATTTTAAGTAGTAATTTCTTATTTTATGAACAAGAAGATGATTATGAAGAAAAAGAAATTCTTCAAACACCATGAAGTCTTGCTATATTATGACCATTGCAGTTTGTCCCACCATTAGAACTGCTCCGGAGGTGAAAGAGTTAACTCCATTCTAAGAATGGAACTTAGAGCACGAGCTCTATTAGAGAAGCTCTGTCTGGGTTATTTCAAACCCAAACTGTCAGATTCTTTACTCCGCCTCACTGAACAGTCGCTCTGGAGATTTCTCCTACTGCTCGGTTCATTTCTCGGTTCAAACAGTGTTTTCTCAGTTCAAATCAACCGAGAATATTATTATTTTAACCGCAAAACCGATCGGTTCAAGCTCTGTCTGTGGTATCGTAAGTAATTTTAGTTTTATTTCTGTGTGGAACTTGTAAATGTTATCAGTTCGGTTTTGAACCGACCGATCAGCTTGCTTTAAACTTGAAGTTATACATTTAGAGGGTTTCAGAGTGCGGTTCCCGGTTCTTATCGGTTCTAAAAAAAAAACGGATTTCATTACGTTTTTTCCAAGACCCGTGACACGGTTAGGAACCGATAAGGGTGTCTTGCCTGGCACTGCCGTTAAAAGGGCAAGGTTTTGGTTAGGCTGGCATTATGTCTGAGAAACCCAAAAGAAAACCAGGCCCACTGGGTTTCAGCACTGTGATGTCTGTGGTGAAGTCTTTGCTAAGGCTGACCCACACACCACATGTGTATATTGTCTGGGGTTTGACCACCTCAATTCAGACTGCCAGATTTGTAAAATTTCCTGCAGCCACCCTGGAAAGAGAGTTGGCAGGCTCAGGGAGCGAGAGGCCAAAAGTCCGCTGACCGGATGGCCAGCCAGTTCGGTGCCAACTGAACCGGAGGGAGTGCCCTCTGACCAGGCGAGACTTCCTCGGCAACAGCAAAGCTGGCTCGGATGAGCCAGTCCCAGTAAAGAGAACAAGAAAATCAGCAGGTTTGGAGCCAAAAATTCCTTCTCCAACTGCTGCAGAGATAGCATGAGCTATTCAGATTGTCCAGTCACTTTCTCCGGTTCCGTCCGAACCGCCACTGTCTGGTAAAAGATCGGTTCAGGAATATGATGTTGAGGAGTTCTATGAACCAGAGGAGGGGGAGGATGATTATGAACAGTATAAATGTGACTTGGAGGGTCTGGGTGTGCCCATTGAACCGGACATTTCCCCAGACAAACCTTTGGAATCTCCCCTATGCCTTCTGAGTCCCCTCTCACTTTGTTTTACAAAAGTTGCTTGAAACCCTCCAGCTCCTTTGGAGGAAGCTGTGGATGAGCAAGAGGAACCTGATTTTGTAGAAATGATGGATATACCAGAGTCTAGGAGATTGTCTATTCCTTTGCATAAATCATTTAGGAAGCAAACAATAAAAATTTTAAAAACTCCTAATTCTGTGCCTCCTGTAGACAAAAAGATGGACAGGAGGTACACACTGTCAGGTCCTGACACAGAATTCCTTTCACAGCAATGTAGTCATGTTGGTGTGGTTCAGGCTGCAGCCTGTGATAAAGCTAATATCCCCCTGGCTTCACATCCTCCTGACAAGGATTCCAGGAAGATTGATGCCATGGCTAAAAAACAATACATGGCAGTGTCCTTGGGACTCAGACAAGCAAATTACATGGCTTATGTAGCAAGGTATCAAAAATCTAGATGGGACACTGTTATGGCTTTGGCCAAACAGGCCTTTGGCCAGCTTGCTATTGAGCTGGAGCAGGTGGCTGCTGATGGCATTGAGGCATCCAAGGTGCAGTTTCATGCTGCTGTGGATTTTAATGATGTATCCTCTAGAGTCATGGCCACGTCTGTAGCTTTTCGTAGGTTGGCCTGGCTCAGGTGTACTACCCTGTCACAGGATACCCAGGCTAAGGCTATGGATTTTCCTGTGGTGGGAAATTCTCTGTTTGGGGAGCAGACAGAGAATTATATGAAGAAAATGGATGAATATAGGACTACCTATAAGAGTGCCCAGGCCAAGGAGCGGCAAGCCACTCCTCAGAGGCAGACCCCCAAGGGTAGGGGTAGGCCTTTTCACAGGCCTTTTTACCAAACCCAGACCTCCTCTGCTTATTCTCAGAGGGGGTTCTTCAGAGGCAGAGGCAGACGGGGTGTGGGCTGGCCTGCTCCCACCCCTCAGCCTAAAGTACCTGCCAAACAGGCACCCTGATGGGGTGCCCAGGGCCGAGTCTCCTTTACCCGTAGGGGGCAGGTTGGCTTACTTCATTCAGAACTGGGTGTCTCTAACTTCAGACAAGTGGGTCCTGGAAGTAGTAAGCCAGGGTCTGGTTCTCCACTTCAAAAAGTTCCCAAAGATGAGAATCAGGTCTTTCCCACCTGCAAACTCCTTAGAAACCTTTACTCTAGAAACAGAAGTCTCAACCCTCCTGGCTCTCAGAGCTGTAGAAAGGGTTTCTCCCCTACACCAGGGCAAGGGTCTGTACTCCAGATATTTCCTTACCCCAAAAAGTCAGGAGAATGGCGGCCCATCTTAGACCTCAGATATCTGAACAAACACCTTTTGAAACCAAAGTTCAGAATGGTAACTCTGGCAATGATTTTACCCTCTCTAAGGCCAGGGGACTGGCTAGCCTCCCTGGACCTCAAGGATGCCTATTTTCACGTTCTAATCAGAAGCTCCCACCGAAAGTACCTCAGATTCGAACTGCCCTCAGGTCACTACCGGTTCAGAGCAATGCCCTTCGGCCTCACCTCTGCCCCAAGGGTATTCACAAAATGTCTGGCAGTAGCAGTTGCTCATTTAAGGAGGTAGAGGATTGTTGTTTTTCCCTATCTGGACGACTGGCTCATTGTAGGCCAGTCGCCAGAACAGGTAAAATCTCACCTGCAAGTTACCCAGCAGTTGCTCACCTCCCTGGGCTTCTTGCTAAGTCTTCCAAAGTCAGTTCTGGAACCAGTTCAGGTGCTCACCTTCATAGGTGCAGAATTGGACACAAAGCAGGCCAGAGCCTTTCTACCCTTAGGGTAAAGAACTTGGTGGCTCTGGCCTCCTCCTTCACTCTGCAGGTCTCTCGACCAGCAAGACACTTCTTGCAGCTCCTGGGGCACATGGCCGCGTCCACAGCTGTAGTGCAAGGAGCAAGATTTCAGATGAGGGACATTCAGTTTCACCTGAGAGCCTTTTGGTCTCAGAAAAGAGACCCCCTTTCCAAGTTGGTCCCAGTGACCCGAACCCTGATCCAGGCCCTCCAGTGGTGGCAAGATCAGAGCAATTTAAGACGGGGGGTCCCCTTCATTCCCCTGTCTCACTCTTTGACCCTCACTACGGATGCTTCCCTCCTGGGTGGGAGCCCACATGGGCGACCTCTCCACTCAGGGAGTGTGGTCCCCCCAGGAATCTCTGCTCCACATCAATTTGCTGGAACTCAGAGCTGTCTTTTTAGCACTTCAAGTGTTTTCTGCACCTGTTCAGAACAAAGTGGTACAAGTCAGAACAGACAACACCACAACAATGTGGTACATCAACAAGCAGGGGCACACTCGGTCTTCGGCCTTGTGCACCGAGGCAATGAAGTTGTGGTCTCTGGCCTATTCCCTGAACACTTCCCTCATAGCAGTTCACCTTCCAGGAAAGGACAATGTCCTAGCGGATGCTCTCAGCAGAGATTTCCCAGGGCCATCACGATGGTCTCTGGACCCTCAAGTGCTGGGGATAGTTTTTGCCAGATGGGACACCCTCAGATAGATCTTTTGCAGCCCCAGACAATCACCAACTTCCACTGTTCTGTTGCAGGCCCCCAGTGTTGGGCTCAGTCCCCTGGATGCCTTTCTCCTGGATTGGGAAGGGAAGTTTCTTTATGCTCCCCCTTCCCTCTCCTATTCAAGGTGCTAGTCAAAATCAGATCCCAGCCTTGCAGGGTGATTCTGATTGCCCCAGATTGGGCCAGGCAGCCCTGGTACCCACTCCTTCTGTCCCTAACAGTCCATCTTCCCCTGTGTCTCCCCAGGAATCACAACCTGTTAACCTGTGCCCAGGGGAGAGTTTGGTATCCAACCTCAAATCCCTCAACCTCAAGGCCTGGCTCTTGAGGAGTTAGAATTTGCTGACCTACACCTTTCTCAGGGTGTTCTTGAAATCCTAAAGGCTTCTAGGAAGCCTTCCACTAGGGCTACTTATAATTCTAAGTGGAAAAGGTTTTCCATTTGCTGTTCTGGGAAACATATTTCCCCGGAATCTGCTGATTTGCCCATTGTTTTGGACTATATGGTCCATCTTAATTCTTTGGGCCTGAGACCAGCTACCCTGAAAGTGCATTTGGCAGCTGTCTCTGCTTTTGTTTCAGCAGGAAAGCCATCCTCTCTTTCCGCTCACCCTGTATTTTCCAAGTTTTTTAAAGGATTACTTCATACTAATCCACCTTTTAGGGATCCGGCCCCTGCCTGGGACCTTAATGTGTGCATTGCCCAGTTAATGCAACCCCCTTTTGAACCTCTGTCTTCTGCAGAGCTTAAGTACTTAACTTGGAAAACTGTTTTACTAGTGGCTATCACTTCTGCCAGACGCATAAGTGAGTTGCAAGCCTTGTCAGTAGAAACTGACTTTATTTCTTTCCACAGGGATAAGGTAGTCCTCAGGACTAACAGGAAGTTTTGTCTAAGGTGGTTTCAGATTTCCATCTTAACCAATCTGTCTCCCTTCCAGTGTTTTCACTGAACGTTCCTCCTCTGGTGAGGGAGATTGCACAGTTTAGACGTTAAGAGGGCCTAAGTTACTATATAGGCGTGACGAGGTCACAGGTCTGAATTCCTCCAACTTTTTCTCACTTATGGTGAGGTCGGAAAGGGAGACCTGCCACTAAGAGATCAGTTGCCAGGTGGATTGTCTCTTGTATCCAATTTTGTTATCAGAAACTGGGAGAGTTCCCCCTCTGGCCTGAGGGCTCATTCTACCAGAGGTACAGCGCGTCTCTAGCTGCTGCCAGAGACATCCCTATCTTAGAGATATGTCAAGCTGCTACCTGGAAAAGCGTTACACACTTTTCACCAAGCATTACTCCCTGGATGTCCAGGCCAGGAGAGATGCTCGGTTTACACAGCTGTGCTTCAGAGCCTATCCCTAAGTAGGTTCTGTCCTCCTCCATGGAGGTACTGCTGTGTAGTCTGCAATTGTCATAATATAGCAAGACTTCATGTTGTTTGAAGAAAAAATTACTCACCTTAGTAATGTTTCTTCTAATGGAGTTTTGCTGTATTATGACCTCCCCAGCCTGCCCCTCTCAGAACTTCTACTTGGGTATGGGTTGGGCAGCCTAGCGTGGGCACTAGTTATGCCCATTATATATTTTCCACCCCTTCTTGGGATTTTTGGGGTGAGGTGTTTTTATTTTATCTTGTATTACTTCTCATATTATTTATTATACTATTACTTTGGTCCCTGACTTGAGTCTTTGTGTTGGGACCAGCATTGAGTGTTAATATTTGGTAGCCAGTTGGCTAGTGTAGTTACAGCTTCCACACAGACCTTAGTGAGTTTTTGCTCGTAGAAGATCTAACAGTTTGGGTTTGAAATAACGAGACAGAGCTTCTCTAATAGAGCTCGTGCTCTAAGTTCCATTCTTAGAATGGAGTTAACTCTTCAGCCTCCAGAGCAGTTCTAATGGTGGGACAAACTGCAATTGTCATAATATAGCAAGACTCCATTAGAAGAAACAACATCACTAAGGTGAGTAATTTTTCCTGCCATCAACGGAGTCATCCTTGGACGGTAGCAGTGATGGTGGGAGGACTTCGTTTGAAAGTTTTTATGGCAGAGGGACTGTGTCCAGTCCGCTGCCCTTAATTAACGGGGGGGGGTCCAACTACGGACAGTCCTGTGCTTGGGGAGGCACAGTCCTCTGAAGCACAAATCTAGCGGTTCAGGGGATCCGGCTCTGCTTAACCTTGAGCTCTTCTTCCTCGTTGGGGGAAGAAGAATCAGTGCCGCTTGAGGTTGCCCGTTGATACGTCTGCATGAGGATTGTTCGGGGGGGGGGCGCGTTGGGCCTGAACTGACTTTGGTGTGTTCCTCTTGGCCCCACTCCTAATGGCTGCGTTCTTGACTCCGAGCTCCATCTCTGTCCTCGTTGGAGCTCTGGTGAGCAGTTTCACCTCTGGGCCGCTCCTGTGGAGCAGGGGGGTTTGACTTTCCAGATTTTCCCGGCTCTGTTCCTGATTTCGGGACCTCCGGGCCTCAGAGCTGTTGGACCAGAGCCAGGTCGATTGGATCACGATGAGCGAGGTGCCCTCTTGGTGCCTTTTCGTCGACCCCTCGTGCCTACCCCCCTCTCCTTTTCCATGCAGGGGCCGGCACGGGCACCACCTTTTTCCTTCTACCCTTCTCAGGATTTCCATTGGCATTTTCCTTGGGCGCCATGGGTCGACACCATTGCTCTGTGCGGTGCCGTGGATGCTGTTGTTGCTGCTGTTGGTTGTCGGTGCCGTCAGTTGTGCCGCGGGTGTCTGGGTGGCGCCGTGCATGCACCAGCAGGCGGTGCCGTGCCATAGCTACCACTGGTGCCATGAGTACCATGGGTGGCACCATGGGTGCCACTGGTGCCCCTTGGTTGCCATTCCTGCCATGGGTACCATGGTACCATGGGTGTCTGGGGTGTTCTCGGGTGCCATTGCTACATGACTGCCAGGGGTGCCTGCGGGTACTGCCGCAGCTGCCCTTGGGTATCGCCGAGGTTGGTATAAGCACTGCTTGGTGTCCTCCTGTTGGTGCTAGTGGGTGCTGTATGGCAGAAGTATTGACACATTTTTCCTTTTTGGACTTCCTTTCCACAGAACTTGTGGCGGGCTGTTTATCACAGAATGAACTCCTGTTTTACGTATTATTTTTTCCACACATCTTAGTGAGTGGCAGTCTGTGTGGGATCTTGTGTCATTCAGCGTTTTTTTGCTGATGGAACTCTGCTGTACTTCTCTGCCAGCAGAATCTCATTCTGCTCAGCACTTTCTCAGCTCCCTACGTGCTACCAAGCTCCTCGACATCCTTCCTGATGGCGGAGTGTCTAGTGGCTCTGACCTAGACCTCTCTTGGAGGTCCTTCTAGGGTAGAAGTGCATCTAGATGGGTCTTTCCCTGTCCTTCTGGTCAGTAATACAGCGGACGACTCATTTTATGTACTGAAGAGCACGTCCTCTATATCATCAGAGTCCATGATGGAAAATCTTTTCAGTAGTTCCTCAGTAATGGGGTCCACTATAGTATTTCACATTGTGTCTGTGGACCATACACTTCTGCCTCTAGACTTTTTCAGTCGTCAAGACAGTTGCACTCTGTGGAACATTGTAATTTAATGGTCGGGAGCCGCTCTGGCTCTTCCGCTCCTTTGATAGGGGTATATAGCCCTCTTGTGATATTGCCCCTTCGGTGGCTTCTTTGGCACAGGTGGTTAACATCTCTCCAGCTGTGATTATTAGTCTGGTTATGATTTCAGTATGAACACTCAGGCTCCTTCTGCACTCAGATGGAGAACATCTTCATCATTTTGTATCAAGACAATCCTTGCGAAATAGCAGCCTGAAAGCCTTATTAGGCTCGGACTAAAAAAAAAAAAAATTTATCACAGCACAGGGCCTAGCCAAAATTACCTGATAACCCCTTTTTGATCTGGTCAGGTCGCCTCAGACCCTGAGGCGCTCATCTCCAAAGTACGGTAAAGAGTAACTGACTACTTCTTCCCCTAGGGGGAGTCCGATCTCGCGGCAGTATGGGTCATCTCTTTCTCTCAGAGATTTCTCTCATTCAGAGAAATCTCCTAGACCTAGGCGACTGCCCAGTCTGTTAATTCCCCTTTCTTTTCATCAGGCTTTCTTCTCTTGAGCAGAGCCTTGCAGCAGCAGAAGCGACTCTCCACCGAGTTGCAACTCAGGTTCCTACTTCCTTGCTTGTTTGACTTAACAGGCAATTTTCTCCTCCTCGACGGAAGGTCAAGTAGGTCTTTTTTTCTGAGGTAGCTTCTCAAATATTCACACCTTCGGTTCCTGCGCACTGGTCCATGCCAGTTGCTCACAAAGCTGTCCTCTTCAAGTGCATGATGGAGTTATGATGTTTGTTTTTCAGCAAACTAGAATCCTTTCCTACTTCCTTCAGGGAGGCCAGAGTGGGTAGTGCCTCACCACATTGAGTCACTGCCTCTTTCAGTCACTTCAACAAATGGGTTAGCCCTAACTTGGTCCTCTTGTGTCCCTCTTCAATGCACATCTGCCTCTATTTGCCTTAGAAATCCAGCCCCTGTTTTTTTCTGTCGGAATGTTGTTTTTTTTCCGCAGTGGACACGTCGTCCTATACACTTTTTCCTTTCTTCCCCTGAGTTCAGAGACTGCTACTACTACTACAGCTATACACACAGGGGCAGGATGATTCCTTTGGAATATGCAATGGGTAGGATCTGGTTCTACTAGACCACCACGAGAGGCTTCTAATTCGTGCTTGGCCTTCCATCAGGAAGGTTCCTGTGACTAAGTGGAGACCATTCTCCTTGATGGGCTAACCCCACCTGGACCCTCTTGCTCACCAAGTAAGGGGTTCAAGTGCTCCTGGACCTGTTGTTTACAGGTCAGCCATATGATAGTAGGGGTTTCCATCTGCACTTTCGGTCTACCCTGAACTAGTAGACTTTCCTCCAACTCTTTCAGTTCCTGAGGTCCTTTACATTACATCAGTACATGTCTTTGACATTACTGATTTTGGTCCTAGACCAAATTGTGAGGCCAGGTTCTTGCCGCTCTACTAGAGTGGTTGCGGCTTCCTGGCAGACTTTCATTTTGTGTCCATTGCAGTCGTCTGCAAAGTGGTGAGTTAAACTCGAGCGCTTATCTTGTAGGCACTATGTTCTAGTTGCTCTTTACAAGACAGCTCTTTTTATTAGCAGGACAGTCGTTGGCTGACCTTTTTGAGTGAACCCTATCTCCTACCACCCTACTCAGGGTTGTTGGTTTAGCTCAGTATTCTCACTAGTGTGAATGGTGATGGAGACTTAGTCAGGAAGATATGGAAATTACGTGCTTACCATAATTTGTTGATCTTCTTTGACAGTCTCCATCACTCATTCACACCCATCCACCATCCCCTGGGTTCACTCTGCTTTCTTTCCTTGTCTTCGTGGTCCTGTGGTTCAGACTGTGAGGATATTATTCTTGGACCTTTCTTGCAAGGCCATCTGGGCCCTCTCAGCCCCAGAAACTCAGGATGAGGAGTTCTCATTAGTTCGCTGCACCTCCTCTGTCGAAAAGGTACTGAGGCGGTTGTAGGGTCAACGCCGAGATAGCCCACACAGTGCGAGCTAGTCTCACAGTGCTGCGCATCCGTGGTCCTGTCTGGTGCCGACCCTTCAGAAAATTTTAGGCTCCGGTGCTATCCCACTAGTGTGAATGAGTGGAGACTGTCCAAGAAGATCAATAATTACGGTAAGTACGTAATTTCCATTTTGTAATTATGCAATACTTACTAGCCATGTTGTGGGTGACTTTCACTTTAGGGAAGTGCCATTTCATGAGCTTCACAGGGCAAGTGACTGAAGTGTTGACTCTCACCCTGCTGGATGACGACGGTGCGTGGTTGCTTCCCTGTGGCATATCCACAGATGGGCAGTTACATCAAACACATGACACCTATACTTGTATCTGTATCCTTTTACAAAGCAGCAAGCCATATGGGGAATATGCCACAGGGCAGTAATGGGGTTGTACACTGCTAGGGTGTCTCCACCCTCTCCTTATAAATGTCACCTTCCAAATGACCCACAAAATGGACTGTGACCATTTTGTCAAAAAACGCTTCTACGGGATCAAATATTGTTAAACGGTGAAAGATATGTAGAAGGTATCCTGTCTAGGACAGGACCCACTGGTGTAGCTTTTGCCCTGGTTGGGGTGCAAGGTAACCAATCCCAAGCTTCTGGCTTTCACAAAAAAAAAAACTTTTAACAGGCCTAGGCCTCAGCACGTCCTGTCTGGATGTTTTGGGACCCAGCAACACATACAGGGCAATACCATGTGGTCAAGTAGTTATTTGAGATGAGGTTAGGGAAACGCTCTTGTTTTATGAGCCCATTATAAATTATTATGAGAACACAGTTCCCATAGGCTGTCTATAAATCATAGAGATTACTCTCCTAGAGGCCGTACTTATCAACTGAGGTTAACCTTCCCCAGGAGGCCTCTAAGACGTTATTTCTACACCCAAGGAATAATACCTTTGTGGAACTCACTACCTAGAGATGTAGTTGAAGCAGAGTCCTTCTATGCTTTTAAACAGAAATTGGACAGCTCTAGGGATGTGAATATGTTGTTCATCCACACTTACTGGTATTGTCCCTTTCCCCTTTAAATCTGCTGGAAGGCCTTCAAGCTGGCTCCTCCCACCCACCCAGGTGGTATAACCCTCAGCTCCGCCCAAGGTCGCCAGATCTTCCTTTCTGCTGGAAGATGTAGGTTGCCCCCATCATGCTCCTGCATTCTGTAGGCCCTGGCTTCTCAACCTTCAGTTATTCCAAAAATTAAACTTAATCGCATTAATGATTGCCATGTTTGCTTCTCGATTATGGAAGACAGTTCTTTCCCCCGGATTTCGCAAGTGTCCGTGTGGCTAGAAGATGTCGCATACGGACCCCCACACCGTGTGAGTCTACTGTCTTGGTGTCGGCCATGACACCACGACCTGCAAGTTCTGCCTCACTTTTCAGCCTGATTTCCTCAACGACCATCTCGCATGCCTTAAATTGGGCAGGCCCGAAAAACGGAACCCGTCGGTGAAATCTAAGGAGGCCCAGTGGGTGATTTCCACGGCCGTGGGATCCACCGAGCAGTTGGAGTGCATTCAGACCTTCGAGGAGTAAGCGGCTCGCTCCATGGAACCTTCCTCTTCGGGGCTTCTTCATTCCACTCAACTTGGACTCCACTTTCTCAGGTTCCTTATGAGAGTTGTGCCACTCTCTCCCTGACTAAGGGTGAGAGTCCTGCGGGCACGCACTCCTCTCAGTCCCGTAAGCGGGAGAGGGACCCTGGACCATCTTCGTCTCAACGGAGAGAGATCTCAGTCCCAGGAGGTAGCCATTTTGACCACGGTCGAGATTGCCTCTTCGGCCGCTGGCTTCTCGGCTTTGCCTTCGGGCCAGTCGACCGAAGTTTCGATCAGTGAAGTTGAGATTATTCTCGACCCAATCAACCCTTTGTCGCCGACTCTGGTTGATGACTCTCTCAGTTGTACTCTGGTACTTTCCTTCCCCGATGAGGAGACCTAACCAGTTGAGAAACCAGCCAAGGAAGTGGTCCCCAACCCTCAGAAGTCTACAGTTTTACCAGTCTCTCCCAAGCGACTAAGTCGGCTTGCCCGATCTCAGTCAAGGTCTCGGACCCCCTCGTCCTCTTCTGATGAGGAGAGGCTTTGGCGGAAACTCTGTTGATGCTACGAGGACCTCATGTGGCAGCTGCTGATTTTTGTCCGAGCATAATCCGACCCCAGCCATTACTTGGCTTTGCCTCCCAGGCTGAAGCCGACTCCCCAGGAACTGATAAAATTGGTTCCACTGCCCGTGGAGCCGACAAAACCTCTTCAAGTTAGGCCTAAACAGGTCTCTCCACCAATTCTGGTGGAACCACCGCCTAAGCAGCCCATGGGAGGGGCTCCCTCCAGGGAAGCTCGGATGGACACTGGACTCCCCCGATGTATTTCGGTCACTCTCACCCTCCCCCCCCCGACTGCCCTAGGCGAGTCTAGGGTGATCTGGGCGATCAACCGCTGTATCCAGATG
The DNA here is from genome assembly GCA_016271365.2 of Neoceratodus forsteri. Lineage (NCBI taxonomy): Eukaryota > Metazoa > Chordata > Ceratodontiformes > Ceratodontidae > Neoceratodus > Neoceratodus forsteri. The sequence goes on along the minus strand of JADMNL010000024.1, from coordinate 194,535,990 downwards.
ATACTGGCCTCCATTCTCATCCACGGGATGACGAGTCGGCTGGTGATTTCACGATGGAGGAAAGCCTTTCGTCCTTTCAGGGCATTCTCCGCCTCATGTCTGAGTCCACAGGGATGTCCCGGAACCCATCCAGAAAAAGGCGGAGTACCCTCTCACTGATATCCTCAAGAGAGGGGGGATACCCAGATGGAAGCCTTTCCTGTGGCCGAAGCCGTTGGCCCAGCCCTTGAGCTTTGGCAGCACCCTGCCTCCTGTCCAGCTCCGTCTGTCCAGATGGCCCACAAGTATGCATTACCCATGGGGTCCCTAGCAGGGTTCACAGAGCACCCTTTCAGCCGAGAGCCTTGTGACTGCCTCTGTGTTCAGACGTACAGTCAGTTCTGCCGATACCATTCTTTCTGGAGAAGGAGTCCAAGAAGTTGATCTCTCTGCCTGGACGGTCTATACGGCCTCTTCCTTAGGCCTCCGTCAGGCAAGCTCGAACGTCGTCATGGCACACTTCTCCCATGCCCTTTAGGGGTCCTTGAATGAAGTCCTCCCACACCTCCCCGCGGACGTGCAGATCCCAGTTAAGCAGATCCGAGACCAAGGCCGTGCTGTTGCTAAGCAGCAGCTCCAGACAGCCCTGGACATTGGGACTCGTGCCCATTTGTTGGCAGCGCGGTGCTTCCCGGGCCAGAGGGCTTGGCTGAGGCTCTCCTCCTTCCCGTGGATACCCAGCATAAACTGGCTGATGTGTCATTCCTGGGCACCGATCTTCAGCGCATCGAGCAGTCCAGTGCCACCTTGGATGCCACTTCTGCTCAGAGTTTTCTGGTCCTAGAAGCAGCAGCAGAAGAAGACTTTTCGGCATTCTTCCCTCCAGCCAGCAGCAGCAGCCCTCCTTTCAGGGAGGTCAGCAGCAGATTTTTTTTTTTGTAATTTTATTTTATTAATTTAAAAGTTTGCACTCTTTTACAGTTTACCATGTTCAAGACCAGTCGGTACATTACAGTAAAGATATCCTTGTGGAGAGATTAAACCTCTCCTTCATCTAAGGAAGTAAAAGCATCCTGAACATTTTGATGCCACATTGGGGGGTAGTACAAAATATGACATCCCAGGAACATATTAACAGTGTAAACAGCTGTGGTAAAAAGCCCATGAGCAGTGTGATTAATTCGTCTTACTAAAGTCAAAATGTCCAACACTAAATATAACTCCACAAAAGTGGAGTAATGGGCATCACACTATAAATCTAAAGTTAACTGTGAGCTTTTAATTTTAAGCTCCAGCAACACAAAAAACATAAGTCCCACTAGCTCTTACTATATTCTTTTCGAGCTGTATTTATATTAGGTTATCTTAATATTATGCCACAAATCTAAATTAGACCTTCCAAGTTGTAAACATAAATTTTTAACCAGTTCACAATTCCATCGACTCACTCCGATGCAGTTCTGGAGCATCAATTGTACTGAATCAAGCATACAATCTGTTCAGCCGGCACCCATCTCCCCTGACTCCTCATCTTCGGATTCAGATTCTTGGGCACGCCGGGCTGTGGTAGAAACAAAGCGCGTGGCCCATTTCCCAGCCTCAGTGGGATCCAAAAACAATAACACTTTCCCTTGATGTACAATGCATAGTCTAGCCGGAAAAATAATGTAATGGGGAATGGAGGCTTCGCGTAGCAAACGCCGTGTTCCATCAAACTTCTTACGGCGCATTGTAGTAGAATAACTTATATCCGGAAAGAAAAGAATGGTATGCTCGTCTTGTGTAATAGGGCTGAGCTGTCTGGCCACCCTCAGAATTCGGTCTTTCATCCCCACTTCATCTGTCACCACCAACAACGTACGGGGCATCTCTGAATCCTCTCTTCGGCCCCTGGGAGTTATTCGGTAAACTTTCTGGACATTGAAAGAGGAGGGTTGATCCCTCAGAGCAAGTTTCTCCTCTAACCACTCCTTAATGTTCAGCAGAGGATGATCTCCTTCCATCCCTTCAGCTAGGCCTAGGATACGCACATTCGCGGAGCGAGTCTGATTTTTCAGTGTCTCCATCGTTGCCTAAGGCAAGCATTTTCTTTCATGATTGTAACCGTTGCTGGCAGAGGATTCTGCAGCTTTTGACATCGTGGAATTCGTTTTGAGTCCCTCGATATCCGATTCAACAACAGTAACCTTGTGGCAAATGTGTCCATTTTGTTATTTAATTCAGCTACGAGGAAATTATTCTTTTCAGCTTCAGACCTATGGAGGCCATTGTTTCCTCAGATTCCAGATTAGGCTCGCCTGACGCTCACCACGAGACTTAGGTTGGATTAAAGTCCCAGTCGCTTTTCCTCCTGTAGCTCCTCTGTCCTTTTCGGATTGCCCATCCTAGGGTTTAAAGGGTTCCTCTTTCTTGTGCAGCAACATTTTCCCCATAAGGTACTAGAAAATACATTTTTTAGTAAAATTTGTCAAAATATTCAGAGCTATGTTTTCCTGCTGCTGTTAAGCTCGGGCTCTACATGCCCCCTCCCCCAGAAGACTCAGGCTTGGCGCCCAAGCCCAGACCTTCCCAGACCAGTAAAGGAGGTCGGGGTTCAGGCCCTGGACCCTCTTCCTCCAAGCCTGCCCAGTGACAGGATAGGGGTTGCCACCCCTATTCCCGTCATGGCAGCTCTGGGTCCTCCCTTGGCAAGCTGGCTGCACCACTTCCTTTCCGCCTGGTCCGCTGTTACCATGGACAAGTGGGTCTTAGAAGTGGTTGGCCAGGGTCTGCCTCTGGAGTTCGAGCAGTACCCTCCAAGCCAAGCCAAGCCCCATGGGAAGAGAGAGTTTCTGCTCACACTCAGTCAGCTCTTCGAGATGACGTTACTCAGCTCCTTCTCAAAGAGGCAGTAGCTTGAGGGTTCGTATCCAGGTGCTTCCTGGTCCCAGGCGGACGGGTGGTCTGGTGCCCTATTCTGGATCTGCACGACCTGAATCAGTATCTTGGGCCACGACTTTCCGATGTTAACTGTGTCCCAGATCATACCATCCCTGGAGCAAAACGTGGTTCTGCTCACTGACTCTCCAGGATGCATTCTTTCACGTCCCAGTCTTTCAAACAACTTGAAGTCTTGCTGTATTCTGACAAGTGCAGTTAGCTCCAGCCTTTTAACTGCCCCAGAGAACAAAGGGTTAATCTTTCTATGCAGAGCATAGAATGCTGAGCTCGAGCTCGGTTGATGTCTGTTTCCCTTTGAAAGCTAATCATCAGATTCTTTACTCCGCTTTACTGAACAGTCGCTCTGGAGATTTCTCCTGCAGCTTGGTTCGAAAGTCAGTTGAATTGTCATTTTTTCGTCGGTTTGTAACCGAAAAAGTTTACCGCATAGTCGGTTCAGTCTCTGTCTGTGGTACCGTGAGTACTAGATAGGTTTTGTACTGTGTTTTCTGTGTGTAACTTGTAAAAGTGTGGATCGGTTCAGCTGAACTGATCATTTTAGCTAATTCTTGTGTTAACTTTAGTGTGTGGTTACTGGTCCTTATCGGTTCTAAAAAAAAAAAAAAAAACAGTGTTTGAAACTTTTTTTTTTTTTAGGAACTGATAAAGAGATCTTACTGGTTTGCCAGAAAAGGGTAAGTTTGGTTAGGTTGGCCATGTCTGAGAAACCCAAGAGAAAAAACGGGCCAACTGGGTGGGAGGTCTTTGCTAAGGCCAATCTCCGCACCACCTGTGTTTGTTACCTGGAGTTTGAACACCTTGATTCAGACTGCCAAATTTGCAAAAATTTTCCCAAATTTACCGTTGAAAGAGATTAGGTAGACCGAGGGAAAAGGAGGCCGAGAAGTCCGCTGACCGGATGGCCAGCCCGGTTCGGTTCCGACTGAACCAGGAGTGCCCTCTGACCAGGCAGTACTTCTTCGGGCAAAGGAGAGCTGATCCTTAGGGTCGTTCTGACTAAAAGAAAGCTAGAAAAATCGTCCGGTTCGGATCCAGAAGTCCATGTTCCGTCTGGCTGAAGAAATGACAGAGCGATTTGAATTGTGGAATCTGTTTGGTCGGTTCCCTCGGTTCACGACTATACTCTGGAAGAATTTTATGAACCAGAGTTTGAGAAGGAAGGGGAGTTTGAAGATGATGGTGAAAGTCTAGATTTGCCTGTGGAACCGGGCATCTCCCCAGACAGACCTTCAGGTGTATCCCCTCCTACGCTTTCTGAGTCCCATTCCCACTTTATGTTCTTCAGAAAGGTAGCTGAGACCCTCCAGCTTCCTATGGAAGGCAATGGAGGATCAGGAGGAGCCTGATTTTGTAGAAATGGACATCCGAGTGTCCAGGAGACTTGTCTGTTCCCTCCCCAAATCTTTTGGAAAACGGACACAAAAAATTCTGAAGTCTCCCAATTCTATACCTCCTGTGGGCAGAAGAATGGACGAGAGGTATACACTGTCAGGCTCAGAAATGGAGTTTTTATATCAGCAATGCAACCATGTTGGGGTTGTGCAGGCTGCTGCCTGTGATAAGGCAAGCATTCCCTTGGCTTCACACACACACACATACCCCCCACACCCCCGACAAAGACTCTAGGAAGATTGATGCCATGGCAAAAAAGCTGTACATGGCATCTTCCTTGGGCCTCAGACAAGCGAATTATGTGGCCTATACAGCTAGGTACCAGAAGTCCAGGTGGGACACTGTACTGGCACTGGCTAAACAGGCCTCCCCACAGCTAGCCAAGGAGCTGGAGGCAATGGCTGCAGATGGGATTGAGGCATCTAAAATTCAGTTTCATGCTGCTGTGGACTCTAATGATGTGTCATCAAGAGTCGTGGCTACATCTGTGGCTCTTTGGACAATGGCTTGGCTCAGATGTACTAGCCTCTTGCAGGATACCGGGGCTAAGGCCATGTATTTTCCTGTAGTGGGTAATTCTCTGTTTGGGGAGCAGACATAGAATTACATGAAGAAAATGGATGAGTACAGGACCACCTACAGGAGTGCTCAGGCCAAGGAGAGGCAGGCAACTCCTCAAAGGCAGCAGTCTAGGGGCAGGCCTTTTCATAGGCCTTTTTACCAAGCACAGGCCTCTTTCTTCCTTTTCACAGAGGGGGTTCTTCAGAGGGAGAGGCAGAAGGGGGATGAGCAGAGCTGCATCCACTCCTCAGCCTAAGGCCCCTGCCAAGCAGACACCCTGATGGGCCTGCCCGGGTGACTCTCCTATTCCAGTAGGGGGCAGGCTGGCTTACTTTGTCCAGGACTGGATGTCTATTACATCAGACAAGTGGGTCCTGGAAGTAGTAAGCCAGGGACTGGTTCTCAGCTTCAGAAAATTTCCAAAGATGAGAGCCAGATCTTTTCCACCTGCAAATCTCTCGGAAACCCTTGCCCTAGAGGCAGAGGTTTCATCTCTTCTAGCCCTAAGAGCCATAGAGAGAGTACCTACCCTACACTGGGGCAAAGGGCTGTACTCCAGGTACTTCCTGACCTCAAAAAAGACAGGGGAGTTGCGATCCATCCTAGATCTAAGATGTCTAAACAAACATCTTTTAAAACCAAAGTTCAAGATACTAACTGGGAGTAATCCTTCCTAAGGTCAGGGGACTGGCTAGCCTCCCTGGACCTCAAAGATGCCTTCTTTCACATTCCCATCAGGTGCTCCCACAGAAAGTACCTCAGGTTCGAGTTGCCCTCAGTCCACTATCCGTTCAGAGCAATGCCCTTTGGCCTAACCTCAGCCTCAAGGGTTTTCACAAAGTGCCTGGTGGTGGTAGTAGTAGTAGTTGCCTTTCTAAGAAGGCAGAAGATCTCCATTTTTCCATATTTGGACGATTGGCTAATAGTGGGCCAGTCTCCAGACCAAGTCAAGTCTCACCTGCAAGTTACCCAGCAAGTGCTCACTTCTCTAGGATTTCTTCTCAACCTTCCCAAGTCAGTTCTCGAACCAGTCCAGCTTCTTACCTTTATAGGGGCAGAACTGGACACAGTCGGAGCAAGAGCCTTTCTTCCCCTGTAAAGGGCAAGGGTTCTTTTAGAACTAGCCTCTTCCTTCAGCCTTCAGGTATCTCGACCAACAAGGCATTTTCTCCCGCTGTTGGGCCACATGGCAGCTTCAACAGCAGTGGTCCAAGGGGCAAGATTCCAGATGAGGGATATTCAGTTCCATCTGAGAGCTTTGTGGTCTCAAAGGAAGGATTCCCTTACCAAACTGATCCCAGTGACTCTGATCTTGATCCAAGCCCTTCAGTGGTGGCAGGATCAAGACAATTTAAGACGAGGGTCCCTTTGTCACTCAGCCTTATTCAGTGGTCCTTACCACGGACGCTCTCTTCTGGGCTGGGGAGCCATCTGCGGGCCCTCACTGCCCAGGGACTGTGGTCCCCAGGAATCCCTTCTCCATATCAGTCTCCTAGAACTCAGGGCAGTTTTTCTGGCCCTGAAAGCTTTGTCTCAGTCATGCAGTACAAAGTGGTTCAGGTCAGAACGACAACAGCACCACCATGCGGTACATCAACAAGCAGGGAGGCACTTGGTCCACGGCCTTGGCGTGGAAACCATTAAATTGTGGTCCCTGGCTTATTCCCTGCAAATCTCTCCGTAGCAGTTCACCTTCCAGGAAGGACAATGTGCTAGCAGATGCACTGAGCAGGATCTTTCAGGGCCATCACGAATGATCCCTGGACCCTCAGGTATTGAAAGTGATTTTTTCAAGGTGGGGCACTCCAGAGATGGATCTTTTTGCAGCCCCGGACAATCACCAACTTCCTCTCTTTTGCTGCAGACCCCCAGTCTTGGACTCAGTCCCCCTGGATGCTCTGATTCTGAATTGGGAAGGGACATTTCAAACAACTACTCATCTTAGTAATGTTGTTTCTTCTAATGAAGTCTTGCTATATTATGACTATTGCAGTTTGTCCCACCATTAGAACTGCTCCGGAGGTGAAAGAGTTAACTTCCATGCCAGGCATGGAACTTGGAGCGTGAGCTCGGTTAGAGAAGCTCTGTCTGGAAGATTTCAAACTAAAACTGTCAGATTCTTTACTCTGCCTCACTGAACAGTCGCGCCGGAGATTCCTGCTACTGCTCGGTTCATTTCTCGGTTTAAACAGTATTTTCTCGATTAAATTCAACCGCGATTATTATTATTTTAACCGCAAACCGATCGGTTCAAGCTCTGTCTGTGGTATTGTTAGTAATAGACAGGTTTATTTCTGTGTGGAACTTGTAAATGTTTATCGGTTCGGTTCGAACCGATCAGGTTGTTTTAAAACTTTAAAGCTTTTAGAGTGCGGTTCCCGGTTCTTATCGGTTCTAAAAAAAAATGGATTTCATTACGGTTTTTTCCACGACCCGTGACACGGTTGGGAACCGATAAGGGTGTCTTGCCTAGCACTGCCGTTAAAAGGGCAGTTTTTGGTTGCTTGATTATAGGTCTGAGAAACCCAAAGAAAAACGGGCCCACTGGGTTTCAGTACTGTAGTGTCTGTGGGGGAAGCCTTGCCAAGGCTGACCACACACCACATGTGTATATTGTCTGGGGTTTGACCACCCCAATTCAGACTGCCAGATTTGTAAGAACTTCCCTGCAGCTACCCTAGATAAGAGAGTTGGTAGGCTCAGGGAACGAGGCTAAACGTCCGCTGACCCGGGCCAGCCCGGTTCGTGTCAGCCAAACCGAGGGAGTGCCCTCTGACCAGGGTTAGGACTTCCTCGGCAAACGAAGCTGACTCTGAGGAGACAGTTCCGCAAAGAAAATCTAGAAAATCAGCAGGTGTGAGTCAAAATTCCTTCCAACTGCTGCAGAGATAGCTAAAGCAATATAAATTGTCCAGTCACTTTTCCGTTCCGTCCGAACCGCCACTATCTGGCAAAAGGTCGTTCGGCTGTTCCACCGGGTTCAAGAATATGATATAAAAGAGTTTTATGAACCAGAGGAGGGGAGGATGATTATGAACAGTGTGAATGTGACTTTGAGAGTCTGGATGTGCCCATTGAACCGACATCTCCCCAGACAGACCTTTAGAATCTCCTCTATGCTTTCTGAGTCCCTTCATTTTCTGTTTTATAAAAGGTTTCTGAAACCTCCAGCTCCCATTGGAGGAAGCTGTGGATGAGCAAGGGAACCTGACTTTGTGGAAATGATGGATATCCCAGAGTCCAGGAGATTGTCTATTCCTTTACATAAATCATTTAGGAAACAAACAATAAAAATTTTAAAAGCTCCTAATTCTGTGCCTCCTGTAGACAAAAAGATGGACAGGAGGTACACTTTGTCAGGTCCTGATACAGAATCTGTTTCACAGCAATGCAGTCATGTTGGGGTAGTTCAGGCTGCAGCCTGTGATAAGGCTAATATTCCCCTGGCTTCACATCCTCCTGACAAGGACTCCAGGAAGATTGATGCCATGGCTAAAAAACAATACATGGCAGCGTCCTTGGGACTCAGACAAGCAAATTACATGGCAAGATACCAAAAATCTAAATGGGGCACTGTCATGGCTTTAGCCAAACAGGCCCTTGGCCAGCTTACCAAGGAGCTAGAGCAGGTGGCTGCTGATGGTATTGAGGCATCCAAGGTGCAATTCCATGCTGTTGTGGATTCTAATGATGTATCCTCTAGAGTCATGGCTACATCTGTGGCCTTTCGTAGATTGGCTTGGCTCAGGTGTACTAGTTTGTCACAGGATACCCAGACTAAGGCTATGGATTTTCCTGTGGTGGGAAATTCTCTGTTTGGGGAGCAGACAGAGAATTATATGAAGAACATGGATGAATATAGAACCACTTATAGGAGTGCACAAGTCAAGGAGCGGCAAGCCACTCCTCAGAGATGGACCCCCAAGGGTAGAGGCAGGCCTTTTCACCAAACCCAGGCCTCCTCTTCGGCTTATGCTCAGAGGGGGTTCTTCAGAGGGAGAGGCAGGTGCAAGCAGGCCTGCTCCCACCCCTCAGCCTAAAGCTCTGTCAAACAGGCACCCTGATGGGGTGCCCAGGGCCTGCTCTCCATTACCTGTAGAGGGGCAGGCTGGCTTACTTGCTCAGGACTGGGAGTCTTTAACATCAGACAAGAGGGTCCTGGAAGTAGTAAGCCAGGGTCTGCTCTCAGCTTCAAAAATTTCCAAAGATGAGAATCTGATCTTTCCACCTGCAAACTCTCTAGAGACTTTTGCCTTGAAACAGAAGTCTCAACCCTCCTGGCTCTCAGAGCTGTAGAAAGGGTTTCTCCTCACACCAGGGCAAGGTCTGTACTCCAGGTACTTCCCTCTCCAAAAAGACAGGAGAATGGCGCCCATTCTGGACCTATGATATCTGAACAAGCACCTTTTAAAACCAAAATTCAAAATGGTGACTCTGGCAATGATTTTACCCTCTCTAAGGCCAGGGACTGGCTAGCTTCCTGGACCTCAAGGATGCCTACTTCCATGTTCTTATCAGAAGCTCCCACAAAGTACCTCAAATCGAACTGCCCTCAGGCTATTACCAGTTCAGAGCAATGCCCTCTGCCTCTCTCTGCCCCAAGGGTATTCACAAAATGCCTGGCAGTAGCAGTGGCTCATTTAAGAAGGCAAAGATTGCCATCTTTCCCTACCTAGACGACTGGCTCATTGTAGGTCAGTCTCCAGACCAGGTCAAATCACACCTGCAAGTTACCCAGCAGCTGCTCACCTCTCTGGGCTTTCTTCTCAATCTTCCAAAGTCAGTTCTGGAACCTGTCCAGGTACTTACCTTTATAGGTGCAGAATTGGACACAAAGCAGGCCAGAGCCTTTCTTCCCTAGAGGTAAAGAACCTGGTGGCCCTGGCCTCCTCCTTCACTCTGCAGGTCTCTCGACCAGCAAGGCATTTCCTACAGCTCTTAGGACACATGGCTGCTTCCACAGCTGTAGTGCAAGGAGCAAGATTTCAGATGAGGGACATTCAGTTCCACTTGAGAGCCTTTTGGTCTCAAAGAAAAGATCCCCTATCCAGGTTGATCCCAGTGACTCTAACCTGATCCAGGCCCTTCACTGGTGGCAGGATCAGAGCAATCTGAGACAAGGGGTCCCTTCATCCTCTATCTCACCCTTGACCCTTACTACAGATCGTCCTTCTGGGATGGGGAGCTCACATGGGCGACTTCTCTACTCAGGGAGTGTGGTCCCTCAGGAATCTCTGCTCCACATCAATCTGTTGGAACTCAGAGCTGTTTTTCTAGCACTTCAGGTTTTTCTGCATCTGTTCAGAACAAAGTGGTACAGGTCAGAACAGACAACACCACTACAATGTGGTACATCAACAAACAAGGGGGCACTCGGTCTTCGGCCTTGTGCACCGAGGCAGTGAAGTTGTGGTCTCTGGCTTATTCCCTGAACACTTCCCTTATAGCAGTTCACCTCCCAGGCAAGGACAATGTCCTGGCAGATGCTCTCAGCAGGATTTCCCAGGGCCATCACGAATGGTCACTGGATCCCCGAGTACTGGGGATAGTTTTTGCCAGATGGGGCACCCCTTAGATAGATCTTTGCGGCCCCAGACAATCATCAACTTCCACTGTTTTGTTGCAGGCCCCCAGTGATGGGCTTAGTCCCCCTGGATGCCTTTCTCCTCGACTGGGAAGGGAAGTTTCTATATGCCTTTCCCCCCTTCCCTCTCTGGTTCAAGGTGCTAGTCAAAATCAGATCTCAGCCCTGCAAGATGATTTTGATTGCTCTGGATTGGGCCAGGCAGCCCTGGTACCCACTCCTTCTGTCCTTAGTAGTCCATCTTCCCCTCTGTCTCCCCAGGAACCACAACCTGTTAACTTGTGCCCAGGGGAGAGTTTGGTATCTGAATCTCAAATCCCTCAACCTCAAGGCCTGGCTTTTTGAGGAGTTAGAATTTGCTGACCTACACCTTTCTCAAGGTGTTCTAGAAATCCTGAAAGCTTCTAGGAAGCCTTCCACTAGGGCTACTTATATACCTAAATGGAAAAGGTTTTCCATATGGTGTTCTGGGAAGCATATTTCCTGAATCTGCTGATTTGCCCATTGTTTTGGACTATATGGTCCATCTTAATTTTTTGGGACTGAGACCAGCTACCCTGAAAGTGCATTTGGCAGCTCAGCTGTCTCTGCCTTTATTTCAGCAGGAAAGCCTTCTTCTTTCCACCACCCTGTATTTTCCAAGTTTTTCAAAGGTTACTCATACTAATCCACCTTTCAGGGACCCTGGTCCTGCCTGGGATCTTAATGTTTGCATTGCTCAGCTGATGCAACCCCTTTGAACCTCTGTCTTCGCAGAGCTTAAGTACTTGACTTGAAAACTGTTTTCTAGTAGCCATCACTTCTGCCAGGCGATAAGTGAGTTACAAGCTTTGTCAGTGGAGACTGACTTTATTTCCTTTCACAGGGATAAGGTAGTCCTGAGGACTAACAGGAAGTTTTTGCCTAAGGTGGTTTCAGATTTCCACCTTAATCAATCTATCTCCCTTCCAGTGTTCTTTCACGATCATTCCTCCTCTAGTGAGAGGAGGTTATACAGCTTAGATGTTAAGAGGGCCCTAAGTTACCATAGAGCCGCACCAAGGGTCACAGGTTCAATCCCTCCAACTATTTCTCACTTATGGTGAGGTTGGAAGGAAACCTGCCACTAAGAGAGATCCATTACCAGGTGGATTGTCTCTTGTATCCAATTTTGCTATCAAAACTGGGAAAGGTTCCCTTCAGCCCTGAGGCTCACTCTACCAGAGGTACAGCTGCATCTCTAGCTGCTGCCAGAGACATCCCTATCTTAGAGATATGTCAACAGCTACTTGGAAAACAGTACACACTTTCACAAGCATTACTCCTGGATATCCAGGCCATGAGGATGCTGTTTGTTTGCACAGCCGCAGCCAGAGCTATTCCTAAGTAGGTTCTGTCCCTCCTCCATGGAGGTACTGCTGTGTATTCTAATAGTCATACATAGCAAGACTTCATGTTGTTTGAAGAAAAATTACTCACCTTAGTAATGTTGTTTTTCTCAATGGAGTCTTGCATATTATGACCTCCCTAGCCTGCCCTCTCAGAACTTCTACTTAGTAGGGTGTGACATTCCAGTGTTGGCACTTTTTTGATGCCCATTTTTGTTTTCCACCCCTTCTTTTGGGGTGTTTTGGGTGTTATGTTTTATATTATCTTATCTCATATTATTTTATTTTCTGGTCCCTGACTTGAGTCTTAGTGTTGGGACCAGGAAATGTGTTAATATTTAAGTAGCCAGTTGGCTAGTGTAGGTTACAGCCCACACAGAACCTTAGTGAGTTTTGCTCTTAAAGATCTGACAGTTTTAGTTTGAAATCTTCCAGACAGAGCTTTCTAACTGAAGTCATTCCAAGTTCCATGCCTGGCATGGAAGTTAACTCTTTCACCTCCGGAGCAGTTCTAATGGTGGGACAAACTGCAATAATCATAATATAGCAAGACTCCATTAGAAGAAACAACATTACTAAGGTGAGTAATTTTTTCTTCTGTATGCCTTCCCTCCCTTCCCACTCCTGTTCAAAGTTTTAGTCAAAATAAGGTCTCAACCTTGCAAAGTGATTCTGATTGCTCCAGATTGGGCCAGACAGCCTTGGTACCCCCTGTTGCTGTCCTTAGCAGTCCATCTTCCCCTGTCTCTTCCCAGGAATTACAACCTGTTAACATCCTCTCAGGGGAGGATTTGGTACCCCAATCTTCAGTCTCTCAATCTCAAGGCATGGCTCTTGAAGAGTTAGAGTTTGCAGATCTGCATCTTTCTCAGGGAGTTCTGGAAATTCTCAAAGCTTCTCGAAAGCCCTCCACCAGAAAGACTTATAACTCTAAATGGAAGAGATTCAGCATTTGGTGTTCTAAGAAGCATATTTCCCCAGATACTGCTGAATTGCATACGGTTCTGGATTGTATGGTCCATCTTAATGGCCTAGGCCTCAGACCAGCTACTCTCAAGGTACACTTGTCAGCTGTTTCTGCGTTTCTGTTTGTGGGGAAGTCTTTCTCACTGTCTTCTCATCCTGTGTTCTATAATTTTTAAAGGATTGCATCACACCAACTCATTTTAGAGACCCTGCCCCTGCCTGGGATTTGAATGTTTGCATTGCTCAACTTATGCAACCTCCTTTTGAGCCTGTGTCCTCAGAAGAGCTTAAGTACTTGACTTGGAAAACTGTGTTCTTGGTAGCCATTACCTCTGCCAGGCATATCAATGAATTGCAAGCCCTGTCAGTGGAACCTGATTTTTATCTCATTTCACAGGAATAAAGTGGTCCTTAGAACCAATAGAAGGTTCTTGCACAAAGTGGTTTCAGACTTCAATTTAAACCAGTCTGTGTCTCTTCCTGTTTTCTTCACTGATCATTCTTCCTCAGGAGAGAGGAGGCTACACAGTTTAGATGTTAAAAGAGCCCTTAGTTACTACATAGGAGTGCATTAAGGGTCACAGGTTTGACTCTCCAGTTGTTCCTCACTTATGAAGAAGAGGGAAGGCAAACCCTGCCACCAAGATAATTATTGCCAGGTGGATTGTGTCTTGTAAACAATTCTGCTATGAAAAACAGGGATAGATTCCACCCTCAGGCCTGAGGGCTCACTCTACAAGAGGTACAGCTGCTTCCCTGGCTGCTGCTAGGGATATCCTCTCTTAGAAATTTGTCAAGCAGCCACCTGGAAAACAGTCCATACCTTTACCAAGCATTACTCTCTGGATATCCAGGCTAGGAGTGATGCTCTGTTTGCACAGCAGTACTTCAGAGCCTATTCCTCAGTAGGTTCTGTCCTCCTCCATGGAGGCACAGACTGCACTTGTCAGAATACAGCAAGACTTCAAGTTGTTTGAAGAAAAAATTGCTCACCTTAGTAATTATGTTTCTTCTATTGGAGTCTTGCTGTATTCTTACCTGCCTCCGCTCTCAGAACCTGGTTTTGGGAAGTGGGTGGGCAGGTGCATTGATGCACCTCAGGGGTGCTCCTTTACATCCTCTGCTTTTTTGTTTGGGTGTTTATTTTGTTGCTATTCTTATTTGAATTGGTTTTGGGTTTTGTGTTTCCTGACTTGTCTTCCTTTGGGAATCCAAAACCTTTTGTTGCCAGTTGGCTAGTAAAAATTTTACAATTTCCACATAGGATAGCTAGTGAGTTTTTGCTCGTGTCTGACTGTTAGATTTCAAAGGGAAACAGACAGAGACATCAACTGAGCTCAAGCTCAGTATTCTATGCTCTGCATAGAATGTTTAACCCTTTGTTCTCTGGAACAGTTTAAAGGCTGGGGCTAACTGCATTAGTCAGAATACAGCAAGACTCCAATAGAAGAAACATAATTACTAAAGTGAGTAATTTTTTCTGGGATGTCCATGCCAGACGACTTCAGTCATTTGGCAGAACAATTCTTAAAGGACTTCTGTCCTAAAACGTGAGCTCCTTTCTCTCCTTCCGCCCATCTCGGGGGAATTTTTAGCTCAGTACTCTCCCATTAGTGTGAATGAGTGGTGGAGACTTTATGTCCAGGAAGATATGGAAATTACGTACCTACCATAATTCTTGATCTTCGTGGCTGAAGTCTCCACCACTCATTCACATGCTCACCCACCATCCCCCGAGCTCACGTCTGTTTCTGGTCTTCACTCCTTCAGTGGTTGGACTGTGAAGACCTTATTCTAGGGACATGGATATGTTGTTCATCCACACTCATTGGCAGTATCCTTGCCGCTTTAAATCTTGCGGAAGGTCTTCATGCTTGTCTCCCACCCACCTGGTGGTATAACTCGGCTCCGCCCATGGCCGCCCGATCTTCCTTTGGCAGAGCTCAGGTTCCCTCATGCGCTCTGCGTTTGTGACTGGTCCCTATTTCTCCCGTTTGCGGATTTAAAATAATATTTTGCAAAAGACTTCCAGTCTTCGATCCCTGGCGGCTGCGTGGATAGATCGACTCGGATTTGGAGATGCCCATCGGGTGAAGATGTCTCGGACGGATCCACACTCCACGTGTCTGCTTAGGCCTTGAGCCGCGACCGCGGAGCTTGCGACCTGTGCTCATCTTTACCGACCTCGTCACCGAAGACCGTGCTGCCCGATTGCAACTGGGCCCCGAGAAGCGTTCTCTCGGTGAAGTCCAAGGAGGCCCGGGTTGGCCGGTGTCCCCGCGGGCGGGTGGCTGGGCGGATCAGCTCGGCGGATGGTCGCCTCAAGAGGAGGCGGCGCGTCGTATCTTCCTCGCCGCGGCATTTATCCCGCCTCTCTGGTTCTTCCTACACGGCTTCCTTTAAGGAGTTTTGTCTGTCCCTCCACTAAAGGAGAAGGGCCTGCGCTGCTGGACCTTTTTCTCGGTCCAAAAAGAAGGACAGGGGTGGGGTCCTCTGCCGACGCCTTGGGAGCGGGAAAGGTCCCTTCGGGCCGCCGACCGCCGGCTTCGGGTCGACTGCCGCTCGCCACTGGCTCCCACGGTGTCCCCGCCAGGTCAGTTGACCGAGACTCCTACTCGATGAAGCTTCCAGATTTTTCTCGACCCATTGACGGGCTGTCGCTTTAGCAGCCGAGATTCTCTCCCTTCCCCGAGGAGTTGAGATCCTGGGTCATTTCTGTGCCCGGCTCCGGAGCCTCGGATGGACCTTCCGAGCTGAAGGGAGGTCGGTCTGCCGCACCTCCCTTGCACCGACTCCCGGAAATTCCTGACTCGGTCTCGGTCTGGATCTCTTCGTAGGTCCAGCTGCCCTCATTCGCCATAGGCGGTCTCGGTCTCGCACCAAGGTAGCGCGGCCGCTGTGCTGGCCCGCCCCTCCTCCGGATGAGGGGAGGCTTCGCGAATTACGCCGACGGCACGAGGACCCATGCTGCAACAGCTCCTGGCGGGAATATTTAACTCCTTCCCCCGCCATATTAGATGCTGTCACCGGAACGGCCGACACAACCCTCGACTTGCCGAGAGCTTATGCAGGCCGGTTGTTCGGCCAAAACCAGTTGCTCCACCGATTGCGGTGGAACCTCCGCCCACAGCCACCAATTTGGGCTCCGACCAAGGATTCTCGGTCGGCTAAGGGTTTACCCCATCGGCTGTCAGTTACCCTCACTCCCACCGACTCGGCTGGTGAAGGGTGGTTCAGGCCAGAGGCAGTTCTTCGAGACTCTTCGAGTCCGAAGATGATTCCTCTCTTCTCCAAGCGACTGGACTTGAGTCTTCGGAGGTCAGCCAATGGACGAGCAGCCCGTCGTCCTTCCTAGGACTGCTTGGCTCATCTCGAGTCTACGGGATGGAGCCTCGAACCCGCTCCAAACGGGCCCGTATCCCTCACGGAGAGATTCTGGACCGAGGGATTCACGGAGGACTTCCGTGGCTATTGTACATAGTGGGTCCAGCACTGAACTTTGGCAGCGCCTGCTTCCTGCCCTGCGCCGGCCAGGATGGAATAGGAGTATGCGGTCCCTACCGGTTCCTTGTCCGTTTTTTTCGAACACCCTCTGCTGAGGGGTTGAGTTACCGACAGCGTCAGCCACGCAACGCCAGGGATGTGGACAAACCTCCTGACAAGGAGTCCAAGAAATTGGACTATGTCGGGCAAAGTTCACGCTAAGGCCCTCTCTCGGCTCGTCCAGGCCAGTTCGGCCGCTCATGGCACATTTTTCTCATGCCCTGTTGGGCTCCCTGGATGAGGTCATCCTCATCTTCCCGCCGATCTGCAGACTACGGTTACAGGTGCGGGACCGGGCAGGTAGTGGCCAAACAGCAGCTCCAGACTGCTTTGATGTAGGGACTCATGCCAGATCGGTGGCGGCCGCAGTGGCTATAAAGGCCGAAGGGGTTTGGCTGAGGATATCCACCTTACTTCGGATACCCAGCAAGTTGCGGATGTTCCCTTTTTGGGACTGACCTCTCGGCCCTGGGGTGGAAGGTCACCCAGAGGATCGAGAAGTCCAATGCCACCTTGACTCGGTCTCTTCCGCTCAGAAGGACAAAGGTCAGCAAACCACAGCCTAAGCCCTTTCGACTCTCAGCCTGTGCCACCCGCCCAGTGCTAACGTCAGGGCCAGCAGGCTCCGCTTGGCATCCCAAACCCAAGCCGCGGCTTCCTCTAACAGGAGGCAGGGGAGGAAAGGGCCCAGGAGGTCCCTCGGCGTCCCTCCCTCCAAGCCTGCCCGGTGACGGGCTGAGGTGTCGCCCCATCCTCGCCACCTGCTCCCTGGGTCCCCCTGGGGACGGCCCGCACCTCCTGCTCCGCCTGGTCCGCTGTTACCACGGACAGGTGGTCTTGGAGGTGGTGGAAGAGGCCTGCCTCTGAAATTCGAGCAGGCACCACCCTTCAGAGCTGCCGCCTCGGGGGCCTCTGGATCCCTAGCTCACTGGCGGCGGCTCGGCTTGATATTATCGCCTCCTCCAGAAGGAGGTGGTAAGAGAGGTGTGGACCCTCTTTCAGACCCAGGGTTTGTGTCCAGGTACTTCCTGGTTCCGAACGGACGGGGCTGGCGCCCATTCTCTACTCTACGACCTAAACAAGTTCCTAAGGTCTCGAACCTTCAGGATGGTCACTTGCTCAGATAATACCATCCTTGGAACGCGGGGTGTGGTTCTGCTCTCTGGACTTGCAGGACGCGTTTTTTCACGTCCCTATCCGTCCGTCTCACCAGAGATTCCTTCGCTTCCGAGCGGAAGGATCTCTTCGAGTTCCAAGCCATGCCCTTCGGCTTGTCTCCAGCTCCCAGGGTCTTCACCAAATGCATGGCAGTGGTGACAGCATTCCTGCGGCGCCGAGGGGTCCGGGTGTACCCTTACCTGGACGACTGGCTGATAGCAGCTCCCTCCAGGAAGGGAGGCGGAGTGGTCCAGAGATCTGGCCTCCAGGTCTGCTCTCAACTGGCCTTCTTATCGAGGCCAAGTCGGAACCTCGAGCCGCAGGTGATTTTATTCATCGGGCAGCCTCGACTCTCTTCGAGCCAGAGCTGCTCCCGCGGACAGGGCCGAGGTTCTTCCTCCTTGCCCGATCATTTCTGGTTGGGCACATGCGCCCTGCCGGGACTTCCTGCCTCCTGGGTCTCATGGCGGCCTGTACCAGCGTGGTCCGTTGGGCCGCTGGAACATGCGTCCCTCAGTGGGACTGGCCAGCCAGTGGTCACAACGCCAGCGATCCCTTGACCAGCTTGTGTCGGTGACACAGGGGATGTGAACGCCTCCAGTGGTGGACCGCTCCAGATCATTTGCAGGAGGGCATCCTGCTTCGTCCGCGTCCGAGCCGACGGTCTCTCTGTCGACCGATGCCTCTCTGATGGGTTGGGGTGCCCATCTGGGGAACACGGGCTCATGGCCTCTGGTCCCGCGAGTCCCGATGCCACATCAACCTGCTGGAGCTCCGAGCGGTCCGCCTAGCTCTCACCGCCTTTGCTCTGCTCCTCCGGGTCAAGTGGTCCGAGTCCAGACGGACAATACCACGACCATGTACTATCTAAACCGCCAGGGCGGACGCGCCCATGCTTCTATGCAAGGAAGCTCTCCGTGATTTGGTCACTCGTGGCGCAGCCTGGAGGCGGATCTCCTAGCCATTCACGTGGCAGGAGCCTCCAACACCCTGGCCGATGCCCTGAGCCGGATAGGGGCTGCATCCCACGAGTGGTCTCTCCTGCCGGAGGTAGTACAGCATCTGTTCTCCCTTTGGGCACACCTCAGGTGGACCTGTTTGCCTCCATGGAGAACGCCGGTTGAGTCTGTTTCATGCCCGCCTCAGCAGGGGCTCGCTGCAGGGGATGCCTCTCGAGGCTATGGACCCCGGCCTCTTTTACGCCTTTTCCCCATTTCCCTTGATCCACAAGGTGCTTCTCAAGGCGAGGAGGGACAAGGCGCAGGTGATTCTGATAGCCCCAGACTGGCCCTCGCTAGTTCTGGTACCCAGATCTCCTCAGTCTCAGCTCCAGGACTCAGCTGAGCTTCCAGCTCGCCCGGACCTGCTCTCAGTCAATCAGGGAAGGTGTTCCATCCGGACCTTCAATCCCTGCACCTGACGGCCTGGTTCCTGAGCTGCTAGAGTTCCAGGCTTTGGTTTTCCGACGAGGTCCTCAATGTAGTTGAGGCGTCCCGTATGAGTCGACCAGAAAATGTTATGCCTTCAAATGGAAAAGGTTTTCCATTTGGTGTCAGAGCAAGGGCTTGGACCCTTCCTCCTGTTCCTTGGCAAGCATCTTGGACTATTTATGGTCCCTTTCTAGTCAAGGGCTTAGGTCGACGACCCTAAGGGTGCACCTGGCAGCCATCTCTGCTTACGGGCGCGGGCCGGAAGCAGTCGGTGGCGCAGGAGAAGGTGGTCTGGGCGTCAAAGGCCTTGATCACATTTCCTCCAGTGCGGGAACCCCACCTCCGTGGATCTACTGCTGGTACTGGCAAAGCTCATGGGCGCTTATTCAACCTATGCACAGGTGTGCTCTTCTCACCTGTCGTGGAAGACCGCCTTCTTGGTGGCTATCACGTCAGCCAGAAGGATGGGAGAGCTCCAGGCGCTTTCCATCGAGTCTCACCCTGGTCTTCCACAGGGACAGGTTGTCCTCGCCCCCACCGAAATTCCTTCCAGGTGGTGTGGAGTTTCACCTTAACCAGGTGTTGACTCTGCGGTGTTCTACTACCCCAAATCACCTCGAGGTTCTAATATAGGCTCCATACTCTGGACCCTAGAAGGGCGCCGCTTATTATAAGGAGCGTGACGGCTGAAATTCGGGAGAGGTTCGCCAGCTGTTTGTCACCTACGCTGAAGCTGCATCTGGCAGACCTGCAGCTAAGCGGACGATAAGCAGGTGGGTAACCTCCTGCATAGATCTCTCTATAAGTTGGCGGGCATGGAGCCTCCCAGAGGATAAGAGCTCATTCTACCCGCCATACTGCTGCAACGGTGGCTGCTTCCAGGGACGTCCCCTATCCAGGAAATCTGCAGGGCTGCTACCTGAAGTCAGCAAACACCTCATTACCCACTCCACCACATCGACCTTGAGTCACTGGGATGCTGGTTTGGGGCCTCGGTTCTCCAGTCTCTCTCCCAAGTAAGTATATGGGGTGTGCGTCTTGCCTCCCTCCTCCCGGAGAACTGCTAGGAGTCTGCCAATGAGTGTGGATGAACAACATATCCATGTCCCTAGAAATACAGGTTACTCACCTGTAACAGGAGTTCTAGGAATGGTATATGTTGTTCATCCACACGACCCACCCGACCTCCCCGGCTTCGACGCACAACCTGAGCTTCCAGCGGGCCAGATCTGGCGTCATGGGGCGGAGCCGAGAGTTATACCACCCGGGTGGGTGGGAGGAGCAAGCTTGAAGACCTTCCGGCAAGATTTAACGGCAAGGATACTGCCAATGAGTGTGGATGAACAACATATACCATTCCTAGAACTCCTGTTACAGGTGAGTAACCTGTATTTTTGACCCTTCTTACGCGGGTCATTCAGACGATCTTGTGTCCAATTTTTAGGTTACTCCTCTCTAGGTTAATTATGCTGCACCTCCTCGGGGGTACTGAGGCGATTGGAGGGTCAACACCGAGATAGCCTATACCACACAAGCCTGGCTCATGGTGCCGCTCCATCTCGGCACTGGCCCTCCTGAAAAAGTATGGCTCCCGCTGGGTCGTAGCGCCTCTGGCATACTCCCATTAGTGTGAATGAGTGGTGGAGACTTCGTCCAAGAAGATCAAGAATTATGGTAGGTACGTAATTTGTATTACTGTGTTGTTGTTTTTTTGTTTAACAGTTTCAGCTGACTTAGATGAAATCATTTGTCAGTGCTCCCAGATTGATTTGGCATTTTTCCTGTATAACCATTGCAGGTGTATGTGAAGAGTTGCCCTGTAAGGAATCCCTGTAGATCTGGGAGCCCATACCCAATTCTGCACTTTCAAAATGGGGTTTGTCTGCCCTCTGATGACCTCCATAAGCACATCAGGCACGGCATAAAACAAATTCCTGAACCTGCATACAGAAGAATTTCAATTTCTGGATAGCAGCTGTAATTTCTTCCACGTAGTTAAACTGTTCAGTAAATGGGCTTGATTTGTTTTGCCTCTGTAAGCTGCTAAGATAAATGGCATTTTTTTCTCTGTGAGGCTTATCACAGATTCTGGGAGTGGGGTGCTCGAAAAAAGTGTGCCTCACCCTCCCCCGATCTCCATGCCCCAATCCCATCTCTGCACGCTTTGCAGAGAGATTGCCTTATCATTGCCATTACTAAAGGGATTTATTGGGTTTATTTTGTTTTGTTTTTTAGTTGCCTTTAACCATACAATCCCATTTACATAAAATCAACTGACTGTAGAAACGGCCAGAAAGCAACATTCTATGATTAAAAAAAAAAAAAAAAAAATGCTATCTGAGGCAGTTAAATTGTTATACCATGGCATGTAAAAACTCTGGTAAGGAATCAACAGTCAAAGGTTTGGGGTGTTTGGACCCCCCTCCTTCAAGAGACGGTACCATTTCCATACTATAGATGTATAGAACACATGCACATAACACAAGGGAATCACATTCATATGATAAAATGTTAAAACCTTCAAATGCTGAAAATAAAAAGGTTAGTTTCAGAATACAAACTTCATTTTGCTCGTTCCTAAAAGGAAAGGGTGTTCGATTACAGTGTACTTCATCTCAGCCAGTCACATCCTCTCCAGCAAAGGCTGACTCAAGAAATTGAGAAGGTAAATTACAGATTAAACCCTGTCTTAGTCATTTTTTGTTTGAGGCACCTCTTTCAGAAAGTTGTCCCCCTCCCCCTTCTCAGAGAAGGCAGAGTGAAAACAAAAATTCTGAACCTCATATGCTTAATAAGTAGTATGGCATGAAAAACCTTGCAGTTACGTGATAGGGTATACCAATTTTGGGACTCCTTGTAACTGAGATGGCACAAACGTGCCCATGAAACAAAAAGCCACAAGTAACTTTAAATAAACAAACCTTCTTGTTTCTATTGCCCCAAAAGTAGGTTCATACCAGTGAAGGCAGTGGGCAGCTGGCTGGGTGACTTCAGTACCCTAAATCCCCTCTACTACATAGGGTAGGAATTGAATCACATTAGTTCATACCACATGATACGTTTGCCATAAACCCTACTTTTTGCTTTCATAAAACACATTTATAAACCTTGCAGACTAATTCCATTATGTCATCCTACATTCCCATAAAACAGTTCCTAATTCTGTTACTCTAAGGTCTTCACCTCTTCTGCCTTCTTTAACTTAGACTGCTGACCATCCTCACTCACATTTACTCAGACTTTCATTTCACACACACAAACCCTCATCTCACTTACAAATACAATCACACCATCAGTGCATCCAGAGTAATATAGTATCTTCCTGGACTCAGATGCCTCACCATTTATTCATACTGCTGGGTTACAGGCGAGAGCCAGAAATCTTCTGGAGGGCCGACGCCGAGATAGGACCTCGCGTGTGCAGCACCGGCTCGCACCTGTGTAAGCTACCTCAGTGTCAACCCTCCAACCGCCTCAGTTCCTTTTTTCCCCACCACATGAGCTTCTGACGACATAACTCGCCCCCTGGGAGTCGGATCTTCATGTCTGTATGACAACAGCATTTAGTCATTCAGTTTTTACTGTGATTTATTGTTTTGTTTTTTTTAAAACAATTTTATTTTTCCTCTCCGCTGTACCGATCAAAGGAGACGACCATGGATGGAAATGGTGACTGTAGGGAAATCTCCATTGGAAGGCTGCTGTGGTAGCTGGGCTGTGTCTGGGGAAACTGCCCTCTCCGGGGGGGGGCGCGACCCCAGGCAGTCTGGTGTTTGGGAGAAAGGACAGTCTTCCTGTAAACACAAAAAGAAGCGGACCCGATCCAGGAGGTCGGGGACCCAGCACCGCTCTGGCTCGAGTTCACCTAGAGTACTGCGCTGAGTTGTGGAGTCCTCACCTCAGAAAGGATAAGAATAGGTTGGAGACAGTGCAGCACAGAGTAACAAAAATGATTCAGGGCCAGCAGGGCAGATCCTATGAGGAGCGCCTCAAGGCACTAAATATGTACTCACTGGAGACCAGAAGGGAGAGGGGAGATTTGATAGACACCTTCAACTTCCTTAAAGGAATTAACAAAGTGAACTGCGGGGAACTATTTAGCTTGAATACCAATTTGCGGTCATGTGGACACGAATGTAAATTAACAAGAGGTAGGTTCAGGAGAGATGTGAGGAAGTACTACTTTACAGAAAGGGTGGTGGAACTTTGGAAGTGTCTGTCAGCTGAAATGGGAGCAAAAACGGTCAGAGGATTCAAGCAGGGCTGGCACATAATGAAGGGAACAGTGGGTACCGGGGGTGGCAGGCCAAGGAGGAGAATAGAGAGAGGACGGGGAGGGTTATTACCCTGAAGGAACAGTAGGTTCCAGGGATTGTAGAGAATTTGGCAAACTGTATGGACCTCTGGTCTTTTTCTGCCGTCATTATGTTTCCTTTGTTTCTTCCTTTTCCCATCAGAAGAGGAAGAAGCAGTACTACTCGAGGTCACCGTCTGGTATGTCTGCCAAAAGGTCTTGGGTGGTCAAGAGTGGCAGGCTGTCTCCAGACCTGTCCGGTTCCCCAACATTTGCCGCTCACGATCGCGCTGATTCTTGTCATCTGAGCCCTGCTCTGTCCTCGCATTAGGTTTCCAGTGGGCAGTTTCATCATTGTGCTGTTCTTATGGAGCAGTGGGTACAGCATCTGTCTCGTTTGCTCCTTCCTGCAGATCCAGTTCCAGGGTCTTCAGGCCTTGGGACCACGGTTGGGTCTTTCGGGGCAGGTTAAGTGCTCAGTGCCAGCAACTTTATCTTCTCCCTTGCTGGTGTCAGCGTAGCTGGCGCTGGTTCCACATGCCTTTCCTCCCTCACTCTGTTTCCTTTTAGGGGCCAGCACAGGTACCACCCCCTTCCCTTCTCTTTCTTTTAGGTCTGGGTTGGATCTTCAGGCAGCCTCGGTGCTGGCTCCTCGTGGATCGGCCCCATGTCCCATGCCGTTTTTCCAGCGTCTCCTGTTTATCCTTTTACTAGACCAGGCAGTGGCTTTCTGGGGGTTGCTCCCGGCCCCACTGAGGGTTATTTGGAGCAGGATGAGTCTGAGTTCAACCTTTTAATTTCTGAAGAGGGTGATGGAGACTCGTTCTACAGCTTGGATGGTAAACTCTCAATACCAGCTGAGAACCCAATGGAGGATCTCTCTCATTCCAGTCTTCACTTAGGAATATGAGGACAACCCTGCCTCTTCAAACATTTTTGGACCCCAGTAGACTTTTGCGCCTGGAGTTGCTCCATGTTTCTATTATTCCAGTGAACTTTCGCCATCTGCCCCCCACCCCACCCACCCTTCGAGGTCATGTCTGAAGATGTATGGGCGAGACCTTCCCTTATCCTTTCTATCTGCAAGTCCATAGATAGGAAATGTGTCCCACCCAAGGAGAGACTCATTTTGGCCTCACAACCCATCATAATGGACTGGTCGTCCTTGCTGAAAATGACAAAGCTGTTCTCCCTCAGGAAGTATCAGCACGTCCTATCAATAAGGAATCTCGTAAGATATATACCATGGGGAAACTGGCCTTCGCAGTTGCAACTCTGGGCATGCGTATTGCCTGTTATCAAGGACACGTCTCTCAATATGACTATGCCCTTTGGACTTCCTTTAAATCCCTAGTGGAAAGCCTCCCAGAGTTTGACTCTAGATGTGAGATTTGACAGACTGTTACCGGGATATAGAATGTAATAGCCATCAGTTAAAAGCTTCCATGGATGCACACAACACAGCATCCAGGGCGACCACTGCTGAAATCTGTGTTAGAAGACATTCCTGGCTTCGTACATCGTTTTCCTGTGATGCTCAACAGCAGGTGATGAATGTCCCTTTTGATGGTATGTATCTGTTTGGCCAACGGATAGAACAAGCCCTGAAGGCCTCTCAGAAAACCAGTACTGCCATTAAAACAGCCAGGTCGGCTCCTTCAACTCCGCAGAGGGGCGCAGAAGCCATCATTTTTTTCGTAACAGGCAGTCCATTTGAGGAAGAGGCCAAGGAGCTCCAAACAAGCACCAGTCTTCCCAGCTACAAAAGAAAATGCAACGGAAGGCACAAGGGCCAAAAGCATCCAGTGCCACCTTCTGAAAGTCTGGCCCCTGTCTCACCTCAGCTGTCTGAGGTGGACTTCTCCTTGGCAGTGGGAGGGAGGTTGACTCAGTTTTACGACCAGTGGAAGTCTATCACTACATGCAAGTGGGTTCTCCAGATTGTTCGAGAAGAGTACTCTCTCAACTTTGTGGAGATTCCCTCAGACCTTCCGCCCAAGCAACAGCACAGTCTGTCAATCATTCAGTCAGACCACCTCACTTCGGAGAAAGGATGCTGGAGGTATGTTTGTAGTGGCTGCTTGTCTGTGTCTGTAGCTTAGTTTTTGTGGATTTACATGGTTTTCTGCTTGGAGTAACTACACCATTCTTGCTCACTACATCCATGAAAGTCTCCTGAACTGGATTTCTGCAAAACATCACAACCAGGTATCTGCATTTTTCATTTAAAAATCAACTTTTTGGAAGCTATCCCAAGCAAAACATAAGTCAAGCAGTTAAGTCTGACAAACTCAGTGACTCTAGATCTGCTTGAATCCACATTTTCGTCTGACCTGCTCCATGATCTGTATGTTGGCTTTTCAACAACCTCTTTGAATGACAAAGAAGCATGCAGACAAAAGGATTTCACATCCTGCATATGCACAGGCACAGTTCATCACCTGCAGAATTCTAACACATTCTGTGACTCTGGACCTCAGCTGTTGATAATTTCTTTTGGCTTATGACTTAACCACCAGGTATCTACAAGATGCTGAAATCCTTTCTCCTACAAATTCTCCTTATGCTGCTTCTGCTCTCAGGAAATGTTCACCTCAACCCAGGACCACCTGGGCAGCCAGCAGTGGCACCAAGCAGAAGGACAGGAACACTCACCATGGCATCCATCAATGCCTGCAGCATCCTCAACAAACTTGACTCCCTCCAAACATGGATCCTACAGCACAACCCTGATGTCCTCTCAGTTGTGGAAACATGGCTAAACCCTAAAATCCCTGATACCTCAGTCTCTATCCCTGGCTACTGCATTTTTCAGGCAAGACAGGATTGCTAAACGGGGGGGGCTGCGCCATCTATCTTAAGCATACCCTTATGGGTCACATCATCCCATCCCCCAGCCTGAGCAACTCCTCTCAGGTCCTCACAATCAAAATCCTTCTTGGTGCACATAACAAGGAACTCACTGTCATCTCGGTTTACCTACCCCCAAGAGACCAGGCTGCTGGCTTCCATAGCATCATGAAATATCGAAGGGTCCAGCAGCATAATTCTGAAACCATAATCATGGGTGATTTTAACATTAACTGGCTCTCCGCTGAGGCCGCTACCTATAAGGATGCAGCTGCGGCGCATCACCTCACTCAACTGGTCAATGCCCCCACTAGGTGTAACTATAGGACAGGCTCCCTTACACTTCTAGACTGGATTCTGTCTAACCACCCTGAATGCATCTCCAGTGTTTCTGTACTCCCGGATACAATAAGTGACCACTCGTCTGTCATCTGTTGCTGGTCAAACAAATACCACAAGCCCCCTCCCAAGCTTACCTATGCCAGGGTTATCAAACAAGGGCACCTCCAGCTGTTAAAATCCCATCTAACCGTGCTGAACTGGGCAGTGCTTGACTCCCTCAGTGACACCAACAAAGCTCTGGACCTATTTATCAAACGTTTCAACGAAGCCTGTGACATCTATGCACCAGTGAAAAAGATGAAGGTCAAAGGACAGACCAATCCCTGGGTTACAACTGACCTTTTAACTCTGCTCAAGCACAGAGACCACCTCTGGCATTGTGCTCGTGCAACTCCGATGCAAGTAAACATACAATTATACAAAGCAGCCAGAAATTATTGCACTCAAAGAATACGGAATGCTAAACGAGCTATTACAAAGAGGCTCTGACCAACTCTTGGGGCCAGGAAACAAATTCTGGAACAACATGAAAGAACTCACAGGCAAGGATCCTAAAGCACCACCCACTATGCTCAACCTTCATGGCACTCCACTCTGACCTAGGTATCATCACCAGCACTTTTAATAATGCATTTACAAACCTGGACAGTGTCCTTCCACCAAATTTTTCTGACACCTCCTCCAGCTCCTCCCAAGTTACCCCCAACTAGAACGTACAACCCCAAAGTTTTTTTTTTTAAGGAGGTCCCACCACAAGTAGCTAGAAAATACATTCAAAAGGCCATTGGCAAACAAGGTACAGTGATGACTCCCTTGACCTGAAACTGCTAGCACAAGTCCTCGGCGAAATCTTAGAACCACTTACAAAGATCTTTAATCTCTCGCTTAGTTTGGGCCATTTCCTTCTCTGTGGAAGAAAGCCACTGTCACACTGGTTCACAAAAGCGGAGATAGGACACTGCACACCAATTACAGACCTATCTCACTCCTCCCCCCACTATCCAAAGCGCTGCAGCGAATAGTGTCGGGCCAACTAGCTGAATTCCTGGATAAGTACAATGTACAGTGCCCAGAGCAGCATGGCTTCAGAAAAGGGCACAGCACCACCACTGCACTACTGGAATTTACAGCCTTCATCCATGCCACGCTTGACAAAGGGAATTGTGGAGAGGCAGTATTTATAGACCTTACCAAGGCATTCGACACAGTTAACCACCCCCTACTGCTCAAGCAACTGTCCTCCTTTGGGATCTCCAGCGATGCCCTTCCATGGTTCACCAGCTACCTTGATAATCGGATCCAACGTGTAAGGATTGCAGGGATCTCTTCGGATGAGAAACCGGTCCGCTCCGGAGTCCCCCAAGGGTCTATTCTGGGCCCTCTACTCCTCTCCCTCCTCATCAACAATCTCCCCAGTGCCTGCCACCAAAAAATATTACTATACGCAGACGATGCAGTCCTGTTTTCCAGCCACCATGACATTACAGTCCTTGAATCCCAGCTGCAGCTCGACTTCAGTCGCATCAAGACTGGTTTAATTGTCATGAACTTGTCCTGAACCACAGCAAGACTAAAGCCATGTCCTTCTGTAACCAACAGAGCAGGCACAACTCTCTGTCTCTCACCATCAAGAACCACTGGGAACCCACCTCGAACATGTCAAGGAGTTCAAGTACCTTGGTATTACCCTGGATAGCACCCTCGATATGTCAAAAATCTCAAAATCTCAAAAATTTCAAAATCTTAAAATTCTCAAAATCTAAAAAATCTAAAAATAACTCAAAATCTCAAAATCTTGAAAATTCTCAAAATCTCAAAAAATCTCAAAATAACTCAAAATCCCTATATTGCGATGTCGAAAAATCTAAAAATCTCGAAAAATATTGAAATCTCAAAAATTCTCAAAATCTCAAAATAACACAAAATCTCTATATCGCGATATGTCAAAAATTCTTAAAATCTCAAAAAATCTCTAAGTTTAGAGGAAAGAGGGTCCCAGCAGTGGTGATCACACTCAATGCCAAAAATGCCTTTGATCACCTCGAGTGGGGGTACCTGGGTGAGGTCCTTAAGAAGTTTGGGTTCAGCCCCAGATTTCAAGCATGGGTGGACACTCTATACACCAACCCCTCAGCAAGGGTATGAATGAACGGGGTATTCTCCCATATATTTTTCCCATCAGAAGAGGGATTAGACAGGGTTGTCCCCTCTCACCCCTTCTATTTGCTCTAAGTATGGAGCCTCTGGTGGAGGCATTTCAGTCGCATGAGGGTATCAAAGGAATTACAGTGGGCGAGGTGGATAACCACATTTCCTTATAAGCAGATGACACCCTACTTTATTTAAAAAAAACATAACATCTTTACCGGCCGCCATGACTATCCTCAGAGAATTCGGTTCTATCTCAGGTTTCAAAATTAATGAATCCAAATCAGAAATAATCTCCATGGATGCCCGTCCCCTCAATGGTGAGATCTCTGAAAAACCTAAGATGGAATACCACCAGCTTCAGATATTTGAGGATCCATATCCCGAGGGATCTCGGTAAGTTATACAAGCAAATTATATGAAACTGTTAGACATTGTGAGAGCAGATTGTGCCAGATGGGCCACTCTGCCTCTTTCAATTACTGGAAGGGTAGAATCAGTGAGAATGAACATCCTCCCAAGGATGGTCTTCTTATTTGATGCAATCCCCCTGTGTCCCCAAGGAAGTTCTGGTCTGATACTCAAAAGCTGATAAGTAAATTTATATAGGCAGGGAAGAAACCTAGGCTTAGCTGGGCCTTGTTGAAGCTGCCTAAAGAGAGGGGTGGTCTGGGAGTCCCCAATTTTAAGAGGTACCATACAGCAGCTCAATTACAGCATTTGGCAGCCTATGCATCCTCAGTAGCAGTGCAAAGCTGGGTCAAAATGGACCTACAGTTTTTAAAGCCACACACCCTTTCATCAATCCTATTTAATAAAACTAATCCCAGGGTGATACAAGGACTACCAAGTCCATGGTTCAGGACACTGGTTACAATATGGACACATATCATAAAAGAGCTGAAACTACAACCCATGGTGTTAAGACAGGGTAAGATCCTCGACAGGGCAGACTTTCTGCCAGCAAGGGAGAACCTGATGTTTACACACTGGCAAAATCTAGGACTCAGGAAGTTCTCACAACTATTCATAAGGGATACTATAAAAAGTTTTACCCAGGTTCAGCAGGAGTTCAATGTCCCCTCATCAGATTTTTATGGTTATTTACAAATTAGGCACTACCTTCAGGTGGTGGAGGAGGGGTGTAAAGCAGAGGTCTGGTGACACCAACCCACTCCTGGATCTCCATCTTGAATTAACTAATGGGTCTTCACACAGAACCCATTTGATATCGAAGTTATATTCAGCAGGGGAACCCATTTGATATCAAAGTTATATTCAGCGGGGGAACCGGAGTGTTCAGACTCCAGATCTCGAATTCAGAGCCTCTGGGAAAAAGAACTTGGTCTAAGGGAGGGAGTACTAGGTTAGGAGGTGATTTGGAAGATGGCACATGGAACTACAGCTTTGCCCAGATGGAGGGAGTTTAGGTGGCAAGTGCTCACAAGATTTTTCAGAACACCAGCAATAACCAAACATTCCGGATATACCTGCTCAGATAAATGCTGGAGAGGTTGCAGGCAGGTTGGGACATATGAACATATTTTTTAGAGTTGCCCTAAACTTAGGGGTTATTGGAACCTTATATGTGAGGAAGTGAGTCAGATTTTTTACAGATAAAAGTTCCTGAACAGCCTCATTACCTCCTGTTGGGGGAACCTCCTCAGGGCCTGAAAGTCTCTAAAGCTAATTATTTATTTCCAATCTTGTTAGCTGCTGCCCAAATGGTTATTACTAGGTTGTGGCTGTCTGAGACACCCCTGGGAGAGGAACAATGGTTGTCATGTTGTAACCAAATTAAAATAATGGAAAGGCTTATAGCCAACCTGAATCTAAGGCATGAATTATATAAGGCTTGCTGGTTTCCATTTTTCAAGTTTCTTGGCACCAAAGAAGGAGTTTCAACTCTGGAGATTTTAGCCAGAGAAGCCCTAGATTAATAGCAAGATAATATATGAACTCCAACCTCCATGAGGAGCAAAGTTAACTGGGCACCATTCACACTTCCTACAATGTGAAAGGAATGGTATATATTGACTCACGGTATGGAGAGGGGAGGGAGGGGTGGGGGTGTACTGTTTAGTTTAAGTTACTGTGTAAGTAGTGTATTTAACTCTTTCTTTCCCTTTCTCTCCATTCTTTCTTTTGCTGTTTTGTAGTTATTGAATAAGAGGTTACATATTTAGAGTAAGGAAAGGTAACCGAGGTGTGAAATGCACAATCCAGCCTAGGACATTTCTGTTAGTCATGAAATTCACCTCATCCATTGTATGTGGCTGGAACACTTAATTGCATATGTAACCATCACTGTCTGAACTTGTGTATGTATATGATTGGTTTTCTTCAAAATGTTTATTTTCTTTGTAACCTATCATTGTTTGAAAAATAAAATAACAACAAATTACAATTTAAAAAAAAGAACCAGTTAAAACTACTAGAAAAGACACAGCGCCTAGTAATGGCAGGTGGGGATAGATATTCCTAGAATACATGATGGTAGAGGAGTAGGGGAAGTGGTTAGGTAGGGGGAGAGAACAGAGAGAGAGGGAGAGGATGGAGACCAAAATAGGCTGGGGTTAGTAGCAAGGGACCAGGGGAATAAAGGAGGAATGGAGTAAGAGACAGGAACACTCAGCAAAAGTAAAAACAACAAAACAGTGAAAGTAGGTAGAAAGACAAGTTACTCAGGCAGAAGAAGACTAGGAGAAGTCAAATCCCCCACAGGAGAGGTAGACAGGAGAAGCACTGGGAAACCGACTGAAACTTAGATCATCCTGGCGTTTTAGGTGACCTTTAGTGGGGATCTAATATAAAGAGCAAATGAGAATCAGGTGTTAGAAAAAAAGGCAGGATGAACTCGCGAGAGCGAGCAGTATAAATTAAACACTAGCTAAGGGTGGGAGGTATTGGGGTGGGCGGGGAGCAGTCATAAAGTGACTGTGGGAATTAACTTGGCTCACTAACTAACTGGCAGCCTATAGTTACAGAAATTGCTGAGAGATTAGAACTGAGGCTCCATACTAAATGTCCACTATTTGCTCCATTTAAACTCACACAGATTGGCTTGAATTAGAGTCTGAGCAGGGCTCTGAATTTACTGGTGGCTGAAATTCATTTAAAAACTCCGGTCCAGATATTCAAAAGAATTGAACCATGCGTAATAGGGTTGTGCCTGCACAAGTCCAAAATTGCACCATTCTGTGATATTCAGCAGGAGGCAGTTGCACCCCTGAAATCATGCTGAGCAACAGCGCAATGACAATGAAGGCATGCACAACCAAAGGAGGAGGAACCATGCATAAATGGCGCAGTGTGATATTCAACAACTTGTGCCATGCACAATAGGGGAGCAAGCAGAAGTTGTGCCATAGTGGAAATGAGCCAAAATAAAAAGGAGAAAGGGAGAGGTGCAAGAATGCTACAGGGAAGCCACATGAGGCAGAACTCTAGCCAGACAGACAGGGCAGGCGGCACAAACAGGGCAGGCCAAGGAAAGGGCACTCTGAACAGCCTGGCACAGGGAAGGTGTGGGGAGCCACGCAGCACAGAGGCTAGCACAGGCAGGGGAAGTAGCAGCCAGAACAGCGGGGGAATACAGCAACAGCTGCCGGGGGGGCAAACACAAGCCAGGGATATGGCCAGTGCCACCTTCCAAATGGAGGCCATTATGAGGGGGTGAGAAGGCAGGTGGCAGGGGGCATGGCCATGGAAGGGCCCGTCGGCGGTATGCCACCAACAGGCAGTATGGAGCCCGCACCAGCTTTGAGCTGTACACTGATACTGAGATTGTGCGCTGGTACCGCCTGAATAGGGCAATTCTGAGGTGGCTCTGTGAGCTGTGCAGTGATGTGATGCAGGCACCCACACGACGGAGCCATGCCCTGTCAGTGAAGACTAAGGTAACAGCCTGCATGTGCTTGCTCACCTCGGGTACCTTCCAGAGACCAACTGGGGACACCACAGGCATAACCCAGTCAGCCATGTCACACCACCTCACCCAATTCCTCAGTGCACAGGAGTTCCACAGGGTAGCACATATGCCTGGCATGCTAGGGGCAATAGACTGCACCTATGTGGCCATATGCACACCACCTGGCCCCGAGGGGCCGCATACATAAATCACAAGGGCTATGCCAGCATCAACTGCCAGGTGGTGTGCGATGCCAGGGGGCACATAATCAATGTCTGTGCCATGCACCCTGGGGGAGCACACAATTCTTTCATCTGGCACCAGTCAGCACTGTGCCACAGATTCAAGAGTGGGGACATCCCCACTGGACACCTAGTGGGTGAGTATGCAAACCACATGGACAATCAAAGGGCCTGGGGGGGCATGGCCAGAGGTGGCATGGGTAGTGGCCTACATGGCCTGGGGCAGGGCGATGCTGATCACAAAACAAACCTCCGCCCTCTACACACAGGTGACAGTGGATACCCACTCCGTCCCTGGCTGCTCATACCCTACTGGCAGCCCGTGACCCCATCACAGCAACACTTCAATATGGCACATGCCACCACACGTAATGTCATTGAGCGGATGTTTGGGATACTGAAGGCATGTTTCCATTGCCTAGACACCTCTGGCGGTGCCCTACAGTACAGCCCCTCAAAGGCCTGTGGACTATTCCTGGCCTGTTGCATCCTGCACAACATGGCCAATGAATGTGGGATAGCTGCACAGGTCACAGAGCGGGACAGCGATGGGGATGCCGGTGATGATGGTGATAGGCAGCCCTCCTTGGCTGACAGGACCCCGACTGCTCTGGCTGGCAAAGCTGCACCGGGACACCATCACAGAGGAGCACTTCAGCCAACCCAGGTAAGTCATGGGGCCATGTGCAACCACCAGTGGCTAAGGCACAACCCACAAACACGCATGGACACACACCGGGTGCATGCCATCAAAGAAGTGGCAGGGGCACAGAAGCACACACAACTAGGAATGGGTGAGCATTAACATGCGCTGAGACGGACACACACACGCACACACACAATGCAACAACGTGCACAGAGAGCAGGAGACACACCAACCCAGAATGCCAACCCTAGCAACACACATGTCCACAGACCACCACCCCACTGCCTGTCCATGTGCATGTGTCAGATGCTGAGCACCATTGCACATTGGTGTACAGTGCAATGCAGGCATCATCATGCACACACAACTGTGGACAGCAGCCGGGAGGGTGTGCAGGTGTACTGTGTGTCCACATGCAGGGCCGGGTACCCACCCATGCACTGCCCACTGAAACACACAGTGCACACAGGGCAGCACCAGACAGTAGCTGCGCTGGGAGACAGGTCAGTCACGTGACACAGTGTCTCGGCTGCCATGGATGCATGGGTGACCCCACCAAGACCTGCCAGCACTGACAGGCTGACCACTGGCCTCATGGGGTGGCACCAATGGTCCCCCAGGGGTTCCACTGCATGAACATGACCATGCTCACATAGGGGTCTGCAGCACACCAAATATGCCTGCGCCAGGAGTGCTTGGGATGCCCACAGCTGAACCCGGTGCCGACAGGGTGGGAGTTGCATGACGCCAGGAATGGGGGGTGGATAGTGCACTGCGTGGTGTCCATGATGCATGGGCACCTGACTGTGTGCCCATTGTGGCCATGACAGCAATGAATGCCTGTGCATGCCTGTCAATGGCAGCGGTCACATCCTCCCACAAATGGTCCATCCCTGCCAGGATCAGTGCGGTGTCCCTGCTGCAACGCTCCTCCGCCCACTCCAGAGCCACACACAGTGCATCCACAGATGTCACAAGCCACATCTGCTGCTGGAACAATGCTTGCAGTAGGCAGGTGTGCTCATCCAAGAGGTCATCAGCCTCCTCAGCATCCTGTCCCTCATGGTGTGCATGGCCCTGATGATCAGCACCCCTTGAGGGTGGGTGCTGCGCACCAGGACCAGGTTTGGGCATGTCCACAGGCAGTGCACAGATGCCGCCGCTGAACCTTGTACCCCCAAGCCCATTGGGTGACTAATGATGCTGCCCCTCTGGCTGCCGCTCCCCAGGGCTCAGTGGTGCCACCGCAGTGGCTGCAACAGTCCCACTGTCCTGAACAGACACCAGTGCTGCCCCACTGGTGCTGACAGGCACAGGCTGGGACTGTGTTGACACACAGGCCTCCACGGCAGCACCACACACAGCCATTGGTGCAAATTTCCCTGCTGTGTGGTCATCCCATAGCACACACATGTCACTGCCCATGACGGTAGTGTCATCATCACAGGTGACGGACTCTGCACCGGCCCCAGTCACAGCATGCTGGCATCCATGGATGCCAGCACACTGGGACACAGGCAGGGCTTCATCCATACCTGTTATAATGACACCAGTGTGGACAGCCAGGTGGCCCCACTGTTGCAATGCTCCATGTATACCTGTGGAGGTGGATGGTCCCTCCTCCAACTCCAGCTGACTGTCCGCAGTGGACAGGCCCACCACCACTGACCCATGCAGAAGTCCATCTTCTTCCAGGTTGTGTACAGAAGTGCTGGGAACAACTGAGAAGCTGCGTGGAATATACTATTTTGGACGAATTATCTGTAACTAAACTCTCTCTCTCTTGGATGTCTGGATTTTTCTCTGTTTGATTAGCAGGGTACTTTCTCTGTCAAATTGTTGTGTAGGGTATCTTGCTGACAGGAAGGCACCTCATCGCAGCGGTGGGTGAGAGCTTTTAGTCGATTGTTTTGTGAGGACACAGTTTAGGCCCAACCCTTCCCACCCCTCACCCCACCCATCCCTGGAAATAGTTCCTTTATACCTGAGGTTCTGACATCATTTCCTCAGTGCAAGGTGCATTTCACTGTCATATCTCAGCACACTGCACTGATAATATAAGCATACACGTTGTATAATATATATATATATTTCTATATAATCAAACCACGCACGCACACATACAAATACCATTAAAAAACTAGATAAACATGTGGGGAATAGTGCAATGTAATGGCTGTGGGGCAACAGTCTTCCGGGAGTCTTTCTGAGGCTGAGATGCTGCCCTATTTGCAGACAACTATCTGCCCTGAGGGAGGAAGTTGCCGTCTTCAGGCCACACTGGACAGTAGTAAGGAAACCTTCCCCAGGACACACTGACTGACAGTAGAAAGACCTCCCATCCAGGGAGCACTCGCGCCACCACCACTACGTCAGAGGTTGCGGAAAGCAGCAGTTGGACCACAGTGGGCTCAGGGAGGGTGAGGAGGGTGGAACAGAGCACACCCAGTCAATTGTTCCTCCACAATCCATACACCATTCTGGGGGCATAGCTCCCCTATGGGTACCCCCAGAGAAGACTGATGATAACTGTCAAAGGGAGGCCCACAGAAAGGAGGCAGAGGACACCAAGAGAGAGGAAGCTCCTGGTGGGGACCCAATTATTAGGAGTAGAACTGGGGAGATGAGAAAAATGAAGTAAGGTGCCTGCCTGGTGCCATGGCTTGGAGGGACAGGGAAGCAGATCCCCAGGATCACGATGAACAGCTGCAAGAGATTCCAAGCTGGACGTAATTGGTCCACCTAGGGACAAATGACTTGGCCTCATCATGAGATTAGAGCAGTGCAGGAGGACATTGCAGAGCTGGGGAGGGACCTAAGACGAGTAGCACACACAGTTTCCTTCTCAGAGGTGCTGCCTGTCAAAAGCATGGGGAGGGAGGTAGTTGGCACTAAACAGTTTAATGAATGGTTGAAAAAATGGTGTGGAGCACAGGGGTTTGGCTTCATTGGGACTGGGGTTCCACCTGGAGGGACACCAGCCTATACTCGGCAGGATAGATCTGCATCTGTCCAGGAAGGAACAAGTCTTTTGAGCAATCGGTTTAAATGCTTCATTGACAAGATTTTAAACTAGTCAAAGGGAGGCACTGACAAGCATGCAGGAAAATCCCAGCCTCCCTACAAAACAGGGTACTAAATGAGAAAAAGACAGAGGTAGAACGGCCAATGTGGGGATGCTGCACTGGAAGGTAAAGCCATCAAAAATGGAGAGCAATGAGTACTAATGCCGTAGTCTGGGTAACAAGCTTCCTGAATTAGTGGCCTTGATGGAGGAAGAACATCTGGATATCGTGGCAGTCACAGAAACATGGTACACACAAAACCATGACTGGGACATAAACATACCAGGATACACTGTGTACAGGAGGGACAGGGAGGGTAAAAGAGGAGGAGGAGTAGTTCTTACATAGGGAAGGAATAAAAGCAACAGAACAAAAAGGTACACAGGAGGAGAAGAAGCACTGTGGGTAAATTTGGAGACAGGCAATGGCACCACAAAACACAGAGGGGTTAGAGCAGACCCCTTCTCAGGGGGAGGAAATGGACAGGGAAATGATAGAAAGTATACTTTAGAATGGCAGAAAAGGAGATATTCTGATGGTAATCTGAAATATGCCAGATGTTAACTGAGTGCAGTTGCAGCTGCCACTTGAAGAGTGCAGTTATTAGATGCCCTACAGGGCATGCCTTGAGACAACTAGTACTGGAGCCCACCCGAGAGGGAGCAATATTAGACTTGATTCTCTCAAATGGAGATGGTGGGAGAGGATTACAGACGTAGAAGTGGTAGCCATCTGGGAACTAGCGACCATCCAACAGTATGGTTCACAATAAACACAGCAATAGAGTCAAGCCATACAAAGACAAAAGTACTGGACTTTAGGAGGGCTGACTTGCTTAAAATGGGTGAGTGCCAAGGAATGCACTAGCAAATGGGCGAGGAAGGAGGGTGGAAGAACAATGGGGAATAATAAAACTGCCATCACAGAGTATAGAGCCTTTGTGTGAAGCAAATAAACAAAACAAGACGATGTAAGAAACCACTATGGTTCTCAAAAGGAAGTGGCAGTGAAGGTTCAAGAGAAAAGAAAGCATCTAGGAAGTACAAGGAATAGAGAAGGGAGCAGGACAGAGAACTGTATCAAAGAAAGCAAAAGGAGGCTGGGAAGGCAGTCAGAACAGCAAAGGCCCAAACCGAGGAAAAGATAGCCAACTCAGTTAAGAAGGGGATAAAACCTTTTATAGGTACATCAGGAGCAAAGGAAGACCAAGGAGGGATAGTGAGGCTTAATAAAGGGAGGGAGGGTGGGCAGAGGAGACTGTGAAAAGGCAGAGATACTAACAAATATTTTTGCTCAGTATTTACAAAGGAAGAGGAGGTACATAAAACAAACAGTAGTAACACTCTGGATACAGAAGTTGATACCGCCCATTTACAGAACAAAGGGTTCTGAAAGAACTCTTAAAACTGAAGGTGGACAAAGCAATGGGGCCTGATGGGATTCATCCCAGAATTCTAAAAAGAACTAAGGGTAGAAACTAGTGACACCACTGACTACCCTTTTAACAAATCATGGGAGGATGGTAAACCGAGGACTGGAGGAGGCAGATGTGATTCCCTTCACAAAAGTGGAGCAAGGCAGAAGCAGGAAACTATAGACCTGTTAGTTTAACCTCAGTGATTAGGAAAATGATGGAATCACTTCTAAAGGAAAGAATTGTCGAGTATCATAGAGGTCAGAGGGCACAGGACCCTACAGCATGGATTCACAGCGGAAGGTCATGCCAGACAGAATCTGATAGATTTCTTTGACTGGGTGACCAAAGTAGTAGATCAGGGAGGGCTGTGGACATGGCCTACCTAGACTTTAGCAAGGCATTTGACACAGTCCCACAAAAGATTAATATGCAAGTTAGCCAGCCTGGGGTGGGTCCCAAGATGACAGCCTGGGTAAAGAATTGGCTGGAGAATAGGACACAGAGAGTAATAGTAAATGGAGTCCACTCAGAAGAAAGGAGGGTTACTAGTGGGGTACGCAGGAGTTCCAGTAATAGGACGGTCCTCTTCAATGTCTTTATAAGTGACATTGCAGAAGGACTGGAAGAAAAGTATGTCTCTTGCAGATGACACTAAGATCTGCAACAGAGTTGATGCACAGGGTGGGTGGAAAGGATGAGAAAGGACTTGGCAAGGTTAGAGGAATGGTCAAATGTATGGCAGCTTAGATTCAATGCTAAGAAGTGCAAGGTAATGCACCTGGGAAACAAAACCAAGGAAGAGTACACAATGGGGGTGAGATACTAACAACAACAAAAATGGAAAGGGACCTGGGGTAGTCATATCAGATGACCTAAAGACGGGCAAGCAATGTGAGAGGGCAGCAAGGAGGGCTGGGGGATACTGGATGCATAGGGAGGCATCACCAGTAGAAAACAGGAAGTTATTATCCCTCTGTACAGACAGCTGGTGAGACCCCATCTGGAGTATTGTGTGCAGTTCTGGAGACCCAATCTCCAGAAAGACATAGACAGGATGGAAGCTGTCCAGAGGGGGCAACCAAATGGTGCAGGGTCTGCACGGAAGACATATGAAGAGAGCTTAAGGAGCTTAATATGTATAGCCTCGAGGAAAGAAGGGAGAGGGGACATGATAGAAACGTTCAAGTACCTCAAGGGAATCAACAAAGTCCAAGAGGGTAGCATCTTTCAAAAAGAGGTGTGCAAGAACAAGAGGGCACAATTTGAAAATAGAGGCGGCTCAGAGGTAATTTAAGGAAGTATTTTTTACAGAGAGGTTGTGGATGCATGGAGCGGCCTTCCAAAGGAGGTTGTGGAGTCAAAATCAGTGGTGGAATTCAAGCATGCATGGGATAGTCATAAGGCAGTTCTGGGGGATGGGGTAGGAAGAAGTAGGCTGCTGGTTAACTAGGATCTGCAGCTTATCCAGTAGAGTAGGAAATGGGCAGACTGGGTGGGCCAGCGGTCATATCTGCCATCAAATTCTATGTTTCTATGTTTCTATGTTTCTATGCAGACACTCAGGATCTGTAAGGGAAAGCAAAGTCACGTTACTGCGTGTGACCTACCCTACCCCCCATAGACAGACCATGACTTACCATGCAGTGATGGGCCACCATCCATCTGGAAGCCACCACCTGGAACACCCTCAATGGCATTGCACTGCATGCTTCTAGCAAGCCTCTCCTCCTGTGGGGTCAGCTGTACCACCTCCGGCTGTCCCCCACCTGTTGCAGGATGTGCTGCCCTGATGGCAGCCACTTTCTCCTTTATCCTCCTCCTGTCCATGCCCATCTTTTTCTTACACTCCTGCATGGAGCGCTGGTGGCTGCCATGCAGGTTCACAGCACATGTCACCTCCTCCCATGCAGCAGCATGGGCTTGAGGTGTTCCCCGCTGTCCACTGAGAAGTGGTTCCTGATCCAGGTAGCCTCGAACAGGGCCTCGGTTTTGGCCTTTGTAAAGTTAGCCTCCTCCTCCTCCACCACGGTGTTCCTCCTCTCCAACAACCTGCTCGATCATTGTAGCCTGTAAAATGGCAGTTGTTACCTGTGATCATGCAATCCCATGCATGTCCCTGAATCCACAGTCCACACTCCCAAGCAGCATGCAACTCACCAATAGACTGCAGTAACTGACTATGGCCACTGCAGCACAATGTTGCACTTTTATAGCGCAACCCATGCAAATGAGGCAAGGAGCAACTTTAAGTAGATGCAAATTGCAGTGCTGCACCATTGAATGGCTGATTAGATGATCTGCATATACGGCTGAATATCACGCTGTTGCGCTTTGTGCAATTGTGTTGAACATGCTGAGCCAATGGCGCAGTTCTGTGACATGTATGATACACCTCACTGTGCATGCCGGGTTGCTGATGCAGGCGTCTGCTGCGCTGATGACATGCTGAGCAGTGAAGCAGCGCAGGGCATGGCCACCATTGTGCCAGTGGCGCTATAGCGATGGTCACTACTAGGCTGCTGCGACACTGGCACACAGGCAGCCAATCGTGCTACGCATTGTGTTCCAATGGCACTGTGCATGGCCAGCGCGCCAAAGACCCTTGGCCCACTGCCAGACCTTTGCCCCTAGGTGCCATGCATCAGGCATGGTGCACCCTTATCGCACTGTTCAGTAACAGCACAATAGGGAATGGCAGCGCTGTACCGTGCAGCATCTGCACATGGGGAGCCACGCTGCAGAGCACCATATTGCCAACTAGTACTATGAGAATGGTACACAGATGGGCAGTGCAGTGGTCTGCAATAGAACTTGTGAATCTAGTGGCAATTGTGGAGCCACAACATGGGCCTCTCTTCGAGGAGGCGCCCCTGGATAGGGCCCGGACCCAGGTGTGGCAGGAGGTGACCACTACCCTGGAGGAGGCCACTGGATGGGGAGGAGTGTGGATCAGTGCAGGCACTGCTATGGGGACCTGCGGAGGAGGGAGCTGGAGCTACTGGCACAACTGCTAGCACGTGCCAGGAGGGGCACAGTGCCACGGCCAGGTAGGGGTTCCATCAACACACTTTTATCGTCCATATGGGTAACAGTGTTGTATGTGTCCAGCACATAGGGGAGGGACCGTCTGGGGTTGGGTGGGGTGGTGTTCACAGGTTGTGGGGTGGGTGGTCTGGCTGGGTGGGAGGGCACACACCTGGGGGCAGGTGGACTTTGCTTCAGAATTCTACTGATGTTCCTCTCTCCTTGTTTGCCCCACAGGCCTGGAAGAATGCCACCATGCGAGGGAGGAGCGTGGAGAGGAAGAAGGTGCAGCCAGGTAGGCGAGGGCCATCACCGCCCACCTGACCAGCTCGCGAGGTGAGTGCCACATCCATGATTGCTATTGTATGCTGTGTGACAGGGTGGGCAGTGGGCATGGCCACCATACATCGACACGCTGCCATGCATGCAACTTGTTACAGTCAACACTGTCCAGTGGCAATGCATGTCTGGGAGTGCATCAATGGTGGCCCATGTGTGCACCAGGTGCATGGTTGTGCCACTGCCTTTGCACCACATGCCATGTCACTAAATGGCCACGGTGTTGCTGTCGTGACTTGGCCGGTGGGTGTGTGCAGCATTCTGCATGGCTGTATGTACCTGGGTGGGCAGGTCCTGTAGATGTGATCACTGTGGGTGGTCACACACATCACAGTGGTATGTCCTCACGGCCATATGCCATGCACAGTGGGCGGGCTGTATGGGTTGTGCATTCACACCTATTGACTGTGCTCCCTTGTCCTTGGTACCCGCCATATTCGAGAGATACAGGAGGCACTCGGGAGATCCTAGTGGTCATGGGCATAGCTGGAAATCCTGCGTCGATTGGACAAGACCAGAGTTCTGAGGAGGCAGGGGCCTAGAGGAGCCAGAGCAGGAGAGGCACTCCCGCTAGTGTGGATGGCTGGCAGTATTCCCTACCCCTGGACCCACCCTCATGCCCCTCCTTCCCCGTCCCATTTGTCCACCCCTGCCCTCTACCCACCCCCACCTTGTTTGTGGCCCCCAACCTTGTATATAGTTCCACTGTTTTAGTGTATATAGTTTGTATTATTGTAAATAGTTGATGGTCATATATTTCTTCAATAGATTTAATTTTGATATGAATACTGTTGTGGTCTCTGATTTGCAGCAGGCTATAGGTGCTCAGCTGCAGTGGTGTGCATGGCGTCAGGGGTGGTGCGGTCATGGGTGTGTGTGTGTCAGTGTGGAGGTGACTATGGTGTGGGGGTAGCTATCAGTCAGTGTCTGTGGTGTGTGTGTTGTTCCCTGTGCACTGGCTGACTGTGTGCAGTTGTCCATGGTGCGTGCTCTGTGTCCATGGTGCACCCATCGGCCTGTCCATGGCCTGTGGCAGCTGACACACATGCATGTCTGTGACCTGCACAGTCTGCTGGCATGTCAGTGGTGGCAGTCCCTGCAGGAGGCCACTGTACCTGCCACTTTGCTGAGTTGCATCCTGTCACTGGTGTGGTGCATGCCTGGCTCAGGTGGCACTGTGGGCACCACAGTCATTGTCCCACCTCCATGCTGTGCCTTGTGTGTGTTGCAGGATGTGCCCCACTGTCTGTGACTTGTGCTCCAGGCGACTGCTGGTGGTGTATGGGTCCAGAGTGCCTGCGCGGGGTGGCTGGCACTCCAGTGCCATGGAGGACTGTGGGTTGTGTGTACACAGTTTACATGGGTCCACAATGGGGCTTGGTTGCCCCACCACTGTGTCCCTGTGCCCTTGGGTATGGGTGGGTGTCTGTCCATACAGTGTGTTGCATCCAGGTGGTGCATGCTTCCATGCACCACTGTGGGTGGCTGTGCTGGCTGTTGTGGCCAGTGGTGGGTCGGGGTGTGTCACTGGACTACTGTGCAGGGTGCTGTACCACTGGTGGTGGTGTCAATGGCATGCCCTGTCCCATGTGGGGTACCTCTTGTGCCGACACATGGTTGGTCTCTCAGCAGTACCTCGGGGGAACTGTGCATGGTGGCACTGTGTCTGCCATTATTGTATTGCTGTGTGCTGCCACCCACTGATGGGTGCTCATGGTGGGGCTGGCTTGCATGGTTCCGTGGTGCACAGGGTTGCTGTGTCACAGTGGGGGTGGTGGCATGCATGGGGTTTCCTTCAGTGGTGGTCACTGCTCATGGGGGGTGTCTGCAGGTCACAGTGCAGGGTGTGCTCTGCATTGGGGAGGATGGTGTGGCACGGGAAGTCAGCCCTCCTTGTGTGCCAGTCACAGCTTGCTGGTAGGTGTGATGGAGCACTGTGACCCAGCTGTGGATTGTTTGCTTGTCTCCATGGGCCAGTGGTTATTCCAGCCCTCCCCCAGTTGTGCAGTGCATGGGGTGTGGGGGGACGATGTCTGTTCTGCTGTGTGTTCCTGTGCCCATCTGTGGCATGGGTGGTGGGCCACTACCTTCCTGGCTATGCAGTTAGAGTGCTCTGCTGCTGGGGGGGGTGTCCCTGGTTGCGCTATGGCATCTCTGGACTGCTCAGCTGCACATCCCTTGTTGC
This sequence comes from Neoceratodus forsteri, assembly GCA_016271365.2. Taxonomy (NCBI): domain Eukaryota; kingdom Metazoa; phylum Chordata; order Ceratodontiformes; family Ceratodontidae; genus Neoceratodus; species Neoceratodus forsteri. The sequence continues at coordinate 194,492,608 of JADMNL010000024.1, read as the reverse complement.
GCTATGGCACATCAGGTCTGCTCAGCTACCCCTCCCTAGTTGCTCTATGGCGCAGGTGGTGCGATATTCAGTCGTTGGCTGTAGGCGCAGTTTGGCCTGCTCCATTTTTGAATATCTCATCTCTTGCACATGGGTGCAATAGACTTGGCGCTTGCTCCTGCTATTGCGCTCTTTTTGGGCGCAGTTTGAATATCTGGGCCTCCAGCAGCAACTGAATTGCAAACTAGATAAAAAAAAACACTTAAAAGTCCTTTAAGGGTCCTAGTTCAAAAGGGACCTGGGTTGAATCCAACAACTGGTTCAGAGTCTGAGAAGGATTCTTTTACAAGTAGCCCCTGAGGGAAATTTGGTGGCTGAGCTAAAAAGGCGGCAAGTTTGAAATTTAGAACAAAGGAAGAAAATGCAGTCTCCAGGGCATACCGCAGCAGGGACAGTAGGGAAGTTTGATTATCTAAAACTTTGTTAAAATCCCCACCTAAGATTAAATTTTGATGATTGTTCATGCCTAACCATACATTAAGTTCCCTGAAAAAATGCAGCTTGTCCTAGATTTGGGGCATATACATTGTAGATGGCAGTTTCTCTTCCATCAATAGCACCTTCCAAAATTTGAAATCTGCCCTCAGGATCTGCATAGTGAGATCTCTTCAGAGAGTTAACCCCCTTTTCTGAAAAGAATAGCAGTGCCTCTTTTTTTGAGTTAAAAAAACTAAATTCATCCTGGGATACCTATGATCTGGCAAGTTTTTTGGCCTCATCCTCTTCCAAGTGTGTTTCTTGTAACAAAACAATGTCAAGTTTATGCTTATTCAAGTATGTCAGAATTTTTTTCCTCTTGATTGGGGATCCCAATCCTTTAACATTCCATGAACCTATTGAGAGGCTAGACATGTTTTAATACTTACAACAGATTAAACACTAAAGTCAGGATAATAACACTAATTGAGGGAAAAAAAAAGGCGAACCAACAGAAATTAATTAGAAGTTCGAAATGATATAAAAGACAACCTATATAACTTACTTATAGGTAAAATATTTAACAATTTAACAAAAGGAAAAAAAAAACGGTACTTCCAGTTCTGCTCCGGGGAGAATGGCAGTTTAGACGAGCGACTTGAATCTGCCCTGACTAAAATCTCTTCTACCTCAGTGAACATAGTGGACTTACACCGCAAATATTACAGCTGACTACTGTGGGGAAAGGAGAGGAGAGGAGCAAACATAGAGAGCAAATCTTCTTCTGCCTCCCAGGATGGAAGATTCTGTAGCCTGATCCAATTTTGAGGCCTCCGACTGCTCAGAGCAACGAGCGATGGAGTCTCGAGAAATCTGAGACTTTCTAAAATTAAACAGAAGCAGGGTAAACCAAAAGCTAAAAAGCAAAATTGGACCTGATATACCAGAAACTGTTAACTTTCTGAGTTAAAATTAAAGAAATGTACAGTGAGTTATGTCGCAATATCATGCAAATAGAGCAGCGCATGGATGAGCAGGAGAAGCAAGGGACAGGGACTGAAAATAGGGTGGATGACCTTGAAACTAAGGTCCAGCACATACAGGATCAGCAGGAAATGCTAGAAGCATGACAGGAGGACTTTGAGAACCATGCAAGGTGAAACAATATCAGGATATATAGCGTCCCAGAGGGGCCGAAGGCTCAAACATGAAAAGAATTCATAGAGGCCTTATTACACACGCCCAGAGTTGCCCAAGGGTTTCAAGCTGCAGTTGAACGTATACACAGGGCCTTGGCCCCGAAACCCACAACACAAAATGCTCCACCTTGCTCGATTATCCTGCGCTTTAACAGCTACGCCACAAAAGAGCAGATACTTTTAACAGCCTGGAGGAAACAGAAGACATTCTATGGTTAGACACGCATATACTTTGATCATGATTATGCACCAAAAACAATGAGACTGCAGCAAGCATATCTACCGTTGCTACCTGTTATTAAAGCAGCTGGATACAAATTTACCACACCACACCCTGCTTGGCTAGTAGTGCAATTACCAACAGGAAAGATGGAGTTTACCACAGTCCAGGATGCTAGCATCAAGCTGACCAAAACTGGCCTGCGCTTTCCAGACAAAGTAAATGGAATTGAAGATACTAGGCCACAACCAGTGAGATGGCAGACTGTCCCTTCTAAATCTAAAGATAGACAGCAGGCACTTACTGTAGTCCACACTGTGCTGTCCACCTACCAAAGAGATGCTGGACCTGGGGATAATTAAATCAACAGAGGCCTTAAAATATTGTGTTTTTCACAAGTTAGTGGGTCTGGGATGGGAGGGACACCCATTTAAAAGGGTAATTGGCTTCCCCCAAAGCTGACGTGGTTCTAGACCTCGAGCAGACCCTCTAATTTGGGCAAGCTTAGCGTCTCCCCCTTTTCACAAGCATATTATATGCGAGGGGGTAAACTTGAAACCCTAATATATATATATATTTTTATGTCAGGCAGCTAAAGTATGGAATATTCTACCCCCTCCAATAAGATCTCTAGAAGATCATATGATTTTTAAAATGAGATTCTAAAATTTATAGAATAGAATGGTGTTGTACATGAGTATGTTTAGGATATATGCTTATGTTTTGTAATTTCTTTTAGTAGTATTTGTGCTTTAAGGTAATGTTGGATAATTGAAAAGTTGTTTATTATTTATGTTTTGTCTTTATGTGACTATTGTTATGTATTTGGCCCAGATATTCAAAAGGGTTGCGCCATGCGCAACAGGGTTGCGCGTGCGCAACTCCAAAAATGCGCCATTCTGCGATATTCAGAAGGGTCCAGTTGCGCCACCGAAAACATGCTGAGCCACAGCGCAATGGAAATGAAGGCATGCGCAACCGAAGGGGGCGGGTCCATGCATAAAGTGCGCAATGCGATATCCAAACACTTGCGCAATACGCAAGAGTGGCTCAGCCGGAGGATGCGCTGTACCGGATGTGAGCCAAAATAAAAAGGCTCAAGGGAGCGGCGCAAGAACTCTAGCAGGCCGCAAACCGGGGGAGAGAGACAGAGAGACAGAGACAGGAACAGGAAGGGCAGAGAGGGACAGTGGGTCCTGGAGGACAGAGAGGCCAGTGGGGGGTGCCCGGTGCAGTGGAAGCAGCAGTGGGGGCAGTGGGGGTAACACAGGAACAGCAGCTGGGGGGCAGGAGCCAGGGAGATGGACAGTGTCAGCTTCACATGGAGCTGTAATGAGGGGGTGAGACAGCATGCTGCAGGGGGACGTGGCGGCGGAGGGCCCGTTGTGATCGCCCTGACAGGTGGTATCGTGCCCACATCAGCTACGAGCTGTACACAGATGTCGAGATTGTGGCCCGTACTGCCTGAACAGGGCAATACTGAGACGGCTCAGTGAGCTGTGCAGTGATGTGATGCAGGCACCCTCACGAGGAGTCATGCTCTGTCCGTGGAGACCAAGGTGACAGCCTGCATGCGCCTGCTCGCCACAGGCACCTTCCAGAGGCCGACAGGTGACACCACGGGCATTACACAGTCGGCCACGCCACCATCCTCACCAATTCCTCAGCGCACTGCTGCTCATGCCGCGGAGTACATCCATTTCCCCAGCACCGCGGCAGAGCGCATAGCAAACATGCAGGAGTTCCACAGGGTAGCACATATGCCTGGCGTGCAAGAAATAGACTGCACCCATGTGGCCATTCGACGCCACCTGGCCCTGACGCCAAGCCGGATCGCAACCGAAAGGGCTTCTCGAGTGTCAACTGCCAGGTGGTGTGTGATGCCACTGGGCGACATCAATGTTCTGCCACACCCCTGGCGGAGCACATGATGCCTATATGGCACCAATCTGCACTGTGCCATCGATTCAAGAGTGGAACATCCCCACGGGTCATCTAGTGGGTGAGTACACATGTATGGAATGCAAACTCTGTGCAAGGGTGGGAATGACACAGGTGCCATGGTAGTGGCACACAAGGATATGGGCAATATGGACCTGACCTGACACTGATCTCCACTATCTCCACACAGGTGACTGTGGATACCCACTCCGTCCCTGGCTGCTCACACCATACCGGCGCCCCACGACCCCAGCGCAGCACGGTTTCAATGAGGCACACGCCGCAACACGGAACATCATAGAGCGGGTGTTTAGGATACTCAAGGCACGCTTCCGATGCCTGGACACCTCCGGCGGAGCCCTACAGCACAGCCCCCAGAAGGCCTGTGGGATATTCCTGGCCTGTTGCATCCTGCACAACATGGCCAAAGACCATGGGATAGCCATACAGGTCCAAGAGGGGGACAGCAATGGGGACGCCAGTGGCGCCGGTGATGTGGGTGATGAGCCACCCCCCCCAGGACGGAGGGACCCCCGACTGACACGGCAGGCCCAGCTGCACCGGGACACCATTGCAGAAGAGCACTACGCACAACACAGGTAAGTCAAGGGGACATGTGCAGGCAACACTGTCCATGCGCAAACCACAGGCACACAGGGGAACACACCGTGCATGAAGGTCAGGGAGTTGAAGGGTCCAGGCATACCAACACACCATCAGAGAGGGTGAGCACTCACATGGACACACACACACACACACACAGGCAGCATACAGGGCGCAGCACAGCACTGCGAAATGACACGCCAACACACAGCACCACCAACCACCCTCACCACCTGGACTGTCCACGACGTGTGTCAGGACCTGGGCAACCTTGCACCTTGGTGTACAGTGCAATGCAGGCATCATCATCCACACGCACCTGTGGACAGCAGTTGGGAGAGTGTGCAGGTGGTCCGTAGTGTCAGCTGGTGAGCAGAGCACCCAGCAGTGCACTGCCCACCATGACACACATTGCACACAGGGCAGCACCAGACAGGGCCTGCATTGGGAGACAGCTCAGTCAGGGAGCACTGTCCCACGGCCACCACGGATGCGTGGGTGGCCCCGCCGTGGCCTAGCAGCACTGGCAGGCTGTGCAGGGGCCACATCGGGTGGCACTAGTGCACCACCAGTGGTCCCAGTGCACGACCGTGACCTTGCCTGCACAGGGGTCTGCATCCCGCCAAACAAACTTGCACCAGGGGTGCTCGGGATGCCCACAGCAGAAACTGGCATCGACAGGCCTGGTGTCGCATGATGCCGGGAACGGGGAGTGGAGTGCGCACTGTGTGGGGTGCGTGGTACAGAGTCACCAGACAGTGTGGTCAGTGCGGTCGCCACAGAGACCACTGCCTGGGTCAGCCTGTCGATGGCAGCAGTCACATCCGTCTGCATATGGACCATCTCAGCCCGGTCCCGAGCACACTCCCTGCTATGCCGCTCCACGGACACAGTCAGTGCCTCCACGGACCTTGCAACCCGCCCCTGCAGCTGTACCGACTCCTGCAGCAGGCGGGTGTGCGCGTCCAAAGGGTACTGTGCCCCAATGGCATTGTGACCCCCAGGGTGTGGATGGTCCTGGTGCACAGCACCCCTTGAGGGTGGCCGCTGTTCGCCAGGACCAGGTATGGGCAGATCTAAGGGTGGTGGACAAGTGCCACTGCTTGACGCTGTCCCCCCAGGCCTGGTGTGCAACTGCTGCTGCCGCCCCTCCAACTGCTGAGCCCCCAGGTCCACCTGTTCCACCCCTGTGCTGTCAACAGTGCCAGACACCTGCTCAGCCACCGATGCTGCCCCACCGGTGCTGACAGGCCCAGCCTGTGACTGTGCCAGCATGCTGGTACACAGGTGTGGAGCAGGACGGGCCAGGGCACGTGATGGCCCGCCATGCGCCCCTCGTGGGACACACACCTATCACTGGCCATTGCAGGCCTGCTATCATCAATAGTGCCGGTGCGCGCCACTGCCATAGGCACAGCATGCTGGCACACCTGCATGCCAGACTGCTGTGACACAGGCTGTGCACCCCTGCACCCGTGATCACTGCCGGGAGGTTGAGCCAGCTGGCCTGCTGCTGCAGTGCCTGCAGGCTGCTGGCGGAGGTGGATGGTCCCTCCTCCTGGTCCAGCAGGTCTGCCTCACTGTCAGCACCCACCACCACTGTCTCCTGCAGACGAACAGGATCTGAAACAGAAAGAGAGTACATGTGAGTGCATGTGAACAACAGCCCCCCCCCACAACATCACCATGTCATACCGTGCAGTGATGGGCTTCCACCCGTCTGGAATCCTCCGCCTGGAACACCCGCAATGGCACTCGGCTGCATGGCCGCGACCAGTGTCTCCTCGGTCGGGGTCAGCTGCAACACCACCGGTGGTCCCCCACCAGTGGCAGCACGTGCCACCCTGAAGGCTGCCACCTTCTCCTTCAGCCTCCTGCGGTCAGTCCCCATCTTTTTGCGGCATTCCTGCACGGAGCGCTGGTGGCTTCCGTGCAGGTTGACGGCCAGAGCTACCCCCTCCCATGCAGCTGCACGCTGCTGAGGGGTGCCCCTCCGCCCACTCAATAGCGGCTCATCCTCCAGGTAGGCCTGGAGAAGGGCCTCAGTCTCTGCTGTGGTGAAGTTCGGCCTCCTCCTACGCCCGCCGTCCACAGCCTCAGCCTGGTTCTCGCCAGTCATGGTGATCAGTATGGGTGGAAGTGGACACCTGTCACTGTGCAGTCCACAGCATTTCCCCATGAGCATGGCTGCAGGCTGGGCGGGGCAGAAGCCCCCTTTCCTCTCCGCATGGCAGATACTGATGGAAAGGGTGCCTCTGCCCTTCCTAAGTGCCTCCTCATGCTCAGCCCCTCAACCTATGACATCCTCCGCACCCCTGCCCATGAGCATTGTCCTGAGCATCACACAGCATGTAACTCACCTCTCACCTGCAATAATCAAATCTGGCCGCCACAACCCAGTGTCGCATTTTTATAGCACAACACATGCAAATGGGGTGTGGCGCAACTCTAATGACATGCTAATCGCGCCACTGCGCCTTTGCATGGCTGATCGACTGATTTGCATATGTCGGCTGAATATCGCGTATTTGCGCTTAGCGCAATAGGGAAGGTCCGGCTGAGCCGATGGCGCATGTTTGTGGCTGTGTGCTACACTGCATTGCGCATGCCCCGACAGGTTACGCATGCGTCGATCGCGCTGCAGACCTGCTGAGCGCGATAGGCGATTCTGGCCATGGCCACCATTGTGCCAGTGGCGCTACAGCACTGGGCACTATATGGCGCTGTGGCACTTCTGCGCGATAGTCCACTGTGGCACTGATGCTATGCTTAGCAGTCGCGCGCAGGATGCCTATACATCCCATGGCGCTGTCGCGTAGCCTTGCGCCATTGCCGTGACCTTGTGTATGCCCTCTGACCCTGGCGCTGTGGGCATGCCATGTGTATGTCCCTATTGCGCTGTCTGGTTACAGCGCCATGTAAAGTGACGGCGCTGTGCGAACAGCGCGATTGGAGCCTGTGCTGGTCTATTGCGCAACAACTCCACGTGGGGTCACAGCGCAGCGGGGCGCCATATTGCCTGCTGTAAAGTTGGGGCCATGGCTAGGAGGAGGGTGGTGTCCTGGAGCCCAGTTGAAGTGGCCAACCTGGTGGCCCTAGTGGAGCCCCACTATGAGGGACTATATGGTGAGGCCCCCCTCACCGGACCTAGGACCCATTTGTGGCAGCAAGTGGCCACTGACCTGGTGGGGTCACTGGCCGGGCCGGTCTGCTGAGCAGTGCCGGCACCGCAGCAGTGATCTCCGCCGGAGGGACCAGAACTATTGACGCGGCTAGTCTCCCATGCCAGGCGGGCCTGGTGCCCAGGCCACGGAGTGTACCATCTATTCACCTATATTCTCTGTAGGGTGTGTGTGCCTGGGTGGCTGTGCATCGGTGTGTCAGTGTGTGCAGCTGTGCGATGGATGGTTATGGCTGTGTGGGCAGGCAGTCTCACTGGGGCAGGGGCACTCTGCTTTTGAGTCACACTGATGTTTGTCTCACCGTATGTCTCCCACAGGCAGGATGGTGAGGACGCCGGACAATGGTGATGTGGGCCATGCCAGGGCCCCAGTGCCACAGGCTGTCGGGCCACAGCAGCAGCATCAGCAGCAGCAGCGGCAGCAGCAACAGCAGCAGCAGCGGCAGACCGAGCTGCTGGAGGAGTGTGAGTATCATTACGTCATGGATGCTATTGCATGCTGGGGGGGCAGGACCACCAACCATGCTGGACACAACCAAAGGGGAGGTCATAGTTCCACTATACGAAACAGTAGTGAGTCCCCACACTGGAGTACAGTGTACAGTTCCGGAGAACATACCTGCGTATGGACAGGGACTGGGTGGAGAGTGTTCACAGGAGGCGACATGGATGGTGCATGGATTGCATCACAAGTCCCATGCAGACAGGTTGACGGAACTGAACATGTACTCCTGGAGGGAGCAGGGTGTGGGGATATGATGGGGACATACAAGTATTGTACAGGGGGGAACAGAGTGCAGGAAACAATATTTGTAAGCGTAAGGGTTGTTCCAGGACTAGAGGGCATGGGATGCAGTTGGGGGGGCTTGTTTAAGAGGAACATGAGAAAGTGTTTCTTCACATGATGGGTGGTGGACGAGTGGAACACCCTGTCAGAGGATGTGGTGGGGGCTGACTTGGTCACGGATATATGTATGCGTGGGTTCACCATGAGGGACTTCTGGAGGTCAGGGTGAGGGGAACGGACTTATAGGACAAGAGTGATCGTACAAGGCCAAATGGCCAGACTGGGTGTCCCATAGGCCCTTATCTGCCGACACTGTCTATGTCTCCATGTATGTAGGCGTGACACAGGTGACCTGCATCACAGTGCAGCATCACGACACGCTCTGTGTATGCATCACAGGTGGTCAGGCATGCACTGGGCACATAGCTGTGTAACTGGCATCGCACCACGTTGCCACATCACATGACAGCGTGGTTGTGCGGTGCTTGGCGTGGGCAGTGTGTGTGGGCAGTGGTGTGCATGGCTGGTGCCGCCTGTTTGTGATGGCCATGTGCATGTTCACTGTGGGTGGGTGCATGCCATCACATGTGCAGGACATTGGGTTAGATGGGTTGCAGGTTGGGTGGTGTTCAGGGTTGTGGTCAGTCTCAGCCATTGACTGTGTTCCCATTTTCCTAGGCCTCGGTGTGCTGCGGCGCATGGCGCATGATCTGCGGCGCCTGACCCAGGTGGTGTTGGACAACCAGGAGGTCCTGCAAGCCCTACAGCGCCAGGGGGAACGGCGGCGCAGGCACAGGAGGGGACGCCAGCAGGAGGAGGAGCAGGAGCCAGCTGGGCCGTAGCCCACCTTTCATTTCACCTTCACCCATCCCTTTCACCCTGCCTTCCCTCTCCAAGTTTTTATTCCTTCCCCCTTGAACACCCCTGCCTTTTACCCGTCCCCCAACTTGTACATAGTTCGACCTTTGTTGTTCACTGTTTTATTTAAATATACATTTCTATTTTGTTTAACTGCTGTTGGTGTCTGCTTTGCAACTGGCTCTGGGTGCTCCGTTGCAGGGGTGTACATGCCATCTGGGCTACTATGGTCCTGGGTATATATTGTGTGTGTGTGTGTGTGTGTGTGTCCATGGGGAGGTATCACCAGCATAGCATTGCCTTTCTGTTGCTCTTGCCATCTGCTGCCACCACTGCTGGGTGCACAGGGTGGGTCTAGCTGGTCTGCTTCTCTGCAGCATGGGGTTGGCGTGTGCTACAGGGGTGCATGGTGTTTCCTGCAGTGCCTGTCACTGCACATGAGCGTGTCTTGGGGGCACGGTGCACGCTGTGCTGTGCATACAGGGGGGACTGATGTGCACTGTGGTTGTCAACCCCCTGGGTGTGGCACACTCTGCCTGCCAGTGGTTGTGCTGGGGTGTCATGGCTCTGCTATGCTTTAGTTGGCTTGTCCCCATGGGGTTGACGTGTGGCACGTGGATCATCTGTCCCACCCCAGTGATGCTGTGGCAGGGTGTGCCAGTGTGGTGTGGGTTCTGCAGTGAGTTCCTGTGCCCATGTGTGGCATGGCTGGCGGTGGGCCCCAGCCTGCCTCCCTGGATGTGCAGTTCCATTGCTCGGGGGCTGTGCTTGCGCTATGGCAGCTCTGCACTGCTCAGCTGAGCTTCCATGGATGCGCCATAGCGCAGCATTTTAGCTCAGCCTCCCTACCTGGTTGCAGCGATGGCAGTATATGCGATATTGGGCGCTGGTTGCTTTGGGCGCAATTTGCCTGCTCCATGTTTGAATATCGCACCTGCCGCGCATTTGCAACTGGTTTGTGCTTGCTCCTGCTGTTGCGCTACTTTTGAGCGCAGTTTGAATATCTGGGCCCTTATGTTTAGTCGTAACTAAGTGAAATACAAACAGGACTATCTTGAGAACAGGATTATATAATCCTAATGATTAGAATTTCCTGTATAAAAATAAAGTTTTATCATCATCATCTCAGGGGCTATGGCAATCTTGGTTTTGGACATTTATGGACTGTTGATCTGGCTGCTACACTGTACATTTTAATTTGTTTACAGTTAAATGCTGGGCTATGAATCTTAAGCCTTGCACTAATGACAATACAAATGCATGTTATTAGCTCTAGGCTGATCCCTAAGAGAGAGAAATGTTATCTCATCTTTTACATTACCCTGTTTTCTATGTATAACAAGAAGGCTTAGTATGGGCCAGCCATGTGCCTTAGGTCCTTGCATTTAAAACCACCCAACAAAATAAGCACTTGTTGCTCTGGGAGGGGCCTTTTTTGCTTTTTCATTTTGGATACCTCAGATAGTCGGGGCAGAGGAAGGGATTAAACGGCTGCTGTTCACCTATTCAGCGATTTCCCTTACCTGTGATTTATGTTTTGTTTTTGTTTTCCTTAGTTTTGAGGGAACATTTTCCTGGCTCCCCGGAAGCCCCGATTACATCCACCATTGGGGAGAACACCAAGCTGTAAAGTTCTCCTTATGGGTGCAGGGAGGAGTATTAACACCTTACCACATTTGGAAGTCTGAATAAAATACTGGCTCCTTAACATAGCTGCAATAATTGTACATAGTTTTGCATACTTAATGCATATAGACAGGTTAAAGTTAATGACTGTTATGCTGAATGGATATTTTGCTTGGATATACAGTGAGACAGAATTTCATATAGGTAGAGACGTAAAGCAACAAACTGAGGATTTACAAAAATGGCATGGAAACCTTATGCACAAAAATGTAAATAAGTAATACTCTGATACTCATTTGAGAGCGGAAACTGGGAGGATAATTATGGGAGAGGAGGGGTATGGAGGACAATGCCTGGTTTGGCTGGTGAGGCCTGGGAGACAGACCACATTTGTCTGGGAGGCAGCATATCTTAATGAGACTTGGTTTTATACTAAATTTAAAATGGCTGATGAAATAATCCATCTCATATCCCTAAACATAAACGCGGATTAAATAACCCAATTAAAGATCCAGGCTCCAGCAGTGCTTACGTAAAGAGGAAGCCCATATAATTTACTTACAGGAGATGCATTTATCTCCTTTAGAGCATGCCAAACTAGCGGCAGGCAGCCATTACGTGGTCTTCTCCTCCTCAAGCAGAACTGGAAAACACAGGGGTGTGGCCATATTGATACCTTGAACCACCTCTTTTATAAAGGAGCAGGAATATGCGGATCCAGATGGGTATTGTATTGTTGTTCAGGGCCATTTGGCTGATCAGGAGGTTACTCTTGCTAATATATATTTACCACCAGTAGCTTCCCCACAGCTACTTCGTAGATCCTTAAACAAATAAATAGATGTACATAAAGGAATAATGCTAATTGGAGTTGATTTTAATATTACCCTCTCACCACAGAAGGATTCTTCCCATCCCCAGGTGTACAGAAATTCTCCTACCCAAAAACTTCTTAGGGCACAGCTTCCCCAGTTGGGATTAACTGATGTCTGGAGACAATTTTTTTCTATAACGAAGGGATACACCTTCTACTCAGTGAGGCATCATACATTCTCCAGATCGGACTATATTTTGCCTCTACCGAATATCTAGACAAGATACAGGATATTGAGATAGGGGCCCAAGTTCTTTCTGACCATGCACCCTTAATGCTGAAAGTTAATTTGGGAGCCTCTAGGAAAACTATCCATTGGAGACTCAATGTTTCCCACCTTCAAGACCCCGAATTTATTTTAAAGATGCAAACATGCATCCCCCAAATCCTCTCTGATAATCTTACCCCGGATATATCCCCTGCAGTAATTTGAGACACGCTAAAAGCGGTAATTAGGGGAGAAATAATAGCCTACTTGACTGGTAAGGCCAAACAACGAGAAACCAGATACAAGACCTTAATGGCGAACCTTTCAGTGTTACAGGATAGATTAGTAAAGGGAGAGAGAGAGAGAGAGAGTCCCTCCTGACGAGGTTAGACAGGTACCAGCTTGAAATACAGAAGATCTTAGACTATAAGGTACAGTACTCCTATATACTAAGAGATTTTACTTTGAAGGAGTTCTCGAGGGGCTAGAAATTTAGCAAAGCAGGTCTGGGCCTTTAAACACATGGGCAGGACCACCAAAATCCGGAACCCGAATACAGGAGAGGTAAAATACAGGAGCACAGAAATTATGGATGTTTTTCAAAATTTTTACAAAACATTCTATGCAGAGCGGTCCCAACTCACCCCTGAAGCTATTAGGAAATTCTTATCCACGTTAACATTTCTGAAGCTTACAGACCACCACCAGAGCTAGACTCTTAAGCCATATCACAGATGTTGAAATTCAATTGGCAGAGCTAAGACCTTAAAATCCCCAGGTCCAGATGGATTCGCTATTGAGTGGTGCAGGCACTGGCCCTTCTCTGCTATCCCCTCCGTCAGGCTTTCCTGGACATATAGCAAGGTGCCCTCCCAGCCTCCATGGTGCATATGCAACTGTAACCCCTTACAAATGGGGGTTCCCAAAAGTCTTCTTTGAGTTTGCCTAAATGCTCACTGCCAGGCTGGTGTCCTGCATTTTAGCAGTTTAAATGTGATTGCCAGAGCTTGTATAGCCTCTGTGTACTGTCTCTTTAAGAGCTGTTTGATTGCAGCATAAGTAATTTGAGATGGAGCTCTGTTGAAAGATGTAACTATTTGCTGAAAACCATTTAGAATGATAATGATAAGGTAGTTTCTCTAACCTGCTTTCTTTGTAGCAAGGACTGTTTGTGTGTCTCCAATATCTTGGTCCTGGACTGCAAATTGGACCAATCAGTTCTGGTGGGACCTAAAATGTAGCCAGACTACAGGAACTGTCTGAATTCAAAATCTGTAGGAACTGCAGTTTGAGTTTTGTGCCTTTTGCAACTGGAGGTGGAGCTCTTGCTTTGACTGACAGCCAAATCAGTCAACCAAAGCTTTTTGGATTTTGGGAAGTCCTGGGCTGCTTGCAGTTTTCAGTTATAACTAAGCTGGAAGCTGCGCAAGAGACTAAGTGATACTGAGAGCAATCCTGAGTGGATTCACATGGGAGAACTATGAAAAGGCTGAGAGTTTGGCCTCCATGTCTGCCTGCTGCTCCTGAGAGGGAGAGAAGAGAATTATGTTGGACTAAATCCAAGTTTGTGTGACTAAAGTAAGATACTGAAGTGGGCCAGGCTCAAACTGAAGAAGATTGAATATTTTTGCTGAATGCGATCGGCCTGTCAGGAGTTCCAGCTACCCCTAAGCTCCTGGTGTGTGCAGAGACTTTGCGATTGTGCCCGGGGAGTGCTTTGCCTGGTACAGTAGAATTCCCGTACATATAAATGTGCTATGAGCTGCTAGTGGGTTGCGAGTTAGTTCCCCACTGTGTGAACTGTGTTCTGCTTGCTGGAAGCTGTATCCAGCCCAAAATGGACTGCTTCCGAACTTGTCTCCATGCGGTCTGAGCTTTGCCAGACTGGCCCAGCCAGACTACCCACTGCACAGAGAAGCCATCGATGAGAGACCTGCCTGGGGATCAGCCCCCTGCTCCATGCTTGAACAGGAACGATGCCTCTGCAACTTGTGTGGGCCCTGCTTCTCCTGGCATTCCAGATTAACCACCTGCAGTCTCGATTTTCGTCCAGCCTGTGTCCAGTCTTGGGTATCATGAGTAAATACCAGGGTAGCTCCCTGCAACAACAGCTTTATCCGAGTGTGTCATCTGATTGTCTTGTTGTTTCGTTTCCTTTACGAACTGAGCCCTCTGGCTCCGGATTACAAATATTGTGTACTGTGCATGTTGTGTTTTCCATCACAGGTCCCCAACCAGCTGTAACCCCGGGAAACTGTCCTGGCTAGCCCATCTCTTCTCTACCTGGGTACCCAGAGGTGGACTGTGTGGGAGGACTCAAAGCACATGCATAACTGCTTGATTGATATAACCTTTAAGCTAATTAACCTGATTTTGCCCCTCCCTTATTCAAGTCCTCTGAATAAATCAGATCTTTTTCTGCATGTAATCTGACTGTAGATCCAGTTTGTGCTCAAAGTTCTGTACTGTTGCTATTAGCTGTGCTTCACCTTGTTTTACAAGGGTCCCCAGGGTCAAGCCAGAGGAACCAGCTCTGGTGGTAAGTGCAAACAGTGTGGATACTTGTGTGGTGTACCAGGGGTATTGTGAAAGTGATTATTGTACAGTGTTCAGGCCACTAGAGGGGAAAGAGGGGGGTTACAGTGTCCCGGAGGGCTGTGCCCAGGTTAGCTTGACCACTACCAACCCTGACCTCCTGGTGGAGGCACCCATTTCAGAACTGAGGCCCCTTAACCTGCTACTAGCCAAGCAGGCAGGGGTAGTAGCCCATGGGATAGTGCCACCTAGGGGTTACACAACCATAACTGCTATATTGAAACCGGATAAAGATCCCATAGCAACAGATTCTTATAGACTCATCTCAGTCCTCAACTGCGACTACAAACTTTATATGTTCATATGGACTCATAGATTAGAGGATATCCTGCCGGGTCTGATCCATTCAGATCAAGCTGGTTTCTTTAGAGCTCTGCAAACCACTGACAATGTTCAGCAAAGTATTCATCTAATGGAACACATGTCCCGAACCCCTTCTCCCTCCATGTTGCTTAGCCTAGATGCCTATAAGGCCTTCGACAGAGTCTCCTGGGGGATATCTCTGGGAGGTCCTGATGGCTTTTGGTTTTCCAGATGAGATGCTTAAATGGTTGAAGGGGATGTATACCTCCCCAAAAGCATATTTTAAACTACTCTACTCTGATACCACTTGAGAGAGGCACCCATTGTTATTTGCCCTCTACACTGAACCTCTGACTATGGCCATCCGAGACTCTCAGGCCATCTCGAGAATAGCAGTTGCTCAGAGGGAATAGAAATTAGCACTGTATGCAGATGATATTCTTCTGTCCATACTTGACTTGGATCAGTCTCTCCCACCCCCTGGGATATACTGGAAGACTTTGCCCAGGTCTCTGGCTATAGTATAAACTCCTCAAAAACAGAAGTTCTATCCTTCCACTATACCCTCCTTCTCATATTAAAACTTTGCTCCTTTTAAGTAGTGGAGTACCAAAATCAAATATTTAGGAGTGATTCTCCACAGAATGTCCAAAATACACTTTTGTTAAACTATGAACCACTTTCCCAAAGAACAGAAGTTGACATTCATGCATGGTCTCATCTTCATCTCCCGTTCTACTTTAAGATTGATCTTATATGTGTGACTATCTTGCCTAGACTGGTGTATTTATTCCAAACTATTCTGATGTTTCCCACCCCTGCCTATTTCACATCTTGGAATCGTACCCTGGACAGGTTTGTTTGGGGAGGTCAAAGACCCCATATTAGGTGATCCATTTTGCAGCTTCCTAAGGCAAGAGGGGGGCCTGGCTCTCCCTAATCTGCTTAAATATGCCCAGGCCACCATATTGGTGAGGATCATGCACTGGCGCAATCCAGCATATATTCTCCCATGGAAAACCTTAGATCAAATTCTCAATCAAATTCAAGATTTCATATAGGTCCTCTTTTCTGCAAATTCTCCCCTGGCAGGCACCCATGCATACTTTCAAGGTATGTGTGCTAATCTAGAAATTTGGTATAAACTGAAGACCTCGGGAGATTGGGATTTAGGGCCAGATATTCAAAACCTTGCACTGGGCAAAAACCATTTGCTCAGGTTTAGCGCGAGATTAGCGCGGGTCTGCTATATCCAAAAGGCCAAATAGCGCGGGCAAACTGCATTAGTGCCGGGCAAAATTATAATGTATGCAAGGGGCAAACTGACATGAATACAGGCGCAATGCTATATTCAGCGACTGGCGCCAGGCTAAGTGGTTTTGCGTGACTTAGCGCAACACTTAGCGCGGTGCACATTACCGCCCAGGAAAAGCTTGTCTTAATCCTGGGCAATCAGCTTTGTGTGACACTATGGCTTTGCGCGGTGTTTGCGCGGGTTTAGCGCGGCCCTAACAAATAAATATGACACATAGATAAAGCCAAACATAGAGGAAGCATGCTGCTAACTGATGGCATCACAATGATGCCATCATCTGCCACCAGTCCCAGCCATGCCAGGCAGTAAGTGGTGACCCTGGCACCAGTGGACAGCATGACAGTGTAGCCATACAGCACACACCTGCAGACCGCACTTCCATGGACACCAACAGATGCCAGCACACACATGCAGCACTGTGGGCATGGAGGATGTTGAGGGGAGCATGTATGGGTGGCGAGGCTGTGCTACAGACCAGGTGTGGCCACAAGTTTGGGACACATCATGCAGTGTACATGGGCCAGTATTGGGAATACCCCAACACCAGTGTGCCTTTCGGATAATATATGCCCCCCCCGGCCACATACCTCACAGCTGTGCAACTGCCATAGCACACAAAG
The DNA here is from genome assembly GCA_016271365.2 of Neoceratodus forsteri. Lineage (NCBI taxonomy): Eukaryota > Metazoa > Chordata > Ceratodontiformes > Ceratodontidae > Neoceratodus > Neoceratodus forsteri. Next base: position 194,475,822 of record JADMNL010000024.1, on the reverse strand, counting down.
CCAGAAATGTACATGTCACTGTGAGCATCCATGCAAAACGTGCAGCATCTGTGGGTCACACAACAGCGTAACAGTAATGTCCAGTGTCAGTAAACATCCGCAGGTTGGGCCTCTCACTGTGTATAGTGCAGTCATCATCACTGCCCTACACACCATAGGCATTGCTGTGTCCACACACTACTGGCCCCCTTGCTACTGTAGTTTCTGCTGTGCACTGTAGCATGCCCTACAGTGTGACAGTTGCAAGCAGCACCACCACCACCTGTGCCTATGCTGTCTTGTCCCCTGGGGTACAATATGATATGCTATGCTATGCTATGCTGTACCATTTACATGTAGCCTGCAGCTATCATCGTGCACTGCCAGACTGACCTACAGGTGGAGCTGCGGTTGGACCTGGTCAGCCCTGTACTTCTAGACTGACCTACAGGTGGCTCTGTGGGACCCTGCAGCTGGGCAAACTGCATGCAAATCAGGGTATAATGAGATACTAATCCGGTCGTTTGCCCAGAGACTACCTAAGTAGGCTCAGTTGCATGGCACTTTTGAATATGGCACATTTAGCTCCGGCAAATGTGTTTGCTCTGGGCTAACTGCTTAGCTCAGCTACTAATGTTAGCACAGCTAACGGTATCGGGAATATTATACAATTTTGATCACTGTTCTTTCATATCTGCTGCTTCCTGCAGCTGTACCAAGTAGTCCATGCATTTGCTTTTCGGTAACATTGGCCAATGTAGTTCATCTGTACCTGCCTTCACGTTGCTGTGTACTGTGTTGTTGTTGTGGGTTGCACTTCCTGGTTGCTTTATTCAGTGCTGTCTTATTCCAGGGCTATGTTTGCCCTGCACTCCCAGCCCAGTTTGCATGGCCTCATTACCATGCTATATTCGGAAGCTGTTTGCCCTGGGCTATTCCTTTTGAATATAGCTTGCTCTGTGCTCCTGGCTAAGTTTGCCCACTGGGCAGTGCTAATTTTGCCACAGGGCAAAGTTTTGAATATCTGGCCCTTAGTTTCTTATTTCTTAAAGCTTATCAAGTCAGGAATGTCCCCTTTTCTCCCACAAGCATTGCAGACTCTAGAACAATGAGATGGAAGGGGCTTAAGGTTCTTGTACAAAGTGATGGATTCAGAAGGGATCCTTCCTTTCCAGAAGATTCATGAGATATATGGGATCCCTTGGCAGACTGTCAGATGTACTCTTCATTAAGGGATTCTCTCTTGCAGAGGGACCCTCATAGAGACGCATTGCCCAACCCACTCCCTCTACTCCTGTAGCTTTTTATTGTTGCTCTTAGAGGGCAACGATGTCCACATCTTATTGGAGTGACCTATGGGGATTTGCAGGAACTTTCACTAGAATCCACAATTTCCAAACTGACGGCCTGGAATCAGGAATTGGAGATGCCTTTTTCTGAAGAAGATTGGTATAAATATACTAAACTTTCTATGAGGGTTCCATTGGCCCCCTACTGGAGAGAATTCTCTTGGAAAACAAAAAAATATATTTTTTAATACCCCAGCCAAGATAGCCAAAATGTTAGGTGACACTCATGGGGAATGCTGGAGGAAATGTGGGGAGAGGAAGGTGGGTCACTGCCACATTTTTTGGTCATGCCCTGCCCTCAGGAGTTTCTGGCAAGATATAGCAACAGCACTGGCTGAACTGATAGGAAAGGAAGTGGTGTTCACCCTGAAGTGGTTCTTTGATGATCCCACCTGAGGGTCTCCACATCCTAAGGGATCTCTCTAGTAACATATCTTCTGGCAGCTAAAAGGCGATTACTCGCTTCTGGGGTATTCAAACCCTCCCAGACTCAGTGATTGGTTTAAAATAATGAAGAACTTCTATATACTAGAAAGCTCTGCTCGAGGGTCCCAAACCAGATACAGCAATTGAAATTAGATGGAGAAAATGGGTTCTCTGTGCATGTGGCAAGACCCCTTCTTCCTGGTATGATGTATAGTCTAATGTATAAATATACATATAAAGTAGACTTAGAGGATGTATTAAACAGGCTAACATTTCGACATAACATATGCTCAGTTCAGTTACAGATTAGATACCCTTACTATCTTAATGTATGCTCTAACACAGAGCCTAAGCATCATGATTTACTTTTGTATATGGACTCCTATACCTCAGAATGTATCAGCAGTATATTGGCTCTATCCTAAGTATTCTTATGTGAACAGCCCTGTACTGTAATGAAATTAAATGAAAAAGCAATAAAAATCAAAGTTTAAAAAAAAAGGAAAGAAAAAACACAAAAAACAGTAGGCTGAAAACTACTGAAGGAACCTCTATCCACCGGACAAGAGTCCAAGGTGGGAAAACAGTTAATGGTCCTTACTTTGATGCTCGTCTGCCTGAGTGTTACATAGTCTGCCAAAAGTGGCTAAATAATATATATATTACATATTATGAATAATATAGAGAAACTTTTTTAGATTAATAAATTAAGATCTACTAAAAGGAGAGCTTAATATTAAAAAACAATAATTAAAAACAGAAGTGATGTAACTTTCACATCTGGCATTTTAGGAAGATGTAAAGAGACAACCATGATATAACCCTTTCAATACCTACTGAAATCTATAGAGTAATTAAATTACCAAAAAATTATTAGAAAGATAAAAAATGAAAATTACGTACCTACTGTAATTCTTGATCTTTCTGTGTATCTTCACCATTCATCACTACTGGGTACTGCTCTAGAGCTAGGAACCCATGGAAGACTTTATTTGTTTTTTTCTATGGGCAGAGTTGATACAGGACGGCGCCACCGAAGCCAAAGTTCCACCCTAGCCTCAGTTCTGAGATGCCGAGAGTGTAAGAAAAGGATGGAGGGGTGGGAAGGAGCCCAAGGGATAGATAAAAGAAAAGGATATAAAACCAAGAAGGAGAAATAAACGACAGAGAGGACAGAAAGGAGCAAACTAGATTTAGGGATTGGGAAAAAGATGGGGCCCAATCTCTGGAAGAGGACATAGGGATGGAAAAGGAAAAAAAGGAAAAGAAGGGGGAGAGGACTGCATCCCTGGCAAGTCGGACCTGGACTCCTAGTATTTGAGCAAGTTTATGGCAGACAAGGATCACCTTGACCACCCAGTCTTGTCTACTTAAAGAGAAGTTGCCAAGGAGGTGAAGCCTGCAGTTGAATAAGCAGCAGTAGCCCCAAGAGGAGCCAAAAACTTTTAGGGAGAAGGAGTTCCAGGTAGACAAGGGCGCATCATTCCCCCCCGATAAGGGAGAACCACTAAAAAGGTAGAGGGATTAGTCCAAAGGGATGTCCAAAATAAGGAAAAACAAGAGGTTTGAGAACTGGGAGGAGTCCGTCTGTCCCTCCATCTGCACTCCAGATTTAAGAGAGTGGGGAGAAGCCAAAGGCAAATGAGAGAGAGAGAGAGAGAGAGAGAGAGAAGGACCCCGCCCACCCCAAAAACCCTTACAAGAAGTAACCTCCTCTGTGTGTCTCTTGGGTCCCCTGTCTCCTGACCACAAGGAAAAGGAGAGAGGGAGTTGGAACAACAGGAGAACACATGGGAGGGAGCCCAGACTGAGGCCCCAGGGGGAAGGTGGGCAGGATTTAGTGATGAATGGTGAAGATACACAGAAAGATCAAGAATTACGGTAGGTACGTAAGTTTCATTCTTATCTGTGTCAGTCTTTACCATTCATCACTACTGGGTGAGTACCAAGCCCCTCGAAGGAGGCCCAATATGTCCCCAAGAGACTAAGTGCCTTAGCCTCCAGTGGGGGAGACACTGGAGGAGAGAACCCTTACAGGCCTGGGGAGGCCTGAGACTGGTCCGGGTGAGATGGGGAACCCCCAGTGGGAGAAGAAAAGTGCCCTGAAAGCCGCCATCTCACCCTGAGGGAGAAAAGGTGGGTTCTCCAGTAAGTGGAGGAAATCACTCTACGCTGGGCCAGGGGTAACAACTGGGATAAGCGAAGCCATGCCATCGACATAATGCAGATCACTGACCCTATAACTCTGGAGGCTACCTCGCTGGTATCATAAGATGCCCTTGCTTGGTGCCTTGCTGGCTCCAGGCCCTGAGCAGAGAGGGCAATGGCTTGCCTGGTTTCCTCCATATCAGGCATTGAGGCTAGGAGCTGTCCTAGCCTGGACCACAAGAACCTGTCATAAGAAGCATAGTGGGCCTGATGTGCAGCTATAGAAAGAAGGATCCATGCCAAATAGAAGGTCCTTCTCCACCAGAAATCGAAATGCGCAGAGTCAGAGTCTGGGGGAGAGTTGTGTTGTGGAGCATGAGGCCCAGAGGGGGTGTTCAGGCATGTCAAACCCAAAGGGGATGAGGCAAGGTACCTGGAGTCCCCGGAGGGGCACAGTACCATTGGCATAGGTCCCCCGGGGCTGGAACAGAGGAGAAGGGATGCTGCAAAAGCTGATATAATGCCTCTCAGAAGGGAACAGGCAAGGTGGGTACCACCAGGTTGGCCGCACTGTGCTCACCTAAGAAGGCATGCATCACATGCTCGGGATTGCTCACAGAGGATGGGGTGAGATGGAGCTCGTCCAGCATCCTCGCGAGGAAGCACTGATACAAAGAAAGATCAGATGCTGGGGAGATGTGGACAGATAATTCCCCTCCCTCTGAGGAGGAGGATGAGGAGGCTGATGAGCTGGGAAATTCAGGGTTCGGCTGCACAGAAACATGGTGGAACACCTGCTGGACCAAGGCACTAAGGTAGGTAGGGAAATGTGCAGCCGAACCTCTGAACTGTTCCCAGGTAAAAGGTCCCGTAGGACCGAGAATCCTTGGGATAGCCAGGGATGGAAGCAGAGGCACGGGGGTCAAGTTCCTAGCAGCAGGAGAACAGCCTCTGTCACAGCAGGGGGGCCTAGAGAAAGCTACCAATAGGGAGGGAGACCTGGAGGTCCCAGCAGCTAACAACCATTCAACCAGGTCAAAACGGTCAGAGCTGTGCCCCTGGGAAGAAATCCTCCCGTGAGGTGACCGGGACCATGTGAGTCCAGAAGGACGGCCCCTAACCTCCAAAGTTGAGGTCCATCTTGAGGAGCATTCCAGGGAAGGGTGAGGGTCTGAACTATGGCTCCTCCCCGAACCCAGACGGGTCCCACTGAGGGCACGCCATACCAAACCCTGACCCTCAACCCTTCAGACTCTGAGAGCCCTTCTCATAGCCACTCAGCCTAGGCAACTGACAACCCATGGTGGACTCCGCAGAATCCACCCAGGGTACAGACCCTCCCTTCTTGGGTGCCCCAGGCTGTCCAAACTCGACTGTCCAAACACACCAAGGAAGGGGGTTCCCCAACTGAAGGAGCAGATGCACCAGTGACCCTGAGTTGCATGTCAGTGGCCACATGGACCACTGCTGGCTGGTCAGCTCACTGACCCCAGAACTGGCCAGCAACGTCCGACCCACAGAGGGAGGCTGAGTGGGGGCCGAGGTGCTAGACACTGAGGGATCAGAAGATTCTTAAAAATCTGGAATCTAATCCATTTCAGAGCTGGAGTCCCCCTCTGAGGAGGTGGACACAGAAGCCTGATGCCAGATGACTCCCCAATCTCTACCAGTTCCTGGACCGCAAGCTGGATCACCCTCAGCCCCAGCACTGCAGGTGGCACCGGAGCCAAGTGTGGCACCATGCCCAACACCACAGTCCTCCAGCACTGCAAGCAGTGCCAGAGTTGAAACAGCATCGAGCATGGCACCGCACTCCCCAGGGTGCTGTGAATGGCACTGATTAGAAGGCTGCACCAGCCACAGTACCACCCCTTCCCAGCACCGCTGAATGGCACCGAGTCACAGGCACTGACCATGGTGCCATTCCCTGTCCCAGCACCACAAATGACATCAAAGTCAGACATGGCGCTGACCCCAGTCCTGACACTGTGCATGGCACCGAGACCAGAAACAGACCCAAAACAGTGTCAGCACCTCCCACAGCACCACCAACATCCCCAGCACCATGAATGGTGCCAGGAGCAAAATCAACACTGAAGGCTAGCTGGCACCAGCCATGGCATCACCCAGGCCTCCATCACTATGAACAGCACTGAAGCCAAGGATGGCACCACCAGACAACGCGAGGATGGTGCCAGCTGAGGTCTGAGAGCCCCAGGACATGACACCAGGGAAGATTTCACCTCCAAAGAGGTGACTGTCAGAGTGGTGCCTCCCACCCGCCCCCAAGAGGGGAAGACTGGGCCTCCTGCACTGTGGAAGGAGCCCCCACCACAGCAAGGCTGGAAGAGTGGAGGCCCCTCCTCCATGGGCCATATAGGACTGGGAGGGGACATGGAGGAAGGGTCAAGAGTCCTGACCTTGGCCCGCTGACTGTGAACCCACCTCCCAACAGTCGGCAGCACACATCTGACTTTAAACATGCAGATCTCAAGAACTCAATGGTCCATCGAGAAGCAGGCATCAAAATTGTGCATGTCATGGGCTGGGCTGAGGCAGGAAGGCAACTGTCATGCTGGTCTGTCACAGAATAAAGGCGGCCATAGGGGCACTAATGCATTGGTGGCTGCTCCGCCTTTGATGACTTCTTGCCCCCAGGACGAGACATGACTGCACAGTAAAACAACAGAAAACAGTACTTGACACCACTTTGAAATAATTGAAATGGTCTTACCGGCACCAGGAGCGACGTCAAGCAGGGCAAAACAGAACCAAGAACTAACTGGCTAAACTAGTCCATGAAACACCAACTACACAGTCTCCACACGAGGTCTACACTCGATAGTGGGAGAAGAAGAACTGAGGCTAGGGTGGAGTCCATGACAGTTAACTGCCAACCCTCGAGCGCCATATGGAACGTCGGCCTCGAGGGAGGCGCCGTCCCTGCATCGACTCCTCCCATAGGGGGAAAAAAAGTCTCCCACGGGGTCCTAACTCCAGTGCAGTACCCAGTAGTGATGAATAGTGAAGACTGACACAGTTAAGATCAAACTAGTAGGGTAAATCCCTGTTAAAACTTTTTTTAGGATGAATCAAGAGGCAACCAGCTAATATTGTTGTGCCTCAAATAGAAGAGATCTTTATCACTCAACTCAAATCCAAGCCTGAGAAGAAGTGCCCACAGTCTCCTCCCTATTCTAATTCCATAACTGGAAGAGCAAACATAGAAAAAAAAAATCCTCCCTTTCATCAAGGCAGTCCAGAACAGCCATTGCAAATGTATCCTTAGTAGTAGGTAACAGGTATAAAATCAGAGAGGGAAGAAATGGCACAATGGCTTCTGAGTAGAAATACAATGACACTCACAAACAGCATTTTCCACAATTGGAGGACTAGCCCCCATCATGCTAAAGTGATGTAGGATTTCAGAAACACCCCAGTAAGGCTAACCGCAGGTTAATGTCCCCAACATATTATGGACTACCAGTACAGCGGATAAGTGCCATTGATGGGAAAGCGCCATCCATCTCTCTCCCAAGTCTAAAGCCAACACCACCACAAGGAAATTGCTCAGCTGGCCAGAGGGCCTCTTAATTAAGTATAACTCTTGAAAGGAAGGACATAAAACATAGAGCATCATGTAGAAACTAAGGGCAGGAGCACAACCTGCACAAAATCAGATAAAATGAGTAGACTCTTACCCTGCACTATTTTAGCACACTCCAGTTTCCTCTAGACTCACCCCGATACATCCCAAAGTTTAAAACAGGGATTTTACATAGTGGTTGCAGGGCTTAAAACCAAGGCATATAAATTAAATGTTAAAGATCTTATGAAAAAGTACCTTTTACTGTATAAGTTAGGATCTAAATGCACTACCTTCTACTGAACTTAAAGTAAGTCACAATGGTAAGGAAAAGCTTACATTTTAAATCAAATAACAATATAGGGAATCATTAAACATTTAAATCTGTCAGTAGACAAAGTACAGACACATTCTGACCATGTGGGGATCTGCAATACAGGTCACACATCGTTCGAACAGAGAAACAGCAAAGAGTTTGTATCGCAGTTCTGAACAAGTAACATGTCAGAAGGAGTAGCACTAGCAAAGGTTTCTCACCCATGACTGTAAGTAACAGGTTGAATTTCTGAGAAAGTAAAATCCCTTTGAGTACTTTAAACGACATGGTGAAAATCCATAGCAAACCAAAATCGTGTGGCAATCACAGATGGGGTCTCAAGCGGAAGTACCCATGCAGCAAGAGACCCTGCTTTGACCATAGTTCCTCCTAGATCCTCTGGAGACTGAATTCTAGAACTAGTTGCAGCAGGGGCAGTGCACAGAACTTCTTCCGCTTCAAAGGAGATATTGAAAGAGGAATTATTACAGGCTTCATTAGTATGGCGCCTGCTTCTGCTCAGCTCCTTTGCCTGATCGAGGCATGTGCTCCCCAGGTGCGTGACACAGACACTGATGATCGTCCACTGGCGTCCACACACCACCTGGCAGCTGACACTGGCATATCCCTTCCAGTTCATATAGGTGGCTCCATTGGGGCCAGGTGGCGATGCAAATGGCCACATGGGTGCAGTATATCGCCCTAGCATGCCAGGCATAATGTACTACCCTGTGGCACTCCTTGCCTTTGAATTGGGACTACTGAATTGAGGTAGATTTCACCTTTCGGTAATTTACTGATTGCCCAGAAAATCTTCCAGAGACTTTAGATTTTGTGGCTGTAGAGTAAAGATGTGGGGCTGGATATTCAAAGGGTTGCACCATGTGCAATAGGGTTGCACCTGTGCAAGTCCGAAATTGCGCCATACTGCCATATTCAGCAGGAGGCAGTTGCGCCACTGAAAACATGCTGAGCAACAGCGCAATGATAATGAAGGCATGCGCAACCGAAGGGGGTGGAACCATGCATAAAGTGCGCAGTGCGATGTTCAAAGACTTGCGCAATGCACAACAGTGGATCAGGCGGAAGTTGCACCATAGCGGAAATGAGCCAAAATAAAAAGGAGCAAGGAAGAGGCACAAGAACGCTACAGGGAAGCCACATGAGGCAGGGAGAGAGACAGAGCAAGAGGGACAAAGAGGACAGGCCAGGGAAAGAAGAGGACAAAATAGGGGCAAGGGAAGGTGTGTGGGGCCACAGTGAGCAGAGGCCAGTAGGTGTACCCGGTGCAGTGGAGGTAGCAGTCAGGACAGCGGGGGGAACACAGCAAAAGCAGCTGAGGGGACACAAGCCAGGGACATGGACAGTGCCACCTTCCACATGGAAGCTGTAATGAGGGGGGTGAGAAGGCATGCTGCAGGGGGACGTGGCCGTGGAAGGGCCCGTCGGCGCTACGCCCCCATCAGGCAGTACCGAGCCCGCACCAGCTTTGAGCTGTACTCAGATGTCAAGATTGTGGGCGGTACCGCCTGAACAGGGCAATACTGAGGTGGCTCTGTGAGCTGTGCAGTGATGTGATGCAGGCACCCACACGACGGAGTCATGCTCTGTCAGTGGAGACAAAGGTAACAGCCTGCATGTGCTTGCTCACCACAGGTACCTTCCAGAGACCAACAGAGACACCACAGGCATAACACAGTCAGCCACGTTACGCATCCTCACCCAATTCCTCAGCACACTGCTGCCACATGCCGCGGAGTACATCCATTTACCCAGCACCACGGTGGAGCGCACAGCAAACATACAGGAGTTCCACAGGGTAGCACGTATGCCTGGCATGCTAGGGGCGATAGACTGCACCCATGTGGTCATTCGCACGCCACTTGACCCCGATGGGGCTACCTATATGAACCGGAAGGGATATGCCAGTGTCAACTGCCAGGTGGTGTGTGATGCCAGTGGGTGCATCATCAATGTCTGTGCCACGCAACCTGGGGTAGCACATGATTCATTCATATGGTACCAGTCAGCACTGTGCCATCGATTCAAGAGTGGGGACATCCCCACAGGACATCTAGTGGGTAAGTATGCATGTATAACTGAAAAATCGTGGGCTGGGGGGGTAAACCACATGTGCCATGGGCGTGGCACACAGGGTTTGGGGGCAGTCCTAGTCTGAACAAGACACTAACCTCCACTATCTCCACACAGGTGACAGTGGATACCCACTCCGTCCCTGGCTGCTCACACCCTACCGGCGGCCCATGACCCCATCACAGCACTGCTTCAATGAGGCACATGCCACCACACGCAACATCATTGAGTGGGTGTTTGGGATGCTGAAAGCACGTTTCCGTTGCCTGGACACCTCTGGCGGTGCTCTACAGTATAGCCCCTCAAAGGCCTATGGGATATTCCTGGCCTGTTGTATCCTGCACAACATGGCCAAAGACTGTGGGATAGCCATACAGGTCTAAGAGGAGGACAGCGATGGGGACGACGGTGATGCCGGTGACGATGGGGATGGACAGCCCCCCCTTGGACGACAGGACCCCAGACTGATCCGGCTGGCCCAGCTGCACCGGAACACCATCACAGAGGAACACTTCACCCAACACAGGTAAGTCATGGGGCCATGTGCAACCACCAGAGGCTAGGGCACAACCCACATACACACAGGGAAACACACCAGGGGTGCATGACAGCAAGGGAAGTGGCAGGGCACAGAAGCACACTCATACAACCAGGGAGGGGTGAACAGTAACACGCCACATGGACAGACACACACACACACACGCACACACAAGAGGCACAAAGTGCACAGGGGTCAGGTGCAAAACAGAGCCGGAACACAGACACTAAAAACACACATGTCCACAGGCCACCACGTCCATTGACTGTCCGTGTGCGTGTGTCAGATGCTGGGCACCATCGCACTTTGGTGTACAGCACAATGCAGGCATCATCATGCACACGCACCTGTGGAAAGCAGTCAGGAGGGTGTGCAGGTGGTCCCTGTGTCTGCGTGTAGGGCTGGGCACCCACCGGTGCACTGCCCACCAAAACACACATTGCACACAGGGCAGCACCAGACAGGGCCCGCACTGGGAGACAGCTCAGTCTTGCAGCACAGTGCCACGGCCACCTTGGATGCATGGGCAGCCCCGCCGAGACCCCGCAGCACTGGTAGGCTGAGCACGGGCCTCATGGGGTGGCACCAATGGTCCACCAGGGGTTCCACTGCACGAACTCGACCGTGCCCGCACAGGTGTCTGCAGCACAATGAACATACCTGCACCAGGAGTGCTCGGGATGCCAACAGCTGAACCCAGCGTCGACAGGGTGGGTGTTGCATGACGCTGGGAATGGGGAGTGGATAGCGAACTGCACTGTGTGAGCGGCACAGGGGCACCTGACTGTGTGCCCAATGTGGCCACGACAGCGACCAACGCCTGTGTCTGCCTGTCAATGGTGGCGGTCACATCCATCCACAAATGGTCAATCCGTGACAGGATCCTCTCAGTGTCCCTGCTGTGTCGCTCCTTGACCCGCTCCAGAGCCACACACAGTGCCTCCACGGACGTTGCAAGCCTCATCTGCTGCTGTACTGATGCCTGCAGCAGGCAGGTATGCTCGTCATAGAGGTCGTCTGCCACATCGGCAACCTGTCCCTCAGAGTATGGAAGGACCTGATGTTCAGCACCCCTTGAGGGTGGGCGCTGATCACCAGGACCAGGTATGGGCAAGGCCACAGGCGGTGCACACATGCCACTGCTGATCCCTGTACCCCCAGTCCCGGTGGGTGACTGCTGCTGCTGCCCCTCCACCTGCTGTGCCCAAGGGATCAGTTGTTCCACCGCTGTGGCCGCAACAGTGCCACTGACCTGAACAGCCACTGGTGCTGCCCCACCGGTGCTGACAGGCACAGCCTGGGACTGTGCTGACATGCTGGCGCACACGTCGGAACCAGCCAGGTCCATGGGCGTGAGCTGGCCTGCTGTGTGTCCATTCTGTGACACACATGTCAATGCCCATAATGGTCATTGCATCATCTGTGGTGCAGGTCTGTGCCACAGCCACAGCGTGCTGGCATGCTTGGATGCCAGACTGCTGTGACATAGGAAGGGCACCCCCCACACCTGTCTCAATGACATCAGTGTTGGCAGCCAGGCATGCACACTGTTGCAATGCACGCTGGCTACCTGTGGAGGTGGATGGTCCTTCCTCCAACTCTAGATGGCTGTCCGCAGTGGACAGGCCCTCCACTGCTGACCCCTGCAGATGCACAGATCTGTAACAGAAAGTAAGAACATGTTAGTGCATGTGATCTACCTCCCTCCCACAGACCATGACGTACCATGCAGTGATGGGCTACCACCTGTCTGGAAGCCACCTCCTGGAACACCCTCAATGGCACTGCGCTGCATGCTTGCAGCAAGCCTGTCCTCTGCCGGAGTCAGCTGCACCACCTCCGGCTGGCCCCTGCCTGTTGCAGCACATGCCGCCCTGATGGCAGCCACCTTCTCCTTCACCCTCCTCCTGTCGATACCCATCTTCTTTTACACTCCTGCACAGAGCGCTGGTGGCTGCCGTGCAGGTTGACGGCACGTGCCACCCCCTCCCATGCAGCAGCACAGGCCTGAGGGTGCCCCACCATCTACTAAGCAGTGGCCTCATCCAGGTAGGCCTCGAAGAGTGCCTCTGTCTCAGCCTTCATAAAATTAGGTCTCCTCTGCCGCCCACCATCATCATCCTCCTCACCCAGTCCTTGCTCGGTCATTTCTCAGCCTGTATGGGTGAGAGTGGTCACCTGTGACTGTGCAGCACAAAGCAATTCCCTGAGACCACAGTCCAGAACAGCACACAGCATGCAACTCACCTATAAACTGCAGTAACCGAATATGGCCACTGCAGAACAGCGTCGCACTTTTATAGCGCAAGCCATGCAAATTAGGTGTGGCGCAACTTTAATGAGATGCAAATCACGTTGCTGCGCCTTTGAATGGCTGATCGGATGATTTGCATATGATGGCTGAATATCGCGCTGTTGCGCTTTGCGTAATTGTGTTGTACGTGCTGAGCCAAAGGCGCAGTTATGTGGCTGCGTAGTACACTACACTGCACATGCCCAGGTAGCTTACGCAGGTGTCTGCCGCGTTGATGACGTGCTCTGCGTGGTAGGAAATTCAGGACATGGCCACCATTGTGCCAGTGGCGCTATGGCGAGGGTCACTATGTGGCGCTGTGACACAACTACGCTATAGTTCGCTGTGGCGCTGGCACACAGGCAACCAATGGTGCTAGATGCATAGACGTCCGATGGCACTGTGCATGGCCTTGCACCAGTGACCCATGACCCTGTGCCCGACCTTTGCCCCTTGGCACCATACGTCTGGCATGGCTGCAGCTCTATCGCACTGTTCGGTTACAGCGCGATAGAGAATGGCGGCGATGTACTGCACAGCACTTCCACGTGGGTTTGCCGCACTGCAGAGCGCCATATTGCCTACTATAGCACTTGAGATGGCATGCAGGAGAGCCCCTCAGTGGGGTGCCCTTGAGCTGGCCAATCTTGTGGCCATTGTGGAGCCACACTATGGCCCACTCTTTGGAGAAGTGGCACTGGACAGGGCCAGGACCCAGGTCTGGCAAGAGGTGGCCACTGACCTGGAGGTGGCCACTGGCCGTAGGAGGACAGCTAAGCAGTGCAGGCACTGGTATGGGGACCTGAGGCGGAGGGCCGGGCTACTGGCATGTCTGCAGTCGCGCGGCCAGGAGGGGCATGGTGCCTCATCCAGGTAGGTGATCCGCCCATGCACCTGTATGGTCCATATGGGTAACACTGTCTTTGTGTCCAGCACATAGGGGAGGGATGGTCTAGGGTTGGCTGTGGCGGTGTTTACAGGGTATGGGATGGATGGATCTGGCTGGTGTGGTGGGACACACATTGGGGCAGGGAATTTTGCTTTGTGTTTGTACTGATGTGTTGCTTTCCTTTTGTCTCCCACAGGCATGCCAGAGTGGAGGAGGGCCACGGAGCAGCAGCAGAGGGTGGTGGAAGCAGAATGGGAGTGTGTCGGGGAACAACCCCAACATCAGCGACAGCCCAATGAGGGTGAGTGCCATGACACCATGATTGCTATTGCATGCTATGTGACAGGGTGGGGAGCAGGGCATGGCCACCATCCATGGACACCACTGCCATGCACATGACATGTGACAGTCAGCACTGTCCAGTGGCACTGTATGTCTGGGAGTGCATCAATGGTGGTTGATGCGTGCACTGGGCACATGGCTGTGGCACTGCCTGCCCACCGCATAGCCACATTGCTGCGGCCTTGGTTGTGCTGTGCTGGACATGGGCGGGGTGTGTGTGTGTGTGTGTGTGTGTGTGTGTGTGTGTACAGTGGTACACATGGCTGTTGCTGCCTGGTTGGGCATGTCTTGTGCACACAGTCACTGTGGGTGGGTGCACACCATCACAGGAGTGGGGCACATGGCTGTATGCCATGCCTGATGGGCGGGCTGCAGGGGGATGGACAGTCACACCCATTGACTCTGATCCCTTGTCCTAGATGTGCGGATACTCCTGTGTATACAGCAGGCCATCCAGGAGCTTCTGTGGGTGGTGCAAGAGTCCTCTCCATCTTAAGGGATCTACAGCAGCATGGGGTGAGGAAGAGGAGGCGACCAGGCAACAGCCACAGGCAGCGGAGTACCAGGCTGGACACTGACAGCTGCACAAGCAGCCTGCGTCTACCCCCCTTTGTTCAACCCTCACATCCCCCACCTACCCTCTCCCATATGTTCACCCCTGCCACTTGCCCACCCCCACCTTGTTCCTGTCCCTCCACCCCATGTTTCTACATAGTTGTATATAGTTGATTTTGATATGTTTTTGAATACAGATATTTTTATATGAATACTGTGGTGGTCTCTGATTTTCAGCAGGCTATAGGTGCTCAGTTGCAGTGGTGTGCATGGTATCTGGGGTGGTTCAGTCATGGGTATGTGTGTGTGTGTGCATAGGGAAGTATCTCTGGTGTGGGAGTGGCTATCAGTCGGTATCTGTGGTGTGTGTGTTGTTCCCTGTGCATTGCATTCCTGTGCAGTGGTCCATGGTGCATGCTCTGTGTCCATTGTGCCCCTGTCAACCCATCCTTGGCCTGTGCAGCTGACACCCTTGCATGTCTGTGGCCTGTGAGGTCTGCTGCCTTGTCAGTGGTGGCTGTTCCTGCAGGTCATCCACTGTGACCGTCACAATGCTGGGTTGCCTCCTGTCAATGGTGTGGTGCATGTTTGCCTCGGGTAACACTGTGGCCTCCGCTGTTGCTGTCCCACCTCCATGCTGTGGCTTGTGTGTGTTGCAGGGGCTGTGCACCACTGTCTGTAACTTATGATCCAGGCATATGCTGGTGGCGTACAGGGCCACAGTTCATGCACAGGATGGGTGTCACCCCTGTACCATGGTGGACTGCAGGCTGTGTGTGCACAGTTTACATAGGCTCACACTGGGGGCTTGGTTGCCACACTACTGTGTCCCTGTGTTGGTATCTCCGAGGGTATGGGTGTGTGTTTGCCCCTGCACTGTGTTGCATCCGTGTGCTGCATGCTTCCACGCAGCACTCTGGGTGACTGTGCTGGCTGCTGTGGCCCATGGTGGGTCACGCTGTGGCACTTGTCTACTGTGAAGGGTGCTGTATCAATGGCGGTGGTGTCAGGGGCATGCCCTTTCCCGTGTGGGGTACCTCTTGTGGAGGCACATGTTCGGTCTCTCAGCTGTTCCTCAGGGGGATTGTGCATGTTGGCATTGTGTCTGCCGTTGTTGTATTGCCATGTGCTGCCACCCACTGCTGGGTGCTCATGGTGGGTGTGGCTTGTATGGTTCTGTGGTACACGAGGTTGCAGTGTGACAGGGTGTATGCATGGGGATTCTTGCAGTGAAGGTCACTGCTCATGGGAGGTGTCTTGGGGTCATGGTGCAGGGTGTGCTGTGCACAGGGGGGCTGCTGTACCATGGGGTGGTCTGCCCTCCTTGTGTGGCAGTCTCAGCTTGCCAGTGGGTGTGCTGGGGCACCATGGCCCAGCTGTGCTTTGTTTGCTTGTCCCCATGGGCTGGTGGATATTCCATCACCCCCAGTTGTGCTGTGTTTGGGATGTGGGTGCATTGTCAGTTCTGCAGTGTGTTCCTGTGCCCATCTGTGGCATGGGTGGTGGGCCCTACCTACCTCCTGGTTGTGCAGTTCCATTGCTCTGCTGCTGGGGGCTTCCTGCTTGTGCTGTGGTGCCTCTGGGCTGCTCAGCTGGGCTGCCTTTGTTGTGCTATAGTGCATCGTATCTGCTCAGCTTCCCCTTCCTAGTTGTGCTATGGCGCAAGTTGGGTGAAATTCAGACGTTGGCTGTTTGCGCAATTTGGCTTGCTCCTTTTTTGAATATCGCGTCTATTGCGCATGGGCGCAATGGACTTGTGCTTGCTCCTGCTATTGCACACCTTTTGGGCACAATTTGAATATCCATGATGTAGAGATTTTAGTATTTAAATTATCTACTGCCTGAGTCGAAGTTGAGGGAGAAGGGTAGGCCTCCATCGATTCTGAAGAGTCCATGCGCCAGTAACAGTGCAAGGGGACAAAGAAGGAGCAAGAGCTGGGGCATGCTGGTATAGCTGGTATCTGCATTAATATGACAGTTACCTGGGGCTGAGGTGAAATTTAAATTGTCAGATCCAGAAGCCATATAAATATATCCCCAGGCACCTTCTACAGTAGAACAGGATACCACTCTTCCTCCTCCCTTTTCTGTGATCTGAAATATCGCTGGATATTTAAAATTATATAAAATCCCAGTTCTCTGACACTCTTGCTTCACCTTGTAGAAACCTCTCCTTTTATTCACCAAATCAGAGGAAAAGTCTTGGAACAATAACATCTTGCACCCTTGACACTGTAAAGATTTTTTCTCCCTGGCAAGTCTCAGCACCTTCTCCTTTATAGAAAATCTTAAAAAATATGCCACAATAGGACATGGATGCTTATTTTGTGAGTCTTTGGGACCCAGAGCCCTGTCGCCTCTCTCAATCTCCAGTGGTAAAGCCCACCGAAAATTTAAAAGTTCAGGGATGGAAGACTGCAGAAAGCTGATCATATTGTTACCTTCCCATCCCTCAGGTACCCCAATAATTCGGATATTATTCCTTTGTCCCGTTTTCTAAGTCATCTACTTTGCCCAATAAGTATTCAATCTGTTTGCTCTGTTTTAGGGTTATAGAACTTAATTGTGAGAAAGTTTAATTCAGCTCACTCAAATGGTGCCCCATACTGGTTAATTCAATTTTAATAGCCTCTATTTCTGTTTTTAAAATACTTTTAGATTGATTGGCATTGGCATACTAACTTTAAGATCATCTAGCATCTCTTTCAATTGTAAAATGTCATTTTACTTGCCAACTCGGTCAAGGTGGCGCTGAGATTGAGGATGTGCTGACCAGGGTGCCTACTCCTGGTCTGTGTGGATCCAGTGAGTCTCCTGGCTGAAGTAGGCATAGGATCAACTGTCAAAACTAGACTGAGTAGAATTAATAATAAAAAAGGGATAACAACTTTCAGTGAAGGTACCAGTAGACTGACTAAGCACTCCTGTGATCGAATTTCAGGGCTTCTTAACTCGTTATTACGGTTTTCTGTATACATTTTTAAAATAGATTAGTGGACTACACGAGTGTGATTCAGTAGGCGACCATCTTCTTAAAACGCACGCTCCCTCCGAATCACTTCTGAAAGAAAGAATTGTTGAGTGCCTTGAGGCCAGCGGGGCACAGGACCTAAGGCAGCATGGATTCACAGCGAAGGTCATGTCAGACGAATCTTAACAGATTTCTTTGACTGGGTGACCAAAGTAGTAGACCAGGGAGGGTCTGTGGACATGACCTACCTAGACTTTAGCAAGGCATTTGACACAGTCTCACACAAAAGATTAATAAACAAATTAGACAGCCTGAGAGTGGGTCCCAGAGTGATAGCCTGGATAAAAAATTGGCTGGACAATAGGACACAGAAGGTAATAGTAAACAGAGTCCACTCTGAAGAAAGGGGGTTATTAGTGGGGTACCGCAGGGTTCAGTCCTTTTTAATGTCTTTATAAGTGACATAGTGGAGGGATTGAAAGGAAAAGTATGCCTCTTTGCAGCAAACACAAATATCTACAACAGGGTTGATACACAAGGGGAGTGGAAAGGATATGAAGGGACTTGGCAAGGTTGGAGGAACGGTCAAAAGTATGGCAGCTTAGATTCAATGCAAAGAAGTGTAAAGTAATGCACCTGGGAAACGCAAACCCAGGGAAAGAGTACACAATGGGGAGGGGGGGTATTAATAACAACACAAATGGAAAGGAACCTGGAGTAGTCATATCAGATGATCTAAAGGTAAGCAAGCAATATGAGAAGGCAGTAAGGATGGCTGGCGGGATAGTGGGATGTGCAGGGAGAGGCACCACCAGTAGAAAACAGGAAATTGTTATCCCTCTGTACAGACAGTTGGTGAGACCCCATCTGGAGTACTGCATGCAGTTCTGGAGACCCCATCTCTACAAGGACATAGACAGGATGGAGGCAGTCCAGATGAGGGCAACTAAAATGGTGCAGGGTCTGCAACAGAAGCCATATGAAGAGAGACTAAAGGAGCTTAATATGTATACCCTCGAGGAAAGGGGGACATGATAGAAACTTTCAAGTACCTCAAGGGAATCAACAAAGTCCAAGAGGGTAGCATCTTTCAGGAAAAGAGATGTGCAAGAACAAGGGACACAATTTGAAGATGGAGGGGACGGCTCAGGGTAATGTGAGGAAGTATTTTTTCATAGAGAGGTGGTGGACACATGGAATGGCCTTTTCCTGAGGAGGTCGGGTCAAAAACAGTGGGGAATTCAAGAATGCATGGAACAGACATAAGGCAATTCTGGTTGGGGTAGTAAGAAGTAGGCTGTTGATTATCTAGGATCTGCAGCTTATCCAGTAGGTTGGAAATGGGCAGACTAGGTAGGCCAAGTGGTCCTTATCTGCTGTCAAAGTCTATGTTTCAGTTTTCTATCTTTATCGAGGGTATCTCTTGCAGCTGGCACACATAAAGAATGAGTCACAAGCAGTATTGACAAGAAAAGAATCAGGGAGGCTGGCTACCATGAGCCTAGGAGGAAGCCCCTGAAGCATCGCTAGGCTGAAATTGGCCCTACGCTTAGATGCAATGTCCAGACTGTAGTGCTTGGTGAAGGTGTGGACAATATTCCATGGTGCAACAGCACAGATATCTTGCAGCTGAAACATTCCTGAAACAGGCAACTGAAGTGGCCATACCTCTAGTGGAATAACCACGAACAACTCCAGAAGGGTCCTTACCATACCTCCTGTAAGAAAAGGTGATACAGCTGGCCAGCCATTTGGCAGGCACTTTTTAGAAACTGAAACGGGTCCACCACAAGACCACTAAAAAAATGCAGCACAGTCAATAACTGCGCAGACAAATCCCTGACAGCAAAAAACGCGTCTCAGAAAAACAGCGAAACTAAAGAATAGCACGACGATGTACAGTGACAACTCAGCGAAGAGGCAACTGAGGGGGGCATGTATGATGGCAACTCTGAGGTGGCGGGATTTACTATTATAGCTCTGGGGGCAAATCAGGGGGGTGCCATTTACTATTACAATGCCGGGGAGGGACAGATTGCTGTAATTTCCTCATGTTGTTCTGTCTAGGTCGCTGTTTTCACTGATGCTATTTCCTCAGCGTGATTACAGCACCATGATTCCGATGCAGTTTTGATGGTATACCAACTGAACACCCTCTTTCCTGGGGCAAAAGAAACAAACAGCTGTGAGGTCTTCCTGCAGTCCCTTTTGTATGATAGTAATGCAAAAATTTATAAACATCTAAAGCATGGAACAATGCTTCCCTGGATTGGCATGCTTTGGATAATAAATAGGCAGGAGGACAGTTTGATTTAGAGTAAACTTAGACACCACCTTAGGAAGAAACTTAGGATTAGTTCACAAAACCACCCTGTCTTTGTGAAAAACCAAATAAGGCTGCTCACACATAAGAGCCTGAAGCTTGGAAATCCTTCAAGCAGAAGTAATGGCAACTAAAAATAACACCTTCCACGATAGAAAGCATAGCTCGCATGTCACAGCCGGCTCAAAAGGAGCCAAAGTAAGTTTCTCTAGCACAAAATTCAAGTCCCAAGGCAGGACTAGATTGCAGATGAGAGGCTTCAAGTGAAGGATGCCTCTCAGGAACGTACAGGACACTTCCAGCTTTGCCACCGAGCAGTCATCAAAGAGCACATGGAAGGCTGAAATGGCTGACAAATGCACCTTAATGGAGGAGTACTTCAGACCAGAGTCTGGGAGGGACAGCGAGTAGCGAGTACGCCATAATCTGATTCACTGGACAAGTGAAGTGGTGCAAGTGATGGGAAGTGAGCAAAGCGTTTCCACGTCATGGAATAAGTGGCTCTGGTGGAGGGCTTCCTAATGGTCACCAGGACGTCAGCAATCTTGGTGGGCACCCCATATCTGGCCATGGCTATGTCTTCAGGAGCCAGGCAGGAAAATGTCATGATTTGAGGTCTGGATGGACCAAGAAGCCTCACTCCCAAGAGTGCAAACCTGTGCACAGAGGAAGAGGCACCGGAGGTTCCACTGTCAGCTGCTGCAGCAAAGGGAACCAGACCTGATGAGGCCAGAAGGGGGCAATGAGGATCATAGTGGCCCCTTCCATCTGGAGTTTGATCAGTACCCCCTGAAACAGTGGAATGGGGGGGCATAAAGGAACCGCCCTTCCCAAGACAGGGACAATGGGTGTCACCAGAAAACTCCAGACCCTGGAGGAGCAAGTAAAAAGTGGCAGTTTTGTGCTGAGTGGGGAATACAAAAAGTTGAACTCCGATGACTCTACCTGTCAAATAGGTCTTTTACGACAGAGGCCAGCAGCTCCACTTGAGCATCCTGGACTGTGACCTGCTTAGCTTGCCCGCCAGGACATTCTGG
Organism: Neoceratodus forsteri; assembly: GCA_016271365.2. Lineage (NCBI taxonomy): Eukaryota > Metazoa > Chordata > Ceratodontiformes > Ceratodontidae > Neoceratodus > Neoceratodus forsteri. The sequence goes on along the minus strand of JADMNL010000024.1, from coordinate 194,454,976 downwards.
ACAACTGGAACATGGATGGCCAACAGCTCCAGATAGTGTCCTACAGCCCAGTACCAGACCCTTATAACTTCCTGGCAGAGAAGGTACAAGTGAGTTCCCCCTTGCTTGCTGACCTAGTGGACTACACTGATGTTGTCCATCTGCACTAGCAGAGGGCCCAGGGATAGCTGAGTTTGAAAGGCTTTCAGGGCATACAAAACAGCCCACATCTCCAGGACATTGATGTGAAGAGTGGTCTGTACCTTAAACCATGTCCCTTGTGTTTGGTAGGGTGCCAGGTGAGCCTCTCCATCCCAGCCCAAGCATATGTGGTGAGAATCTGCTGAGGGAAGGAACGGAAAAGGAATACATTTTAGCAGGTTGCTGGTTTCCATCTACCAAAGCAACACCTTTTGACTGGAGAGGAGACCGGGACCTACTGTTCCAGGTCAGTGCATTTTTCCCACTGGACCTCAATGTCCACTGGGGTATCCTCATATGCAGTCTGGCTAGAGGCACTGTGACACTGCACAGCCATCAGACCCAAGAGTCGGAGAAAGGCTCTGGGCTGAAACATATCTGCTGTTGTAGAGCAGGTGGTCTTGGGCCATTAGGTTGTCTGCCCTGCCCTGAGGCAAGAAGGCCGTATCCTGAGCTGTATCTAGGACTGCTCCTACCTATTGAAGGTGCTTACAGGGGGTCAAGACTGACTTGGGCAGATTGACCTTGATTCCCAGGTCCTGGACCAGTTAGATGGCACGTTACGAAGTCTGCAGCAGATGGTCCCTGGATTGTGCTTTGAGAAGAAAAGTCATCCAGGTAGGGAAAGGCATTCAGTCCTTCCCTCCTGAGGACTACCACCACTACCGCCAAGTATTTGGTAAACACTCGAGGGGTCAAGGACAAGCCAAAACGCAAGACTTGGAACTGGAAGTGTGCTCCCTGAAAGTGAAATCTGAGGTACTGTCTGTGGGAGGCATATACCTTGATATGCAGGTATGCATCCTGCATGTAGAGGGAGCATACCTAATCTCCCTGGTGTAGAAGAGGCAGCAGTCCTGAAGGGTCGCCATCCAGAATTTCTTGTACTGAATGAAGAAATTTAGCACTCAGAGGTCCAGGATGGGCTTGAGATCCCTTGTACATTTGGGAACCAGGAAGAAATGAGAGTAGAACCTCCTGCCCTGCTGAGTCTCGGGGACAGGTTCTATGGCCCTTTTGTGCAGTAGGGTGCAAATCTACCCCCACAGCACTGGAATGTGGTGGTGGGGATAAGAGGACTAAACCAGAGGTTTTCTGGTGGTCATTCCAAAAGCTCTAGAGTGTGGCAGTGTTCTATAAGCTGTAAGACCCAGGCATCTCTGGTGATCAGAGTTTGCTGAAAGAATGGGGGGAAAGCACCTAGCTTTATCTCAAAAGTATATTAATATTTACTTATACTTCTCTTCCTTTTGAAAGTAGCAGGGTAAGTATGGAGAAAAGATCTGTAAGCAGTGGTTGGGGCACTTTGAAACTTGGTAGGCAGTTACTGGGTTACCTAGAAATGTGGGTTTTAAATTGTAACAGGATGTGGGGAGAAACTAGGTCAGGAACTTAATCTTGAGGTGAGTAGATTCAGGAAGCCCTGTGAATCAGGTGTTTAATTGGGGTGTGGAGCTGAGAGAGGCTTACTGCCTTCTAACAAACGGAAGATTTAAAAGGTGAAGTTAGTTGGGGTCCTAAGGTGGAAGACCAGAGTTTGCTGAAAGAGTGGAGTGAACGCACGTAGCTACACCTTAAAGGTATGTTAATATTTATTTAAATGTTTTACCAGGAGGGCACACTGAGCAGAGTACTGCTCAATTCCAGGTGTGTCCTGGGGGAGAGAAACAGAGAGGAACATACATGCAATATATAGAAGTACAATAGTCAACATGAACATACAGAGGTAAGTGTTATAAGAAGCATAACAAATAAGTAATTACATATCAACACATAAGGTATGGCAATAATGAGACAACAGAACATCAAAATGCAAGGTCAATATCAGTTAGTGGATAGTGGACTGGGCCATTAGTTCATTGACAGAGACATCTTAGGCATATGCACAGGTTGAGAGGTGTGCATTGATGAGGTAGCTGAGGTGCTATGATGTGGGCGTTTGCCAGATGCTTGCAGGGAGGGAGTTCCATACTTTAGGCATGCAATGTCTAAATGCTAATTGTCCAACCGAAGAGGACATGAGCAGTACAGTTAGAAGGCGGGTGTCTGAATTCCTGAGGTAATATATAGGAGGGGTAGGGCAGCTAGCACAGAGGCAGGTACTGGAGCAAGGACTGGGACCAGCATTGCCAAGAGCTTGGTGCAATGAGAAACACAGAAACATAGAATTTGATGGCAGATAAGGATTGCTTGGCCCACCCAGTCTGCCCATTTCCCTACCTAATGGATAAGCTGCAGATCCAAGTTAACCAGCAGCCTACTTCTTTCTACCCCACCCCTAGAATGGCCTTATGGCTGTCCCATGCATGCTTGAATTCAGTCACTGTTTTTGACTCCACAACCTCCTCCGGAAGGCTGCTCCATGCATCCACAACCTCTCTGTGAAAAATACTTCTTACATTACCTTTGAGCCACCCCCTCTATCTTCAAATTGTGCCCCTTGTTCTTGCACACCTCTTTTGAAAGATGCTACCCTCTTGGACTTTGTTGATTCCCTTGAGGTACTTAAAGTTTCTATCATGTCCCCTCTCCTCCTTTCCTCGAGACTATACATATTAAGCTCCTTTAGTCTCTCTTCATATGTCTTCCGGTGCAGACCCTGCACCATTTTAGCCCTCCTCTGGACAGCTTCCATCTTGTCTATGTCCTTGCGGAGACTGGGTCTCCAGAGCTGCACACAGTACTCCAGATGGGGTCTCACCAGCTGTCTATACAGAGGGATAACAACGTCTTGTTTTCTACTGGTGATGCCTCTCCCTATGCATCCCAGTATCCCCCCAGCCCTCCTTACTGCCCTCTCACATTGCTTGCCCACCTTTAAGTCATCTGATATGACTACCCCCAGGTCCCTTTCTATTTTTGTTGTTGTTAGTATCTCACCCCACATTGTGTACTCTTCCCCTGGGTTTTTGTTTCCCAGGTGCATTACCTTGCACTTCTTAGCATTAAATCTAAGCTGCCATACATTTGACCATTCCTATAACCTTGCCAAGTCCCTTCTCATCCTTTCCACCCCACCTTGTGCATCAACTCTGTTGCAGATCTTTGTGTCATCTGCAAAGAGACATACTTTTCCTTCCAGTCCCTCTGCAACATTGCTTACAAAGACATTGAAGAGGATCGGTCCTAATACTGAACCCTGCGGCACCCCACTAGTAATCCCCCTTTCTTCAGAGTGGACTCCATTTACTATTACCCTCTGTGTCCTATTCTCCAGCCTGTTGGTGATCCTGGAATGAGGAAGGTTGAGAGTCCATAGAGCTCACAGTGGTGAGGAGGAGGGTGGGAAATCAAGGGTAAAATGGCAGAAAGAGTGGAAAAGGGATTCCAGTCTGGCTAGGGTGGACCTAGGAGTGGCAATGTAGACTATTTCCCCATAGTTGAGAATAGGGAGAATCATTTTCTGTACTACAGTGTGGCGGACTGGCAGTGGGATGCATCCACGATTGCGGTAGAGGGCACCCAGTTTGGGATGGAGTTTTTTGTGGATGGCATCGACATGTACAGAAAAGTTGAGGTGCTGGTTCAGGCAGACCCCTAGATATCTAAAGGAGGGGCATGCCTCCAGAGTGTTCCCATCCAGGGTATGGAAAGAGAGGGTGGTGGGGATCCGAGAGAGTCTCTGCCTCATGCCGAAGGTCATGGAGACCATCTTCTTTGCATTGAGAAAAAGCTGGTTGATGCAAAACCAGAGCTGGACACCATTGAAGTCCTGCTGTAACCTGGTCGCTACATCAGCAGTCGTGGGGCCTGCTGCATACACAACCGTGTCATCTGCATACACAAATATGGATGTATGGATTCTTTCTTTGAGAGTAGCAGGGTAATTGAGGAGAAAAGATCTGTAAGACATGGTTGCAGCACTTTGAAACTTGGTAGGCAGTGACTGGGTTACCTTGAAACTTATGTTTTAAATTGTAACAGGGTGTGGGAAACTAGGTCAGGAACTTAATGTTGAGGTGAGTAGATTCAGGAAGCCCTGTGAATCAGGTGTTTAATTTGGGGGGGGGGAGATGAGGGAGGCTTACTGCCTTCTAAAAATTAATTACTACAGGGCATTTGGCTAGCAGCAGCAAAGAGATGTAAGGGGAAGAGGGGAACAAATACACACACACACACACACACACGAGAGAGAGGTGCCCAGGCCTATAAGAAAGACTGGATACACCAGATAGCCAGTTCCATGAAGAAGCCCCCCAAAAGGGGGATGGTGGGAGGGAAAGCAGACCTGATGACTGAGATCCCCCCGAAGATGGTACACTTGTGTAAGAACTTATCGTAGCAGCAGATCTTCTAGAGCATCTCTTGCAGCAGGTCATAACATATAGGAATATCTCAGCTGCAGGCATCATTCCATCTGGATAATTTCTTAGCAGTCGACCTGAGACTACCCCCTGATGACGCCATGTATTGTTTCCTGGTAGGTATAAAAGGGGATGGTTCCAGAAGCTCCTCCATTCTGTTCTACCTCAGTGACTGTAAATGAGACAAATGAGTAGGGCGGTCATCTGAAAGGACCAAAGAGGAGCAGGGTGCCCCTAGAGATACTTTTGTATTGCAAAAAAGCAGGACTAAGTCATCCTCCTGAAACAAGAAGCAAGGGGGATGGGGGAGCAGCATGACCTGCTGTAAGAGATTTGCTTGAAGATCTACTGTTCAGGTAAGTTGTTATGCAACTGTACTATCTTCTTCGAGAAAATCTCTTGCAGCAGGTCATAACATATAGGAATGAGTCCCAAGCAGTTGGGAGACAAAAAAAGAGCAGCAGGACAACCTACTGATTAAATAGGCCAACAGGTCTTGTAAGACCGCTAGACCAAAACTGGTAGGAGACAATGTCCGAACTGTAAAGAACAGTCAAGGCATGAATAACAGACCATAAAGCTGCTTATCAAATTTCAATAGTAGCAATTTCTCCACTGCATGCCACAGAGGAGGCCACATCCAGTGCGGAGTGAGGAGGCACAACATCTGAGGACATGCGTAGCATATAAATTGTAGAGCAGACCAGCCACCATGGGGACAAGTACTGCCTAGAAATAGAATTGCTCTTTGCGTCTTGGGTGAAAGAAACAATAAGTACATTAATGTAAACGTTAGACAGTGACGTAGAATAGTGGAACACAAAGGGCTATGTACACCCAACAAAGGAAACAAAGCATCTCCTGGAGAAGCAGGGCTCTGCAAAACACTTCTTTTATTTGTACAGTTCTTAACTGGAACTTCAAGCCTGACACCGGGGACAGGAGAAAGCAAACTGGAACAGAGGGATATCCTATCTCTGTAACATTTTAGGAAGGGACAAAGCCCATAAGTGTACATAAGTCTGATACACATCTAGCTGACATAATTTCATTCCAAAAACCAAAAAAGAGTAGTAACCACAGTGGAACATGTAGGACCAAACTGGGGTGGAGGATACATCATAAGATGGGTAACTACTGATTGGTGTATGCAAGGGTTTGTCACCTAGTTTATTATTTGAAAAGGAGAGAATGCCATACAAGTAAACTTGTACCGAAGAGTGTGAGGTACTCATTGTGATCAAGTGCAGAACTAGTAGGCAGCGAGGCAGATATGCATATGTGCCAATCACTGATCCACTACCCTTGTAGTAACACATGTCCCCTTCCTGGGATAGGATTTCCTGATAGAAGGACCACAAGCGGCTCCTTAATATCCCCTAATGAAAAGGGGGGGCACTGGACCGTGAAAGGACCATGACCACTGGAGCCAATCCTGGAGATAAAGAGTTTTATGGAAGAGTGGGACAGAGCAGGGTCCCAAGTGAGAACGGCTGGTCACAAACAGGAAGGGAAGAGGATCCAGCACAACCAATTATTGTAGTGGTAGTCATCCAACTGGACTCAGCTCTTGAGGCTCAAGGAGAACCACAATGGGGAATCTCTGAAAAGTTTTGGATAGAATCCTCTGTATGAGGAGAAGGGGAACAGGCATTAGAAATATTTTACAGCCTCATAGTACTAGAATATGGTGTGAGCAATCAAGAGTGAGGTAGAAAGGCACCTACAGAGCTTTTTTTTTAAGGGAAAGAGGGCAAGCCAGTAGGGACCCAGTGATGGGAAAACGACCATGACAATCTGTCAAAGGATGATGCATTAATGAATCTGAACCCACGGGTGGCCAAAGGTGACCCACGAGGGTAAGAATGGGTGACGGGATCTGAACTGATGTAAATCATATCCCTGGATGAATTCCCCGGAACCAAATACAGAGTTACCGTGCCAAAAGGTATACTGAGGCAGGACCATATTGCAACTTCAGGCCCACTGTAAAATTTGCCAGTTTAGATAGGCATATTGCAGGAATAGCCACCTTTATGTGTCCCAGGAACCAATGGGCATGTCCAGTACAGACCCAACCACGGCAGGAAAGACGGACATGGAACGAGTAGTGGAGTATGACCGATCACCTGAGGAAAAAAGGTTATGATCACCGAGGTATCCAGCATGGCCTTACTGAAAAAGGGCACAGAGCATAAGGGATAGGAAAATGTAAACTATGGTAGTGACAGGGTCCAGAAAGGCAAGTCTAATTAATGACCGAGGGAGAGGCCAGCATACTGCAGGTCAGGCGTCACCACAGCAAAGCATTATGTGAGTACCTGAAAGGCAGGCTTCAAGATATAGAAGTATACCAATCAAGTGTGGGGCCCCTTGTGACGGCAAGAGTTCCTTTAGGGACAAAAGTGAGTGGCACAACCTGCAAATCCAAAGGGGGCCCATGGGATTTCAAATGGAGCCTGCATGAAGGTGTTGTCATGCTTTGGCAGTGGGACCGGTGGTAGGTGTCCCAGTAGGGGAACCAGGGTACAGGGTCTGGAAGAAAAAATTACTTACCCTAGTAATCTTGTTTCTTCCCAGTGACACTCAAGTATTCATGACTTCTATGTGTCCTTTAAGATTCAGCTGTCCGAGAGATAGAATGCTATGCAAATGATGGAATCTTTGCACATGCTAGTTTCTCAAATGCTGCCTTGAATTAACTGCCTTGGTTCTAAACCTTCACATTTCCTTGGAGCCTGGAAAGATAGGTATCAGAACTACATATCTATATCTAACATCCAAATGACTGGAATTATGAAATTAACACCCAATATCCTCCCAAGGAAGTCAAAACCCCAAAGTTGGAGGTGACATAATGCAACAATAGCCCTGAATGTCAGAATCACCTAAAAGGGAAGAAGAACAAGAAGAAACCGAATCACAAACAATAGTGCCTGATTGTGGCACCTACATAGTAGGCCAGAAACACATTCCCAGGAATGTAGAGGCTACTGGTTCTTGAAGGGGAGGCAGGATGGGTAGTTATGAATACCCAAGTATCACTGGGAAGAAACAAGATTACTATGGCAATGTAACCCCTAGGTGGCGCTATCCCAAGTGCTACTACCCCAGCCTGCGCGGCTAGTAGCAGGTTAAGGGGCCTGAGTTCTGAAACAGGTGCCTCCACCTGGAGGTCAGGGTTGGTAGTGGTCAAACTAACCTGGGCACAGCCCTCTCGGACACTATAACCCCCCTCTTTCCTTCTAGTGGCCTGAGCAATATACAATAATCACTTTCACAGTACCCCTTGTACACCATACCAATACCCACACTGTTTGCACTTACCATCAAGGCTGGTTCTTCTGGCTCGACCCTGGGGACCCCCTGTAAAACAAGGTTATGCACAGTAAATAGCACCAGTACAGTACTCTTGGCACAAACTGGAACCACAGTCAGGTTAAATGCAGCAAAAGTCAGATCTGATTTATTCAGGGATCTGAACAAGGAAGGCGCGTAATCAGGTTGATTGGCTTAAAGGCTATATTAATCAAACAGTTATGCATGTGCTTTAAGTCCCCACAGAGTCACACACTCTGGGTACCCAGGTAGGAAAATGGTGGGCTAGCCAGGAATGTTGCAGCTGGTCGGGGCCCTGTGATGGAAGAAAAGCAATATGCACAACACACACTACTTGTAATCCGGAGCCAGAGGGCTTAGTTCGTGAAAGAAAAAGCAACAAGACAATCAGATGACAACACTTTAGATTTAGCTGTTGTTGCAGGGAGCTTCCCCTGATGCCCAATACTGGACACAGGCAGGATGAAATTGAGACTGCAGGTTGTTGGGCTGGAGTGCCCGGAGAAGTGAAGCCCACACAAATCACCAAGGCATCATTCCTGTTCAAGTGTTGAGTAGGGGGCTGATCCCCAGGCAGGTCTCTCATCGATGGCTTTCTCTGTGCAGCGGGTAGTCGGGCTGGGCCAGTGTGGCAATGCCCAAGCCCAATGGAGATGATTTGGGATTCTGTCCGTTCAGCTGAATGCGGCTTCCAGCAAGCAGAATACAGTTCAAACCACAGTGAGGAACCAAATCACAACCCACTAGCAGCACAGAGCACATTTACATGTAAGGAAATTCAAATGCAGCTTCCAGCAAGCAGAATACAATTCAAATGACAGTGGGGAAAAAAAATCACGACCCCACTATAAGCATACAACACATTCATATGTAAGAAAAGTCCACTGTACCAGGCAAAAGGCTCTCCGGTCATAATTACAGAGTCTCTACACAGTCTGGGATTTCAGAGGTGGCTAGAAGTCAAGACAGGCTGATCGCATTCAGCAAATCTTCGGTCTTCTTCAGGTAGGAGCCTGGTCACAATTCAGTGGCTCACTTCGCTCTCCTAGTTCGGATTCAGTCCGAAAAAGGCACAACTTCCCTCTCAGGGATGGTATACAGGCCAAAACTCAGGCCTTTCCACAGTTGTCCCACGCAAATCTATGCCGGGGCTGCAGCTTGAATCATTCAAGCTGTTATCTCTTCACTTCCCAACTCAAAGCTGAAACTAGCTGCAAGCAGCTTGGGAATTTCCCCAAGATCCAAAAGGTTCGGTTGGTTGATCTGTCTGTCAGTCACAACAAGAGCTCCCCCCTCCAGATTATTTTTGGTGCCAAAATGCAAAAACTACAAGTCCTAAAAGTTTTGACCCCACCAAGCCCCTGTAGGCAGGCTCCATTTTAGAGTCCCAACAGTACTGATTGGCCCATTCTGACAGTCCCGGGTCAAGTTGATGGAGATAAACAGAACAGTCCTTGCTGCAAAAAAAGGCAGGTTAGAACAAACTGCAATATTATTACTACTCTAATAAATGATCAGCAAACAAGCACATCTTCTAACAGAGCTCCCTTTTAAACTAATTAAGACTGCAATCCAGGCAGCTCTTAAAGAGACAGTACACAGAGGCTATACAGGCACTCTCTGGCAATACATTTTTAATCTGCTAAAACGCAGAACACCAGCCAGGCAGTGAGCATTTAGGCAAGCTCAAGGGAAGACTTTTCGGGAACCCCAATTTGTAGGGGGGTTACACCCTTCCCTGGAGAAAACTTGGCGTCCACATCAAGTCTGTACCATCACAATATCAAAAATGCGATATAAACGAGACATATGTATCATTAGCTTGTTACATTACTATACATTTCAATATGCTTCACATTACTACATCCATATTGGCAATACTTATGCAGGTTTCATACAAGCAATGCTGATTCATACTTCTTGTACATTAAACAATGTAAGAGGGGCCCTTCCCTATCAGTTAACTTGGGGCTGGATGGGGCAGTGGCACCATGGTTACAGGGAAGAACAAGTAACCTGGAGTTGGCCGTCAAGTTCAATTTGGGCAGTGAGCTTGGTGAAACATAAACCCCTTTGTGAACCACACTGAGAGGCAAATCCACTGGCTCCCAGGGGAATCTTAGCTAAAGCACAGCACTGGCTTGACAGCACGGCCAGTCTTTCTGGGGGGAGCGGCCACAGTCTCGGTACTTTCAGCACTAACCTTGGAGCTTTCACTTGTGAAGGGTGCCTCTGTATGGACAGGAATGTCCAAATTTGGAGCACTGTCAGCTCCTTGTTCTGTAGGCTGTTTCCACAACACTTTGCTCATTATCTTCTGACAGAGGCCCAGGTTGCTCACTTTGAGGAGGGTGTGGCACAGTTAGGCTTTGCGGCACTGACAGGGGGCTGTCAACACTATCACATTGTTTTTTAAGTTCTGGTGTGTCACCAGAGAGATTCAGACCATCAGCCCCTTCTTCGGGCAGTTCCACAAAACACAAAGAGTCCGCAACCTCAGACATAATACTTTGTACTTCACTTTCAGGGAGCATTGGCTCCAAGGACGAAGCTGGGGGGTTAGGCAGTCCAGAAGGCCCAGCTTCATCCCTACAATTAATCATAGGGTTACCTTGAAACAGCTGACTCAATTCATAGGAGGGATAATTAAGCAATAAGGCAAGACAGGGTGGGACAGATATTCAAAGCTGTGCGCCGGGCAAAAACTGTTTGCGCGGATTTAGCGTGGGTCTGCTATATTCAAAAGGCTAAATAGTGCAGGCAAACTGCATTAGCACAAGGCAAACTATAATCATATGCAAGGGGCAAAGTGAAGATGAATACAGGTGCAATGAGATATTCAGCGACTAGCACCCGCTAAGGTGGTTAAGCGTGACTTAAGCGCGACCCATTTGCGGTACAAATTACCGCCCAGGAAAAGCTTGTCTTAACCCTGGGCAAACAGCTTTGCACACTCTGCACGGTGCTATCACATCATTAGCGCAGCTTGCGCGGCCCTAACGTATCAGTATGACACTTAGAAACTGCCAGACATGGAGGACACATGCTGCTCACTGATGTCACCACCATGATGCCATCAGCTGCCACCAGTCCAAGCCAAGCACAGACAGTGATGGGTGATCTGAACCACAGGGGACAGCATGGTAGTGTGGCCATGTAGCACACACCTGCAGACCATACGTCTGTGGTGTGTAACAGATGCCAGCACACATATGCAGCACTGTGGGCATAGTGGCCAGTGAGGAGAGGGTGTATGGGTGGCCAGACCTCACCACAGCCCACATGTGGCCACAAGGCTGGGACGCATCACTCAGTGCACATGGGCCAGTAGTGGGGAATACGCCACCACCTGTCGGATCCTACATGCCCCCCGAGCCACCTACCATACAACTGTACAGATGTCACAGCACACACTGCCAGCCATGTAAATGACACTGTGTGCATCCCATGTCACAGCTGCAGCATCTGTGGATCACACAACAGCGTGATAATACTGTCCACTGTCAGTAATCACCTGCAAGCTGTGCCTGGCACTGTGTACAGTGCAGTGGTCATCACTGCCCTACATACCATAGGCAGTGTCGTGTACCTTACACTACCAGCTCTCTTGCTACTGTAGTGCCTGTTGTGCACTGTAGCATGACCTACAGTGTGAAGGTTGCATGCAGCACTACCACCACCTGTGCCTATGCTGTGTTGTCCCCTGGGGTACGATGTGCTATGCTATGCTGTACTGTTTACATGAAGCCTGCAGCTATCATCATGCACCACCTGTCTGACCTACAGGTGGAGCTGCAGTCAGATCTGGCCAGCCCCTGTACCTCCAGAATGACCTACAGGTGGAGCTGTGGGACCCTGTAGTAATGCTGTGCAAACTGCATGCAAATCAGGGCATGATGAGATGCTAATGTGGCTGTTTGCCCACAGACTATCTAAGTAGGCTCATTTGCATGTCACTTTTGAATATGGCACAGTTTAGCTCGGGGCTAACGTGTTTGCACCGGACAGACCTCTTAGCTCCACGCTAAAGCGCTTAACGGTTCGGGAATATTATACAGTTTGAGCACAGTTTTACATGTGTGCTGCTGCCTGCAGCTGTACCGGTCCCTGCATTTACCAGAACACGCATTGGCCACATAGTTCCTCTCTACCTACCCTCATGTCTCTGTGCACTGTGTTGTTGTTGTGGTTTGCACTTTCTGGTTGCTGTATTCAGTGCTGTCTTATTCCAGGGTTATGTTTGCCCTGCACTCCTAACCCAGTTTGCACAGCCTCATTCCCATGCTATATTCAGAAGCTGTTTGCCCTGGGCTATTCCTTTTGAATATAGCTTGCTTTGTGCTCCAGGCTTAGTTTGCACACCAGGCAGTGCTAATTTAGCCCAGGGGCAAACCTTTGAATATCTGGCCCGGTGTGCGTTATCGTATAATAATGTCACTCCTGGGTGGGTTGAAGCACGAGGCAAAGCCGAGTGCTTCCACCACCCCAGGAGTGACGTTATTACACGATAACACACATCCCTGGAGTGACTTATTGCTATTATACAATGGCTTGTTGTTATACAAAATAAAAAAAAAAAAAATGATTTTAAGGAATCCAAATGGTCATGATCCATAGCCAGAAGCTCATCATCCATAGCATCCAAAGCAATACAGTGATGTTATTGTGTAATAACATCACTGTCTCAGGCACACATTGACCAATCAGAGTCCAGGAAATTTTCTTGCCATTGTATAATAGGCATTGTCACATTTACTTTCGTCAGAGGTGGACTGACAGTCACTATCATTCTGGGCCTGCTGCGGGGGAAACCTTAAATCTGTAACTACTGGGGTAGGGTGACTCTGTCTCTTTTTTGCAGCAGCATGAGTCACCAGCTGAGGGGAATCAATCTCTGATGGTTCAGCCTCAGTTATGACTTGGCCGATAGGTAGCAAGTGGTTATGGTGCATGGTCTTGACAGCTTTGGAGTTATTCTCTGGGCGCACTTTATACACTGGTAAATCATTCAACTTTCCAACTACTACATGGGGAAGATGGTGCCACCTATCAGCAATTTTGTGTTTGCCATGCAGTCCCAAATTGTGTAACAACACATGGTCTCCAGGCGAAGCTCTTGAGCCTTTACTTTTTATCATGCCTCTCTTTGTTGGCGAGATTTCTTTTGGCGGTCATTGTCTGGGCCAGTTGATAGGCATGGATCAATTTAGCTTTCATTTTGTGTACATACTGTAGGTAATTTTCAGCTGGACCCCATCTGGAGAGACCCCAAAGCAGACATCAACAGGCAGTCAGGCCTCCCTCCCAAACATGAGGCGGTAGGAAGAGAACCCAGCAGCATCATTTTTTGTGCAATTGTATGCGTGGACCAAGGTGCTAATCTGCTGACTCCACTAAGGCTTGTCTTTGGGATGGAGGGTACCCAGCATGTCTAGAAGGGTGCACTTGAAACGTTCTGGTTGAGGGTCCCCCTGTGGGTAATAAGGGGTGGTTCTTGACTTCAGCACCCCCCCATAGAGAGAGCATTTCTTTGATTAGTCCACTTTCAAAATCTCTGCCCTGGTCAGAGTGGATCCGCTGAGGGGCACCATAGTAGACGAAGAAATTTTCCACTAGCACCTTGGCCACGGTAGAGGCCTTTTGATCTTTAGTTGGAAAAGCTTGTGCATACCATGTGAAATTATCTGTAACCACTAACACATTGCCAATATTCCACTGATCAGGTTCTAAACACAAAAAGTCTGTGCAGACCAGTTCCATGGGGGTGCTGGTAGTAATATTGACAAGGGGGCAGCTCTCTGAGGCAGGGCTTTCCTTTGCAGGCAACGACTGCAGGTCTTTAGATGGTGCTCAACATCGGCCCCCAACTTGGGCCAGTAGAATCGAGATCGTACCAAGTCAAGAGTTCTGTCAAAACCAAGGTGCCCCATGTGATTGTGGAGGGACCTCAGTGCCAAATCTTTAAAGGCCATGGGCAGGACCAATTGCTGCCTGTCTACTTGAATGCCATGATCCACTGTCTCTCTGTATAACAACTGATTCAGTAGCTTCAACCTGGGGCCTTCTTTAAACAATAGAGCAGTTCGCAAGTCAGGGGAACACAACTTGGACACATCTTTCCCCGCATGCAGGGCATGAAGTGCGGACTGAATCATAGGATCTTGGGATTGAGCCCACTGAATACTGTTACTGTCAAATTGAGGTAATGCACTAATATCTAGAGCAGAAATGTGGCAATAGGAAGCCGCTATGCAGGTATCAGGAGGGCCAAGCGTTCTACTAAATAGTCCACTGTGTCTGCAGACATCTGTTCATCTCAGTCAAATTTTTGGCACAAGGCTCAGATGTCAGGTTCAGACAGCCTGAACCAATCACTCTTGGAAACTGGCCTTCGTGACAAGGCATTAGCATCAATATGGCTCAGTCCTAGCCTGTATTCAACAGCATAATCATAGGCTGATAAGGCGGAAAGCCACCGGTGCCCAGTGGCATCTAACTTAGCTGAAGTCTGTACATAGGTTAATAGGTTATTGTCGGTCTTCACCAATATCTTTGCCTCATAGAGGTATTCATGAAACTGGTCAACAACGGCCCATTTTAGTGCAAGGAACTCCAGCTTGTGCACAAGGTAGTTTTGCTCCAACAGGGTCAAGCTCCTACTGGTGAAAGCCACTGGTCTCAAACCATCCTCATGGGCTTGATACAGCACAGCTCCTAGACCATGCAGACTGGCATCTGTATGCAGCACTTAGGGCTTGGTGGGGTTAGTATAGGCTAGGATGGGGGCATGGGTGAGTTGGTATATGACTTTGTGAAAGACTGATTCACATTGGGGTGTCCAGCGGGGCCCAAAAAGTTCACCTGTGCAGAAGTACACTTTCTCTGGTTCTTTGATGGCCCCTTTTTTATATTTATGGTCGCTAGGAGGGTAACCCTGGGTAAGATTCAAGAGCAGGCGAATCACCTTTGAATAGTCTTTTATGAACCTACGGTAGTAGCCACAGAACCCCAGGAAACATTGGAGTTCTTTCAAATTATGGAGCTGGGGCCAAGTAGTCAGTGATTCAACCTTACTGGGATCAGTCTCTATCCCTTCTACAGATACTATGTGCCCTACATACTTCACAGAAGTTTGAAAAAATGGACAGCTTGAGGCCAAAGTCTTCCAATCAGTCTAGAACTTTAAACAGTCAGGTCTCATGCTCCTCTAATGTGCACCCAAACACAATGACATTGTCTAGGTGCACTAGACATTCCAGCAAGTTCATATCTCCCAACCGCACATTCCATCAGTCGCTGAAAGGTGGCCGGGGCACCTGAAATCCCCTGTGGCTTTCTGAGGAATTCGTAGAACCCCAAAGGACAGATGAAGGCTGTTTTCTCATGGTCCTCTGGGGCCATCGGGATCTGGTAGTATCCGCTGCGAAGATCCAATACCGAAAACCATTTGCTCCGATTCAAACAATCCAGGGCATCTTGTATACAGGGCATGGTGTATTGATCGGGGATGGTCTGCTGGTTCAGGGTTGATAATCAACACAAATCCTTTGACACATTCTTCTTATGCACAACCACAATGGGAAAGGCATATGTGCTCCTTGATTCTTGTTTGACACCAGCAGCGAGCATTTCCTGCAAGTGTCTCCTCACATCATCTATGTCTGCTATGGTGAGACGTCAGGATCTCTCTCAAAATGGCTGGACATCATGCAGGCATATGTGATGCTCTGTGCCCCAGACACACCCCCCATGTCCCATTCTTTTAATGAAAACACATGGTCCCTCTGAGCAAGTTTCTTGTTAATTGTAGCCTTCCATTCAGCCAGCAACTGGGAGTCACCAAAGTCAAATAAGTCTGGGGTCACTCTATTCTTCTCGCCAGAGCACTTGTTGCTTGGCAATACGGCACTGTCGGTGCAGTGTACTGCAGCTAGGGTGCACCCTCTGTTCACCCGAATCTCCCAATCTGACACATTCTGACTCTGGACCATCACTCATCATGCATAGGCGTGGCAAGAGCAGGCAAGATGAATGGTTTGACCAATAATCCCTCTGGCAACTTTCCATCTCCTGGTGCATCCAACATTAATATTTTGTTCTTTACATTTCTCTTTAGATGGATTTCTCCATGGATTGTGCACTGGGTATTGGGGGCCAATACCAAGGAGTCAGGTTCCTTTTTCCACACTATCCCCACTGGCTCATCTGGGTCCACTTCATCAGGTCTCTGTTGCCTGTCATAAGCCCTTTTTACTAAGGCTGGAATTCTTAGGGCTGGTCCAGTCAGCTGCCCTTGTTTCTCATGGCAGAGTTGTGCTAGTCTCCCAAACATATGGGCATTTGTTCCAATTAACAGGGGAACCCCATTATACAGTCCAGTGGGGGGGGACACTAGGGCCAGTGTCTCTACTTGCTCCTCTATGCCAGTGACAGTTGCAGGAAAAGACAACCAGAGGTGGGCATATCCTAGATATGGATAAGACTTGTCACTCAACCCCCACACATATAGGCCTTCCAGGGATTGTAAAGGCACATCAGATAAGTGTTTGTCATACCAGTCCTGAAACACAATGGTCACTTGCAACCCACTGTCAAGCACAGCCCAATTAGGAATACCATTCACAGCCATATTAGTCTCCATTGAAGGGCCATAGCAGGGGCCGGTACAGACGACTTAGCCACAAAAAAGTTGGAGTTGAGATTTCCTGAGCCTTCACTGTGGTCGTTTCCAGCACCCCTTGGCCATGGTTTCACTTTCCGGAGCTCTCCTTGAAGTCTGTATACAACCTTATCTAAGTCTTTTGGGGACCAGCATTCTCCCTTCACATGCCCCTCCTTCCCACAATTATGACACAGTATGCTTTCTAAAATCTGGCGTGGCTGAGGCATCACACTGGGGGCTGAGGCGGGGGTACCATCAACAGAAAATCGTGATTCTACCTCTGTCTGGTATGTGGTGAGCATGGGGAGATACCTCAGTAATTCTCTCACTTCCATTGTCAATTCATCAATCTTTGAACTGCTGTCAACAGGGAATGCTTGGGAGTTCACCCCCACCCCTACAGCGGACAAGCTCTGAAAGGGGTTTGGGCCCATTTTGTCTCTGCAATGGGCTTGTGGAGAAATGGTAGCCCTCATTTCTCGGACCTCTTGCAGTATCTCACCCCAGGGCGGAGCATCCTTGCTAGCCTCCCAATGTTCAACTGGCACTGTATTTCACCCCTGAGCATCACTCACATGTGCATCCTCGGTCATCTGGGCAGCAGCAACAGCAGATACAGGAGGGCCCCCCATGTGGCTGCCTCCTCTCAATCCTGCGAATTTCTTTCATCAGTCCGTCATAGGTAGGAGGCGCATCCAATCAAGCAGCAAGGCGTAGTTGGAGCAGCAATAATTCAGAGAATGGGGCTGACTTGAGAAGTTGGTCCAACTTATTCCGATCTAACCTAGCTGGGGCCATGCCACCTTTCTTTAGGCATTCCTGTAGCACTGCTTCAACTCGAGGCACATACACGGATACGGGCTCCCCTGGGTACTGCTGAGTGTTTTTGACCCTACCCCACAGGTCCTCATCTGAATCGGGACTCCCATACACATTTTCCAATGCATTCAAAAAATCTTGAGCAGTTGCTTCTGGATTACTAGCCTGTGTAGCGTGGATAGTAAGTTGGGCAGGGCCTTTGAGGCTTTCAACTACCCTTCTCTTCTCTGGTTCAGGGCATTGCCATTCTCAGATTTGAGAGGCAATATAGTCTATCCAAGTCTCCCAACTGTCCTCCCCCCTGGGGTGTGGGGAGGGTGCCAGAAAACATCCTCAGACGGTGATACAAATCGTGACTAATAACAGGTGCATATATAGGGGCCAGCACTGGTGCGGGCACAGAAGGCAGGGCAGTAACAGGTGCTGGAGTGGGAGGGGATGTTGGGGAAGGAACACCCCCAGGTAGCAGGAATAGTTTCTTAAAGTCCTCTACGATTTTCCCTTCCTCCAGCAACAACTCAGCAAATTTCTCCTCAAACGTTTCACATAATGGTGGGAGCTCATCCTCCCCAGGGTCTTTACTGTCTTTTGTTATCACTCTCCAGGCGGCTAGGACCCCTTCTGAGGCAATAGTCTGTGGCACTTTAGAGTAGTCCACAAGGTCACTACACTCTACCAAGGCTATGAAAGTTTGGGCAATCAAATCAGCCTGTCGACCCACCACCACAGGGTTTTATAAACATTCAACTTTGGAGAGTGCTCCCTCTACAGTGTCCTTACTGGTACCCAAGGAATATCCAGTATAAGCAGAGCATTTTGGGGGGGTCGATCTCCTGCCCAGTACACCACCCCACCAACTTGTGTACAGCCACTTCAACTGGGGTAGCCATTATTCTTTATAATTCGTTAATTTTTGGCCACTAGAAGACACAAAATCCCAGCAGTAAGCCTCCAAGATGTATCCCCTAGGTGGCGCTATCCCAAGGGCTACTACCCCTTCCTGCGCGGGTAGTAGCAGGTTAAGGGGCCTGAGTTCTGAAATGGGTGCCTCCACCTGGAGGTCAGGGTTGGTAGTGGTCAAACTAACCTGGGCACAGCCCTCCGGGACACTATAACCCACCTCTTTCTCTTCTAGTGGCCTGAGCAATATACAATAATCACTTTCACAGTACCCCTTGTACACCATACCAGTACCCACACACTGTTTGCACTTACCACCAAGGCTGGTTCCTCTGGCTCGACCCTGGGGACCCCTGTAAAACAAGGTTATGCACAGTAAAGAGCTACAGTACAGTACTCTTTGCACAAACTGGAACCACAGCCAGGTTAAATGCAGCAAAAAAGTCAGATCTGATTTATTTAGGGGACTTGAACAAGGAAAGGGCATAATCAGGTTAATTGGCATAAAGGCTATATTAATCAAACAGTTATGCATGCGCTTTAAGTCCCCACACAGTCACACACTCTGGGTACCCAGGTAGGAAAATGGTGGGCTAGCCAGGAACATTGCAGCTGGTTGGGGCCCTGTGATGGAAGAAAAGCAACATGCACAACACACACTACTTGCAATTTGGAGACAGAGGGCTCAGTTCATGAAAGAAAAAGCAACGAGACAATCAGATGACAAAACTTTAGATTTAGTCGTTGTTGCAGGGAGCTACCCTGATGTTTACTCATGATACCCAATACTGGACACAGGCAGGACAAAATCGAGACTGTAGATTGTTTAGCTGGAGTGCCCAGATAAGCGAGGCCCACACAAATCACCGCGGCATCGTTCCTGTTCGAGTGTTGAGCAGGGGGCTGATCCCCAGGCAAATCTCTCATCGATGGCTTTCTCTGTGCAGCGAGTAATTGGGCTGGACCAGTGTGGCAAGGCCCAATCCCAATGGAGATGATTTTGGATTCAGTCCGTTGGGCTGGATGTGGCTTCCAGCAAGCAGAATACAGTTCAAACCACAGTGGGGAACCAAATCATGACCCGCTATAAGCACACAACACATTCACATGTAAGAAAATTACACTGTACCAGGCAAAAGGCTCTCCGGTCGTACTTACGGAGTCTCTGCACAATCCGGGAGTTCAGAGGTGGCTTGAAATCCAGACAGGCTGATCGCATTCAGCAAATCTTCGGTCTTCTTCAGGTAGGAGTCTGATCACAATTCAGTGGCTCACTTCGCTCTCCTAGTTCGGATTCAGTCCGAAAAAGGCACAAGTTCCCTCTCCAGGACAGCAGAGAGGCATGCAGGCCAAAACTCAGGCCTTTCCACAGTTCTCCAGTGCGAATCTACGTCAGGACTGCTGCTTGAATCATTCAAGCTGTTATCTCTTCACTTCCCAACTCAGAACTGAAACTAGCTGGAAGCAGCTTGGGAATTTCCCCAAGATCCAAAAGGTTCTGTTGGCTGATCTGCTTGTCAGTCACAATAAGGGTTCCCCTTCAGGTTATTTTAGGCACCAAAATGCAAAAACTACAATTCCCACAAGTTTTGACCCCACCAAGCCCCTGTAGGCAGGCTCCATTTTAGAGTCCCAACAGTACTGATTGGCCCATTCTGACAGTCCCAGGCCAAGTTGGTGGAGATAAATAGAACAGTCCTTGCAGCAAAGAAGGCAGGTTAGAACAAACTGCAATATTATTACTACTCTAACAAATGATTAGCAAACAAGCACATCTTCTAACAGAGCTCCCTTTTCAATTAATTAAGACTGCAATCCAGGCAGCTCTTAAAGAGACAGTACACAGAGGCTATACAGGCACTCTCTGGCAATACATTTAATCTGCTAAAACACAGAACACTAGTGTAACCCCTAGGTGGCACTATCCCAAGGGCTACTACCCCTGCCTGCTTGGCTAGTAGCAGGTTAAGGGGCCTGAGTTCTAAAACGGGTGCCTCCACCCGGAGGTCAGGGTTGATAGTGGTCAAGTTAACCTGGGCACAGCCCTCCGGGACACTGTATCCCCCCTCTTTCCCCTCTAGTGGCCCAAACACTGTACAATAATCACTTTCACAATACCCCTGGTACACCACACAAGTACCCACACTGTTTGCACTTACCACCAGGGCTGGTTCCTCTGTCTCGACCCTGGAGACCCCTGTAAAACAAGGTTAAGCACAGCAAATAGTAACAGTACAGTATTTTGAGCACAAACTGGAACCACAGTCAGATTACATGCAGAAAAAGTTAGATCTGATTTATTCAGGGGACTTGAACAAGGAAGGGGCAAAATCAGGTTAATTAGCTTAAAGGTTGTATCAGTTAAGCAGTTATGCATGTGCTTTGAGTCCCCGGACACAGTCCACCTCTTGGTACCCAGGTAGAGAAGAGATGGGCTAGCCAGGAGAGTTGCCCGGGGTTGCAGCTGGTTGGGGCCTCATGATGGAAAACACAACATGCACAGTACACAATGGGTGGGATATGCAAAAGGGTTGCGCCATGCGCAATAGGGATGCACCTGCGCAAGTCCAAAAGTGTGCCATTCTGCGATATTCAACAGGAGGCAGTTGCGCCACCGAAAACATGCTGAGCAACAGCACAATTCAAATGACGGCATGCGCAACCGTAGGGGGTGGATCCATGCATACAGAGTGCAATGCGATATCCAAAGACTTGCGCACTGCGCAACAGTGGATCAGCCAGAAGTTGTGCCCCAGCGGAAATGAGCCAAAATAAAAAGGCTCAAGGAAGCGGCGCAAGAACACCACAGGGATGCCAAGTGGGGAAGAGAGAGAGAGAGAGAGAAGACAGACAGTGACAGGCCAGGGCAGGCAAGGGAAGCAGTGTGGGCCATAGGCTGCAAAGGCCAGTGGGGGGGTGCCTGGTGCAGTGGAAGTAGCAGTCAGGACAGCGGGGCAACAGATCAACATCAGCCGGGGGCACAAGCCAGGGAGATGGACAGTGGCAGCTTCCACATGGAAGCTTTAATGAGGGGTGAGAATGCAAGGTGCAGGAGGACGTGGCCGTGGAGGGGCCCATCAGCGGTACGCCCCCAACAGGCAGTACCGTGCCTGCATCAGCTTTGAGTTGTACACAGATGTAGAGATCGTGGGCCGGTACCGCCTGAACAGGGCAATACTGAGGCGGCTCTGTGAGCTGTGCAGTGATGTGATGCAGGCACCCTCACAACGGAGCCATGCTCTGTCAGTGGAGACCAAGGTGACAGCCTGCATGTGTCTGCTCACCACGGGCACCTTCCAGAGGCCAACAGGGGACACCACAGGCATCACACAGTCGGCCACGTCACGCATCCTCACCCAATTCCTCAGCACACTGCTGCCACATGCTGCAGAGCACATCCATTTCCCCAGCACTGCAGCAGAGCGTACAGCAAACATGCAGGCATTCCACAGGGTAGCACGTATGCCTGGTGTGCTAGGGGCCATAGACTGCACCCATGTGGCCATTTGCACACCACCTGGCCCCAATGGGGCCGCCTATATGAATCAGAAGGGCTTCCCCAGTGTCAACTGCCAGGTGGTGTGTGATGCCACTGGACATATAATCAATGTCTGTGCCACACACCCTGGCGGAGCACATGATGTCTTTATATGACATCAGTCTGCACTGTGCCATCGATTCGAGTGGGGACATCCCCACAGGCCATCTAGTGGGTGAGTACGCATGTAGGGAATGCAAACTCGGCAAGTGGATGCCACAGGTGCCATAGGTAGTGGCACACAGGGATATAGGCAATATGGACCTGAACATGAGACTGATCTCCTCTGTCTCCACACAGGTGACAGCGGATACCCACTCCATCCCTGGCTGCTCACACCGTACAGGCGCCCCATGACCCCATCGCAGCAATGCTATAATGAGGCACATGCCGCCACACGCAACATCATTGAGCGGGTGTTTGGGATGCTCAAGGCACGCTTCCAATGCCTAGACAACTCGGCGGTGCCCTACAGTACAGCCCCTCAAAGGCTTGTGGGATATTCCTGGCCTGTTGTATCCTGCACAACATGGCCAATGACATCAGGATAGCCATACAGGTTGAAGAGGGGGACAGCGATGGAGGTGCTAGGGCGCTGACAACCATGGTGAATGTGCAGCACCCCCTTGGACGCAGTGACCCCAACTGATCCGCAGGCCCAGCTGCACCGGGACACCATCACAGAGAGCATTATGCACAAACACAGGTAAGTCAAGGGTCATGTGCAAACAACACTGTCCTGGCGCAACCCACAGGCACACAGAGTAACACACCAGGGGTGCATGACGGCAAGGAGGGTGGAAGGGACCAGGCACACAAACACACCATCAAGGAGGGGCGAATAGTCATATGAACACACACACACACAAACACACCAGGCACAAAGCGTACATGGGCAGGAGCACAGCAGAGTTGGAACAGACATGGCAAACACACAGATCCACAGACCACACCCACCACCTGTACTGTCCAAGCACGTCTGTCAGACGCTGGGCACCCTTGCACCTTGGTGTACAGTACAATGTAGGCATCATCATGCACACGCACCAGTGGACAGCAGTCAGGATGGTGTGCAGGTGGTCCGTATGTCGGCGTGATGGGCAGGGCACCCACCAGTGCACTGCCCACCATGATGCACAGTGCACACAGGGCAGCAGCAGAGCCCGCACTGGGAGACAGGTCAGTCATGTTGCACCATTCCACGGCCACCACGGATGCATGGGCAGCCCCCCTGTGACCCAACAGCACTAGCAGGCTGAGCAGGGGCCACATGGGGTGGCACCGATGGACCACCAGGGGTCCCACTGTGCGATCGCGACCTTGTCCGCACTGGGGTCTGTAGGATGCCAAACATACCTGCACCAGGGGTGCTTGGGATGCCCACAGCAGAACCCGGCGTCGACAGGCCTGGTGTTGCACGATGCCAGGAATGGGGAGTGGAGAGCGTACTGTATGGGGTGTGCAGTTCAGGAGCACCTGCGTGTGTGCCCAATGCAGCCACGACAGCGACCAATGCCTGGGTCTGCCTGTCAATGGCAGCGGTCACATCCATCCGCATACAGACCATCTCTGCATGGTCCAGAGCACACTCCCTGCTGTGCCGCTCCACAGCCGCACACAGTGCCTCCACAGACGTTGCAACCCACCTTTGCTGCTGTACTGATTCCCTCAGCAGGCGGGTGTGCTCGTCCAATGGGTACTCTGCCACAACGGCATCCTGTCCCCCAGGGTGTGGAAGGTCCTGATGCACAACACCCCTTGAGGGTGGGCGCTGTTTGCCAGGACCAGGAATGGGCATATCAAAGGGCGGTGGGCATGTGCCACTGCTGGACACTGCACCCCCAGACCAGGTGGGTGACTGCTGCTGCTGCCCTTCCAACCGCTGTGCCCCAGGGACCACTCATTCCACCGCTGTGGCCACAACAGTGCCAGACACCTGCACAGCCACCAGTGCTGCCCCACCGGTGCTGACAGGCACAGCCTGGGACTGTGCCGACATGCTGGCACACAAGTTGGAACCAGCAAGGCCCAGGAACACGTGCTGGCCTGCTGTGTGTCCATCATGGGACACACACGTCACTGCCCATTGCAGTCCTTGCATCATCAATGGTGCAGGTACGAGCTACAGCCACAGTCACAGCGTGCTGGCATGCTTGCATGCCAGACTGCTGAGACACAGGCTGTGCACCCCCCACACCCGACTCACCGACACCAGAGTTGGCAGCCCAGCGTGCATGCTGGTGCAGTGCATGCTGGCTGGTGACAGAGGTGGATGGACCCTCCTCCATGTCCAGCAGGTCATCCTCACTGCCTGGACCCACCACCACCATCCCCTGAAGATGGACAGGATCTGTAACAGAAAGAGAGGAAATGTGAGTGCATGTGAACAACCTTCCCCCAACACCACCACCATGTCATACTGTGCAGTGATGGGCTTCCACCTGTCTGGAATCCACCTCCTGGTATGCCCTCAATAGCACTGCGCAGCATTGATGCAGCCAGTCGGTCCTCAGCCGGGGTCAGCTCCACCACCGCTGGCTGTCCCCCACCAGTGCCAGCACGTGCCGCCCTGAGGGCTGCCACCTTCTCCTTCACCCTCCTGCGGTCTGTCCCAATCTTCTTTTTGCATTCCTGCATGGAGCGCTGGTGGCTTCCGTGCAGGTTCACTGCCCGGGCTACCCCCTCCCATGCAGCCGCATGGGCCTGAGGGGTGCCCTGCCATCCACTCAGTAGTGCCTCCTCCTCCAGGTAGGCCTGGCAGAGGGCCTCAGTCTCTGCCGTGGTGAAGTTGGGCCTCCTCCTCCTTCAACCACCATCCTCACCCTCACCTTGGCTCTGCTCGGTCATGGCGTTCTGTATGGGTGGAAGTGGACACCTGTCACTGTGCAGTCTACAGCGTTATCCCATGCCCATTGTCCAGAACATCCCACAGCATGCAACTCACCTCTCACCTGCAGTAACTGAATCTGGCCAAGCGCAGCCCACTGTCGCACTTTTATAGCACAATGCATGCAAATGAGGTGGGCCAACTGAAATGAGATGCCGTCGCACTGCGCCACTGAATAGCTGATCAGATGGTTTACATGTGTCGGCTGAATATCAGCGCCATTAAGCACTTTGGCAATACGATTGAGCAGGCTGAGCCAACAAGCGCAGATCTGTGACTGTGGTACACTGCATTGCACAAGCGGGTAGCTTACGCGGGCATCTGCGGCTGATGGACGGCTGTGCACGATCGGGCAATCCAGGCCATGGCCACCAATGTGCCAATGGCGCTACAGCGCTGGTCACCACATGGCGCAGGGGCAGTACTGTGCAATAGTCCACTGTGGCACTGGCACGCAGGTGTCTGATCATGCAGGACATGTGGACATCCGATGGCGCTGTGCATGGCCTTGCGCCACTGACCCATGACCTTGTGCCCGACCTTTGCCCCCGGAGCTGTACATCTGGCATGTGTACAGCTCTATTGCGCTGTTTGGTGACAGTGCTACGTGAACCGGCCAGCGCTCTCACGAACAGCAGCGATTGGAACCTATGGTGGTCTATTCTGCGCCCAACATTCCAGGTTGCGCCATGCTGCAGGCGCCATATTGCCTGCTGTACCAGCGCGACTATGGCAAGCAGAGAGCTCCCCAGTGAGTCCATGGAAGGTGGCCAACCTGGTGGCCATGGTTGAACCCCATGGGGAGACTATTTGGTGAGACCCCCTCACCATGGCCCCGAACCAGCCAATGGCTGCAGGTGGCCACTGACCTGGCAAAGTGTTACAGGGCAGGGCGGTCCGCAGGCAGTGCCGGCACAGGTACAGTGACCTCCGCGGGAAGGCGGACCTACTGCAAGCATGAGTCACGTGCCAGGAGGGGCATTGTGCCTAGGCAAGTGGGTGTACCATCTATGCACATGTATTCTCTGTAGGTGTGACTGTGTTTTGGTGGCGGTGCATGGGGATGGCTGTGCCATGGTTGGTGTGTCAGTATGTGCAGCTGTGAGATGGCATGGGTCTGGGCTGTTTGGGCAGGCACACTCACTGGGACAGGGGCAGTCTGCTTTGGGGTCACACTGATGTTTCTCTACATTTGTCACCCCACAGGCCTGGCGGAGGGGTGCAGGCCCAAGCTGAGGAGGGCCACGGCAGGCCCAGGAGGCAGCGGAGGTGATCTTAGGTCGCGCCACCACAGCAGCAGCAGCCACAGCTGCTCGATGAGTGTGAGTGTCACAACATCATGGATGCAATTGCATGCTGGAGGGGTGGGCATGACCACCAGCCATGGACAACACAACCATGCACGACACAGGCGATGGTCATCACTGTCCGTGTCACTGCACATCTGTGTGTGTGTCACTGGTGGTCCATGCATGCACTGGGCACATGGCTGTGGAACTGGCATCCACCACATTCCCATCACTTGACAGCCTTGTTTGTGCTGTGATGGACATGGGCGTGTGTGTGTGTGCAGTGGTTTGCACATAGCTGGTGCTGCCTGTTTGGGCATGTCATGTGCATGGTCACTGTGGGTGGGTGCATACTATCACAGGTGAGGGCACTAGGCTTTATGCCTTGCAGGGTGGGTGGTGTTCAGGGTTTTGGACAGTCACAGCCATTGACTGTGTTCCCTTTTCCTAGGTCTCAGCATCCTAAGAAGGATGGAACGTGCCCTTCAGCGGATTACACTTGTGTCAGTTGCAACACACGGGATCCTGACCGACATTTACCGCCATGGGATCTGGAGGCAGACGGAGGGGACACGCAACGGCAGCAGGCGATGGCAGACCAGCCTGCCAGGCCATGATTGACCTTCCCTTCCCACTTGACAACGTCCCTCCCACCTACCTTCCCTCTCCCAGTTGTTCCTCCTACCCCTTACCCACCCCTACGTTGTTACCCAACCCTTGTCTTGTACATGACTGTATATAGTTGTTCTTGTTCTTGTTGTTGTATTTTATTGTTTCTACATATATATATATATATATTGTTATGAATACTGTGGTGGTCTCTGATTTGCAGCTGGCTATGGTTGTTCAGTTGCAGTGGTGTGCATGCTATCTGGGGTGGTATGGGCCTGGGTGTGTGTGTGTGTGTGTGTGTGTGCATGGGGAGGTGTCTCCGGTTGGGAGTGACTTTCAGTCGGTCTTGCTACTCCTGCCGCCCACTGCTGGGTGCCCAGGTGGGTCTGTCTTATATGGGTTACCGTGCTACAAGGTTGCAATGTGCGGGGGATGCATGCTGTTTACTGCAGTGACAGTCAGTGCACATGGGTGGTGTCTTGAGGTCAAAGTGCAGGGTGTGCTGCAGAAGAGGAGCTGATGTGCACTGTGGTTGTCGACCCCTGTGTGTGGAGTCTCAGCCTGACAGTGGTTGTGCTGAGCGTCTGGCCCTGCTGTGCTTTGTTGGCTTGTCCCCATGGGCCAGTGGATCATCATCCTCCCCAGTGATGCTGTGCTTAGGGGTGTGCAGGTGTCTTGTTGTTGATTCTGCAGTACGTTCTGTGCCCATGTGTGGCAGGGCTGGTGGTAGGCTCAGCCTGCCTCCCTGGTTATGCAGTTCCACTGCTCTGCTAGAAGGGACTCTGCTTACGTATGGCACCTCTGGACTGCTCAGCTAGGCTAGTCTTGTTGCACTATACGCATCATATCTGCTCAGCTTCCCCTCCCTGGTTGCGCTATGGCGCAGTTTGTGCGATATTCAGACATTGGCTGCTTGCGCATTTGGCCTTGCTCCATGTTTGAATATCGCGACAATTGCGCATGTGCGCAAGTGACTTGCACGTGCTCCTGCTGTTGTGCACTTTTAGTGCACAGTTTGAATATCCGGCCCAATATTTGTAATCCAGAGCCAGAGGACTCAGTTCGTAAAGGAAACGAAACAACAAGACAATCAGATGACACACTCAGATTAAGCTGTTGTTGTAGGGAGTTACCCTGGTATTTACTCACGATACCCAAGACTGGACACAGGCTGGATGAAAATCGAGACTGCAGGTGGTTGATCTGGAATGCCAGGAGAATCAGGGCCCACACAAGTCACAGAGGTCGTTCCTGTTAAAGCGTGAGCAGGCAGAGATCCGAGCAGGTCTCGTCGATGGCTTCTCTGTGCAGTGAGTAGTCTGGCTGGGCCAGTCTGGCAAAGCCAAGACCACATGGAGACAAGTTTGGAAGCAGTCCATTTTGGGCTGGATACAGTTTCCAGCAAGCAGAACACAGTTCACACAGTGGGGAACTAACTCACAACCCACTAGCAGCTCACAGCACATTTACATGTACGGGAATTCTACTATACCAGGCAAAGCGCTCCCCGGGCACAATCGCAAAGTCTCTGCACACACCAGGTGCTGAGGGGTAGCTGGAACTCCTGACAGACCGATCGCATTCAGCAAAAATATTCGGTCTTCTTCAGGTTGAGACTGGCCAACTTCAGTAGCTTACTTTAGTCATACAAATTTGGATTTAGTCCAAAATAATGATTTTCTCTCCCTCTCAGGAGCAGCACAGCAGAATGCAGGCCAAAAACTTAGCCTTTTCAGAGTTCTCCCATGCGAATCCACTCAAGATAGCTGCTCAAAAACACTTCAGCTCCTTCTTGCTCTGCCTTCTGCTTAGTTCTAACTGAAAAAAACTGCAAGCAGCCTGGGACTTCCCCAAGATCCAAAAGATTTGGTTGGCTGATCTGGCTGTCAGTCAAAACAAGAGCTCCCCCTTCAGTTGCAAAAAAGGCACACAAAAAAAAACTCCAAACTAAAGTTCCTACAGATTTTGAATTCAGACAGCTCTTGTAGTACTGTTTGGTCCAATTTGCAGTCCATGACCAAGATAGTGGAGACAAACAAAACAGTCCTTGCTACAAAGAAAGCAGGTTAGACAAACTGCATTATCATTATCACTCTAAATGATTTTCAGTAAATAGTTGCATCTTTCAACAGAGCTCCCTCTCAGATTACTTAAGCTGCGATTAGGTAGCTCTTAAAGAGACAGTACACAGAGGCTATACAAGCTCTGGTAATCACATTTAAATTGCTAAAATGCAGGACACTAGCCTGGCAGTGAGCATTTAAGTCAAGCTCAATGAAGACTTTTTGGGAATCCCCATTTTTAGGGGGGTTACACCCTTCCCTGCCTGGGAAAACTTGGTGTCCGTGTCAAGTCTGTACCATCATAACATTGAAAATGCAACATACATAAGATATTTATACCATTAACATGTTATAGAAGTGCTATCTGATTCATCAATTGACATAACTTGTCACTTTACTATACATTTCAATGTACTCCACCATATAATTTCCATTCTGACAATAAATTATGCATATTTCACACAGGTAAATTGAATCGCGCATACACAGAATCATGTAATAACTTGTACTCTAAACAATGCAAGAGGGAGCCCTTCCCTATCAGCTAACTTGGGGCTGGGGCACCATGGTGAGAAGGCAGGACAAGTAACCTGAAATGGGCCATCAAGCTCAATCTGGGCAGTGAACTCTGAGAGACATAAACACCTTTGTGGACTACACTGAAAGGCAAATCCACTGGTCTCCTGGAGGAATTGTAACTGAAGCATACCACTGGTTTGACAGCTCGGCCAGTCTTTCTGGGGTGAACAACCACCGTCTCTGTACTTTCAGCAATGGTCATGGAACTTTCATCACTTGTAGTGGTGCCCTGCATGAAGGGGTGTCAAGCTGGGAGCACAGTCATCCCTTGCTCTGTAGTCTCTGTTTCTACAACATGGCTCATTTTGAAGACAACTCTGGCACTGAAGGGGATTATCAGCACTCCATAGTTTTCCTCAAGTTCTGGCATGTCACCAGAAAGACTCATACAATCAGCTTCTCCTTCAGGCAAATCATACAGTTCCATGATACACATAGACTCAGCATCCTCAGACATGATACTTTGCACTTCACCTTCAGGGAGCATTGGCTTCAAGGATGATGCTGGGGCATTAGGCAGTCCAGAAGGCCCAGCTTCATCCCCATAATTCAACATAGGATTTCCACGAAACAATTGACACAGTTCATATGAGGGGTAATAAGCATCATCACACTCACTGTCATCCAAGTTAGACTGGCAGTCACTATCATTCTGGGCCTGCTGCGGGGAAAGTCTTAAATCAGTAACCACGGGGGCTGGCTGACTCTGTTTCTTTCTTGCAGCATCACGAGTCACTGGTCCAGGGGAATCAATCTTGGTGGTTCAGCCTCAATTATAACTTGACCAATAAGTAGCAAGTGGTTACGGTGCATGGTCTTGACAGCTTTGGAGTTATTCTCTGGGCACACTTTGTACACTGGTAAATCATCCAGCTTTCCAACTATGACATGGGGAAGATGGTGCCATTGATCAACAATTTTGTGTTTACCATGCAATCCTAAATTCGCAACAACACACGGTCTCAGGATAAGCTCTTGAGCTACATTTACATTTCTATCATGTCTCTTTTGTTGGCTAGATTTTTTTGGTGGCCATTGTCTGGGCAGTTGATGGAAAGCCTCTCTCCTGAACATGAGCGTTAAGGAGAGAACCAGTAGCATCATTCTTTGTGCAATTGTATGTATGTACCAAGGTGCTAATCTGCTGGCTCCATTTATGCTTATCGTTTGGGTGGAGGTGCCTAGCATGTCTAGTAGGTGCAGTTAAAAGCGTTCAGGTTGAGGATCCCTGCAGGTGATAAGGGGTGGTTCTTGACTTTGCACCCCCATAGAGAGCATTTCTTTTGATTAGCCGACTCTCAAGTCCGGCCCTGAGTCAGGTAGATTCACTGGGGGCACCATAATGGACGAAGAAATTTTCCACCGCACCTTGGACCACAGTAGATGCTTTTTGATCTTCGGTGGAAAAGCTTGTGCATACCATGTGAAATGGTCCATAACCACTAACACATTGCCAATGTTTCTCTGATCAGGCTCTAAACTCAAGAAGTCTATGCAAACTAGTTCCATTGGGGTGCTGGTAGTAATGTTGACAAGGGGGGCAGCCCTCTGAGACAGGGCTTTTCTCTGCAGGCAATGACTACAAGTCCTTACATGGTGCTCAACATCAGCCCCCATCTTGGGCCAGTAGAATCGAGATCGTACTAGGTCACGGGTCCGGGCAATACCAAGGTGGCCCATATGATTGTGGAGGGACCTCAGTACCAAATCCTTGAAGGCTGTGGGCAGGACCAGTTGTTGCTTGTCTACTTGGCCACCCCGATCTACAGTCTCTCTATACAACAACTGATTAAGCAGCTTCAATCTGGGGCCTTCTTTGAACAATAAAGCAGTTCTCAGATCAGAGGAACGCAACTTGGACACATCTTTTCCTGCACGAAGGTCATCAAGTGCAGACTGAATCATAGGATCTCAGGACTGAGCCAGCTGAATGCAGTCATTGTCAAACTGAGGTAGTGCACTAATATCTAAAGCAGATAAGTGGCAATAAGCAGCCGGTAGGCAAGTGTCAGAGGGGCCCAAGCAATCTACTAAGCAGTCCGCTGTGTCCATAGACATCTGTTCATTTCTATCAAACTTTTGTCACAATGCTCGGATGTCAGGTTCAGACAGCCTGACCCAGTCACTCTTGAAATGGGCCTCAGAGATAGGCGTCAGCAGTAATACGATTCAGGCCTGGTCCGCATGACCGACAGCATAATGTATGTTGACATTTGAGAAAAGCCACCGGTACCCCATGGCATCTAAACAGCTGAAGTCTGTACACTAGGTCAATGGGTTGTTGTCAGTCCTCACCAATATTATTTTGCTCCATAGAGGTAATCATGAAACTGGTTGACAATGGCCCATTTTACGCAAGAAACTCCAACTTGTGCAGAGGGTAGTTTCGCTCTAACGGAGTCAAGCTCCTACTGGCAAATGCCACTGGTCTCAAACCACCCTCATGGTCTTGATACAGTACAGCTCCTAGACTCTGTAGACTGGCTTCAGTATGCAGCACATAGGGTTTGGTGGGATCAGCATAAGCGAGGATGGGGACGTGGGTAAGCTGGTATATGACTTTGTGGAAAGCTGCTTCACAGTCAGGCTTCCAACGGGACTCAAAATTTCACCTGGGTGGAAATATGCTTTGTCTGGTTCTTTGATGGTCCCTTTTTTGTATTTCCAATTGGTAGGAGGGTAACCCTGGATAAGATTCAAGAGTGGATGAATCACTTTGGAATAGTCCTTTATGAACCGGCGGTAGTAGCCACAGAATCCCAGGAAACATTGTAGTTCTTTCAAACTGTGGGGCTGGGGCCAAGTAGTCAAGGCTTCAACTTTACTAGGATCAATGGCACTTGTCGATGGACAGCTTGAGGCTGAAATCTTCCAGTCGGTCTAGTACTTTGAACAGTCGACTCTCATGTTCCTCTAGGGAGCTCCTAAACACAATGACATCATCCAAGCACACCAGGCATTCCAGTAAATTCATGTCTCCAACCCTCATTCCATCAGTCACTGGAAGGTGGCTGGGGCGCCCAAAATCCCCTGTGGCATTCTCAGGAATCCGTAGAACCCCAAAGGACAGATGAAGGCTGTCTTCTCATGGAACTCTGGAGCCATCGGAATCTGGTAATATCCACTGCGAAGATGCAACACAGAGAACCATTTGCTCCCATTCAAACAATCCAGAGCATCTTGTATATGGGGCGTGGTGTATTGATTGGGGATGGTCCACCGATTCAGAGTCGACATCAACACATTCTCAAATCCATTCTTCTTATGCACAACCACCATGGTGAAACATAAGGGCTCCTGGATTCTTCCTCACACCAGCTAGAGCATTTCGAAAGTGTCTTCTCACATCGCTATGTCTGCAGGCTAGCGCCGAGGTCTCTCAATAGCGCTTATCGCGCAGGCGTATGTGATGCTCCGCACCTGAACATCCATGTCCCATTTCTTCAAAAAACATTTGATCTCTGGGCAAGTTTCCAGCTAATTCCTAGTCTTCCATTCACGGCAAAGGGGAATCACAAAATCAAACAAGTTGAGTTACTCTATCTCTTCCAGAGTGCTTGTTGCTGGGCAACCTGCAGTGCCTGTGCAGTATACCGTAGCTAGGGTGCATCCTCTGTTCACCTGGATCTCCCAATCGGCACACATGAATCTAGACCATCCAAAGGCACTATGATATGAACACGAGCTGGCAAAACGCTGGGCTTCAGCAATAATCCTTCAACATTTCCATACAAAGGCTCAACACCAGTATTTTGTTCTGACACATTTTGTGAAAGTGGACTTCCCTTGAACTGCACGCCAACAGGGCCAATACCATGAATCGATCTTCTTCCACACAACCCTACTGGTTCATCCTGGTCCACTCTCTTGGGGTTCTGTTGCAAAATCATGCCTCTTGATCAGGTGGGGAATTCTAGGCCCTCCCAGTCAACACCCTTGTTTCCTGGCGTGACAGGTTGTGTAGTCTCCCAAACATATGGGCGTTGGTCCCAATTAACAGAACCTCATCAAACAATTGTGGGGCTCACACTAAAGCCAGTGTCTGACTTGCTCCTCTACACAGTTACAGCTGCAGGATATGACAACAAGGCAGACATATCCTAGGTAGGATAAGACTTTGTCGCCACCCCCACACATGTAGGCTCAGAGATTGTAAGGGAAGCAGACAGTGTTTGTCATACCAGTCCTTAAACACAATGGTCACTAGAAACATAAATTTGATGGCAGATAAGGACAGATGGCCCACCAGCCCGCCCATTTCTCTACCCTAATGGATAGCTGCAGATCTAGTTAACCGCAGCCTGCTTCTTCCTACCTCCACCCCTAAATACCTTATGACTGTCCCATGCATGTGAATTCCACCACTGTTTTTGACTCCATAACCTCCTCCAGAAGGCTGGTCCAGCCACACAACCTCTCTGCAAAAATATTATCAAATTACCTCTGAGTCTCACCTCTATCTTCAAAATTGCCTTGTTCTTGCACACTTTTTTGAAAGATGTACCTCTGACTTTGTTGATTCACTTGAGGTACCAGAGTTTCATCATCCCCCTCTTCGAGGCTATACATATTAGCTCCTAAGTCTCTCTTCATGTCTTCCGTGTAGACCTGCACCATTTGGTTGCCCTCCTCTGACAACTTCCATCCTCTATGTCTTACATGAGTGGGTCTCCAGAACTCACACGATAATCCGATGGGGTCTCACCAGCTGTCTACAGAGGATAATAACTTCCTGTTTTCTACTGGTGATGCCTCTCCATACATCCCAGTATCCCCAACCACATTGCTGCCCTCTCACATTGCTTGCTCACCTTTAGGTCATCTGATATGACTACCCCAGTTCCCTTTCCCATTTTTGTTGTTAGTATCTCACCCCATTGTACTTTCCCTGGGTTTTGTTCCCAAATACATTACCTTCCACTTAGCATTGAATAGCTTACACATTTGACCATTCTCTAACCTTGAAAAGTCCCTTTCATCCTTTCCACTCCACCTTGTGCATCAACTCTGCTGCAGATCTTGTGTCATCTGCAAAGAGACATATTTCTTCTCCAGTCCTCTGCAATGTCGCTTATAAAGACCTGAAAGGACCGTCCTAATACTGAACCCTGCAGTACCCTAGTAACCCCCTATTCAGAGTGACCCCATTTACTACTCTCTGTGTCCTATTCTCCAGCCAACTTTAGCCGACTGTCATCTTAGGACCCACTCCCAGGCTGGCTAACCTGTATAATAATCTTTATGTGGACTGTCAAATGTACTAAAGTCTAAGGTAGACCATGTCCACAGCCCTCCTGATCAACTACTTGGTCACCCAGTCAAAGAAATCAGATTTGTCTGACATGACCTTCCCGGTGTGAACTGCTGCCTTGGTCCTGCCCTCTGACCTCTAGTTAATGACAATTCTTTCCTTCAGAAGTTCCATCATTTTCCTACCACTGAGGTTAAACTAACGGTCTATAGTTTCCTACTTCTGCCTCCCACTTTGAAGAGAATCATCTGCCCTCCAGTCCCCAGGCACCCCCATCCTCCATGATTTGTTAAGAGATAGTCAGTGGTGTCACTAGTTCACCCTTAGTTCTTTTTGAATTCTGGATGAACCCACGGCAACCATGCTTTGTCACCTTCAGTTTTAAAGTTTTCAGAACCCTTTCTTCTGTAAATGGGCTGGTATAACTTTTGTATCAGAGTGTTTCTACTGTTTATTTTAGGTACCTCCCCACTTCATTTGTAACACGAGCAAAAATATTTGTTTAGTATCTGTGCCTTTTCACAGTCAAATCTATGACCCTCCCCCCTTTATTAAGCCTCACTACCCTCCTTGGTCTTCCTTGCTCCCTGATGTACCTATGTAAAAGGTTTTTATCCCCTTCAACTGGAGTGCTGGTCTTTTCCTCGGCTAGCCTCTCTTGCTGTTCTGACTGCCTCTAGCCTTTGCTTTAACTGACAGTTTCTCTATCCTGCTCCTTTTATGATTCCTGTACTTCCGAATGCTTTCTTTTCTTGAACCTTCTGCCACTTCCTTTGAGAACCATAGTGGTTTCTCACAGCTCATTTGTTTATTTGTTCCACACAAAGGCTTGCTACCTCTGTGATGGCAGTTTTATTCCCATTGTTCTTCCACCCTCCTTCCTGCCCATTTGCTAGTGCATCCTTAGGCACTTATTTGACAAAAGTCAGCCTCTAAGTCCAGTACTTTTGCCTTTGTGGCTTGACTTATTGCTG
Organism: Neoceratodus forsteri; assembly: GCA_016271365.2. Taxonomy (NCBI): domain Eukaryota; kingdom Metazoa; phylum Chordata; order Ceratodontiformes; family Ceratodontidae; genus Neoceratodus; species Neoceratodus forsteri. The sequence continues at coordinate 194,419,579 of JADMNL010000024.1, read as the reverse complement.
TGTTTATTGTGAACATACTGTTCGATGGTCACTAGTTCCCAGATAGCTACCACTCTACATCTGTGATCTCTCTTCATCTCCATTTGAGAGAACCAGGTCTAAGATTGCCCTCTCAAGTGGGTTCCAATACTAGTTGTCAAGGCATGCCCCTGTAGGGCATCTAGAATAACCCACTCCTTGAAGTGGCTACTGCAACAACCTCCAGTTAACATCTGGCAGATCACCATCAGCAACATCTTCCCTTCTGCCATTCAGTATACTATCATTTTTCTTGTCATTTCCTCCCCTGAGAAGAAGTCTATACAACCCAATGCAGATTGTGGTGCCATTAAGGTCTCAAACTTACCCACAGTGCTTCTTCTCCTCCCTGCTTACCCTTTTTGTTCTGTTGCTGATTTCTTCCTGATGTAATGAGCTACCTCCTCTCTTTACCTCCTATCCCTCCTGTAATAGTGCATCCTGGTATGTTTATGTCAGTTATGGTTTTTACGCACCATGTTTCTGTGACTGCCATGATATCAGATGTTCCTCCTCCACGGCCGCTAATTCAGGAAGCTTGTTACCAGACTATGGCACCGGTACTCACTGCTCTCCATTTTTGATGGCTTACCTTCTGTTGCAGCATCCCCCCACTGACCTTTCTACCTGGTTTTTCATTTAGTACCCTGTTTTGTAGGGAGAGGCTGGGATTTTCCTGTTGCTTATCAGTGCCTCCCTTGACTAGTTTAAAAGCTTTGGCAATGGCATTTAAACCAATTGCTCAAGACTTGTTCCTCCTGGACAGATGCAGACCATCCTGAGTATAGACTGGAATCCTCAGGTGGAAACAGTCCCAATGAAGCAAACCCAATGCTCCACACCATTTTTCAACCCCCTCACTCATGCCATTGAGCAGCACCTCGGGAAAGGATACTGTGTGTGCTACTTATCTTAGGCTCCTCCCACTTCACAAAGTCCTTCAAATAGTAATTACATGCTTACATGGCTTTAGTAGTGCACAACCTGTAAGACAATTGTCGTTGTTAATATGATAACCAGGTGATGTCCACTTTGCACGGTCCCTGTGTCAGCACCAGTCTGGGAGCACTAGGAAGGTTAAGTGTGTTTCTCAAGGTCACAGGGACATTAAGTGATTTGCTCGATGTCATCACACATTATGCAGGTGGAGAGTAGGAGTCAAACATAGGTCTGTTGGATGCAGCCATCTCATTGACAGGTGTAATAAGATGGGCTGCAGAACTTGTGCAACCACATTGGTGTACTTGGTGTGCATCACCATGCATCCAGCACTAGTATACACACAATTTTTATGAAAGGGTCATAAAGTTGTATCCTATGGCACAGTGGCATTTGCGGGTCTTGTTATGTGCAGGAGAAGCAAACTTGAGAGGTGGCCATGTAAAGTACCGCATCTGCAAGCACCCAAAAGAGGCAGCAGAACATGAATTGCAAAGACCTGCTGCACAGTATTAGGAAAATGGAAATAAATGTCTCCTCTTTCGTGTCTATCTATGTGGGTGTGGTGGTAAATAGGCATAGAGAGCGACAGCACCAGCCTGCACAAGTCTACCTTAGTGAATGGTTTCTCTCTCTCCCACACAGTCTTTGGTCATTGAATCATCTGCCTAATACCCTACACAGGGTAACCTGTCAAATGGGTGACTGTAAATGAGCTACTCAAATATGAGCGACTCTATTTGTGTGTGGCATGCCCAATGAGATAGTGAGTGGGTTCACATCATGATAGTAGGAATAGCGACTGTGAGAGCATTGTAATTGCCAGAGTGAATGCTGGGGGAGCTGTACTGTTACTGGTGAAGTACAGCAATGAGGCCTGCTACTGCCGAGCTGTCCACCTGGCATGGGGTAGGGTCATCAGCACTCCCAGATTTATGGGGATCTCTGTATTTAATGGGGTTTACTAGCAAACATGGGTACAGGGATGAAAAATATATCTGGGGCTTTCTCACTGGAATTCCACTTAAAATACAGAACTCTACAGGCATCGGCACGGCACATCATCGACTCCTTCTCCGGCTTAAATCATTTGCATCAATTGGGTTTGCACCTGCACCAGCAGACTGGCTAGCCAGTACATAGAAGCTGAAGCACATGTCTGATTGGCCAGAGCACCTACAGTGTTATGAATTTAACGGGTGGGATCCACACATGGCTACTATAAATCTTGCAGATGTGGCGAGCAAGAGATGGTTGCTTGATCAGTTCTCCCAGCTCGGCACCTTGACAGCATCTCTGCATTCTGGCTCAGCTGCAGGCTTGTGTTCTGGACCAGTACTTAGTCGGTCACCTCAGGTTCTGGACAGTGATTTTTAAAAGCTAACTTTATACCCTTTACATGTTTTGAAACCCTCCTTCTGCAGAAAACCCGACTTCCACATATTGTTACCAGTGGTTCATTTCTTGGAACTGTGGACAGGTACAGGTCAGAGAACTTATTTAGAAAGCTTTAAAATATTAAATATTAAATAATAAAATCCTCCACAGTAGTTTACCGCATTTGGTTTCCCTGGGACTGCTCTTAGCAGCTGAGCTGCCCTCTTGAAGTTCTGTTGGACCAGGTGTGATTCAACACAGACAGCAACCAGGTAAAAGAAAAAACTCATGATCATGGGGCAATGATTTTGTTTTTAACGTAACCATATACACCCCAGTCTTTTGGGTTCTAACTGTAACTATTTTTCCAACTGATTGTAATGTAATGAGGCAAGGGCTAAAAATGCAGCACGAACAACGTATTGGTAAAAAAACAACAACCTGCAACTGAAGTAACATTTAAATTCAGATCTGAATTGCTCCTGTCCTGTGTCAAAGAACCAGAGAGTCAGATGAACCCAAAAGAACACCAGCAATCACTGGCTGTCAAAACTGTTCAGGGAGCTGGTGCAGGTGAAGAAAAAAACACTTACCAAATAAAGTATGCTGTTTTCCACGGACTAACTGTAGTAAGTCTAGATCTTTACTAAATCTCTGTATTTGCAGTGTTACATATTCAGGCAAAACACAAGCCTGAGCATGCTACTGGAGTGACCAAGTGACTGCCGTCATGTTCAGAGAAAAACACAATTATGGCACACTCCAGGCATTCCCGTGGTATGTAAAAAGCCAAGTGCGGAAAATAGCAGGAAATAACCAATTTAAAGCAGCATAAGAAAGATATACAGAAGAATTACTTTTTATTGAGGTCAGCATAACGTGTTTGACATTTACAATCCTGACATTGCTATCATGTTATGAAGGGTTTAGTTTTTCTATATTTTCTATATTTTGAACAGATTGAAGAGCAGTTATCTACTTTAGTAAAGTGCATATAAGCATCATTTATTCAGCTGTTTCAGACTGCTATATAATTTACTGTGTTTGCATTTCGGTAGTCCTGCATAGGATTTACAATGCCGTTTTTTTTTTCTGAATGGAACCTATAATGTTTAGGACACTGCAGGGCTACATTTAAAGCTGGATTTAATGTGCCACCTTATTCCTGGGACTGTCAATCCTTGCTTTTCCCCTAACTGCTGTATGCTGCAAGCAATAACCCCAGGCATACAGTACCTCCCAACTTCCTGTTTTAGGTAGGGACCATGGTTACAGAAAATATCAGGGATAGATGACCAGATTCAGGGACACATCTTGAAAATTAGTAATAGCATCAGAAGCCATAACAATACGTGACAATGAGAAATGTGCATTTTCTGATGAGAGCTAGACTGTTACAGTAAGGTCTGGCCTTCTTAAATGATCCAAATCACTTTCAAATGATTGAAAATTCACTTGAAAATTTAATATAACAGAGGTTTTCCTTATCGGCACACTTATTTCACTATAAATAACTGTCCAGTCTGTGTATGTGTGTGTTTAATAATATGGCTAACTGTACAGTTGTTTCTAGTGTACAAGGTTGATCAAACAGTGGAATAATGAGGAAAAACATCTGTTAGTTTATCTGCCTAAGTATGTCAGCATCGATCAGTCTCTTATCTGCCCAGTTTCCTGAACAGACAACATTCATGCTTATACTCTGCACTTCAGCCACTCGGAAATGTTCATTTGGGCACTGCAGGTTTGGGGAGGAGGGGGTCATACATTTACCTTCAGCAGCACTCAGAAGGTATTCTAGGAATGACAGTACTACTACTGATTCCAGCAAGGCCATTCCATTTTACCCCTACAAACTCACTGTTATGAGAGGCAGTGTGGTCTATTATTGCTTACAGCAGTGGCTTGAGAACCAGGAGGTTCAAACCCCACTAGAGCTAAGCACTCTTTAGTACCTTGCTTTGGCAACTTAGCCATTGCTCCAGCTCTCCTCTCTCTTTGGAAATGGGTCACAGCATGATACCGTTTAAAAAGAGACATTGCAGTTGAATTTCATTTCCACTGGACTGTCCTGGTATATACATTGTAAAAAAGTAGTCTCCAATGGCAGTCTGTTTGACTGACCAGCTGGGGAGGGTGGGTCAGCTGCAAGGTAAGGGTGCTAGCTGCACATTTGAGCAGACTTGATAGACCATGTGGCCTGTTTCTATGAGCAGTTTTGTATGTTCCTATCTTTGTATTTGTATGTAATATAAATTGCAAAGAAAAGGCACTTATGGTTGTGCTGTAAGGGGGCTGGGGTCATGTGGAGACATTGGAAATGGCCCAGACCCTAACGCTAGTAATAGTGGTGGTTTCAGACAGTAAATGATTACAAATGTTCACTTGCTATTCTGGATGCTTGCTGGTTACCATTGTGAATATAATGTCCATGGGCACCAACTGATGTGGTGATGTGGTTGGCTGCCCTGGTGTCCTTATTGGTAAAGGAGAATAGTTGATGTTTAATTTTGACCCTGGCAATGGACAAATTCCTCATGTATTTACCACATTTTAAACAAAGCAAATTCATGATTTTTATATTTAAACTAGCAAAATTCTATCACTATCTAGCAGGAAATCAGAGCTCTTTCTTTTATAAGGCTATGGACAACTTAGAGAATAAAGTGAAAAGTAAGAAACCAGTAGCTAGTGAGAAAATCTATAAGGACTGATACAAGGGTTTGAGTGTGTCTCTATGGGGAAATACAGGAAAAATGAAAATGTGCTACAGCGAAATGGTCATCTGGATTTGGGAGCACTGGATCATGGACTGCTGTAGCGATGGTCCTGGGTTCGGGACTGCCAGTAAGTGACATTTTTTTCTGCATGATGTTGGCTGTTAGGATTTGTTTCTTTGCCTCTCTGTGTTCCCTGGACCAATGGTACCCCAGCCGCAATACTCCCTTCCATGAATTCCCCTTTTCCCCAGTGTCCGCTGCCTCCTGGAGTTGATTATATTAATTTAGGGGTGCAGGGCATACCCTCTCATTAAATCTTAATTTCAATGCCTGTGTGGTGCCAGTGACAGTTGATTATGTGGGTTGGGGGCGATTTTTCCTTTGAGGATTTACGTGCTGTGCGAGTCACCGTGAAAATCACCCTTGTGACAGGGAACCCCACATGGTCAATCACCCAGCAGAGTGCCTGATGCGCTCACTTGCCTATGTGTTCCCAAGGCCACTAATTTGTGGGACTGTAATTTGATATACTGATCTGCACCACTCGTATGGTCTCTCCTCTGTCTGTCAGCCTGACTCTGTCTGCTGACAGGCCTGCAGTGACAGTGATCGCAACAATGTGCACCACAGCTAAGACAGAGACCTACAAGTCTATGAGGCTCACTTTGAGAATGATTTTTCTGAACTTTAGTCAACCTTTTCAAGACAACAATAAAAGCCACCACTCAACTAATAGGATCCCTATTACTTGAGCAGTGGCTTTTATTTATATGAAAAGGTAGCTTGAACTTCAGTAAAATCATTCTGAAAGTGAGCCTCATAGACTTGTAGGTGGTGCAACCCCATACTCTCCCTGGTTAAACGTCACAATACACTGAAGCACGGGGACAGAGAGGGTGGACCGTGAAGTAGAAAGGGAATGGTTGTCTAGCAGTTCGGCCAGCATTATAATCCCCTACCTTCCTTGCAGAGGTGATTTAAAAAATCATATTTTAACACGCAGGAACTATGGGCGCCACAGGGCAAAGGGCTGTGAAGCACACGGGTACAGCACACAAGTGTACTTTAACAATACCATTGTATTAGGTATATCTTTGGTTGTTTTGAAATATTGTAAGTAGGGTTATATCAATGCTCTGAAGTTGTGGCATGTCACCTGACATTTATGTAATTTGCTGGTGTCATGTCTTACAACACTTACATGATTTTCAGTAGTTAAACACTGTGCATATCTGTAGATAACTTGTAACATGAAATACGTGCACAACCAGGCATTTCAGGGCCACCATAGACACCCCTTAGTCATGCAATTAGAAATAGCTTAACAAACAGATCGTATCATTGCAAGCATTATGGTGACCTTACTTATCTTGCAGTTTTGTTTGACTCTGATAATGTTTTTTTTTCATTCTATCAGTTAAACAGACTTTCACCAATGGAAGTGTGACCGCACAGACACATGTTTACATTCCATTCGTCAATTTCAGTGGTGTATTTCCTGTTGTTGGGAACAGCATCACGCAGTGTAGTCATCCATGATGCAGTGATGGACGAGTCTTGCATCATGAGTGGCCGCTCTGTTTGTCATACTTGTAAAGGATGTATACAGTCACTGTTGGTCAAGGAGTGCCAGCAGTGTAAAGTTGGGTATATTAACACCATTACCATACTTGTTACTTAAAGAGCTACTGACACCAAACAGTAAACTTTGGAAACCATAATAAGGTACAATTCAGCTTGCATTCCATATGTATTCTACAGATGTGTATTCTTCATTATTTATAACTGAGTAAATCTGTATGAGTACATGATTTTTATCCCTTAGATTTCAGTTAGAGTTTATCTGCCTCTATAGCTTACTCCCTACTTCAAGTCATAATCGCCTGTTGTGGCATCACAGGCATGGGAGTAACTGTGATGTCACAAGCAGGGCATAATCACCTTGGGTAGGGAGAAAGCAACAGGAATATACTAACTCTTCAGGAGCAAAGATAACTGTTTTCATGTAAATAACCTCGGTAATAAATAATGGGGAGGAAGAATTCAAAAGTAATGTGAAATACAAACTGAACTGTTTGCAAATTTAATGGTTTATTTTAAAGTTCCCCTGAAGGTGTCAGCTAGACAAACCCAAGAAACAAATGAAACAAACATCTGCAATGAAGTTCAAATAACTGAAATAATCATAAAATGTGGATATTCAACTTGAAAATAATCGAATGTTAATAGATGTCCTAGTGTCTGTTTCCTGCAGAGTACAAATGTAGAGCAAATACGACATGGTAGAAAACTGAACAATGCATTCACAGAAGTCTGAAAAGTTGCATTTTTTTTATTATTCCCCATAGCCATACCAGTGATACTGAGGAAGCTTGATGGACTGGAACAAGTGAACTTGTTTACTGGTATGACCTGTAGGGAAGGACTGGGGAATATTTATACAGATGTAAACTGAGTTACCAAAACAAATTAAGGTGTTGGGTCTACTGTACCGAATGGTGTGATTTTGGCCAGGTCACTGGGACAATTCTCCTACTGTTATGAAGAAGTGCCATGGTATCTTCAATGTCCACCGGTCCAACCACCAGAAGAGGCAGATGGGACCTCGTAGCCATTGGCGTTATGTATTGTTTTTTTTTGTGGGTAGCAACAGTGGACTGTATGGGCACCATCCCCCACCATTACATTCAGAAATTATATATCTACCTGGTGGTGGTGTGGTTCCTCCACGATCACCATGCCAGTAAGAGATAGAGTATCATGCCAGCATGGTACCACTGAGGGTTGAGGTGTTGAATCCCAAACCTCATGCCATGCTGCAACTGGAGTTTGGGAGCGAGCTGGGGCTGCCACAGGTAGGGGGAAGGGTGTGGATTTGGGCAACTCTCCTCTCTGGGGAGGGAAGTGAGGCTTCCCCGACTCTTAGCTTTCACATGGTGGAGGCTAGGAGGTAGTGCCAGGCCACAGGGGACCCTGGCATTAGGCCGGCTGGTTGGAAGGGGCCATCACTGGAGCCACAGAATTCATGTGCACCTCCACACACATGTGCGACAGCGTACCAGGGTACCAGGGAGAAAATCATGTAAATACCATGTCTCCCTCATTGCCAAGAAGGTGTAGGAGGCAATGGGGGAGCAAAAACAATATGGAAGAAAAAAGAAGAGATACAGTATCTCCATGGTTCTGTATAGGTCAAAGTACTTCACAACCCTGGCAGGTAATTTACCCACCTACACACTCCTCTCATCCCATCCCACAGCCACCAACCAGCAAAGCCATCTGCTGAGCACCATGATGGGGATGCTGACTGAGCTCTCAATAGGGTTCAGTCAGCAGTTTGTGCTCCACATAAGGAGACAGACAAAAATGGAGTTGCACACAATGCACATAGTCGCAATATAGACCATGTCATGAACCCACTCCTGGGGGTCAGGTCCACTGAGCTCACAGTGCCCACCCATAAGTGCAATCCATGACAGGGAGGAACAGAAATACCCTCCATGTCTCCTCCTAGAGGGCTTGCTTATTTCACAACTGAACACCTGCCATGAGGTCCCAGGGCTTCCTCTCTATTCTTGGTAAGGGCAAAATACAGTCTCAAGTCTGTAGCCAGGTGAGAACCCTCCTCGATTGCTGTACTGGGAGGGGTCAACCCAGGTGCTACAAGCTCAAGATTTAGCAAAATAGGAAAGTGACGGCAAAAAAGGACTTCCAGGCCCATCTAGTCTGCCCATTTGCCTAGCATCCCCTAAGCCTGCCCCTGATTCCCCCCTCCTTTCAACAGCCCCCTGTGTCTGTCCCATGCCCTCTTGAATCCCCCAACTGAATTCTTGCTCACCACTTCCTAGGCAGCCCATTCCAGGTGTCTACCACCTTCTTAGTAAAGAAGTTCATCCTGATGTTGCCCCTAAACCTGCCCCCCTCTAGTTGGAGATTATGACCCCTTTTCCTGGTATACCTCCGTAGTCACCTTGTTTATCCCTTTTAGGTACTTGAAGGTCTCTATCATGTCCCCTCTCTCCCTCCTGGATCCACGACGGGAGTCCGACAAAAATACAATGACATCCAAGCAAGGCTGCCTGCTGATGTCTGCCACACTCCTGCCCCCTTATTCTGGCTGGTGATCCTGCTATACCCCCGATCTCCATTGGGGGTCGTGAGGGCACCGAGCAGACCCAGGATGCATCTCCAGGGAGAAGAGAGCTGTCCTCCGGATGCTCAATCCTCTCCCTCCCCTGCCGACCCCCGGCTCTCCAAGTCTGTCCCCGAACCTGGGTCACTGGCATGGCACGAGGTGTGGTGTCCAGTGCCTCAACCTTCAGCACCACTGGGCCAGCACTTTCCAGATTTCTAAGGGATTCAGGATTAGATTCTCCTACAGTTCCAATATCCTGCCAGCTAATAAATTGTAAATAGACTTCCAGAGTTGGTGTTTCCCCAGATCCTGTTCCTGAAATACCTTTGCTTTGAAATGGAAGAGATTATGATCATAGGTGATGTTTTCTATCCCCCGTGACAGTTTATGACCCTCTTCTTTTGGTCAGCTACCCCAAGCCTCTTTGAAATGTAATTTTCAAGTTCCCGTCAGCAGTCTGTTCTCAGGTCACAGAGGAATGTCAAATATTTTGCAATATAGTCTCTCTTTCCTGTGACCTTTTCAGTAACTATGTATCCCTCTGTCAAAGCTCTTTCTCCTGGCCTGTTTGGGAATTTGTTTATTAACAAAATCACAGAAATATATAACGATATGTCTGTAATGTTTAGCAGTGGCTAAATTGCCACTATTCATGTGCACAACCATTCTGTGACATTACACAGAGTTCGTTTCAGATATTTCTACATATATGACAGTGACCCAATGTGTATAAAAAGTAAGTCTCAAATGAAAAAAAAGCAATGGGTCATGTTGTTCTGCTGAGGCAAGATTCATAAAACAGCAGTTTAAAACCTCTGTAACAGTGACCAGGTTATCCCTAAGGAAGAAGAAAAAGGGTCAAAAGTAAAAGAAATTTATGCCAATTATTCCAATCACCCATCCAAAAATTAACCTGATCTTCCCCTTGCCCAAGCACAACAGCAATTGCACGCACTAACCTTACTTCTTAATATTGCTGGTTCACACATAACCCAGTTTGCGGGAGTGACATCAGTTTTGCTGATGGTTAACTTTTTAACTATAGGGCATCTGACATGTGAAGATGTAGGACATATTGCAAGTGTTTAAACAGTGGAGGTAACACTGTTATCCAATCAAAATATAGGACATAGACAATCAAGTTGGAGAGATCAAAATATATAGAAACACACAAACAATCAGCAAGTATGGACCGACAGGCCGATGTAGTCTGCAGCCCATAAGACCTCCCCATGTTTGTGGCATTGGACTCTATTTGATCAATGGATTTCTCCTCTCCTTGTCACTTACAGGATTCCCCTATGTCTGTCCCATGCATGCTTCAATCCCTCCACTGGGGTTGCTCCCACCACTTCCAGTGGCAGACCATTACATGCATCCACCACCCTCTCCGTGATGAAAAAGTTGCTCACATTACCCTTAAACTGCCACTTTCAAATGTCATATTATACCCAGTCATTGTGTGTCGCCACCCTGCACCTTGTTTATGTCTTGAATGTTTCTATCATGTCAAACCAATCCCTTCTCTGTTCCAACAAGTAAATATTGAGGTCCTGTCATTTATCCTCATGGGTTTCTTGTTCATGTCCTGCACCATGTTTGTTGCCCTTCTCTGTACCATGTCCACCCTGTCAATGTCCCTACAGAAGTGTGTCCTCCAGAATTCAGCAGAGAGCACTGTGAGACCTCACAGTTTTATGCAATGGCATCACCACCTCCTGCCTTATGCTAGTGATACCTTTGACTATGCACCCCAGCATGCCACCAACCCCCAGCATTTGTGCACTCATATTCCTTACTTTCTTGCTGATCATAAGCAACCCCCCCCCATCTTGTAGATGTCTCCAGGATTACCTCATTCCAGGTGCATGATTTTTCTCTTCTTTAAATATAACCTCATCAGCCACACTTCGGATTTTCAAGCTTCCCTAAGTCCCTGCTCATTTTCTGTAACCCATCTGAAGTATCCACCCTGTTGTAGATGTTGGTGTCATCTGCAAACAGGCAGACCGTTCCCTTCAGCACTTATGCTGTGCCACTAATGAAGATGTTACACAGGACTAGCTGAAGAACTGAACCATGAGGTACCCCTCTAGTCACTCCCCTCTCCCCAGATTGGATCCCATTTACCAACACCCTCTGCCTCTTGTCCAATGCCCAGTTGGTAACCCATGTTTCCATCTTGTGAATCTTACCCAGACTAACCGTGCTGTTAAATGGCTTTTTATGTGGAATGATGTTGAAGGCCTTGCTGAATTCAAGACAGGCAATGAACACCACTCCCCACCCCCCATTTACCTACCTTGTCACCCACATACAAAAAATCTATCAGGTTCATGTGTCAAGACCTTACTGCTGTGAATCCATGTTAACTATGATCATAGGCACCATCATATTCCAAGTGTCCCAGTATTCTTTCACTAAGCAGTGCCTCCATGCTGTAACCCACCACTGAGATTACCGGCCTATACAATAGTTGAAGGTACAGTCACCAGACAGGAACAGTCAACGGAAAAGTTCATAGAATCTTTTTCAGCTATGTTTCTTTCAGAATGAAAGTGTTCACCTGTCATAATCAGAATACAGATTATTGCAGTAGTTTACACATTAATTAGTAAAATGTGTTGTTTCTTATTCAGGTTGAAATCCATCCAGAAACAAATGTTTTCATCAGTAAACTAGCTTTGGTGTTGGCGAATAAATGCAACTCATGCTCAGGGCTTGTTCGATCACTTCTAATGGCATTACTTGATGTGGAGACGCTCATCAGGAGTAATCTTCATGGAGGTAATAACAGAAGGTGTCCAGATGGAGAAAAGAGAGAAGCTGGAAGAAACCAAAATCAATGCTTTATTTGGTACGGGTAATTCGTAGTAGCTTTTTTTAAAATCCACAGGATAAATTCAAATAATGTGCAGTGGTATGATATACTGATGGTTCTGTATAGAGCAGCAGTACTTGTTAGTTGTTAAGTATCGTTATCCAACAACACGGCTCTTTGTGTGAATACGTCAACATATCCATTGTAACGTTTTCTTCTTTCATAACAGAGAACGACAAGTAGGATGCTGAAGTTATAATTTCTATGGCATACCTCAATTTAAAATGTAAATATTGGTACACCGCTGTGCTAGTTCACATAAGAAATGTGTTGTAACGTTGTCATGCATACTGTGATGGAGGGACAAAGACAGCATCAGGGGGCTGAGAGTGAGAAGGAGAACTGACGATACAGGAAATGTGGCACAGTGGGTGAGGGCTGGCTGTTGGAGCCGCCACATGTGGGTAAAGGAGCAGCACATATCAAATGTGCTTGACAGCAGCATCACCATTATTGCCATAGTACATGCAGTCCTCGGGGAACATGGAACATTAGAAATCATCATGGCTGTTAGGATGACCAATGAGCCTTCGTTAACACTGCATTAGTGACCAGATACCCGGAGGACACTGTATATGTGTACAGCGAGACATGAGAAAGGCTGGGTAATTCCAGGCAGGTTAAGAGGATATGAGAAGTCAGTCAACCTGTGGCCAGCCAATACAAGGGCATGGAAAACCTGCAGGCTGAACCCTGGGTTAAGAAATGTTAGGTACCGTGAGACACAGGCACAAAACCGCATATGACATTTTTAAATTTAGGTGGGCAAAGTATTTGTTACATATGAACAGTGGAATAAACGTGAAGTAAAAGTCCGTGATCAATGCGAATATAGTACCATGGTATTTACTTATATAAGAATGGATGCAAAACTGCAGTCACAGCTATGTCCCCACCATGTAAGATCTTTCAATCTATATCTACCTGCTTGTAGTCACCTATGTGCCTAATATACAAAATCACTGATTCGACCATTCTCACTTTCATCTCCAGCAGGCAGGCATGGGGAAGTTGAGTTCCTTAATATGCATAATTCTTACAATTCCAGAAAACTGCATTGAAATGATGCCTTTACATATGCATTGTTTAATGTCCTTTAGAATACAACAATTATCCTGATACAGTTTCTTTGTTATCTTTTCATCTGTGGCACTGAACAAATTTCCAGCAACAACAAAGGCACGTATCGGGCAGATAACCAATGGGAAGATATCCGAGCTAAGACACAATGTGAAGAAAAATATTTTTTTTTTGTATTATATTTTTATTGGTTTTCTGAAGTACAGTACATACATATCCTGCCAGAGGTTACATCGTAGTGGCTACACATAAAAGCTGTATACAACTTTTGTTTCATGTTAGCTCATTACAGCTAAAAGTCTCTTGTTCTACCAGCAGGCGTTGCACCAGTATTTATTTACAACCTAATTTATACAGGAGTTACCATAGTACTGAAAGCAATCACTTATTACAAGTCTCCTTATCTTATTTGACAACCAGAGATTGTTCTATCAATAAAAATAAATTAAATAATAAGTTAAATAAAAATGTAATATAATAACAATACACAAAATGCCTTGTTCTAAGCATTCCCTTACACAGAGTAAGACAAGTCATTCAGGATATTGTTAGGTTCTGTATAGGAGAGTATCAAACACAACAAGCCAGCCTGGGACCCGCACCACAGACACACAGAATCAGTCAGAACCTTCTGACCTCCACGGGTCCGGTACCCAACACACCTCCTAACTTTATTATGCTAACCATCCATCTCTTAGAATGGCTGCTTCCCCCATTGATAGTGTGTTGACGAAGGGTTCTCAGACTCAGAAAAATCTTTCCTCCTCCCCCTTGAGCATATATGTTAGCCTGTCCACCGCCAGGGCTCATAATGTTAAACCTTTCCATTGTTCTACTGTAGGGATGTTTTGGGATGTCTACACATTTTGTATGCCTTGCTGAGCTACTACTAGCAAGACCCTTATACAACTATGATGCAAATCCCAGTCCCCCTCTTCCTGTGAACAGACCCCCAAAAGCAAGGAGCAGGGAGAAAAATCCACAGGATGACCCTCCATTTTAGCTATCTTGCTGGCCACTCCCTTCCAATATTTCTGTATGCTTGGGCATTGCCAATAGTAGTGCATCCGGGTACCTCTGGCCCTGCCACATTTCAAACAGGTGGGTGAAATGCCTGGGTGGAATCTACTCACCACGCTCGGGGGATAATTGAGCCTATGGAGGAATTTAAACTGTAGTTCTTTAAACTTATTACAAGTTAGAAGTCCCATATAGGATCTCAACAAAATTTCACAGTTGCTATCTGTGATTACCATCCCCAAGTCCTGTTCCCACCATGTTTTAGTTTTCTGGGATTCACCCTGAAAGTGTACTCTATCAAGTTTTACTGCTCTGCCTGTGAGTCCCTTTTCAGATTGTGCAGCTTCCCTTATCTCCTTTTCAACCAAGGATATGCATGACGTGCCCTCTCCCCCTCTATTGAGACTTCTCCAGTAGTTTCAGACTTGCAGATATTTATAAAAATGTGATGAGAGGATCCCCAATCCGTCCTGCAGATCTTGAAATGTATACAGTTCCCTTCTGTCGACAAGATCTCCCATGCACCTCACTCCCCTATTCGGCCAGACTGCAAAACCTTTGTCTTCTAATCCAGGGAGAAACTCATGCTTCCCTGTTATGGGGACCAGGATGGTGTTATTTCTCTCCCTTCCATGAAGAAAACTATTGATTCTGAATAACAGTCATACTACTATGTTGTCCATCTTGCAGTTTGAGGGAGTATCCTGTTGTTGTTTTTTTAAATACATTACAGGGGAAGGAAAGTTTACAGGGTAGTAAAAAGAGAAATTAAAATTGTTGTCCTTAATATTTAAGGTAATCCTGCAGATACCGTAACCTTTTTGGGCACATGGATATGGTTCACTTACTGTATACACACTTCTGATATCTTCTCATTAAGACCTAGAATGCCAGAACATATTTATGATAGTCTCCCACCCACCCAGATGACATATCCCTCATGTACACATCATGACATCAGGGGCTACATTTACGAAACCTTACCCCGGCGCAGAAACCATTTCAACAGCACAAAATGTTTTTTTTCACCAGAGTATTATTCTGAGAAACCCATCTGCACTCACAAACCAAGTTTGCACAAGTGTAAAATGTGGAGAGGTCTGAAATGCCAATAAGGGGGAGAGGGACCTGCATGTGTGCACAGTCCCATTTGCAAATGATTATCTGCACATGAGGACCTTTTGCAGTCTTCCCTTGTGTGCCAGAAATACTGCCCACCAAGAGCAGGTGGCATTTTACACAACCCTTGTGGCTGTCAGAGGTTCTGCCATTTGCGGTACCTGTAAAATGCAACATGACTGTAGCCTTACAGATGTAATGGTACACCCACTCCCCATCCCAATTGCTGATTGCCAGCCCCATATTTAGGACATGTATTCACTGATAACTGTAGTGGTACCTCCTCTGCCCCAATCGCCATCCCATGAAAGACAGACATAGTCTCAGTTGTACCAGAGATCCCTCCCCCCCCAGCAATCACTGCCTCAATGTAAGAAAAGATATTCCTTGCTGGTGCAGTGGTCCCCTACCTCAGCAATCACCAGCCCAATCAGGACAAAAGTACTCATAGACCATGGTAGTTGTGGTTCCACCTTCCCAATCACCGATCACCACCACATACACAAATACATGTGTATCCCTGGTGGCTAGTGGTTCCTCACCCCCACCCGTGATGACTGATTGCCAGTCTTTAAATTTCAAGAAACAAGGCATCACCCTTGAGGCTAGCAATCACTCCACACACAACCCAACCCCTCTATAGCATCATACAAATTTAACATAATGCTTAGGAGATCCTCCTCCTCCTCCTCCTCCCTATCCCCAATGACATGTCCAGGAATGACAAACATACCCTGCTGGTCTACTGGACCCCACACATCCTATGTAGTAGTGGCCCCACGACACCCCACCCACCTCATCTCAACCTAGCTGGCAACCAACATACCCCTCATCTCACTACCATAGCCAGCTGCCGACTGAGCTCAATAGACAATCACTGACAGAGCAGCCAGTAGCAGGCATGGTGGTTAAGAGGAGGACTTTGCTGATCACTGTAGTGTACATAATATGTAATCATCGATTCACAACTAAGTGTCAGTCAATGCAAACCTACTCACTCCAGTAGACTCCCAGGGTACATTTGCAATTCCTGGACATGGGATTGATATAGAGAAATGGGAATTGGGGATAGAGAGGAGGGCTGCTGGAATGCTACACCACCAGGATAATTAATCATGTACTGCTAAAGGGATCAAGTCAAGTTGCTTGGGGGCGAGGGAGACACCAGACACTAGGGTCAATTTTTGTTTTGGGTGTGTGCGCTAGGTGGGGGGACTGCTATCCACCCTTGATGGATTGTTTCCTGACATTCTATGATCCACGATCAAAAGGGGAGGGGGGAGAAAGACCACTGACCACCAGGTATACATATGTATTACTATGCAAGTAGTCCTACCAGCGATCATGGAGGGTTGGGGCACCACCACTACCATGGACTAGGAGTACTTTTATCCTAATCAGGCCAGACATCAGCAAGGTGGGCACCACTGGACCACAAGGGCATATGTTTCTTTACATCAAGCAGCAACAGGTGGGGAAACAGACTACTGGACCACTAGGGACCCTGTCTCTCATTCCTGCAAGGACCAGAGATTGTGGCAGGGAAGGGATCACTTGACCAACAGGGACTGCTGCTATGTCAAGCAGAAGCTGAGAGAGCTGTCATAACCCAACCACAGTCCATGTAAATGAGCCCATAATGGCCATGGAAATGGACATGTAGGGCCTTGCATGCACAATGTGTTACTTTACATGGGTGCTCTAATGAATGGGAAATGGAGCAGCTAAGCTATTAATTGCAAGGCCATTCTTCTGACAAGCTGCAACTTCAGCATGTAGCTGTTTATACAAAGTATTCCTGGGTTCCAGTACATGACTTACACCAGATCATGTAATGCGAGGACTGCAAACAACAGAACAGGTTGAAATGGTACATCCAGTCCAACCACGAAATGTCCAACACAGCTCTGCACATGTCAAGTATTTATTTCCTGTGCAGAACACACAACGCTCTGGGTTGTGGAATCTGCCAAGCAGTATTACTGGCATTACTTGAAAAAAACAAAACACCATGCTACTGGTGATCCAGCTGGTCAAATTAAACCCTACATTGAGATCAAAAGAGACATGTAAGGTAGTCCACACAGCTGCAGGGTCTGCAGCATAACTTATGAGTCTCAAAGAGGCTTGACTGAGACTACAGCTGGCGCATCGATGGTCTCACCACTGCTTCCAGTGGAAACCAGTATCAGAGTACCCTTTCCTAGAAATTTGCAAAATAGATGTTGCATCCTCTAGATCTCCATGACTGGTTTCTGGATCAGGAGGTGGTGAAACACCTGTTGTCTCAGTGGGTCACTCCTGTGGTAGACTTGACTCGCACAACAACACAAAACTGAGGCTGTGTTATGCCCACCCACCACAGTATGAAACAATGATGATGGATGGCCTTAACCAGGACTAAAACAGCCTCCTATATGGCTTCCCTCAGTTTCCCCTCACCCACAATGGACTCGGAGTGAGAACAGACAAGAAGCAGATAATTGTACTCACCCAACACTGAACCCACCAGTTTTCATACAGTATACAGATCTCCTCAGAGCAGCAAAACTCTGTGATGGTTACCTCTGCAGCCAGATCTGCAGTGTTATCATCATGGAAATATCCTGTACCTGGATCTTCACCACCTGCACCTTATAGCCTGCTTCCAAAATAGATAGCGTTCAAAACTCTGGGCCCTTGATCTGGTGGAGCCTTCCCAGAAAGAGTCGATGCACCAGTGGTGTTCCTTTAAATGGAATAGTTCTTCTATTTGGCATCAGAGCAAAGAAATTGCTCCCCCTGCCATCCCAGTGGATTGCACACTGAACTATATCTGGTCCCTCTCTCAGATAGCGCTGAAATCAGTGACCCAGACGATAACTGGCAACCAGCTCAGCTTACCACGCACTGACCAGTACAGCAACAGTGCCACAGGAAAAGGTGATCAGGCGCTTTTCTAATGGCCTAAACCACTTTTCCCCACTGCTGTGTGAACCAGCAGTAGCACTCCTGACCTCCCCTTACATGTGCAACACAGCTCCCTGCTTGCAACATGAAAGATCTTCTGTATGGCATAGGGATGAGGGATGTATCACGGAGGGCGGGAGGGTGGCAGAACTTAACTTAAAAACATTATGGCATTCCAGCTTTTTAGACAGAAGCTGTCAGAAGTGTGATGTAAACCATAAACCATTTAACCAACTATGATTACTAATAAATAACCATAATTGCCTTATTTATTCATGTTAGAAACAGACTGCATAAGCGGCTAACTTCAGCAGTATGTGACAGCTGGGCAATGTTACATCCATGAAAACAGCTGCATTACTTATGATCACAAAACTGAAAGTAAAGTACTGCTTTGTGTTGGTAGACTAGGTTTGCTGGCAAAGGCACCTAGCTTCATCCGAGCTATTTTCTTCTAGGTTGCTTGAAAGGACAGAGCAAGGAAAAGGATTAAGGCTTCTTTTGACTAGGCAGATTTACTGTGTGTTATTATTTTCTTTTGTACTCACAGGGATTGTTACTGTTTGTTGCTAACATTTTATTGCTTTATTTTTCTCCAATTCAAATTGTTGTTGCTGGGCATACCTTCTGCTGCATTATCACAGGGTGTGCCTACAAGTGTATACTTACAGATTACTGCTGTAATCTTCTGATTCAAATTGTCTTTTGCAAGGTATATCTTCTGTTACTGCTTTATTTTTCTCTGTAGCAAAGTGTTTCTTACAGGGTATATTTTCTGTGAAATTATTACAGGCGGTGCTTTACAGGTTTTACAGTTTTATCTATCGTTAGGATAAGCTTTCAGGGCTACTACATTTGTTGCTGCTGATTGTTTCTGCTCTTACCTCCTTGCTTCTTTCATCCGTGGTTCTTCTTTTTCGGCAGGGGAAGGGCCCAGCCACCCACCACCATCCCCAACCACCCCACACTACACTCCTTTTATAGGGTAGCACAGTCGTGACAGTTCCTGTAGCGAAGCAGGAAGGGGCGGATCAGAGGGGTATCCACACAGTGACCTCATTTACAGGGGCACAAGTAATTTAACTTGTTATAACAAGTTATACAAACACAAACAAAACACAAAATCAAACTTTTGCTTTCATTTTCCTCCTAATTACTCTGATCAGGTTATAAACCCAGCAACTTATCTGAAATGGATATCATTAACTGCAGGTACTGAAGGACACTTTTTAGAAGGGCAGTTTTACAGGATTTAGGACACTGTCCTACATGCTGGGCCATTGGAGATCTAAGGGCTGAGCTCCAGGTAGCATAGGCAGAGATTGCACACCTCAAATCACATATCCAGGAGGAATTATATTATAAGAACCGCCCACCATTTCCCCAACATCCAACAGAAGCACCTCGACTGCAGAGGGTAGTTGGTCTGGGAGGTTGGTAGGTGGTTAGGAGGGGCATATCAGATGCCCCATCACTCGATGCTCTCCAACATATCACCTCCACAAACCATATATAAACTACAAACAGGTATCTGCCTCTATCTCCGAAATCAAACAAAGGGGCAGAGGACACTGCAGTACAGGAGCTAGTGCAACAAAACTCACCCAAAACAGGAACCAAAACAAAAAAAGCAAAAAGGAAATCCAAAAAATTCTGATCATAGGAGAATCCATGATTCGGGGAGTTGATACCTATCTCCAGCCAGGGGTAATGGTCAGATGTCTTCCAGGTACATCAGCATGGAGAGACACTGACCGCATTGCTAAAATTGTACAGGAAGCAGGAGAAAACATTGATGTTCTGGTACACATAGGGACTAATGATCTCGCTAGTCAGTCAGTTGTGGAGACCAAGGAACACCTGACTAGGCTGGGTGATACACTATCATCCATTTCATCCGGCATCTCCTTCTCTGAGATCCTGCCAGTCTGGGAGAGGGGGGAAGATGGACGGAAGGTCAGAGAAGGGGAGATAGGGGAGCTAAACATGTGGCTCAAGGGCTGGTACCAGGAAAAAGGACACAAATTTGTAGGGAACTGGCAACAGTTTTGGGAGCAAAAGTTCTTTAAATTTGATGGCCTTCATCTGACTAAGGAGGGAGTCAGTGCATTGGGGCAGAAGTTTGACATCTTTGCAGAATATTTAAACTAGCAAATGGGAGGGGTGCAGCACCCAATACGTCAAATGGGAAGAACACCCCTCCCCCCTCAGCTAGTGGTCAAACAGGAGTTCAGCATGTTTGTAGTTCATTTGCATCACCAGGTAAGGAAAAAGGCCTGGCTCCCTATATGATGCACAGGAGAAATGCCAGACCTCACCCAACAACTAACACACCGAAATCTGGCCAATGGAAAATCATGTACACAAATGCTCGCAGTCTGGGAAACAAGATCCAGACCTGCAGGCAATAATGACAGAAGCTAAACTGGATATAGTAGCCATTAGCAAGACAAGGTTTACCAGTAACCACACTTAGGAGACTTCAGTACCTGGCTATGTACTGTTCGGAAGAGACCGAGGTACAAAAGGGGGGGGGGAGTGGAGTGGCCCTTTATGTCAATGAAAATATCAAAACTACAGAAATTCAGAATACACATAAGGAGCCAGAAGAACTGTGGGTCACCCTGGAAACAGGAAATGGGACAGCCATACAAACTGGGGTTGTCTACATGCCTCCAGGCCAGGGGGAGGACACAGACACATTACTGTTAGAAGATATACAAAACATGACAGCTAAAGGGGAGGATCTGATAATGGGAGACTTCAACATGCCAGATACAATACCAGCAGGAACATCGACCAGAACTAGACACATAGTGGATTCCCTGCAGGCCTCAAACAACTGGTACAACAACCCAGAAGAGACAGGGCTATCCTAGATATAGTACTAACTAACAGGGAAAGGATCACAGATCTCCAGGTAGAAGGTTACCTGGGGGCCAGTGAACATCACATGGTATGGTTCAATTTGGCCACTAGAACTAAATCATCCCATTCCAAGGCAAAAATATGGGACTTCAGAGGAGCTGACTTTGATAAGATGGCCAACAGAGTTAAGCTAACCCTGACAAGAAGAAATACAGGTGAGGTGGTACAGGCAAAGTGGACAAGCATTAAGGATGCAATTCTTGAAGCAACATCCCATTGTGTTAGAGGGAAAAGGAAGTGCAAAAGAAGAAAAAAAACCCTTTGGTTCTCAAATACAGTAGCAGAAAAGGTCAGAGCCAAAGGGCTGGCCTTCAAGAAATGTAAGGGAATGCAGTAGGATGAAGATAGGGAGGCATACCAAACTTCCCTAAGGGAAGCAGGGAAGGCAGTAAGGAAGGCAAAGGCCCAAACCAAGGAAACACTAGCACAAACAGTAAAAGAAGGTGACAAGACTTTCTATAGATACATTAGTGAAAGGAGAAAGTCCAGAGGGGGTACTGCTAAGATCAAAGGGGATAAGGGGCATCTGAGGAGGAGGAGGACATAAAAGCATCTATCCTAAATAGATACTTATGCTCAGTATTTACTGAAAAGAAGGTAGGGTAGGCCCACAGCTCAGCACAATGGACACGGGAGGGAGGTGCACTAGTCCCTTCACAAAAGAAAGGGTCCCACAAGAGCTCAGTAAGCTCAGGTGAACAAGGCAATGGGACCCTAATGGCATACATCCCAGGGTACTAAAGGAGCTAAGGGTGGAACTAGCAGAGCCATTATCAGAACTGTTTAGTGAGTCTCTGAGCACAGGAGGGGTCCCAGAAGACTGGAGAAGGGCTCATGTGATCCTGCTCCACAAGAGTGGTAGCAGGAAGGAGGCAGGGAACTACAGACCAGTCAGTCTTACCTCAGTAGTGGGCAAGATTATGGAGGCACTCCTTAAGGAAAGGATAGTGCAACACCTGGAATCCATTGGAGCACAGGATCCAACTCAGCATGGGTTTACAACAGGAAGGTCCTGTCAAACTAATCTCATAGATTTCTTTGATTGGGTAACCAGAGTGGTGGACCAAGGGCAAGCAGTTGATGTCGCCTACCTTGACTTTGGCAAAGCTTTCAGTACTGTTCCACATAGAAAATTGATTAATAAGCTGGGTAGGCTCGGGGTGGGTCAGAAGTTGGCCAACTGGGTGGCAAACTGGTTGACAGGCAGAAAACAGAGAGTGGTGGTAAACGGTATACAGTCAGAAGAGATGTAAGTCACATGTGGGGTACCTCAGGGATCAGTCCTGGGGCCAGTCCTCTTCAACATCTTCATCAGTGACATTACAGATGGACTGGAGGGTAAGGTTTGTCTGTTTGCAGATGACACCAACATCTGCAACAGACTAGATGATCCAGATGGGGTGGGCAGAATGAGAAGAGATCTGGATAAACTGGCAAAATGGTTGGAAGAGTGGCAACTGGGGTTTAATGCAAAGAAGTGCAAGATCATGCACACAGGGAAGAGAGACCCTGAAGCCACCTATAGGCTGGGAGGGGAGTTGCTGGCAGTCACAAGGGAGAAAGAGACTTAGGCATCATCATCATCACAGATGACCTGAAATCATCCAAGCAGACCACTAAAGCAGTAGGTAAGGCTAGGGGGATGTTGGGGTGTATTAGTAGGGGTATCACAAGTTGTAAGAGGGAGGTAATTATCCCTCTTTACAAGACACTGGTTAGGCCCTATCTGGAGTACTGTGTGCAGTACTGGAGGCCACACCTTCAGAAGGACGTTAACCAAATTGAGGCAATCCAGAGAAGGGCAACCAAAATGGTGCAGGGACTGCATCAGAAAACATATGAGGACAGATTAACGGAACTCAATATGTATACCTTAGAGCAAAGGAGGGAGAGAGGTGATATGATCGAAACATTCAAACACCTTAAGGGCATTAACAAGGTAAAAGAGTCTAACATGTTTCAATATAAGAAAAATAGCAGGACAAGAGGACACAGCATGAGATTAGAGGGAGGCCGATTAAAGGGGTAATGTGAGGAATTTTTTTTTCATAGAAAGGGTGGTGGATGCATGGAATGGCCTACCTCAGGAAGTGGTGGCTATGGATATGAATACAGTGCAGGGCTTCAAACAGGCATGGGATAGGCATAAGGGAGCAATACAGATGAGTATGACTGGATAGGCCATTGACAGGAACCTTTAAATGTGTGTGTATAACTATACCTGACATGATAACATTTAAAGGTTCCTGTTTCAGAATGTTCCCATCAACAATCTTTTGTCAGACTCCATTTAGAAATGAGCAGGTTATACAGACCTCTGTGATGTACTGAGGGAAGCAATTTAAGTCAGTCCGATGTGCAGCCAGTCTGTCAGAGCTGTGTGTGAAACTAAAAGTGGTTCTGAGCCTTGCACATTTCTCTTCCTATAGGAATACGTTTCTTTGATAAAGAAACAAAAACAAACTACACCCTGGTTAAAATAACAGCTATACCCCCAATTTGATGAAAGCAGCTATTCAGTTCATTAGTGAACCAGTCATTTCCTCTGCTCGCACTGTATGGTACCATACTCCAGGACCTCCCCAAAAATCATCCGTCAGCACCTCCTCCCAAGTCCTAACAATTTCTGGCTACCCACACTCTAAAGGTCTCACCACTGATGCATACACCCCAGCACAATGACCTGCACAATCCTACAGTAAACTCTACTGCCAGCTACACTTTAACAATACAAGATCACAGTCTGACTTCATTGGCTTTGCAACAAGACCCGCTTGTATTCCTGCTGGTGATGATGAGTCTGGCAAATGTTACCTAGGAATTATAAAACCAGATTGAAAAGTCAAACACATCGGACTTTTGATGCCACTCCGCCCACTATATCATGGAATTGGTTTGCAGAAATGAATAGCATGGGACAGAACCTAAAACACAGAAGGAATGCTAAACAATCAATAATTTATAAACTCATAATCAAAAAACTAATACCTTAGAAAGTGTTATACAGTTGACGGGTCACAGCTTAGGAGTACTGCAGTACTGTGATAACTCAATTTTAGTACACTAGATGTTTCAATGATTGTATCATACCGTGTATACTGCACTCATGTCATTAAACAAGGCATATATTCGTGGGCTTAGCATCATGATTTGCAATGCAAAATAGAGAACTACTAACCAGTTACAGAATTGGTTAGCTCCATTTGCTACTAGAAATTTGTAAGCAAGAAAGCAATATGAACATGTTTAAACTGTACTCTGAGACATTTATTTTTGTACTGTCAGACACCTGTACTATTTCTACTGGTGAAAAAATAGTTTAAGTGGTGAAAATAATAAATATATTGATGAAGGCTACAACTTTTGAAATGATTCAAAAGTTGTAGCCTGGCATCACCAAGACCTGGCTGGATGAAATGCCGGCCCAAACTGGAGACTGCAATTCTGGCCGGGTACTCGGTGATACACCACTTGAGATTGGACCATGGGGTTGGGGTGGGGTGGCGGTCTGTTTCAAGACAGAATTGGGTCTCTCGAGTGTACCATGGTATTAGGTGTAAGTTGTAGCATAGCTCTCATCTACTGTCCACCTGGTAATGAGAAACGATTCCTTCAGGAAGTAGCGGACTTTGTGATCAACATGGCGTTTGAGTTGCCCAGACTGATGGTCCTGGGTGACTTCAACGCCTGGGTCAATGATGAACTCTCGCAATTTAGACAACACTTCCTCCAGTTGATGACACCTCTGGGCCTTACACAGATTGTTACCTCTGCTACCCATAAATATGGTCACTCCCTAGATTTGAGTTTCCTCCTGGGGATCGAAGCCTCTGATTTGGGGGTGAAACCTGTCGGTTGATCCAATCTCTATACCATGAGGTTCAATTTTTGTGCCCCCCTTTGTAGGCCTACCCCTGTGGAGATGGTCAGTTACTGCCCTTTATGGGATTTGAGCCCTGAAGGCCTAGCAGCAGTGACTGACCTCTTGGAGTTTCTTTTGGAAAGCTGGAACCCAGAGGCTTTGGTGTTGGCCAATAATAAGGCCATCTCCATGGCGCTGGATTCTGTTGCTCCAGTCCGTGTTCGCCCTCTCTCCCTTTGCCCTCGGGCCCTTTGATTTGATGGGACCCTGAGGGAGTTGTGGTGACTAGGACAAAGTTTAGAGCGGCGCTGGAGGAAATCCACCCTGGAAGCCGACCACCTTAGATTAGTAGAACATTATCAAGTCTACCAATCAACGATCTCCCATAAGAAGGCAGAATTCCTGTCCAGAGAGATTGCTGCCACTCAGAACTGACCAGCTCAGCTCTTTCAGACTGTAGACAGACTGTGCAACCCAGCCTGTGTGCAGTTTCAAAGCACCTTTTCACAACTGGAGTGCAACGAGCTCGCTCGGTTCTTTGCGAATAAGGTGGCTGACATCAGGGCAGAGATCCTCTTGACTCACTCTATGGGGATGCTATTGATTGGTGCTTGGTCACTGTCTCCCGTGTTTCCTGGAGTACCTTTGACAGGCCGGAGTTTGCAGATGTCTTGCGGATTGTCCAGAGTATGCGCCCTACATGCTGTAGTTTGGACCCAGGCCCAACTTCCCTGATAATAGGTTTTTGTGAAATTATCGGCCCAGTCCTGGCACAGATAGTTTGGTGCTCCCTTGATTCAGGTGAGTTTCTTACCTCCCTGAAGGAGGTGGTGGTAACATCCCTCCTGAAGAAGGCTTCTTGGACCCAGACTCTCTGGCCAACTACAGACCAATCTCAAACCTTCCCTTTATAGAGAAGGTTATTGAGAAAGTAGTAGCAGTACAACTGGAGAACCATTTGACCATCCATAACATCTACGAACCTCTCCAATCCAGTTTTTGAAAGAGGCATAGTACCGAGACTGTGCTGGTTCGGGTGCTCAATGATCTCCTGAGATTGGAGAAGCTGCTCCATCCTGGTGCTCCTTAATCTCTCTTCAGCTTTTGACACCATGGACCATGGGGTGCTGCTTGAAACATAGAAACATAGAAACATAGAATTTGATGGCAGATAAGGACCGCTTGGCCCACCCAGTCTGCCCATTTCCCTGCCTACTGGATAAGCTGCAGATCCTAGTTAACCAGCAGCCTACTTCTTCCTATCCCCATCCCCTAGAATTGCCTTATGACTGTCCCATGCATGCTTGAATTCCACCACTGTTTTTGACTCCACGACCTCCTCCGGAAGGCCGTTCCATGCATCCACAACCCTCTCTGTGAAAAAATACTTCCTTAAATTACCTCTGAGCCGCCCCCCTCTATCTTCAAATTGTGCCCCCTTGTTCTTGCACACCTCTTTTTTTGAAAGATGCTACCCTCTTGGACTTTGTTGATTCCCTTGAGGTACTTGAAAGTTTCTATCCAGTTTCTATTGAGTGCCTGAGGTTCATCTGTGGCCTGACTAGTACAGTTCTCAGGTGGTATAAATGTTTCCTCACTGGTAGAACTCAGAGAGTGGTGTCTAGGATTTATTCCTCTGACCCTCTCTCTCTGTCATGTGGGGTCCCTCAGGGCTCGGTGATGTCTCCCATGTTGTTCTCAGTGTACGTGCTGCCCCACGGAGACATTGTAAGACAGTATGGGCTGAGGTTTCACTGCTATGCTGATGATACCCAGCTCTACCTCTCTTTTGCACCTGACCAGGATAGTGCTGTCTTGATATTTAACAACTGCATCACTGAAACCTAGGATTGGATGAATTCCAGCTGGCTGAAGCTGAATGCGGGAAAGACCGAGGTGATGGTGGCAGATCTGGGTCGCTGGATAGAGGGGTTGAGGGCTGGTCTGCCTTCTGGACTTTTTCTGGGGGGCTCCCAGATCCATACCTCTGAATGGGTGCAGGACCTGGGGGTGGTGCTTGATGACGGGCTGACACTGCGATCTCAGGTGTCGGCAGTCATCAAGTCATCCTTCTACCATCTTAGGAACATAACCAGGATTAAGCACCTTGTTCCGTCCGGTGACCTTCCCACACTGATCCACGCCTTTATGACCTCTCGCCTTGATTATTGCAACTCTCTTTACTTAGGGCTACCGGGGGTTGATATGCGCTGGCTGCAGCTAGTGCAGAATGCTGTGGCACGGTTGCTGATGGGGACTTCCCGGTCCTCCCATATTACACCAGTGCTGCGGGATCTGCACTGGCTGCCGATTCGGTGGCAGATCACCTTCAAAGTTGGATTACTGACGTATAAAGCCCTACACGGACTTGGCCCTGACTACTTGAAAGAGCTTCTGGTACCTTACTGCCCTGAGTGACAGCTCCGTTCAGCTGAGATTGCTAGAGATTCTGAGGGTATCTTTAAAATCTTCAGGGACCCATGTATTTATGTATGTGGCCCCAGTCCTCTGGATTTCTCAACCCCATCAGCTTCGGGAGTGCACGACCGTGGGGGGCTTTAAACAGGTGCTTAAAACTTTTCTGTGGCATCAGGCTTACCCTAATTTAATTGATTGAATGGAGCTCTACAAACCGTTTGTACTGTTGATTTTATCATTGTTTTTACCAATTTTATTGTACAGTGCCTTGATACTCCAAAAGGCTTAACCTAAATAAAGATTATTATTATAAAAATTTTTGGGGAGGGGGCATGTTACATACTATTTTCTGATGCTGTACATTGAAAATATGTCCTATAGATTATTAATATGAAATGAATTAATAGAAACATAGAAACACAGAATCTGATGTCAGATAAGGACCGCTTAGCTCACCTAGTCTGCCCATTTCCCTACCTAATGGATAAGCTGCAGATCCTAGTTAACCAACAGCCTACTTCCTCCTACCCCCCACTAGAATTGCTTTATGTGTGTCCCATGCATTCTTGAATTCCTCACTGTTTTTGGACTTTCACGACCTCTTCAGGAAGGCTGTTCTATGCATCTACAACCTCTGTGAAGAAATACTCTCACATTACCTTTGAGCCATCCCCCTATCTTCAAATTGTGCCCCTTGTTCTTGTACACTTTTTCTGAAAGATGCTACCCTCTGGACTTTGTTGATTCCCTTGAGGAATTTGAAAGTTTCTATCATGTCGCCCCCTTCCTCCTTTCCTCGAGGCTATACATCTTAGGCTCCTTTAGTCTTTCTTCATATGTCTTCTGGTGCAGACCCTGCACCATTTTGGTTGCCCTCCTCTGGACAGCCTCCATGTGGTCTTATCAACTGTCTGTGCAGAGGGCCAATAACTTCTTGTTTTCTACTGGTGATGCCTCTCCCTTTGCATCCCAGTATCCCCCCAGCCCTTACTTACTGCCTTCTCACATTGCTGGACCACCTTTAGGTCGTCTGATATGACCACCCCCAGGTCCCTTTCCATTTTTGTTGTTGTCAGTATCTCACCCCCATTGTGTACTCTTCCCCTGGTTTTTGTTTCCCAGGTGCATTACTTTGCACTTCTTTATGCTGAATCTAAGCTGCCATATATTTGACTATTCCTCCAACCTCAAGCAAGTCCCTTTCATCCTTTCCACCCCACCTTGCATAGCAACCCTGTTGCAGATCTTTGTGTCATCTGCAAAGAGACATACTTTTCCTTCCAGTCCCTCTGCAGTGTCACTTATAAAGACATTAAAAAGGACCGGCCCCAGTACTGAACCCTGCGGTACCCCACTAGTAACCCCCCTTTCTTCACTGTGGGCTCCATTTACTATTGCCCTCTGTGTCCTGTCGTCCATCCAGTGTTTTACCCAGGCTACCACCCTGGGACCCACTCCCAGGCTGGCTAATTTGTTTATTAATCTTTTGTGCAGGACTGTGTCAAATGACTTGCTAAAGTCTAGGTATGCCATGTCCACAGCCCCTTCCTGGTCTACTACTTTGGTCACCCAGTCAAAGAAATCAATTAGATTTGTCTGACATGACCTTCCTGCTGAGAACCCATGCTGCCTTGGGTCCTGTGCCCCACTGGCCTCTAGGTACTCAACAATTATTTCCTTCAGAAGTGATTCCATCATTTTCCCCTACCACTGAGGTCAAACTGACAGGTCTGTAGTTTCCTGCCTCTGTCTTGCTCCCACTTTTGTGAAGGGGAATCACATCCGCCCTCCTCCAGTCCTCAGGTACCACACCATCCTCCCATGATTTATTAACAGTGGTGTTACTGGTTCTTCCCTTAGTTCTTTTAGAATTTTGGGGTGAATCCCATCAGGCCCCATTGCTTTATCCATCTTCAGTTTTAAGAGTTCTTTCAGAACCCTTTCTTACGTAAAACATTGTGTAAAATACTGGTAAAATACTACAACCAGTCATGGTAAATAAAAAGAAAATATAAGTATTATATATGAAGACAATATTAAACATACATTTATGTTATATGGAAATCTAATCATAATATAGGTTAAAACCTAGAAAAAAGACAATATTCTACTTTGTTCAATATTACAACATATATTGATATCATACGAAAACATATGGGAATCATGTGAAATAAGTAATAACTTTCAAAACATATTACATTATACACACATGAATAATACACTATCATCCTAAGGCACATATTTAGCAAATAAACTGCAACATATATTTATACAAATGTGATCTAACATTATCAATATACCCACATAGTATGGAAAAAAGTTTATAAATGTAGTACAATATATGGGATAATACGAAATAAATGAACTATGTGCATACCAACCTTACATTACAAACACATAGATAATATAATTTTATCAAAAAGTAAATATGTGACAGTTATAAGAACATTTAATAGAAAATACAATTATATAATATTTAAAAAAGTGGATATTATATGAAAAATATGATGAATGTATATCAAAATATGAGGAATATGATAAAGAAATAATGATTATGCATACAACTCTAATATTAAACACACTTAGATAACAGAATACCATTATAAAGTAAATATACACACTTTAATGGATCTTGAGTTCAACAAAATTAAAACTTATATTATTCATATATTGTTCAATAAATGGCAAATACTTAACACGTGTAATGTACCATGATGGTATCAATGAAATAAATGATCACTTTGCTTACCTAACTTGCATTAAAAAAGCATCCCTCATTTAATTTCAACATACAGTTCATGCATTAAAATTATATTACCAAATGCACTTATAGATATATGCATATTGTGTTTTCAATATAACCTATATATTTTCCATAGACCAAAAAGGGGCCCATTTTGTAATATGAAACATATATAGTGTCAGGGAAATATGTTAATTGCCAATTAATCTCCATATACACACCATACATATCACCAGCTGACAGAAACATTCAAAAAATATATGGAAAAAATAACATTTCCTAACATTTGCAATGTATGATACATATTTGAATAATATGAACCAAAATTTATATAAAAAATATTTTTTTTTTCTGTATGGGTTGTTTGGTGGTCATCACTACCTCTTCTCCTATTTTGTGCTCTGCCTCTGTGTTTATGTGCCCTATGTGCATGACTTTGCACTTTCTTGCATTGAAACCCACCTGCTATACCCTTGACAACTCCTTACATTTTCTCAGGTTCCTGTGCATTCTTTCCACCACTCCTGGACTAGTGTCCACCCAACTGAACATTCTGATGTCATCTGCAAAGAGGCAGACCTTCTCTTCCATTTTCTCTGCAATGTTACTTATGAAGACATTAAATAGGACTGGTCACAGAACTGAGCCTTGAGGCACCCCACTGGTCACCCTCCCTTCTCCGGAGTGAACTCTGTTAAGCACCACCCTCTGTCGCCTATCCCATAACCAATTTCTTACTCAGTTAACCACCTTTGGACCCACCCCAAAGCTGCCCAGCTTCCTTACGAATCCCCTATGTGGAACGGTGTAGAAAGCCGTACTGAAATCTAGGTAGGCCACCAACCCTCCACCTTGATCTATTTCCTTGGTCACCAAGTCAAAAAAATCTATCAAATTTGTTTGACATGACCTCCCTCACTGTGAATCCATGCTGCCTCAGGTGTTGTAACATATTGGATTCAAGATATTCCACTATGCTTTCCTTCAGCAGTGTCTTCATTAACTTCCTCACCACTGATGTCAGGCTGACTGGCCCATAGTTGCCAACCTCTTCGCTTTTACCACTTTTGTGAAGTGGGACTACTTTTGGCTTCCTACAGTCCTCTGGAACTACCCCTGTTTTTAGTGAACTGTTAAATAGGACTGTCAAAGTTGCAGCTAGTACCTCCCTGAGTTCCCTCAATACCCTTGGATGCACCCCCATCTTGCCCCATCACGTTGTTCACCTTCAGATATGCAAGTCCCTTCAAGACTCTCTCATCTGTAAATGGACTAGTGTCTACCTCCCTCCCTCCCTCAAGTGCTCCTGTTGCTTTTGTGTGGCTTATCCCCTTCCTCTTCCTCTATGAACACTAAACAGAAGTATTTGTTCAGGATGTCTGCCTTTTCCTGGTGCTCCTCTGCACAGTCCACCCTTCCTCTCTTAACCTTACAATCCCAACCCTGGTCTTCCTGTTTTCACTTACATACCTAAAAAATGTCTTGCCCCCTTTCATTACCCCCTAGGCTATTTTCTCCTCAGTTTGCACCTTCGTGCTCCTTAATGCTTTTCCTGCTCCATCTGTTTCCCCTGATACACCTCCCTATCCTCTTCCCTCTGTATCTCCTTATACCTTCTGAATGCTACCCTTTATCTTTTCAGTGACTTCTTTCAGGTACTGTGACTTCTTTCAGGTACTGTGGAACAATTTTCAGAAGGACAGTCTTACAGGATTTAGGACACTGTCCTACATGCTGGGCCTTTGAGATCTTAGGTCTCAGCTCAGGCAGCATGGGCGAGATTGCACGCCTAAATTTCATATTGAAGAGGAAATACATTATAAGAACCACCGCCATTTCCCCAGCATCCAACAGAAAAACCTCGACCGCAGAGGGTAGTTGGTCCAGGAGGTTGGCAGGTGTAGAGGAGCAAATCAGGTGCCCCATCACCTCTGCTCTCCAACACATTACCTCCAAAACCATATAAACACTCAAACAGGTACCTGCCTCTATCTCTGAAATCAAATAAAGAGGCAGAAGACACTGCAGAGCAGGACACTGTAGCACAGGAGCTAGCACAACAATACTCACCCAAATCAGGAACCAAAACTAAACAAGCACAAAGGAAATCCAAAAACTTCTGATCATAGGAGACTCCATGATTCGGGAGTTGATACCATCTCCAGCCAGGGGTGATGGTCAGATGTCTCCAGGTACATCAGCATGGAGAGACACTGACCGCGTACTAAAATTGTTCACAAAGCAGGAGAAAACATTGATGTCCTAGTACACATAGGGACTAATGATCTCGCCAGCCAGTCAGTTGTGGAGACCAAGGAACACCTGACTAGGCTGGGTGACAAACTATCATCTATTTCGTCTGGCATCTCCTTCTCTGAGATCCTGCCAGTCTGGGAGAAGGGAGCAGATGGACTGAAGGTCAGAGAAGGGAGATAGGGAGCTAAACACATGGCTCAAGGACTGGTGCCAGGAAAAAGGACACAGATTTGTAGGGAACTGGCAACAGTTCTGGGACGAAAGTTCTTTAAATTTGATGGACTGCATCTGACAAAGAGGGAGCCAGTGCATTGGGGCAGAAGTTTGACGTCTTTGCAGAATATTTAAACTAGCAAATGGGGAGAGGGTGCAGCACCCATCGTCCGAATGGGAAGAACACCTCCCTCAGCTAGTGGTCAAACAGGAATTCAGCGTGTTTTCCATTCATTTGCATCACCAGGTAAGAAAAAGGTTTGTCTCCCCATACGATGCACAGGGCAATGCCAAACTTCACCCAACAACTAACACACCAAAATCTGGCCAATGGAAAATCATGTACACAATGCTCACAGCCTGGGAAATAAGATCCCAGACCTGCAGGCAATAATGTCAGAGGCTAAACTGGACATAGTAGCAATTAGTGAGACGTGGTTTACCAGTAACCACACTTGGGAGACTTCAGTACCTGGCTATGTGTATTGTTCAGAAGAGACCGAGGCAAAAGGGGGGAGGAGTGCCCTGTATGTTAATGAAAATATCAAAGCTACAGAAATTCAGAATACACATAAGGAGCCAGAAGAACTGTGGGTCACCCTGAAACAGGAAATGGGACAGCCATAAGAACTGGGGTTGTCTATAGGCCCCAGACCAGGGGAGGACATAGACACATTACTGTTAGAAGATATACAAAACATGACAGCTAAAGGGAGGATCTGATAATGGGAGACTTCAACATGCCAGATACAGATTGGTCAATCACCAGCAGGAACATCTGCCAGAACTAGACTCATAGTGGATTCCCTGCAGGGAGGGCTCAAACAACTGGTACAGCAACCCACAAGAGACAGGGCTATCCTAGATCTAGTACTGACTAACAAAGAAGGGATCACAGATCTCCAGGTAGAAGGTCACCTGGGGCCAGTGACCATCACATGGTATGGTTCAATTTGGCACTACATCTAAATCATCCCATTCCAAGGCAAAAATATGGGACTTCAGAGGAGCTGACTTTGATAAGATGGCCAACAGAGTTAAGCTAGCCTAGCAAAAGAAACACAGGTGAGGAGGTACAGGCAAAGTGGGCAAGCATTAAGGATGCAATACTTGAAGCAACATCCCATTGTGTTAGACAGAAAAGGAAGTGCAAAAGAAGAAGGAAACCACTTTGGTTCTCAAATACAGTAGCAGAAAAGGTCAGAGCCAAAAGGCTGTCCTTCAGGAAATATAAGGGAACACAGCGGGATGAAGATAGGGAGGCATACCAAACTGCCCTAAGGGAAGCAGGGAAGGCAGTAAGGCAGGCAAAGTCCCAAACTGAGGAAACACTAGCACGAACAGTAAAAGAAGGTGACAAGACTTTCTATAGATACATTAGTGAAAGGAGAAAGTCCAGAGGGGTATTGCTAAGCTTAATGGAGAAAAGGGAGCAAGTGAGGAGGAGGATCCTGTAAAGGCATCTATCCTAAATGGATACTTTGCTCAGTATTTACTGAAGAGAAGGTAGGGCAGGGCCCACAGCTCAGCATCATGGACACAGGGGAGGAGGTGAGCACTACTCCTTCACAAAAGAAAGGGTCCTCAAGAGCTATAAGCTCAGGGTGGATAAGGCAATGGGACCTGATGGCATACATCCCAGGGTACTTAAGGAGCTAAAGGAGGAACTAGCAGAGCCATTAGCAGAATTGTTTAGTGAGTCTCTGAGCACAGGAGAGGTCCCAGAAGACTGGAGAAGGGCTCATGTGATCCCACCCACAAGAGTGGTAGCAGGGAGGAGGTGGGGAACTACAGACCGTGCCGTCTTACCTCAGTAGTAGGCAAGATTATGGAGGCACTTAAGGAAAGGATAGTGCAACACCTGGAATCCATAGGCACAGGATCCAAGACAGCATGGGTTTACAAAGGAAGGTCCTGTCAAACTAATCTCATAGATTTCTTTGACTGGGTAACCAGAGTGGTGGACCAAGGGGAGCAGTTGATGTCGCCTACCTTGACTTCAGCAAAGCTTTGACACTGTTCCACATAGAAGATTGATAAATAAGCTAGGTAGGCTCGGGGTGGGTCAGAAGTTGGTCAACTGGGTGGCAAACTGGTTGACTGGCAGAAAACAGAGAGTGGTGGTAAATGGTATACAGTCAGAAGAGATGCAAGTCACAAGTGGGTACTCAGGATCAGTCCTGGGGCCAGTCCTATTCAACATCTTCATTAGTGACCTCGCAGATGGACTAGAGGGTAAGGCTTGTCTGTTTGCAGATGACACCAAGATCTGCAACAGAGTAGATGATCCAGATGGGGTGGGCAGAATGAGAAGAGATCTGATAAACTAGCAGAATGGTCAGAAGAGTGGCAACTGGGATTTAATGCAAAGAAGTGCAAAATCATGCACATAGGGAAGAGAAACCCTGAAGCCACTTATAGGCTGGGAGGGAGTTGCTAGCAGTCACAAAGGAAGAAAGAGACTTGGGCATCATCATCACTGATGACCTGAAATCATCCAAGCAGACCTCTAAAGCAGTAGGTAAGGCTAGGGGGTGTTAGGTGTGATTAGTAGGGGTATCACAAGTCATAAGAGGGAGGTAATAACCTCTGTACAAGACATTGGTTAGGCCCCATCTGGAGTACTGCGTGCAGTATTGGAGGCCACACCTTCAAAAGGACATTAACCAAATTGAGGCAGTCCAGAGAAGGGCAACCAAAATGGTGCAGGGACTGCATCAGAAGACATATGAGGACAGATTAACGGAGCTCAATATGTATACCCTTGAGCAAAGGAGGAGAGAGTGATATGATCGAGGCATTCAAACACCTTAAGGGCATAAACAAGGTGAAAGAGTCTAACATGTTTAAATATAAGAAAAATAGCAGGACAAGAGGACACAGCATGAGATTAGAGGAGGCCGATTAAGAGGAATGTGAGGAAATCTTTTTCACAGAAAGGGTGGTAGATGGTGGAATGGCTTACCACAAGAAGTGGTGGCTATGAATACAGTGCAGGGCTTCAAACATGCATGGGATAGGCATAAGGGAGCAATACAAATGACTATGAATAGATAGGTCACTGACAAAGACCAATGGCACATTTATAAGGTAGAAAAAGAAATGGGCAGACTGGATGGGCCTTGCGGTCCTTATCTGCCGTCAACTTCTATGTTTCTATGTAATCATAGTGGTCTCCTTTTCCTCTTGTTTTTGATAACCTTCTTTGTGCAGAGGTTTGCTGCTGTCACTGTGCCTTCCTTTAGCTTCACCCATTGGTCCTCCACCCCATGCCTGAGGCATTTATCCATCTTTTTAAAAGACTATGGACTACAAAAATATGGGGAGAGCTGAGATTAAGCAAGGTGTTCTTGCAGCTTAGTAAGGGTAGGGAGTAGGGAAATAGGGGATACATTACCTGGAATGAAAGTGTCTGCAGCCTTGTGAAAGGGGATAACCTGAACCATCTTCAAAGTTATCAGAAATGAGCTCAAGTAGAATGAGAGGTTAAAAAGGTCAGTAAGGGGAGAGGGAACAGCAGGTGCAGAAAAACAGTGGAGTTTGGGGTTCAGATTGTCCAGGCTTTGACCCCTAAAGGGGTTGAGAGAAAGCAAAGTTGAAAGGGTGGCAGAGATGGTAATGGGGAAAAAACAGAAAAAAGGTTCTGAGGATGGAGAAAAGGGTAGGAGGGGATATGAGCAGAAGGGAGACAACACAGGATGAGAAAAATAATTAAAGGCAGTAGCTACCTCTAAAAGGAGAGAAACGGTGGAACCGCCAAGTGGTTTTGGGGGGCACTGGTTGGGGGATTAAAAAGGGCATGGACTACCTTTCAGAACTTAGTGAGGGAATTAATATTATTCTGGAAGTTAGAGATAAAAAATTAACTTTGGCCTGCCTGATGGCCTTAGTGCAGGTGTTACAGAGTTTTTTTTTGTCTCTCAGAAGGTCAGCTTGCAAACCAGTAGCCTTATTTTATTTATTTATTTAGTTTTTGTTGACCAGGAAAAGAATAGGCAATTTTGTCTATTTTTAGCCTATTTTTATCCCCATCTGGGGGGTGGGGGTGGATACAGATTCAAACTGACATATACTAGGTGCCAACCAGAATTCTGGCCTGGAGGTATGAGATGAGTTCAGAGGTTACCCAGGGGACATGGGATCCCCTAGCGCATGAGATTTGCATAAGGAAGCATGTTTCTATCACACAGAGAAAAACATGTATTTGGAATTTGGCAAGGGCATCATTAACATCTAGGGATGAGGGTGTGAACCAATCAGAGGCACAGAGATCAGCTAGGAGGGCAGATAAGTAGAGACCCTAAAGTCCAAGGCTGAATAACTTTTGGTGAGGCGGGGGCTTTTTGGTAGCTGGACCATACATACACAGCAAACTACAAGGTGGTCACAAACAGCATCAGGAAGATGGTAGGAGAGAATCCAGTGAAGAAGGGAGTGGCAGCACTGGCCTTATCTATAGTATTCTGGGGCCCTATGTGAATCTCATTGCTGGGACCCCATATCAGAAGTCAAGAAGCTCCCAAGGAACATCCTCATCCCTATACTGTGGCCTCCCTAGATCTTCATTTTCAGCTAGTTTCCTGTAATTTTTGCTCTTTACTTGAATTAGAACACAGAGGGCCAGGAAGAACAGAGGCCAACCGGACAGCTGAGGCTCTTTGGGGGACCCTCTGCTCTTGAGGCCCTGTGTGAATGCACAATTCGCACCATGCTAAAGCTGATTCTGGGGAGCGGTTAGAATAGGAAGGGTTAAGCTGAGTAGGCTTAGAGACATACTATGAAGGGACTGGATTTATTGAGTATTTGTTACAACAGGAGAGGCCCAGTTGTGGCTAAAATCATCCAGGATAAGGAGCTGACTGCAGCTACAAGGGTAGGAACAGAGAAGTCAAGGAGGGTGACATGTTTGCTAACTGCATCACAATAATTATGACTGTTGCATGTATTTAATTATGATTGTTTCTTTGCAATTAATCCCAGGTCACTCCTAAAAAAGGAACTTTTAGTCTCAGTGAGCCTACCCAGATAACAAAATCCAAATCAATCAATCAATGTTTGGAACCAGGACAGAGATATACACTAGCAATGACAGACAGGAATGGAGAAAGAGATGGAAAGTTTGCCCCTACAGCATTCATTAGAAGAGGGACACGTATTAGAGGAGGAGGAGGAGATGAGGTGCAGAGTCTCAAAATGGATGGAGAGGGCAACACAGAGTGCAAAACCACCACCCTAGGTCCTGCTGAAAAACAGAGTAGTTAGGGAAGGCTATGCCAGTGTCTCTGCTCCTGGGGGAAAACCAGGTCTCAAAGACTAATACTGATGGCTTAAGTGTTTAAAAACACAGTCATGAATGGTCAGTTTTTGGGACAAGACTATGGATATTTAACCATTAGGCTGCTGACAGAATTAGAATGTATAGGAATTTTGGACTGATATATCAGTCTGCGGCCCAGCAAGGGTTACGTGCAAAATCCAAAGAACCTGGGGAGGGTTGAGGACGAAGGGGGAAGGGGGATCTAGCTCTACATCACCAGGCAGGAGAAGCAATAAGCAGATGATGAGTTTTGGGGTACCTCAGTGCTTGTGGCAGGAGAAAGTGGAGGTAGGTAAAGACAGGAAAGGAGGAGGGGGTATGAGGAGCTGCAAGGAGGCTTCCAAATGTAGTCATAGGGAGTGGAGGAGGAGCAAGGGATGGGCAATGTGTTGGGAAAAGGTGGGGGGGGGCAGTAGGACTGTGAGGGAAGAGGGGTACCAGACATGATGATCCCTTTTAAAGAATGAAGTTCCATTTTGAAAAATGGTCACCTGTCGCTGGAACCTGCTGTACATTTTCTCTGTGCTGTAACTGTGACACTAAGTGACATCGGTGTGAACAAAGGTGCATCTGAGAGCGGGGTTGGGGTGGGGAGCTTTGCAGCTTCCCAGCCTGAAGCTCTTTCAAGGAGAGTTTGCCCACTGGTGTAACCGAGAAAATAAAATTTGTATGCCAGAACTTTTGAGCAGCTGTTTGCCCCCCACCCCCCCTTGTAGACATCGCCATATTTGTTATCCTTGTACAGCCCATACTGTACTTCAGAAACTGCATAACAAGAGCACAGAATACAGCAGTTCCTAGTTGTATGCATTTAACATAACATTTAATTCAAACAGAGCACAACATTCATATTGTAACACCAGCAGGGGGTGGATAGTATACAGCAGGAGTAACAAAGATCAGTGGCCTGAACCCAGCTTGCCTACCTCTCTCCAACTTTAAAGCCATGGCTTACTTGGTGTATGAGTTCCTACACTCATGGGTTTGCCTATGCTGTGACATGATTGCAGATACAATGGGGTGCATGGAGCCAAAATTTGCAGTGAAAATCCATTGTACAGGTCTCTGATTTGCATGTAGACAAACTGGCTCATTCAGCATGTAGAGCACCTGGGCCCCCATATTCAGCCAGCTGCGCTAGCTCTGTACTTGCATCAGCGCCTGCACATACCAACAGAGATATTCAGAAGTAACACACCCATGCTAGCACCTCTGAAGACTGGGCAACAACGCAGTGCACATGTGCAGCACAACAGCGTAGCGCTGTGCTAGCACAGTGTAACAGTGCAGGGTGCAAACGCAGCACTGAATATAGCATTGCACACAGGCATAGAGCAAGTAGTACCAAGAACAGTGCAATGAGGGTTCAGAGAGGCAGGCAGCAGTGAAAGACACAACACAGCAGCATATATATGCAAAAGATTTTACGTAATAGAAATGGACAGCGGCCCGTAAACAAAATCAATAACAACAACAAGAATAACATTAACAAGAATAACAACAGTACAAAAAAAGGGCAACCGCCCATACAAGGGGGGACCAAAAGAAAAAGAACAACCACCCATGAGGGGGGATCAAAAGAAAAAGTCAACTGCCTGTTTGGGGTGGAGTGATAACAAAATAAAGGAGCAAACTCCGTATGGGGGGACAAAAGAAAGGGGCAACCACCCATATAGGGGAGGGGGCAAAAAGGAAAACGGCAACCACCCGTACAAGAGGAGGGGAACCAAAACAAAATGGCAATGCCATAAAAAAAAACAGTCCATGCCCTCAGGAGGCTACAGCAGGTAGTGAGGGTGGTGGTGATGGTGGCTGCTGCTGCTGTACTGCTGTGACCAGGTCCTGTATGCCCCTTGTGTTGTCCTGTACACCCCTT
Organism: Neoceratodus forsteri; assembly: GCA_016271365.2. Classification (NCBI taxonomy): domain Eukaryota; kingdom Metazoa; phylum Chordata; order Ceratodontiformes; family Ceratodontidae; genus Neoceratodus; species Neoceratodus forsteri. Next base: position 194,379,728 of record JADMNL010000024.1, on the reverse strand, counting down.
GTGTTGTCCTGTACACCTCTTGTGTTCTCCTCCACTCGCCATATCAGTACCCTCATCAGGCGGATCTGCTTGTAGTGAAGGTCGTCCCAGCCCTTTGCCATCATGGCCTCCCTGCCCCTTCCTGCATCTCTCTGGGCACCCATGGAGGAAATACACTGAACTCAGCCAGCAGTGCATGCAAGATGAGGGGCACAGGAGTGGCACAATGTGCATAACAGATGCACAACCAGATGACACATGGGCCAACATGCCACACAGGTGGGCAGAGTCACACAGCCACAATGGAATGTGTGCAGCATACCAGAGACAGCACTGTGTACCCGTATTGTAGAGCACTGCACATAAAATGAGTGTGCCATGCAGCAACAGGAACAAAAAAAGCCATTCAAGGGACACAGGACACCAGCAGACATGCCAGATGTGATAATGCAGCACATGTCACAGCAGCGCCAAAGGCAGAGCAGGATAGGCAGTGTAACAGCCAAGTGAATATGAGTTGCAGCAACAACCAGTGCCCTACAGACCAGGCATGTAGTACACAGGCCCACACAGGTGTGCAGAGCAAATGCAGGAGCCACCCTGCAAAACAGCAGCAGGGCTGGGGCCCATGCACACATACCAGTGGTACACACACAGAGCACAGCTGTATACAGATGGGACCATTGTGTAGCACTTTGTACAGCAGGCAGGGCAACTTGTGAGTTCAGGGGTATGGTAGATGAGTTCTTCTGTCACACTGTACTGCAGTCACCATAACACCAGTGCGAGATGCAGAGCTGCTTGTAGGCACCATCTGTCCCAGTGGACGCCAGCCTCACCCTAATGATAGGGGACCCCCCCATACAGAGACTGTGCAGGTCATCAGTCCGGTGACATCCTAGTGGTGTAATGTATGCCTGGCAATGCCCATGTACCGTGGAATGATCACTTATTGGACATCCCTGTGTTGGGTAGACACTACCAACTATGCATCAGAATGCCAAACAAACACATGCTAAGGAACATTCTAGGCCCATCAATCCCTACCCCTGCTGTGAACCCCATGCCACATAAGGCCAGCTTTGGTGAGATGCAGTGATGTGACACCCAGTGCATATGGCACTAGAGATGGTACTGAGATGGGCAGGCTGCCATGGGTTGCTGTATGTCACACGACATGTCACAGGGGTGTACCAGTACAATAGTGGCTCCCTGCCACTGCAGACAGTACACAAACCTAGGCTCAGCCAAGTGGCACAACAGGCCTGGCAGACAATGACAAGTGTACCACCTGGGGCAGTGAGCACTACTGTCATTGACTTGGTGTGCCAAGGCTGCAGCACAGGGGACATGCCACCACATAGTGTGATGCATGCCACGGTACTGTACACACACATGGCAGTATGCCTGTCACAAAGACTATCAAACCCTGCCACACAACAGTGACAGTAGTGGGACAGTGTGCCAAAGACCAGGTGAGTGTCCAGAACCACAACCACTTAGGTGCTGCCCCACCAGACATATGTGAAACCTGGTGAGACAGACTAATGGACACCCCCTTCCCCACAGAAGAAACATGTGGCAGAGTGTAGACATGCAACAGACTGTGAAACACATGTGAAAACACATAATGCAGGGTACTTACATGAACATGTACAGTAGCCAAGGAACAAATGGCCTCCCTGGACTCCTGCCCTGCTCCATCATGCCTGGGTGCCCTCTCCTGCTGTCTGGCTCCTGCCTTTCCAGCCCTTCCTGTCTAGCTCTGGGTGGCCCAAGCTGGGTCCTGTTGTCTGCGCAGGGAGACAAAGGTGACGTGATCAATAGCATACAGCAGAACACCTGGCACATTATAATGCATACTAAACATACTAAGCTGTCCTTGCAACTTTTATGGATCCTACACATGACTCTCCCAACATCCTTTATGGGTCCTACAAACAGCTATCCTTGTATTTTTTATGGCACCTACACACTTCTCTCCTTGCACCCTTTATCGATCCTACACACTGCTCTCCTTTCATCTTTTATGGATCCTACACACCACTCTCCTTGCATCCTTTATGGATCCTACACACTGCTCCCCCAACATCCTTTATGGATCATACACACCGCTCTCCTAGCATCCTTTATGGATCCTACACACTGCTCCCCCAACATCCTTTATGGATCCAGCACACCGCTCTCTTTGCATCCTTTATGAATCCTACACACTGCTCCCCCAACATCCTTTATGGATCTTACACATTGCTGTTCCTGCACCCTTTATGGAGCCTGCATACTGCTCTCATTGCATGCCTTACGGATCCTACACACTGTTCTCCTTGCATCCTCATCCTTTATGGATCCTACACATTGCTCTCTTTGCAGTGTTATGGATTCTACTCATGGCTTTCCTTGCATCCTTTATGAATCCTACACACAGGTCTCCTTGCATGCTTTATGGAGCCTGCACACTGCTGTCTCTGCATCCTTTATGGATCATATAGACTGCTCTACTTGCGTCCTATCTGGATCCTACACACTGCTCTCCTTCCATCCTTCATGGATCCTACACACTCCTTTTCTTGCAAGCCATTTCTTCTCCCCAACCGCTAGGTGTTCTGAGTGTTGTGTATCTTCCTCTGATGTAGGACTGGTTTCCACATGGGCTTGCTTGGTACTTGGGCTGAGAGTGTGACTGCACTACAATGAGAACTTCTAAAATGACAAAACAGATGTCTGTAGTGTGTTGGTCTTTGCCTAAGCTGGAATCATGTGTTTATTGTTTTGTTTTTGTTGACTGTGAAAGGAAGGTTTGGCAGCACTTCCTATTTGCAGTCTTGTTCTGGGAGGAAGGAGTTTGATACAGATGCACTGACTGATACTGAACCATATTAAGCTCTTGATTTTTTTTTTCAGTTCTGTTTTTACCCCCTTTTAGGACCTTGCCCCCTCTCTTGGATTCCCCAGCCCTATCATCCCACCATCTCTAGGACTTACCCGGCTCTGCCCAATGTACCATGGGATGACCCTCACAGTGAGGGCACCGAGATGGAGGCTGTTCTTGGCAGTGTCCATATCTACACTACGGGAGCGCTGCCTAGTTTTTGGGTGCAGGGCCTGCGGGATGTCACGCTCATCCTGCTGCCGGCCCTAGCATTTCTTTGTTTTCCATGACCCAAGGGATGTCTCACATCATGATGTGTTAATGAGCTGCCCGCTGATATCAGGGATGTCTAATTCCCATGTCTGATGTTCTCTGCTGCCTCCCTGTGGTCACCCAGGGGTGGTGTGGCCACGGGGAACAGACCTTTCCCCAGAGGAAGGGGGTGTCTACTCAGAAGGTAACAGAAACAGCTGCACCACCACAGCATACATGTGGTGATGGAAAATACAATGATGCACTGAGACACTCGAAGTGTGTCTGAACCAATTTGTTCAGTGTAACCAGCCATGTGACATCACCACAAACACAAAGGTAGAAGAGCTGTAACACCATTACCCAGGTGCCCAGTGCTTCACTCATTACAGCTTCCTCAATGTCTACTCAAATACTCAACCTTTGTGCCCCCCGCTGAACCTCCAATGCCTGAATTCGCACCTGAACCCAGGTCGTTGGTGACATATGTGGTAGCACTGCCGCTGTGCCCACAGCTCTTGGTTTGTTTACATGAATGGATGCAAACTGGCCAGGATGTTGGGGAGACATGCCTTTCCTGATAAGAAATGACAAATAAATAAAACAGGACCTATGTATCCCACCTCCAGGGACATACCAGGAAATGAGGGTGCCTTTCCTGGTCAAACATTTCAAATACAAGACTAGCCTTCCTAATCTGGGTGCTTCTCCCATCACTGGCGGTGCGGTGCTTGCTGATTTCTGCTGCCTGTATCCCTCCCCTGGACAACAGCCTTCAGATTAGTCCCCCTGACTTGGGTGCTTCTCCCATCACTGGCGGTGTGGTGCCTGCTGATCCCTGCTGCCCGCATCCCTCCCCTGGACACCAGCCTTCAGACTAGCCCCCCTGACCTGGGTGCTTCTCCCATTGCCACCGATCCCCGTCCCCCACATCCCTCTCCTGGACACTAGCCTTCAGACTTGCCCCCCTAACCTAGGCTCTAATCCCATCACTGGCGGTGTGGCACCTGCTGATCCACGCTGCCTGCATCCCTCTCCTGTAACCAGCCTTCCGGTATGGTCCTCCTGAGTGCCGGAGTTTGACTTTTGGCGCTATCCCTCGGCTTTCTCCCAATTGGCTGCTTCACAACATTTTACTCCCTCTCATTGATGCTCTATGGATACTGCAGCTCCATCTCAAGCTCTAAACCAGGACTTTTGGTTACTTATTGTACTGCTTTGGGCAGAATTTTAGTTGATTTGTCTCCGCCCACCCTCCCCACCCTGTCACTCTTTAAATCCTCTTCTCACCTGGAATGCCACCCTAATTTCTCTTATTCGCAAGTACTCTCACTCTTAAAGGAGCTGGTGCCTGTTTGCATTTCTCCCTACTTGTACCTCTGCCAATAAGAGTTTGTAGCCCTGATTCTCTCCAGTGTTCCCTGCAAGTTTTTTTCACTGAAGCTGAGACATGGTTCAGTTCCCAATGCTAAATTTTAAACTATAAGAAAACGAAATCAATGATCTTTGCCCACCATCAGAGTCCTTATCTTGACTTTCCGCTGACCATCATCAACTCAGTAGGATCTCCACTTGAGCAGGTTGAGTCATTCAGATATCTAGGTGTCACCCTTGACACGTCCCTCACCTACCATACACATATCCAACAACTGTCCTCCGCTATCAACTCCAGACTCAGACTTTTGTACCATCACAAACACTGCCTTCCCTCGATGGCTATCTGTCTCGCCATTACCTCTTCTGTCCTTTCCCTGGAAGATTGCGCATAGTCATCTACGGCACTGCTGGCCCCACTGCATTGCAACGCATCAAAGTTATCCTTAACAAAGCATGTAGACTGGTCACGGGTTGCAACAGATGGACACACTCCTGTGATCTCTACAAGTCTGCCGATCGGTTGCCATTTGATGCCTGTCTTAGGACCATACTTGCCTCCTGGCCAAGAAAATCCACCTTGGTCAAGCCCCGCCTGGTCTGCATAGCCTCATCCAACCTGCCCAGTTAGTCAGAATCTCCCATAGTTCTACTGGGACCTCCCCTCTAGTACCCCACTGTTGAACTTCCCTTGGTCAAGAGCCTTTTTATATAGAGCCCCCGTTGGCTCAATGTCCTCCTCCCTCTGTCTCCCTGGAGCCCAGGATTGGTCCCTTCAAGACTAGTCTCAAAGCTCTTCTTAGAATCTTCAGCTTGTGACTGTCCCTAACCCTCTCTTCCTCCTGCTCCCGCCCCCTTGTCAGGGCTCTGAGTATAACTCTACCTCATAAATATTATGCTATATATGAAAGAAAATGCATTCATGATCACCTTAATATTATGCATATTATAGATAATGCTGGGCCCTCCTCTCCCAAAGACTATTGTTCTGTATTCCCCATCTGTGTGGTTTTGTGTATTGTCTTTCTTCCCTGATCACTGTATTTATAATATTGTATAACACTGTATGCATTAATCCAATCCTTGTTATCTCTCTTGTTTCTCTTACCTGAACACTGTGCTGCTTAATACTAGATGTAAGTCCTTATTGTTGTTTGACATGGAGCCTTTGTAAAGGAGTCTATGACTCAAAGGGTTGTAATTCCAAATGTTATTAAATAATATTTACACTTAAGATGTCACTCCTTCCATCCCCATCCTATAATTTTAACACACAGGAAATAGTTAATTTCCTCCTAAAACTTCTTTGTAATCCCATCCATCTCCCTGCCACTGGGACTAGGTGCTCTGATATCACTTCTCGTAAACTCTTGTGGACAGTGCACCTAGGAAAGTGCACTTACCCCGTACCTCCCCAGTCCAGCTGCACTTGCTCTTAGTCACAGTGAAAGACAGCAAAACAAAAACTAATACCTACAACAAATCCCAGGTGATAAAATGTCTAAAACTGCATGCCTTAAGGCTAGCCTGGCTGCTTCTATTGCTCTCAGGTAACAGTCACCCCAACCCTGTACCAAGCACATGTGCCAGTATACCAATATCAATAAAGAGGGTAGGGGTAATAATGATTGTGTCTATCAACATCTGCAGCCTCATGGCTAACTACAATGCACTGCAGGTCAGGGCCATACAACATAAGCTTGATGTCCTCTCAGTCATTGAAACATGGCTCATTCCGAGAACCTCCAACTTGGCAATCCAACTGGAGGGTTACATATCATTCAGGGCAGATAGACTTGGGAAACGAGGGGGAGGATGCATTATTTATGTTAAGGAGACCCTCCAAGGCAAAGCACTCCCCACCCCACCAGCTGGGAGTAGCTCTCAACTGCCTGCAGTACAGTTGCACCTCGGCACCCAGGGAAAGTGCCTTACTCTAGTATCCATGTACATTCCCCCAAAAAGTCAGGTGACTGGATTTAAGCTAGCTCTTGACTAACTCTCTGAACTCCACAATAACTCTGAGGTTCTAATGTTAAGGGACTTCAATATTAATTTGTTATCCCCTGACGCAACACCGTACAAACATGTCATCTCAGCCATTGACATGGTCCAGCTTGTACAATCCCCCACTCGGATAAACTATCTCACCGAGACTAGTACCCTCATAGACTGAGTTTTAACTAACCAGCCACAAAGATTAACTAGTACCACAGTGCTACCTGATACCATCAGCGACCACTCACCAGTCTTATGTACCTGGTCCAACAAGGCACCCAAAACCACTCCTAAAACAATAATCTTGAGAGTAATAAAAAAAGGTCAGTTTACCTCCCTCGTAACCCACCTTAGCTTGCAAGATTGGTCAGGTGTCTATGCTGCCGGTGATGTGGATATTGCACTAGAGTCATTATTAAAATTTTTAATAAGTCCTGTAATATATATGCTCCCTATAAAATGAGGAAATTAAAAGGGGCCAGCAAGACATGGATTACACCACATCTCCTTGATCTTATGCAGACAAGAGACAACCTGTGGCACATTGCTAGGTGCTCAGGGTCAAACATTGTCCTCCAAAATTACAAAACTGCACAGAACATATGCACCAGTGCTATCCACCAAGCAAAGAGATCCCACATCAAAAGCGAATTAAACAACTCCTGGAGCAAGAGCCAAAGATTCTGGGAGAATATCAAATCCCTAACAGAGAATGTTAGTAAAACCCCTCCCACGCTCCTCAATACAAATGGAGTAATTACCCAAGATCTAAAAAAATTGCCAATGCCTTCAATAAGGCCTTCACAGACCTTAGCGGAGTGCTTCCCCTGGACTTTCTTCTACCAATGCAAAGTACCAACCCAAGCAGCAACACCACCCCATAAGCAAGTACAATGCCACTCTTCTACCTTAAGATTATCTCTCCAGCAAAGGCCCCAAAAATACCTAGAACAAGTCCTTGGGAAAACAAGATCCAGTGGTGACTCGCTCGACCTCAAGATCTTACTGCTTACAACGGATGTTTAACTCTCCCCCGTAACCAAGATCCTAAATCTTTCACTAATCACAGGCAAGTTTCCCTGAATCTGGAAAGCGGCAGTGGTCACCCCAATTTTTAAAATCGGTGATAGATCTAGTCTCACCAACTACTGGTCAATCTCCACCCCCCCCCCGAAAGTCCAAGACAGGATAGTATATGACCAGATGGTTGAATATCTAGACAAGTACAACCTTCAATGTCTGCAGCAGCATGGTTTTAGGAGGGCACATAGTACAGCCATGGCCTTGGTTGAATTTACTAGCTATATACATGAAGCACTTGATCGAGGGCTCTTGGTGGGGGCTACTTTTACTGACCTCACCAAAGCCTTTGACACAGTTAATCATGAACTGCTTCTCAACCAGCTGACCAACATTGGGATATCCACCAATTCACTGGGCTGGTTCCGGAGTTACCTCTCCAATAGAACACAGCAGGTCAAGATACTTGACGTTGTATCTGACCATCGAAATGTCACCACAGGGGTGCCCCAAGGCTCTATATTAGGCCCCCGCTAGTCAGCCTGTTTCTGAATGAGCTATATGCAGATGATGCTGTACTTTACACTTGTCACTGGCACCAGAAGCACTAGAAGAAATGATGCAAACCGATTTTTGTGCTGTCCGGGCTCCTGCTTAATTACAAAAAAACTAAAATGATATTCGCCTCCCATCAAAACCACTATAAGTCCTACCCCATCAAAATACATAACAATAAGCACAAGATACTTGACATGGTAAGTAACTTTAAGTACCTCAGGGTCATCCTTGACTGCTTTCCCTCATACGGCGTATACATTGACCACTTTGCCAAGGCAGCCGGTGCCAGAATAGGCCAACTATATTGGCCAGACACTGCCTCATGGAGAGTGCGATAAAACTAGCAGTACACACCCCGGTGCTGTCAGTTATAGACTACATACTCATTGTCTATGGGGCAGGAGCCAACACTGCCCTCTGCAGAATTAAGATTGCCCTAAACAAAGCTTGCGGACTTGTTTTGGGAGCACACCACTTAACTCACACATGCGAGCTCTACTTGGGCACTGGATGGCTTAACCTGAACAACAGGATCCAACACCAGGTTTGTCCGCTAGCTAAAAAGTCCACTCTTGGCCTTGTTCCCCCTGGAGTGCAGAGACTTCTCAGCCACTCCAAACAAACCAGGGGTTCCAGCAAAGCAGTCTTCCATATCTCATTTTGCTGTATGTTGCTAGGGCAGAGATTCTTCAATTATAGGGCCCCCCCTTTGGCTTAATTCTCTCAGCACTGAACTGGTCACGGAACCAAAACTAGGCCCTTTAACACCAAACTGTGTTTATTACGGTCACACTCAGTACAAAGGGTTGCAGCAATAATAACCTAATGCAATTAGGTATACACCACTGTCTCCTTTAACAGCACACTTACCTCCTCCCTCTTCCTCCCCGGAATTCCCTCTATCAAAATATATGTTGAACTTCTCTTGTTTCACTTCTCTTCCCACACAGACCATCCCTACCTCTACACTATATCTATGAAGCCCTCTGTTGGCTCCTTTTCCTAATTTCTCATACTCCTACCCCTCTCACCACACACCCTAAGTCCATCTATACTTCTAACCTTCTCTAATGAAACCCTGTGAGTGGATTCATGCCTATCACTACCCTATTAACAACAAAACCTTCTGCGTAGATCCTTTCTCTAACAAACTTCTATTCCCACACCTTATTACTTACTGAACCTAACTTCCCTTAATGCTAGTCCCTGCTCCTACCTGGTCCAGGCAACTCTGCCCCCGGGAGCTTTTGTTATCACTATGTTGTTATTCCCTGTAAGAAGAAACTCTTGCTCTTGAATGCAACAGTGTTCAGTTGTAATACTCCGATTTAATTGCCAGTTATATTGCCTCATGATCTTTTGTAACATTGTATCTCTGTTTGTATTGTCATTGTACCGTGTATGTATTTCTCAGCTGTTTGTTTCTAAATAACATGGAACCTTTGTAAATGAACTGTCAAGCTCAAAGGTCTTAATCCGAGATGTCAATAAAATAAATAAATAAAATGGGTCTCATGTAACCCACCCCTAAGGACATACTCTGAAACAAGCTGCCTCAGCTCAGTGTACCTTTCCTGGTCAAACATTACAGAGAACAGGCAGAGCACCAGGAGGAAGGAACTGCTGGTATAACTAAACTTCTCTACTGGGACTAAGAACTAGAACTCTTGTACTGGGACCTTCAAATTGGGGTAAAAAAAAAAAGTTAGTGTGTTTGTCAGAGTTAGTTGAAGTGAATTGTTATCTGTGTATCTGTTATCTATGTTATCTGTGTAGTTATCTAGGTGCTTGTCACAGGTGGCTGAAAGGAATTGTTATCTGTGAAATTAACTACTAAGTGTAGAAAGATTTACAAAGTAGGGGGAGTTATCTAGGTGCTTGTCAAGGGTGGCTGAAGGGAACTGTTATCTGTGAAATTAACTAAGTGTAGAAAGATTTACAAAGTAGGGGGACTGGCTTAGCTAGAAGGACCCAGGTTAAAACCAGATTTAAACACTGCCCTAGATAGCTTCTGCCAGAGAACAGGCAGAGCACTAGGAGGAAGGAACTTCTGGTATAACTAAACTTCTCTACTGTGACTATATTGCCCTCCTCCCCTCCACTGAAAGGCAGTTCTACTTTTATAGGCACAGGATTTGACTGACAACAGGAACTTCCTGTTTGGGAGCAGGAAGTGAGTGATCACAGAGCCACCAAAGACTCACCATCCTAGAAGGGCAAGAGTAGCTGTCCGTCCCCAGCTGCTGGAGGTCTGACTCTGAGCAAGTAAGGAGACTACTGAGAAATATAGAAACTCTCTCTCTCAGAACAGGAAGATCAGGAGCTCAAAGGGCACAGAGGCAGTAAGTAAGTAGGGAGAGAAAAAAAAGGAAATAAACAAACAGAGGAAAGAGTAAGTATTCGGAACAACAGGGGGCCAGAAATAAGACATGATGGGAGTGGAACAGTGCAATGGCTGTGAAGCAGCAGTCTTCTGGGAGACATTCTGGAGGATGCGGTGTTGTCCCATCTGCAGGCACCTCTCTGGGCTGAGGGAGGAGAGTGCTCATCTCCAGGCTGAGTTAGCCAGGATTTGTGGGACCTCCTCTCCCACCCAGGGACCACCAGGTTCACTGCTGCTGCCTCAGAGATTGCCAAGAAAGAGGAGCGGTTGGACCACAGTGGGCTCAGGGAGGGTGAGGGTGGTGGGATGGGGCACATCTCTCCAGTTGTACGTCTCCACAATTTCTATGCCATCCTGGAAAAATGTAGTTCCTCTATGGAGGCATCCACAGTGGAGACCAAGGAGGATGCTGGGAACCTCCACAAAGGAGACCCACAGGAGGGTGGCATGGGACCTCACAGGGGAAGGAAACAACTCCTGGTGGGGGGACTCCATTGTTAGGAAGGTAGAACTGGGGGAGGAAGGGGAGAGGGAGGTAAGGTGCCTGCCTGGTGCCATGGCTTGGAGGGACAGGGAGCAAATCCTCAGGATTGCAGGAGCAGAGCTGCACAGGGGAGGGAGCTGGATGTCATTGTCCACCTAGGGACAAATGACCTGGCTAAGAAAGGGATCAGAGCAGTGCAAGAAGCATTTGTGGAGATGGGGAGGGGCCTTAGACAAATAGCATGCATGGTAACCTTCTTGGAGGTGCTGCCTGTCTATGACATGGGTGAGGCTAGGGTGCTCCACACGTGGGATTCAATCAGTGGTTGAAAAACTTGTGCGAGCTCAGGGATTGGCTCTTTGGGGACTGGGGTCCACTGTGAGGGACGTAGGCCTATACTGGCGTGATGGCCTGCATCTGTCCAGGAGGGGAACCAGGATCCTAGGTGATAGGCTTAAATGCTTCATTGGTAAGCATTTAAACCAGCCAAGGGGAGGCACTGGAGAGGAACAGGGAAATCCTAGCCCCCCCAAAAGTCAGGGTACCAAGTGAGATAGACACCATTATAGAGATGTCGATAGGGAGAAGCACTGGGGTAAATGGGGAAAGTGACAAACGCAAAAAGGACAGGAATGGGGCAAAAAGGGGTAAGGCCATCAAGAAATGTAGGGTAATGAGTACCAATGCCCGTAGTCTGGGCAACAAGCTCCCTGAAATGGTGGCCTTGAAGGAAGAGGGATGCCTGGATATCGTAGCAGTCACAGAAACAGGGTACACAGAGAACCATGGACTGGATGTTAACATACCAGGGTACACAACCTACAGGAGAGACAGGGAGGGGAAAGAGGGGGTGGAGTAGCTCTCTATGTAAGGGAAGGGATAAAAGCAACTGAACAAAAAAGTAAGCAGGGAGGAGAGGAGGCACTGTGGGTCATCTTAGAGACTGAAAATGGCACCACAGTCTGCACAGGGATTGTATACAGACCCCCATGTCAGGGGGAGGGAATGGACAAGGATATGATAGAAGGCATACTTAGGATGGCAGAGAAAGGGGAAATACTGTTGATGGGGGACCTTAATATGCCAGATGTTAACTGGAGCACCTTTGCTGCAGCCACATCCAAAAGCAGGGCCATTCTCGATGCCCTTCAGGTGGCATGCCTCAGACAGCTAGTTTTGGAACCCACTCATGAGGGAGAAATCTTAGACCTTATACTCAAATGGGGACAGAGAGGATCTCAGATCTAGAAGTGGGTAGCCATTTGGGAACAAGTGACCACCAAACAGTGTGGTTCACTTATAAACTCAGCTAGTGACGCCATACAAAAGTGAGGGTTCTGGACTTCAGGAGGCTGACTTTGGCAAGATGGGAGAGTGCCTTAGAAAAGCACTAGCAAACAGGCTAGAAGGAGGGTGGAGCAATAATGGGGAATATCAAAACTGCTATCACAGAGGCAACAAGCCTTTGTGTGAAGCAAATAAACAAATCAAAATGAAAGAAAAGACACTATGGTTCTCAAAGAGGTGGCTGTGAAGGTTAGGGAGAAAAAGATAGCATTTAGGAAGTATAAGGAAACACAAAAGGAGCAGGACAGAGAACTGTACCAGTTAAGGCAGAAGGAAGCAGGGAGGGTAGTCAGTATAGCAATGGCCCAAACTGAGGAAAAGATAGCCAACTCGGTTAAGAAGGGGGATAAAACCTTTTATAGGTATATCAGGGAGTGTAGAAAGACAAAGGAGGGATAGTGAGGCTGAATAGGAATGGACGGTGGGTGGGCAGAGAGTGACAGGGAAAAGTAGGATACTGAATGAATACTTGTTCAGTATTCACAAAGAGGAGGTGGGAGGTGCCTAATCCAATTAACAGAAGCACTTGGAGAGGGGGGCTCGTCCCAGTCCTTTCACAGAAGAAAGGGTTCTGAAAGAACTCCTAAAACTGAAGGTGGACAAAGCAATGGGGCCAGATGGAATTCACCCCAGAATTCTAAAAGAATTAAGCAGAGAACTAGTGAAACCACTGACTACACTTTTTAACAAATCATGAGAGGATGGTGTGGTACCTGAGGACTGGAGGAAGGCAGATGTGATTCCCCTTCACAAAAGTGGGACCAAGACAGAGGCAGGAAACTACAGACCTGTCAGTTTGACCTCTGTGGTAGGGAAAGTGATGGAATCACTGAAGGAAAGAATTATGAGTACCTAGAGGCCAGTGAGGCACAGGACCCAAGCAGCATTGGTTCTGCAGCGGAAGATCATGTCAGATGAATCTAATTGATTTCTTTGACTGGATGACCAAAGTAATAGACCAGAGGGGCTGTGACATGGCCTACCTAGACTTTAGCAAGGCATTTGACCCAGTCCCACACAAAAGATTAATAGTCAAATTAACCAGTGTGGGAGTGGGTTCCTGGGTGGTAGCCTGGGCAAAACACTGGCTGAACAACAGGACATAGAAGGTAATTGTAAATGGAGTCCACTCTGAAAAAAGAGGGTTTACTAGTGGGGTACCGCAGGGTTCAGTACTGGATCCAGTCCTTTTTAATGTCTTTATAAATGACATTGCAGAGGGACTGGAAGGAAACATATGCCTCTTTGCAGATGACACAAAGATCGGCAACAGGGTTGATACACAAGGAGGTGTGGAAAGGATGAGAAGGGCTTGGCAAGGTTGGAGGAATGGTCAGAAGTATGGCAGCTTGGATTCAATGCAAAGAAGTGCAAAATAATGCACCTGGGAAACAAAAACCCAGGAGAAGAGTACACAATGTTGGGGGGGGGTGGTAACAACAACAAAATGGAAAGGGACCATGGGGTAATCATATCAGATGACCTTATGGTTGAAAAGCAATGTGGAGAAGGTGGTAGAGAGGGCTGGGGGAATACTGGGATGTATAGAAGAGGCATCACCAGCAGAAAACAGGAAGTTGTTATCCTCTGTACAGACAGTTGGTGAGACCCCATCTGGAGTACTGCATCCAGTTCTGAGACCCCATCTCGCAAGGACATAGACAGGATGGAGGCAGTTCAGAGGAGGGCAACTAAATGGTGCAGGGTCTGCAAGAGAAGCCTAAGGCTGAGGAGAGACTAAATGTGCTTAATATGTATACCTGAGGAAAGGAGGGGAGGGGGACATGATTGAAATGTTTAAGTACCTCAGTGGAATCAACAAAGTCCAAGAGGGTAGCATCTTTCAGAAAAAGAGACGTGCAAGAACAAGGGGACACAATTTAAAGATAGAGGGGGGACGGCTCAGGGGCAATGTGAGGAAGCATTGTTTCACAGACAGGGTGGTGGACACATGGAACAGCCTTCCTGAGGAGGTTGTGGGGTCTTAAACTGTGGGAGAATTTAAGAATGCATGGGACAGACATAAGGCAATTTTTGTGGAGAGTAGGAAGAAATAGGCTGTTGGTTAAATAGGATCTGCAGCTTATCTTCTAGGTAGGGAAATGGGCAGACTAGGTGGGCCAAGCAGTCCTTTTTTTTTTTTAAATATCATCTTTATTTAGGTTTTACAACATATTTACAGACAAGTCATCCAGATCAGCGAGATTAACTTCATTTAGACAAATATTAACACACTCGGCTTAGGTATAATACTTTAGGTCTATAGTTAAGGGCAATATACCCATATTTGGCAAAGTCTGTGGGCTGTAGGTAATCCAGAGGCAGTTCATCCTGGCATTGAGGCAGTAAGGCAGAGATTAAGATCTCCTGGGCCAATGATCACTTCAGGTTATTCCAGAGGTGAAGGAAAAAAAAAAAAAAAGATCAGGCGGGTTCCAAGGTGCCGCACTCTGTATGGTTCGGGCCTGTATCTGGTACAATTATATCTTATATTTAATACATAAGGATTTCTTGTGGGTACACTCCCAAATGGCAGGCCGTGGGCTCCCAAGTTGGAAAACCCCCAAACAGCTCCCAGTCGATTCATAAGAGGGGGGAGGGGGGCCCTCGCCCATTACGGGTCTCCCACCTAAGGTGTAAAAGTGGGGTCTTTTAACATGTAGTATATTTGCCACCCGGCCCATCTGGTAGTGAACTTTTCTTCTTGGTTATTTAGGCTGTGTGTTATTTTCTCTATAGTGTAGATTTGTCTAATAGTATTCCACCAGTCTTGTATCGTGGGAACCTTAGGTGTCAGCCACAGCTTTATAATGGATTTCTTCGTCGAGGTAAGGAGTATAAGAAGTAAATATCTGATGATTGGGCCACATAAGTTTTTAGGGAACACAGAGAACAAAAACATTTCCATGGTCAGTTGGAGCTGAGGATCCGACATTTTCTGAAGGTGGGATTGCAAGAGCACAAAGTAGGGTCCCAAGAGCGGGCATTCCCACATTATGTGGGTATGATTTGCCATCATGTTACCACATAGGCACCAGCACGTAGCTGAGAGAGTTGATTTGAAATGGCTAGTGATTACTGGGGTCCTAATATATCGGATTAGGCATTTCCACGCGAATTTCCGCCACACGTGGGAGCTGGTGACTCTTGACGAATATCCCCAGGCTCGTTGCCAGTCTTCGGGTGTTATCCGGTAGCCAGATTCTTGAATCCATTGCTCACGGATGTTATCAATATAGGAATAGCTCCGTATGTTCTGGGCTTGATAATACAGCGAAAGCAGATGCCTTTGTTTTAGGGCTTTGTTAAGGACGACTTGGTTTTGTATTAATGGTGGGAGCCGCTCATGTTCCCAGACTATGCGAGGTAGGCTGTCGGCATAATGTCTAAGTTGCAAGTATCGGTAGAAATCCCGATGTGGTAAATTGTATTTTCTCTGGATTTCCATGTATGTCCACATTACACCCTGGGTCACTATTTGTCCCAGATATCTCAGACCTCTCCTTTCCCATTGCCGAAAACTGCCATCCAGGCTGTTTGGGGGAAAGTTACCCAAGCTGGAGATTGGGCATATGAGTGATAGGAAGGGCATCAGTTGGTAGGTTTTTTTAATGCTCTGCCAGTCTCGCATTGAGGCTGCAAACCAAGGGTTTATGTGTTTGTATGAGGTCCTGTCCTCCTTATGTTGGTATAGGACTCGGTAATATGTATGATCATCCATCAATGCTCGCTCTATATCTATCCAATGTGGGGTGGTTGTTTTGATTTGCCTGGACATCAAGTGAGTCACGTCTACCACTTGCTGGTAGAGTCTCAAATCTGGGAGGCCCAATCCCCCTCTGCTGCGGGGGAGAGTAAGAATTTTTAGGCGCACCTGGGGTTTATGATTGTCCCAGATAAAGTTGGTGATGTGGCGATTTAATTCTCTGAATGTCTTTAAAGGTAGGTGAATGGGAATATTTTGAAATAAATACAAAGCTCTCGGGAGGGTGATCATTCTGACTAGGTCAATCCTCTGAGCAAGACCCAAAGGGAGAGTTGCCCATGAGGATAGATCTGTTTTCAGCTGCAACACAAAGGAAGAGTAGTTATGCCTATAGTACTCCAAGGGGGATTTAGGGATAGATACTCCCAGGTATCTTAGTTTTTCCAGGTTCCATCTTCCCAGAATATCAGTCCGCACTTTTAGTGAGAGGGAGTAGTGGAAGGTGAGCAGCTCCATTTTAGCAAGGTTCAGTTTGTACCCCGAGACCGATCCGAAGGAGTCCAGAATTTGCTTGACTGTAGAAAGAGATTGTTCGGGGTTCCGTAAGTACAGAAGAATGTCATCCGCGTAGAGGGCTATCCAGTGTTAATTACCTCCCAGTTCCACCCCCTCTATTCCCCTAGCTTCTCTGATCTTCTGAGCCAAAGGCTCAATGAAAGCCGCAAACAGCAAAGGGGAAAAGAGGCATCCCTGCCTTGCTCCTCTATATAGAGGGAAGTAAGGGGAGTGGTGCCCATTTACCTTCATGCAGGCCTGAGGGGAAGAATAGATGTTTTGGAGGGCAGTAATTAGTGCGAGGGGGGGGGAAGCCAAGCTTATGTAAGGTTGCATAGAGAAATGGCCATGCTACCCTGTCCAATGCCTTTTCGTCATCTAGGCTGACTAGTATGGTTGGGATTCCACTAGTTTGCATGTGATGGACCACATGGAGGGTCCGCCTGATACTACCAGTGGTAGTGCGGGACCGAACAAATCCGGTTTGATCCTTATGGATTAGTAGGGGAACATCTGATCCACCCGGTGAGTTAATATATTCATGAATAACTAATAGTCTTGATTAAGTACCGATATGGGGCTATAAGAGGCACATAATTGTGGGTTTTTGTAGGGTTTAAGGATTACGGAAATCGTAACGTATGACCAAGATGGGGGGGGGGGGAGATTCCCCTCCAGGACCGAGTTGAATAAGCTGAGGAGATTAGGGAAGGTCTGTGCCTTGACCACCTTGTAAAACTCAGCCCCATACCCATTCGGCCTGGGTGACTTCAGTGACTTGGCATTTGCAATAGCATTAGACAGTTCCACTTCCGTTATCGGGGAAGTCAGGGCTTCACTTTGGTCTTCTGTAAGTCGTGGCAGGGTAATTGACTGTAGGAATTTAGCTATTTGTTGTGGGAATGCTGTATTTTCAGGGGTGTAAAGGGACCTGTAGTACAGGGTAAAGCCTCCGCAAAATCATGCGTCTTAGTGAGGCGCTGGCCTCCCATGGGGTGGCACACCGTTAAGATCGTGGCCGCTTTTTTTTGTTTCCGGATTTGATACGTTAACAACCGCGTAGCTCTCGGTCCCACCTCATAGAACTTCTGGTGCAGGAAAGTCAGGGCTATCTCTGTTTGTTGTTGAATGAGCCGATCCAGCTCATATCTAGTTTGTTGCAGCTGGGGGAGTACAGACGCATCCCCTTGTTTGTGGGCCATTTGTAAGAAATGGAGGGTATCCTTTAACCTAAGTCTTTGTGCTTTGAGCTGTCTTTCCCACTCTGCAGTATATTTTATTATGTGTCCCCGGAGTACAGTCTTAATTGTGTCCCAGTAGACTGCGGGGGTGGAGTCCGCGATCAGATTATTGACTTTTATCTCTTAAATTTTCTCTGTGAGAAACTCACAAAACTGCTTAGAGTGTAGATAATACGGATTAAGCCTCCAGAGTGTCTTTTTGGGCTGAAGCTCAAAATCCCATATGGACATCTGGGGGGCATGGTCTGAGATAGAAATATCCCCACTTTGAACATCGTGCAATGACCCTAGGTTCTCCACCTGAGTGTACACCAGATCAATACGGGAGTAAGTATGATGAACTGGGGAATAGTAGGTGTAATTCCTCGAATGGGGGTGAAGCCTCCTCCAGACATCACACCATCTCGTCTCGCTCATGAATTTCTTGAAGAATCTTTGGGTTGCTGACTGTTTAGGGGGTTTAGTGTTGGTGGAGTCCAGGTTAGGGTCAGTAGTGAGATTAAGGTCACCAGCCATCATGAGCACCGCTTTTTCTTTTGTACAATCTTGTCCAGCAGAGATTTCATATGAGGCACCAGGATACCCGGGGGGAAATATATGTTTACCAAAGTTACCGGTTTATTATTTAATGTGCCCTGTACCAGTACCATGCGGCCCTCCGGGTCAGCCCAGGTGAGCTTGGCTTTGAATGGGATGCTTGGGGAAATTATTATGGCCACACCTCTACGTCTCCCTGCATTGGCAGAAGAGTAGAAAACCTGTTCCCGGCTCAGCTTGGCCAATCAAAGTCTATGTTTCTATTATAAATAAATAAAACCGATCCCATGTAACCCCCCAACTGGACACACCTGGAAACAAGGTGTCAGAACTCAGTGTGTCTTTCCTGGTCAAACGTTACAAATAAATAAACAAAACAGGTCCCATGTAACCCACCCCCCAGTGGCACACCTGGAAATGAGCTGTCACAGCTCAGTGTGCCTTTTCAAGTTAAACATTAAAAATAAAGATATTTATGTTTTTATTTGTGTTTGGATGTCCTTTGAGCTCAGGGGCCCTTTTTTAAAGGTTTTCAAGTGAGTAAAAACAGGACAAAATATGATACACAACATTAATCACAGAAAAAGTAAAAACACACAAAAAAACCAAAATCTATAATGCCAGCCATAGGGAGTTCCGTCATTAGGCACGGGCAGAAGACAGCACATTTCCAGCTCACCCTGAGGGTGGGGTTACATGGACCTGTTTTACTTATTTTTTTATTTAGTTCAATACAGCTCAGTGTGCATTTCCTGTTTTTTTAACTCTCTTACATCCCTCGGATGGGACTCCTTCAGCCAGTTCCAGCACCCATATCCTGTCTGATCAAGACCCTCCTGCTCATGGCTCTTGTCCCCCCAGTCCACCCGCGACACAACTAGTGATCAGGCTTCTTCGACTTGCACCCCACATTTGGATTGCCTTCAGTGGCCCAGCTAACTCCCCACACTATCCGTCTGGCCACAGGTGGAGGTAAAGGCCAGGGGCAACCAGGCCTGTGCAGGTCAGGTCCGGTGGAGGATGTGGTGGGCAAGAGCAGCATCACCCTCCCATCCGATGCCCGTTTTCCACTCAGATTTTCCTTTCTGGAGGAGAAGCCATGCAATGACATCCTGGTGCTGTCAGGCATGCTCCCACACCTGATGGACCAATGTCTGCGTCATCGCCAATCCCCAAGCTTCAATAGTTTGTAGCTCACCGATCCCCAGCCAACACCAGCGGTTGGGCGGTTGCCAAATGCCACAACCCTCCCTCCCTCTTCAGAGGGGGAGCACTGCCCACTGGATGTTCTATCCTTCTCTCATTGGCTGACCCTCCTATGCTCTGGGCTCATGCCCGAACCCTGGTCATCAGCACAGCAAGTGGTAGGGCTACCATTGTGTCGGAGGACTGGCTCTCATTTCCTGGTTAAACATTAGAAATAAATAACTAAATACTGGTAAAACAGGTCCATGCAGCCCCCCCCCTTCCCTGGATGGCACATTCAAATGAGCTGTGACAGCTTAATGTGCCTTTCCTAATCTAGCTGAAAAATATAACACATCACTCCTTGCAAGCTGCGTCACCTAAACACTTCTGTAGAGTGTATTAACTGCATGGCTTTGGCATAAAGCATTCTACCCTACAGCCATATTGCAGGGCTTAAACAATTAGCACTTTTATGCTAAAAGGTCTGGTCTCTTTCAGTTGTGCGCAGCCCTGGAAGCACAATAAAAAAATGGCTATTTCTGAACCCAAGGCACATTTCTTTCTGTTTCCTTTCTAATCCTTCATTTCTGTCTCACCTCATTTAGTTATGTGCTTGTTTGTGTATTAAGAATGTTTAATCCAGGAGAAACATAGAGAGATAACATAGAAATCTCATGTACAGATGCATCCTTGGGGAAGGGAGTTGGGATGTAGCAAAAGTTCAGACAAAAGCAGATTGTTGTAAATGAGAAAGCAACAATACTCATGGAAGTATAGATATTCAATTCAATCTTATTTATTTATTTTGGAAACTAGGTAAAGCCCACTAGGCATAAGTGCCTACTTTCAGGGGCAACCCAGGAGCACTGGGGCAGTTAAGTGACTTGCTCAGAGTCACACAGTATGCAAGTAGAGGTTGTAAGAATCGAACCTTAATCTGCTGGATGTACCAAGCTCATTTACAGCTAGTTACTCTAACTCTCAGCTATACTGCCAGCCAGCCATATATATATATATATATATATATATATATATATATGTATATATTTACCCTTTCATACAATGTATCCCAAAGCAAAGTGTGAACAAGAACAAATAAAACAAACAGCAATAAGTAATGCTAGGAATTATATGGCATATAAAGTAACCATAATTTGCAGATCCATGTGCAATAAGAGAGGGTGTAGCAAGCTATCTTCCAGGCAGGAGGTACCCACTACAAGCGCTCCACCACAGAAGAGCTTTTAAAATAATAACTTGTGTAATGGCCTGATTTCTGGGTACATCCTGTATATAAAGCTACATCAAGTAATCCTGAGTTGACATATTAAATTCATTATGGGTCATCTTAAGACTCGGCCGCCAGGACCACCAAAGGTGCCGACACAGACTACCAGCAAGACTGCAGAAACATCGGGAAGCACTAGAGCCAGTATCCCAAACTCTGCAATGGAGCCCCCATGGCAAACAATGCTTCAATCCATGCAGGGCATGGGCTCAAAAATTGAGAAAACCCTCAAAAAGCTGGAAACACATCATTCAGTGATAAAGGAGCTCATTGAGACTGTAGCAAATTTGGACGAAGGATCAACAACTGCCCTTAAGTCTGTAACCAGGTTCATTAATGAAAATGGGCCACTCTGTGGTAGAATGAAAGCCCTTGAGAATGAAGCTCATGTAGGCAGTCTTCATGGTGTCAGTGTCCCGGAGGAAAAAGAGGGACCAATTTGTTGAACTATCTGGTGAGCTGGCTACGAGGAGCGATTTCTGTCACTTATGATTCCAACTGGGCAGTATTTAAGAAGGCTTATCGTGACAATTCTTGTGTTCAGCCAGCGACTATCAGCCACATACTATCATTTTTTTTAACTTAAATTTATTGAATGTTTTCCCTCCAGAAGCTTGAGATAATCAGATCCAACAATCATATGAAAACAATCAGATCAATAACATTGCAGTATGCATTGCTACGTTTTGTGTAAACTCTCTTATGTATAACCACAGTTTATATTTATGGTTGCTCAGGTCTGGTGGCGTCCCTTCAGTTTCCATCTGATGACTTCACCCCCCAGTTCCCTCTAGCTTTGCTTACAAGAGAGGAATTAATCCCATCTAGTTGGTTTCTGAAGTGATCATATCTGATTGCTTTGCCGTTATGTTCATCAGCCACAAGTTCCACCTGTTCTGGTAATGGGAATCTAATTTCTGTAATTGTGCAGTTAGCTTCTCCATCTTATAAATGCTTCACACTATGTCTTCCCACTGAGAGATGGTGGTGGTGGGGGGATCCTTTCTGAGCCATAATCTAGTGATTGTCTCTTTTCCTGTAGTAATAGAATCCCTAGTAAGTAAAAAATGAATTTTATTTTTGACATGAGAAAGGAAGTGAAGCAGTGTGACAGCTGCAGGTGTCAATCTACAGTAACCTGAAATTATGGTATTAATCTCTGTCTCTTTATTCTTCCTGAATGTTGTTAAGTACTGGTCAGGACCAAAAAATGTGTGTTTGTGTGGCTACTTCACATCCACACTGTCTCCAACAGAAGGGGTCTCTAGAGACATGATGTTTGAAAGTTATTTGAAGTGTGTGAAGAAGTAGATTGCTGTCTCTCTCCATCAGATTTCAGAAGCACACTGACATGGTGGGCAGTATTGAGTAATACCGGACCACCCAGGGACATAATGAGACCCAACGCTGCAGGCAGAGTCTTATCCCTGAAGGTCTGGTATTGCCCAATATCGCCCGCTCTGGAGGGTATTATTGTGCTCAGAAAATGGGCTACCTGTGGCACTTTTATGTGGGGGTTTTAAAAAAATGAAAGCAAAATTAAACAAGCATTTGTCAATGCCGAATGTTGTCTTGCTGGCATTGGCATTGGTAGTGTCGGAGTTAGAGAGATGCATAATAGGCATGGCAGTGAAGTATTGAACCGATGCCAACCCACCCCACCCTGCAGAGACTGACAGGCATTGGGGTGTCCCTTTGGGTGTCTGGTAGTGCAGTGTGGGAAAACGTTTTGGGCAGGATGTGAAAAATGACAGCTGTACAGTTCATAAGGAGGTGTTAAACAATGCCAGTGTTGAAAATGTGGCATGTAAATATAGCAAATTTGGCGAAGTTAAGGCAAAGCGTGGGAAATATGAAACGACGCTGCAACACTGCCATTGTATGGCTGCCGCACCAGATTTTCAACATAGGCATTTTAGCACCTCTGCTCATGTACAGTGTCACTGTTATTTCAAAGTGTCCCAAGAAGTGATTTCGTACAGTGACCATGCTATTCTGCGCTGGAATTGCAGAAACACATTTTGGGCAGGATATGTGAAATGACAGCTGTACTGTTCATCAAGAGGTGTGGAAAAATGGCAATGGGTGAGAAATCCAGAGTGAAAATATCAGAAACTACACAACGGTACGAGCGTGCGTGCAATCTGCCAACGCACGCTTGTAACACAGTCATTTTATGGAGTATCATCACCAAATTTTCAACGTAGGCATTTTAGGACCTCTTCTTATGAACTGTGTCACTGTCATTTTCATAATCTGGCCTAAACACTGATTTCCCACAGCAACTGCGCTATTGTGTGCCGGAAGTGCGGAAACACATTTCGGGCAGGATGTGGAAAATGACACCTGCACTGTTCACAAGGAGGTGTACAAAAATGACAATGCTGAAAATCTGGCATTAAAATATTGCTAATTCACAGTTATGAGCCTGCGTAGCAACTGCACAATGCACGCTCATAAAACAGGCATTTGTTGGATTTTTTCCACCACATTTGGAACATAGGGTTTTTGAGAGGCCACCTCAGGAACACTGGTACTGTCATTTCATTAATGGGTCCCAAAAGGTGGTTTCGTGCAGTTACTGCGAAATCACCTTTCGAGGCCGATTGACGCCATGACAGTGATAGAATTCATGAGGAGGGGCCCCAAAAACCCCATGTAGAAAAATTGGTGCCAAAATTCCAAAAAATGCCCGAGATATGCAGCAAAGTTGAAAAAACCCTATTCATTCCATTATACAGCTTACCGGCATTTCCTCTGTTTCGGTTGGCTTTGAAGAGTGCAGACGTGTTCCCGGTCCAGCGAAGATCATTGTGCCGGACTCCAGAGGTAAGTATGGGGTGGAGGTGAGGGGTGGGGAGGCAGGGTGCGAGTGGGTGGTGCGGGTGGGAGGCAGGGGACTATGAGGGACCGCTTTTGTTGAAGGAAGAAAAAAACCAACATCGCAGGACAGTTTTTTTTTTCAGGGACTTGGCACACTGGGGTGGGCCCCAGCATGCCACCTAACTGGTTTGAGGGGGGGTTGCTGCAGCCGATGGGGGATTGGGCACACCTGCCGGGCAGACAATGGGGGCACGGGGGTGTATTTATGCTGGACGGGATTGGGCACCCCAGTAGGTACACAATGACAGCGGGGAGATGCGGGAGCGAGGGGGATTGGGCACCCCTCGGCATATAAGAAATGGGGGCTGATTTATGCCGACAAGGAGTGAGCTCCCTGTCAGCACACAATGAAAGTGGGGGAGGCATGAACCGAGGATTGGCACCCCTCGGCATATAGGAAATGGGGGGCTGCTGTATGCCAATGGAGTGGGCTCCTCTGTCGGCAACTTTGTGCAGCCAAGTAAGCCAGCTAGAAGTTGGCCACCCCGAGGTGGCCCGTTAAACCCCGCCCGCCATACTGCTAATGTGGCGAGCACATGAAAGGTCCGCTTCGTCTGGCGAAGCTTTGCTTGGATTGCAGTGGACCTTTCTTTAGATGTGCTCACCACATTAGCATGCATGGTGTGGTGCTGCTGATTGGGGAATGAGGGACGCACCTACTGATGCGTGTCCTGCATTCGCTCAACAGTGGCCGCGCCTCCAAAGCTACACTACCTCAAGATGTTGACTTGCACGCAAGCATGGCAAGCCAACATAAAAATAGTTAGAATGAAGTTTCAGTCTTTGTCCTGTAAAGTAGTCCTTCACTTTCTCTGCTATTCCATCAGCTGTTGCCACCCCCCCAACCATTCTCTTGTAGTTATCCATCCCCTCCCCCACAGCACCTGCTCCTGAACAAGACATTTTTGTAAAGTTCCCCCTCCCCAGAAGTCTTTTGCCATCCTAGTTTTCTGCCTACATGCAAGACTCTTTTTTTTCCCCCCTTCCTCGAAAGTTGCAGCTGTTAGGTGCGCAACCTTATGTGACCCTGCATCTTATAAGGAGGAAATGCAAAGCATGAGGAAAGATGTGGCACTGCAGCACTTTAAATGTTTTTTTTATCTTTAATGGTTAGAGCTGAGCCTGTTACATAAATTAATTATGCTGACAAGGTAACATGAGACAATTAATGTCTTTGGATCACGCGTGTGTGTTTTTTTTATTTACTCACCTAGGTGGGTTCAGATGAATAAGGGAATGGAGCCAGCAGTTGACTGTAAATTACATCGCGGTCAGGAAAAAAGTTGGATGGAGTGGGTTCGGCTGAGGCTAAGATGAGGTACGATCAGGCATGGCAGGGTGTAAAAGCACAGTGGCTGTGCAGTAAGATAACATGATTTTTAAGTCAAAGATGTTACACTCTGAGATGGGTTGAGGTGAACCAGGGAATCAGAGAATCAGAAATGGCAGTTGTAAATTGAGCGCGAGTCTCGCTCCAATGAGAATCAGCTCCGTCGGGCACGATCGCTCTGATAAAGAGCGTGACTGCTTTAGGTGAAGGCAATTTTCCTACAAATGACATTGCTGTAAAAAAAAGTAAGAAAGGCAGCTTTCATACACTTATGTCGTGACAGAATGAACTTGAATTTGTGCCAGTTAAAATGGGGTGGGGGGATCTTTCCCTCGCTAAGCGAGAAAAAAAAATGGCGGTGGTAGCCTTTTGCAAAATTCCACTGGCCCCTTACTATTAGAACAGAATGAGGCAATGGAGGGTAGGACTAGTTATTTCCCAGTCTCTGTTGCCTCATGCCAGACCGTCTGATTGGCTCTTTTAGCCAATCAGCAAAATAATACACTTTGCCCCTTTTCTAATGCCAGTTATGGGACCCAGGAATCTTATGCTGTTGTGCCCAAATGGAGGTCCATATTGAGGGTGTGAGACTGATGGAGAGTTCAGCTTCCCCAGGTTTCCTGAGTCAGCGAGCAAGGGTGTAGACAGGCATACTCACTGTACACATTTGTGTACAGTTTTGTTGAGTGCCTGTCACAAACCATAAGCCACTCTGTTAATATTATAATTCTAATCTATAGTATTTGGGTTAGTGTAGGCCACTGAGGAGTGTCCAATACATGTATAACCTCTTTAGAGAGTAGAGGAGTTATCTGACAACAATCTGACTTGTTTGGAAGGGGGTGCCATTTGGAAAGGATGCATGCATTTTTTTAATTGGGGGGGGGAGGTGTAACTGTTGGAGATTGTGTACAAAATGGAAATTTCTGGCTACACTCCTGTCAGCAAGACATCAATTCCAGGGACACTTTGCAATGATTTATAGCATACAGAGATAAAGTGGTTAGGCAGCTGAAACCTGCAGATGCTGAAGTAAGAGATTAGGTCTTGGTGGCAGCAAGATCTGTTTACGTGATTAGGCTGACATCAAACTATTCCCAGACCTATCTTTTTAGGCTAGTGCATCTGGAGAAAACAAGCTTGATGCAACCTGACAATGTTTCTGGGCCCTGGGATCATACACTTCTTTTTTATTGCCAGCCAGACACCTAACTGTTTATGGTGTGAAAACCTATCCATTTACTGATCCCCAGGATGCAGGATGATACAGTAGATGGTTAAAACAGAGGCAGAATTCATAGCACAGTGGGTAGCTCAGGAGTTACAGCAATCAGAGGAGTCTGATGGAGACTGAGAACTGTGAGTTCCACTACAAATGACTTTTTTGCTAATTGTACTCACGTTTTTCTGTCCAGTTGTTTTTCCATCTTAGTTTAAAAGAGGGGCTCTTTCTATATTATCATGTCAGTGTGGGACTGGGATTTTTGCTTGAGAGAGAAGGCATTTTAATAAATAATGTTGCTATTACTTTGGAGAATTTTGGTCACATGGCCACAGCTGTTGACACCACTATCTTTGAGCTCACCCACTGGGTCACATATTCCATGGCAGTTAGCTTGAGATCACACTTACTCCACCAGGTTACAAAGGGGGATGTTTAACTCCTCATTTCTTGATAATTACTTTAAATTGGACAGGTTGTTTCACTGTTTAGAATGTTTTCTCTCTGTAAAAGTTTGAGAAGCCATTCATGGTGTGGGGGCTAATGTAGGATAATGCCTTCTAACCTTGTATACCAAGTAATTAAAAAGGTTTAATGACTGAGGAGCATTCTGTCCCATAGGAAAATACAGTTACAATTCACCGTTATAACCTGTGGTTATAACGGCGAACACATGCCGGATTTCCCTCATTGTCTGCATGTGCACTCTGCTTCCAAGACCAATCCTTTGCAGATGTAAATGCCGCCGGAGACACTCACTCACCACCAGCTATGCGACGGATAGAACTGACTGCGGATTTTTAAACTGTAGTGTTCAGTGTTAGAGGTTTGAGACAATAACTACCCCTTATACCCTTCCTCAAGTGAAGACTGTATGACCAGGGACCGTAAGTGGGTGTTGATTGCCATTGCAGGACAAACTCTGCCCCCCCATCCCTGCTGCTGCTACTCTTGTAGGTACCACTGGGGAACTCTGTGGAGGGACTGCAACCCAGGTTGCTACTGTGTGTGTGTGTGTGTGTGTGTGTGTGTGTGTGTGTGTGTGTGTGTTTGGTGGAGGGGTCAATGTTAGATAATAAATTAATAAAAAAGAATAAAAAAGAGAAACAAAGTGAAAGTTAAAACCGTTCTTCAGCCCACATGTTATTTTGGCAGCTGCTAGTTTGGCAAGAACATTCAATCCAGCAGTTATATAAAACAACACATGGGTAGGTGTGCAAAACAACTCGAATTTTATACACACCCTCCAGGTGTGATGCTATTATAAACCCCTCGAGCTTTGCTTTTGTGGTTTATGAAGCATCACTACCCTCGGGTGTGTATAAAATTCTTGTTATATTTATTTATTTATTTATTGAATTTTGATGACCGGGTAGGCCCACTGAGCCCCGAAGGTCCCTTTTTCAGGAGCGACCCGGGAGACAGAAACAGTACAATACAGTCAGGTAGTACAGGGTGCCGAGAAAGTAGACATGAAATTCAAAGTTATAATAAAGGCAATATTTCAATATATTGAACATAAATGCAACAATTGAGGGAGTTGAGGCATGCTTTTGGAGTCATTTTGGGTGAGAAAAAGGAGAGGGATTGGTGTAGGATGTGGGACCGAGGGTGACTATCCAATACCCTGACAATGGCGTAAGCTTGCCCCAAGCAGGTGGGACTTGAGCCTTGTGCAAAAGTTTAACAGTGATGGGGCTTCCTGTACTAAACATGGGAGAGTGTTCTGTGAGTGAAGGATTTACCTCCCATGGTTTTTTTTTGTTTTTTTCAATCTCTTTTTCCCTCCGGTCATGGTCTGGGGGGGCCTCTCTGAGGCATCCTGCCTGTTCCTGCCCTACCTGAAGTCCACCTACCTGTGCCTCCTCTCCCCCTCCTCATCTGTCCATGATCGGCACCCCCAGCTTAACCCCTCTGGGGTGGGACCACCCCTCCTCTTTGAGCGCACTTATAGATAGACTCCGATGTGGGAGAGGACCCAGGTGGCAGAACCTGGAAGGCCAGGCAGGATGGACTCGGCCTTGGGCATGGGGGCAGGTGCCATCACCTACCCCTCAGACCAGGCTTTTCCTTGTTCTGGAGATCCCTCCCCCCAACCCATGCATGTGCACATCCCTTATGCAAGGCATACACAGCAACCCCTGCCTGTGTCAGGGCACATGGATTACACTCCGCCGAGCATGCTAGAGCACCCCTGGTCTCCACCAGGAGCCACTGGCACACCAGGCAATCCCCGACCTCCCCCCCCAGGGAGCAGAGCTGCCCATCTGGTGCTCAATCTTCACCCGTCCCTGCTGACCCCCAGCGCCCGAGCTTGCTCCCAAAACCGGGTCGCCAGCACAGCATGAGGTGTGGCGTCTAGCACCTCAACCGTCAGTGCCACTGGGCCGGCCCTGCCTCCCAAGTTGGTCTTGACTCTGGGGATTGTTAGTAGGGACCAACCAATGGTCCTGAGTATACGAGGGTTAGACTTAGGAATGATTATTCTTGTAAGGCTAGGTGGGGCAGCTAGGTGCTGCAGTTTGTAAGCAAGGCAGAGCAGGGGGTACTGAAAATGAGCCTCAAAGGAAGGCCATTGAAGCTGGGCAGGTGAGATGCAGGGGTGGTTTCTTGGGTGACTCAGTGTTGCAAACCTCACCACCTTGTTGTACAAGACCTGAAGCCTGTCAATCTCATGCTTTGACATATCCTGAGTTACAGGGGCAGCATATGTTAATGTAGGAAGGAGGACACTGGAGGCAATTGCTTGCCTTGCCTCCAGGATAAGTTGTTTTTTTTAGCCAGTACAAGTGCCAAGTTTGCCGTGATAGACCTAGTTACCTGGTCTATGTGGGACTTAAAGGTGAGACCTTGGTCAATAGCTAGCCCAAGGTATTTTATGTTGTCTACAATGTCTATACACTTTCCAGCAAGGGAAGCTAGTTGTAAGGAATTGGTCCTGTTCTGGCTGAGGTATCTACGGCCAAACAGCAAGGCTTTTGTTTTTGCTGTGTTGAGGACCATTCTGCTAGATGTAAGCCAGGCATCAAGTGTATTTAGGTCCCCTTGGAAGAGAGGGCCCAGGTCCTGGAGGGTAGACATGGACCGGTAGATGACTGTATCATCAGCGTATTGAACAACTGAGCTATCCCTGCAGTGATGGTTGAGGTCATTTGTGAAGAGAGAGAACAGGAGGGGGCCAAGAATTGAGCCTTGAGGCACCCCCTCCTTGATGTGAAGAGGGTCGGATAGCTCTTCCTTCCAAATGACCCTCTGGGAGCGGCCTGATAGGTAGCTCTTGAACCAGTTTAGGGCCTGGGCATCAAGACCTATGCCGTGAAGCTTAGTTAGAAGAAGGTTGTGGTCCATAAGGTCAAACGCCTTGGACAGATCTATAAAGATTGCACCCGTCGACATGCCTACGTCCAACGCCCTGAATATGTCCACTGTGAGATTGATGTGTGCCGTATCTTTCCCATGATTTGCCTGAAAGCCATGCTGTGAGGGGGCTAGGAGTTGGTGGAGCTCAAGGTAGTCTCTCAGTTGCCCGTACACTAGCCTTTCTTGCAGTTTAGCAAGGGTACATAGCAGGGAGATGGGCCTATAATTGCCAATTTGTTTGTGCTAGCCACCCTTGTGAATGGGGACCACATCGGCCACCTTCCACTGGTGTGGAATGTAACCTTCAAGTAGAGACCTGTTGATGATCCAGGTCAGAGGTTTGGCAAGGGACTGGGCACCTTCCTTGAGTAACCTTGGGTTAATTCCATCAGGGCCTCCAGAGCCTTTGTGTTTGAGGGCTTTAAGTGGCTTAAAGACCTCACTCACCTTGACTAACCTTAGGTGAAATTGGGTTCTTTTCAGACTGGGGGGTATGTCAGAGATATGTAAAGGTATAGATGGGGGCAGCCCTAACTTGTAATCATAGAGGTTGGTGAAGTGGTGGTTGACAGCTGAGGCTATTTGGTGGCAGTCGCTGACATGCTGTCCTTATACCTCTATTGGACCCAGTGCCTCCTTGGAATTGCCCTCAAGCAGTTTGTTGATGTGCAACCAGAAAAGCTTGGGGTTCCCCAGGTTGGACCGTTGGAGGTGAGATACATACTCCTTTTTCGCAAGTTTGATGGCTAGCTTACATTTATTTCTTAGGGTTTTGTAAATAACCAGATCTGCAGGGAGAAGGGAAAGCCGGAAATTCTTCCAGGCCTTGTTCCTGCTTTTCATCTGAGATTTCACTGAGGTGGAGATCCACTTGTAGCAGCCTATCTTTGTTCTAAGTTTTTTAAGGGGGGCAAAGAATGAGGCAGCTTTGAGCAGTGAGTCTTGAAAGTAGGCCAGGGCCTCGTCCAAGGTCGTGAAGAGCCTAAGTGAGCTCCAGTCCAGGTTACTTAGGTAGTCATTAAACTTTGTAGATGTGAAATTGGAGAAATCACGTACCATGAGTATCCTGGGAGGAATCTTTGGTGCACTGTTCTTCCAAATACAGAAAATTGGGGAGTGGTCACTGATGGCATCTGCCAATATGCCTGCTTTCTGTTTGTTGAGGGGATTGGATACCAGAGCCCAGTCAAGAGTAGTGTGGTTCCCAGTTTTATAGTTCAGCCTGGTGGGTAGAGAGATAACCTGTTCCAGGTTTGCATCATGGACCATTGCCTTGAGGACTTTGTTGGGGTCAGAGGTCCAATTTAGGTTGAAGTCTCCCATAATTAAGAGTTAATTGGTTAATTCACTGCCAGCCAATTTGGTAATGCTCTCAAGAGCGAGTTGGGCAGTAATAGGGGGGTGATTAGACACAGCCGATGATGAGATGCTTAGCTTGACCGAGGGTTAGATGGATGAAAATAGACTCCCCGTCCTGGCATTTCCCAAGGTTGGGCTTCAGTACTGCCACATTTAGAATCTCTTTCACATAGATTAGAACCCCATCCCCTCTCTTTTTTGTCTTGTCTTGTCTGAAGGTTTTGTACCCTAGGATCATGATCTCATGGTCTAGGATGTGGGCCTTAAGCCAGGTCTCAGAGATAGCAAGGATATCTGGCTTGTAGAGGTCTAGCCAGGCTTGGACCTTGTGAAATATAGGACTAAGGCTGCAGACATTCATGTGCACTATCCTTAAGCCTTTCAATGATGCCCAGTGAAGATCCTGGGAGGTGGAGACAAGGATATTGGCTAATGGGGGCCCCAGGTTTGGCTGAACATCACCTGCACGGAGCAGTAGAAGAGCAAGTAGTCATACCAACACTTGCCTGACTGGGGGTTTTGAGAGGTTACAGAGCCTCCTGCACACTTCATGGAGCAACACGTAGTAGGTGCACTCTTTACCAACTCGTGTGCTATGAGAAAATCATTCTTTGTTGTGGAAGAGGTCAATTAGTAATGACCACAAGACTTGGAGTTGTTAAGATTTTGACTCGTGGGTTCAAAGTGTCCATGCCCTATGCACATGTCCACTCAGTGGAGGGACAGTATGTAAAAAAGGGACAGGAGTACACCCCCATTTACGAGTGAGGCAGGTGAGTTACTGGTCCATCGTGACTTAAGGCAAGGGGGTGCCATGGTTGGAGGAAAAGTTCTCCAGGGCCATACTGGAAGACCAATATATCTTCTGGTAGGATGGTTTATTAGGTTGGAAAATCAGGATGGGTGCCTGCAGGAGAATTTAAAAGAATGTAGAAATTAGTTTAAGTTTGGGGTCAAGAGTACACTCACAGCAGGCTAGGCATGTCTTCCAGGTGAAGGGGGTGGCTTGAAATGCAGGAGGTGGGATCTCTAAGCTTTCTGGAGTGCAGACATGCCTCCACACTTCTGGGGCCAGTTAGAAAAGACCAGAGGCGGGGTTTTAGAGTATTTAATTAACGCGTGAGGACGCGGTGTGGGGGGTGGATGAAAAAAATGCTCAAGCAGCAGCAGCACACACAGGGAGCTGGGAGCAGGCTGCACAGGAATCATGCCAAGTTCAAGATCTGGCTGAGTGACTTGCTTGGGAAATCGTATCTACACTTCTGTAGTTCGGCATCGGCTCTGGGGAGGGCAGGAAGGTACATTGACCTGCCTTCAGACATTGCACTTCTGTAGTTCAGCACTGGCTCTGGGGAGGGCAAGAAGGTTCATTGACCTGCGTTCAGACCCTGGATTTCTGTAGATCAGCGTTGGCTCTGAGGAGGGCAGGGAGGTTCATTGACCTACCTTTAGACCCTGCACTTTTGTAGTTTGGCGTCAGCTCTGGGGAGGGCAGGAAGGTTCATTGACCTGCCTTTAGACCCTGGAAGGAAATACCCATGTATTCTATATTTAATAGCAGTTCACAGTAACTGTGGTTTATGCTCCCTAATAATAATACCTAACGATTCAACAACAGCCATTGAAGGGGTTAGCAATTTATTGGTATTGTATGCTGTTTATCTATAGATACTGTATTTTAGGGTTCCCCTACTCCTATTGGTACAGATTACGAGGTTTTAAAGACTTTATCAGTGTAGCCTGGGAAAGCAATAGTTGTATTGTACATTATGCATTAATACCTGCGATGAGTGTCTGTGTTATTGATTTTGTGTTAAACAAAATTTAAATAAACATAAATTAAAACAAGTGATAAAAGATGCACACAATTATCATATATTGCTCCCAATGATATCCAGTGGTGTCCAGTATTTGCTCTTTCAGCCAAAATTTAGGTAACATGGTTGACTATTGTTTGAAAAAGATTTTTATTGATCGGCCCGGTGGTGCTGAGGGTTGAGTCGCTGCATGCCACACCTCATGCCACACCAGCGACCTGGGTTTGTAAATGAGCCCGGGTTGCTGGGGGTCGGCAGGGGAGGGAGAGGACTGAACATCTGGAGGACAGCTCTCCTCTCTCAGGGAGGGACAGGGGTCCCTGTTCGGTGCTCTGCTGATCTCTGGCGGAGGCTGAAGATACAGCAGGCACTGAGGAGTAGAGAGAATGAGTAGGGGAGTGGTAGACATCGGTTACGCCTTGACATCAGGGCACCAGCCACTCCCCAGGGGAAAACAGAGAAAATGCCTCTCAGCTTGCCTCTGATTTATGGCCGCCCACCTGGCATCCTCCCGACCCGATGTTACTGCAGTGTCGGGCAGAGATGCCCGTCCCGCCCAGGGGCTATAACCAGGGCTACATGGGCAATGGAGGATGGCCAGGTAAGGTGTGTGCCATAGGGGGATGACTCCATGTGCTCCTGAGGAAGACCAGAGCCGAGGGGGTGAGGAGGAGGCATAAATAGTAAAATAAAAATAAAAAAAGAAAAAGATTGTTATTAAAACACCATCTTATGTATGTGACATATTAGATGTTCTGGGGAGATTAAAAGATGTAATGCAGACAAAGCAATACTCTTGGTTAGGGATAGATGGTTCAATCACTTTATACCTCTATCATGCAAGAAGATGGATTATGAGCAGTGCATTTTTCTAAAGATTTTTACTTTTAGTGCCTTAGAATATATACCTACTCGTAGTTACTTTTGTGTTTAATCAGGAATTTTATTTGCAAACAAGAGGAACGGCCAGGGGGGGTCTCCATGGCCCCCTCTTATGCAAATTTGCACATGGTCTCCGGAGAACAAGAAATTATCTGGAAAGAAGAAACTATCTGGAACTCATGGAAAAATCCACCATGGGGGTAGGAATGCATACGGTATTCCAAGCAAGCCATGGCTTACAAGTTGATTGGAGGAGGGGTGAAATTATGGGACTGACCATTTATTTTGGGTAGTCCTACTGATATCCCTCTTTATTGGTGTTATAATATGTATGTTATGCTCTGTTTGAGTGAAAAATAAATGTTAAATGCATAAAGCTAAGTACCGCTGTATTATTTGCTCTTCTTAAGGAGTTCCTGATGTGCAGAACAATATCGAGTGTATAAGGGGTTTGGGTAACAAATACAGACATGTCTACAGCTGCAGGGGAGGTAGTGAAGAGCCACCAAAGAGTTCTGACTTAAAAATGTTATTTTTCTAGCTGCATCACTATAAAACACACACACACACACACACACACACACACACACACACACAGCATCATCCTGTGGGTTGGCTATATTGATGTGCCTTTCCTTTTTAAAAATGAGTAGTTTATTGAAAATTGTCAGGGCAGTGCAGACATAGTAATGCACTGAAATGTGACAGAGAATAGAACTGGGCAGGTCCCAGCCAATTACCATAAAATAATTATTTCATATTGCCAGTACCGTTGACCATACTTAATAACAGTCTCATAGGTAGCCACTGTGGTTACAGATATGGTAACATCTTAAGACAAAATATGATCAGTTATTAAAAATGTTATTTAGAGCTCAGTCTTACATCTATTTTGAGTGAGGCGCCCCCTTGAAATTACCATTAAAAGGCTTTAGAAAACACCTATTACACACTGTTGTGTCTTTCGGACATGATATGTAAAATCCAAATATTCTACACATTTTGAAATTTAGGTAACTTCTGTCCCAGTTTATAATCAATCTTTTCCATAAAGCATTTATTTATATATTTATTTATTTAGTTTTAAATTTAAAAATGGTTCACCAGGTGGGCACACTGACCTGAGGCTCAATTCCAGGTGTGACCTGGAGGAAGGGGGAAAATACAGCAATAATATATATATATATATACACACACACACAGATAAAACATAACAGTGCAGCAAACAGGGGTGGAAATATGTAATAAATACACACACACACACACACACACACACACGTAGTACAATTTTAACAGTACAACAATCCATAAGTTGAAGCTGTGGGACCGAGAATGGTGCACAGCATACAATGATATGAACTAGAACAAGCATAAATGGAGAGAAGGGTGAGATATACTTGAAAGTGCAACTTAGAATTTAGGCCGACCGATTTATAAGACTATCTTCCCAGAAAGAAATGGTAGGAGGTTCAGACTGCAGCCAACGTTTGGAAATAGCTTTTATCACGGCTATAAACATGATACCTAACCAGTATTTATGGTAGGCACAAGATGTGGCTTAAAAATATGAACAATGTAGCCATCGCTAATGGAGTACCTAAATCTGGAATAATGGTATTCACCTCCTCTATCTGGCACCAGAAATCCCTAAGAACAGGAAGTTCCAGAATACCTGCGAAACAGTGGCAGTACAGTGACACAGCTCCTCCAACAGTCCATTCTATGTTGAGGGAGGTATCTAGCAGACATTATGACGTTTTAACGAATCACATTATGGTTTCCAAGCATATTCTTTCCAAAATTAGATGCTGTTATTGTATGTTGCCACTAAGTGATTCCATTCCATTCCTCTTGAGAAATAGGTGTTGCTAACTCTCCCTCCCACCAAACCCTTATCTGATCTGTTATAAGTGAAAGAGGTGCCTGAACTGTTTTATAATATGTGGATAAAAGTAATCTGGGATCATAGCCGAATACCCTTCATAACCTGAGTTACTATTGGATGCATCATTTCTGCATCCCAGCATGAATCTATTTTTGTACAAACCTAATGTTGAATTTGCAAGTATTTATAGTAATTTGACTGGGTTAGGTTATAAGTCTGCCTAAGATGAAAGACATATGAAAGGAACCATTTATAGAGATGAAAGTTGTAGATTAATCCATTATGGAGCCAAAATTTAAATCTAGCATCCAACTGGGCTGGAGAAAGGACGAATCATATATACTGACAATGCCCTGCGTTTGTGGAGAAGGGCAACAGAACAAACAGTGGGTTTTACTGATTACTTAAATTTGAACAATCTGAATCTGAAATGTACAGCAGAACACAATAAATGTATTGTGAACTTTCTTGCTTTGGCCTTAGAAGGCATTGTAGTAATAAAGTATGAATAAAATATTATAGGAAACAGACAGCTGCCAATATTGTATTGCAAGCTAGAAGCTTCCACTACCGAATCTGATTTCCTCTATCCCCAATAGTCAATTTCTCAGGCTAAAACAATGTATCCAAGAATATGATTTTCTGAACAAGCAGAAGAACTGAAAAGAGATTACTAGAAATAGGCTCTAATGACTAATTTAGATAAATCAATGGAAGGAGCTCAGAAACAAGACAGGTAGAAGTTGCTGTCTGAAAAATCCAAGTGGAGAAGGGGAGGGAACAAGTGCAGTCCATAACCTTCACCACAGAGTTCACTGGTGCACCAAATCAAATAGGCTGCCCATTTCCTACCTACTGGATAAGCTGCAGATCCTAGTTAACCAACAGTCTATTTCTTTCTAACCCCACAAAGAATTGCCTTATGCCTGTCCCATGCATTCTTGAATTCTCCCACAGTTGTAGACCCCAACAACCTCCTCAGGAAGGCTGTTCCATGCATCCACCACCCTCTCTGAGAAAAAATACTTCCTCACATTGTCCCTGAACCGTCCCCCTGCTAACTTCAGATTGTGCCCCCTTGTTCTTGCACATCTCCTTTTCTGAAAGATACTACCCTCTTGGACTTTGTTGATTCCACTGAGGTACTTACAAGTTTCTATCAAGTCCCCCCTCTCCCTCCTTTCCTTAAGGGTATACATATTGAGCTCCTTTAGTCTCTCCTCGAATGGCTCCTCTTGCAGACCCTGCACCATTTTAGTTGCCCTCCTCTGGACTGCCTCCATCCTGTCTATGTCCTTGTGGAGATGGGGTCTCCAGAACTGGATGCAGTACTCCAGATGGGGTCTCACCAATTGTCTGTACAGAGGGACAACAACTTCCTGTTTTATGTGGCGATGCCTCTCCTATATATCCCAGTATCCCTCAGCCCTCCCTACTGCCTTGTCACATTGCTTGCTAACCTTAAGATCATCTGATATGATTACCCCAGGTCCCTTTCCATTTTTATTGTTGTTACTACCCCTCTCCCATTGTGTAATCTTCCCCTGGGTTTTTGTTTCCCAGGTGCATTATTTTGCACTTTTTTGCATTGAATCCAAGCTGCCATACTTCTGACCATTCCTCCAAACTTGCCAAGTCCCTTCTCATCCTTTCCATGCCTCCTTGTGTATCAACCCTGTTGCAGATCTTTGTGTCATCTGCAAAGAGGCATACTTTTCCTTCCAGTCCCTCTGCAATGTCACTTATAAAGACATTAAAAAGGACTGGACCCAGTAATGAACCATGCAGTACCCCACTAGTAACCCCTCTTTCTTCAGAGTGGACTCCATTTACAATTACTTTCTGTGTCCTGTTGTCCAGCCAATGTTTTACCCAGACTACCACCCTAGTACCCACTCCCAGGCTGGGCAATTTGATTATTAATCTTTTGTGTGGGGCTGGGTCAAATGCCTTGCTAAAGTCTAGGTAGGCCATGTCCACAGCCCCTCCCTAATCTACTACTTTGGTCACCCAGTCAAAGAAATCAATTAGATTCATCTGCCATGCTGCCTTGGGTCCTGTGCCCCACTGACCTCTAGGTACTAATCAGTTCTTTGCTTCAGAAGTGATTCCATCACTTTCCCTACCACAGAGGTCAAACTGACAGGTCTGTAGTTTCCTGCCTCTGTCTTGCTCCCACTTTTGTGAAGGGGAATCACATCTGCCTTCCTCCAGTCCTCAGGTACCACATCATCCTCCCATGATTTGTTAAAAAGGGTAGTCAGTGGTGTCACTAGTTCTCCCCTTAATTCTTTTAGAATTCTGGGGTGAATTCCATCAGGCCCCACTGCTTTGTCCACCTTCAATTTTAGGAGTTCTTTCAGAACCCTTTCTTCTGTGAAAGGACTGGGATCGACCCCCCTATCCAGAATTATTCTGTTAATTGGAATAGGCACCTCCCTCCTCCTCTTTTGTGAATACTGAGCAGTCATATTCATTCAGTATCCCTGCTTTTTCACTGTCCCTCTCAGAATACCCACTGTCCCATCTAATCAGCCTCACTATCCCTCCCTTTGTCTTTCTACGCTCCCTGATGTACCTATAAAAGGTTTTATCCCCCTTCTTAACCGAGTTGGCTATATTTTCCTCAGTTTGGGCCCTTGCTATTCTGACTACCCTCCCTGCTTCCTTCTGCCTTAACTGGTACAGTTCTCTGTCCTGCTCCTTCTGTGTTTCCTTATACTTCCTAAATGCTATCTTTTTCTCCCTAACCTTCCCTGCCACCTCTTTTAAGAACCATAGTGGCTTTTTCTTTCATTTTGATTTGTTTATTTGCTTCACACAAAGGCTTGTTGCCTCTGTGATGGCAGTTTAGATATTTCCCCATTGTTGCTCCACCCCTCCTTCTAGCCTGTTTGCTAGTGCTTTTCTAAGGCTCTCTCCCATCTTGTCAAAGTCAGCCCTCCTGAAGTCCAGTACCCTCACTTTTGTATGGCTTGACTCAGTAGCTGAGTTTATTGTGAACCACACTGTTTGGTGGTCACTTGTTCTCAGATGGCTACCCACTTCTAGATCTGAGATCCTCTTACTGTCCCCATCTGAGAGTATGAGGTCTAAGATTGCTCCCTCATGAGTGGGTTCCAAAACTAGCTGTCTGAGGCATGCCACCTGTAGGGCAGCAAGAATGGCCCTGCTCTTGGATGTAGCTGCAGCAAAGGTGCTCCAGTTAACATCTGGCATATTCAGGTCCCCCGTCAACAGTATCTCCCCTTTCTCTGCCATCCTAAGGATGCCTTCTATCATATCCTTGCCCATTCCCTTCCCCTGACATGGGGGTCTGTATACAACCCTTTTGCAGATTGTGGTGCCATTTCCAGTCTTTAAGGTGACCCACAGTACCTCCTCTCATCCCTGTTTACTCTTTTGTTCCATTGCTTTTATCCCTTCCCTTACATAGAGAGCTACTCCTCCCCCTCTTCTACCGTCCTTGTCTCTCCTGTAGGCTGTGTACCCTGGTATGCTAACATCCCAGTCATGGTTCTCTGTGTACCCTGTTTCTGGGACTGCTATGATATCCAGGCATCCCTCTTCCATCAAGGCCACCATTTCAGGGAACTTGTTGCCTAGACTACGGGCATTTGTACTCATTACCCTCCATTTCTTGATGGCCTTACCCCTTTTTGTCCCATCCCTGTCCTTATTGCATTTGTCATTTTCTCCATTTACCCCTGCCCTTCTCCCTATTGATATCTCTATCTTGGTGTTTACCTCACTTACTACCTGATTTTTTTGGGGGCTAGTATTCCCCTGCTTCTTTCCAGTGCCTCCCACTTGGCTAGTTTAAATGCTTGCCAGTGATGCATTTAAACTTGTCACCTAGAATCCTGGTTCCCTCCTGGACAGATGCAGACCATCACACCAGTATAGGCCTGCATCACTCCAGGTGGATCCCAGTCCCCAATGAAGCCAAATCTCTGAGCTCTGCACTAGTTTTTCAACCACTGATTGAATCCAGTATTGTGGAGCACCCTAGCCTCACCCATGCCATAGACAGGCAGCACCTCCAAGAAGGTTACTGTGCATGCTACTTGTTTAGGGCCACTCCCCAACTCCACAAACTCTTCTTGTACTGCTCTCATCCCTTTCTCAGCCAGGTCATTTGTCCGTAGGGGGACAATGACATCCAGCTCCCTCCCCCATGCAGCTGCTCCAGTGATCCTAAGGATTCACTCCCTGTCCCTCCAAGCCATGGCACCAGGCAGGCACTTCCTCCTCTCCTCCCTTTTCCCCAGTTCTCCCCCCTAACAATGGAGTCCCCAACAGGAGTTATTTCCTTCCTGTGGGGTCCCATGCCTCCCTCCTGTGGGTCTCCTTTGTGGAGGTTCCCAGCATCCTCCTTGGTCTCCACTGCAGGTGCCTGTATAGAGGAACCACACTTTGCCAGAACGGCATATGAATTGTGGAGAGGTACAACTGGAGGGATGTGCCCTGTTCCACCACCCTCACCCTCCCTGAGCCCACTGTGGTCCAACCACTTCTCTTTTTGCACCTCTGAGGCAACAGCAGTGGCCCTGGTGGTCCCTGGGTGGGAGAGGAGGTCCCCAAATCCTGGTCAACTCAGCCTGGAGATGAGCAACCTCCTCCCTCAGCACAGAGAGGTGTCTGCAGATGGGACAACACCGCATCCTCCAGAATGTCTCCCAGAAGACTGCTGCTCCATAGCCAGTGCACTGCACCACTCCCATCATGTCTTATTTCTGACGCCTTAACTGTTGTTTGGAACACTTACTCTTTTCTCTATTTATTTATTTATTTTTATTTATTTATTTTTCTCCCTACTTACTTACTGCTTCTGTGCCCTTTAAGCTCCTGATCTTCCTGTTCTGAAGCGAGAAGTTCCTATATTTCTCAGTAGTCTCCTTACTTGCTCAGAGTCAGACCTCCAGCAGCTGGGGGGGGACGGAGAGCTACTCTTTTCCTTCTAGGATGGTTAGTCCTTTGTGGCTCTGTGATCACTCACTTCGTGCTCCCAAACAGGAAGTTCCTGTTGTCAGCCAGATCTTGTGCCTATAAACGTAGAACTGGCTTAGGGTAGAGGGGGTGAAGGGGAGGGAGGGAAGGAGGGCAATATAGTCCCAGTAGAGAAGTATAATTATAACAGCAGCTCCTTCTTCTTGGTGTTCTCTGCCTGTTCTCTGACAAAGCTATCTAGGGCACTTGTTAAATCTGGCTTTAAACCTGGCTTCCTTCTATAGCGAAGCCACTCCCCTATTTTACAACTCTGTCTAAACTTAGTTAATTGCTCAGATAACAATTCCTTCAGCCACCTGAGACAAACACCTAGATAACTGCACAGATAACCATTCACTTCAGCCAACTCAGACAAAGACACTAACTTTTTTGTTTTTGTTTTACCCTAAATTGAAGGTCTCAGTAGTAGAGTTCTAGTTCTTTAGTCCCAGTAGAGAGGCATAGTTATAACAGCAGCTCCTTCTTCTTCTTCTTGGTGTTCTCTGCCTATACTCTGGCAGAAGCTATCTAGGGCAGTTTTTAAATCTGGCTTTAACCTGGCTTCCTTCTAGCTAAGCCACTTCTCCTACTTTACAGCTCTTTCTACATTTAGCTAATTGCACAGATAACAATTCTCTTCAGCCACCTGAGACAAACACCTAGATAACTGCACAGATAACAATTCACTTCAGTCAACTCAGACAAGCACACTAATTTTTTTTGTTTTGTAATAACCCTAAATTGAAGGTCCCAGTAGTAGAGTTCTAGTTATTTAGTCCCAGTAGAGAAGTTTAGTTATAACAACAGGTCCTTCTTCTTGGTGTACTCTGCCTGTTATCTAAAATTACCTGTGCACCCAAAGGGGTTTAGCCATATGTACAAATGTCTAAATGAAGTGGACCCTTCCCAGACTGAACAAGCCAGGCTTAAATGGCAAACTGGTTAAGGTGTATCTATCCCTGAACAAATAGGGAATCGGCTATGGGAGAATGCAGTTAAATCGTGTAGAGAAATACAGGGCAGGCTGATTCAATTTAGAGTCTGCATTACTTTTATTACACACTGAATCAGCTCTACAAACTAGGTTTATCACCTAATGATCACTGTTGGAAGGGCGCTGAACCCCATGCAGGCCTGG
This sequence comes from Neoceratodus forsteri, assembly GCA_016271365.2. NCBI lineage: Eukaryota > Metazoa > Chordata > Ceratodontiformes > Ceratodontidae > Neoceratodus > Neoceratodus forsteri. The sequence continues at coordinate 194,338,084 of JADMNL010000024.1, read as the reverse complement.
CTCACTTATTTTGGGACTGCAAGGAAGTTCAGAAAGTTTGGAAACTGATACATGATATGTGTAAATCTATATTCAAGATAGCTGTCCCCCTCTCCCTAGTAATCTTCATTCTGGGAGATCTATCGACTATACCCTACTCTAATAAGTAAGGAGGACTTTGGATTCTTACAGCATCCCTGGCATTTAAAAGGCTCTTGCTTCAAAACTGGAAAAAGAGCAAAGTGCCCTACTTTAATCAATTTTTAGATGCTTTGAGAAGCTTTGCAAACAATGAAAGAATCAGTTATACTCTTCTAGAAAAAAAAGATATATTTGAAAGTATTTGGGGCTCCTTCCTAAATTTCCATTTCTGCACTAACTAATCTCTACACAACTTATTATCATATAACAGTTTTAAGTAATGGAATATCTTAATGTGGTGACATTTTCACATCTTCGATCTCTGTTTTAATTTATAATATAATATGCTTGTATGGGTTGATTTAAAAGGTATGTTCAGATTTATTATAAATAATTTTGATTCGTTTGTTTGTATTATTTTAAAGAAATGTAATTCTTTTTTGCTTTTATGTAAAACTAGAAAACTTCAAGAAATTTTTAACTGGAAAAAAAAAGAAGGAAACATTACTGAGTCTTACCTACAATGTTGACCAGTGCCATTGGTAGCCATGTCATGCCATGTTGCATATTTTACTGATATTGCTTTTTATGCATTGCCTAACAGAGCTAACGAGAACAATATCATCACATGGCACACCATAACTTACAGTAGCATTACTTTTTAAAAAATATTATTTCTCACCCTGCTGCCTGAACTTCATCCAGAGTTCCCATGGTGTAAGCCTTACTGGACATACCTGCTACAGCTGTCATCCTCTATGTTGTATCAGCTTGCCCCACAGGTGGGGACAGGGTGGAGGGGATATACCCTGAACTGCATTATTTCAATATGTCCGGCTTGTGGGTGCATTAAGTCTCCTTTGTCGTCAGACAGCAGAGCTGTCATTTTCCATGTTTTCTTCCCAATCCCGACAGATGCAGGCATACTGGGGACACCAATGCATGCAGAGAAGCTGGGTGTGCTATTGCACTGGATCCCATACTGCATCCATCCTGCCGACTGCATCCTTGGCTGCACTGCTACATGTGTCCACCCAGGTGGAAGTATTGTAGCAAAGGTGGTGCCCATCCCTCCCCTGAGGAGGAGGAGGAGGAGGAGGAGGAGGAGGAGAGTGTCCTCTAGGATGCTCAATCCTGCTCCTCCACAAAGCACCCGGAGACCAGGCATGTTCCTGAATTCAGGTCACCTGCGTCATGAGTGTTAACCCCAATGCTGCACAGATGAACAGGTATGATATAATTCCAGATGGTGCTAGCTACCACTGCTTCACTGATGAACAGGCATGATATTATTACAGATGGTGCTAGCTACCACCGCTGCACTGATGAACAGGCATGATATAATTCCTGATGGTGCTAGCTACCACCGCGGAACTGATGAACAGGCGTGATATTCCTGATGGTACTGGCTACCACCACTGCCACACCGATGAACAAGCATGATATAATTCCAGATGGAGCTAGCTACCACTGCTGCACTGATGAACAGGCATGATATAATTCCTGATGGTGCTAGCTACCACCACTGCAATGCTGAACAGGTGTGAAATAATTCCTGATGGTGCTAGCTACCACTGCTGCACTGATGAACAGGTCTCATATCATTCCTAATGGTGCTGGCTACCACCAATGCTGCACTGATGAACAGACATATCATTCCAGATGGTGCTAGCTACCACCGCTGCACTGATAAACAGGTATGATATCATTCCTGATGGTGCAACCTAACACCACTGCACCGATGAAGAGGTGTGATATCATTCCTGATGGTGCTGGCTACCACCGCTGCATTGATGACCAGGCATGATATCATTCCAGATGGTGCTGGCTACCACCACTGCTGCACCAATGAACAGGCATGATATCATTCCAGATGGCTCTGGCTACCACTGCTGCACTGATGAACAGGCATGATATCATTCCAGATGGTGCTAGCTACCACTGCTGCACTGATGAACAGGCATGATATCATTCCAGATGGTGCTAGCTACCACCGCTGCACTGATCAACAGGCATGATATCATTCATGATGGTGCTGGCTACCACCGCTGCACTGATGAACAGGTGTGATATAATTCCTGATGGTGCAGCTACCACCACTGCACTGATGAACAGGCATGGTATCATTCCAGATGGTGCTGTCTACCACCGCTGCACTGATGAACAGGCATGTTATCATTCCTGATGGTGCTGGCTACCACTGCTGCACCGATAAACAGGCATGATATCATTCCAGATGGTGCTAGCTACCACAGCTGCACTGGTGAACAGGCATTGTATCATTCCTGATGGTGCTAGCTACCACCGCTGCACTGATGAACAGGCATGACATTATTCCTGATGGGGTTCGCTACCACCGCTGCACTGATGAACAGGCATTGTATCATTCCTAATTGTGCTAGCTACCACCACTGCACTGATAAACAGGCATGAAATCATTCCTGATGCTGCTGGCTACCTCCGCTGCACTGATAAACAACAGGTGTGATATTATTCCTGATGGTGCTGGCTACCACCGCTGCACTGATGAACAGGCGTGATATCATTCCTGATGGTGCTAGCTACCACCGCTGCACTGATGAACAGGCATGATATCATTCCTCACGGTGCTAGCAACCAACGATGTACTGATGAACAGGCATGATATCATTCCTGGTGATGCTGGCTACCAGCGCTGCACTGATGAAGAGTTGTGATATCATTCCTGAAAGTGCTGGCTATAACCACTGCTGCACTGATGAACAGGCATGATATCATTCCAGATGGTGCTAGCTACCACTGCTGCACTGATGAACAGGCGTGATATAATTCCTGATGGTGCTAGCTGCCACCTCTGCACTGATGAACAGGCATGATATCACTCTTGATGGTGCTAGCTACCACCACTGCTGCACTGATGAAAAAGCATGATATCATACCAGATGGTGCTAGCTACCACCACTGCACTGATGAACAAGCGTGATATCATTCCTTTTTTTTTTCTATATGCAATTTTTGTGTAATTTTTCCACATTTTCTCTGACCCAGGACCCCGGCAATTGTGGCAGTGCGAGCTTGTGGAGGCGCACACCCACTTTAGTTGCTGGCTTGGCACCTTCTACCCCACCCTGGCAATTACTGCTGCCCACTCCTGCCTACATGACCCATCAAACCTCCAACCGATGGGAGCGAAACTATGGGGGCAGGGCAGACAACCTTCCCCAGAGAGGAGAGCAGTCTTTTGGCTACTCAGTCTTGCCCCCTTCCCCATGTGCCAGCTCTTCAACAATCCAAGGTGGTTCCTGAACCCGGGTTGCCGGCATGACGCGAGGTAAGGTGTCTAGCACCTTAGTCCTCTGCGCCACTGGGCTGGCCATACGTGAAATAATTCATTATGGTGCTAGCTACCACTGCCGCACTGATGAACAGACGTAATATAATTCCTCATGGTGCTGGCTACCACCGCCACACTGTTGAACAGGCATGATATCACTCTTGAACAGGCGTAATATGTATACCCTTGAAGAAAAGAAGGGAGAGGGGACATGATAGAAACTTTCAAGTACTTCAAGGAATCAACAAAGTCCAAGAGGGTAGTATCTTTCAGAAAAGAGACTTGTTAGAACAAGGGGACACAATTTAAAGATAGAAGGAGGGTGGTTCAGGGCAGCGTCTTGGAGTATTATTTCACAGAGAGGGTAGTGGATGCATGGAGCAGCCTTCCTGAGGAAGTTGTGGGGTCTAAAACTGTGGGAGAATTCAAGAATGCATGGGACAGGCATAAGGCAATTCTTGTGGGGGCAGGAAGATATAGGCTGTTGGTTAACTAGGATCTGGGCTATCCTGTAGGTAGGAAATGGGCAGACTAGATGGGCCTAGCGGTCCTTATCTGCCGTCAAAGTCTATGTTTCTATGTTTCTATGATATCATTCCTTATGTTGCTGAGACCACTGCCGCACTGATAACAGGTGTGATATAATTCCTGATGGTGCTGTCTACCACCACTGCATTGATGAACAGGCATGATATTAATCCTGATGGTGCTGGCTACCACCACCGCACTAATGAACAGGCGTGATATCATTCCTGATGGTGCTGGCGACCACCGCGCACTGATGGACAGGCGTGATATCTTTCCTGATTGTACTGGCTACCACTGCCGCGCAGTGATGAATGGGCATGATATGATTCCTGATGGTGCTGGCTATCACTGCCGCACTGATGAATGGGCATGATATGATTCCTGATGGTGCTGGCTACCATCATGGTCCTGATGAACAGGCATGATATCATTCCTAATGGTGCTGGCTACCACCCCTGCACTGATGAACAGTTGTGATATTTCTGATGGTGCTGGCTACCACTGCAGCACTGATGAACAGGCATTGTACCATTCCTGACTGTGCTAGCCACCACCACTACACTGATAAACAGGCATGATATCATTCCGGATGGTGCTGGCTACCTCCGCTGCACAGATAAACAGGCGTGATATAATTCCTGATGGTGCTGACTACCACCGCTGCACTGATGAACAGGCGTGATATCATTCCACACGGTGCTGGCTACCACCACTGCTGCACCAATGAACAGGCATGATATCATTCCAGATGGTGCTGGCTACCACTGCTGCACTGATGAACAGGCATGATATCATTCCAGATGGTGCTAGCTACCACGGCTGCACTGATGAACAGGCATATGATTCCAGATGGTGCTAGCTACCACCGCTGCACTGATGAACAGGCGTGATATCATTCATGATGGTGCTGGCTACCACCGCTGCACTGATGAACAGGCGTGATATAATTCCTGATGGTGCTAGCTACGACCACTGCACTGAAGAACAGGCATGGTATCATTCCAGATGGTGCTGGCTACCACCGCTGCACTGATGAACAGGCATGATATCATTCCAGATGGTGCTGGCTACCACCGCTGCACTGATAAACAGGCGATGGTATCATTGCAGATGGTGCTGGCTACCACCGCTGCAATGAAGAACAGGCGTGTTATCATACCTGATGGTGCTGGCTATCACCGCTGCACTGATGAACAGGCATGTTATCATTCCTGATGGTGCTAGCTACCACCGCTGCACTGATGAACAGGCATATCATTCCAGATGGTGCTGGCTACCACCACTGCTGCACCAATGAACAGGCATGATATCATTCCAGATGGTGCTGGCTACCACTGCTGCACTGATGAACAGGCATGATATCATTCCAGATGGTGCTAGCTACCACGGCTGCACTGATGAACAGGCATATCATTCCAGATGGTGCTAGCTACCACCGCTGCACTGATGAACAGGCGTGATATCATTCATGATGGTGCTGGCTACCACTGCTGCCCTGATGAACAGGTGTGATATAATTCCTGATGGTGCTAGCTACCACCACTGCACTGAAGAATAGGCATGATATCATTCCAGATGGTGCTGGCTACCACCGCTGCACTGATAAACAGGCATGGTATCATTGCAGATGGTGCTGGCTACCACCGCTGCAATGAAGAACAGGCGTCTTATCATACCTGATGGTGCTGGCTACCACCGCTGCACTGATGAACAGGCATGATATTATTCCTGATGGGGTTGGCTACCACCGCTGCACTGATGAGCAGGCATTGTATCATTCCTGATTGTGCTAGCTAACACCACTGCACTGATAAACAGGCATGATATCATTCCTGATGGTGCTGGCTACCTCCGCTGCACTGATAAACAACAGGTGTGATATACTTCCAGATGGTGCTAGCTACCACCGCTGCACTGATGAACAGGCATGATATCATTCCTGATGGTGCTAGCTACCAACGCTGCACTGATGAACAGGCATGATATCATTCCTCACAGTGTTAGTAACCAACGATGTACTGATGAACAGGCATTGTACCATTCCTGACTGTGCTAGCTACCACCACTGCACTGATAAACAGGCATGATATCATTCCGAATGGAGCTGGCTACCTCCGCTGCACTGATAAACAGGCTTGATTTAATTCCTGATGGTGCTGACTACCACCGCTGCACTGATGAACAGGCATGATATACTTCCAGATGGTGCTAGCTACCACCGCTCCAATTATGAACAGGCATGGCATCATTCCAGATGGTGCAGTCTACCGCTGCTGCACTGATAAACAGGTATGATATTATTCCAGATGGTGCTGGCTACCACCAGCGCACTGATGAACAGGCATGATATTATTCCAGATGGTGCTGGCTACCACCGGTGCACTGATGAACAGGCATGATATCATTCCTTTTTTTATTCTATATGCAATTTTTGTGTAATTTTTCCTCATTTTCTCTGACCCATGACCCAGGCAATTGAGGCAGTGCATGCTTGTGGAGGTGCACACGACTCCAGCTGCTGGCTTGGCCCATAAACCCACCCATGGCAATTGCTGCCCCTCTCCTCCCTACAGTACCCATCAATCCTCCAACCAATGGGAGCAAAACTAAGGGGGCAGGGCGGACAACTATCCCCGGAGAGGAGAGCTGTCTTTTGGCTATTCAGTCCTGCCCCCCCATGTGCCAGCTCTTCAACAACCCAAGGTGGTTGCTGAACCCGGGTTACCGGCATGACGAGAGGTAAGGTGTCTAGCACCTTAGTCCTCTGCACCACTGGGCCGGCCACACGTGACTTAATTCCTTATGGTGCTGGCTACCACCGCTGCACTGATGAAAAGGCATGGTATCATTGCAGATGGTGCTGGCTACTACCGCTGCACTGATGAACAGGCATCTTATCATTCCTGATGGTGCTGGCTACCACCACTGCCACACCGATGAACAGGTGTGATATTCGTGATGGTGCTGGCTACAAACACTGCAGCACAGATGAACAGGCATGATATCATTCCAGATGGTGCTAGCTCCAACAGCTGCACTGATGAACAGGCATGATATAATTCCAGATTGTGCTAGCTACCACCACTGCACTGATGAACAGGCATGATATAATTCCTGATGGTGCTGGCTACCACCACTGTACTGACGAACAGGCATGATATCATTCCTGATGGTGCTGGCTACCACCGCTGCACTGATGAACAGGTGTGATATTCCTGATGGTGCCGGCTATCACCGCTGCACTCATGAACAGGGGTGATATCATTCCTGATGGTGCTGGCTACCACCGCTGCACTGATGAACAGGCATGACATCATTCCAGATGGTGCTAGCTACCACCACTGCACTGTTGAACAGAAGTGATATTATTCCTGATGGTGCTGGCTACCACCGCTGCACTGATGAACAGGCAAGTTATCATTTTTGATGGTGCTAGCTACCAACGCTGCACTGATGAACAGGCCTACTATTCCTAATGGTATTGGCTACCACCGCTGCACTGATAAACAGGCATTGTATCATTCCTGATTGTGCTAGCTACCACCACTGCACTGATAAACAGGCATGATATCATTCCTGATGGTGCTGGCTACCTCCACTGCACTGATAAACAATAGGTGTGATATTCTTCCAGATGGTGCAAGCTACCACCGCTGCACTGATGAGGAGGCGTGATATTATTCCTGGTGGTGCTGGCTACCACTGCTGCACTGTTGAACAGGCATGATATCATTCCTGATGGTGATAGTTACCACCGCTGCACTGATGAACAGGCATGATATCATTCCTCATGGTGCTAGCAACCAATGATGTACTGATGAACAGCCATGATATCATTCCTGGTGATGCTGGCTACCAGCGCTGCACTGATAAACAGGCATGGTATCATTGCAGATGGTGCTGGCTTCCACCGCTGCAATGAAGAACAGGCGTGTTATCATACCTGATGGTGCTGGCTACCACCGCTGCACTGATGAACAGGCATGTTATCATTCCTGATGGTGCAAGCTACCACCGCTGCACTGATGAACAGGCATGATATTATTCCTGATGGGGTTGACTACCACCGCTGCACTGATGAGCAGGCATTGTATCATTCCTGATTGTGCTAGCTAACACCACTGCACTGATAAACAGGCATGATATCATTCCTGATGGAGCTGGCTACCTCCGCTGCACTGATAAACAACTGGTGTGATATACTTCCAGATGGTGCTAGCTACCACCGCTGCACTGATGAACAGGCATGATATAATTCCTCACAGTGTTAGCAACCAACGATGTACTGATGAACAGGCATTGTACCATTCCTGACTGTGCTAGCTACCACCACTGCACTGATAAACAGGCATGATATCATTCCGAATGGAGCTGGCTACCTCTGCTGCACTGATAAACAGGCGTGATTTAATTCCTGATGGTGCTGACTACCACCGCTGCACTGATGAACAGGCATGATATACTTCCAGGTGGTGCTAGCTACCACCGCTCCAATTATGAACAGGCATGGCATAATTCCAGATGGTGCTGTCTACCGCTGCTGCACTGATAAACAGGCATGATATTATTCCAGATGGTGCTGGCTACCACCAGCGCACTGATGAACAGGCATGATATTATTCCAGATGGTGCTGGCTACCACCGGTGCACTGATGAACAGGCGTGATATCATTCCTTTTTTTATTCTATATGCAATTTTTGTGTAATTTTTCCCCATTTTCTCCGACCCATGACCCAGGCAATTGCGGCAGTGCATGCTTGTGGAGGTGCACACCGACTCCAGCTGCTGGCTTGGCCCATAAACCCCACCCTGGCAATTGCTGCTGCCCCTCCTCCTACAGTACCCATCAATCCTCCAACCAATGGGAGCAAAACTATGGATGCAGGGCGGACAACCATCCCCGGAGAGGAGAGCTGTCTTTTGGCTATTCAGTCCTGCCCCCCCATGTGACAGCTCTTCAACAACCCAAGGTGGTTGCTGAACCCGGGTTACCGGCATGACGAGAGGTATGGTGTCTAGCACCTTAGTCCTCTGCGCCACAGGGCCGGCCACACGTGACATAATTCCTTATGGTGCTAGCTACCACCGCTGCACTGATGAAAAGGCATGGTATCATTGCAGATGGTGCTGGCTACCACCGCTGCACTGATAAACAGGCATCTTATCATTCCTGATGGTGCTGGCTACCACCACTGCCACACCGATGAACAGGTGTGATATTCGTGATGGTGCTGGCTACAAACACTGCTGCACCGATGAACAGGCATGATATCATTCCAGATGGTGCTAGCTACCACCACTGCACTGATGAACAGGCGTGATATAATTCCTGATGGTGCTGGCTACCACCGCTGCACTGATGAACAGGTGTGATATTCCTGATGGTGCTGGCTATCACCGCTGCACTCATGAACAGGGGTGATATCATTCCTGATGGTGCTGGCTACCACCGCTGCACTGATGAACAGGCATGACATCATTCCAGATGGTGCTAGCTACCACCACTGCACTGTTGAACAGGAGTGATATTATTCCTGATGGTGCTGGCTACCACCGCTGCACTGATGAACAGGCAAGTTATCATTTTTGATGGTGCTAGCTACCAACGCTGCACTGATGAACAGGCATACTATTCCTAATGGTGTTGGCTACCTCCACTGCACTGATAAACAATAGGTGTGATATTCTTCCAGATGGTGCAAGCTACCACCGCTGCACTGATGAAGAGGCGTGATATTATTCCAGGTGGTGCTGGCTACCACCGCTGCACTGTTGAACAGGCGTGATATCATTCCTGTTGGTGCTAGTTACCACCGCTGCACTGATGAACAGGCATGATATCTTTCCTCACGGTGCTAGCAACCAATGATGTACTGATGAACAGCCATGATATCATTCCTGGTGATGCTGGCTACCAGCGCTGCACTGATGAAGAGGTGTGATATCATTCCTGAAAGTGCTGGATACCACCACTGCCACACTGATGAACAGGCATGATATCATTCCAGATGGTGCTAGCTACCACTGCTGCACTGATGAACAGGCATGATATAATTCCTGATGGTGCTAGCTGCCACCTCTGCACTGATGAACAGGCATGATATCATACCAGATGGTGCTAGCTTCCACCATTGCACTGGTGAACAGGCATGATATCATTCTTTTTTTTTTTTCTATATGCAATTTTGTGTAATTTTCCCCATTTCCTCGGATCAAGGACCCGGCAATTGGGGGCAGTGTGAGCTTGTGCAGGCGCACACCCTCAGGTGCTGGCTTGGCACCTTCTACCCCACCCTTGGCAATTACTGCCCCCTCCTGCCTACACGACCCATGAACCTCCAACTGATTTATTTATTTATTTAGTTAGTTTTTGTTAACCGGGTAAGTGCGCTAGTCAGCAAGTGACTGTTTTCAGGCACGACCCGGGAGGTACAATTACAATACACAAAGAGTACAGCCAGATTATTAAGACAACGAGTACAAAAAATGCAGAGAGAAATACATATGGCAATGTAACATACATTAGTAAACAAAAATATACTTTAGCACTTGATCATGGAACATACTCAAAAATGTGAATAGTAGAAGGCAGAAAATGAGAGAGGATAGGCATCAGTAGAAAAGACACAAGGAAGGAAAACTGGCAAAAGGATGGGAGGAGAGATTAAGTGGAAAGGAGGTGCCGTCAGATACGGCAACAGCGGGGTGAGGTACCAACCTGCGGCCGGGCCTATGGAGCCGAAAGACGGCAGGCGAAGAGAGGGTGGTGGGGGGGCGGCAGTAGACGGCAACAGCGGTAGGAGGTAGGAAAATACAGCCAGTCTGGTGGAACCGATGAGCGGCAGGGGCGAGTGAGGATGCGGTGAGAGGTGGATAGGCGAAGGAGTGCAGCAATAGGCAAAGTGTCAAAGTCAAGCCGAGCCAGTGGAACCAAGAGACGGCAGGGCGGGGGGGTTGTAGACGGGGAGAAGGGTAGTAGGTGGAGAGGTGACTAAGCACAGCCAGGAGGGTGGGGACTAAGGAGGGGCATGGATGAGGTAGGAACAGGTAAAGGTGAGTTTGGTGGGGAGTGGCAAAAAGAGGGGAAGAGGATATAACAGAAGAAGGGGTGGGAAGAGAGCAGCAGTGGGGTAAGTGAGGAGAGGCTGTGAAGTGAAGATAAGAATGTCATGGAGTAGAATAGCGACTTACAATTGTCAACAGCTAACATTAGGCCTATAAAGAAACAGGTTAAGGCAACATTAATTACAAGGCACAAAATAAAACATTAATTACAAGGCACAGTATAGAACACCCATTTGGACAGGCAAAAGTGCTAGCAATGAGGAAACAGTACAAATGCAGCGGATCAGGTAGGGTCAAAGCAAACACATTTGTCCATAGTAGTGAGAAAAATCCTGAGTTTGCTCTTAAAAGTCACATGAGTGGAGACATCTCTTAGATCCTGAGGAGTAGGTTCCATAGGTGGGGGCAGCATGATGGAAGGAGCCCATGCCCTTTTTAGTCCGACAAAAGGGGATGGATAGTAAGGTCTGATCAGCCGATCTAAGATTCCTTGTGGGAATGGCCGGCCTGAGGAGATCAGACAGGATAGCAGGCTTGGACGTCCTTAGGATGGAATCAACTAAATTGTACAAGTAGTACTGCCTGGTAGAGGAAGGAGAGAGCCAACCAAGGTCCTGATATAAGAGACAATGATGCTGCAGCCGAGGTGCTGATGGGAGCAAAACTATGGGGCAGGGCGGACAACCTTCCCCAGAGAGGAGAGCTGTCTTTTGGCTACTCAGTCCTGCCCCCCTTCCCCATGTGCCAGCTCTTCAACAACCCAAGGTCGTTCCTGAACTCGGGTTGCCGGCATGACTCGAGGTAAGGTGTCTAGCACGTTAGTCCTCTGCACCACTGGGCTGGCCATACATGAAATAATTCCTTATGGTGCTGGCTACCACTGCCGCACTGATGAACAGACATGATATAATTCCTCATGGTGCTGGCTACCACTGCTGCATTGATGAACAGGCGTGATATTAATCCAGATGGTGCTGGCTACCACCGCCGCACTGATGAACAGGCATTGTATCATTCCTGATTGTACTAGCTACCACCACTGCACTGATAAACAGGAATGATATCATTCCGGATGTTGCTGGATACCTCCGCTGCACTGATAAACAGGCGTGACACAATTCCTGCTGGTGCTGACTACCACGCTGCACTGGATGAGCAGGCATGATATACTTCCAGATGGTGCTAGCTACCACCACTCCACTTATGAACAGGCATGGCATCATTCCAGATGGTGCTGTCTACTGCTGCTGCACTGATGAAAAGGCATAGTATCATTCCTGATGGTGCAGGCTACCACCACTGCCACACCGATGAACAGGAGTGATATTTGTGATGGTGCTGGCTACAATCACTGCTGCACTGATGAACAGGCATGATATAATTCCAGATTGTGCTAGCTACCACTGCTGCACTGATGAACAGGCATGATATAATTCCTGATGGTGCTGGCTACCACTGCTGCACTCAAGAACAGGCATGATATCATTCCTAATGGTGCTGGCTACCACCACTGTACTGACGAACAGGCATGATATCATTCCTGATGGTGCTGGCTACCACCGCTGCACTGATGAACAGGTGTGATACTCCTGATGGTGCTGGCTATCACCGCTGCACTCATGAACAGGGGTGATATCATTCCTGACGATGCTGGCTACCACCGCAGCACTAATGAACAGGTGTGATATTCCTGATGGTGCTGGTTACCACCGCCGCACTGATGAACAGGCATGATATCATTCCTGATGGTGCTGGCTACCACTACTGCACTGATGAACAGGCATGATATTATTCCAGATGGTGCTAGCTACCACCACTGCACTGTTGAACAGGAGTGATATTATTCTTGATGGTGCTGGCTACCACCACTGCACTGATGAACAGACACGATATGAGTTCGATGGTGCTGGCTACCACCGCTGTACTGATGGACAGCCATGATATCATTCCTGATGGTGCTAGCTACCACCACTGCACCGATGAACAGGCATGATATCATTCCTGATTGAGCTGGCTACCACAGCACTGATGAACAGGCGTTAATATTAGTCCTGATGGTGCTGGCCACCACCGCAGCACTGATGAACAGGCATGATATAATTCCTGACTGTGTTGGCTACCACCACTGCTGCACCGATGAACAGGGATGATATTATTCCAGATGATGCTAGCTGCCACCGCTGCACTGTTGAACAGGCGTGATATTTTATTTATTTTTTTTTTTAGTTGTTTAACCAGGTATAGCACACTAAGCTGAAAGCTTTTACAGGAGTGATCTGGGAGCACAAGGAGGTTAAGTGACTTGCTCATGGTCACACAGTATGCAAGTGGAAGCTGTGGGATTCATATAATTTCAGATCGGGCTGGCTACCACTGCTACACTGATCAACATTCATGATAACATTCTGATGGTGCTAGCACCCACCGCTGTACTGATGAATAGGCATGATATAATTCCTGATGGTGCTGGTTACCACCACTGCTACACCGATGAACAGGCATGATATCATTCCAGATGGTGCTAGCTACCACTGCTGCACTGATGAACAGGCGTGATATAGTTCCTGATGGTACTGGCTACCACCGCTGCACTGATGAACAGGCGCATATCATTCCTAAAGGTGCTAGCTACCACAACTGCAGTGATAAACAGGTGTGATATCATTCCTGATGGTGGAAGCTGCCATCCTGCACTGATAAGCGGGCATGATATAATTCCAGATTGTGCTAGCTACAACCGTTGCACTGATGAACAGGCATGATATCATTCCTGATGGTGCTGGCAACCACTGCTGCACCAATGAGCAGGCATGATATCATTCCACATGGTGCAAGCTACCACCACTGCTGCACCAAAGAACAGCCATGATATCATTCCTGATGGGTGCTGGATACTACTGCTGCACTGATGAACAGGCGTAATGTCATTCCAGATGGTGCTAGCTACCACCGCTGCACTGATGAACAGGCATGATATCATTCCTGATGGTGCTGGCTAGCACCGCTGCTGCACTGATGAACACGCATGATATAATTTCAGATCATGCTAGCTACCACTGCTGCACTAATGAACAGGCATGGTATCATTGATGATGGCAGTGGTTACCACCGCTGCATTGATGAACAGGCATGATATTATTCCTGATGGTGCTGGCTACCACTACTGCACTGATGAACAGGCATGATATTATTCCAGATGGTGCTAGCTACCACCACTGCACTGTTGAACAGGAGTGATATTATTCTTGATGGTGCTGGCTACCACCACTGCACTGATGAACAGACATGATATGAGTTCCGATGGTGCTGGCTACCACCGCTGTACTGATGGACAGCCATGATATCATTCCTGATGGTGCTAGCTACCACCACTGCACCGATGAACAGGCATGATATCATTCCTGATTGAGCTGGCTACCACAGCACTGATGAACAGACGTTAATATTAGTCCTGATGGTGCTGGCCACCACCGCAGCACTGATGAACAGGCATGATATAATTCCTGACTGTGTTGGCTACCACCACTGCTGCACCAATGAACAGGGATGATATTATTCCAGATGATGCTAGCTGCCACAGCTGCACTGTTGAACAGGCGTGATATTTTATTTATTTTTTATTTAGTTGTTTAACCAGGTATAGCACACTAAGCTGAAAGCTTTTTACAGGAGTGATCTGGGAGCACAAGGAGGTTAAGTGACTTGCTCATGGTCACACAGTATGCAAGTGGAAGCTGTGGGATTCATATAATTTCAGATCGGGCTGGCTACCACTGCTACACTGATCAACATTCATGATAACATTCCTGATGGTGCTAGCACCACCGCTGTACTGATGAATAGGCATGATATAATTCCTGATGGTGCTGGTTACCACCACTGCTACACCGATGAACAGGCATGATATCATTCCAGATGGTGCTAGCTACCACTGCTGCACTGATGAACAGGCGTGATATAGTTCTTGATGGTACTGGCTACCACCGCTGCACTGATGAACAGGCACGATATCATTCCTAAAGGTGCTAGCTACCACAACTGCAGTGATAAACAGGTGTGATATCATTCCTGATGGTGGAAGCTGCCACCACTGCACTGATAAACGGGCATGATATAATTCCAGATTGTGCTAGCTACAACCGTTGCACTGATGAACAGGCATGATATCATTCCTGATGGTGCTGGCAACCACTGCTGCACCAATGAGCAGGCATGATATCATTCCACATGGTGCAAGCTACCACCGCTGCTGCACCAAAGAACAGCCATGATATCATTCCTGATGGTGCTGGATACTACTGCTGCACTGATGAACAGGCGTAATGTCATTCCAGATGGTGCTAGCTACCACCGCTGCACTGATGAACAGGCATGATATCATTCCTGATGGTGCTGGCTAGCACCGCTGCTGCACTGATGAACACGCATGATATAATTTCAGATCATGCTAGCTACCACTGCTGCACTAATGAACAGGCATGGTATCATTGATGATGGCAGTGGTTACCACCGCTGCATTGATGAACAGGCATGATATTATTCCTGATGGTGCTGGCTACCACCGCTGCACTGAAGAACAGGCATGATAGCATTCCTGATGGTGCTGGCTACCACTGCAGCACTGATGAACAGGCATGATATAATTCCTGATGGTGCTGGCTACCACCGCTGCTGCACCGATGAACAGGGATGATATCATTCCAGATGATGCTAGCTGCCACCGCTGCACTGTTGAACAGGTGTGATATCATTCCAGATCGGGCTGGCTACCACCACTGCACTGATTACTAGGCATGATATGATTCCAGATGGTGCTAACTACCACTGCTACAATGATCAACATTCATGATATCATTCCTGATGGTGCTAGCAACCACTGCTGTACTGATGAATAGGCATGATATAATTCCTGATGGTACTGGCTAACACCACTGCACTGATGAAAGGTGTGATATCATTCCTGAAGGTGCCGGTTACCACCACTGCACTGATGAGCAGGTGTGATATAATTCCTGATGGTGCTAGCTACCACCACTGCACCGATGAACAGGCATGTTATCATTTCTTATAGAGCTGTCTACCACCAATGCCGCAGCGATGAACAGGCATGATATTATTCCAGATGGTGCTAGCTACAACTGCTGCACTGATAAACAGGCATGATATAATTCCTGATGGTGCTGGCTACCACCGCTGCACTGATGAACCAGCATGACATCATTCCAGATGGTGCTAGCTACCCGCTGCACTGTTGAACAGGAGTGATATTATTCCTGATGGTGCTAGCTACCACCGCTGCACTGATGAACAGGCATACTATTCCTAATGGTGTTGGCTACCACCGCTGCACTGATAAACAGGTATTGTATCATTCCTGATTGTGCTAGCTACCACCACTGCACTGATAAAAAGGCATGATATCATTCCTGATGGTGCTGGCTTCCTCCGCTGCACTGATAAACAATAGGTGTGATATGCTTCCAGATGGTGCAAGCTACCACCGCTGCACTGATGAAGAGGCGTGATATTATTCCTGGTGGTGCTGGCTACCAACGCTGCACTGTTGAACAGGCATGATATCATTCCTGATGGTGCTAGTTACCACCACTGCATTGATGAACAGGCATGATATCATTCCTCACGGTGCTAGCAACCAACAATGTACTGATGAACAGGCATGATATCATTCCTGGTGATGCTGGCTACCAGCGCTGCACTGATGAAGAGGTGTGATATCATTCCTGAAAGTGCTGGATACCACCACTGCCGCACTGATGAACAGACATGATAACATTCCAGATGGTGCTAGCTACCACTGCTGCACTGATGAAGAGCGTGATATTATTCCTGGTGGTGCTGGCTACCACCGCTGCACTGTTGAACAGGCATGATATCATTCTTGATGGTGCTAGCTACCAATGCTGCACTGATGAACAGGCATACTATTCCTAATGGTGTTGGCTACCACCGCTGCACTGATAAACAGGCATTGTATCATTTCTGATTGTGCTAGCTACCACCACTGCACTGATAAAAGGCATGATATCATTCCTGATGGTGCTGGCTACTCCGCTGCACTGATAAACAATAGGTGTGATATGCTTCCAGATGGTGCAAGCTACCACCGCTGCACTGATGAACAGGCGTGATATTATTCCTGGTGGTGCTGGCTACCACCGCTGCACTGTTGAACAGGCGTGATATCATTCCTGATGGTGCTAGTTACCACCGCTGCATTGATGAACAGGCATGATATCATTCCTCACGGTGCTAGCAGCCAACGATGTATTGATGAACAGGCATGATATCATTCCTGGTGATGCTGGCTACCAGCGCTGCACTGATGAAGAGGTGTGATATCATTCCTGAAAGTGCTGGATACCACCACTGCGCACTGATGAACAGACATGATAACATTCCAGATGGTGCTAGCTACCACTGCTGCACTGATGAAGAGGCGTGATATTATTCCTGGTGGTGCTGGCTACCACCGCTGCACTGTTGAACAGGCATGATATCATTCTTGATGGTGCTAGCTACCAACGCTGCACTGATGAACAGGCATACTATTCCTAATGGTGTTGGCTACCACCGCTGCACTGATAAACAGGCATTGTATCATTCCTGATTGTGCTAGCTACCACCACTGCACTGATAAAAAGGCATGATATCATTCCTGATGGTGCTGGCTACCTCCGCTGCACTGATAAACAATAGGTGTGATATGCTTCCAGATGGTGCATGCTACCACTGCTGCACTGATGAAGAGGCGTGATATTATTCCTGGTCGTGCTGGCTACCACCGCTGCACTGTTGAACAGGCGTGATATCATTCCTGATGGTGCTAGTTACCACCGCTGCATTGATGAACAGGCATGATATCATTCCTCACGGTGCTAGCAACCAACGATGTACTGATGAACAGGCATGATATCATTCCTGGTGATGCTGGCTACCAGCGCTGCACTGATGAAGAGGTGTGATATCATTCCTGAAAGTGCTGGATACCACCACTGCCGCACTGATGAACAGACATGATAACATTCCAGATGGTGCTAGCTACCACTGCTGCACTGATGAACAGGCGTGATATAATTCCTGATGGTGCTAGCTGCCACCTCTGCACTGATGAACAGGCATGATATCACTCCTGATGGTGCTAGCTACCACCACTTGTGCACCGATGAAAAGGCATGATATCATACCAGATGGTGCTAGCTACCACCACTGCACTGGTGAACAGGCTTGATATCATTCCTTTTTTTTCTATATGCAATTTTGTGTAATTTTCCCATTTCCTCTGACCCAGGACCCCGGCAATTATGGCAGTACGAGCTTGTGCAGGCGCACACCCACTCCAGTTGCTGGCTTAGCACCTTCTACCCCACCCCTGGCAATTACTGCTGCCCACTCCTGCCTACACGACCCATGAAACCTCCAACTGATGGGAGCGAAACTATGGGGCAGGGTGGACAACCTTCCCCCAGAGAGGAGAGCTGTCTTTTGGCTACTCAGTCCTGCCCCCCTCCCCCATGTGCCAGCTCTTCAACAACCCAAGGTCGTTCCTGAACCCGGGTTGCCGGCATGACTCGAGGTAAGGTGTCTAGCACGTTAGTCTTCTGCACCACTGGGCTGGCCATACATGAAATAATTCCTTATGGTGCTGGCTACCACTGCCGCACTGATGAACAGACATGATATAATTCCTCATGGTGCTGGCTACCACCCGCTGCATTGATGAACAGGCGTGATATTAATCCAGATGGTGCTGACTACCACCGCCGCACTAATAAACAGGTGTGATATCATTCCTGATGGTGCTGGCAACCACAGCCGCATCGATGAACAGGTGTGATATCATTCCTGATTGTACTGGCTACCACTGTCGCACTGATGAATGGGCATGATATGATTCCTGATGGTGCTGGCTACCACCATGGTCCTG
The DNA here is from genome assembly GCA_016271365.2 of Neoceratodus forsteri. Classification (NCBI taxonomy): domain Eukaryota; kingdom Metazoa; phylum Chordata; order Ceratodontiformes; family Ceratodontidae; genus Neoceratodus; species Neoceratodus forsteri. The sequence goes on along the minus strand of JADMNL010000024.1, from coordinate 194,319,112 downwards.
ATGAACAGGCATGATATCATTCCTAATGGTGCTGGCTACCACTGCTGCACTGATGAACAGGTATTGTATCATTCCTGATTGTACTAGCTACCACCACTGCACTGCTAAACAGGAATGATATCATTCCGGATGGTGCTGGCTACCTCTGCTGCACTAATAAACAGGCGTGACACAATTCCTGATGGTGCTGACTACCACCGCTGCGCTGATGAACAGGCTTGATATACTTCCAGATGGTGCTAGCTAACACCGCTCCACTTATGAACAGGCATGGCATCATTCCAGATGGTGCTGTCTACCGCTGCTGCACTGATAAACAGGCATGATGTTATTCCAGATGGTGCTGCCTACCACCGGCGCACTGATAAACAGGCATGATATAATTCCTGATGGTGCTGGCTACCACCCGCCGCACTGATGAACAGGTGTGATACTCCTGATGGTGCTGGCTATCACCGCTGCACTCATGAACAGGGGGTGATATCATTCCTGACGATGCTGGCTACCACCGCAGCACTAATGAACAGGTGTGATATTCCTGATGGTGCTGGTTACCACCGCCGCACTGATGAACAGGCATGATATCATTCCTGATGGTGCTGGCTACCACTACTGCACTGATGAACAGGCATGATATTATTCCAGATGGTGCTAGCTACCACCACTGCACTGTTGAACAGGAGTGATATTATTCTTGATGGTGCTGGCTACCACCACTGCACTGATGAACAGACATGATATGAGTTCCGATGGTGCTGGCTACCACCGCTGTACTGATGGACAGCCATGATATCATTCCTGATGGTGCTAGCTACCACCACTGCACCGATGAACAGGCATGATATCATTCCTGATTGAGCTGGCTACCACAGCACTGATGAACAGACGTTAATATTAGTCCTGATGGTGCTGGCCACCACCGCAGCACTGATGAACAGGCATGATATAATTCCTGACTGTGTTGGCTACCACCACTGCTGCACCGATGAACAGGGATGATATTATTCCAGATGATGCTAGCTGCCACCGCTGCACTGTTGAACAGGCGTGATATTTTATTTATTTTTTATTTAGTTGTTTAACCAGGTATAGCACACTAAGCTGAAGCTTTTTACAGGAGTGATCTGGGAGCACAAGGAGGTTAAGTGACTTGCTCATGGTCACACAGTATGCAAGTGGAAGCTGTGAGGATTCATATAATTTCAGATCGGGCTGGCTACCACTGCTACACTGATCAACATTCATGATAACATTCCTGATGGTGCTAGCACCCACCGCTGTACTGATGAATAGGCATGATATAATTCCTGATGGTGCTGGTTACCACCACTGCTACACCGATGAACAGGCATGATATCATTCCAGATGGTGCTAGCTACCACTGCTGCACTGATGAACAGGCGTGATATAGTTCCTGATGGTACTGGCTACCACCGCTGCACTGATGAACAGGCACGATATCATTCCTAAAGGTGCTAGCTACCACAACTGCAGTGATAAACAGGTGTGATATCATTCCTGATGGTGGAAGCTGCCACCACTGCACTGATAAACGGGCATGATATAATTCCAGATTGTGCTAGCTACAACCGTTGCACTGATGAACAGGCATGATATCATTCCTGATGGTGCTGGCAACCACTGCTGCACCAATGAGCAGGCATGATATCATTCCACATGGTGCAAGCTACCACCACTGCTGCACCAAAGAACAGCCATGATATCATTCCTGATGGTGCTGGATACTACTGCTGCACTGATGAACAGGCGTAATGTCATTCCAGATGGTGCTAGCTACCACCGCTGCACTGATGAACAGGCATGATATCATTCCTGATGGTGCTGGCTAGCACCGCTGCTGCACTGATGAACACGCATGATATAATTTCAGATCATGCTAGCTACCACTGCTGCACTAATGAACAGGCATGGTATCATTGATGATGGCAGTGGTTACCACCGCTGCATTGATGAACAGGCATGATATTATTCCTGATGGTGCTGGCTACCACTACTGCACTGATGAACAGGCATGATATTATTCCAGATGGTGCTAGCTACCACCACTGCACTGTTGAACAGGAGTGATATTATTCTTGATGGTGCTGGCTACCACCACTGCACTGATGAACAGACATGATATGAGTTCCGATGGTGCTGGCTACCACCGCTGTACTGATGGACAGCCATGATATCATTCCTGATGGTGCTAGCTACCACCACTGCACCGATGAACAGGCATGATATCATTCCTGATTGAGCTGGCTACCACAGCACTGATGAACAGACGTTAATATTAGTCCTGATGGTGCTGGCCACCACGCAGCACTGATGAACAGGCATGATATAATTCCTGACTGTGTTGGCTACCACCACTGCTGCCCAATGAACAGGGATGATATTATTCCAGATGATGCTAGCTGCCACAGCTGCACTGTTGAACAGGCGTGATATTTTATTTATTTTTTTTATTTAGTTGTTTAACCAGGTATAGCACACTAAGCTGAAAGCTTTTTACAGGAGTGATCTGGGAGCACAAGGAGGTTAAGTGACTTGCTCATGGTCACACAGTATGCAAGTGGAAGCTGTGGATTCATATAATTTCAGATCGGGCTGGCTACCACTGCTACACTGATCAACATTCATGATAACATTCCTGATGGTGCTAGCACCCACCGCTGTACTGATGAATAGGCATGATATAATTCCTGATGGTGCTGGTTACCACCACTGCTACACCGATGAACAGGCATGATATCATTCCAGATGGTGCTAGCTACCACTGCTGCACTGATGAACAGGCGTGATATAGTTCTTGATGGTACTGGCTACCACCGCTGCACTGATGAACAGGCACGATATCATTCCTAAAGGTGCTAGCTACCACAACTGCAGTGATAAACAGGTGTGATATCATTCCTGATGGTGGAAGCTGCCACCACTGCACTGATAAACGGGCATGATATAATTCCAGATTGTGCTAGCTACAACCGTTGCACTGATGAACAGGCATGATATCATTCCTGATGGTGCTGGCAACCACTGCTGCACCAATGAGCAGGCGTGATATCATTCCACATGGTGCAAGCTACCACCGCTGCTGCACAAGAACAGCCATGATATCATTCCTGATGGTGCTGGATACTACTGCTGCACTGATGAACAGGCGTAATGTCATTCCAGATGGTGCTAGCTACCACCGCTGCACTGATGAACAGGCATGATATCATTCCTGATGGTGCTGGCTAGCACCGCTGCTGCACTGATGAACACGCGTGATATAATTTCAGATCATGCTAGCTACCACTGCTGCACTAATGAACAGGCATGGTATCATTGATGATGGCAGTGGTTACCACCGCTGCATTGATGAACAGGCATGATATTATTCCTGATGGTGCTGGCTACCACGCTGCACTGAAGAACAGGCATGATAGCATTCCTGATGGTGCTGGCTACCACTGCAGCACTGATGAACAGGCATGATATAATTCCTGATGGTGCTGGCTACCGCTGCTGCACCGATGAACAGGGATGATATCATTCCAGATGATGCTAGCTGCCACCGCTGCACTGTTGAACAGGTGTGATATCATTCCAGATCGGGCTGGCTACCACCACTGCACTGATTACTAGGCATGATATGATTCCAGATGGTGCTAACTACCACTGCTACAATGATCAACATTCATGATATCATTCCTGATGGTGCTAGCAACCACCGCTGTACTGATGAATAGGCATGATATAATTCCTGATGGTACTGGCTAACACCACTGCACTGATGAAAGGTGTGATATCATTCCTGAAGGTGCCGGTTACCACCACTGCACTGATGAGCAGGTGTGATATAATTCCTGATGGTGCTAGCTACCACCACTGCACGATGAACAGGCATGTTATCATTTCTTATAGAGCTGTCTACCACCAATGCGCGCGATGAACAGGCATGATATTATTCCAGATGGTGCTAGCTACAACTGCTGCACTGATAAACAGGCATGATATAATTCCTGATGGTGCTGGCTACCACCTGCACTGATGAACCAGCATGACATCATTCCAGATGGTGCTAGCTACCACCGCTGCACTGTTGAACAGGAGTGATATTATTCCTGATGGTGCTAGCTACCACCGCTGCACTGATGAACAGGCATACTATTCTAATGGTGTTGGCTACCACCGCTGCACTGATAAACAGGTATTGTATCATTCCTGATTGTGCTAGCTACCACCACTGCACTGATAAAGGCATGATATCATTCCTGATGGTGCTGGCTTCCTCCGCTGCACTGATAAACAATAGGTGTGATATGCTTCCAGATGGTGCAAGCTACCCGCTGCACTGATGAAGAGGCGTGATATTATTCCTGGTGGTGCTGGCTACCAGCGCTGCACTGTTGAACAGGCATGATATCATTCCTGATGGTGCTAGTTACCACCACTGCATTGATGAACAGGCATGATATCATTCCTCACGGTGCTAGCAACCAACAATGTACTGATGAACAGGCATGATATCATTCCTGGTGATGCTGGCTACCAGCGCTGCACTGATGAAGAGGTGTGATATCATTCCTGAAAGTGCTGGATACCACCACTGCCGCACTGATGAACAGACACGATAACATTCCAGATGGTGCTAGCTACCACTGCTGCACTGATGAAGGCGTGATATTATTCCTGGTGGTGCTGGCTACCACCGCTGCACTGTTGAACAGGCATGATATCATTCTTGATGGTGCTAGCTACCAATGCTGCACTGATGAACAGGCATACTATTCCTAATGGTGTTGGCTACCACCGCTGCACTGATAAACAGGCATTGTATCATTTCTGATTGTGCTAGCTACCACCACTGCACTGATAAAAAGGCATGATATCATTCCTGATGGTGCTGGCTACCTCCGCTGCACTGATAAACAATAGGTGTGATATGCTTCCAGATGGTGCAAGCTACCACCGCTGCACTGATGAACAGGCGTGATATTATTCCTGGTGGTGCTGGCTACCACCGCTGCACTGTTGAACAGGCGTGATATCATTCCTGATGGTGCTAGTTACCACCGCTGCATTGATGAACAGGCATGATATCATTCCTCACGGTGCTAGCAGCCAACGATGTATTGATGAACAGGCATGATATCATTCCTGGTGATGCTGGCTACCAGCGCTGCACTGATGAAGAGGTGTGATATCATTCCTGAAAGTGCTGGATACCACCACTGCGCACTGATGAACAGACATGATAACATTCCAGATGGTGCTAGCTACCACTGCTGCACTGATGAAGAGGCGTGATATTATTCCTGGTGGTGCTGGCTACCACCGCTGCACTGTTGAACAGGCATGATATCATTCTTGATGGTGCTAGCTACCAGCGCTGCACTGATGAACAGGCATACTATTCCTAATGGTGTTGGCTACCACCGCTGCACTGATAAACAGGCATTGTATCATTCCTGATTGTGCTAGCTACCACCACTGCACTGATAAAAGGCATGATATCATTCCTGATGGTGCTGGCTACCTCCGCTGCACTGATAAACAATAGGTGTGATATGCTTCCAGATGGTGCATGCTACCACTGCTGCACTGATGAAGGCGTGATATTATTCCTGTCGTGCTGGCTACCACCGCTGCACTGTTGAACAGGCGTGATATCATTCCTGATGGTGCTAGTTACCACCGCTGCATTGATGAACAGGCATGATATCATTCCTCACGGTGCTAGCAACCAACGATGTACTGATGAACAGGCATGATATCATTCCTGGTGATGCTGGCTACCAGCGCTGCACTGATGAAGAGGTGTGATATCATTCCTGAAAGTGCTGGATACCACCACTGCCGCACTGATGAACAGACATGATAACATTCCAGATGGTGCTAGCTACCACTGCTGCACTGATGAACAGGCGTGATATAATTCCTGATGGTGCTAGCTGCCACCTCTGCACTGATGAACAGGCATGATATCACTCCTGATGGTGCTAGCTACCACCACTTGTGCACCGATGAAAAGGCATGATATCATACCAGATGGTGCTAGCTACCACCACTGCACTGGTGAACAGGCTTGATATCATTCCTTTTTTTTTCTATATGCAATTTTTGTGTAATTTTTCCCCATTTCCTCTGACCCAGGACCCGGCAATTATGGCAGTACGAGCTGTGCAGGCGCACACCCACTCCAGTTGCTGGCTTAGCACCTTCTACCCCACCCCTGGCAATTACTGCTGCCACTCCTGCCTACCGACCCATGAAACCTCCAACTGATGGGAGCGAAACTATGGGGCAGGGTGGACAACCTTCCCAGAGAGGAGAGCTGTCTTTTGGCTACTCAGTCCTGCCCCCTCCCCCATGTGCCAGCTCTTCCAACAACCCAAGGTCGGTTCCTGAACCGGGTTGCCGGCATGACTCGAGGTAGGTGTCTGTAGACGTTAGTCTTCTGCACCACTGGGCTGGCCATACATGAAATAATTCCTTATGGTGCTGGCTACCACTGCCGCACTGATGAACAGACATGATATAATTCCTCATGGTGCTGGCTACCACCGCTGCATTGATGAACAGGCGTGATATTAATCCAGATGGTGCTGACTACCACCGCCGCACTAATAAACAGGTGTGATATCATTCCTGATGGTGCTGGCAACCACAGCCGCATCGATGAACAGGTGTGATATCATTCCTGATTGTACTGGCTACCACTGTCGCACTGATGAATGGGCATGATATGATTCCTGATGGTGCTGGCTACCACCATGGTCCTGATGAACAGGCATGATATCATTCCTAATGGTGCTGGCTACCACTGCTGCACTGATGAACAGGTATTGTATCATTCCTGATTGTACTAGCTACCACCACTGCACTGCTAAACAGGAATGATATCATTCCGGATGGTGCTGGCTACCTCTGCTGCACTAATAAACAGGCGTGACACAATTCCTGATGGTGCTGACTACCACCGCTGCGCTGATGAACAGGCTTGATATACTTCCAGATGGTGCTAGCTAACACCGCTCCACTTATGAACAGGCATGGCATCATTCCAGATGGTGCTGTCTACGCTGCTGCACTGATAAACAGGCATGATGTTATTCCAGATGGTGCTGCCTACCACCGGCGCACTGATAAACAGGCATGATATAATTCCTGATGGTGCTGGCTACCACCGCGCACTGATGAACAGGCATGACTTCATTCCTGATGGTGCTGGCTACCACCGCTGCACTGATGAACAGGCATGACGTCATTCCAGATGGTGCTGGCTACCACCTCTGCACTGTTAAACAGGCATGATATCATTCCTCACGGTGCTAGCAACCAACGATGTACTGATGAACAGGCATGATATCATTCCTGGTGATGCTGGCTACCAGCGCTGCACTGATGAAGAGGTGTGATATCATTCCTGAAAGTGCTGGATACCACCACTGCCACACTGATGAACAGACATGATAACATTCCAGATGGTGCTAGCTACCACTGCTGCACTGATGAACAGGCGTGATATAATTCCTGATGGTGCAGGCTGCCACCTCTGCACTGATGAACAGGCATGATATCACTCCTGATGGTGCTAGCTACCACCACTGCTGCACCGATGAAAAGGCATGATATCATACCAGATGGTGCTAGCTACCACCACTGCACTGGTGAACAGGCGTGATATCATTCCTTTTTTTTTTTCTATATGCAATTTTTGTGTAATTTTTCCCCATTTCCTCTGACCCAGGACCCCGGCAATTATGGCAGTATGAGCTTGTGCAGGCGCACACCCACTCCAGTTGCTGGCTTAGCACCTTCTACCCCACCCCTGGCAATTACTGCTGCCCACTCCTGCCTACCAGACCCATGAAACCTCCAACTGATGGGAGGCGAAACTATGGGGCAGGGCGGACAACCTTCCCCAGAGAGGAGAGCTGTCTTTTGGCTACTCAGTCCTGCCCCCTCCCCATGTGCCAGCTCTTCAACAACCCAAGGTCGTTCCTGAACCGGGTTGCCGGCATGACTCGGGTAAGGTGTCTCAGCGTTAGTCTTCTGCACCACTGGGCTGGCAATACATGAAATAATTCCTTATGGTGCTGGCTACCACTGCCACATTGATGAACAGACATGATATAGTTCCTCATGGTGCTGGCTACCACCGCTGCATTGATGAACAGGCGTGATATTAATCCAGATGGTGCTGACTACCACCGCCGCACTAATAAACAGGTGTGATATCATTCCTGATGGTGCTGGCGACCACAGCCGCACCGATGAACAGGCGTGATATCATTCCTGATTGTACTGGCTACCACTGTCGCACTGATGAATGGGCATGATATGATTCCTGATGGTGCTGGCTACCACCATGGTCCTGATGAACAGGCATGATATCATTCCTAATGGTGCTGGCTACCATCGCTGCACTGATGAACAGTTGTGATATTCCTGATGGTGCTGGCTACCACCGCTGCACTGATGAACAGGTATTGTATCATTCCTGATTGTACTAGCTACCACCACTGCACTGATAAACAGGAATGATATCATTCCGGATGGTGCTGGCTACCTCCGCTGCACTAATAAACAGGCGTGACACAATTCCTGATGGTGCTGACTACCACCGCTGCGCTGATGAACAGGCATGATATACTTCCAGATGGTGCTAGCTAACACCGCTCCACTTATGAACAGGCGTGGCATCATTCCAGATGGTGCTGTCTACCGCTGCTGCACTGATAAACAGGCATGATGTTATTCCAGATGGTGCTGGCTACCACCGGCGCACTGATGAACAGGCATGATATTATTCCAGATAGTGCTGGCTACCACCGGTGCACTGATAAGCAGGCATGATAGCATTCCTTTTTTTATTCAATATGCAATTTGTGTGTAATTTTTCCCCATTTTCTCCGACCCATGACCCAGGCAATTGCGGCAGTGCGTGCTTGTGGAGGCACACACCGACTCTAGCTGCTGGCTTGGCCATAAACCTCACCCTGGCAATTGCTGCTGCCTACTCCTTCCTACAGTACCCATCAATCCTCCAACCAATGGGAGCAAAACTATTGGGGCAGGGTGGACAAACATCCCCCGGAGAGCAGAGCTGTCTTTTGGCTATTCAGTCCTGCCCCCCCACGTGCGAGCTCTTCAACAACCCAAGGTGGTTCCTGAACCCAGGTTGCCGGCATGACGCGAGGTAAGGTGTCTAGCACCTTAGTCCTTTGCGCCACTGGGCTGGCCACACGTGATATAATTCCTTATGGTGCTAGCTACCACCGCTGCACTGATGAAAAAGGCATAGTATCATTCCTGATGGTGCAGGCTACCACCACTGCCACACCGATGAACAGGAGTGATATTTGTGATGGTGCTGGCTACAATCACTGCTGCACTGATGAACAGGCATGATATAATTCCAGATTGTGCTAGCTACCACTGCTGCACTGATGAACAGGCATGATATCATTCCTGATGGTGCTGGCTACCACTGCTGCACTGATGAACAGGCATGATATCATTCCTAATGGTGCTGGCTACCACCACTGTACTGATGAACAGGCATGATATCATTCCTGATGGTGCTGGCTACCACCGCTGCACTGATGAACAGGTGTGATACTCCTGATGGTGCTGGCTATCACCGCTGCACTCATGAACAGGGGTGATATCATTCCTGACGATGCTGGCTACCACCGCAGCACTAATGAACAGGTGTGATATTCCTGATGGTGCTGGCTACCACCGCCGCACTGATGAACAGGCATGATATTATTCCAGATGGTGCTAGCTACCACCACTGCACTGTTGAACAGGAGTGATATTATTCTTGATGGTGCTGGCTACCACCACTGCACTGATGAACAGAAATGATATGAGTTCTGATGGTGCTGGCTACCACCGCTGTACTGATGGACAGCCATGATATCATTCCTGATGGTGCTAGCTACCACCACTGCACCGATGAACAGGCATGTTATCATTTCTTAAAGAGCTGGCTACCACCAATGCCGCACTGATGAACAGGCATGATATTATTCCAGATGGTGCTAGCTACAACTGCTGCACTGATAAACAGGCATGATATAATTCCAGATTGTGCTAGCTACCACCGTTGCACTGATGAACAGGCATGATATCATTCCTGATGGAGCTGGCTACCACAGCACTGATGAACAGACGTTAATATTAGTCCTGATGGTGCTGGCTACCACCGCAGCACTGATGAACAGGCATGATATCATTCCTGACTGTGTTGGCTACCACCACTGCTGCACCGATGAACAGGGATGATATTATTCCAGATGATGCTAGCTGCCACCAGCTGCACTGTTGATCAAAGCGTGATATTTTATTTAATTATTTTTTTATTTAGTTGTTTAACCAGGTATAGCACACTAAGCTGAAAGCTTTTTTACAGGAGTGATCTGGGAGCACAAGGAGGTTAAGTGACTTGCTCATGGTCACACAGTATGCAAGTGGAAGCTGTGGGATTCATAAAATTTCAGATCGGGCTGGCTACCACTGCTACACTGATCAACATTCATGATATCATTCCTTATGGTGCTAGCACCCACCACTGTACTGATGAATAGGCATGATATAATTCCTGATGGTGCTGGTTACCACCACTGCTACACTGATGAACAGGCATGATATCATTCCAGATGGTGCTAGCTACCACTGCTGCACTGATGAACAGGCGTGATATAGTTCCTGATGGTACTGGCTACCACCGCTGCACTGATGAACAGGCGCGATATCATTCCTAAAGGTGCTAGCTACCGCAACTGCACTGATAAACAGGTGTGATATAATTCCTGATGGTGGAAGCTACCACCACTGCACTGATAAACGGGCATGATATATTTCCAGATTGTGCTAGCTACAACCGTTGCACTGATGAACAGGCATGATATCATTCCTGATGGTGCTGGCAACCACTGCTGCACCGATGAACAGGCATGATATCATTCCACATAGTGCAAGCTACCACCACTGCTGCAAAAGAACAGCCATGATATCATTCCTCATGGTGCTGGATACAACTGCTGCACTGATGAACAGGCGTAATGTCATTCCAGATGGTGCAGGCTGCCACCTCTGCACTGATGAACAGGCATGATATCACTCCTGATGGTGCTAGCTACCACCACTGCTGCACCGATGAAAGGCATGATATCATACCAGATGGTGCTAGCTACCACCACTGCACTGGTGAACAAGGTGATATCATTCCTTTTTTTTCTATATGCAATTTTGTGTAATTTTCCCCATTTCCTCTGACCCAGGACCCGGCAATTATGGCAGTATGAGCTTGTGCAGGCGCACACCACTCCAGTTGCTGGCTTAGCACCTTCTACCCCACCCTGGCAATTACTGCTGCCCACTCCTGCCTACACGACCCATGAAACCTCCAACTGATGGGAGCGAAACTATGGGGCAGGGCGGACAACCTTCCCCAGAGAGGAGAGCTGTCTTTTGGCTACTCAGTCCTGCCCCCCTCCCCCATGTGCCAGCTCTTCAACAACCCAAGGTCGTTCCTGAACCCGGGTTGCCGGCATGACTCGGGGTAAGGTGTCTAGCACGTTAGTCTTCTGCACCACTGGGCTGGCAATACATGAAATAATTCCTTATGGTGCTGGCTACCACTGCCACATTGATGAACAGACATGATATAGTTCCTCATGGTGCTGGCTACCACCGCTGCATTGATGAACAGGCGTGATATTAATCCAGATGGTGCTGACTACCACCGCCGCACTAATAAACAGGTGTGATATCATTCCTGATGGTGCTGAGGACCACAGCCGCACCGATGAACAGGCGTGATATCATTCCTGATTGTACTGGCTACCACTGTCGCACTGATGAATGGGCATGATATGATTCCTGATGGTGCTGGCTACCACCATGGTCCTGATGAACAGGCATGATATCATTCCTAATGGTGCTGGCTACCATCGCTGCACTGATGAACAGTTGTGATATTCCTGATGGTGCTGGCTACCACCGCTGCACTGATGAACAGGTGTTGTATCATTCCTGATTGTACTAGCTACCACCACTGCACTGATAAACAGGAATGATATAATTCCGGATGGTGCTGGCTACCTCCGCTGCACTAATAAACAGGCGTGACACAATTCCTGATGGTGCTGACTACCACCGCTGCTGATGAACAGGCATGATATACTTCCAGATGGTGCTAGCTACACGCTCCACTTATGAACAGGCATGGCATCATTCCAGATGGTGCTGTCTACGCTGCTGCACTGATAAACAGGCATGATGTTATTCCAGATGGTGCTGGCTACCACGGCGCACTGATGAACAGGCATGATATTATTCCAGATGGTGCTGGCTACCACGGTGCACTGATGAGCAGGCATGATAGCATTCCTTTTTTTATTCAATATGCAATTTGTGTGTAATTTTCCCCATTTTCTCCGACCCATGACCCAGGCAATTGCGGCAGTGCGTGCTTGTGGAGCACACACCGACTCTAGCTGCTGGCTTGGCCAATTAAACCTCACCCCTGGCAATTGCTGCTGCCTACTCCTTCCTACAGTACCCATCAATCCTCCAACCAATGGGAGCAAAACTATTGGGGCAGGGTGGACAAACATCCCCGGAGAGCAGAGCTGTCTTTTGGCTATTCAGTCCTGCCCCCCCACGTGCGAGCTCTTCAACAACCCAAGGTGGTTCCTGAACCCAGGTTGCCGGCATGACGCGAGGTAGGTGTCTAGCACTTGTAGTCGCTTAGCCACTGGGCTGGCCACCGTGATATAATTCCTTATGGTGCTAGCTACCACCGCTGCACTGATGAAAGGCATAGTATCATTCCTGATGGTGCAGGCTACCACCTGCCACACCGATGAACGGGGTGATATTTGTGATGGTGCTGGCTACAATCACTGCTGCACTGATGAACAGGCATGATATAATTCCAGATTGTGCTAGCTACCACTGCTGCACTGATGAACAGGCATGATATCATTCCTGATGGTGCTGGCTACCACTGCTGCACTCAAGAACAGGCATGATATCATTCCTAATGGTGCTGGCTACCACCACTGTACTGATGAACAGGCATGATATCATTCCTGATGGTGCTGGCTACCACCGCTGCACTGATGAACAAGTGTGATACTCCTGATGGTGCTGGCTATCACCGCTGCACTCATGAACAGGGTGATATCATTCCTGACGATGCTGGCTACCACCGCACTAATGAACAGGTGTGATATTCCTGATGGTGCTGGCTACCACCGCCGCACTGATGAACAGGCATGATATTATTCCAGATGGTGCTAGCTACCACCACTGCACTGTTGAACAGGGTGATATTATTCTTGATGGTGCTGGCTACCACCACTGCACTGATGAACAGAAATGATATGAGTTCTGATGGTGCTGGCTACCACCTGTACTGATGGACAGCCATGATATCATTCCTGATGGTGCTAGCTACCACCACTGCACCGATGAACAGGCATGTTATCATTTCTTAAAGAGCTGGCTACCACCAATGCGCACTGATGAACAGGCATGATATTATTCCAGATGGTGCTAGCTACAACTGCTGCACTGATAAACAGGCATGATATAATTCCAGATTGTGCTAGCTACCACCGTTGCACTGATGAACAGGCATGATATCATTCCTGATGGAGCTGGCTACCACAGCACTGATGAACAGACGTTAATATTAGTCCTGATGGTGCTGGCTACCACCGCAGCACTGATGAACAGGCATGATATCATTCCTGACTGTGTTGGCTACCACCACTGCTGCACCGATGAACAGGGATGATATTATTCCAGATGATGCTAGCTGCCACCGCTGCACTGTTGATCAAGCGTGATATTTTATTTAATTATTTTTTTTTATTTAGTTGTTTAACCAGGTATAGCACACTAAGCTGAAAGCTTTTTTACAGGAGTGATCTGGGAGCACAAGGAGGTTAAGTGACTTGCTCATGGTCACACAGTATGCAAGTGGAAGCTGTGGGATTCATAAAATTTCAGATCGGGCTGGCTACCACTGCTACACTGATCAACATTCATGATATCATTCCTTATGGTGCTAGCACCCACCACTGTACTGATGAATAGGCATGATATAATTCCTGATGGTGCTGGTTACCACCACTGCTACACTGATGAACAGGCATGATATCATTCCAGATGGTGCTAGCTACCACTGCTGCACTGATGAACAGGCGTGATATAGTTCCTGATGGTACTGGCTACCACGCTGCGCACTGATGAACAGCGGCGATATCATTCCTAAAGGTGCTAGCTACCACAACTGCACTGATAAACAGGTGTGATATAATTCCTGATAGTGGAAGCTACCACCACTGCACTGATAAACGGGCATGATATATTTCCAGATTGTGCTAGCTACAACCGTTGCACTGATGAACAGGCATGATATCATTCCTGATGGTGCTGGCAACCACTGCTGCACCGATGAACAGGCATGATATCATTCCACATGGTGCAAGCTACCACCACTGCTGCACCAAAGAACAGCCATGATATCATTCCTCATGGTGCTGGATACAACTGCTGCACTGATGAACAGGCGTAATGTCATTCCAGATGGTGCTAGCTACCACGCTGCACTGATGAACAGGCATGATATCATTCCTGATGGTGCTGGCTAGCACCGCTACTGCACTGATGAACACGCGTGATATAATTTCAGATCGTGCTAGCTACCACTGCTGCACTAATGAACAGGCATGGTATCATTGATGATGGCAGTGGTTACCACCGCTGCATTGATGAACAGGCATGATATTATTCCTGATGGTGCTGGCTACCATCACTGCACTGAAGAACAGGCATGATAGCATTCCTGATGGTGCTGGCTACCACTGCAGCACTGATGAACAGGCATGATATCATTCCTGATGGTGCTGGCTACCACCGCTGCTGCACCGATGAACAGGGATGATATCATTCCAGATGATGCTGCTGCCACCGCTGCACTGTTGAACAGGTGTGATATCATTCCAGATCGGGCTGGCTACCACCACTGCACTGATGAATAGGCATGATATGATTCCAGATGGTGCTAACTACCACTGCTACAATGATCATCATTCATGATATCATTCCTGATGGTGCTAGCAACCACCGCTGTACTGATGAATAGGCATGATATAATTCCTGATGGTGCTGGCTACCACCACTGCTGCACCGATGAACAGGCATGATATCATTCCAGATGGTGCTAGCTACCACTGCTGCACTGATGAACAGGCGTGATATAATTCCTGATGGTACTGGCTAACACCGCTGCACTGATGAAAGGCGATATCATTCCTGAAGGTGCTGGTTACCACCACTGCACTGATGAGCGGGTGTGATATAATTCCTGATGGTGCTAGCTACCATCACTGCACCGATGAACAGGCATGTTATCATTTCTTATAGAGCTGTCTACCACCAATGCCGCACTGATGAACAGGCATGATATTATTCCAGATGGTGCTAGCTACAACTGCTGCACTGATAAACAGGCATGATATAATTCCTGATGGTGCTGGCTACCACCGCCGCACTGATGAAAAGGCATGACATCATTCCTGATGGTGCTGGCTACCACCGCTGCACTGATGAACAGGCATGACATCATTCCAGATGGTGCTAGCTACCACCACTGCACTGTTGAAAAGGAGTGATATTATTCCTGATGGTGCTGGCTACCACCGCTGCACTGATGAACAGGCAAGGTATCATTCTTGATGGTGCTAGCTACCAACGCTGCACTGATGAACAGGCATACTATTCATAATGGTGTTGGCTACCACGCTGCACTGATAAACAGGCATTGTATCATTCCTGATTGTGCTAGCTACCACCACTGCACTGATAAAAGGCATGATATCATTCCTGATGGTGCTGGCTACCTCCGCTGCACTGATAAACAATAGGTGTGATATGCTTCCAGATGGTGCAAGCTACCACCGCTGCACTGATGAACAGGCGTGATATTATTCCTGGTGGTGCTGGCTACCACGCTGCACTGTTGAACAGGCGTGGTATCATTCCTGATGGTGCTAGTTACCACCGCTGCATTGATGAACAGGCGATGATATCATTCCTCACGGTGCTAGCAACCAACGATGTACTGATGAACAGGCATGATATCATTCCTGGTGATGCTGGCTACCAGCGCTGCACTGATGAAGAGGTGTGTATATCATTCCTGAAAGTGCTGGATACCACCACTGCCGCCTGATGAACAGACATGATAACATTCCAGGTGGTGCTAGCTACCACTGCTGCACTGATGAAGAGGCGTGATATTATTCCTGGTGGTGCTGGCTACCACCGCTGCACTGTTGAACAGGCGTGATATCATTCTTGATGGTGCTAGCTACCAACGCTGCACTGATGAACAGGCATACTATTCCTAATGGTGTTGGCTACCACTGCTGCACTGATAAACAGGCATTGTATCATTCCTGATTGTGCTAGCTACCAGCACTGCACTGATAAACAGGCATGATATCATTCCTGATGGTGCTGGCTACCTCCGCTGCACTGATAAACAATAGGTGTGATATGCTTCCAGATGGTGCAAGCTACCACGCTGCACTGATGAAGAAGTGATATTATTCCTGGTGGTGCTGGCTACCACCGCTGCACTGTTGAACAGGCGTGATATCATTCCTGATGGTGCTAGTTACCACCGCTGCATTGATGAACAGGCATGATATCATTCCTCACGGTGCTAGCAACCAACGATGTACTGATGAACAGGCATGATATCATTCCTGGTGATGCTGGCTACCAGCGCTGCACTGATGAAGAGGTGTGATATCATTCCTGAAAGTGCAGGATACCACCACTGCCGCACTGATGAACAGACATGATAACATTCCAGATGGTGCTAGCTACCACTGCTGCACTGATGAACAGGCGTGATATAATTCCTGATGGTGCTAGCTGCCACTTCTGCACTGATGAACAGGCATGATATCACTCCTGATGGTGCTAGCTACCACCACTGCTGCACCGATGAAAGGCATGATATCATACCAGATGGTGCTAGCTACCACCACTGCACTGGTGAACAGGCGTGATATCATTCCTTTTTTTCTATATGCAATTTTGTGTAATTTTTCCCATTTCCTCTGACCCAGGACCC
The DNA here is from genome assembly GCA_016271365.2 of Neoceratodus forsteri. Lineage (NCBI taxonomy): Eukaryota > Metazoa > Chordata > Ceratodontiformes > Ceratodontidae > Neoceratodus > Neoceratodus forsteri. The sequence continues at coordinate 194,301,945 of JADMNL010000024.1, read as the reverse complement.
GGCAATTATGGCAGTACGAGCTTGTGCAGGCGCACACCCACTCCAGTTGCTGGCTTAGCACCTTCTACCCCACCCTGGCAATTACTGCTGCCCCTCCTGCCTACACAACCCATGAAACCTCCAACTGATGGGAGCGAAACTATGGGGCAGGGCGGACAACCTTCCCCAGAGAGGAGAGCTGTCTTTTGGCTACTCAGTCCTGCCCCCCTTCCCCATGTGCCAGCTCTTCAACAACCCAAGGTCATTCCTGAACCCGGGTTGCCGGCATGACTCGAGGTGAGGTGTCTAGCACGTTAGTCTTCTGCACCCCTGGGCTGGCCATACATGAAATAATTCCTTATGGTGCTGGCTACCACTGCCGCACTGATGAACAGACATGATATAATTCCTCATGGTGCTGGCTACCAGCGCTGCATTGATGAACAGGCGTGATAATAATCCAGATGGTGCTGGCTACCACCACCGCACTAATAAACAGGTGTGATATCATTCCTGATGGTGCTGGCGACCACAGCCGCACCGATGAACAGGCGTGATATCATTCCTGATTGTATTGGCTACCACTGTCGCACTGATGAATGGGCATGATATGATTCCTGATGGTGCTGGCTACCACCATGGTCCTGATGAACCGGCATGATATCATTCCTAATGGTGCTGGCTACCATCGCTGCACTGATGAACAGTTGTGATATTCTGATGGTGCTGGCTACCACCGCTGCACTGATGAACAGGTATTGTATCATTCCTGATTGTACTAGCTACCACCACTGCACTGATAAACAGGAATGATATCATTCCGGATGGTGCTGGTTACCTCCGCTGCACTAATAAACAGGCGTGACACAATTCCTGATGGTGCTGACTACCACCGCTGCGCTGATGAACAGGCATGATATACTTCCAGATGGTGCTAGCTAACACGCTCCACTTATGAACAGGCATGGCATCATTCCAGATGGTGCTGTCTACCAGCTGCTGCACTGATAAACAGGCATGATGTTATTCCAGATGGTGCTGGCTACCACCGCGCTGATGAACAGGCATGATATTTTTCCAGATAGTGCTGGCTACCACGGTGCACTGATGAACAGGCATGATATCATTCCTTTTTTATTCAATATGCAATTTGTGTGTAATTTTCCCCATTTTCTCCGACCATGACCAAGGCAATTGCGGCAGTGCATGCTTGTGAGGCACACACTGACTCCAGCTGCTGGCTTGGCCACTTAAACCCCACCCTGGCAATTGCTGCTGCCTACTCCTTCCTACAGTACCCATCAATCCTCCAACCAATAGGAGCAAAACTATGGGGGCAGGGTGCACAAACATCCCGGAGAGCAGAGCTGTCTTTTGGCTATTCAGTCCTGCCCCACATGCCACCTCTTCAACAACCCAAGGTGGTTCCTGAACCCAGGTTGCTGGCATGACGAGGTAAGGTGCTAGACACCTTAGTCCTTTGCGCCACTGTGATATAATTCCTTATGGTGCTAGCTACCACCGCTGCACTGATGAAAAGGCATAGTATAATTCTTGATGGTGCAGGCTACCACCACTGCCACACCGATGAAGAGGAGTGATATTTGTGATGGTGCTGGCTACAATCACTGCTGCACTGATGAACAGGCATGATATCATTCCTGATGGTGCTGGCTACCACTGCTGCACTCAAGAACAGGCATGATATCATTCCTAATGGTGCTGGCTACCACCACTGTACTGACGAACAGGCATGATATCATTCCTGATGGTGCTGGCTACCACCGCTGCACTTATGAACAGGTGTGATACTCCTGATGGTGCTGGCTATCACGCTACACTCATGAACAGGGGTGATATCATTCCTGGCGATGCTGGCTACCACCGGTGCACTGATGAACAGGCATGATATCATTCCTTTTTTTATTCAATATGCAATTTGTGTGTAATTTTTCCCCATTTTCTCCGACCCATGACCAAGGCAATTGCGGCAGTGCGTGCTTGTGGAGGCACACACTGACTCCAGCTGCTGGCTTGGCCACTTAAACCCCACCCCTGGCAATTGCTGCTGCCTACTCCTTCCTACAGTACCCATCAATCCTCCAACCAATAGGAGCAAAACTATGGGGGCAGGGTGCACAAACATCCCCGGAGAGCAGAGCTGTCTTTTGGCTATTCAGTCCTGCCCCCACATGCCACCTCTTCAACAACCCAAGGTGGTTCCTGAACCCAGGTTGCTGGCATGGCCGCGGTAGGTGTCTAGCACCTGGTCCTTTGCGCCACTTGATATAATTCCTTATGGTGCTAGCTACCACCGCTGCACTGATGAAAAGGCATAGTATAATTCTTGATGGTGCAGGCTACCACCACTGCCACACCGATGAAGAGGAGTGATATTTGTGATGGTGCTGGCTACAATCACTGCTGCACTGATGAACAGGCATGATATCATTCCTGATGGTGCTGGCTACCACTGCTGCACTCAGAACAGGCATGATATCATTCCTAATGGTGCTGGCTACCACCACTGTACTGACGAACAGGCATGATATCATTCCTGATGGTGCTGGCTACCACCGCTGCACTTATGAACAGGTGTGATACTCCTGATGGTGCTGGCCATCACCGCTACACTCATGAACAGGGTGATATCATTCCTGGCGATGCTGGCTACCACGCAGCACTGATGAACAGGTGTGATATTCCTGATGGTGCTGGACCACCGCCCCACTGATGAACAGGCATGATATCATTCCTGATGGTGCTGGCTACCACTGCTGCACTGATGAGCAGGCATGATATTATTCCAGATGGTGCTAGCTACCACCACTGCACTGTTGAACAGGGTGATATTATTCTTGATGGTGCTGGCTACCACCACTACACTGATGAACAGGCATGATATCGGTTCTGATGGTGCTGGCTACCACTGCTGTACTGATGGACAGCCATGATATCATTCCTGATGGTGCTAGCTACCACCACAGCACCGATGAACAGGCATGTTATCATTTCTTATAGGGCTGGCTACCACCAATGCCGCACCGATGAACAGGCATGATGTTATTCCAGATGGTGCTAGCTACAACTGCTGCACTGATAAACAGGCATGATATAATTCCAGATTGTGCTAGCTACCACCGTTGCACTGATGAGCAGGCATGATATCATTCCTGATGGAGCTGGCTACCACAGCACTGATGAACAGACGTGAATATTAGTCCTGATGGTGCTGGCTACCACCGCAGCACTGATGAACAGGCATGATATCATTCCTGATTGTGTTGGCTACCACCACTGCTGCACCGATGAACAGGGATGATATTATTCCAGATGATGCTGGCTGCCACCGCTGCACTGTTGAACAGGCGTGATATTTTATTTATTTATTTTTTTTTATTTAGTTGTTTAACCAGGTATAGCACACTAAGCTGAAAGCTTTTTACAGGAGTGACCTGGGAGCCCAAGAAGGTTAAGTGACTTGCTCAGGGTCCACAGTATGCAAGTGAAAGCTGTGGGATTCATATAATCCCAGATCGGGATGGCTACCACTGCTACACTGATCAACATTCATGATATCATTCCTGATGCTGCTAGCACCCACCGCTGTACTGATGAATAGGCATGACATAATTCCTGATGGTGCTGGTTACCACCACTGCTACACCGATGAACAGGCATGATATCATTCCAGATGGTGCTAGCTACCACTGCTGCACTGATGAACAGGCGTGATATAATTCCTGATGGTACTGGCTACCACCACTGCACTGATGAACAGGCACAATATCATTCCAGAAGGTGCTAGCTACCACAACTGCACTGATAAACAGGTGTGATATCATTCCTGATGGTGGAAGCTACCACCACTGCACTGATAAACAGGCATGATATAATTCCAGATTGTGCTAACTACAACTGTTGCACTGATGAACAGGCATGATATCATTCCTGATGGTGCTGGCAACCACTGCACTGATGAACAGATGTGAATATCGGTCCTGATGGTGCTGGCTACCACTGCTGCACCGATGAACAGGCATGATATCATTCCACATAGTTGCAAGCTACCACCACTGCTGCAAAGAACAGCCATGATCTCATTCCTGATGGTGCTGGATACTACTGCTGCACTGATGAACAGGCGTACTATCATTCCAGATGGTGCTAGCTACCACCGCTGCACTGATGAACAGGCATGATATCATTCCTGATGGTGCTGGCTATCACCACTGCTGCACTGATGAACACGCATGATATAATTTCAGATCGTGCTAGCTACCACCGCTGCACTAATGAACAGGCATGGTATCATTGATGATGGCAGTGGTTACCACCGCTGCTTTGATGAACAGGCATGATATTATTCCTGATGGTGCTGGCTACCACCGCTGCACTGAAGAACAGGCATGATATCATTCCTGATGGTGCTGGCTACCACCGCAGCACTGATGAACAGGCATGATATAATTCCTGATGGCGCTGGCTACCACCGCTGCTGCACCGATGAACATGGATGATATCATTCCAGATGATGCTAGCTGCCACCGCTGCACTGTTGAACAGGTGTGATATCATTCCAGATCGGGCTGGCTACCACCGCTGCACTGATGAATAGGCATGATATCATTCCAGATGGTGCTAGCTACCACTGCTACAATGATCAACCTTCATGATATCATTCCTGATGGTGCTAGCAACCACCGCTGTACTGATGAACAGGCATGATATAATTCCTGATGGTGCTGTCTACTACCACTGCTGCACCAATGAACAGGCATGATATCATTCCAGATGGTGCTAGCTACCACTCCTGCACAGGCATGATATAATTCCTGATGGTACTGGCTAACACCGCTGCACTGATGAACAGGCGCGATATCATTCCTGAAGGTGCTGGCTACCACCACTGCACTGATGAGCAGGCGTGATATCATTCCAGATGGTGCTAGCTACCACATCTGCACTGATAAACAGGTGTGATATCATTCCTGATGGTGCTATCTACCACCACTGCACCGATGAACAGGCATGTTATCATTTCTTATAGAGCTGGCTACCACCAATGCCGCGCGATGTACAGGCATGATAGTATTCCAGATGGTGCTAGCTACAACTGCTGCACTGATAAACAGGCATGATATAATTCCAGATTGGGCTAACTACCACCGTTCCACTGATGAACAGGCATGATATCATTCCTGATGGAGCTGGCTACCACAGCACTGATGAACAGATGTGAATATTAGTCCTGATGGTGCTGGCTACCACCGCAGCACTGATGAACAGGCATGATATCATTCCTGATTGTGTTGACTACCACCACTGCTGCACCGATGAACAGGGATGATATTATTCCAGATGATGCTAGCTGCCACCGCTGCACTGTTGAACAGGCGTGATATTTTATTTATTTATTTTTTTTATTTAGTTGTTTAACCAGGTATAGCACACTAAGCTGAAAGCTTTTTTTACAGGAGCGACCTGGGGGCACAAGGAGGTTAAGTGACTTGCTCAGGGTCACTCAGTATGCAAGTGGAAGCTGTGGGATTCATATAATTCCAGATCGGGCTGGCTACCGCTGCTACACTGATCAACATTCATGATATCATTCCTGATGGTGCTAGCACCCACCGCTGTACTGATGAACAGGCATGATATCATTCCTGATGGTGCTGGCTACCACTGCACTGATGAACAGACGTTAATATCAGTCCTGATGGTGCTGGCTACCACTGCTGCACTGATGAACAGGCATGATATCATTCCACATGGTGCTAGCTACCACCACTGCGCACCGATGATCAGGCGTGATACCATTCCTGATGGTGCTGGCTACCACCACTGCACTGATGAACAAACTGATGTCATTCCTGATGGTGCTGGCTACCACCACTGCCGCACTGATGAACAGGCGTGATATAATTCCAGATCGTGCTATGCGCGACCGCTGCACTAATGACGGGCTAATATCATTCCAGATGATGCTGGCTACCATCGCCACACTGATGAACAGGCATGATATAATTCCAGATGGTGCTACCTACCACCGCTGCTCTAATGAACAGGTATGATATCATTGATGATGGTACTGGTTACCACCGCTGCATTGATGAACAGGCGTGATATTATTCCTGATGGTGCTGGCTACTACCGCTGCACTGATGGACAGGCATGATATCATTCCTGATGGTGCTGGCTACCACCACTGCTGCACAGATGAACAGGGATGATATCATTCCAGATGGTGCTAGCTGTCACTGCAGCAATGTTGAATAGGCATGATATAATTCCAGATCGGGCTGGCTACTGCAGCTGCGCTGATGAATAGCGCGATTTCATTCCAGATGGTGCTAGCTACCACTGGTACACTAATCAACATTCATGATATCATTCCTGATGGTGCTAGCAACCACCGCTGTACTGAGGAACAGGCATGATATAATTTCTGATGGTGCTGGCTACCACCACTGCTGCACCGATGAAAAGGCATGATATCATTCCAGATGGTGGTAGCTACCACTGCCGCACTGATAAACAGGCGTGATGTAATTCCTGATGGTGCTGACTACCACCGCTGCACTGATGAACAGGCATGATATCATTCCTGATAGTGCTAGCTACAACCACTGCCGCACCGATGAAAAGGCATGATATCTTACCAGATGGCGCTAGATACCAGCGCTGCACAGATGAACAGGTGTGATATCATTCCTGATGGTGCTGGCTACCACTGCACTGATGAACAGACGTGAATATCAGTCCTGATGGTGCTGGCTACCACTGCTGCACTGATGAACAGGCATGATATCATTCCATGTGGTGCTAACTACCACCACTGTCGCACCGATGATCAGGCGTGATACCATTCCTGATGAGTGCTGGCTACCACCACTGCCTCACTGATGAACAGGCATGATACTATTCTTGATGGTGCTGGATACTGCTGCTGCAGATGAATAGGGTGATATCATTCCAGATGGTGCTAGCTACCACCGCTGCACTGATGAACAAACATGATATCATTCTTGATGGTACTGGCTACCACCACTGCCGCACTGATGAACAGGCATGATATAATTCCAGATCGTGCAACCTGCCACGCTGCACTGATGACGGCCTAATATCATTCAATTGATGCCATCGCCACACTGATGAACAGGCATGATATCATTCCAGATGGTGCTAGCTACCACCGCTGCACTAATGAACAGGTATGATATCATTGATGATGGTACTGGTTACCACCGCTGCACTGATGAACAGGCGTGATATTATTCCTGATGGTGCAGGCTACCACCGCTGCACTGATGGACAGGCATGATATCATTCCTGATGGTGCTGGCTACCACCACTGCTGCACCGATGAACAGGGATGATATCATTCCAGATGGTGCTAGCTGCCACTGCAGCACTGTTGAACAGCCGTGATATAATTCCAGATCAGGCTGGCTACCACCGCTGCGCTGATGAATAGGCACGATTTCATTCCAGATGGTGCTAGCTACCACTGGTACACTGATCAACGTTCATGATATCTTTCCCGAAGGTGCTAGCAACCACCGGTGTACTGAGGAACAGGCATGATATAATTCTTGATGGTGCAGGCTACCACCACTGCTGCACCGATGAAAAGGCATGATATCATTCCAGATGGTGCTAGCTACCAATGCTGCACTGATAAACAGGCATGATGTAATTCCTGATGGTGCTGGCTACTACCACTGCACTAATGCACAGGCATGATATCATTCCAGATGGTGATAGCTACCACCGCTGCACTGATGAATAGGCATGATATCATTCCTCATGGTGCAGGCTACCACCACTGCACTGAAGAACAGGCATAATATTATTCTTGATGGTGCTGGCTACCACCACTGCACTGATAACCAGGCATCTTATCATTCCTTAAGGTGCTGGCTACCAGCACTGCCACACTGATGAACAGGTGTGGTATTCCTGATGGTGCTGGCTTCCACTGCTGCACTGATGAACAGAAGTGATATCATTCCTGATAGTGCTGGCTACTGCTGCAGTGCTGATAAACAGGCATGATATCGTTCTAGATGATGCTGGCTACCACTGATGCACTAATGAACAGGCATGATATCATTCCTCGTGGTGCTGGCTACCAGCTCTGCTGCACTGAAGAACAGGCGTGTTATCATTGCTGATGGTGCTGGCTACCACCGGTGCACTGAGGAAGAAGCGTGATATCATTCCCTTTTTTTTTTCTGTATGCAATTTTTTTATGTTTTTTTTCCCCATTTTTTCCGACCCAGGGCCCCAGCAATTGCAGCAGTGCATGCTTGTAGAGGTGCACACCCACTGTAGTTGCTGGCTTGGCCCCTTCCACCCCACCCCTGGCAATTGCTGCTGCCCACTCCTGCCTACACTACCCATCAAACCTCCAACCAATGGGAGAGAAACTATGGGGGCAGGGCGGACAACCTTCCCCAGAGAGGAGAGCTGTCTTTTGTCTACTCAGTCCTGCCCTCCCCCACGTGCCAGCTCTTCAACAACCCAAGCTTGTTCCTGAACCGGGTTGCCAGCATTGGCACGGAGGTAAGGTGTCTAGTACCTCAGTCCTCTGCGCCACTGGGCTGGCCACAAGTGATATAATTCCTTATGGTGCTGGCTACTACTGCGCACTGATGAACAGGCGTGAGATCATTCCTCATGATGCTGGCTACCACCGCCACACTGTTGAACAGGTGTGATATCATTCCTTATGTAGCTGGGACCACTTCTGCCCTGATAAACAGGTGTGATATAATTCCTGATGGTCCTGGCTACCTCCGCTGCACTGATGAACAGGCGTGATATTAATCCTGATGGTGATGGCTACCAGCTCGCACTAATAAACAGGTGTGATATCATTCCTGATGGTGCTGGCATCCACCGCCGCACCGATGAACAGGCGTGATATCATTCCTGATGGTGCTGGCTACCACCGCTGCACTGATGAACAGTTGTGATATTCCTGATGGTGCTGGCTACCACTGCAGCACTGATGAACACATGTGCTATTATTCTTGATGGTGCTGGTTACTACTGCTGCACTGGTAAACAGGCACGATATCATTCCAGATGGTGCTGGCTACCTCCGGTGCACTGATGAACAGGTGTGATATCATTCCTTTTTTTTTTCTATATGCAATTTTTCTGTAATTTTCCCCATTTCTCCGACCCAGGACCCTGGCAATTGCGGCACTGCATGCTTGTGGAGGCGCACACCCACTCCAGTTGCTGGCTTTGCCCCTTAAACCCCACCTCAGTCAATTGCTGCTGCCCCCTCCTTCCTATATTACCCATCAAACCTCCAACTGATGGGAGCGAAACTATGGGGGCAGGGTGGACATCCTACCCCGGAGAGGAGAGCTCTCTTTTGGATACTCAGTCCTGACCCCCACCCACGTGCCAGCTGTTCAACCACCCAAGGTCGTTCCTGAACCTGGGTTCCCAGCATGACACGAGGTAAGGTGTCTAGCACCTTAGTCCTCTGCGCCACTGGGCTGGCCATATGTGATGCAATTCCTTATGGTGCTAGCAACCACTGCCACACTGATGAACAGACGTGATATCATTCCTGATGGTGCTGGTTAAAACTGCTGCACAGATGAACAGGCATGATATCATTCCTGATAGTGCTAGGTACCTCGCTACATTGATGAAAAGGTGTGATATCATTCCTGATGGTGCCGGCTACCACCGCTGCACTGATGAACAGGCATGATATCGTTTCAGATGGTGCTGGCTACCACTGCTGCACTGATGAACAGGTATCTTATCATTCCTGATGGCGCTGGCTACCACCACTGTCACACCGATGAACAGGTGTGATATTCGTGATGGTGCTGGCTACCACCACTGCTGCACCGATGAACAGGCATGATATCATTACTGATTGTGCTCGCTACCACTGCTGCACTGATGAACAAGCATGATATCATTCCTAATGGTGCTGGCTACCACCATTGCACTGATGAACAGGCATGATATCATTCCAGATGGTGCTAGCTACCACTGCTGCACTGATGAACAGGCATGATGTCATTCCTGATGGTGCTGGCTACCACTGCTGCACCGATGAACAGGCCTGATATCAGTCCAAATGGTGCTAGCTACCACCACTGCCGCACCAATGATCAGGTGTGATACCATTCCTGATGGTGCTGGCCACCACCACTGAAGCACTGATAAACAGGCATGATATCATTCCAGATGTTGCTGGCTACTACTGCTGCACTGATGAACAGGCATGATATCATTCCAGATGGTGCTAGCTACCACCGCTGCACTGATGAAGAGGCATGATATCATTCCTGATGGTGCTGGCTACCACCAATGCTGCACTGATGAACAAGTATGATATCATTCCAGATCGCAATAGCTAGCACCGCTGCACTGATGAACAGGCATGATATCATTCCAGATGGTGCTACCTACCACCGCTGCACTAATGAACAGGCATGATATCATTCATGATGGTACTGGTTACTGCTGCACTGATCAACAGGCGTGATATTATTCCTGATGGTGCTGGTAACCACCGCTGCACTGACGAAAAGACATATCATTCCTGATGGTGCTGTCTACCACCACTGCTGCACCGATGAACAGGGATGATATCATTCCAGATGGTGCTAGCTGCCACCGCTGCACTGTTGAACAGGCGTGATATAATTCCAGATCAGCTGGCTACCACCACTGCACTGATGAATGGGCACTATTTCATTCCAGATGGTGCTAGCTACCACTCCTACACTGATCAACATTCATGATATCATTCCTGTTGGTGCTAGCAACCACCACTGTACCGATGAACAGGCATGATATAATTCCTGATGGTGCTGGCTATCACCACTGCTGCACCGATGAGCAGGCATGATATCATTCCAGATGGTGCTAGCTACCACTGCTGCACTGATAAACAGGCGTGATATAATTCTTGATGGTGCTAGCTACTAATGCTGCACTGATGAACAGGCATGATATCATTCCTGATGGTGCTGGCTAGCACCGCTGCACTGATGAACAGGCATGATATCATTCCTGATGGTGCTGGCTACCACCACTGCTGCACCGATGAACAGGCATGATATCATTCCAGATGGTGCTAGCTACCACTGCTGCACTGATGAACAGGCATGATTTCATTGCTGATGGTGCTAACTACCACGTTACACTGATGAACGGGCGTGATATCATTCCTGATGGTGCTGACTACCACCACTGCTGCACTGATGAACAGGCATGATATCATTCCTGATTGTGGTAGCTACCACCACTGCACTGATAAACAGGCATGATATAATTCCAGATTGTGCTAGCTAGAACCGTTGCACTGATGAACAGGCATGATATCATTCGTGATGGTGCTGGCTACCACCATGGTGCTGATGAACAGGCATGATATCATTCCCAATGGTGCTGGCTACCACCACTGCACTGATGAACAGTTGTGACATTCCTGATGGTGCTGGCTACCACTGCGGCACTGATGAACACGTGTGCTATCATTCCTGATGGTGCTGGTTACTACCGCTGCACTGGTAAACAGGCACGATATCATTCCAGATGGTGCTGGCTACCTCCGGTGCACTGATGAACAGGTGTGATATCATTCCTTTTTTGTATATGCAATTTTGTGTAATTTTTCCCCAATTCTCCGACCCAGGACCCTGGCAATTGTGGCACTGGCTTGTGGAGGCGCACACCCACTCCACTTGCTGGCTTTTCCCCTTAAACCCCACCCCGGCAATTGCTGCTGCCCCCTCCTTCCTATACTACCCATCAAACCACCAACTGATGGGAGCGAAACTATGGGGGTAGGGTGGACATCCTACCCCGGAGAGGAGAGCTTTCTTTCGGATACTCAGTCCTGCCCCCCCCCCCCCAGTGCCAGCTCTCAACAACCCAAGGTCGTTCCTGAACCTGGGTTCCCAGCATGACACGAGGTAAGGTGTCTAGCACCTTAGTCCTCTGCGCCACGGGCAGCCATATGTGATGTAATTCCTTGGTGCTAGCAACCACTGCCGCACTGATGAACAGGCGTGATATCATTCCTGATGGTGCTGGTTACTACCGCTGCACAGATGAACAGGCATGATATCATTCCTGATAGTGCTAGGTACCTCCGCTACATTGATGAAAGGTGTGATATCATTCCTGATGGTGCTGGCTACCACCGCTGCAGCGATGAACAGGCATGATATCGTTTCAGATGGTGCTGGCTACCACCGCTGTACTGATGAACAGGCATCTTATCATTCCTGATGGTGCTGGCTACCACCACTGCCACACCGATGATCAGGTGTGATATTCGTGATGGTGCTGGCTACCACCACTGCCACACCGATGAACATGTGTGATATTCGTGATGGTGCTGGCTACCACCACTGCTGCACCAATGAACAGGCATGATATCATTACTGATTGTGCTCGCTACCACTGCTGCACTGATGAACAGGCATGATATCATTCCTAATGGTGCTGGCTACCACCATTGCACTGATGAACAGGCATGATATCATTCCAGATGGTGCTAGCTACCACTGCTGCACTGATGAACAGGCATGATATCATTCCTGATGGTGCTGGCTACCACTGCTGCACTGATGAACAGGCCTGATATCAGTCCAAATGGTGCTAGCTACCACCACTGCCGCACCAATGATCAGGTGTGATACCATTCCTGATGGTGCTGGCCACCACCACTGAAGCACTGATAAACAGGCATGATATCATTCCAGATGTTGCTGGCTACTACTGCTGCACTGATGAACAGGCATGATATCATTCCAGATGGTGCTGGCTACCACCGCTGCACTGATGAAGAGGCATGATATCATTCCTGATGGTGCTGGCTACCACCAATGCCGCACTGATGAACAAGTATGATATCATTCCAGATCGCACTAGCTAGCACCGCTGCACTGATGAATAGGCCTGATATCATTCCAGATGGTGCTGGCTACCATCGCCACACTGATGAACAGGCATGATATCATTCCAGATGGTGCTTCCTACCACCGCTGCACTAATGAACAGGCATGATATCATTCATGATGGTACTGGTTACCACTGCTGCACTGATCAACAGGCGTGATATTATTCCTGATGGTGCTGGCAACCACCGCTGCACTGACGAAAAGACATATCATTCCTGATGGTGCTGTCTACCACCACTGCTGCACCGATGAACAGGGATGATATCATTCCTGATGGTGCTAGCTGCCACTGCTGCACTGTTGAACAGGCGTGATATAATTCCAGATCGGCTGGCTACCACCGCTGCACTGATGAATAGGCACGATTTCATTCCAGATGGTGCTAGCTACCACTCCTACACTGATCAACATTCATGATATCATTCCTGTTGGTGCTAGCAACCACCGCTGTACCGATGAACATGCATGATATAATTCCTGATGGTGCTGGCTATCACCACTGCTGCACCGATGAGCAGGCATGATATCATTCCAGATGGTGCTAGCTACCACTGCTGCACTGATAAACAGGCGATATAATTCCTGATGGTGCTAGCTACCACTGCTGCACTGATGAACAGGCATGATATCATTCCTGATGGTGCTGGCTAGCATCGCTGCACTGATGAACAAGCATGATATCATTCCTGATGATGCTGGCTACCACCACTGCTGCACCGATGAACAGGGCATGATATCATTCCAGATGGTACTAGCTACCACTGCTACACTGATGAACAGGCATGATTTCATTGCTGATGGTGCTAACTACCACTGCTGCATGATGAAAAGGCATGATATTATTCCTGATATTGCTGGCTACCACTCACACTGATGAACAGGCGTGATATCATTCCTGATTGTGGTAGCTACCACCACTGCACTGATAAACAGGCATGATATAATTCCAGATTGTGCTAGCTAGAACCGTTGCACTGATGAACAGGCGTGATATCATTCCTGATGGTGCTGGCTACCACTGCACTGATGAACAGATGTGAATATCAGTACTGATGGTGCTGGCTTCCATTGGTGCACCGATGAACAGGCATGATATCATTCCACATGATGCTAGCTACCACCACTGCGCACCGATGGTCAGGTGTGATACCATTCCTGATGGTGCTGGCTACCACCAGTGCCTCACTGATTAACTGGCTGATATGATTCCTGATGGTGCTGGATACTACTGCTGCACTGATGAACAGCGTGATATCATTCCAGATGGTGCTTACTACCCGCAGCACTGAAGAACAGGCGTGATAAAATTCCAGATCAGGCTAGCTGCCACGCTGCACTGATGACAGGCCTGATATCATTCCTGATGGTGCTGGCTACCATCGCCACACTGATGAACAGACATGATATCATTCCAGATGGTGCTAGCTACCACCGCTGCACTAATGAACAGGCATGATATCATTGATGATGGTACCGGTTACCACCGCTGCATTGATGAACAGGCGTAATATTATTCCTGATGGTGCTGGCTACCAATGCTGCACTGATGAACAGGCATGAAATCATTCCTGATGGTGCTGGCTACCACCGCAGCACTGATGAACAGGAATGATATTATTCCTGATGGTGCTGGCTACCACCGCAGCACTGATGAACAGGGATGATATCATTCCAGGTGGTGCTAGCTGCCACCGCTGCACTGTTGAACAGGCATGATATAATTCCAGATCGGCTGGCTACCACCGCTGCACTGATGAATAGGCATGATTTCATTCCAGATGGTGCTAGCTACCACTGCTACACTGATCAGCATTCATGATATCATTCTGTTGGTGCTAGCAACCACCGCTCTACTGATGAACAGGCATGATATAATTCCTGATGGTGCTGGCTTCCACTGCTGCACTGATGAACAGGCGTGATATCATTCCTGATAGTGCTGGCTACCACTGCTGCACTGATGAACAGGCATGGTATTATTCCAGATGGTGCTGGCTACTGCTGCAGTGCTGATAAACAGGCATGATATCGTTCTAGATGATGCTGGCTACCACCGATGCACTAATGAACAGGCATGATATCATTCCTCATGGTGCTGGCTACCAGCTCTGCTGCACTGAAGAACAGGCGTGTTATCATTGCTGATGGTGCTGGCTACCACCGGTGCACTGATGAGCAAGCGTGATATCATTCCTTTTTTTTTTCTGTATGCAATTTTTTTATGGTTTTTTTCCCCATTTTTTCCGACCCAGGGCCCCAGCAATTGCAGCAGTGCATGCTTGTGGAGGTGCACACCCACAGTAGTTGCTGGCTTGGCCCTTCCACCCCACCCTGGCAATTGCTGCTGCCCACTCCTGCCTACACTACCCATCAAACCTCCAACGATGGGGAGCAAACTATGGGGCAGGGCGGACAACCTTCCCAGAGAGAGAGCTGTCTTTGGATACTCAGTCCTGCCCCCAGTGCCAGCTCTTCAAAAACCCAAGGTCGTTCCCTGAACCTGGGTTCCTGATGGTGCTAGCACCACCGCTGTACTGATGAATAGGCATGACATAATTCCTGATGGTGCTGGTTACCACCACTGCTACACCGATGAACAGGCATGACATCATTCCAGATGGTGCTAGCTACCACTGCTGCACTGATGAACAGGCGTGATATAATTCCTGATGGTACTGGCTACCACCGCTGCACTGATGAACAGGCACAATATCATTCCAGAAGGTGCTAGCTACCACAACTGCACTGATAAACAGGTGTGATATCATTCCTGATGGTGGAAGCTACCACCACTGCACTGATAAACAGGCATGATATAATTCCAGATTGTGCTGGCTACCACCGCAGCACTGATGAACAGGCATGATATAATTCCTGATGGCGCTGGCTACCACCGCTGCTGCACCGATGAACATGGATGATATCATTCCAGATGATGCTAGCTGCCACCGCTGCACTGTTGAACAGGTGTGATATCATTCCAGATCGGGCTGGCTACCACCGCTGCACTGATGAATAGGCATGATATCATTCCAGATGGTGCTAGCTACCACTGCTACAATGATCAACCTTCATGATATCATTCCTGATGGTGCTAGCAACCACCGCTGTACTGATGAACAGGCATGATATAATTCCTGATGGTGCTGTCTACTACCACTGCTGCACCAATGAACAGGCATGATATCATTCCAGATGGTGCTAGCTACCACTCCTGCACAGGCGTGATATAATTCCTGATGGTACTGGCTAACACCGCTGCACTGATGAACAGGCGCGATATCATTCCTGAAGGTGCTGGCTACCACCACTGCACTGATGAGCAGGCGTGATATCATTCCAGATGGTGCTAGCTACCACATCTGCACTGATAAACAGGTGTGATATCATTCCTGAAGGTGCTGGCTACCACCACTGCACTGATGAGCAGGCGTGATATCATTCCAGATGGTGCTAGCTACCACATCTGCACTGATAAACAGGTGTGATATCATTCCTGATGGTGCTAGCTACCACCACTGCACCGATGAACAGGCATGTTATCATTTCTTATAGAGCTGCCTACCACCAATGCCGCACCGATGTACAGGCATGATAGTATTCCAGATGGTGCTAGCTACAACTGCTGCACTGATAAACAGGCATGATATAATTCCAGATTGGGCTAGCTACCACCGTTCCACTGATGAACAGGCATGATATCATTCCTGATGGAGCTGGCTACCACAGCACTGATGAACAGACGTGAATATTAGTCCTGATGGTGCTGGCTACCACCGCAGCACTGATGAACAGGCATGATATCATTCCTGATTGTGTTGACTACCACCACTGCTGCACCGATGAACAGGGATGATATTATTCCAGATGATGCTAGCTGCCACCGCTGCACTGTTGAACAGGCGTGATATTTTATTTATTTATTTTTTTTATTTAGTTGTTTAACCAGGTATAGCACACTAAGCTGAAAGCTTTTTACAGGAGCGACCTGAAGGCACAGAGGTTAAGTGACTTGCTCAGGGTCACTCAGTATGCAAGTGGAAGCTGTGGGATTCATGTAATTCCAGATCGGGCTGGCTACCACTGCTACACTGATCAACATTCATGGTATCATTCCTGATGGTGCTAGCACCCACCGCTGTACTGGTGAACAGGCATGATATCATTCCTGATGGTGCTGGCTACCACTGCACTGATGAACAGACGTTAATATCAGTCCTGATGGTGCTGGCTACCACTGCTGCACTGATGAACAGGCATGATATCATTCCACATGGTGCTAGCTACCACCACTGCCGCACCGATGATCAGGCGTGATACCATTCCTGATGGTGCTGGCTACCACCACTGCACTGATGAACAAACATGATGTCATTCCTGAAGGTGCTGGCTACCACCTCTGCCGCACTGATGAACAGGCATGATATAATTCCAGATCGTGCTAGCTGCGACCGCTGCACTAATGACAGGCCTAATATCATTCCAGATGATGCTGGCTACCATCGCCACACTGATGAACAGGCATGATATAATTCCAGATGGTGCTACCTACCACCGCTGCTCTAATGAACAGGTATGATATCATTGATTATGGTACTGGTTACCACCGCTGCATTGATGAACAGGCGTGATATTATTCCTGATGGTGCTGGCTACTACCGCTGCACTGATGGACAGGCATGATATCATTCCTGATGGTGCTGGCTACCACCACTGCTGCACAGATGAACAGGGATGATATCATTCCAGATGGTGCTAGCTGTCACTGCAGCAATGTTGAATAGGCATGATATAATTCCAGATCGGGCTGGCTACTACCGCTGCGCTGATGAATAGGCATGATTTCATTCCAGATGGTGCTAGCTACCACTGGTACACTAATCAACATTCATGATATCATTCCTGATGGTGCTAGCAACCACCGCTGTACTGAGGAACAGGCATGATATAATTTCTGATGGTGCTGGCTACCACCACTGCTGCACCGATGAAAAAGGCATGATATCATTCCAGATGGTGGTAGCTACCACTGCTGTACTGATAAACAGGCGTGATGTAATTCCTGATGGTGCTAACTACCACCGCTGCACTGATGAACAGGCATGATATAATTCCTGATAGTGCTAGCTACAACCACTGCCGCACCGATGAAAAGGCATGATATCTTACCAGATGGCGCTAGCTACCAGCGCTGCACAGATGAACAGGTGTGATATCATTCCTGATGGTGCTGGCTACCACTACACTGATGAACAGACGTGAATATCAGTCCTGATGGTGCTGGCTACCACTGCTGCACTGATGAACAGGCATGATATCATTCCATGTGGTGCTAACTACCACCACTGTCGCACCGATGATCAGGCGTGATACCATTCCTGATAGTGCTGGCTACCACCACTGCCTCACTGATGAACAGGCATGATACTATTCTTGATGGTGCTGGATACTACTGCTGCACTGATGAATAGGAGTGATATCATTCCAGATGGTGCTAGCTACCACCGCTGCACTGATGAACAAACATGATATCATTCTTGATGGTACTGGCTACCACCACTGCCGCACTGATGAACAGGCATGATATAATTCCAGATCGTGCAACCTGCCACCGCTGCACTGATGACAGGCCTAATATCATTCAAGATGTTGCTGGCTACCATCGCCACACTGATGAACAGGCATGATATCATTCCAGATGGTGCTAGCTACCACCGCTGCACTAATGAACAGGTATGATATCATTGATGATGGTACTGGTTACCACCGCTGCACTGATGAACAGGCGTGATATTATTCCTGATGGTGCTGGCTAGCACCGCTGCACTGATGAACAGGCATGATATCATTCCTGATGGTGCTGGCTACCACCACTGCTGCACCGATGAACAGGCATGATATCATTCCAGATGGTGCTAGCTACCACTGCTGCACTGATGAACAGGCATGATTTCATTGCTGATGGTGCTAACTACCACCGTTACACTGATGAACAGGCGTGATATCATTCCTGATGGTGCTGACTACCACCACTGCTGCACTGATGAACAGGCATGATATCATTCCTGATTGTGGTAGCTACCACCACTGCACTGATAAACAGGCATGATATAATTCCAGATTGTGCTAGCTAGAACCGTTGCACTGATGAACAGGCATGATATCATTCGTGATGGTGCTGGCTACCACCATGGTGCTGATGAACAGGCATGATATCATTCCCAATGGTGCTGGCTACCACCACTGCACTGATGAACAGTTGTGACATTCCTGATGGTGCTGGCTACCACTGCAGCACTGATGAACACGTGTGCTATCATTCCTGATGGTGCTGGTTACTACCGCTGCACTGGTAAACAGGCACGATATCATTCCAGATGGTGCTGGCTACCTCCGGTGCACTGATGAACAGGTGTGATATCATTCCTTTTTTTTTTGTATATGCAATTTTTGTGTAATTTTTCCCCATTTCTCCGACCCAGGACCCTGGCAATTGCGGCACTGCGTGCTTGTGGAGGCGCACACCCACTCCAGTTGCTGGCTTTTCCCCTTAAACCCCACCCCAGCAATTGCTGCTGCCCCCTCCTTCCTATACTACCCATCAAACCTCCAACTGATGGGAGCGAAACTATGGGGGTAGGGTGGACATCCTACCCCGGAGAGGAGAGCTTTCTTTGGATACTCAGTCCTGCCCCCCCCCCCCAGTGCCAGCTCTCAACAACCCAAGGTCGTTCCTGAACCTGGGTTCCCAGCATGACACGAGGTAAGGTGTCTAGCACCTTAGTCCTCTGCGCCACTGGGCAGGCCATGTGATGTAATTCCTTATGGTGCTAGCAACCACTGCCGCACTGATGAACAGAGCGTGATATCATTCCTGATGGTGCTGGTTACTACTGCTGCACAGATGAACAGGCATGATATCATTCCTGATAGTGCTAGGTACCTCCGCTACATTGATGAAAAGGTGTGATATCATTCCTGATGGGGCTGGCTACCACCGCTGCAGCGATGAACAGGCATGATATCGTTTCAGATGGTGCTGGCTACCACCGCTGTACTGATGAACAGGCATCTTATCATTCCTGATGGTGCTGGCTACCACCACTGCCACACCGATGAACAGGTGTGATATTCGTGATGGTGCTGGCTACCACCACTGCCACACTGATGAACAGGTGTGATATTCGTGATGGTGCTGGCTACCACCACTGCTGCACCGATGAACAGGCATGATATCATTACTGATTGTGCTCGCTACCACTGCTGCACTGATGAACAGGCATGATATCATTCCTAATGGTGCTGGCTACCACCATTGCACTGATGAACAGGCATGATATCATTCCAGATGGTGCTAGCTACCACTGCTGCACTGATGAACAGGCATGATATCATTCCTGATGGTGCTGGCTACCACTGCTGCACCGATGAACAGGCCTGATATCAGTCCAAATGGTGCTACCTACCACCGCTGCACTAATGAACAGGCATGATATCATTCATGATGGTACTGGTTACTGCTGCACTGATCAACAGGCATGATATCATTCCTGATGGTGCTGGCCAGCATCGCTGCACTGATGAACAAGCATGATATCATTCCTGATGGTGCTGGCTACCACCACTGCTGCACCGATGAACAGGCATGATATCATTCCAGATAGTACTAGCTACCACTGCTACACTGATGAACAGGCATGATTTCATTGCTGATGGTGCTAACTACCACTGCTGCACTGATGAAAAGGCATGATATTATTCCTGATAATGCTGGCTACCACCGTCACACTGATGAACAGGCATGATATCATTCCTGATTGTGGTAGCTACCACCACTGCACTGATAAACAGGCATGATATAATTCCAGATTGTGCTAGCTAGAACCGTTGCACTGATGAACAGGCATGATATCATTCCTGATGGTGCTGGCTACCACTGCACTGATGAACAGATGTGAATATCAGTACTGATGGTGCTGGCTTCCATTGGTGCACCGATGAACAGGCATGATATCATTCCACATGATGCTAGCTACCACCACTGCTGCACCGATGGTCAGGTGTGATACCATTCCTGATGGTGCTGGCTACCACCAGTGCCTCACTGATTAACTGGTGTGATATGATTCCTGATGGTGCTGGATACTACTGCTGCACTGATGAACAGCGTGATATCATTCCAGATGGTGCTTGCTACCACTGCAGCACTGAAGAATAGGCGTGATAAAATTCCAGATCAGGCTAGCTGCCACGCTGCACTGATGACAGGCCTGATATCATTCCTGATGGTGCTGGCTACCATCGCCACACTGATGAACAGACATGATATCATTCCAGATGGTGCTAGCTACCACCGCTGCACTAATGAACAGGCATGATATCATTGATGATGGTACCGGTTACCACCGCTGCATTGATGAACAGGCGTAGTATTATTCCTGATGGTGCTGGCTACCAATGCTGCACTGATGAACAGGCATGAAATCATTCCTGATGGTGCTGGCTACCACCGCAGCACTGATGAACAGGGATGATATCATTCCAGGTGGTGCTAGCTGCCACCGCTGCACTGTTGAACAGGCATGATATAATTCCAGATCGGCTGGCTACCACCGCTGCACTGATGAATAGGCATGATTTCATTCCAGATGGTGCTAGCTACCACTGCTACACTGATCAGCATTCATGATATCATTCCTGTTGGTGCTAGCAACCACCGCTCTACTGATGAACAGGCATGATATCATTCCAGATGGTGCTAGCTACCACTGCTGCACTGATGAACAGGCATGATATCATTCCTGATGGTGCTGGCTACCACTGCTGCACCGATGAACAGGCCTGATATCAGTCCAAATGGTGCTACCTACCACCGCTGCACTAATGAACAGGCATGATATCATTCCATGATGGTACTGGTTACTGCTGCACTGATCAACAGGCATGATATCATTCCTGATGGTGCTGGCCAGCATCGCTGCACTGATGAACAAGCTGATATCATTCCTGATGGTGCTGGCTACCACCACTGCTGCACCGATGAACAGGCATGATATCATTCCAGATAGTACTAGCTACCACTGCTACACTGATGAACAGGCATGATTTCATTGCTGATGGTGCTAACTACCACTGCTGCACTGATGAAAGGCATGATATTATTCCTGATAATGCTGGCTACCACCGTCACACTGATGAACAGGCATGATATCATTCCTGATTGTGGTAGCTACCACCACTGCACTGATAAACAGGCATGATATAATTCCAGATTGTGCTAGCTAGAACCGTTGCACTGATGAACAGGCATGATATCATTCCTGATGGTGCTGGCTACCACTGCACTGATGAACAGATGTGAATATCAGTACTGATGGTGCTGGCTTCCATTGGTGCACCGATGAACAGGCATGATATCATTCCACATGATGCTAGCTACCACCACTGCTGCACCGATGGTCAGGTGTGATACCATTCCTGATGGTGCTGGCTACCACCAGTGCCTCACTGATTAACTGGCGTGATATGATTCCTGATGGTGCTGGATACTACTGCTGCACTGATGAACAGCGTGATATCATTCCAGATGGTGCTTGCTACCACTGCAGCACTGAAGAATAGGCGTGATAAAATTCCAGATCAGGCTAGCTGCCACCGCTGCACTGATGACAGGCCTGATATCATTCCTGATGGTGCTGGCTACCATCGCCACACTGATGAACAGACATGATATCATTCCAGATGGTGCTAGCTACCACCGCTGCACTAATGAACAGGCATGATATCATTGATGATGGTACCGGTTACCACCGCTGCATTGATGAACAGGCGTAGTATTATTCCTGATGGTGCTGGCTACCAATGCTGCACTGATGAACAGGCATGAAATCATTCCTGATGGTGCTGGCTACCACCGCAGCACTGATGAACAGGGATGATATCATTCCAGGTGGTGCTAGCTGCCACCGCTGCACTGTTGAACAGGCATGATATAATTCCAGATCGGCTGGCTACCACCGCTGCACTGATGAATAGGCATGATTTCATTCCAGATGGTGCTAGCTACCACTGCTACACTGATCAGCATTCATGATATCATTCCTGTTGGTGCTAGCAACCACCGCTCTACTGATGAACAGGCATGATATAATTCCTGATGGTGCTGGCTTCCACTGCTGCACTGATGAACAGGCGTGATATCATTCCTGATAGTGCTGGCTACCACTGCTGCACTGATGAACAGGCATGGTATTATTCCAGATGGTGCTGGCTACTGCTGCAGTGCTGATAAACAGGCATGATATCGTTCTAGATGATGCTGGCTACCACCGATGCACTAATGAACAGGCATGATATCATTCCTCATGGTGCTGGCTACCAGCTCTGCTGCACTGAAGAACAGGCGTGTTATCATTGCTGATGGTGCTGGCTACCACTGGTGCACTGATGAGCAAGCGTGATATCATTCCTTTTTTTTTCTGTATGCAATTTTTTTATGGTTTTTTTCCCCATTTTATCCGACCCAGGGCCCCAGCAATTGCAGCAGTGCATGCTTGTGGAGGTGCACACCCACAGTAGTTGCTGGCTTGGCCCCTTCCACCCCACCCCTGGCAATTGCTGCTGCCCACTCCTGCCTACACTACCCATCAAACCTCCAACCGATGGGAGCGAAACTATGGGGGCAGGGCGGACAACCTTCCCCAGAGAGGAGAGCTGTCTTTTGTCTACTCAGTCCTGCCCTCCCCCATGTGCCAGCTCTTCAACAACCCAAGCTTGTTCCTGAACCCGGGTTGCCGGCATGACGCGAGGTAAGGTGTCTAGTACCTCAGTCCTCTGCGCCACTGGGCTGGCCACAAGTGATATAATTCCTTATGGTGCTAGCTACTACTGCCGCACTGATGAACAGATGTGAGATCATTCCTCATGATGCTGGCTACCACCGCCACACTGTTGAACAGGCGTGATATCATTCCTTATGTAGCTGGGACCACTTTCGCCCTGATAAACAGGTGTGATATAATTCCTGATGGTCCTGGCTACCTCCGCTGCACTGATGAACAGGCGTGATATTAATCCTGATGGTGATGGCTACCAGCGCCACACAATAAACAGGTGTGATATCATTCCTGATGGTGCTGGCATCCACCGCCGCACCGATGAACAGGCGTGATATCATTCCTGATGGTGCTGGCTACCACCGCTGCACCGATGAACAGGCATGATATCATTCTTGATGGTACTGGCTACCACCGCGCACTTATGAATGAGCTTGATATGATTCCTGATGGAGCTGGCTACCACCATGGTGCTGATGAACAGGCATGATATCATTCCCAATGGTGCTGGCTACCACCACTGCATTGATGAACAGTTGTGATATTCCTGATGGTGCTGGCTACCACTGCAGCACTGATGAAAACGTGTGCTATCATTCCTGATGGTGCTGGTTACTACCGCTGCACTGGTAAACAGGCACGATATCATTCCAGATGGCGCTGGCTACCTCCGGTGCACTGATGAACAGGGGTGATATCATTCCTTTTTTTTTTCTATATGCAATTTTTGTGTAATTTTCCCCATTTCTCCGACCCAAGACCCTGGCAATTGCGGCACTGCATGCTTGTGGAGGCGCACACCCACTCCAGTTGCTGGCTTTGCCCCTTAAACCCCACCCCGGGCAATTGCTGCTGCCCCTCCTTCCTATACTACCCATCAAACCTCCAACTGATGGGAGCGAAACTATGGGGGCAGGGTGGACATCCTACCCCGGAGAGGAGAGCTCTCTTTTGGATACTCAGTCCTGCCCCCCCCCCAGTGCCAGCTCTTCAACAACCCAAGGTCGTTCCTGAACCTGGGTTCCCAGCATGACACGAGGTAAGGTGTCTAGCACCTTAGTCCTCTGCGCCACTGGGTGGCCATATGTGATGTAATTACTTATGGTGCTAGCAACCACTGCCGCACTGATGAACAGACGTGATATCATTCCTTATGGTGCTGGTTACTACCGCTGCACAGATGAACAGGCATGATATCATTCCTGATAGTGCTAGGTACCTCCGCTACATTGATGAAAAGGTGTGATATCATTCCTGATGGTGCTGGCTACCACCGCTGCACTGATGAACAGGCATGATATCGTTTCAGATGGTGCTGGCTACCACCGCTGCACTGATGAACAGGCATCTTATCATTCCTGATGGTGCTGGCTACCACCACTGCCACACCGATGAACAGGTGTGATATTCGTGATGGTGCTGGCTACCACCACTGCTGCGCGATGAACGGGCATGATATCATTACTGATTGTGCAAGCGCACAGCTGCACCGATGAACAGGCATGATATCATTACTGATTGTGCTGGCTACCACTGCTGCACCGATGAACAGGCCTGATATCAGTCCAAATGGTGCTAACTACCACCACTGCGCACGCAATGATCAGGTGTGATACCATTCCTGATGGTGCTGGCCACCACCACTGAAGCACTGATAAACAGGCATGATATCATTTCCAGATGTTGCTGGCTACTACTGCTGCATGATGAACAGGCGCGATGATCATTACAGATGGTGCTAGCTACCACCGCTGCACTGATGAAGAGGCATGATATCATTCCTGATGGTGCTGGCTACCACCAATGCCGCACTGATGAACAAGTATGATATCATTCCAGATCGCACTAGCTAGCACCGCTGCACAGATGAATAGGCCTGATATCATTCCAGATGGTGCTGGCTACCATCGCCACACTGATGAACAGGCATGATATCATTCCAGATGGTGCTACCTACCACCGCTGCACTAATGAACAGGCATGATATCATTCATGATGGTACTGGTTACCACTGCTGTACTGATCAACAGGCGTGATATTATTCCTGATGGTGCTGGCAACCACCGCTGCACTGGCGAAAAGACATATCATTCCTGATGGTGCTGTCTACCACCACTGCTGCACCGATGAACAGGGATGATATCATTCAGATGGTGCTAGCTGCCACCGCTGCACTGTTGAACAGGCGTGATATAATTCCAGATCGGCTGGCTACCACCGCTGCACTGATGAATAGGCACGATTTCATTCCAGATGGTGCTAGCTACCACTCCTACACTGATCAACATTCATGATATCATTCCTGTTGGTGCTAGCAACCACCGCTGTACCGATGAACAGGTATGATATAATTCCTGATGGTGCTGGCTATCACCACTGCTGCACCGATGAGCAGGCATGATATAATTTCAGATGGTGCTAGCTACCACTGCTGCACTGATAAACAGGCGTGATATAATTCCTGATGGTGCTAGCTACCACTGCTGCACTGATGAACAGGCATGATATCATTCCTGATGGTGCTGAGCTAGCACCGCTGCACTGATGAACAGGCATGATATCATTCCTGATGGTGCTGGCTACCACCACTGCTGCACCGATGAACAGGCGCGATATAATTCCAGATGGTGCTAGCTACCACTGCTGCACTGATGAACAGGCATGATTTCATTGCTGATGGTGCTAACTACCACCGCTGCAGTGATGAAAGGCATGATATCATTCCTGATGTTGCTGGCTACCACGTTACTGATGAACAGGCGTGTTATCATTCCTGATGGTGCTGACTACCACCACCGCCGCACTGATGAACGGGCATGATATCATTCCTGATTGTGGTAGCTACACACTGCACTGATAAACAGGCATGATATAATTCCAGATTGTGCTAGCTAGAACTGTTGCACTGATGAACAGGCATGATATCATTCCTGATGATGCTGCTACCACCACTGCTGCACGATGAACAGGCATGATATCATTCCTGATTGTGCTGCTACCACTGCTGCACTGATGAACAGGCATGATATCATTCCAGATGGTGCTAGCTACCACTGCTGCACTGATGAACAGGCATGACATCATTCCTGATGGTGCTGGCTACCACTGCTGCACCGATGAACAGGCCTGATATCAGTCAAGCGGTGCTCTACCACCACTGCCACACCAATGATCAGGTGTGTTACCATTCCTGATGGTGCTGGCCACCACCACTGAAGCACTGATAAACAGGCATGATATCATTCCAGATGTTTGCTGGCTACTACTGCTGCACTGATGAACAGGATTGATATCATTCCAGATGGTGCTAGCTGCCACCGCTGCACTGACGAAGAGGCATGATATCATTCCTGATGGTGCTGGCTACCACCACTGCTGCACCGATGAACAGGCATGATATCATTCCAGATGGTGCTAGCTACCAGTGCTGCACTGATGAACAGGCATGATATCATTCCTGATGGTGCTGGCTACCACTGCTGCACCGATGAACAGGCCTGATATCAGTCCAAATGGTGCTAGCTACCACCACTGCCGCACCAATGATCAGGTGTGTTACCAATCCTGATGGTGCTGGCCACCACCACTGAAGCACTGATAAACAGGCATGATATCATTCCAGATGTTGCTGGCTACTACTGCTGCACTGATGAACAGGATTGATATCATTCCAGATGGTGCTAGCTGCCACCGCTGCACTGACGAAGAGGCATGATATCATTCCTGATGGTGCTGGCTACCACCAATGCTGCACCGATGAACAGGCATGATATCATTCCAGATGGTGCTAGCTACCACTGCTGCACTGATAGACAGGCATGATTTCATTGCTGATGGTGCTAACTACCACTGCTGCACTGATGAAAAGGCATGATATCATTCCTGATGTGCGGCTACCACCATTACACTGATGAACAGGCGTGATATCATTCCTGATGGTGCTGACTACCACCGTTACACTGATGAACAGGCATGATATCATTCCTGATTGTGGTAGCTACCACCACTGCACTGATAAACAGTCATGATATAATTCCAGATTGTGCTATCTAGAACCGTTGCACTGATGGACGGGCATGATATCATTCCTGATGGTGCTGGCTACCACTGCTGATGAACAGATGTGAATATCGGTACTGATGGTGCTGGCTTCCATTGGTGCACCGATGAACAGGCATGATATCATTCCACATGATGCTAGCTACCACCACTGCGCACTGAAGGTCAGGTGTGATACCACTCCTGATGGTGCTGGCTACCACCAGTACCTCACTGATTAACTGGCGTGATATGATTCCTGATGGTGCTGGATACTACTGCTGCACTGATGAACGGCGTGATATCATTCCAGATGGTGCTAGCTACCACTGCAGCACTGAAGAACAGGTGTGATAAAATTCCAGATCAGACTAGCTGCCACGCTGCACTGATGACAGGCCTGATATCATTCCTGATGGTGCTGGCTACCATCGCCACACTGATGAACAGACATGATATCATTCCAGATGGTGCTAACTACCACGCTGTACTAATGAACAGGCATGATATCATTGATGATGGTACCGGTTACCACCGCTGCATTGATGAACAGGCATGAAATCATTCCTGATGGTGCTGGCTACCACCACAGCACTGATGAACAGGAATGATATTATTTCTGATGGTGCTGGCTACCACCGCAGCACTGATGAACAGGAATGATATCATTCCAGATGGTGCTAGCTGCTACCGCTGCACTGTTGAACAGGCATGATATAATTCCAGATCGGCTGGCTACCACCGCTGCACTGATGAATAGGCATGATTTCATTCCAGATGGTGCTAGCTACCACTGCTACACTGATCAACATTCATGATATCATTCCTGTTGGTGCTAGCAACCAGTGCTGTACTGATGAACAGGCATGATATAATTCCTGATGGTGCTGGCAATCACCACTGCTGCACCAATGAACAGGCATGATATAATTCCAGATGATGCTAGCTACCACTGCTGCACTGATAAACAGGCGTGACATAATTCCTGATGGTGCTAGCTACCACTGCTGCACTGATGAACAGGCATGATATCATTCCTGATGGTGCTAGCTATTACCGCTGCACTGATGAACAGGCATTGTTTTATTCCTGATCGTGCTAGCTACCACCACTGCACTGATAAACAGGCATGATATCATTCCTGATGGTGCTGCTACCACCGCTGCACTGATGAACAGGCATTGTTTTATTCCTGATTGTGCTAGCTACCACTACTGCACTGATAAACAGGCATGATATCATTCCTGATGGTGCTGGCTACCACCACTGCTGCACCGATGTACAGGCATAATATCATTCCAGATGGTGCTAGATATTACCGCTGCACTGTTGAACAGGTGTGATATCATTCCTGGTGGTGCTGGCTACCAACACTGCACTGATGAACAGGCATGATATAATTTGAGTTTGTGCTGGCTACCACCGCTGCACTGATGAACAGGCATGATATCATTCCTGATGGTGCTGGCTTCCACCACTGCACCGATGAACAGGTGTGTTATCATTCCTTATAGTGTTGGCTGCCACTGCTGCACTGACGAATAGGCATGATATCATTCCTGAAGGTGCTGGCTTCTACCACTGCACTGATGAACTGGCGTGATATCATTCCTGATGGTGCTGGCTACCACCGCTGCACTGATGAACAGGCATTGTTTTATTCCTGATTGTGCTAGCTACCACCACTGCACTGATAAACAGGCATGATATAATTCCTGATGGTGCTGGCTACCTCCGCTGCACTGATAAACAGGTGTGATATAGTTCCTGATGGTGCTGGCTAATACCGGTGCACTGATGAACAGGCGTGATATTCCTTTTTTTTTTTTCTATATGCAGTTTTTGGATAATTTTTTCCCATTTTCTCTGACCCAGGACCCTGGAAATTGTGGCAGTACATGCTTGTGGAGGTGCACACCCACTCCAGTTGCTGGCTGTGCCCTTCACCCCACCCTGGTATTGCTGCTGCCCCCTGCCTTCACATTACCCATCAAACCTCCAACCGATAGAAGCGAAACTACTATGGGGGCAGGGCGGACAACCTTCCCCGGAGAGGAGAGCTGTCTTTTAGCTACTCAGTCCTGCCCCCTCCACATGTGCCAGCTCTTCAACAACTCAAGGTCGTTCCTGACCCCGGGTTGCTGGCATAACGCGAGGTAAGGTGTCTAGCACCTTAGTCCTCTGTGCCAGTGGGCCAGCCACACGTGATATAATTCCTTATGGTTCTAGCTACCACTGCCGCACTGATGAACAGACGTGATATAATTCCTGATGGTGCTGGCTACCACCGCCACACTGTTGAATAGGCGTGATATCATTCCTGATGTTGCTGGGACCTTTGCCGCTACTGATAAACAGGTGCGATACAATTCCTGATGGTGCTGGCTACCACCGCTGCACTAATGAACAGGTGTGATATAATTCCTGATGGTGCTGGCTACCACCACTGCACCAATGAACAGGCATGATATTATTCCTGATGGTGCTGGCTACCACTGCCGCACTGATGAATGGGTATGATATGATTCCTGATGGTGCTGGCTACCACAATGTTACTGTTGAACAGGTATGATATCATTCCTAGTGGTGCTGCCACCACTGCTGCAATGATGAACAGGTGTGATATTCCTGATGGTGCTGGCTACCACTGCAGCACTGATGAACAGGTGTGCTATCATTCCTGATAGTGCTGGTTACTACGCTGCACTGATGAACAGGCCTGATATCATTACTGATGGTGCCTGCTTCCACCACTGCCGCACTGATGTGAACAGGCATGATATCATTCCAGATAGTGCTAGCTACCACCGCTGCACTGATGAACAGGCATGATATCAATCCAGATGGTGCTGGCTATCACCGCTGCACTGGAGAACAGGCGTGTTATCATTCCTGATGGTGCTGGCTACCACTGCTGTACTGATGAAGAGTATGTTATTATTCCTGATGGTGCTGGCTACCACCACTGCTGCACCGATGAACAAGCATGATATCATTCCAGATGGTGCTAGCTACTACTGCTGCACTGATGAACAGGCATGATATAATTCCAGATGGTGCTAGCTATTGCCACTGCACTGACGAACAGGCATGATATCATTCCTGATTGTGCTGGCTTCCACTGCTGCACTGATGAACAGACATGATATGATTCCTGATGGTGCTGTCTACCACTACTGTACTGATGAACAGGCCTGATATCATTTTTGATGGTGCTAGCTTCCACCGCTGCACTGATGAACAGGCGTGATGTCATTCCTGATGGCTGCTACCACTGCCGCACCGATGAACAGGCATGATATCATTATAGATGTTGCTGGCTACCACCGCTGCACTGAAGATCAGGTGTGATATAATTCCAGATCGTGCCGGCTACCACCGCTGCACTGAAGATCAGGCGTGATATAATTCCAGATCGTGCCGGCTACCACCGCTGCACTGAAGAACAAGCATGGTATCATTGCAGATGGTGCTGGCTACCATCGCTGCACTGATGAAGAGGCATCTTATCATTCCTGATGGTGCAGGCTACTACCACTGCAACGAAGAACAGGCATGATATTATTCCTGCTGGGGCTAGCTACCACGCTGCACTGATGAACAGGCGTGATATCATTCCTCACGGTGCTAGCAACCAACGCTGAACTGATGAACAGGCGTGGTATCATTCCTGATGGTGCTGGCTTCCGCTGCTGTACTGTTGAACAGGCATGATATCATTCCTGGTGTCTTGGCTGCCACTGCAGCACTGATGAAGAGGTGTGATATTATTCCTGAAAGTGCTGGCTACCACCTGCACCCTGTGAAGAGGCATGATATTATTCCAGATGGTGCTGGCTACCACCACTGCACTGATGAACAGGCGTGATATCATTCCTGATGGTGCTAGCTACCACTGCTACACTGATGAACAGGCATGATATCATTCCTGATGGTGCTAGCTACCACTGCTGCACTGATGAACAGGCATGATATCATTCCTGATGGTGCTGGCTACCACTGCTACACTGATGAACAGTCGTGATATCATTCCTGATGGTGCTGGCAACCACCACTGCCGCACTGATGAATTGGCATGATATCATTCCAGATGGTGCTGGCTACCACCACTGCACTGATGAACAGGCCTGATATTATTCCAGATGGTGCTGGCTACCATCGCCACACTGATGAACAGGCATGATATCATTCCAGATGGTGCTAGCTACCACCGCTGCACTAATGAACAGGCATGATATCATATATGATGGTGCTGGTTGAAACAGCTGCACTGATGAACAGGCATGATATTATTCCTGATGGTGCTGGCTACCTGCGCTGCACTGATGAACAGGCACATCATTCCTGATGGTGCTGGCTACCACCGCTGCACTGATGAACAGGCATGATATCATTCCTAATGGTGCTGGCTACCACCACTCCCACATCGATGTGCAGGCATATCATTCCAGATGGTGCTAGCTACTACCGCTGTACTGTTGAACAGGCGTGATACAATTTGTTTTTGTGCTGGCTACCACCGCTGCACTGATGAATAGGTGTGATATCATTCCTGATGGTGCTGGCTTCCACCACTGCACCGATGAACAGGTGTGTTATCATTCCTTATAGTGTTGGCTGCCACTGCTGCACTGATGAATAGGTGAGATATCATTCCTGAAGGTGCCGGCTACTACTACTACACTGATGAACTGGCGTGATATCATTCCTGATGGTGCTGGCTACCACCGCTGCACTGATGAACAGGCAGTGTATTATTCCTGATTGTGCTAGCTACCACCAATGCACTGATAAAAAGGCATGATATCATTCCTGATGGTGCTGGCTACCTCCGCTGCACTGATAAACAGCTGTGATAATAGTTCTTGATGGTGCTGACTACCACTGCTGCACTGATGAAAAAGTCATGATATACTTCCAGATGGTGTTTGCTACCACCACTGCACTTATGAACAGGCATGGTATCATTCCAGATGGTGCTGTCTACCGCTGCTGCACTGATGAACAGGCAAGATATCATTCCTGATGTGCTGGCTACCACCACTGCACTGGTAAACAGGCATGATATCATTCCTGATGGTGCTGGCTACACCGCTGCAGTGATAAACAGGAATGATATAGTTCCTGATGGTGCTGGCTACCACCAGTGCACTGAAGAAGGCGACATATAATTCCTGATGGTGCTGGCTACCACGCTGCACCGATGTACAGGCGTGATATCATTCCTGATGGTGCTGGCTACCAATGCCGCACTGATGAATGGGCATGATATGATTCCTGATGGTGCTGGCTACCACAATGTTACTGATGAACAGGCATGATATCATTCCTATGGTGGTGCTGACCACCACTGCTGCAATGATGAACAGTTGTGATATTCCTGATGGTGCTGGCTACCACTGCAGCACTGATGAACAGGTATGCAATAATTCCTGATGGTGATGGTTACTACCACTGCACTGATGAACAGGCATGATATAATTCCTGATGGTGCTGGCTACCACTGCTGTACTGATGAACAGGCCTGATATCATTACTGATGGTGCTAGCTACCTTCGCTGTACTGATGAACAGGCATGATATCAATCCAGATGGTGATGGCTACCACCGCTGCACAGAAGAACAGACATGTTATCATTCCTGATGGTGCTGGCTACCACTGCAGCACTGATGAACAGGTGTGCTATCATTCCTGATGGTGCTGGTTACTACCGCTGCACTGATGAACAGGCGTGATATCATTCCTGATGGTGCTGGCTACCACCATTGCACTGATGAACAGGCATTGTATCATTCCTGATTGTGCTAGCTACAGCCACTGCACTGATAAACAGGCATGATATCGTTCCAGATGGTGCTGGCTACCTCCGCTGCAGTGATAAACAGGTGTGAAATAGTTCCTGATGGTGCTGGCTACCACCGGTGCACTGATGAAGACACGTAATATAATTCCTGATGGTGCTGGCTACCACTGCTGCACCGATGAATAGGCGTGATATCATTCCTGATGGTGCTGGCTAACACTGCGCACTGATGAATGGGCATGATATGATTCCTGATGGTGCTGGCTACCACAATGTTACTGATGAACAGGCATGATATCATTCCAGTGGTGCTGGCCACCACTGCTGCAATGATGAACAGTTGTGATATTCCTGATGGTGCTGGCTACCACTGCAGCACTGATGAACAGGTGTGCTATCATTCCTGATGGTGCTGGTTACTACCGCTGCACTGATGAACGGTGTGATATCATTCCTTATGGTGCTGGCCACCACTGCTGTACTGATGAACAGGCCTGATATCATTCCTGATGGTGCTAGCTACCTTAGCTGTACTGATGAACAGGCATGATATCATTACTGATGGTGCCTGCTACCACCACTGCGCACTGATGAACAGGCATGATATCATTCCAGATGGTGCTAGCTAGACCGCTGCACTGATGAACAGGCATGATTTCAATCCAGATGGTGCTGGCTACCACGCTGCACTGAAGAACAGGCGTGTTATCATTCCTGATGGTGCTGGCTACCACTGCTGCACTGATGAACAGGCATGTTATCATTCCTGATGGTGTTGGCTACCACTGCTGCTCGAAGAACAGGTGTAATATAATTCCTGATGCTGCTGGCTACCACCATTGCACTGATGAACGGGTATTGTATCATTCCTGATTGTGCTAGCTACCACCACTGCACTGATAAACAGGCATGATATCATTCCAGATGGTGCTGGCTACCTCCGCTGCACTGATAAACAGGTGTGATATAGTTCCTGATGGTGCTGACTACCACCGGTTCACTGATGAAGAGGTATGATATCATTCCAGATGGTGCTGGCTACCCCGGTGCACTGATGAACAGGCGTGAAATTCCTTTTTCTATATGCAGTTTTGTGTAATTTTCCCCATTTTCTCCGACCCAGGACCCTGGCAATTGTGGCAGCCATGCTTGTGGAGGTGCACACCACTCCAGTTGCTGGCTGTGCCCCTTCCACCCCTCCCCTGGTAATTGCTGCTGCCCCCTGCTGCCTACATTACCCATCAAACCTCCAACTGATGGGAGTGAAACTATGGGGGCAGGGCGGACAACCTTCCCCGGAGAGGAGAGCTGTCTTTTAGCTACTCAGTCCTGCCCCCTCCACATGTGCCAGCTCTTCAACAACCCAAGGTCGTTCCTGAACCCGGGTTGCTGGCATGACGCGAAGTAAGGAGTCTAGCACCTTAGTCCTTTGTGCCACTGGGCCAGCCACACGTGATATAATTCCTTATGGTTCTAGCTACCACTGCCGCACTGATGAACAGATGTGATATCATTCCTGATGGTGCTGGCTACCACCGCTGCACTAATGAACAGGCGTGATATAATTTCTGATGGTGCTGGCAACCACCGCCACACCGATGAACAGGCGTGATATAATTCCTGATGGTGCTGGCTACCACCGCTGCACCGATGAACAGGCGTGATATCATTTCTGATTGTGCTGGCTACCACTGCCACACTGATGAATGGACATGATATGATTCCTGACGGTGCTGGCTACCACAATGTTACTGATGAACAGGCATGATATCATTCCTAGTGGTGCTGGCCACCACTGCTGCAATGATGAACAGTTGTGATATTCCTGATGGTGCTGGCTACCACTGCAGCACTGATGAACAGGTGTGCTATCATTCCTGATGGTGCTGGTTACTACCGCTGCACTGATGAACAGGTGTGATATCATTCATGATGGTGCTGGCTACCACTGCTGTACTGATGAACAGGCCTGATATCATTCCTGATGGTGCCTGCTACCACCACTGCCGCACTGATGAACAGGCATGATATAATTTCAGATGGTGCTAGCTACCACTGCTGCACTGATGAACAGGCATGATATCAATCCAGATGGTGCTGGCTACCACCACTGCACTGAAGAACAGCGTGTTATCATTCCTGATGGTGCTGGCTACCACTGCTGCACTGATGAACAGGCATGTTATCATTCCTGATGGTGCTGGCTGCCACTGCTGCTCCAAAGAACAGGTGTAATATTATTCTTGAAGGTGCTGGCTACCACCGCTGCACTGATGAACAGGCATGATGCCATTCCTGATGGCTACCACCACTGCCGCACCAATGAACAGGCATGATATAATTCTAGATGGTGCTGGCTACCACCGCTGCACTGATGAACAGGCGTGATGTCATTCCAGATGGCTACGTCCACTGCCGCACCGATGAACAGGCTTGATATCATTCTCGATGTTGCTGGCTACCACCGCTGCACAGAAGAACAAGCATGGTATCATTGCAGATGGTGCTGGCTACCATCGCTGCACTGATGAATAGGCATCTTATCATTCCTGATGGTGCAGGCTACCACCACTGCAACGAAGAACAGGCATGATATTATTCCTGCTGGTGCTAGCTACCACAGCTGCACTGATGAACAGGCATGGTATCATTCTTGATGGTGCTGGCTTCCGCTGCACTGCACTGAACAGGCATGATATCATTCCTGGTGTCCTGGCTGCCACCGCTGCACTGATGAACAGGGTGGTATCAATTCTAATGGTGCTAGCTACCACTGATATACTCATGAACAGGCATGATTTAATTCCTGATGGTGCTAGCTACCACTGCTGCACTGATGAAAAGGCGTGATATCATTCCCGATGGTGCTGGCTGCCACAGCTACACTGATGAACAGGCGTGTTATCATTCCTAAAGGTGCTGGCTACCACCACTGCCACACTGGTGAACAGGCATGATATCATTCCTGATGGTGGTAGCTACCACCACTGCACTGATAAACAGGCATGATATAATTCCAGATTGTGCTAGCTACAACCGTTGCACTGATGAACAGGCATGATATCATTCCTGATGGTGCTGGCTACCACTGCACTGATGAACAGACGTGAATATCAGTCCTGATGGTGCTGGCTACCACTGCTGCACCGATGAACAGGCATGTTATCATTCCACATGGTGCTAGCTACCACCACTGCTGCACCGATAATGAGGTGTGATACCATTCCTGATGGAGCTGGCTACCACCTCTGCCTCATTGATGAACAGGCGTGATATGATTCCTGATGGTGCTGGATACTGCTACACTGATGAACAGCGTGATATCATTCCTGATGGTGCTGGCTAGCACCGCTGCACTGATGGACAGCCATGATATCATTCCTGATGGTGCTGGCTACCACCGCTGCACTGATGAACAGGCATTGTTTTATTCCTGATTGTGCTAGCTACCACCACTGCACTGATAAACAGGCATGATATAATTCCTGATGGTGCTGGCTACCTCCGCTGCACTGATAAACAGGTGTGATATAGTTCCTGATGGTGCTGGCTAATACCGGTGCACTGATGAAGAGGCGTGATATTCCTTTTTTTTTTTTCTATATGCAGTTTTTGGATAATTTTTTCCCATTTTCTCTGACCCAGGACCCTGGAAATTGTGGCAGTACATGCTTGTGGAGGTGCACACCCACTCCAGTTGCTGGCTGTGCCCCTTCCACCCCACCCCTGGTAATTGCTGCTGCCCCCTTCTGCCTACATTACCCATCAAACCTCCAACCGATAGAAGCGAAACTACTATGGGGGCAGGGCGGACAACCTTCCCCGGAGAGGAGAGCTGTCTTTTAGCTACTCAGTCCTGCCCCCTCCACATGTGCCAGCTCTTCAACAACTCAAGTGGTTCCTGACCCGGGTTGCTGGCATAGCGGAGTAAGTGTTCTAGCACCTAGTCCTCTGTGCCAGTGGGCCAGCCACACGTGATATAATTCCTTATGGTTCTAGCTACCACTGCCGCACTGATGAACAGACGTGATATAATTCCTGATGGTGCTGGCTACCACCGCCACACTGTTGAATAGGCGTGATATCATTCCTGATGTTGCTGGGACCTTTGCCGCACTGATAAACAGGTGCGATACAATTCCTGATGGTGCTGGCTACCACCGCTGCACTAATGAACAGGTGTGATATAATTCCTGATGGTGCTGGCTACCACCACTGCACCGATGAACAGGCATGATATTATTCCTGATGGTGCTGGCTACCACTGCCGCACTGATGAATGGGTATGATATGATTCCTGATGGTGCTGGCTACCACAATGTTACTGTTGAACAGGTATGATATCATTCCTAGTGGTGCTGCCACCACTGCTACAATGATGAACAGGTGTGATATTCCTGATGGTGCTGGCTACCACTGCAGCACTGATGAACAGGTGTGCTATCATTCCTGATAGTGCTGGTTACTACCGCTGCGCACGGTAGAACAGGCCTGATATCATTACTGATGGTGCCTGCTTCCACCACTGCCGCACTGATGAACAGGCATGATATCATTCCAGATAGTGCTAGCTACCACCGCTGCACTGATGAACAGGCATGATATCAATCCAGATGGTGCTGGCTATCACCGCTGCACTGGAGAACAGGCGTGTTATCATTCCTGATGGTGCTGGCTACCACTGCTGTACTGATGAAGAGGTATGTTATTATTCCTGATGGTGCTGGCTACCACCACTGCTGCACCGATGAACAAGCATGATATCATTCCAGATGGTGCTAGCTACTACTGCTGCACTGATGAACAGGCATGATATAATTCCAGATGGTGCTAGCTATTGCCACTGCACTGACGAACAGGCATGATATCATTCCTGATTGTGCTGGCTTCCACTGCTGCACTGATGAACAGACATGATATGATTCCTGATGGTGCTGTCTACCACTGCTGTACTGATGAACAGGCCTGATATCATTTTTGATGGTGCTAGCTTCCACCGCTGCACTGATGAACAGGCGTGATGTCATTCCTGATGGCTGCTACCACTGCCGCACCGATGAACAGGCATGATATCATTATAGATGTTGCTGGCTACCACCGCTGCACTGAAGATCAGGCGTGATATAATTCCAGATCGTGCCGGCTACCACCGCTGCACTGAAGAACAAGCATGGTATCATTGCAGATGGTGCTGGCTACCATCGCTGCACTGATGAAGAGGCATCTTATCATTCCTGATGGTGCAGGCTACTACCACTGCAACGAAGAACAGGCATGATATTATTCCTGCTGGGGCTAGCTACCACCGCTGCACTGATGAACAGGCGTGATATCATTCCTCACGGTGCTAGCAACCAACGCTGAACTGATGAACAGGCGTGGTATCATTCCTGATGGTGCTGGCTTCCGCTGCTGTACTGTTGAACAGGCATGATATCATTCCTGGTGTCTTGGCTGCCACTGCAGCACTGATGAAGAGGTGTGATATTATTCCTGAAAGTGCTGGCTACCACCACTGCCACACCTGTGAAGAGGCATGATATTATTCCAGATGGTGCTGGCTACCACCACTGCACTGATGAACAGGCGTGATATCATTCCTGATGGTGCTAGCTACCACTGCTACACTGATGAACAGGCATGATATCATTCCTGATGGTGCTAGCTACCACTGCTGCACTGATGAACAGGCATGATATCATTCCTGATGGTGCTGGCTACCACTGCTACACTGATGAACAGTCGTGATATCATTCCTGATGGTGCTGGCAACCACCACTGCCGCACTGATGAATTGGCATGATATCATTCCAGATGGTGCTAGCTACCACCACTGCACTGATGAACAGGCCTGATATTATTCCAGATGGTGCTGGCTACCATCGCCACACTGATGAACAGGCATGATATCATTCCAGATGGTGCTAGCTACCACCGCTGCACTAATGAACAGGCATGATATCATATATGATGGTGCTGGTTGAAACAGCTGCACTGATGAACAGGCATGATATTATTCCTGATGGTGCTGGCTACCTGCGCTGCACTGATGAACAGGCACATCATTCCTGATGGTGCTGGCTACCACCCGCTGCACTGATGAACAGGCATGATATCATTCCTAATGGTGCTGGCTACCACCACTCCCACATCGATGTGCAGGCATATCATTCCAGATGGTGCTAGCTACTACCGCTGTACTGTTGAACAGGCGTGATATAATTTGTTTTTTGTGCTGGCTACCACCGCTGCACTGATGAATAGGTGTGATATCATTCCTGATGGTGCTGGCTTCCACCACTGCACCGATGAACAGGTGTGTTATCATTCCTTATAGTGTTGGCTGCCACTGCTGCACTGATGAATAGGTGAGATATCATTCCTGAAGGTGCGGCTACTACTACTACACTGATGAACTGGCGTGATATCATTCCTGATGGTGCTGGCTACCACCGCTGCACTGATGAACAGGCAGTGTATTATTCCTGATTGTGCTAGCTACCACCAATGCACTGATAAAAAGGCATGATATCATTCCTGATGGTGCTGGCTACCTCCGCTGCACTGATAAACAGCTGTGATAATAGTTCTTGATGGTGCTGACTACCACTGCTGCACTGATGAAAAAGGCATGATATACTTCCAGATGGTGTTTGCTACCACCACTGCACTTATGAACAGGCATGGTATCATTCCAGATGGTGCTGTCTACCGCTGCTGCACTGATGAACAGGCAAGATATCATTCCTGATTGTGCTAGCTACCACCACTGCACTGGTAAACAGGCATGATATCATTCCTGATGGTGCTGGCTACCTGCGCTGCAGTGATAAACAGGAATGATATAGTTCCTGATGGTGCTGGCTACCACCAGTGCACTGAAGAAGAGGCGACATATAATTCCTGATGGTGCTGGCTACCACCGCTGCACCGATGTACAGGCGTGATATCATTCCTGATGGTGCTGGCTACCAATGCCGCACTGATGAATGGGCATGATATGATTCCTGATGGTGCTGGCTACCACAATGTTACTGATGAACAGGCATGATATCATTCCTAGTGGTGCTGACCACCACTGCTGCAATGATGAACAGTTGTGATATTCCTGATGGTGCTGGCTACCACTGCAGCACTGATGAACAGGTATGCAATAATTCCTGATGGTGATGGTTACTACCACTGCACTGATGAACAGGCATGATATAATTCCTGATGGTGCTGGCTACCACTGCTGTACTGATGAACAGGCCTGATATCATTACTGATGGTGCTAGCTACCTTCGCTGTACTGATGAACAGGCATGATATCATTCCTGATGGAGCCTGCTACCACCACTGCCGCACTGCTGAACAGGCATGATATCATTCCAGATGGTGCTAGCTACCATCGCTGTACTGATGAACAGGCATGATATCAATCCAGATGGTGATGGCTACCACCGCTGCCAGAAGAACAGACATGTTATCATTCCTGATGGTGCTGGCTACCACTGCAGCACTGATGAACAGGTGTGCTATCATTCCTGATGGTGCTGGTTACTACCGCTGCACTGATGAACAGGCGTGATATCATTCCTGATGGTGGCTACCACCATTGCACTGATGAACAGGCATTGTATTATTCCTGATTGTGCTAGCTACAACCACTGCACTGATAAACAGGCATGATATCGTTCC
Organism: Neoceratodus forsteri; assembly: GCA_016271365.2. Lineage (NCBI taxonomy): Eukaryota > Metazoa > Chordata > Ceratodontiformes > Ceratodontidae > Neoceratodus > Neoceratodus forsteri. The sequence continues at coordinate 194,260,653 of JADMNL010000024.1, read as the reverse complement.
AGATGGTGCTGGCTACCTCCGCTGCAGTGATAAACAGGTGTGAAATAGTTCCTGATGGTGCTGGCTACCACCGGTGCACTGATGAAGACACGTAATATAATTCCTGATGGTGCTGGCTACCACCGCTGCACCGATGAATAGGCGTGATATCATTCCTGATGGTGCTGGCTAACACTGCCGCACTGATGAATGGGCATGATATGATTCCTGATGGTGCTGGCTACCACAATGTTACTGATGAACAGGCATGATATCATTCCTAGTGGTGCTGGCCACCACTGCTGCAATGATGAACAGTTGTGATATTCCTGATGGTGCTGGCTACCACTGCAGCACTGATGAACAGGTGTGCTATCATTCCTGATGGTGCTGGTTACTACCGCTGCACTGATGAACAGGTGTGATATCATTCCTTATGGTGCTGGCCACCACTGCTGTACTGATGAACAGGCCTGATATCATTCCTGATGGTGCTAGCTACCTTAGCTGTACTGATGAACAGGCATGATATCATTACTGATGGTGCCTGCTACCACCACTGCCGCACTGATGAACAGGCATGATATCATTCCAGATGGTGCTAGCTAGCACCGCTGCACTGATGAACAGGCATGATTTCAATCCAGATGGTGCTGGCTACCACCGCTGCACTGAAGAACAGGCGTGTTATCATTCCTGATGGTGCTGGCTACCACTGCTGCACTGATGAACAGGCATGTTATCATTCCTGATGGTGTTGGCTACCACTGCTGCTCCGAAGAACAGGTGTAATATAATTCCTGATGCTGCTGGCTACCACCATTGCACTGATGAACAGGTATTGTATCATTCCTGATTGTGCTAGCTACCACCACTGCACTGATAAACAGGCATGATATCATTCCAGATGGTGCTGGCTACCTCCGCTGCACTGATAAACAGGTGTGATATAGTTCCTGATGGTGCTGGCTACCACCGGTTCACTGATGAAGAGGTATGATATCATTCCAGATGGTGCTGGCTACCACCGGTGCACTGATGAACAGGCGTGAAATTCCTTTTTCTATATGCAGTTTTTGTGTAATTTTTCCCCATTTTCTCCGACCCAGGACCCTGGCAATTGTGGCAGCGCATGCTTGTGGAGGTGCACACCCACTCCAGTTGCTGGCTGTGCCCCTTCCACCCCTCCCCTGGTAATTGCTGCTGCCCCCTGCTGCCTACATTACCCATCAAACCTCCAACTGATGGGAGTGAAACTATGGGGGCAGGGCGGACAACCTTCCCCGGAGAGGAGAGCTGTCTTTTAGCTACTCAGTCCTGCCCCCTCCACATGTGCCAGCTCTTCAACAACCCAAGGCCTGCCTGAACCTGGCTGGCATGACGCAAGTAAGCGAGTCTAGCACCTTAGTCCTTGTGCCACTGGGCCAGCCACACGTGATATAATTCCTTATGGTTCTAGCTACCACTGCCGCACTGATGAACAGATGTGATATCATTCCTGATGGTGCTGGCTACCACCGCTGCACTAATGAACAGGCGTGATATAATTTCTGATGGTGCTGGCAACCACCGCCACACCCGATGAACAGGCGTGATATAATTCCTGATGGTGCTGGCTACCACCGCTGCACCGATGAACAGGCGTGATATCATTTCTGATTGTGCTGGCTACCACTGCCACACTGATGAATGGGCATGATATGATTCCTAGACGGTGCTGGCTACCACAATGTTACTGATGAACAGGCATGATATCATTCCTAGTGGTGCTGGCCACCACTGCCAATGATGAACAGTTGTGATATTCCTGATGGTGCTGGCTACCACTGCAGCACTGATGAACAGGTGTGCTATCATTCCTGATGGTGCTGGTTACTACCGCTGCACTGATGAACAGGTGTGATATCATTCATGATGGTGCTGGCTACCACTGCTGTACTGATGAACAGGCCTGATATCATTCCTGATGGTGCCTGCTACCACCACTGCCGCACTGATGAACAGGCATGATATAATTTCAGATGGTGCTAGCTACCACTGCTGCACTGATGAACAGGCATGATATCAATCCAGATGGTGCTGGCTACCACCACTGCACTGAAGAACAGGCGTGTTATCATTCCTGATGGTGCTGGCTACCACTGCTGCACTGATGAACAGGCATGTTATCATTCCTGATGGTGCTGGCTGCCACTGCTGCTCCAAAGAACAGGTGTAATATTATTCTTGAAGGTGCTGGCTACAACCGCTGCACTGATGAACAGGCATCCTATCATTCGTGAAGGTGCTGGCTACCACTGCTGTACTGATGAACAGGCCTAATATCATTTTTGATGGTGCTAGCTACCACCGCTGCACTGATGAACAGGCATGATGCCATTCCTGATGGCTACCACCACTGCCGCACCAATGAACAGGCATGATATAATTCTAGATGGTGCTGGCTACCACCGCTGCACTGATGAACAGGCGTGATGTCATTCCAGATGGCTACGTCCACTGCCGCACCGATGAACAGGCTTGATATCATTCTCGATGTTGCTGGCTACCACCGCTGCACTGAAGAACAAGCATGGTATCATTGCAGATGGTGCTGGCTACCATCAGCTGCACTGATGAATAGGCATCTTATCATTCCTGATGGTGCAGGCTACCACCACTGCAACGAAGAACAGGCATGATATTATTCCTGCTGGTGCTAGCTACCACAGCTGCACTGATGAACAGGCATGGTATCATTCTTGATGGTGCTGGCTTCCGCTGCTGCACTGTTGAACAGGCATGATATCATTCCGGTGTCCTGGCTGCCACCGCTGCACTGATGAAGAGGTGGATATCATTCCTGAAAGTGCTGGCTACCACCACTGCTGCACCACTGAAGTGGCATGATATTATTCCAGATGGTGCTGGCTACCACCGCTGCACTGATGAACAGGCGTGGTATCAATTCTAATGGTGCTAGCTACCACTGATATACTCATGAACAGGCATGATTTAATTCCTGATGGTGCTAGCTACCACTGCTGCACTGATGAAAAGGCATGATATCATTCCCGATGGTGCTGGCTACCACAGCTACACTGATGAACAGGCGTGTTATCATTCCTAAAGGTGCTGGCTACCACCACTGCCGCACTGATGAACAGGCATGATATCATTCCTGATGGTGGTAGCTACCACCACTGCACTGATAAACAGGCATGATATAATTCCAGATTGTGCTAGCTACAACCGCTGCACTGATGAACAGGCATGATATCATTCCTGATGGTGCTGGCTACCACTGCACTGATGAACAGACGTGAATATCAGTCCTGATGGTGCTGGCTACCACTGCTGCACCGATGAACAGGCATGTTATCATTCCACATGGTGCTAGCTACCACCACTGCTGCACCGATAATGAGGTGTGATACCATTCCTGATGGAGCTGGCTACCACCTCTGCCTCATTGATGAACAGGCGTGATATGATTCCTGATGGTGCTGGATACTACTGCTACACTGATGAACAGCGTGATATCATTCCTGATGGTGCTGGCTAGCACCGCTGCACTGATGGACAGCCATGATATCATTCCTGATGGTGCTGGCTACCACCACTGCCGCACCGATGTACAGGCATGATATAATTCCAGAAGGTGCTAGCTACTACTGCTGCACTGTAGAACAGGCGTGATATCATTTCTGGTGGTGCTGGCTACCAACACTGCACTGATGAACAGGCATGATATAATTTGTGTTTGTGCTGGCTACCGCCGCTGCACTGATGAACAGGCGTGATATCATTCCTGATGGTGCTGGCTTCCACCACTGCACCGATGAACAGGTGTGTTATTATTCCTTATAGTGTTGGCTGCCACTGCTGCACTGATGAATAGGCGTGATATCATTCCTGAAGGTGCTGGCTTCTACCACTGCACTGATGAACTGGCGTGATATCATTCCTGATGGTGCTGGCTACCACCGCTGCACTGATGAACAGGCATTGTTTTATTCCTGATTGTGCTAGCTACCACCACTGCACTGATAAACAGGCATGATATCATTCCTGATGGTGCTGGCTACCTCCGCTGCACTGATAAACAGGTGTGATATAGTTCCTGATGGTGCTGGCTACCACCGGTGCACTGATGAAGAGGTATGATATCATTCCAGATGGTGGTGGCTACCACCGGTGCACTGATGAACAGGCGTGATATTCCTTTTTTTTCTGTATGCAGTTTTTGTGTAATTTTTCCCATTTTCTCCGACCCAGGACCCTGGCAATTGTGGCAGCAAGTAGCTCGGGAGGTGCCACCCGCTCCAGTTGCTGGCTGTGCCTTCCACCCCTCCCTGGTAATTGCTGCTGCCCCTGCTGCCTACATTACCCATCAAACCTCCAACCGATGGGAGTGAAACTATGGGGCAGGGTGGACAACCTTCCCGGAGAGGAGAGCTGTCTTTATCTACTCAGTCCTGCCCCTCCTCATGTACCCAGCTCTTCAACAACCCAAGGTCGTTCCTGAACCCGGGTTGCTGGCATGGCCAGCATAGAGTCCTAACACCTTAGTCCTCTGTGCCACTGGGCCAGCCACATGTGATATAATTCCTTATGGTTCTAGCTACCACTGCCACACTGATGAACAGATGTGATATCATTCCTGATGGTGCTGGCTACCACCGCCACACTGTTGAACAGGCGTGATATCATGTCTGATGTTGCTGGGACCATTGCCGCACTGATAAACAGGTGTGATATAATTCCTGATGGTGCTGGCTACCACCGCTGCACTAATGAACAGGCGTGATATCATTTCTGATGGTGCTGGCGACCACCGCCACACCGATGAACAGGTGTGATATAATTCCTGATGGTGCTGGCTACCACCGCTGCACCGATGAACAGGTGTGATATCATTTCTGATTGTGCTGGCTACCACTGCCACACTGATGAATGGGCATGTTATGATTCCTGATGGTGCTGGCTACCACAATCTTACTGATGAACAGGCCTGATATCATTCCTAGTGGTGCTGGCCACCACTGCTGCAATGATGAACAGTTGTGATATTCCTGTTGGTGCTGGCTACCACTGCAGCACTGATGAACGGGTGTGCTATCATTCCTGATGGTGCTGGTTACTACCGCTGCACTGATGAACAGGCGTGATATCATTCATGATGGTGCTGGCTACCACTGCTGTACTGATGAACAGGCCTGATATCATTCCTGATGGTGCCTGCTACCACCACTGCCGCACTGATGAACGGGCATGATATAATTCCAGATGGTGCTAGCTACCATTGCTGCACTGATGAACAGGCATGATATCGATCCAGATGGTGCTGGCTACCACTGCTGCAGTGAAGAACAGGCGTGATGTCATTCCTGATGGTGCTGGCTACCATTGCTACACTGATGAACAGGCATGTTATCATTCCTGATGGTGCTGGCTGCCACTGCTGCTCTGAAGAACAGGTGTAATATTATTCCTGAAGGTGCTGGCTACCACCGCTGCACTGATGAACAGGCATCCTATCATTCGTGAAGGTGCTGGCTACCACCACTGCTGCACCGATGAACAGGCATGATAGAATTCCAGATGGTGCTAGCTACCGCCACTGCACTGACAAACAGGCATGATATCATTCCTGATTGTGCTGGCTTCCACTGCTGCACTGATGAACAGGCATGATATCATTCCTGATGGTGCTGGGTACCACTGCTATACTGATGAACAGGCCTGATATCATTTTTGATGGTGCTAGCTACCACCGCTGCACTGATGAACAGGCGTGATGCCATTCCTGATGGCTACCACCACTGCTGCGCCGATGAACAGGCATGATATAATTCTAGATGTTGCTGGCTACCACGCTGCACTGATGAACAGGCGATGATATCATTCCAGATGGTGCTGGCAACCACTGCTGCACTGAAGAACAGGCATGGTATCATTGCAGATGGTGCTGTCTACCATTGCTGCACTGATGAACAGGCATCTTATCATTCCTGATGGTGCAGGCTACCACCACTGCAATGAAGAACAGGCATGATATTATTCCTGCTGCTGCTAGCTACCACTGCTGCACTGATGAACAGGCATGATATCATTCCTCACGGTGCTAGCAACCAACGCTGAACTGATGAACAGGCGTGGTATCATTCCTGATGGTGCTGGCTGCCACCGCTGCACTGATGAAGAGGTGTGATATCATTCCTGAAAGTGCTGGCTACCACCACTGCCGCACCGATGAAGAAGCATGATATTATTCCAGATGGTGCTGGCTACCACCGCTGCGCTGATGAACAGGCGTGATGTCATTCCTGATGGTGCTAGTTACCACTGCTACACTGATGAACAGGCATGATATCATTCCTGATGGTGCTAGCTACCACCACTGCACTGATGAAAAGGCCTGATATTATTCCAGATGGTGCTGGCTACCATCGCCATACTGATGAACAGGCATGATATAATTCCAGATGGTGCTAGCTACCACCGCTGCACTAATGAACAGGCATGATATCATACATGATGGTGCTGGTTGCCACCGCTGCACTGATGAACAGGCGTGATATCATTCCTGAAGGTGCTGGCTGCCACCGCTGCACTGATGAACAGACATGATATCATTTTAGATGGTGCTGGCTACCACCGCTGCACTGATGAACAGGCATGATATCATTCCTGATGGTGCTGGCTACCACTGCTGCACTGATGAACAGGCATGATATCATTCCTGATGGTACTGGCTACTACCGCTTCACTGATGAAAAGGCATATCATTCCAGATGGTGCTGGCTGCCACTGCTACACTGATGAACAGGTGTGATATTCCTGATGGCGCTAGCTACCATCGCCACACTGATAAACAGGCATGATATAATTCTTGGTCGTGTTTGGCTACCACTGCTGTACTGATGAACAGGCGTGATATCATTCCTGATGGTGCTGGCTACCACTGTTGCACTCATGAACAGGCGCGATATCATTCCTGATGGTGCTGGTACCACTGTTGCACTGATGAACAGGCGTGATATCATTCCTGATGGTGCTGGCTACTACCACTGCACTGATGAACAAGTGTGTTATCATTCGTTATAGTGCTGACTACTACCGCTGCACTGATGAATAGGCGCGATATCATTCGTAATGGTGCTGGCTACCACTGCTGCACTGACGAACAGGCATGTTATCATTCCCGATTGTGCTGGCTACCACCACTGCTGCACTGATGAACAGGCATGATATCATTCCTGATGGTGCTGGATACCACTTCTGCACTGATGAACAGGCGTAATATCATTCCTGATGGTGCTGGTTTATCTAATCCTGGCTGAAAGTATTTCTGTAAGCCCCAGAATATTATACTCCAGAGGTTTACAACCATAATGATGGGAAGAAATTTAAAAATGCCTCCCGGTTTAGACATATACCACTGTCTGGGCGCGACTAGGCTGCTGGAATGTGGATATGGCATGAGGACATATGAAATGTGGGTGACAGATATTTATAACCATCAGCTAATGTTATCAACCTCATGTGTCATCACATTTGGTTTATAGCACTCAGCTGCCTCCAGCCTGATTGGTCCTAACTCCCCTTCTCTTCAGTGCTTCCAAGCAACATTTCATTTTCTTGGCACCTGCTTGTCAATACCTGGTTTATGTATTTACTTTCCTGTGGCCTTTCCCTAATTTCTACTCCATATTGGGTCACTATATTACTTCCTGCAACAGCCCAAATCCAGTCTCCATCAACTGTGTAGTACAGAATGGCCTGGCTAGCAATTCTGTATCTACCCTCCTATACTGTTCCTTTTTTCTGCTGACTACCCCATATCATTTGGCCTTAAGACACCCCCAGCACACCATGCCACAGTCCCACCCCAGCACCTCCCATATGATATGGTACTCAAGTTTAACCTTCCCCTGCCTCTAAACAAGGTGTTGCCTACCTCAGGCTATGGCTTTCTAGAAAATTAAGCAGCTGTTCGAACACTGCTAAGAGACTGGCATGGTCCTTGCCCTCAACACCTAAGTCATGTTTGTTACTTCTTCTCTTGTTAACCCTTGCTGGTGACATTGAACCTAATCCTGGACTGACGGCCAACAGCCCTGCCCCTCTCCTACCTATACTCACCAAGCCACTACTGAAGGGGCTGAAAATTGCGGACTTAAATATACGTAGTGGCTCGTAGCCTTAGACCTAAAATGCCAGAACTTGAAACGTGGGTTCATAGTCACACTCCTGATATCCTGGGTATCTCAGAGACTTGGCTGAAACCGAGCATCAAGCCACATGAGGTTGCCTTATCTGGGTACAAATGTTTTAGAGGGGATCATCAGGGTTAAAAGGCTGGTGGTGTCATCATGTATGTTAGAGACAATCTTGATGCTACCCAAATTGCTCTGCCTAGCCCTGCTCCAGCTGAGACGGAATCAATATTTCTTTCTATCACCTTTGGTTCAGTCAAGAAACTCCTGGTTGGCTGTGTATACCTGCCCCCTAAAGAGGTGACATCCTGCCTCTACTCCTTTATAATCTCCTGTGCTAGCCTACCACGTCAGGATATCATGCTTGAGGGTGACTTTAACATCAACTGGTCGAACTCAAAATCTTCCAAATTGACCGCAGCCCTGGCAGACTCCAATCTGGTTCAAATCATCAATGTCCCAACTCGTATCAACTCTAGATCGGGCAACCATACCCTCATGGACTATGTGGTCACATCATCTCTCCAAGATAAAATCAGTTGATGTTCTCTTTGACAGTTTAAGTGACCACTCCCTGACCCTGTGCATCTAGCTTAACAATTCCCCCAGTCCCTCACCCAAAATCATCAAGACTCAGGACACGTCCAAATTTAACTTCTCAGACGCATTTGCTCTACTCACTGGGGCCCTATAAATACCCTCCTGGACATTAATTCACCCCTAGATTTCTTTGTGTCAAAATTCACGGACATCATAGACCACCATACACCAATGAAGAACTGCCAGATAAAAGGGGTCAGAGCCCCCTGGCTCTCTAAGGAGTTAAGGCAACTTATGACCTCTCGTGATATAGCCTGGAGGGCTTACAAATGCAGTGGCCTACCTGCTGACTGGCAATCCTATAGGCAGCTCAGAAATAGATGCAAATGCTTGATCCAGAAAACTAAGTGCTGCTATTTCAAGAAACTTCAGACAAACCACCTAGGCAACCTGAAAGAATTCTGGAGACAGGTTAACTCCCTCTTGAAGGGAAACACCACTGATGTTCCCAGCTCCATTGCTGCCCAAGGCTCTAGCCATGCTAACCCCCCCTCCATTGCATCCTGCTTTAATGAATTCTTCACCAACCTGCACAAGTATACCTCTCTATTCTCCAGCTCCTTCTCCCCCTTCCCATCCGACCCCTTGTTTGCAGTTGACCCCATGGCTCACCCCTCCTTCCACCTAAAACTTGCTACTCTTAAAGAAGTCCACCATCTACTTAGGAATCTAAAGGACAGCTCGCCAGGGCATGACATTCTAGAACCCAGGTTCCTCAAAACTGGAGTGGATGCACTAGCCCGTCCCATCTGCGACCTATGTAATAGACCCTTCCTAACATGCACCATCCCTGATAAATGGAAGGTGCAGTAGTTGTCCCTGTGCACAAAGGTGGTTCCAATACAGTTGTGGAAAACTTCCATCCCATATCAATACTCTGTCTCCTAGTTAAAATACAGGAGCAGATACTGTATGACCACCTCAAAACTACTTTGAACCCATCAACTCTATCATCTTCCCAGCACGGATTAGAAATAATTATAGCACCACCACTTCTTTGATCAAGGTCACCATGGACATATGTCATGCAATGGGTACTAGCCTTGTCACTGGTGCAATGTTCATGGACTTGATCAAGGCTTTCGACTTGGTCAGCCATGACCTGCTCCTACGACAACTTCATGTTCTGGGTCTCGATGAGGATGCACTGGCATGGACCTGCAGCTACCTCCTTGGATGTACTCAGCATGTCAAATGAGCGGGCCCCCTGTCAGACCCACGACACATCACCCATGGTGTACCCCAGGACTCAATACTGGGTCCCTTGCTTTTTTCTTTACTTATTAGTGAGCTCCCTAACAATTGTGGTGGTGCCGCAGTCCATCTCTACGTCGATGATGCTGTCATCTACCAATCCTCTTATGACATAGGTTGGCTCAACCAAATGCTAACATCTGACTTCCACTTCCTTGAGGACTGGTTTACCCACAAGCAACTGGTCCTAAATTCCAAAACAACTAAGAGCATGCTGTTAGCCAGCTCTGCATCTTGAGCATGCCCTCTCCTGATTATTCAATCACAATCAGGAGCCATCCTTGAATCGGTTCGGACATTCAGATACCTGGGAATCACCTTGGACACCTCCCTTTCGCTGGACGTACCTGTCGCAACCCTTACCAAAACTCTCAACCAGAGGCTAGGGGTCCTCAATAGACTCTGCCCGTGCCTCTCTCTGATGTCATGCCACAAGATAACAGAGGCCACTCTCCTGCCTCTCCTCATGTATGGTGCCCCATTGCTGCTCTCTTCATCCTCCTTGATCTTAACCTGCCTTTCTCAGTTATATCATAGAGTGGGTAGGTTTACCTTGGGAACCAATGCAAGGCATCACCATTGCAATCTAGCTTGGACTGGCTACCCTTTGAGTCTAAGCTTGATATATTACCCTAAACTTAATACACAAATTCATCTATCGCTTCACCATCCCCTTGCCTATCTGTGATAATCCAATGCAAATTCACCCAAAGAGCCCTGAGGTCAGCCTCACTGCCCTACTAGCTGCACCAAACCTGAGACTTTCCTCAGCCTGGAGATCATTTGCCTACATTGCTGTGTCCTCCTGGAACTCTCTGCCACCCCCAATCCTGGCCTGCCCCTCAATACTCAATTCCAAAGCGTTCTTCTAGCACACCTTGAAGCCCCTACTTGTTCATGCTTTCGGTAACACTCTGAGTTTACCAACTCTTCACTGACTGCTAATATTGACTCCCAAGATCTACCTCTGCATCTCTGTTTCCACCCAGCTATGTTTCTGCTTGGGCATAGTTTGGATTATCCTATGTTGTATTGTACTTGTCCCTATTGCATTAACCTGTGTATCTCTGCATGAAGTGTTGTACTTAGTGCCAGTGCATTAACTTTATCCTGTTCAACTTTTATTTCTACTACTGTACTCACTGTTGAATGAGCTACCCTGTATAAATGTATCCCATACAAATGTTGTATTAACCCGGTCACCCTGAAAAGGGACTGTCATGTCTCAGTGGGCTTACTCGGTTACCAAAATTCAATAAATAAATGTTCTTCCCACAATTTGTGCTGGCTCAGGGGAGGGGACATTGCAACATATACAAACATGTAATACCTGGCATCCCAGTGATGAGAATGAGAAGATTGAAATTAGATACTTAACTGTACCACCTGTTATGTGGTCTATGCTCTTTGTGCCTTTGTTCTCTTGTCTATATGTTGTACTGTACCTGAGCTAAAAAAAATACTTCAACAACATGAGAGCTCCATTCTGAATAAGAATTTGGACAAAATCGTGGGACTACATTTTATGAAAAGCACAACTGTGACTCAACATGCCTGCACTTTATGGGACTCAACCATGTCCTTTTTATGGTTGCAGAGCAATAGCTGTGCAATGTATTGCTAACAAGAGGAGAGGGAGCGGGGCAGACAGGAACAAGAACTGATGTATGTTGCCCTCTAATTCCACAGTGGAGTTTCATCACCTCATTGGTATGCATGAGATCCTTCCTCTTCCGTGTCTGTCTGTGCCCCCAACCCTTCCTCTTACTCCATCCAGATCTACTTTATTCATCAGTCTATGGTTGTGTGTACCACCTCTGCAGCTGGAAGAATGCTGCTGAGAAACAATACTTGACACAGAAGTGGCAAGTGTCAGTGACTGAAGAACAATTCTATCATCAACTAATGTAGATCTGAAATGGCATAAGCAGTTGATAAAATATGCAAACTATGGAGAGAGAATGAGTCAGTCATTATGTAGACTGACTCCAGTTTACATAAAATAAGCATGCAGAAAGTTTCAATGTAAACTGAGATCTGAGCTCTGGTTTGACTATTCTCTGCAGCCTGTCTGATCACTGAGGAACATTTACCCTTTACAGCTAATGTTGGTCAGTTAGAATTATGATTGCAATATGTGAGATCCCTGTCATCAAGGAACTGTACCAATCTAGGACCATAATGCCTCCCTCCTCCAACCTATCATGCTGGATTTACATCCAGATGTTCTGGTGCTCTCAGAAACCTAGCTGACCCATAAGATACCTGATACTATGCTTGCTACTCCAGGCTACACTCTTATTAGACAAGACAGACCCAGTAAGAGTGGAGGTATCACAATGTATCTATCCTCCAACCTTCAATACTCTGCTGTTCTGTCTATCTCGTCACCATCCCAATACGAACTTCTTCTAATGAAGCTATCTCTCCCTTTCACACTGCCTACATTCATAGCCAGCACTTACTGTCACCCTGGTCTCCATACATTGACTATATCTGAACTTATCATGACTATTACCTTACATACCTCCTCTGGTGAGCTATACCTACTAGGTGACATAAACATGGATTGGCTCTCTCCTACCAACTCTACTATTTGCAACAAAGTATACCCCCTAAATAGTCACACCTAATTACCTCCCCAACTCAACTAAACCATAAATCTCTCAAACACACCCTGATTGACTGGGCCCTCACCTCCCATCCCCATTGCTTAATTGACTCTGGCATTGTCCCAGATTCCCTTAGCAACCACCACATGATTTACTGCATCTGCAAAAACTTTAGTCTATTTTTGCAATATGGGCATATCACACTTGTGCTTCAGGAACTACACTGGTTGCTGGTAAGGCAATGCATCAGCTTCAAGATATGTTTGTTGGTTTACAAAACCCTGCATGATTTGGGTCCCAGCTACCTGAAAGACCTCTGACTGAATACACCTCTCCACCTTTTTGTTCCACTGAAGCGGATCTCCTGATGGTTCCATGCTCTACTTAAATTCTCGGAGACAACATGTCTGGGAGTCAGGTGATCCTGAAGGACTGCAGAGTGGGTTCCTGACTCAGGAAGTCACTGAACCAACAACAGCAGAGGCAATTCTTGATCTGGTGCTCACAAATGAGGAGCATGTACAGGAAATAATGATCAGGGAGCCACTAGGTGGAAGTGACAACTGCACAGTGTGGTTCCAGTTGGATATGAGCAGGAAAGCATCCCGACCAAGTCCAAAATCTTGGATTTCAGGAGGACAAACTTCAGGAAAATGGGCAAAGTGCTAAGGAGCCATCTGGTGGGCATCAGAGCAGATATGGGGGTGGACCAAAAGTAGTTCATCATTAAGGAAGGAATATTGATTGCCACAGATGAGTGTGTTCGTAAGGGCCAAAGCACCCAGCTGGTTCAGTTCTGGGGTTGCCCAGGCAGAAAGTGAAAAGAAGTTGGCCTATTGAAAATTCAGGAAGACCAAGAGAGAGGTGGATAGGGAAAAGTACCTAAGGTTGGCTAGTGATGCAAGTAAAGAAGTCCGGTGAGCAAAGGCACAGAATGAGCTGCAGATAGCTGAAGGAATTAAGAAGGGAGAGAAGGCTTTCTTTTGCTATATAAGTGAGAAAAGGAACAAGAAGGAAGGGTTTGTTAGGCTTAAGAAAGGGGTGGAGTGGAGTGGATGGAGGACAATTGGGAAAACCAGAGATACTAAATGAATACTTCTGTTCCATCTTCACCAGGGAGAAGGATGGACCAGTGCCTTCAGGAAGGAAAAAAAGAGGAGTACGGGGGGGAGGGGAACACAGATGTAATGACAGAGGAGGATAGAGGGAGGGAGGGAGGGACTGTGAGCATTGAAGGTGGACAAACCATCAGGCCCAGACCAATTACATCCAAGGGTACTAAAGGAACTGGCTGAGGAGCTGGCAGGGTCACTGGCAGTCCTGTTTAATAATTCACTAGAGTCAGGCATGGTACCACAGGACTGGAGAACAGCATGTAGTGCCCCTCCACAAAAGCGGTCCCAAGGATGACTTAGGGAATTACAGACCAGTCAGTCTGACCTCCATTGTGGGTAAGCTCATGGAGACCATACTAAAGGAAAGGCTGGTGGAATATCTAGAGCAGCATGGTCTCCAGGATGCGAGGCAGCATGGGTTCATGGGGGATCATGTCAAACAAATCTGATTGACTTCTTTGATGTGTCACTAAGACAATAGACAGGGCCAAGCAGAAGACATCCTTTATTTTGATTTCAGCAAGTTCTTTGACTCTGTGCCCCACAAAAGTTTGATCAAGAAGTTGGTAGATCTTGAGGTTGGGGAAAAGATGGCCAGATGAGTGGAAAACTGGCTGAGGACAGAACCCAGAGAGTGATTGTGGGAGAGTTATCTGGCACCAGAAAGGCAACCAGTGGGTCCCACGAGGCTCAGTGCTGGGGCGGTGTTGTTCAATGTCTTCATCAATGACATTGGGGATGGCATTAAGGGCAAAATGTGCCTTAGTCAGATGACACCAAGCTCTGCAGAAGAGTGGACACAGCTGAAGGATACAGGATCTACAGGAAGATCTGAAAAAGCTGGGAGGTGGTCCAGGATCGCAACTTGGCTTAAGTACCAAGAAATGCAAAGTATGCATATTGGAGCCAAGAATCCTAGGACAGAGTACTACCTGGTTGGAGTCCAGTATCTGCATCAGAGGAGGAAAAGGACCTGTGAGTGATGATCACTAGTGACCTGAGGCACTCCAAGCAGTGCAAGAAACAGCAGCAAAGGCAAACAAGATGCTGGGATGCATATCTAGGGGGATCAGTAGTAGGAGAGAGGTTGTACTGCCCTTGTACAGGTTACTGGTAAGGCTGCATTTAGAGTATGGAGTTCAGTTCTGGTGTCTACAGCTCAAAAAGGACATTAACCTACTGGAGCAGGTCCAAAGGAGGGCTACAAAGATGATAGCGGGTCAGCAGGGTAGGTCATACGAGGAGAGGTTGAGGGCACTGAACATGTACTCCTGGAAGACAGGCAAGAGACAGGGGATAATTGGGACCTTCAACGACTTGATAGGGATAAATAAGGTTGATAAGGAGAGTCTCTTTAGGCTGAGTGGCAACCACAACATGAGGGGGCACAGTCTTAAGTTGGAGGGTGGGAGGTTTAGGAGGGAGGTCAGGAAGCACTTCTTCACAGAAAGGGTGGTGGATACTTGGAATGTGCTGCTAGAAGAGGTCATCTCATTGAAGACAATGGGCAGCTTTAAGAGAGGCTGGGATAGGCATGGGGGAAGGTAAGGATCATGGGTAGAGAGGATGGGAGGAGGGGAGGGAGAGAGGGACATTAGTTCAAGCAGTGAACCCTGCAATAAGAGCAGACTTGATAGACCAAATGGCCTTCTTTGCTGGCTTCTTCGTATGTTCATATGTTCACATGAGTTTTTAGCGCGTGGCTTCTGTGATGTGGAATGCAGTTCTACTGTAGTTTCTAAAAGGAACCCCTCTTTGAGATGTTTTAAGAACATACTTAAAACATACTTTTTAATCAGGCCTTTGGAACCATCTAAACTTTAAGCTGTAGAAAACTATAATTAGTACCTAACTTTTGGGAGTTTTCTTTTATTATGTGTATATACACACATATATATAGTTCTATATTTATGACCTTTTTTAAATGTATTAAATTTTACTGTCTGTACAGCACCTAGAACCTTGGATAGATGCTAACAGATAAACTTGCCTTGCCTTATAATCTGTGTTTGTCAGAATGTACAGTACTGTGATTTTTGGTTCTTAAGTAATTTTTCCATCTCTACCCTGCTGGGAACTTACATTTCTAGGCTGATTAAATAGCATAAGAAAAACTTATTAACATAGTCATAAATAATTAAGAGGAGACATTGATTTTTCTTTATAGACTATCTATGACTGGTGTTAGCATGTTATGTTTCTTTTTTTAAACTTATTTTTATTTCTCATTGTTAAGCATAATATATCCATACATTTACCCGTCGAGGGTGCTTTAACAGATATAAAGTATACAGGTTAAATTGATTACTATAGAGATTAAAGTCCAAAATTTAATGAAGTCCATTCTTTCTTTTGTTTCCAGAAATGGCAAACTCTCCTCGCTGGATGAACCGGATCAGGGGACTCCAGGGAGTGACACAGCTTTGCCCCCCAGAAATGCCCTGGCCAGATCTAGCTCCTCAAAAGGTTCCACTTTCTGTTCCCTGAAAGTGGTGTTACAGCCACATGTACTGCATTACCTCTGGACCGTCATTAGATTAAACCATTTTATAAACATTAATGAAATAAACTGTCATTTATTTAAACCAAAACTGTGCAATGCGTGGTCATTACAAAATTAATTCTATATATCCAACTGATTCTAAGTCCAATTTAGGATATTTTAAACCTCCACTACGGGTCAACTATGAATTCCTCTCCTATGTGACCCTCAGGGTCCATCCTATTCATGAATATGGGGAGGAAGGAGGGAGGGGGCTCTGGCCAGCCATGGAGCCCAATCTGACAGAAACTTATCCAAATGTAAATGAATCGAAACAGACAATCTCTCCATCTCCCCAATTTCCTCTACCTTTTTCGACCACTGAGAGAGGGTCGGTGGGTCTGGTGAGAGCCATTTAATAGTTATACACTTAAGTGCTGTCACTCTGAGTATATGGAATAGTTTATGGTTCCCTCTTGCCTTAGGCCACCCGCCACCCACCCCCAGGACCAATGCCTGAAAAGTGCAAGGATATGGATAGCATAGAATAGCCTGAATCTGTGCATGAACTTGCTGCCAGAATGTCTTCAACAGCGGACATCCCCAAATATATGATGGTGCGTACTTTGTGCGTGCATTGTCGCCAACATCGGTCAGAACTGGTGGAGCCAAATGCCTCTATTCAAGAGGGGTCAGGAAAAACCTAACCACAATTTTCCAATTGTATTCCTCAAAGAGGGGACAAGGTCACTGCCCATCCATTCCTATCCTTTGGACCCAACTTTGCTCTGGGATCGGACTTTGAATTTCCAATTCCATCTTAAACGCAGCTGTTCATTGTGTGTGTTTTTTTTTGAATAAGGTCATATATTTGGGATATTGGCCTCATTTTAGCTGACAAATGTACCCACCAATAGAACAGGTCCTCCAGCTCCGACCTGGGCCTAAGTACCTTCTCCTTATTGGAATCTGTCAGCAAGAAATCTCACTTGTAAAAATCTAAAAGTCCTCTTCTGCAACTTATATTTATGTTTGAGTTGGGCAAAACTCATGCACATTACTTACAAAAGAACTGTGAAAAGGAAACCAGCCCCTGGTTTTCCCAGAGTGCATAACCCTGTACATGGATGGGGTGCAAAATCAATGTGATATCTTATCAAAGATAATGGGCCCAGGTCATTGGGTGAGTCTAATAACTTACGAGTTTAACTAGGGACCTGATAGTGTGTTTGATCCAGGGTCGCCAGTCCTCACCAAATAGTCGATGAGATTTTCCCGTGGTCAAAGTCCATACAGGGCTACCCTGAGCTGCTTTCTCTCATTAAATATCAACCTGACTCTTCCTTTGTTTGAGCCAAGACCAGAGCCATGGGCCTTGTGCTGCTAGAAAATATTTTCCAAATCAGGAGCCCCAGACCCCGGCCTCCTGGAAGATGTCAAGAGTGAGTAGGATAAATGAGGTCGGCTGCCCTCCAAACAAATCTCTTAATAGCTGTGATTTAGTTCCTTCCAGAAACTGCCCGAATAGTCACTGGGAGTGTCTGGAATAAAACAAGAAACGTGGCAATACGCTCATTTTATGATTTGTACCCTCCCATAAAGTGAGTGGGGTAAAATTTTCCATTTGGCCAAGTCTTATTTCACAGTCTGGAAAAGCCTTATATAATTATTAACAAACAACTTTGAGATATCTACTGAGATCTGCACTCTAGCTATCGAAAGGTGTTCTTATGTGCCCAAGGAAAGGGAATTGTGAGTTGAAAGTTGAGGAGGAGCCACTTAAAAGAAGGGCCTCTGATTTGTTCTGGCTAATTTTGCATCCCACTAAGTACTCAAACTGGTTCAGAAGCCGCATTAATGGGGGGAGTGAGGTGGGGGGGGTCTGACAGAAACAGCAGGTCATCGTCGGCATACAGAGCAATCTTCTCCTCTACACCGCCCACCACAATACCCTGAATTCCTGGGTCATCGTGTATCTTGGATGCCAGGGGCTCCAACGATAAGGCGAATAGTAAGGGTAACAGGGGCAACCCTGTCTTGTCCCTCTGCCCAAATTGAACCTCCTAGACATACATCCATTAAGCTTTACCAAGACCTCCAGGCCATGATATAAGCTCATCACTGCCCCAATAAACATTTCCCCTAGGCCAAATTTTTGGAGGACTTTCTTGAGAAAACACCAGTTGACCCGGTCAAAGGCTTTTTCTGCATCCACCCCAACCGCTATTTGAAATTGTTGTTTACTTTTTTGGGATGAAATTATATTTAAAAGTCTTCTTATATTGTCCTGTGTAAGTCTACCCTTTATGAAGCCTGTTTGATTATGATGAATGAGAGGGCTTATCACATTTTGCAATCTATTAGCCAGAATTCCTTTTTTATTAAACATGGTTTATTAGATTTTCTCAATACATATCAGAGACAAAACACAGGAAGACTACACACATGCATACCAAGGCATAACCCTGGCACCCCTGCCTCTTAAACTGGCTGCAGACACTATGTACAACAAGAACTATGTACATACACAGCTGCAGTAGAGAATCCTGTACCTCTAGCAATTACCTGACCATTGCCCAACCCAGAAGATGGGATAGGCCAAAATCTAACCCAAGATTACAAAATAGGATAAATGGTTGCCCATCCCAAATTGTATTTGGCTTATCGTAGCTACTACTGATAAAGTAAGACAAGCAAAACGCAGCAGCGCCCCTGAAAACAGAGACAACCTCTATCAGCAGATCATTATATTCCAAGACTATTTACAAACCATAGAAACAGTTGGAAGTAGTTACAGATTCTCGAGAAACAAACATAACAAGTAAACTGAAATTCAGACCATTATTCATCTGCTAATCTCACCCCGACAGACAGGCCCCTGCTCTGGGTATTTTCAAGTTGTATGGAATAAACTGCTTCCAAAGCCAACCACCTTTTATTATATAGCCCAGTCTTACCCTTGCCCAA
This sequence comes from Neoceratodus forsteri, assembly GCA_016271365.2. NCBI lineage: Eukaryota > Metazoa > Chordata > Ceratodontiformes > Ceratodontidae > Neoceratodus > Neoceratodus forsteri. The sequence continues at coordinate 194,241,443 of JADMNL010000024.1, read as the reverse complement.
CATCTGCCTCCATATCATCCCCAGGGTTCTCATAAGATCCCCCACCCACTGACCATATGTTTAAATAAGGTCATCTTTCCAGTGCTTTGGGACAAAATATTTGACAAGGGCTGTGAGTAAAGAAAGGTGGTATTTGGCTAATTAGCCAGAATTCCAGAGAAGATTTTGAGGTCATTATTTAGCAAGGATATGGGTCGAGATGACCCACATTATTGGGATCTTTACCTGATTTATGGAGCACTGTAATCTGGGAATACTTCCAGGATGGGGGCAGGACTGTCTTCCAAAAATTTCGCTTTAGAGTGTTTTGTAAAATGGGAGGAGATCTGAAGTGAAAGTTTTATAAAATTTGATGGGAAAACTGTCCAGTCCAGGGATTTTATGATTTTTTGAGACATGATATATTGTTTCAGCTCTTTCTGAGAAATAGGGGCTCCCAGCATCTCCTTATTTAAATCATCTAGGGAAGGCATGTTTACTGATTCCAGGTACTCCTCTATGTCCTGTGTATGAGTTGGGCTTCTCTCTTGGCTGTAGAGGGCCTCATAACATGTTGCAAACCACTGGACTATCTCCCTTGGCTTAGTTGATGGGGGGTCCTGTGAGTGCACTCGTAGTTTTAAAACTGTCCTGTTTAATGCTTCTTTCCTGAGTTGGACTGCCAATAGCATCCCTGCTCTATTACACTGTTCATAATAGAGTTGCTTTGTATATCTAAGTTTACCCTCTATTTTTGATATAATAATTTCCCCAGTTTTCCTCTGGCTATCTATAGTTTCTGCCCAACTTCCGCGTCTCTATTTTGTTTATGGAGGAGTTCCAATTCAGCTATCATCTTCTTCAGCTGAATCTGTTGTTTTAAGTTTACTTTTTTCAGATGAGAGGAGAAACAAATTATCTTCCCTCTCAGATACGCTTTCAGGGAGTCCCACCGAGTTGCTTTTTTTATCTCTTCCTGTGAATTTAGCTCCATAAATGATTTGATCTCTTTCGAGATAATTTCTTTAAAATCCTCCCTGTTTAAGAGACTTGTATTCAATTTCCAAGTGGAATCCCTAGTCACTAGGTCAAAAAGAAATATCAAACTAACTGGGGCATGATCTGATAATGTAGAGATTCCTGTGTTTGATGATTCTACTACGTGTGCCCATTTCGTAGAAATCAGAAAAAAATCTAGCCTGGAATAGGTGCAGTGTCTGGAGGAATAATAAGAGTAATCTTTTACCTTAGGGTTCATATGTCTCCAAATATCAAGCAACCCAAATTCTACCATTATTCTTTGAAGAATAACTGATGATCGAGATTTAGGTGCAGTGCACGCCGGTCCTGCTCTATCTTGAGACGGGGACAAAGTAGTATTAAAGTCTCCCCCTACAATATTTATACTATTAAGGTCAATCTTTCCCCTCGTTAGAGTGTTAAGAAAAAAGGCCTGTCGTAATTGCTCTTCATTTGAGGCACACAGGTTCAAAAGGTTGATTTTATGTTCCCCAGCATGTTATGTTTCTATGTATCTGGCTTTAAAGATTTAATATAAAAAAGTCTAATTGCTTACAAAATTATGAGCAGATCTCCTCTATGCAGGTGTGTCTTACACTGGTGGTGTTTTATAAATGTACATGTTTAATGTATGTGAAGGTCTAGTTTTGTAAATAAAACACTGGAGTGTACAATTGCCCCTTCTTTTTATCAGGTTAAAAGTTATAGCCTAGAGTGGAGTTCCTCTACATGCTTTATTTAATGGCTTTGCACTTAGGATTACATTTAAACGATGAGGTTCTTTACCTTTAAGAACAAGATTTTCCAAATAATGATCAGATTCAGGTGGAGACGTTACCTGTTATGTGTATGGAGGGCGCATCAGTGCTAGACAGTACCCCTGAGGAAGGTCACGTGACTGAAGTGCTGGGCTTTGTTTTATATACTTCCTGTTTGCATGGCTTGCCAATTTGACTTGCAATATTTAACACGTTAATGAATATGCATTGAGCAAAGTAAACTTTCGTGTGTCTCCCTGCCAGTGCCACCTCACTTTGTTTGCTTATTAAGAACAGATGATGTCGTTGGTCAGCCCAGCTGCACGGCTGTATGGCACAGCACTGCCATGTGGGGACTCAGGTTCAAGGTGACCTTGGGCATCTTGAGCAGTGGGCAGGCACAGGGCAAGGGTATTACAGAGGGATTTGCTCACTCTCCAAGGTGGGAGGGATGGCTGGGGCATGTCACTCTGCAGTACCCCCAAAAGCCCAGACAATTGACAGGATGGGTGGTCACAAACAAGACCGCCCCTGCTGCCCCCTCAAGTTCAAGGTCAGGCACCAAGATGAGGACAAAGGGTGAATAGATGGGGCTTAACTTTCATATCTTCTTTATTTTACAATTGATTTACCTAGGAGAGTCCATCCAACTGCAAGGTGCAGCATTTCATTTTTAGTGTGTGCTGGTGTGAGTGTGTGTGTGGGGGGTTAGCTTCCACTTAATTTTATAGCAGGGAAGGAGGGACTATAGGACACTGTGATTATGGCTGGATTTGAACCGGGGACTCACCTGATTCAGTCACAGGTCTATGGACTGTACTACTTCGAGCTTTATCTCCTAGATAACAAAACAAACAAACAAACAAAAGATCACATGACGTAGACTGCTATTTCACTGACAGAACATAAATGGTTAAATATGACATTCATCTTATTGCGCAGCATGAGGATTGATTTTATTTATAGTACAGTACCTGACAAGGCTGTCCCTGTTTATGATGTGCCACGTTCATTGTACCTGCAGCACTGCGATGGGACACCTTCTGCCCCTGCACTGCTGTTAATAAGGTGGTTTAAAGGAACAGCACTTTGCATACCAATTAGAATGCAGCAGTGCAAAGACTAAGAGTATATCTGTGTAAGTGTAGGGTTGTGAAGGAGCTGTTTAAATTCACTCATATTGATGACAGGACCTGCTCCCTGTAATTCTGACATTGTACATTTGAAGTAATGAATTACAGGTTTAGAGACTATGTTATGGAATGCATTTTATTTCTGTTCTTACATGAATGATTCCTATAAACACACACACACACACACACACACACACACACACACGCACGCGCGCACACACGCACACACACACACAGACACACACACACACACACTTTTTATTCTAGTCTCATTCCTCTGTCACTGGTGCATACTAACTTAAAGTCATACATTTTATTATCTAATGGTAAGGTCAAATGCAGCCATCTCATTGGCTTAGACCTTTTCTAACTGTGACGATATCCATGACATAGTTATAATTAGGAAAAAAATAGTCTATTTACCTTCCCAAATCTATTAAGTATCTATTATATAACAGCAACATGGTATTCCATGTATGTGATCTGTTGTATATATGGCCACTCATCATATGGCTGGAAGCACTCAGCTGTATCTTGTGCCCCACCACACACCTGAGTGATGCAGAAGATGTCCCCAACAAATCACACCTGTCATGCCTAATTACTTAATTATAAAATGTGTCTGTGCTGAGAAAAACTAGGAATTCAGAGTTGTGGGTATAACATGACACACACACACACACACACACACACACACACACATACATATATATATATATAGTCATGTGATCAAATTCAACCAATCATAGAATCCAGATTTCCCAACTCATTTTATAATTTTGCCTATAACACTTTTGACCTTCTAAATGTTATACGTGAAATAATCTATGCTGGGTGTATGGCAAAGCTACAATAACCACACATCCAGGGTGGCTGAAGGCCCTTGGCTGTTCCTTGTGCCTCACAAGCCACACAGGACATGCGGTTGCTGCACTATTGCTGCACACCCAACTGTGGTTTATTCCACACTTACTCTCCCTGGATTTCCTTGCCCTCTGGAGGTGGTAAGGGGCTACAGTTCTGAACAGTGGCCCTGTCCCCTAGCCCTACTGAATGACTATGACAATTCTTTGACTGCAGCTCAGGATCCATGCCATGTTAGATACAGAGTACCATAAGCACATGCTTAGTGCTCATTGGGGAGGGGGTTGGGGGACAAGGGGGGCATTTGTGTAAACTAGGGTCAGAATGAAACCTCCTAAAAATGATTTGATATCAGTCCTGTCAATATCTGAACTGGTCTTATGCCGACATGTGAGAGACCAGTCTCAGTGTGAGAGGACGGGAAAAGGAATGGCTACCTGCAGACACGGAGAATTGCCTTTTTGTTACTGTCAGTCACACAAATACTACACATCAAAACTAAGCCAGTTGGATGACTGTTGAAATAGAATGGCTACATAATAGTTGTTAATCTATTTCCAAAGCTAATGTAACCCCTAGATGGCGCTATCCCAGGGGCTACTACCCCTGCCTGATTTGCCACTAACAGGTTGAGGGGCCTGGATCCAATGGCGGGTGCCTCCACCCAGAGGTCAGGGTTTGCAATAGTTAAACTAACTTGGTCACAGCCCTCTGGGACACTGCAACCCTTTCTTCCCACTAGTGGCCCACACAATATATCAGAATTACCTTCACAGTATACACTACCCCCCAGGTCTGGTTCCGCACTGGGACCTCCTGTGAAATGAGATACAGTGCAACAATCACAGTACAGTACTTTAACATAGACAAATACCTCAGGCAGTATAACTTTGCTGAAACAAGCAGCTCTGATTTATTTAGGGGATATAACAAGGACAGGGGAAATCAGGTTAATTAGCTTATCACTCTAATAATCTACCTATGGCTCTGTGCACAGGCCTATCCCTATCAGTTACTGTCCCTGGGTACCCAAGCCCCAGTGGCTAGTCCAAACCGTGGCAGCTGGTAGGGGCCCTTTCACACAGAGAAAAGGAGAATTAAACAGTCAGCAGTACAGTAATTCCATTTGGATTTAATGTGGCAATTCAACAGGGAGCAACCCTGAATTAGTACTCACGACCTCCAAATAAGATAGGGTCCTTCAATGTCAGCAGGGCTCACTTGAGGTACACAAACCTCTTCACACATCCATATAAAAGAAAGTACTATACCAGGCAGGCTGCATCTGTATCCCGATCGCAATTACTGCACAATACCCGGGAGAACACACAGATTCAGTTCCTGACAGACCGAGTGCAATTTTCAGCAATTCTTCCAGTCTTCTACAGGGTGAGCCTGGTTTCTACTCTTCAGAGATCCTTTGATTCTTTTCACAGGACGGATTCAGTCCTAACAAGCTGTTACACAAGCTGCAGACCGGAACTCTGGGCCTTACACACGTTTTTGACTAAAACTGCACACTGAAAAGCACAGGGCTCCTTCCTTCTTCACTGCCAAAGCTCAACTGAAGCTCCAACCGACAAAACTGGGCACTTCCTTTGAGTTCCTCCCAGTTCTTGACTGGATTGGCTGTCACTCACAATAGACTGCTGCTGTTGGTCCAAAAGGCACTGAAGTCTAAACTACATCTCCCAGAGTCACTGCCCATACAATCCTCTTGTGGCTGGCTCAGATTATGAGTCCAAGTTCTGATTCGTCAAGGCACCATTTTAGAGCTAGCTTACCCCACACTGATTGGTCCAGTTCAGCAGTTCAAAACTAGAATGGGAACTAGCAGACACAGTTCTGACTGCAAAGAAAGCAGGTTAGACAAACTGTAATTTCATTATTACTCTAAATAATTTCTGGCAAACAGTTACATCTTTCAGATAGGTTCCCTTTGCACTCCTAGTGACTGCAAAATGAAGTGAATTGGCAGCAGCTCAAGTGGTACTCAGAGAAGCACACAGTCCCCCATACAACGAATTATGTCTGCAAGCAGACAGCTCTTAAAGAGACAGTACCAGAGGCTCTAAAAACACTCACTGATAAATGGCTTAAATGCCAAACACCATTCAGGCTTGGAGCATTCAAGCAAGCTCCTGAAGTCTTTGGGAACCCCATTTTCAGGGGGTTACACCTTCCTGGCTTGGGAAAGCTTGACGCCCTGCTACAAGCAAGTACCCCATAAGTTTCAACTGCAAACTATATACATTTGCATTAGGCTCACATACATGTAATCATCAGTCAATATATCATTTTACCAAGAACACATTTCTGAAACATTGCAGTACGTCACTCTTTACACAGTATTACATACACATTGTACCATAACTCAAGTTATTACCTCTTGTACATGAAACCTGAAGAGAGGGGGCCCTTCCCTATCAGTTACCTTGGGGCTGGACGGGGCAAGGGCACCATACTGAGAGGGCAACACAAGTAACTTGAGTTAGCACTGACGCCAGTTTGGGCAATGAGCTCGGGACACATACACTCCTTTATGGACAACATTGAGAGGCAAATCCACAGGCCTCCCAAGGGAATCATAACTGAGGTGCACCACAGGCTTTACAGCTCGACCAGTCTTTCTAGGGGAACTGTTACAGTCTCTGCACTCTGAGCCTCATTTTCAGCATTGTCCACACTTGTCAGGGAGTCTCCATGGGGGAGAGGCTAGAACTTGGGGCACTTTCAGCTCCAGGAGTTACAGTTTCTGAGTCCACAACATTTGGCTCGCATGGAGAGCTGGACACTGGCAGTGGACTGTCAGGGCACTCAAAATACTCTTCTTGTTCGGTGTATCACCAGTCTGCCCCAATCTATCATTTCCTCCCTGAAAGCTCAAACAGTTCAACCATGCACAATGATTCCATTTCATCTGATCTGATGCTTTGCACTTCACTTTCTGGGAGCATTGGCTCCAGGGATGAAGCTGGGGCTTAAACAGTCCAGAAGGCCCAGCTTTGTCTCCAGTATTGACTAGGGATTGCCTCAAAACAATTGACTCAGTTCGTAAGAAGGATAGTATTCAAAGTCACTCTCACTTTCTTCCGATATGGACTGACAGTCATGCTCAACTGGGACTTGTGGAGGGAACACTTTAACTTTGCTTCTGTAGGTGCAGACTTTCTTGATCTTTTCTTAGCAGCAGCTCTAGTCACTGGTCCAGAGGGGCACTTCTAGGGCTCAGACTCAATTAAGATTTGTCCAATGGGCAGTAAATGATTTCTATGCATTGTTTTTACATCTTTTGAATTATTCTCAGGCCTTACTTTGTACACTGGCAGATCATCTAGTTTGCCCACTACAATGTGAGGGAGATGGTGCTATCTGTCAGCAATCTTGTGCTTGCCATGCAATCCCAGATTTCTTAGCAATACCCGATCTCCCTCCTGGAGTTCCTGTGCTTTCACCTTTATCATACCTTTCTTTGTTGGCCAGATTTCTTTGGCAGCCATGGTTTGAGCCAGTTGAGTACGCATGAGTTAGCTGGGCCTTTAACTTTGCACATACTGTAAATAGTTGTCAGCCTGAACCCCATCAGGAGAGACCCCAAAACACACATCTACTGGTAGTCGAGCTTCTCTTCCAAACATCAGGCGGTGGGGAGAATCCAGTGGCATCACTTTTGGTGCAGTTATAAGCATGTACCAGGGTGCTAATTTGTTGGCTCCATCTAGGCTTGTCCTTTGGGTGCAGGTGCCTAGCATATCTAGCAAAGTGCTGGTTGAAACGTTCAGGCTGTGGGTCCCTGGGGTGGTAGAGGTGGTTCTGACTTCGCACTCCCCACAGAGAAAGCATCTCTTTGATCAGACGACTCTCAAAGTCTCTCCTTGATCAGAATGGATTCTTTGTGGAGCCCCATAGTGAACAAAAAGTTTTCTACAAGTACTTTGGCCACAGTGGATGCTTTCTGGTCTTTGGTGGGAAAGCTTGGGCATATCTCGTGAAATGGTCAGTGACCACCAGCACATTACTGATATTTCTTTGATCTGACTCCAAACTTAGAAAATCAATACAGACCAGCTCCATGGGTGCACTCGTGGTGATGTTAACAAGGGGGCAGCCCTCTGGGGCAAAGCTTTCCTCTGTAAGCAGCGACTACAAGTTCAATGTGTTGCTCCACATCAGCCCCCATCTTAGGCCAATAGAATCTGGATCTCACCAAGTCAAGTGTTCTGTCTATACCAAGGTGCCCCATGTGGTTGTGCAAGGACCTCAGTACTGAGTCTCGAAGGCAGTGGGCAGCACTAGTTGTTGTTTGTCTACTTGTCCCCTCTGTCTACTGTTTCTCTGTATAACAGTTTATTGATCAGTTTCAACTTAGGACCTTCTTTGTATAACAGTGCAGTTCTCAAATCAGTGGAGCGTAATTTGGACACATCTTTTCCTGCATAGAGGGCTTCTAAAGCTGCTTTGATCATGGGATCGCGGGATTGAGCCCGACAAATACTGTCATTGTCCAGCTGAGGCAGTGCACCAATGTCTATTGCAGAAAAGTGGCAATAAGCAGCAGGTATGCAATTCTCAGAGGCTCCCAAGCAATCCACCATGCAGTCCACTGCGTCCGTGGACATTTGTTCCTCCTGTCAAACTTCGGCAGAGTGCCCAATGTCAGGTTCTGTAATCGGACCCAATCATTCTGGGGAACAGGCCTCCGGAGAGAGCATCAGCATCTATGTGGTTCAGACCTGCTCGGTATTCGAGCATAGTCATATGTAGATAATGCAGAAAGCCACCTATGGCCAGTGGCATCCAACTTAGCTGAGGTCTGCACATAGGTCAAAGGATTATTGTCAGTTTTACTAGTATTTTAGCCCCATACAAGTACTCATGGAATTGGTCAACAATAGCCCACTTCAAAGCTAGGAACTCTAACTTATGTACAGGATAGTTCTTTTCGGATGGGGTCAGGCTTCTACTGGCAAAGGCCACTGGTCTCAGGCCATTCTCGTGCTCTTGGTACAACACAGCCCCCAACCCTTGCAAGCTAGCATCAGTGTGCAGGACGTAAGGTTTTCTTGGATCGGCATAGGCCAGCACTGGAGCATGGGTAAGTTGATATATGATCTCATGAAAAGTAGTCTCACAATCAGGAGTCCAGCGGGCCCCAAATACTTCACTCGGATGAAAATACACTCTTCAGTCTTGAGGATGCTGACTTTGGTATTTTTGTGGGTTGGGGATACCCTTGAGTAAGGTTAAGTAAAGGGCGGATCACTCTTGAATAGTCCTTGATGAAGCACCGATAATAACCACAGAATCCCAGGAATCTTGCAGTTCTTTTAGATTTTGGGCTGTGGCCAGGTGGTCAAGGCCTCAACTTTACTTGGTCGGTCTCTATTCCTCGGTGGATACTATGTGTCCCACATACTTTACTGATGTTTGAAAAAATTGACACTTATCAATGGACAGTTTAAGGCCAAAGTCCTCCAGTCGGTCCAATACCTTAAATAATCTGCTCTCATGTTCCTCCAGTGAGCTGCCAAACACAATAACATCATCTAGGTATACCAGGCACTCTAGTAAGTTCATGTCCCCACTGCACGCCCATCAATCGTTGAAAAGTGGCTGGGGCACCTGAAATCCCTTGAGGCATCCCTCATGAATTCATAGAAGCCAGCGGACAGATAAAGGCTGTCTTTTCACGGTCCTCTGGGGCCATCGGGATCTGATAGTACCCACTCGGAGATCCAGCACAGAGAACCACTTGCTCCCGTTGAGGCAGTCAAAGCATCCTGAATGCGGGCATTGTGTACTGATCAGGGATAGTCCGCCGGTTTAAGGTGCGATAATCCACACATCCTTACTGTTCCATTCTTTTCCTCACTACCACAATGGGGAAGCATAAGGGCTTCTGGATTCTTGTATTACACCAGCAGCTAACATCTCTTGCAGATGCCGTCTCACATCATCTATGTCAGCAGGTGCCAGGCGTCGAGACCTCTCACGAAATGGTCTTTCGTCTCATGCGGCGGATATTGTGCTCAGCTCCTTGCACGCATCTACATATCATTCCTTTAAAGAAAACACCTGGTCTCTCTGGGCAAGCTTCTCACTGATCTTCACTTTCCATTCAGCTGGCAGCGGGAGTCACCAAATCAAACAAGTCAGGCGCTCTGTCATTCTTCCTTGAACTCTTGCTGCTGGGTAGCACTGCAGTGTCTGCACAATGCACATTAGCCAGGATGCAACCTCTGTTTACTCGAATGTCTCTTTCAGACACATTATGAACTTGGACCATTACCCTTCTGGCATAAGCATGGGCTCTAGCGGCAAAATACTAGGCTTGACCAGCAGTCCCTCTGGCAATTTTCCATCGCCTGGTGCATCCAACATTAATATTTTATTCTTAACATCCTTTCTGATCACGGACCTCTCCCTGTAAGGTACACTGGGCATTTGGCGCCAGGATCAGAGACTCAGGATCCTTCTTCCATACAATTCCGACCGGTTCCTCTGGTTCTGTTTTTTCAGCATCTCTCTGTGCCTCATAGCCTTCTTAATTAAAGCCGGAACTCTTAAAGCTCTACTAGTCTTTGACCCCTGTTTTTCATAACACAACTGTGCCAGCCTTCCAACATATGAGCATTTGTTCCAATCAACAAAGGGACACCATCATACAGTCCAGTGGGGGACACACTAAGGCTAGGGTCTCTACTTGTTCGGCCACTCCAGCCACGGAGGTGGGGAAAGACAGCCAAATCGGATATACCGGAATAGGGGTAGGCCTTCTCACTTAACCCCCATACATGCAGTCCTTCTAATGGTTGTAAGGGTACGTCTGACAAATGCTTCTGATACCAATCTTGGAACATAATTGTCACTTGGGAGCCACTGTCTAATATAGCTCTTGTAGACACTTCGTTCACCTTTACAGTGGTCTCCATGGAGGGACCCACTATTCTGGACCAGTCTGGAGAGGCGGTAGTGGGGGCCTGGGCAACTGACCTTGCCACAAAAGGACGTGAATTAGCATTTTTGGTGCCCTCACTGGGATCATGTCGTCGCACCTCTTAACCACTGATTTCTTCTCCAAGCTCTCCTTGTAGCCTATATGCAACTTTGTCAGTGTCTTTTGGGGACTGGCATTCCCTTTCATGTGCCCATCTTTCCCACAATTATAGCAAAACATACTTTCTGGAGTTTGAGCTGGCCGAGGCGCCACACTGGGAGCCAGGCGGGGTATTACTAACTGGAAACCTTGGTGCCATCTCTGTCTGTGGCGTGATAAGCATTTGGAGACATCTCGTCAGTTTCTCCACTTCCATGGTCAAGGAATCGAGTTCGAGCTGTTATCAGCAGGAGATACATGGGTGGTACCCCCACCCCCATAGCAGATGCAGTCGGATATAGGTTAAGGGCCCGTGATTGCAGGCGTGGCCTTCATAAAGGGACTGTTTTTGAATTCCGGATCTCTCTCAGTTCGCCCCATTGTGACATATCTTTTCCTTGTCAGAGCACTCATTGACTGCCAACCTCTGCCCCTGAACTTCACTTGATGGGTCACCTCAGTCACCGGTCGTAGCCGCAGCTATTGGTGCAGGTCCTCCCGAGGTCGTCTTTTCTCAACTCCTCGAATTTCTCTCATTAACTCATCATAGGAGGGTGGGGATTCCAGTCGATCTGCCAGGTGTAACTGAAGCAACAGCAGTTCTGAGAAGGGGGCAGACTTAAGGATCCTGTCCAGCCTGGTTCGGTCCAGTTCAATCGCTGGCAAACTACCTTTTCTGAGGCATTCTTGCAACAATTTTTCCAGCCGAGATACATACACAGACAACAACTCCCCTTGGTACTGTTGTGCATCTCTTACTCTCCACCATAGGTCCTCATCAGAATCTGGGCTCCCATACACATTCTCCAAGGCCTCAAGATAGGCCTGTGCAGTCGCTTCAGGGTTACTGGCCCGTTTAGCACGGATGGTAGCCAGGGCAGGACCTCGGAGGCTCTCACTAACCCTCTTTCGCTTTTCACCTTCCGAGCATTGCCATTCTAGCACTTGGGGGGCAACATAGTCTATCCAGGTCTCCCAGTCATCCTCCCTTGGGGGTGGGAGGGTGCCAGAGAAGATCCTCAACCTTCGTAAGAGTCGTGACTAATGGCAGGTGCAGAAATAGGAGTCTGCATTGGTTCAGACACCATTACGGGCACTGGAGCAGGAGAGGGTGTTGGGGAGGAACACCCCAGGTGGCAAGAATAGTTTCTTCAAGTCCTCCACAGTTTTCCTCTCCCAGCAACCATTCAGCAAATTTCTCCTCAAAAGTTTCAGATAGTGGTGGGGCTGATTCCCCGGTCTTTACTGTCCTTAGTTATCACTCTCCAAGCAGTGAGGGCTCCTCTGGGGTAATGGTCTGTGGCACTTTGGAGCTATCTATGGGATCCTTAAACTCTACTAGGGCCAGGAAAGTGTGGGTGAGCAGATTAGCATGCCGACCCACCACCACAGGGTTTGTAAACCTTCCACCTTGGAAAGTACTCCTGCACAGTGTCCGTATTGATACCCAGGGGATGTCCAGGATAAGCATAGCATTTTGGGGGTCGATCTCCTCCCCAGTACACCACTCCACCAGCCGGTGCACAGCCACTCTGTCGGGTACCCATTTTTTCTTAACAGTGGTTCAGAATATGGCCACTAGAGGACACACAATCCCAGCGGTGAGCCTCCAAGATGTAACCCCTAGATGGCGCTATCCCAGGGGCTACTACCCTGCCTGATTTGCCACTAACAGGTTGAGGGGCCTGGATCCAATGGCGGTGCCTCCACCCAGAGGTCAGGGTTTGCAATAGTTAAACTAACTTGGTCACAGCCTCTGGGACACTGCAACCCCTTTCTTCCCACTAGTGGCCCACACAATATATCAGAATTACCTTCACAGTATACACTTACCCCCAGGTCTGGTTCCGCACTGGGACCTCCTGTGAAATGAGATACAGTGCAACAATCACAGTACAGTACTTTAACATAGACAAATACCTCAGGCAGTATAACTTTGCTGAAACAAGCAGCTCTGATTTATTTAGGGGATATAACAAGGACAGGGGAAATCAGGTTAATTAGCTTATCACTCTAATAATCTACCTATGGCTCTGTGCACAGGCCTATCCCTATCAGTTACTGTCCCTGGGTACCCAAGCCCTAGTGGCTAGTCCAAACCGAAGAAGCTGGTAGGCCTTTCACACAGAGAAAGGAGAATTAAACAGTCAGCAGTACAGTAATTCCATTTGGATTTAATGTGGCAATTCAACAGGAGCAACCCTGAATTAGTACTCACGACCTCCAAATAAGATAGGGTCCTTCAATGTCAGCAGGGCTCACTTGAGGTACACAAACCTCTTCACACATCCATATAAAAGAAAGTACTATACCAGGCAGGCTGCATCTGTATCCGATCGCAATTACTGCACAATACCGGGAGGAACACACAGCAGATTCAGTTCCTGACAGACCGAGTGCAATTTTCAGCAATTCTTCCAGTCTTCTACAGGGTGAGCCTGGTTTCTACTCTTCAGAGATCCTTTGATTCTTTTCACAGGACGATTCAGTCTAACAAGCTGTTACACAAGCTGCAGACCGGAACTCTGGGCCTTACACACGTTTTTGACTAAAACTGCACACTGAAAAGCACAGGGCCTTCCTTCTTCACTGCCAAAGCTCAACTGAAGCTCCAACCGACAAAACTGGACACTTCTTTGAGTTCCTCCCAGTTCTTGACTGGATTGGCTGTCACTCACAATAGACTGCTGCCTGTTGGTCCAAAAGGCACTAAGTCTAAACTACATCTCCCAGAGTCACTGCCCATACAATCCTCTTGTGGCTGGCTCAGATTATGAGTCCAAGTTCTGATTCGTCCAAGGCACCATTTTAGAGCTAGCTTACCCCACACTGATTGGTCCAGTTCAGCAGTTCAAAACTAGAATGGGGAACTAGCAGACACAGTTCTGACTGCAAAGAAAGCAGGTTAGACAAACTGTAATTTCATTATTACTCTAAATAATTTCTGGCAAACAGTTACATCTTTCAGATAGGTTCCTTTGCACTCCTAGTGACTGCAAAATGAAGTGAATTAGCAGCAGCTCAAGTGGTACTCAGAGAAGCACACAGTCCCCATACAACGAATTATGTCTGCAAGCAGACAGCTCTTAAGAGACAGTACCAGAGGCTCTAAAAACACTCACTGATAAATGGCTTAAATGCCAAACACCATTCAGGCTTGGAGCATTCAAGCAAGCTCCTGGAAGTCTTTGGGAACCCCCATTTGCAGGGGGGTTACACTAATGTCCTTGTTTCAAAGGCTCAGAATTAACCCTCGCAACCCCCCCCCTTCATCCCCCTCTCCAGTGCCATCCATGGCCTTTTACATTAGTGCTTTTGACATTCACACTTGATTTGCAAAGCAGCTGCCACGCTCCTGGTATTCACATGTACTGGCAGCTGGAAGGCAGCACCTGGGTTTTCACAGTGCCAGACAAAACAATAACATTTCCAAAGTACATGCAGACCCATGGATTTGCGACTCATTTCATTTTTGTAGCAAAAAAGAAGAAAAAAAAATCACACCTTGGCAGAAGCATTGCTCGCATTTTTTTACTTCAGTAGTGCAATTATAACATGAACTCAGTGGGTAAAGGATAATTTCCCCCTTCCCCCATCAAATTTGGGAGGGATAACAGGCGACCAAGATCAGGCACCGGGGACAAGGTGCAGGACGTCTGTACCAAGTAGGGAGCAAGTCATTCTCTGGAAAGGTGCCGTGTTTCTTGTTAATCCAAACTGGAATGTTCCTGGAACAGTTTTATGCGACAGTTTTAGAGAATCATTGCCTTCTCTAATTGATTTGAGACCACTAGCTGAGATGAGGATAATCATTCAGATGCACTGTCGGTCCCGTTCAATGCCAGCAATGTTCTACCTGCATATTTCCTTCTACTTTATAGCTGCAGTAATGAATGGGGGTGTAAAGTGCTGGATGGAACAAAGTAAATCAGATGGCACTGAACGGATGAGAGCCTGGCTCTTTCCTACTTCTGTACCCCCATCTAAGTAGCTTGAAGGCACATTATAAGACTAATGGCTGAAACACACCTCAGAACCTTTTCTCACTGAAATGAAGGACACAGACACCTAAAATGAGGGACAGATCATCAGTGGTGTTGTGCTAAATTTCGAAGCGTAGGGTCTCTGACCGTGAACCACGTCCCCCCTCCCCTGAAACCACAGGCCAGGGGTCTGGGGCCTGCCTAGGCCCCCAGAAGCTATCAGGTTTTTGATGTGTTCTGGTACATTTGGGGTCATTTTGACACTATTTGGCTGCTTTTAAAGCCTTCTTTAACGTGTTACAAACAACCAATACATTATCAAAATAACTAGCTTTTGTCAGAATTAATCAGAAATGAAGATATGAGCTCAAAATGCTGGAAACCAGTGTTTTTACTTGTTCAAAATTTCATTTAGCTTTAGTATCATAAAATGTTAGGCATTTCTGCTTTAAAGTCTTAATTTACAGCATTGTCTGTACGTCGGCCACTCATTTTCAATGTGGGATGGATATGGGGCAGAGCACATCTATGGGGTTACATAAGACACATCCCTTGGGGTTACATAAGATGCGTCCCTAATAGTGAGGGACAGTTGAGAGGTATATACAGTTGTCCAGTTTTCCCCATCAGGAACACATGATCTCCAAACCTTGTTATCCACTGTCACAGTGTCGAGTGTAATCACTCTGTCCTGATATCACAGCACTGTCCCGACGTCAAGTGTTATCTCATTGTCCTGATGACGGGCTGGCTGCAGTTTGCACTTTCTAACTAGTTTGCAATATTTTCATGCATAGAGCACTTTAATAAATGTTCTGAGGACAAAAATTCCTTCAGTGTCTCTTAATAATTGCTGGGGCCACATAATCTGGGATTTTGGCCTTTTTATTTATTTATTTTAAAACTGGTAACCGGGAAAAGTCAAAGCTCATTTCCAGGTGTGACCTGGCCGGGGAGAGAGAGGGGAGAACAGCATTACAAAATTAGAGCAAGTCATGGAATACAGTTACAATCACAGTGAACAAAAGTGCAATTATAGAGTATGGCACAATCCAGTGAACAAAAATCACGACAAACTGGAGACGCCAGAGCAGCTATCAATTTAGTCAACAGAAACATAAACAAAGAAGTTGACAGCAGATAAGGACCGTACCGCCCATCCAGTCTGCCCATTTCTTTTTCTACCTTATAAATGTGCCATCTGCCTTTGCTCTGTCAATGGCCCATCTATTCATATTCATCTGTATTGCTCCCTTATGCTTATCCCATGCCTGTTTGAAGCCCTGCACTGTATTCATATCCACCACTTTCTGAGGTAGGCTGTTCCATGCATCCACCACCCTTTCTGTGAAAAATAACTTTCTCACATTACCCCTTAATCGGCCTCCCTCTAATCTCATGCTGTGTCCTCTTGTCCTGCTATTTTTCTTATATTGAAACATGCTAGACTCTTTCACTTTGTTAAAGCCCTTAAGGTGTTTGAATGTTTTGATCTTATCACCTCTCTCCCTCCTTTGCTCTAGGGTATACATATTGAGCTCCGTTAATCTGTTCTCATATGTCTTCTGATGCAGTCCCTGCACCATTTTGGTTGCCCTTCTCTGGACTGCCTCAATTTGGTTAATGTCCTTGTGAAGGTGTGGCCTCCAGTACTGCACACAGTACTCCAGATGGGACCTAACCAGTGTCTTGTAAAGAGGGATTATTACCTCCCCTCTTCCGACTTGTGATACCCCTGTTAATACACCCTAACATCCCCCTAGCCTTACCTACTGCTTTAGTGGTCTCCTTGGATGATTTTAGGTCAATGGTGATGATGATGCCCAAATCTCTTTCTTCCCTTGTGACTGCCAGCAACTCCTCCCCTCCCAGCCTATAGGTTGCTTCAGGGTTTCTCTTCCCTATGTGCATGATCTTGTACTTCTTTGCATTAAACCCCAGTTGCCACTCTTCTGACCATTTTGCTAGTTTATCCAGATCTCTTCTCATTCAGCCCACCCCATCTGGATCATCTATTCTGTTGCAGATCTTGGCGTCATCTGCAAACAGACAAACCTTACCCTTACCCTGCAATGCCACTGATGAAGATATTGAAGAGGACTGGCCCCAGGACTGATCCATGAGGTATCCCACTTGTGACTTGCATCTCATCTGACTGTATACCTTTTACCATCACTCTCTGTTTTCTGCCCGTCAACCAGTTTGCCACCCAGTTGACCAACTTCTGACCCACCCCGAGCCTACCCAACTTATTAATCAATCTTCTATGTGGAACAGTATCGAAAGCTTTGTTGAAGTCAAGGTAGGCGACATCAACTGCTCCCCCTTGGTCCACCACTCTGGTTACCCAGTCAAAGAAATCTATGAGATTAGTTTGACAGGACCTTCCTTTGTAAACTCACATGCATATTCAGAAGAGACAGAGCAGGCAGGAAGGGAGGAGGAGTGGCACTGTATGTGAAAATGACATAAGGGCCACAGAGATCCAGGAGGAACAAAATGGGGAGAGATACTGTGGGTTAAGCTGGAAAGGAAAATGGGACAGCCATCCGCACAGGTGTGGTCTATAGACCACCAGCCCAGGAGGAAGAAACAGATAGGGAGCTGATGCTAGCCATCCAAAGGATGGCAGATAAGAGGTGAGGTAGTACTGGTTGGAGACTTCAATATTCCAGACGTGGACTGGAGCATCCCAGCAGCAGCATCAACTAGGAGCAGATTTATCCTGACGCCTTCAGGGTGCCTTCCTCAAGCAACTGGTCATGGAACCAACTTGGCAGAAGGCAATACTAGACCTTGTGCTCACAAACAGGGACAGTGTGATGGGGGTAACAGTGAGGAGCACCTGGGAAACAGTGACCACCAGTCATTGTGGTTTGAAATCACAGAAAGAGCAGAACCAAACCACACAAAACACGTATCCTGGATTTTAGGGGGCAGACTTTGGGAAAATGGAGATACTTGAAAGAGGCATTAGGGAATGGGACAGGAATCAGGGGTTGAGGAACAGTGGGCAGTATTTAAAATGGGGATTACAAGAACAACAGAATTATGCATTAAGCAGGTTAGCAAGATGAAAAGGAAGAGGAGACCATTATGGTTTCCAAAGAGGTAGCAAAGAAAGTGAAAGCCAAAAAGATTGCATTCAGGCAATACAAAAGACACAGGCAGAAGGGGATAGGAGAAGTACCAGGAGAAGCAAAGGGAGGCAGGAGATCAGTAAGGGAAGCCAAAGCTCAGACAGAAGAACACATTGCAAAATCAGTGGGTAGAGGGGACAAAACCTTTACAGGTAAATATGAAAAAAGAAAGACAAAGGGAGGGATAGTGAGACTGAAGGGGAGGATGGGGTCACGTGGAGGATGACAACAGTAAAGCTGACATATTGAACAGGTATTTCTGCTCAGTCTTTACTGAGGAAGAGGAGGGTAATGGGTCTGAAAGGAGTACAAGGGTGAGAATGGTGCAGAAATGGACACAAGTCCCTTTACACGAGAAAGGGTCCTGAAGGAACTGGAAGTAATGAGAGTTGATAAAGCAATGGGGCCAGATGGAGTGCACCCCAGGGTCCTTAAAGAACTAAGAGAGGTGGTGGCTGAACCTCTGGCTATCCTGTTTAGCTGATCACTGGAAACAGGGGAGGTACCCAAAGACTGGAGGACAGCAGATGTAGTCCCCTTATACAAAAGTGGGAACAAAGAGGAAGCAGGGAACTACAGACCAGTCAGCCTCACCTCAGTAGTGGGGAAGATCATGGAAGCACTGCTGAAGGAGAGATTGGTGGAACATCTGGTTGTCAATGGACTACAGGACCCAAGGCAGCATGGTTTCACCAGGGGGAGGTCATGTCAGACCAACCTCATTGAATTTTTTGACTGGGTGACTAGGGAGGTGGATCAGGGGAGGGCAGTGGACATGGCCTATCTGGACTTCAACAAGGCCTTTGACACTGTGCCACATAGAAGACTATTACACACACTGGGGAATATGGGTCTGGGCAGGACAGTAGTGTGGTGGGTAGGTAACTGGCTGGCTGGCAGGACACAGAGGGTGGTGGCAAATGGCTGTCACTCCACAGAGGGAAGAGTGACCAGTGGGGTACCACAGGGATCAGTGCTGGGACCGGTCCTATTCAACATCTTCATCAGTGACAATGTGCAGGACCTAGAAGGCAGAATTTCACTGTTGCTGATGACACAAAGCTCTGTAACAGAGTAGACACACCAGAGGGTGTAGACAGAATGAAGCGACCCGCAGAAACTTGAAGAATGGTCAGGGTTTGGCAGTTGAAATTCAATGCAAAGAAGTGCAAGATAATGCATATGGGGCACAAAACCCTGGCACAATATATCAGTTAGGGGTGAGGATATAGCATGCACCAAGCAGGAAAGGGATCTTGGGGTTGTCATCTCTGATGACCTCAAATTAGGGAAACAGTGTGACAAGGCAGCAGGTAAAGCAAATAGGATGCTGGGATGTATAGGCAGGGGCATCACCAGCAGGAAAAGGAGGTCATAATTCCGCTATACAAGACACTAGTGAGGCCCCACCTGAGTACAGTGTACAGTTCTGGAGACCATACCCACGTAAGGACAAGGTAGAGAAGGTTCAGAGGAGGGCAACAAAGATGGTGCATGGATTGCATCACAAGTCCTATGAAGACAGGTTGAAGAAACTGAACATGTACTCCTGGAGGAGAGGAGGAGAGAGGGATATGATAGAGACATGCAAGTATCTTACAGGGAGGAACAGGGTGCAGGAAAACACTATTTTAAGCGAAAAAGATGTTCCAGGACAAGAGGGCATGGGATGAAGTTGGAGGAGGACGATTCAGAGGAAACATGAGAAAGAATTTCTTCACAGAACGGTGGTGGACAAGTGGAACACCCTGCCAGAGGAAGTGGTGGGGCTGAAACAATCACGGGATTTAAGAATGCATGGGATAGACATAAAGGAATTCTGGAGGTCAGGGTAAGGGCAACAGACTTCTAGGAAAACAAACTGAACTTACAAGCTCAAATGGGCAGACTGGGTGGGCCATAGGCCCTTATCTGCCGACACTGTCTATGTATCTATGTATCTATGTAAACCATGCTGTCTTGGATCCTGTGCTCCTATGGATTCCAGGTGTTGCACTATCCTTTCCTTAAGGAGTGCCTCCATAATCTTGCCCACTACTGAGGTAAGACTGACTGGTCTGTAGTTCCCTGCCTCCTCCCTGCTACCACTCTTGTGGAGTGGGATAACATGAGCCCTTCACTACTCTTCTGGGACCTCTCCTGTGCTCAGAGACTCACTAAACAGTTCTGCTAATGGCTCTGCTAGTTCCACCCTTAGCTCCTTTAGTACCCTGGGATGTATGCCATCAGGTCCCATTGCCTTGTCCACCCTAAGCTTATCGAGCTCTTGTAGGACCCTTTCTTTTGTGAAGAGCAAGATAAAATGCACGGTGCCTGTAGGAAAAGGTGACACTGCATGTGCTGAGAAGAAGAGTCAAAAACAGGCAGTAACACTGCCGATGGAAGTGCCTTTTCCCTTTGTGTTGATTTCTGTAGCAACAGATTTGGGTGTCATAAACACGATTATAACATCAGACATAGAGAGACATCAGGAGCAAATGAAATCCAAAGGGACTTGCCTATGCCTGAACTGTGACCATGGGACTATGATAGAGAGATACATATACCTCCATGGTGTAAATAAAGTGGACAGTGGGTGTAACGTATACAGAATCAGCAATCAAATGCAGAATGTCATCTAGTGGAGAAAGTAAGACTGCAGCATAGAAGAATAAGAGCCAGTCTAACACTGTAGCTAAAAGGAAGGCTTTACTTTTGCCTGAATGGTTAAAGCTGCAGCCTCTGAGACCAGGGATGCAAGGATCGATCCCAGGGTCTGGCACTGAAACATGCAAATCTGTAATTCAGTTTCCAGAAGATGCACCCCATGGTGGGGGGGATAGACATTACAGTGGGGAATTGTTCAGGTTGAATGAAATGCAGGCACCAGAGGCAACTGCATGAAGCTAATGGGGGGGCGGATTTAGGAACAATACCAGGAAGTAATTTTTACAGAGAGGGTGGTAGAGGGGTGGAATAAAGGGGTAGGATTTAGGAAGGATACCAAGGAGTACTTTTTCACAGAGAGGGTTATGGACAGGGTGAAATAAACTGTTGGAGGAGGTGATCTGTGTGAAATCAGCAAGGGATTCAAATGAGGGAAGGAAGTGTACAAGGACTTGGTAAACATCCCGACAGAAAGGGAGGAGGTGAGTGAAAAGCCTCTCTAGCTCTTTTATCAAACACATGCTTGGAATTATATGAATGGCAGACACAATGGGCTAACAGGCCCTTTTCAGTCAACGGATTCTATGTCTCTTTGGGTGAAGACTGTGTTTCTACATAAATGTCTTTAGTAACACACAGATGAAAGGCAAGCGAATTGAGACAACACATGAAACATGTTTCAAGAGTCTAAATATTACAATTTCCAAATTTTTCTCTGCAAGCACTTCTTTACGGCATTGGCTCTAGTTAACCAAGAAGTGTTCCTCGCCTGCCAGATTGTTGTGTTTCCTGAAACTTTTTTTGTTCCTGCTCTTTAGTCCCTCAGCCTCTCTGTCCCTTCTCTTCTTCCATGGCTACTCCAGTTGACTTCTGAACTACCTACTGGGTCCTGTAGGTCACACTGATTCAGAGAGCCTTCCCATCCTCTGAAATGCCCTTGGCTTACCCTCTACAGCACAGACCTGAGTGGCACTGATCATGCTTTTCCAGCCCACTATGATAAGACAACAGCCAGCTGAAGTGAAGCAGAGAGGAGGGACTCCAGGACTGGTAAGTGGCTGTGAGGTGGGCAGTCTAGCGGCTAACGTCATCAGCATGGAGTGGGTTCTTCCTCCCCTTGAGTGACACTCTGATCACACAATCCTTTTGGAGGCCTACTGGCAGTCTCAGTCATATGAGTGGGGGTGGGTCAATGTATGGCTGATTCGTGTGATTTATAAGGCATGACAGGGAGGTGAGTTATGGCAGAATAACAGGCCGCATCAGGTGGGTTGAAACATGAGGTGAAGGCAAGTGCTTCCACCTCATGAGAGGGGGTGTTAGCACACCATAACACACCCTGGAGTGCCTTACTGTGATTATGAAATTAATTCTTTTTAGTAAATTGAATGTATTTTTTGAACACATTTTTGTTGGGCTGCTGTCAGCTGGGCTGCCATGCTGGGATAATGGCCCCATTGAAGGTTATCTCTTAACCAATCAGGAGTCAGCTTTCTTTCTACCTATTTCATAATACCCACTATGTTAGTGCCCCGTCTGACTGTAGCAGGTGCTGCGGCAATGGGCAGATCTGCCCCCTCCACTCTCCCAGGGTCAGGGAGCAGTATTTATCTGCATCATGTCCTGGACCAAACTGACCCAGGGTGGGAGAGTAAATATCAGGACAATTCATTCTACCAGAGGGAATTTCCACAAATAGCCCCACAGGGGGGCCTGAAGTACATTGAAGTAAACTCACTTCTTTATGTTTCCTTTAAAAAATAAAATAAAATCCAGTTTTCAGCTATGAGACTCAATTATCCAGAAGGCACTTCAGAACTGTCTGGGCAGCTATGCAGCAGGAGGCTCCAATTCTATCGTGGAGCTCTGGCGACATTGGCAAAGCTTGAGAGCTTCACTAATGACCCTGAAATAGAATTACACAGACTCGATGCACAGCTGTGTTAACGGCTAGGTTTTATATGTGAAGAGTTATGAGAGAGAAAATATTTACATTTCAGTTAAAGGTTTTCAGTCCCGTTTTAAATCAAACTAGAGTAGCATTTTTTTTTGAAATAATGTTTTAGCAGTTGTAAAAAATAAATGCTACTTTCCTTATTTCTACAAGGACTATCACTTTTCATTTGATTCTCCCAGCTTCCCCCTTTACCTTCCTGCCCCTGCCTGATGATTTACTATGATATCAGATGAAAGACTGCAATCAGAGCTGATAGTGTTGCTATGGTTTAGTTGACAGGCAGGGTGTGTATGACTGTGAATGCCAGGTGGCCTGCGTGTCCTCCTTGGGAGCCACAGCCAATACCTCTGCAACTTGCTTGACCCACGCCCAGCTCCAGCATGGGATTTTAGTGCGTGAATGCCCACGGACTCTGGTCTCCCAGGTAGTAATGCAGGTTCTGCCATTTTATCAAAAAGTGCAGTTTCTCCACCACTTTAAAGAACTACTGATGCCTTTTTTAACCTGGGGTGGGAAAGTCAACCCAGAGGGCTACCAGTGGCAGCGTCTGGGGCAGGCGAATCACACCAGGGGGCTACTTGCCTCGGGTCTGGGGCAGACAAATCACCCCAAGGCCCTACCTATTTCATGGTCTAGGGCAGACAAGTCACCCCAGGGGGCTACCTGTCTCAGGGCGTAGGACAGACAAGTCACCCCAAGGGACTGCCTGCCTCAGGGTCTGGAGAAGACATGTCATCCTAGGGAGCTACCTGCTTCAGGGTCTGGGGTAGGCAAGTTGCCCTAGAGTGCTACTTGCATCAGGATCTGGGGCCGACAAGTTACCTAAGGGGGCTACCTGCCTCAGGGTCTGGCATACAAGTCACCTGAAGGTGCTACCTGCCTAAGAGTCTGGGGTAGGCAAATCACCCCAGGGGGCTGCTTGCCTCAGGGTCTATGGCAGACAAGTCAGACCAGGGGATTACCTGTGTCAGGGTTTGGGGTAGGCAAGTCACCCGAGGGTGCTACTTGCTTTAGGGTATGGGGCATACAAGTCACCTGAGGGTGCTACATGCCTCAGTATCTGGGGCAGGCAAGTCTCCCCATGGGGCTTCTTGCCTCAGAGTGTGAGGTAGGTAAATCACCCGAGGGGGCTACCTGCCTCAGGGTCTAGGGCATACAAGTCACCTGAGGGTGCTACCCACCTCAAGGTCTGGGTTAGGCAAGTTGCACCAGGGTGCTAACTGCCTCAGGGTCTGGGGCAAGCAAATCACACCAGGGTGCTACCTGCCTCAGGCGCTATGGTACGCAAATCCCCCCAAGGGAGCTACCTGCCTCAGGGTCTGGGGTAGCAAAGTCACCTTGTGGTGCTACCTACCCTGAGAAATAAATAAGCAGTTACAAAAACAGAGAGTAATTAATTTGCCAAAAGCGTTTGCAGGGCCAGCTTCTATTCAGTGAGCTTTGTGGTCTCAAGCTATAGCTCTGCCCCGAAAGCAGCAGTTTGAAGATGTCAAGTAAGGAATGGAAATATTTATTAAGCTGTTTATTAAGATGCTGAGGCAGGTAGCACCCTGGTGGGACCTGCCTGCCTTAATCCTATCAGCTACTCTTTAAAAAATTATTTTGGCCTCAAACTTTTGAAATGACATCGGTATGGTGTCAAAACTATGGCATGTGAGAAGTCTGATGATGTCAAAACCACATGTCAGAACTACGGTGTGTGTGCAATCTGACATCAGAACTACGGTGTGATTGCAGTCTGACATCAGAACTACGGTGTGAGTGCAGTCTGACATCAGAACTACGGTGTGTGTGCAGTCTGACATCAGAACTACGGTGTGTGTGTGTGTGTGTGTGCAGTCTGACATCAAAACTATGGCGTGTGAGAAGTCTGATGATGTCAAAACCACATGTCAGAACTATGGTGTGTGTGCAATCTGACATCAGAACTACAGTGTAATTGCAGTCTGACATCAGAACTACGGTGTGTGTGTGTGTGTGCAGTCTGACATCAGAACTAAGACGTGTGTGCAGTCTGGCGGCAGAACTGCAGTGTGTATGCAGTCTGATGTTACAATTACATTGTGAGCAGGCTGATGTCAGAACTATAATGTGTGTGTGTGCGTGCAGTGTAATGACATCAGAACTACAGTGCGTCTGCAGTCTGATGCAGTCAGAATCATGTTGTGTGCAGTCCAATGATGTTAGAACTGCAATGCATGTGTTGTCTGGTGCTGTCAGAACTACAGTGTGTGTATGCAATGTAATCATGTCAGAACGATGGTGTGCATCTGCAGTCTGATGCTGTCAGAACCAACGTGTGTTTGCACGCGATGATGTTAGAACTACAGTCTGTGTGCAGTATGATGCTACCAGAACTACAGTGTGTCTGCAGTCTGATGCTATCAGAACTACAGTGTGTGTCTGCAGTCTGATGCTGTCAGAACCAAGGTGTGTTTGCAGTCGATGTTGTTAGAACTACAGTCTGAGTGCAGGCTGATGCTGTCAGAACTGCAGCGTGTTGGCAGTCTGATGCTGTCAGAACTACAGTGTGTGTCTGCAGTCTGATGCTGCCAGAACTATGGTGTGTAACACTAAAGGCCACCACAGAGGAAAGGGATCTAGGGGTGGTCTTAGAAGACAACCTCAAAGTGGCTAAACAGTGCAACAAAGCAGTTGAAAAGGCTAACAGAATACTAGGGTGCATAAGGAGGGGTATAACAAGTAGAAGGAGGGAAGTGGTTGTACCATTGTACAACTCCCTAGTAAGGCCTCATCTGGAGTACTGTGTTCAGTTCTGGAGGCCCCATCTCCAAAAAGACATAGGCAGGATGCAGATGGTACAGAGCAGGGTGACACAAATGATGTGTGGGATGCAGCATAAATCATATGAGGAAAGACTCAGAGCTCTCAATATGCACTCCTTGGAGGAAAGGAAAGGGAAGGGAGACATGATAGAGACCTTCAAATAGCTAAAGGGGATCAACAGGGTACCAGAGGGGAGCATCTTTCACATAACGGGAATAGTAGAACAAGGGGGCACAGCATGAGACTAAAAGGGGGAAAACTTAGAGGGAACTTGAGGAAATTCTACTTTACTGAAAGGGCGGTGGAGAGATGGAACATTATTTCCCAGGAAGTGGTGGGGAAGGCCACGGTTCAGGGATTCAAGAATGTGTGGGATATGCACATATGAATTATCAAACTAGGCGAAAGAGGCGGGCTTGTAGTATCTCTGCTGCCTGGCAGGGTGGCCAGGAGCAAGTCCGGGATCGGCGCATACATGTACGAAATGCATGCAAATGGGCCATAAAGAGATGCAAATGGCCCCCCGCGCCTTTGCATAAATTATGGCCCCATTTGCATGTCACCTTTTGAATATCGGAAATTTGCGCATGGCGCAATGGTACTTACGCCACCGCAGTTGAATGCTCAACTCTGGCAACTTGCGTAGCGCAAGTTCCACTGCGTTGCTAGTGCGTTGTGGTTGAGGCTTATATTCGTATGGAGTTGCTCAACAGCCGCAACCCTTGAATATCACCCCGGCCACACCCCTGCGCAACTATTTTGAGCAGCGCAGGGGCTTGCGCCTCAGACTGGCGCAGTTTGAATATCTGGGCCTATGTAAATAACAAGATGAATCAGAAAATTGTTGCATTATAACAAAGGAAAGGGTGTGGACAATAGATATCAGTACAAGCCATTGAGTATTTTATTTTTTTTATTTTAGTCATTGGTAACCAGGTAAGTCCCACTAGGCACAAGTGCCTGTTTTCAGGGGTGACCTGGGAGCACTGGGTGGTTAAGTGACTTGCTTAGAGTCACACAGTATGCAAGTGGAGGTTGTGAGAATCAGACTCAGGTCTAGTCTGCTGGATGTATCAAGCTCGTTCACACCTCATTCCTCTAACCTCTAGGCTATACTGCCAGCCTAGTATATACATATACAATAATCAAACCATTTATGGCATTATTCACAGATAAACACTTACGTCTGTCACAGACCCACTCCTGGGGGTCAGGCCACAGAGCTCACAGTGTTCACCCTTAAGTGCAATTCATGATGGGGGTGGGGATGGGGGGACAGGGATGCCCTCATCATCCTTTTTAATTGCTTGCCGAGGTCATGACTGCACCTCTGCCACAAGGATCCCAGGTGTCCCTCTAGCTCTGGATAAGGGCACAGTACCAGTCTCAAGCCTTGTGGCCAAATATGAACATTCCCTTGGCTATTACACACAGGAGGAAGACCCAGGTATCACACTCTCTTTGGGGTAGCAGTGTAAAAAACCTGATTTGGCCTTCTCCCTACAGGACATGCAACATCCTGGTTCATAATCTTAGTAGACTCTGGTATTCTCCCTGTCCTTCCAGATGTCCCTTACAGACCCTTTTTCAATTTGGTTGCTTATGGTGTGACCCCTTTTGGCAATAACAGTTTCACAGATTATTAATACTTTTTTCATAATTCACCCGCAGAACTTCTTTTGAAAAGCAAAAGTTTTTACTAAAATAGTTAAATAAATGCAGTTACGACTAAAAGAGAACATATACTAAATTAGGTTACAGTATAAGAAACAGAATGGTGAAAATATATAGAAAACACATTAAAACATGTTAGCTAAGTCTACCTTGGGTATGGAAATTTCAAAGTCCAGAGAATCACTGGTTTGAAAAATATTGCAGTCTTTTTTTTAGTCCTTGGCAGCCACACTGGGTCTCAGCAGTTTGGCTTCTGGTGTGTGTCAAGCAGAGTGTACAGAAGAAAATGTGTCCAAATGCCCTGAGCTGGGACTATTTATATACCTGTCTGTGGATAAATGCTGACCCTTCCATTTTAGATCACTGGGTGTCACTCTTGTGCTTCCCCAACACAATGTTCTGCCTTAATAATTAACCAGTAACATGACGGTCAAAATCAAAACTTTGTTGTCTTAGTATAGCACCCTATAAGCTAATTCACAGTGTCCTGTTAGAATTTCACACAAGTCTGCTAGAGGGATGTTTTCTTTTCTGTTACCTCATAAAATGTGATATACTATAATAGTTTCCTGGGACAAAACTTTCAGCCTTTGAAGTGTATGGTCTGTGGCAGGAAAATGGATTTTGGCATATCTCTGTTAAAAAAAAAACAACTAGGAATGCAGTTTCAGTTCCTGTCAAACAGCTGCCTTCAGGTCAAAAGAAGGTCAAACCCCTTTTTTTAAACAAATCCAGTCTTTCTCTGTGTGCCTTTGCTGACACTGGCACATACATAGAATTACAATAAAAATATATATACAACAGAATAATATCTACAAATAAGGGCTAGCGGCTGGGCAGCTAACCACAACCCCTCCCTTCGAGACTGAATTTGTTGAAATCCATCCTTAAGCATGGTATGATTTTCACAAATTCTGTTCACTGCTCTTACCGGTGA
Organism: Neoceratodus forsteri; assembly: GCA_016271365.2. Taxonomy (NCBI): domain Eukaryota; kingdom Metazoa; phylum Chordata; order Ceratodontiformes; family Ceratodontidae; genus Neoceratodus; species Neoceratodus forsteri. Next base: position 194,213,469 of record JADMNL010000024.1, on the reverse strand, counting down.
GATAGCCCATCTGCATTGACATTATTGTGGTTGATGGTCATATTGAAGCCCTGTACGGCAATGCTCCATCTTAAGAGACAACCATTCATTTTATCCATCTGAGTCAGTGACACCAGTGGGTTATGATCAGTCTGTACCTCAAAGTGCCTCCCATAGAGGTACGGCTCTGGTTTCTTCAGGGCCCATACCAGCGCAAGGCATTCCTTTTCAACTGTGGAATAGGCCTGCTCCCGGGGAAGCAACTTTTTGCTAAGATACACTATTGGGTGATCTAATCTTTCCCTTGGTTAGAGGTCTGACTGAGGACTGCTCCAATCCCCACATCTGAGGCATCTGTCTGGACTACAAATGATTTACTGTAATCTGGAATAGCCAACACGGGGCACTGCACAATGCCTCCTTTAGCTGTGCGAAGGCTTGGTCACAGGCTGGCTCCCATTTTACCCTTTTGGGCATTCTTTTCTTTAGCAGGTCAGAGAGGGGAGCTGCCAGGGTACTGTAATTTGGTACAAACTTTTGATAGTACCTGGCAGACCCTAGGAAACTCCAAACCTGCTTCTGGATTTCAGGTCTGGGCCACGCCTCTATCACCTCAATTTTGGCTTGATTAGGACAAAGCTTCCCCCACCCCATTACACGTTCTAGGTACACCACTTCCACCTTGGCCACCTAGCAATTTTCAGCCTTGATAGTGACCACGGCCTTCTGTATACTGCCTAGCACTTCCTTCTGGTGAGACAAGTGTTACTTCCAGCTGGTACTGAAGATGGCAATATCATCCAAGTATGCCACTTCGTAATCTTCAGTACCAGGTAACACCTGGTTGACCAAACTTTGGAAGGTGTCAGGGGCGTTCTTCATTCCAAAAGGCATTACCTTGAACTCGAATAATCCTATTGGAGTGAGGAAGGCTGATCTCTCCCTAGCTCTGTCAGTTAATTCCACCTGCCAATACCCTTTTGTCAAGTCAGTTGTGCTAGGGTATGTCACCCCTCCCAACTTGTCCAGTAGTTCATCCATCCATGACATTGGGTGAGTATCAGACTTCATGACTGCATTGAGTCCATGATAGTCTACACAGAAATGAGTAGAGCCATCCAGCTTGGGAATGAGGTTTACGGGTGAGGCCCGGGGGCTGTGGGATTTCTGGATTACCCCTAAATCCAGCATCTCCTCCACTTCCCTCCTAATGTCCTTTAGGATGGCTTCAGACACCCGGTTAGCTGTCTGCCATATGGGCACTTGTGTCCCTGTGTCTAAATCGTGTGTCTCTAAGGGGGTTAGTCCAGGCCTGGCTGTAAACTAAGGGGCAAAGTCCGCTAAAACCTCCCTCACTTCCTGGGTCTGTTCCAGGGTCAACTGGGACAACAGTTTGATTGCCTCCATAGATGACTCCCACTTGCTTTCCTCCAGCAAGTCTAGTAGTGGGTCTTCTTTGTCAGTTCCCTCCTCATTACTACACACTGCAAACACCATGTCAGCCCTATCTGCATATGGCTTCATCATGTTGACATAGTATATTCTACGGGTATGTCTCCTGTCAGGTAGTTCTACAATATAGTTCACATCATTTGCCTGTCTGACTACTTTGTATGATGTTACCCACTCGGCCTGCAGCTTATTCTTCTGGACCGGGTTTAGGACCATGACTTCCTGACCTACACTGTATGAGCGAGCTCTGGCTCTGCGGGCATGCCAGACCTTTTGCTTCTGCTGGGGGGGCTGACAGGTTGCACCGGGCTGCTTCCATAAGCTCCTTCAGCTTTTCCCTAAACTTCAGGACATACTCCACTATGGGAGCTCCCTGGGTGGCATGGTTGCCTTCTCAGACTTCCAGGATCAAGTCTAGGGGCCTATGCACCCTACATCCATATAAGAGTTCGAAGGGAGAAAACCCTGTTAACTCTTGGGGCACCTCCCTGTATGTGAACAACAGGTGGGGAAGGTATTTCTCCCAGTTCCTCCCATGCTGTTCAGCAAATGCTTGGAGCATTGATTTTAGGGTACCATTAAACCTTTCTACAAGCCCATTGGCTTGCGGGTGATAAGGTGTTGTGTGTTTCTGCACTACCCCACACTTCTCCCACAAACACTTCATCAGATCCGAGATGAAGGTACCACCTCGATCAGTAACAACCTCCTGCAGAATTCCAACATGGGAGAAAATCACGAACAAGGCGTCTGCCACTTTGTCCGTCTTAAGTGAGGAAAGGGAGACTGCTTCAGGGTATCAGGTGGCATAATCTACCACCATCATGATAAACCTCTTCCTGGAGGAGCTTGTGGTACTCAGAGGTCCCAAAATATCTATTTATACCCTCTGGAATGGCTCCTTCACAATGGGCAAGGAAATTAGGGTGTCTTTGGTTTTTACTACCTGCCTTCCCTATTTGTTGGCACTGGTGACAAGACCTGTGATATTCCTTCATCTGCTGGGTGAAGTTGGGCCAGTAGAAATTCTGGGCCAATTGCTGCATGGTGCGCATGATACCCGATGTCAGGACATGGGGATATCATTAGCAGTCTTGAGCAACCACTCATGGTACCCCTGGGGAACGATAGGCTGCCTGCCCATCACCCCTCCCTCTGTCATTATGTCCTGCATATACAACAGTCCATTGTCCCAATATACTCTATGCCTCCCATCACCTCTCTGTGTCCCATCAGATTCTGCACAACCCTCAGCTTCTCTAAACTAGGATCAGTCCTCTGACCAGTTGCAAATGCTTCACATTTTCCCAAGGCATGGGGCATGTCCCCCTTCAGTTTCTAAAATGGGGTCCATAGCTCTAGTGTCAAGGCATTCAGGGTCACTGCCAACCCTAATCTTCTGACCATTGGTTACCCCTTCCTCCTCAGAGTAACCATCTGTATCTGTTTTGTGAACTGCTACATGGGGAAGTCCTGCCTCCCTTTCACTACTCTCCATTTCAGGAGACATAGGATGGGGAACCAGTCTCCCATTGTTTTCCACAGGGGCTTCTATGAGGTCCAGGAAACTACAATCAGCCTTTGCCTTCTGACTGTGAGTAACCACATACACCACCTCCTTCTGGAGATTGTTCCCTATATCATATCCAGGGCAATGTGGTCTGCTACTGCCACCTTTTGCACCCTCTTTCCTGTCTCACCCCAGTCCAGGAGAATGCTAGCAAGTGGCAGAGTTTTCTTCTCCCCAGTGAATCCCCTCGCCGTTACAAACTGATTAGGTATAAACTGTTCAGGCTATACCAAATCCCCTTTTACTAAGATGAGAGATGCCCTGTGTCCCTTAACCCATGTGAGTGCCCCCCATTTACAGTAATTGGGTGTATATGCTCCCTCATGTTTATAGACATGCTTTCAGGGATGCACAGTGCACCCGACTCTGTTTCAGCACCACTCTGTGCCTTTTTAGGACACTGTCTAAGCAGATGCCCTGGCTGTTTGCAAAACCAACAGTCATCATTTCTTTTATCCAATAAATCCTTTTTTCATAACCTTGGGCTTCCCCCTTTCTGTGGAGGCAGTGAGGGTTTTAGTAGCCCTGAAGGTGCACCTTTTACCTTCTCCACTTCCACGTCCACCCCACTCCCTTTCAGAGCAGGTCTATTCCTGGCATAGTGGTCCGAGAGCTCAGAAGCCTCCTGCTCTGTTTTGGGCTCTCAGTCCTCTAACCAGGTTTTTAGCTCTGCTGGGCAAGCCCAAAAGAATTGCTCCAGAAGTATTACCTCCTCAATTTTCTCTACAGAGTTTGCTTCCATTCTCTCCCACCAACGTTTTAAAAACTGACGTTGCTTTGTGGTGAGTTCCTCATAGCTCATGTCGGGGCTTCTCCAGAGTTTACAGAATTTAACCCTGCATGCTTCAGGCATTAATTCATACTTTTTAAGCATGCAGCTTTAAGTTTCTCATAAATACTACTGCCCTGATTGTCCATTGGCCTAGTGCCTCATGCACTTTTCCAGTAAGCAGCAGGGACAGTTGAAAGCTCCAGGACTGCCTGGGTATTTGGCCTGGATACAGCTCTTTGCAAACAAATTCAGGAATGCATCCATATCCTTCCCCTCTTTAAATTCAACTATTAATTTAGCATTTAACTTGTACCCTAATCCTTGAGTTCCAGATTCACCCCTGCCACTTACCTCCTCCTGCACTGATAGTTGGAGTCTTAGCTTCACCAGTTCAGATTCCCTCTGGCACTCTTTCCCCTCTCTCAGCCTCTCTCTAAAGCTGTTTTTCTTTTCCCTCAGACTCTCTCTGATGCTGGTTTTATTTTTCCTGCATCTCCAGCTCCATCTGGAACTTCTTCCACTCAAATTTACTTTGCTGCTGGGCTTTGAACTTTTTCTGCTCAAATTCCAGCTCCAGTTTCCTCAACTCTAACTGCAGCCTGATCCCTTCTGGCTCCAGTGTTGTGGTGACCTTCCCCTGGCACTGTGGTTCTGGCTTCCCTCTGTTTTCTATGTCCTCCTCCATGGGACTGGACTCTTCAATGTCCTTTGGCACCCCCACACCCAAGGTCTGATCCTTTTAAGTCACCGACTGTGACTCGTGGTCCTGAACAGTCGCTTGCTCATCAGCTACCACAAGAGCCTTCAGGAGGTGTTTTTTGGTTCACCCCTCACACTGGACCCCTCTTTCCTGACACAGCTGCTTTAGGTATTCTTCAGTGTATTTACTGTAGATAGAAGCCATCTTCTTCCCTAACTACTGCTACACTAGCTTGCACCTGAGGGGAAAAAACAGGTAGGGAACATTATACTGTAACCAAATTATGTATTTTTTAAATCCCTGCCTTGATTGTGTGTGGGCTGTTTACAGTTTATCAGTCTGATACGATGGGCTTGAATCCACTGTTATGCCTGTGTCACCAATATCTCAGATCACAACAGTATGCAACTAAATCTCTCAGATCCCACCACTGCCACCAGATCTGTCACAGAGCTACTCCTGGGGGTCAGGCCCACTAAGATCACAGTGTCCTTAAGTGCAATCTGTGATGGGGGGACAGGGATGCCCTTATTGTCCTTTTTGAATGCTCACCAAGGTCACGACTGCACCTCTGCCATGAGGATCCTAGGTGTCCCTCTAGCTCTGGCGCAATACCAGTCTTGAGTCTTGTGGCCAACTAGGAACCTCTCTTGGCTATTACACACAGGAGGAAGACCCAGATATCACACCCTCTTTGGGGCGGCAGCATAAAAACCTGATTTGGTCTTCTCCCTACAGCACATGCAACAGCCTAGTTCAGAATCTTTGTAGACTGGTATTCTCCCTATCCTTCCAGATGTCCCTTACAGACCATTTTTCAATCTGGGTGCTTATGGTGTGACCCCTTTTGGTAATAACAGTTTCACAGATTATTAAAGGAGAACTAAAGCCACAATTTATAAACAAATATGTGGTGCAGAGTGTTTTGATTTGTAAGTGTACTCCTAGTAAGTCCTTCCCTTTACTTGCTGAAAGAAGTTTTTTTTTTCCAAATTTGCTTGCTGGTTTTATGGCCCCTGGAGATCTCCATATTAGCATTTCTAATGGCTCTTCTTGTTCCTACAGTGTCTCTTATCCCATGTGACTGTGATGTGTCCTGGACCATTGCTTAACAAGAGCTGTGTTTTCTCAAATTTATAGTAGTAGAGCTGTTATGTTAATTAACTCTTTCTGTCTAGGGAGTTCTATGCATATGGCAAATGCCTGAGTGATAATTAAGTGAGCTATTCTGTAAGGAAACAGCTAGAGCCTTCACTAACTATAGCATCTATGGCATTTGTGACCTTGTATGATTTGTGTGCATTGCTAATGGTTGTGTGTAGTTTGATAAAATGATAGGCTCTAAAAATAAAACATTCACTTCTGCTGACTAGACCTAGACACATATATAAAAAACAGAAGTTTGAATTAGATAGTTATTTAGTTGAAGCCAGAATCTCAGGCCCATAACAGTAGATGCTGCTGCAGCAGTTATTACTCTCTGAATCAATGGTCCTGGATACATCACAGTCACATGGCACAGAAGGCATTGTAGGAACAAGAAAGGCCATTATAAATGCTAATATGGAGATCCCTAGGGGCCATAAAAGCAGCAAGCAAATTTAGAAAAAAAACTCCTTTTAGCAAATAAAGGGAAGGCCTTACTGGGAGTATACCTACAAATCAAAACATTCTACACAACATATTCCTTTTTTACAATTTTTGACTTTAGTTCTCCTTTAATACTTTTTTCACAATTCACACACAAATAGAGAAAGTCTCAGTCAGGCAGAATTTCTTTAGAAAATCAAAAGTTTTTACTAAAATAATTAAATAAATGCACTTACAGCTAAAAGAAAACATATACTAAATTAGGTTACAGTAAAAGAAAAAAATGGAAAAAAATTACAGAAAATGTGTTAAAACATGTTAGCTAAATATACTTTGGGTATGAAGATTTTAAAGTCCAGAGAATTGCTGGTTTGCAAAATATTGCAGTCTTTCTTTTAATCATTGGCAGTCACACTGGGTCTCAGCAGTTTTGCTTCTGGTGTGTCAAGCAGAGTGTTCAGATGAAAATGTGTCCAAATGCCCTAAGTTGGGGCTATTTATATACCTGTTTGTGGAAAAAGGCTGGCCCTTCCAATTTAGGCCACCAGGTGTCACTTTTGTGCTTCCCCAACACAATGTTCTGCCTCTAATTAACCAGTAACATGACTGTCAAAGTCAAAACTTTGATGTCGCAGTGTAGCACCCTATAAGCTACTTCACAGTGTCCTGTTAGAATTTCACACAGTTCTGCTAGAAGGATGTTTTATTTCCTGTTAACCTCATAACATGTGATACACTATAATAGTCTCCTGGGGCAAAGCATTCGGCCTTTGAAGTATATGCTCCATGACAGGAAAATAGATTTTAAAATATCTCTGTAAAAAAAAACTGGCAATGCAATTTCAGTTCCTGGCAAACAGCTGCCTTCAGGTCAAAAGAAGGTCAACCCCCTTTTTAGAAAAATCCAGTCTTTCTCTGTGCGTCTTTGCTGACACTGGCATGTACATAGAATTACAATAAAAAAATAAATACAACAGAATAATATCTACAAATAAGGGTTAGCAGCTGGGCAGCTCTCCACAATGTCTAGATCTTTATTTAATCCAAAAGGTAGTAGTGTTCATAATGTAAAGATCCATTTGGATTCTTTTTATAAAAGGTCCTGTTTTCTATCTCCTTTCCGAGGGAGACACTTCACATGTTCTAATATAGTAGATCTGAGGGACTGAGGGTCATTGTTCTGTATCTCCATATAATGCATGTCTAGTGAAGATTCTTAGTTGTTACTTCTAATGTCCCTCAGATGCTCTAACATTCTTTTTTTCGCACGTCTGATTGTGCACCCTACATAAAGTAATTTACAGGGACATTTACAGTGACATTGTGCTACATAAATTATATATTCTGTAGAGCAATTGACAAAGTCCAAGATTTTCACCCTCAAATCCTTGGTAGGGTGCACACATTATTTTACTTGCACCACATGCTTGCATGCAGTGCAATGACCGCACTTAAAGCACTTGGCCAGAGGTTCTGGTAGCCAAGTATGTGAGTGGGGTCTATCTGGGAAATAGTAGCTACTCAAAATTAAATCCCCTATATTTTTAGCCTTACTGAAAGTCACTCTCGGAGTAACAGAAAATAAGTTAGGTACATTGCAATGTTCGAGTAGGTTTCAATGTTTCTGCAAAATGTTTTTAATCTTTTTCGTAATGCAAATATATGACAGAACAAAGTTCAGCCTATCGTCATTTTCCACTTCTTTTATTTTAGGCCTTAAAAGAACCTCCCTGTCCTGTGATCTAGCCTTTTGCAATGCTTCATCTAGATCTTTTCTTTCACAGCCCCTGTCAAGAAAACGCTGATGCATTTCTATAGCCTGGGTATCAAAAGGCCCTGCTGTGGAGGAATTTCTTTTGAGACATAAAAATTACCCGTATGGTATGGACTTAATTAAAGTTGAGGGGTGGGCACTTTTGGCGTATAATACAGAATTCCCTCTTGTAGCTTTCCTGAAACATGTGGACTCAATTTTTCCCTTTGATACATATAATGTTAGGTCCAGGAACTCCATCTTGAACATATCCATTTTGTAGGTAAACTGTAAATTCATGTCACTTTCATTCAGTGCTTTAAGAAACTGTATTGCCTGTCCTTCTGTTCCCCACCAAATGTTGAGCAAGTCATCAATGTAGTGGCTCCAGAAAGCAGTTTTTTCAGAATACGTGTTACCGGCATTAAGAATGTACCTGCTCTCCCAGCAACCCAGGTAGATGTTAACGTTACTGTAGCCCCCATAGCTGTCCCTCTATTTTGTAAAAAAATATTTTCCATTAAACAGAAAATAATTGTACCGTAGAATAAAATCGACTGCATCAAGAAGAACTTTGCTGGAGGTGCATCATCGTACTTTGTACTGTTCAAAAATAACAGTAATGCCTCAATATCTAGGTGGTGCGGAATGCTGGTATACAAAGAATTCATGTTTGCAGAAATCCACATAAAATTGTCATGCCATTCTATATTATTCATTTTTTCTAGGATGTGCAGGAAATCCCTAGTGTAGGATGGTAAATTTAGCATTAGGGGCTGAAAGAAAAAAAATCACAGAATCATGAGAGGTTCTCCCGTCACAGAATCTATTACTGAGATGACTGGCCATCCGGGGGGGGGGGGTCCAAGTTCTTAGAATTTTTGGTAGGTAATAAAACATGGGTACCGTTGGATTTTCGACCTTTAGGTATCCACCTTCTTTCTTGGTGATAAACCCCGCTCTCTGGACGGCCTTACTAATCATCTGGAACAGTGAGTTTTGGAACTCTGAAGTGGGATCCACTTTTAAAGCAACATAGGTCTCTGTATCAGAAATGAGCCTGCTCGCTTCTAATTCATAATCCATTTTACAATGGTTATTATGTTGCCGCCCTTATTGGCTTTTTTGAAAATGATCCCTTTCAGATTTTTTCATTTTTCTAAGGCTTCCAGTTCAGGCACTGAGAGAGTGCTGTGTGAGTTTTACCATTTTTAGTAAACAATAAATCTATTTCTTTCATAACTACCCGCTGGTATGTTAATACAGTGTGATTGAAAGTTCCTGGGCAGAAAATTGATTTGGGTTTAAACTTGGAGGCACTACCCAAACAGAACAGTTCCTGTATTTTCATTTTCAATCACAAACACACTACTATAATTTTACTCTGGGCGGAGGCACTGCGCTATATATTTATATCTTTGGGAAAGAACCTCTGATTATCACCAGAACAGAATCCAGGCCCTTTAACCTGTATTGTAGTCTCATCAGGCAGGGGCAGTAACTGACTGGTACTTGGCACCTGAGACTACAAAGCATTGTGGTTTTTCTGCTTTCTTGGGTTTCTTAGTGTGGGAATTTTTGTTAATTGGTCCTTGGATTTTTGATTGTGGTTTAATTGGTTGTTGATTGTCTAATTGATGGTATGCTAGCCGCTCACATTTTTTCTAGGTGTATTTTTCCTATGGTTTGCAGGTCTCATTCCCAGAGGCATTCCGATTTAATTATGATGTATACAGCCTTAATAGGGATTTATACAGTTGTAACTGATTTGAATGCAGGTTTAATTGCTGAGGTATAATGTGAAATACACAATTGAGGCTCCTATGGGGATAATATATACATCAGCACTATCATACAAGACATGTACTGGGGGAGATAAGTATTTTAAAGGCAGGAGCTCTTTGTAAATAAGTATTTGGGGCCAGTGCCCCACAGGACTACAAAACGGACACCATCTTGCCAACCTTTGACCTTTTTCACTGTGGCATGGAAGTCAGAGGGCAGCACATCAGTCAATCAGGCTCCAAAGCTTGATCCAGAAATGCTACTGAGACACAGCAGGACTTCATTAATTCCCCAGTAGAACAGTCAATCAGACATTAAGGTACAGTCAGACACACCCGCCAAAGAGACTAACAGGAGGACTTAGCAAATTAGGAAGTTTTGACTGTGGAACCTTCCAGCAAGCCCTCAGTCTGGAGGAGCCCGCAAGAGACAGAAGAGAGCAGACCTATCATCTGCAGGAATGAGCAGACACTCACAGAAACTTGGAAAAGGAGAAGTGTGCTTTAACAGCCACTGAGGAGGAGGCTGCTGCATGCAGGACATCTGCACCTGCATTGTCAAATCTGCATCTTCAAGTACCAGTCAGGGAGGAAGCTGCCTTGCAGCTGATCCTTCTAGTCACAGAGAGAGAGAGAGAGAGAGAGAGAGAGCGAGAGAGAGACAGAGACAGAGAGAGACAGAGACAGAGAGAGAGAGAGAGACACAGAGAGACAGAGAGAGAGAGACAGAGACAGAGACAGAGAGAGAGAGAGAAAGAGAGAGAGAGACAGAGAGAGACAGAGAGAGAGAAAGAGAGAGAGACAGAGAGACAGAGAGAGACAGAGAGACAGAGACAGAGAGAGAAGACAGAGACAGAGACAGAGAGAGAGAGAGAGAGAGAGAGAGAGAGAGAGAGAGAGAGAGAGAGAGAGAGAGAGAGAGAGAGAGAAAGAGAGAGAAAGAGAGAGAGAGACAGAGAGACAGAGAGAGAGGGGGAGAGGAAGAGGAGAAAAGAGACGTGGTGCCTTTTAGGCCTGAAGGGTCTGAACAGCAAATGAGCACAGAGATCCTGGAAGCCGCCATGCTAGCCACCACAGCCCAGTAACAACCTGCAAAGGAGTAACCTTGGAGCTTTGCCAAAGTGAGCCAACAGAAGCCCAAAATCCACATGAACACCCTGAAAGACAGGCAAGTTTTCAGTCCCATTCACTTCACCTGCTCTGGAGACTTATTACTTAGTTGACGCCTTAACCCTCAGCTTGTGACATCACAATCAGTTTCAAAACAATGAACTAAGAGGTCATAAATCAGGGAATGTGCATCAAGAGCCGATAAGGCTAGACAATGAACCTGCTTTAAAGCAGATGTCTCCAGCAATAAAGAATGGCATTGCTTACAATTCATTTTTATGTTTGCCTGCACACATGTGCAAGAAACATAGTGCCACCATACCAGAATTCGTAGGTGTGCCTCCCCCACTTCCAGTGCCCTGCTGCCTTTTGCAGGCGTGGCCGCACCGCGCCAATGAATGTAGGAACTGTCTATGACAGCTGTTCAGATGCAGTGGCGTACAGCTGAAAGCAAAAAAAAACGCTGCAGTCAGCTGTGGTAACATGTAGGCACTTTGCATACTGCCGTCCGGCAGTATGTAAAGTGCCTACACATCGGCACTGCACTGAAACAGCTGTCATAGACATCTCCATCCCACCACACCAAGTAACATGCTGGGAGCCCACCCCAGCATGCTCATGCACTCCCCCCCACACACACACTGTATGGCCGACTGGGGTGCCCAATCCCCTGTCGGCTCCACTGCGCTCCCCCCCAACAGAGTTACAGGTGCCACGCTGGGAGCCCACCCCAGCATGGAAACAGCCCATAAGGCCGATGGGGTGCCCAATCCCCATCGGCTCCACTGTATCCCCCCAACAGACTTCCAGGTGCCACGCTGGGAGCCCACCCCAGCGTGGCAACAGTCCATATGGCCGACGGGGGTGCCCAATCCCCCGTTGGCTCCACTGGCCCCCAAACAGCCTTCCAGCTGCCATGCTGGGAGCCCACCCCAGCATGGCAAAAATTCTGTGTTGTCTTCAAAATAAAAATGCCCTGTAAAAAAAACGGTCCCTCCCTGACTGTCTTGATCCCCTGCCCCCACCCGTGGCCACCCTCTGCGCACCCTGCCTCCCCACACCCCCACCTCACCCCATACTTACCTCTGGAGTCCAGCGTGATGATCTTCGGTGGACTGGGAACACGTCTACACTCTTCAAAGCCGACTGCGAACTGAGGAAATGCCGGTAAGCTGTATAATGGAATAAATAGGGTTTTTTCAACTTTAATGCATATCTCAGGCATTTTTGGGAATTTTTTCACTAAATTTTCAACATGGGGTTCTTGGGACCCCACCTCATGAATTCTGGCACCGTCATTTTGTTATTCGGTCCCGAAAGGTGATTTTGCAGTCACTCGTGGAACCACCTTTCAGGACGAGGTTATGAAATGACAGTGCCATAGTTCATGGTGAGCCCAAAAACCCTATGTTGGAAATTTGATGAAAAAAATTCAAAAATGTTTCGTTCGAAACCGTTGTGCGGTTCCTACACACTCGCGTAAGTTCACGAATTTTAATATTTTCACTCCAGATTTTCAACATTACTATTTTACTACACTTCCTTATGAGCAGTACAGCTGTCATTTTTCACATCTTGCCCAAAATGTGTTTCCACTCATGTAGCACACAATGGCGCAGTCGGTGTGCGAAATCAATGTTCGGGACAGATTGAGAAAATCACAGTCACACTGTTCATGAGCAGAGGTCTTAAAATGGCTATGTTAAAAATTTAGTGACAAAAGTCCATAAAATGACTGTGTTACGAGCGAGCATTGCACAGTTTCCACGCACCCTCATAAGTTCATGAATTTGCAATATTTTCAGTCCAGATTTTCACCACTGGCATTTTTCCACACTTCATTATGAACAGTACAGCTGTCATTTTTCATACCATGGCCGAAATGTGTTTTCGCACTTCCAGTGCAGAAATGCATAGTTGCTGTGGAAAATCACTGTTCGGGACAGATTAAGAAAATCACAGTGACACTGTTCATGAGCAGAGGTCCCAAAATGCCTGTGTTGGCAATCTGCTATAAAAACCCCCCAAACTAATTACATTACGGGTGTGCGTTCTGCAGTTTCTACGCACGCTGATGACTTCACCAGTTTTTTAATATTTTCACGGCAGATTTTCAACATTGCTATTTTTTACACCTCCCCATGAACCATACAGCTGTCATTTTTCACATCCTGTTCGAAATGTGTTTTCGCACCTGTGGTGCCAAATGGCGTAGTCGCTGTTCAAAATCAGCTTTCGGCTAACAAACTGATATTGCCACTGTTCATAAGGTGGGGGTCACAAAAAAAACGTTGAAAATTTAGATTGAAAATACCAACGAACGCCTGAGGTGTTAGGGTTTCCGACCATAGCGTCCCAAGCTGTAGAGACTGACAGGCATCAGGGGTGTGACTTGGGACTGTCGCCTGTAATGCTCATACCATTCCACTCCCACCCACACCCTGCAGCCAGTGAGAGGCATCGAGGTGTGCCTTGGACTGTTCGGCCCCAAAGTTCACCCCATTTTCCTATACTGCGCCCATCTCACCATATTTCCTGATGGAATGGGGTGAGCATAAGGGCCAAAGACCCCAAGGCATACTGTGACACTTATTGGTGTCTGCAAGGTAGGGTGTGATGAAATGGTGTGGTCGTTATGCCTGATGCTCCAAAGGCACACCTCAATGCCTGTCACTCTCTGCAGGGTGGTGGTGGGGTTGGCTTCAGTTCAATACTTCACTGCCATTCCTATTACGCAGCTCTCTAACTCCTACACTACCAATGCCAATGCCAGCAAGCAAACATTCGGCATTGACAAATGCTTGTTTTTCACTGTTCTGTGACCAATTTCTGCTGATGCAAACAGAGATGTTTTTTGTTTGCTTGTGACCGTAGCTCCTCAGGAACAGCTTCAGTTTGGAGTCTCAGTCTTCCATGCCAGACCAAGTCTGCACTACAGTCTTGATCCAAAACATTCCAAGTCATCAGATCATAAAAACAGTGTGTAATTATTAACGGCAGTAAACAGGGACTTTGCAATGCATCTGTGAAATGCTAAGCATTTACATGTCTTAAATTCTTCCCAGTGTCTGATCAACTAACAAAAAGAGCATATTAACAGCATGAAACTTGTTTACCAACTGCTGAAAAACAGCAGTGTAATGAAAACAGGCCTGTTGCCATGGATGATGATTCAGGAATAAATAATTTGCACAGTGTGTGGGCTCAGAACTGCTCTGAACATGCCAGTCATTCTAGCATGTCAGTAACGTATTTTGTTTAGTACCTTGGAATACTTTTTTGGAGAGGGCACAGTGTCATATGAATATGACTGAGGCTCCTGCTGGCACCTAGTGGCCAAACTAAATGACCTAGTAATAGCAGTACTGGGTCTTAAACTGGGTACTCTGTGGATCTATCAAAGAGTTGCTTGGTTGGTTCATTTTAAGCTTACCTACAATATCCCAACTGAGATGCAGCATCTTTTTTTCCTGTGGGATCCAGCTTCTCCTCAGTTCTACAGCTGCTGGGTGGGACAGAAGCATAGGGAGGTCAAGTGACTTGCCCATGGTCACATGGTGAGCCAGTGACTTGGGGTAGGGTTTGGCCTCTGACCTTGTGTTTCAAAGTTGGGTGCTCTAACCATTTTACCTCAATATCATGCCTACCAATAGTAGCTGAACCAAATGAGCTACAGGGGTAATTTATGTGGCTTCGCTAGCAGGGGACTCCATTAAACTCCAGCTTGGTCCATTGTGGAGTGAGATGTCTAGTACAGGGGCAGTGGTACCACTTGCAATGCTGATGACCCAGGTTTAATGCAGTGTTGAAGATTTAGTAAGCTCAGCCCTGGCTAATACACAGAGATTTTATCACATTTCTTATACATTTTTCTTAAATTTTGCTGAGGTGCTCCTGGTGTGTGACCAAAATAAAAATTAGTTATAGTACCAGTCCCCCTCCCCAACTGAGAGCACTGGTACTGTAACTGTTTGACCCAGGTTTAATGTCAGTTATAAAATGGACAAGAGAAAACAAGATCTATGATTGGTCAGATGTGCTCACAAGACCATGTTTTATTCTAGCTAAGCATCACAGGTCACAGATACGTAACTGTTCGAACTTCATTAGTCAGTTTTTACTTCTTCTCTTTCTACTCCCTGGCAGGCTGGATAGCTGTATCAGCCTATCCCATTCGGGCTTTGTGGCAGTCCTGAGTCCACCTTCCTCCAACCTCAGGTCAGGTGGCTGACAGTGCTAGCAGGGGCGCCATCAAGCCCCAACACCCAAATATTTTTTTCCACCTGATTTTTTTGTCCCTGTTATCCCCAGAGCCCCAGACAAGGTCAGGCATGTGCATGAATGCATGCCTTGGCCTAAGTGGCTCTGCTTCTCCCACCCCTGGCCTAGCGCTTGGCTCTCCTCTGTCGCACCACCACCATGCCTCCACTTGGTGGTGGTCAAAGGCTAGGAGAGCCAACCTCCTTGTCCAGGAGAGGACAGGTGCCAAGCAGCCACTTGATCCTCACCCAGCCCCCCCCAAGGCCAACCCCCATCAACCCATGTTCATCACCGAACGACGGGTCGCTGGCGTGGCAGGGGGTAAGGCACAATTCCTCAGCCCTCTGCACCACTGGGCTGGCTCATTAGTCAGTATTTAAAAGAAAAACCAGAGGAAGTGGGAACCATTTTATAATTGCAATAAGGCATGCCAGGGTGTTCGTAATTGTGGCGTAACAGCACTTGTCAGGTGCACATGGAGCTAAGTTTCCCAGGCATGCTGTTATCCCACAGTAGCGCACACCCTATCATGCCTTATTGCTTAAGCCAGAGTGCACTATTGATGGCTGCTAGGAGAAGGAGCAAGCATAAAAAAGGATGCTGTCTGCTTGGAACTGGATTGGTCCCCAAGCTACATATTTGTCCCATGCTTCTTTAGATGTAAGGTTCAGGCAGCTGATGCATGTGAGTTTTATGTGTGCTGAAAACATCAGGGTGACTGGCTGTGACCTCTAGGTGACATGACTGCCTCTTTGAGTGGGTGGATCAGCAGATAATATTGCTACACTCTCTGTAAGCTTGGCTGGGATTTCTTGGTACAGCTCCTCCATGTCTTAGCCTCATGACTGGCTCTGAAGTCGGTGGGGTTGATTGGGCCCCGTGGGAGGGAAGCATTATTCTGAGGAGGGTAAGTTTGGAACACAGAGCCAGGCAAACCATACACTAGAGAGATGTCCAAGAGCCGCAATCTGGTATGCAATACAACCCAAGGAAGCTATTGTGTGTCCCCTCTAGTAAGAAGGAAAAAGATGACCCCCCCCCGAAAAACAGACCTTGGACAACATCAATCATGATCACGTGCTTGTATTTGCTGTGTAGTTGTTGGGCACAGATAATGCAGGAGATAAAATTAACGAATTAATAACACACGTTTTAATTGTGAAATTGTTATGATTATGAAATTAAGAGGTTCCCACATACCATTGTGACAATGAATTTTCCAAACAGTATTTTTATTACCCTGACATATGAACAGGATAGGTGTGATTTATCAAATCCTAGTCAAAGCAGGGTTTTGTGGCACAACCGTGAGAACTGGTTTGGGAGAGGGATTTGTAAATGAGAGCTGCCATGGGTAAATGAAAGATTATGTAGAAAATGTGGATTGAAAATGTGAAAAAATTGCAACATTATGAGTAAATATTGAAAATGTTCAATGTTTCTTCATGACTTTGTTGTTTTTGAGATTCTGATTCCAAATTTTCAACATAAGCTTTTTATTACCCCACCTTATAAACATGACGTCTCAAGTGTCATTTATGAAATCCTGTGCAAAACATAATTTTGTGGCACAACCGTGAAAGCACGTTTGACAAAATTAGAAATATGCCACATGTCGTTTATATGAGGTGGGGTACAAAAGGGCTATGTTGAAAATTTGGGGTCATAATCTCATAAAATAGCAAAGTTATGAGTAAACATTGAAAAATGTCAAAGTTTTTTCATAAATCTGTAGTTGTCTGAGATTTAGACCCCACATTTCAACATAGTCTTTTTATTATCCTACCTTATGATCTCAACGAGTGTGATTTTTGGTGATTTTATGATGTTTTGGAGGGAATTTGAAAAAGCACACCTGTCTTGTTCTTAAGGTGGGGTAAAAAATGCTATTTTGAGAATTTGGGGCACAGATGTTACAAAATGATAAAGTTATGACTAAAAGTTCTAAACACATTAAAAGCCATTAACCAGACTTACCTTGTTGTCCATCAGTTCACAGTTCAGCACAGTAGAGAGAGGAACTTCACTGGTTGAAGACAGGATTATTCATGGGACCCTTGTTAGGTAAGTGAGGGGGTGGTGGGTGCTGAGTGGTTGGTTGGGGGTGGGTCGGGGGCTAGAAGACATCAATTGACAGTTTTCTTTTTTTCAAGTTTAATAAAAAAGAACAGTGAGGGACGATTTCCTTTTTCTCAGGTTCTGACACTGAGGGTTGGACACCCCATTGTCAGTGGATTGCTTGATGGCACCAGGGGTGGGCACCCCAGTGTTGCATACTGGGGGTGTTGTTAGCCCACACTGGATGTTGGGCACTACAATGTCAGAGTGTTATGGGGCAGGTGTTTGGTCTGTGTGATGGGGTTGTTTGCTGGCAGAGGGGGTTGGACACCCTGGTTCGGATGTTCTAATAGCTAGGTCAGGTGGGAGGGGGTGATAGCAGCAGCAGCAGGATTGACAACTACTGACAATTTTGTTTAACAGCTGGTTCAGACAGGAGGGAGATACTGGCAATAGGGTTGAGCACCTTCCATTGGTTTTATTTAATAACTGGGTCAGGTAGATGGGGTGATACTGGTGATGGGATTGAGCACACACCATTGGTTTTGCTAACAGCTGGATAGGATGGGAGGGGGATTCTGGCAGTAGGGTTGGGCACTCACTGCAGGTTGGGTTGATGTTGACATGGCGGCCACAGACAGGAAGATGTTGTGGCTGTTGTGCAACAGAAATGAAGCGCTGGACAGCACCAGTGAAGCAGAACAAACTACACAGGTAACTTTGGTGGTAGGAACTTCAATATGCACAAGAAACCCCACTTTCAGCTTGCATTTTCCAGCTTTTTGATTGGCCAAGTGCTTCAAAGGAATAAGCAACAGAAAGGCAGAGAGTAGGCAGAGAAAGGAGGAGAGTGGGAGGAATTGGGGATGGGGAGAAGATTGGGTATTCAGAAGCAGTGAAAGGTGGAGGAGGGGCACGCCCTCCTAAGCCCTTTCAGAGCTCAGACTGCTTGCAGTGTATTCACTAGCCTTGTCAATCAAATATAACAAGGGTCAGTCCTGTGTAGCAGCAGGCACAGAGGTGACTTAGCAATCTACTGTGCTGCTATGTTGATCTTGCTGTGCTCTTGAACCCTGCAGTGTAGCACCACAGCAAGTGTTTTAGAAACATTCTGTTTTCTCATATAAAGCCCCTTTTCAGTAGCAGCTCCGACCCTATGGAACTCACTTAGGAGGTCCTTGAGGGAGGCACCCTCACTGGAAGCCTTTAAGAAAGGGCTGAAGTCCTCTTGTCTCCTTGTACTAATCATGTCGGGTACATACAGCATTATCTCTTAGTCACTTAATCTACCACTGGCATGCTGCTGTACTTATTTTATCTATTTCCTCTTATATTGTTGATTTAATTTATATGTTATTGTAACATGGCAAGAATTGAAACAGAGCAATACAGCAAACACATTGGTGGAAACAGTACACGTGGTACAAAATGAAGCAGACATTAATTCCCTAGTAATGCCCAGTTCATAATGTAGTGCTGTTTCCAACCACATTGAAATTGCCAGTATGCCACTGCTCTGGACAATCTACACGCATATTTGCTGGAAGAGAGTAATGGCCCTGATCCTACCCACTCCCCCAGTGGTACTCCCAGTAATTGCACTAAATCTCGGAGAAGTGGGACAGTAACAAATAAGTGCAACTTCACGGTAAGCCTTACAGTAATGCACCTTGCCATGTTGTGTGCTCCAAAAAATGTTGGCATGGCTCCCTGCGGTGTGTTTTCCGCCAGTTGCAGTGTGTAAATGAG
This sequence comes from Neoceratodus forsteri, assembly GCA_016271365.2. Taxonomy (NCBI): domain Eukaryota; kingdom Metazoa; phylum Chordata; order Ceratodontiformes; family Ceratodontidae; genus Neoceratodus; species Neoceratodus forsteri. The sequence continues at coordinate 194,194,692 of JADMNL010000024.1, read as the reverse complement.
GAATACCATAATGCCAGAACAGTGTTTCAGCACTACTTATGAGTACCGTAAATAATTACTTGTTATTGTAATTAAAAATGTCTTATTGTTAATGTTATTAGTAGACATTAAGGTACCAAATGGCAATATTTGAAATCAGATGGGGAAAAACAGCAACCTCAATATTAACAAATGTGGCTGCAGTCAAAAATATATTTAACTGTTTGAAACTGTGGGCACCAGTGTATGTGTAATTCTTATCAAATCGCAAGTTTTTCTATAGATTTTTGTAAACGCTTGCCATGTTACAAGCACATTAATCCACTCCAAAGTTGGCTCTACTAGGGAATTAATGCCTGGTTGGTGGTTGGAGGTACTTGGCCAAACCCCCCAACTGGGTACTAATTCCCTAGTAGAGTCCTCCTTTGTCGTGGATTAATGCTTACTTGTACAGTGCCTAGTGCCTCTGGGAATGGGCCCTTAAGAAATAAAATTTTGCTTACTTGCTTGAAAAATTTAACATTTCATTTGTAAGGTTGGTGAGGTGGAGGGAGCCGGACTTGGCCAGTTACAGTTATCATACAGACAAAACATCAGTCTGTACATATAGTACATTGCAATTAGATACAAAATTAGTTGTAAAGAATTCAGTAGTATGCAGCCTTAGTGGGTTGTGAAACATAGGAGAAGTAGGCCTATGTTGTCTTTGAGACCTGTTTAGTGCTTGCACAAATAAATGTATTGTTTTGTTCAGTCTGGTTGGTCTCTGGACTTGTCAGCTGCACCTTTCTAATGTGTGTGCATGTGTTTTTTTGTGTGTGTAATTTTGTAAGATAAAACAAGCTCACTCTCAGTCACAAGGGACTGTCACAAAATTAGTGCAAGCTGATCTTGTGAAAGTCTTTGACAGGGCCCCCCTCAAGCTATGCTCAGAGCGGGTCCTGGGGACCTTCCATGCCAGTGTACATCAAAGTGCGCTGGTGCTCACAAGGGGGTGGAGTGCCACTCATATTACCAATTTGGGCATCAGGGCACCAGTTGCAGCAGTTTTTGCAATGCCCCCTAACTTATACCAATAATAGTTGCCAATAGTTGATCATTGGACTGCCGTGTTGCATGTGTGCTCAGTGTGGAGGAATGATGTGTCTTTTCTTTCATTTCCTTGCAGGTAGCTCTGGGTCTCACCATCATGTCGCTGCAGGAACCGGAAGAAGAAAAGGCACTGAAGGGAGGCTGAAATAGTCATGAAAGAGACAGCTGCTGAAAAGACTGATGCAGGTGTACTTATGGTTAAAGCTCATTTATTTATTTTTATTTCTTTGATTGACCAGGAAAGTGGACTAGATCAAAGATCCATTTTCAGCCATGCCTGGAGAAGAGGGTAAAACAATAAGATAACAACACAACTCTCCAGATAATACAACAGAACAAGTTAGGTCAACATTATGTACAAAGTATAAGTCATAGGTCAAAAGCACTTGTATGATACCTACAGAATAAAATTTACAATATGTCTTAACCTATATGTATACACAACTCAAATGTTGTCATAGCAATGACACACTGACTGAGTCTTTAAATAGTCTCTAACCCCTGTTTTAAAAATATGTTTGCTTGTGTTCACATCAAGCCCTGTCTTTGTTAGTCTACGTAACAGTTTAGGATCATGTTTTATTAAAGACCTTTCAGCAGTTTTTGTATTTATCCTAGATTCATGAAACAAGCATAAAGAATTGACACAAAACATTTTTGGTTTTATAACCCTTTTAAAATGTTTGAATATTTTGTTAAGGGTCTCAGTTCTCAGTGTGTTATGAATAAACATCAGTACCAAAAATAAAATCCTCTGTTCTGGAGGCAAAGTACCATAGGTATTGTACAAAGTACAATTGTGTTCGAGTCTCTTACTAACAGTTACAAATCGCAATAGATTGTTAAATGATACTGTATATTTATGTTATAATGTTATTGGCATATTCAGCAACAGCAATGAATTGTACTCTAAAGCTGGTAACAGGACCTGGTTTGCTATTGTTCTTTTAGCTTTCTCAGACAAACCAGTTTTATTTCTGTATGGATATTCTAAGTTTCTGTTTAACTCCTTTGCAATTTTAGTAACGTGATCATTTAAGGATAAAGTCACCCCTGAGTAGTTAAAGGTACACACCTTGTCCAAACTTACTCCATTTCTCCCTTCAGTCTTCGTGATATTATTCTTTAGCCTCAACTTTGTGCCAAATACCATTTTTTTTTTCATTCAATGGTAACTTATTTAGTGTAAACCATTTCTGTATGGCTCTATACACTGGCTGTATTTTCAGTACTAGGTCCGCCTCTGTTTTTCCTACACAATACAGTACGGTGTCATCTGCATACATTATCGCTGACATAGCTCTGCTGGTATTATTTATAACTTTTGGCAGGTCCTTTATAAATATAGAAAACAGGAGCGGACCCAGCCCTGTCCCTTGTGGAACCCCTGTCTGGATTTCCCTCAATGTTGATCTAGTCGATCCAGTCTTTACCATTTGCTTTCTACCTGTTAAATAGTTTCTAAACCAGTCCAGTGCATAATTACCTACTCTTAACATTTTTAGTTTTTGGATCAAAATAGGGTTGTCCACCATGTCGAAGGCCTTGGTCAGGTCAACAAAGACACCCCCAACCAGCAACCGTTGTCCATTGTCCATAGCATTATAAATGTCTCTCATTAACCTGACCAAGGCTGTCAATGTGCTGTTCATAGTTAAAGTGTTAAGTTAATATGATTGTGTAGTATAGTCAGTATGTGCCCCAGCACTCCTTTAGTTAGGACCCGTTGCACATAGGCCTGTTATGGTACATCTTTCTGTGTTCTCTGGCCTGGGGAGGTTGCAGGTAGAGGAGATTGTTTTATGAGATTGCACTCCTCAGGACACCAGGAGGGCAGTACTGCTCATGAAGGAGTTCACACCAGTTTCGGGTTACCCTTGTGGGGGACTACAAAGATTTTTGTAAGAGGAGCGTGTAACCAGCTTCTCTCCTCATCCAGCTCAAGGCAGGTTACTAGACAGCACTTGAAGGGTTTAGCCTGACCCTGAGAGATGTTCTCTAGCAGGTCTCAGCTTGGAGCCAGAGTGTTTGGAGTTTGTGCTATAAGTTTCCTGTTTTAGGCAGAAGCGAGAAACTCGAGCATGAATATTTATGGCGCTACCCTTCCCCTTTACACTATAAGAGGAGGAGGCAAGCAGAGTGTCTGAGGAGGAGAAGGAGGAAGAAGAGGAAGATGACAAAGGGGAAGGAGCTAGCCTCTCTGGTTGCAACCAACCTGTGAGGGGTCTATGGCCTCAGGTTTGGTGGCAATGTCCATGGATCTGGGTGGCACTTGTCCACTCTGGTGAGGTCTTCAGAGGTGCAGGACCCAGTTGGGGCCCAAGTGAGGAGGAAGAACATCCACAAATACTGGCCAGTAGAAGGAAGATCCAACCAGAAGTCCTGCCTTGGGAGGAAGGGAAGCTCAAGACCAGATAGAAATGTGGGAGTAGTGGAAGGCCACCCCTCAAGGGATGTCCCCAGGATCCTTGTGGATCCACTCCCATTAATAGTACACAAAGGAGAGAGCAGATATGTAGCTATACCTTTATTGAGTTGCTCTGGGGGAGAAATAGCCCAGACAGTTAATTAATTTGTAAGCCCCTATCAGGCAATGGAAATGTGAAACTAGTAACTGCTAAGGGTTTTTATGATAGAGGTCCTGGTAAGAGTTGGGGTCAGTAAGTCTCCAGGATGGGGTCTGGCATAGAGACCCTGTTCTTTGGGCCACTAGGGCTATCCATGTGATGCCGGAAGGTAGGCACACATGGCCAGACCAACTATTCGCTATTTAGGAGTAGATCATAATGTTCATGTACTTCAGCACTTTGATGCTACAGTACCTGCTGGCACAGCAGACACATGCTGGCACAGCTGCCACCAGGGTATTGCTCACCCTGCCTGGGAGAGTGTCACTGTACAAATGGTCTTGGGAGTGCCAGGCCTCCAGGGACCTCTACTTGGGAGATAGGGTTAATTTAAAAAAATGCAGCAGTAGAGTCCATTTCAGCAAAGGGAAAGGAAACCTGGAGTGGGAGTGTACAGTGTAGCTAAGTGTACGTAGAAATGCCTTATGGTGATTTAACATGCCAGTAATGATGAAGTACAGTGGATGGAAAACTGAACTATGCGTGGGTAATGCCCTTTGAAGCTGTGTAACAAACGTGCAGCAATAAGCATGCATCCTGCTAAGAGATGCCCAGATACTGCATTACCCAATCCTACAGAAATCTGACAAATACTCAGATTGTCTGCCGTTATCCCATTCTGATCTGATTTAAAATGCAATAATTTGGTTGGATTAGATAATGATTATCTAATTTGATTATCCAATTAGCCAACATCCCTAATCGAGACTAGTAATAGACAAAGTTGGGAAGCTTCGCTAAGCAAAATGTTTTGCGAAACTTCCCAGCTTTTTGTAGTATGAAGTGGTACTTCATGTAGTTCTCTGCCTGGCAAAGTTCCCACTTCACAAGGCAAAGACTACAGGACATGTAGTGGCAATATGCCACAATATGTAGTTCTTTGAGTGAGTACTTTCCAGTCATTGAGGCACTTCACTGCAAAGTGGCACTGTGCTTAGATGTTTTTCTTTAAAGTGCTTAGAAAAGCATTCCATCCACATAGCTATGTTCTCCAACTTCCTTACCACCAGCTCTAACCATAGAAATGAAAGAGCCCAAGCCCCCACCCTTAAAGCACTTACACCTCCCTCCCCCCTTCCCCAGTCCTGGCAAAGTTGCATATTATTTGTGCCCTTCCCTCCACCCAATATCCACTTCATACCCACAGTGCAAAATACAACACTGTCACCATCTCCCTAAACCTAACCTAGTAAACTAAGATGGAGAAACCTTTAGCACACTGCACCCCTCCACCTCCTCAATCATTCCAAAAGGATACTAAGTGATGTCCAGTCAGTCAGAAGGTGTCCTGTAAGGAAAAGAACTGTCTCTTTCCATGGTGGTCTGCCACTCATAGCCCTCTGTCTTCCAAGGCTGACCACCAACAAATAAATGAGACTGGTGATGTCCTCCTACAGTGATACACTGAGCCAGTCATGTGTTACTATGGGACCCTGTCACCAGTTTAATTTATTTGATGGTGGTCAGCCTAGGAAGACAGAAGGCTGTTAGTGTTTGGTTGCTGTCAAGGAGACAGTTGCATTTATTGCAGGACACCTCGCTGGCCACCCAGATGTCATTTAATACTTAGGTGGTGAGGTCGGAAATGCCATCTAGACAATAGATCAACGGATACAGCAGGGTAAAACTGGGTAGACTGGAATGACTGATAGTCTTTTTTCTGCTGACATTGTCTATGTTTCTGTGTTTACCCTTTTGGGGTGAGTGAGTGGGGAAATGGGGTAGGGTGCCAGATGGTGATGGAGTGGAGGTCTATCCTTGTTGTTTTACTTGGTTGGATTTGGTTGGGGGTGAGTGGCAGGGTTGTATTGTATACTATGTCAACAAAGTGGACATAGGGTGGGGAGAAGGGCACTAATAATAATATGCAAATGTGCTGGACTGAGAAGAGGAGGAAGATATGGGTGCTACAAAGGTGGGGAGGGGCATTTTTTTTTTAAAGTTAGGATAGTGGGAGGGGGTAGGAGAACATTGCTACATAGGTGGGGGTAGGTTTATTTTAAAAACTTAAAAACATGCTTCTCTGCATAGTGGTACTCCATCAGCAATGTAACTGTCTGCATGGCAAAGTACCCATTTCACCAGATAAAACAAACTAACTAGTGGCACTTCACCAGTAAAATGCCACTACATGCGGTATCACCTGATAAAGTGCTCACTTCATCAGATAATGAAGACGTGCCACGTGCAGTTGGGAAATGTAGCTAAGAATTTCATGAAAAGGTTCTTGTCTTTGCCCATCTCTAGTCCCAATTAGTGTTGTTAGATAATTAGTTTGGGTATTCATTATCCTATGCAACCAAATTATCCTATTTTTAGTCAGATCAGAAATGCATTATCTGACCTTTCTGAGTTTCAAAAAAAGCCAATATCTGAGGTTATCCATTAGAATTTTGCATTATCTGAGCATCTCTAATCTTGCTTGATACTTGCTCCCAGTGTGCACAGTTACCTGTCACTGGTTTCCTGTTGGTGGTGCCCAGGAAAATGTCTATTGGTTGCCCTGGTTACCATTCACCCTGACCTGTGGTGGTAAGAAGTAAAGGTAGAGGTACAGCCCTTGATAATGAGAAGAGCAACCATATACTCCTAAACACAGGTGGGTCCCTGGCTCTTACACACACATTGGCATGTGTGGTTAACAGGGTTTTTATCTTTCCTCATATTTATTACAGGTGCAAGGTATGAAAATAGTTGGGAGAAGTGACATTTATACCTTTAAACAGTAAGGAGCTCCAGTCAGTGAGCTGTGAGACTAAATGGGGATATATGTCATAATGGTGAGTTCCTAGTGTCAACTTGTTTAGTAGCACCAATGTTTTTAATGCAGGGTGTAAAACATGGAGGGACAATATTCTGAATAAACTGGGCATGAAAAGAGGACGTAAACCTCTTTTTCTGCATGCATGTACAAAACAAACATATTGAGGTGACTCAAGTGGTGTAGGGGCTAGGGAGATGTGTGCTGTAGCATCCAATGCAGCTGAGCCTGCAAGAGGTGTGTGAGTGAACACCCAGTGTTGACAAGGCTCATGCTGACACTGCACCCCTGGCTGATGGGTGTAAACTTATGAAATAATGCAGCCACACCTATCACAGTGCAGCTACATTGTTTCATGAGTATCATCAGTTAGCGAATCAGTATTTCTTCTCTTGCCTGACCCAGCTTTCCAACACAGTCTGACCCATAACATCCTTGAAGGGACCTATAGCTCCTGAACTCTTTCTCCCACTGTTTATATATGAATAGAAGGATTTTTTATCTTTTATTCTAGAGGCTAATTCTACCTCAAACTGTGCTTTAGCTTTTCTAATTGCTGTTTTTACACTGGCGGCAATGTTTTTAAAAGCTATATGATTTGGCTGTGTTCTGTCTCTTATATTTTTTATAGACCCAGAAAAATCCTGTCCCTCACACTCTGACACCATGGTACCTACCACCACTGCCAACTAACCCCCCCCCAACAATATGTGGCACTGGGGCACCCACTCCTGGTTGCATCAACCTGAGATCACATAACAGACAACTTAAAGTACCTTACAGCAGCACTAAAAAACATGCATACTACTACATGGTAAGGGCAGCAAAGGCCTGGAACACACTCCCTCAAGTTCTGGTGGATATAACATCCTTTGATAAGTTTAAGCATGAACCTGACAAACACCTAAGGTAATGGTCATCTTGACAAAAATTACCCGCAAGAGTGGGAGATGGACTAGATGTGCCTCACACCCTTTCCGTCTTTTCTACGTAACCAACACGCCAACACTGGGGTGCCCAATCCCCAGTGTTGGTCCATGCAATAAGGAAAACTATCACTCATCATCCTCTTTGTTGTTTTAAACATGAAAAAAGAAAATGATTATTCAATGTATTTTGCTTCCTCCAAACCCTTTGACCCCCCATTCATGACCCCCTCTCAGCACCCCCTGCACCCCTCACTTACCTATAGGGTCCATCAGTGAATGTCCTGCTGCTCCTAATGCCGACTATGAACTGACTGAAAACAAGGTAATGTGGAGGCGCTTCCAACAGAGGCTCCTGCGGGTGGAAAGAAAAATCGGGAGGAGTCTATTAAGAGGCCTAAAGTACAAGAGTAAGGGTTAGGAAAAATAGACCCACTCATGACACTGCCCCAGTGTAAGTCCAGCAGCATCCCCTGCTCTGTGTGCAAGATCACAGGCCACTGAGGCAGCTTTAAAGAAAAGAAAATATAGAGCAATTTTTGGACTTAGGAGTTGTAGGACAAGGAAATAACCATTAATAATAAACTGATTTTTTTTTCTGTATTGAGGATTTGGAAGCTAGAAAGTTAGAATGTTATAGAGGACAGACAGAACTCCAGGAGGAAGGAGCTACTGGTATAACTAAAACTTCTCTACTGGGACTCTATTACCCTCCTTCCCTCCCCTCCACCCCCCACCCTAAACCAGTTCTACTTTTATAGGCACAGGATTTAACTGACAACAGGAACTTCCTGTTTGGGAGCAGGAAGTGAGTGAGTGATCACAGAGCCACTAAAGACTCACCATCCCAGAAGGGCGAGAGTAGCTCTCCATCCTCCCTTAGCTGCTGGAGGTCTGACTCTGAGCAAGTAAGGAGACTACTGAGATGTATAGGAACTTCTTGTCTCAGAACAGGAAGATCAGGAGATAAAAGGGTGCAGAGGCAGTAAGTAGGGAAAAAAAAGGAAATGAACAAACAGAGGAAAGAGTAAGTATTCCAAATAACAGTTAGGGGGCCAGAAAAAAAGACATGATGGGAGTGGCGCAGTGCAGTGGCTGTGGAGCAGCAGTCTTCCAGGTGATGTTTTGGAGGATGCAGTGTTGTCCCATCTGCAGACACCTCTCTGGGCTGAGGGAGGAGGTTGCTCATCTCCAGGCTAAGTTGGCCAGGATTTGTGGGACCTCCTCTCCCACCCAGGGACCACCAGGATCACTGCTGTTGCCTCAGAGGTTGCCAGGAAGGAGGAGTGGTTGAACCACAGTGGGCTCAGGGAGGGTGAGGGTGGTGGAACAGAGGCTCATCCCTCCAGTTGTACTTCTCCACAATTTCTATGCCATTCTGGAAAAGTGTGGTTCCTCTATGAAGGCACCCACAGTGGAGACCAAGGAGGATGCTGGGAACCTCCACAAAGGAGACCCAAAGGAGGGTGGAATGGGACCCCACAGGGGAAGGAAACAACTCCTGGTGGGGGACTCCATTGTTAGGAAGGTAGAACTTGGGGAGGAAGGGAGAGGGAGGTAAGGTGCCTGCCTGGTGCCATGGCTTGGAGACAGGGAGCGAATCCTCAGGATCGCAGGAGCAGCTGCACAGGGGAGGGAGCTGGATGTCATTGTCCACCTAGGGACAAATGACCTGGCTAAGAAAGGGATCAGAGCAGTGCAAGAAGTGTTTATGGAGATGGGGAGGGGCCTTAGACAAATAGCACACACGGTAACCTTCTCGGAGGTGCTGTCTGTCTATGGCACGGGTGAGGCTAGGGTGCTCCACACCATGGGATTCAATCAGTGGTTGAAAAACTGGTGCAGAGCTCAGGGATTTGGCTTCATTGGAGACTGGGGGTCCACCTGGAGGGATGCAGGCCTATACTGGCATGATGATCTGCATCTGTTCAGGAGGGGAGCCAGGATCCTAGGTGATAGGTTTAAATACGTCATTGATAAGTATTTAAACTAGCCAAGGGGGGAGGCACTGGAAAGGAGCAGGGAAATCCTAGCCCCCCAAAATATCAGGGTACTAAGTGAGGTAGACACCAACATAGAGATGTCAATAGGGAGAAGCGCAGGGGTAAATGGAGAAAGTGACAAGTGCAATAAGGACAGGGATGGGGCAAAAAGGGGTAAGGCCATCAAGAAATGGAGGGTAATGAGTACCAATGCCCATAGTCTGGGCAACAAGCTCCCTGAACTGGTGGCCTTGATGGAAGAGGGATGCCTGGATATTGTAGCAGTCACAGAAACATGGTACACAGAGAACCATGACCAGGATGTTAACATACCAGGGTACACAACCTACAGGAGAGACAGGGAGGGAAGAAGGGGGGAGTAGCTCTCAATGTAAGGGAAGGGATCAAATCAACTGAACAAAAGAGTAAACAGGGAGGAGAGGAGGCACTGTGGGTCACCTTAGAGACTGGAAATGGCACCACAGTCCACACAAGGATTGTATATAGAACTCCATGTCAGGGGGAGGGAATGGACAAGGATATGATAGAAGGCATACTTAGGATGGCAGAGAAAGGGGAGATACTGTTGATGGGGGACCTTAACATGCCAGATGTTAACTGGAGCACCTTTGCGCGGCAGCCACATCCCAAAGCAGGGCCATTCTTGATGCCCTTCAGGTGGCATGCCTCAAACAGCTAGTTTTGGAACCCACTCATGAGGGAGCAATCTTAGACCTCATACTCTCAAATGGGGACAGTGACAGGATCTCAGATCTAGAAGTGGGTAGCCATTTGGGAACAAGTGACCACCAAACAGTGTGGTTCACGATAAACTCTGCTACAGAGTCAAGCCATACAAAAGTGAGGGTTCTGGACTTCAGGAGGGCTGACTTTGGCAAGATGGGAGAGTGCCTTAGAAAAGCTCTAGCAAACAGGCTAGAAGGAGGGGTGGAGCAACAATGGGCAAATATCAAAACTGCCATCACAGAGGCAACAAGCCTCTGCGTGAAGCAAATAAACAAATCAAAATGAAAGAGAAAGCCACTATGGTTCTCAAAAGAGGTTGCGGTGAAGGTTAGGGAGAAAAAGATAGCATTTAGGAAGTATAAGGAAACACAGAAGGAGCAGGACAGAGAACTGTACCAGTTAAGGCAGAAGGAAGCAGGGAGGGTAGTCAGAATAGCAAAGGCACAAACTAAGGAAAAGATAGCTAACTCGGTTAACAAGGGGGGATAAAACCTTTTATAGGCATATCAGGGAGCGTAGAAAGACAAAGGGAGGGATAGTGAGGCTGAATAGAATGGATGGTGGGTGGGCAGAGAGTGACAGTGATAAAGCAGGGATACTGATTGAATACTTCTGTTCAGTATTCACAAAAGAGGAAGTGGGGGAGGTGCCTAATCCAATTAACAGAAGCACTCTGGGGGAGGGGGGTTGATCCCAGTCCTTTCACAGAAGAAAGGGTTCTGAAAGAACTCTTAACACTGAAGGTGGACAAAGCAATGGGGCCAGATGGAATTCACCCCAGAATTCTAGAAGAATTAAGCAGAGAACTAGTGACACCACTGACTACACTTTTTAACACATCATGGGAGGATGATGTGATACCTGAGGACTGGAAGAAGGCAGATGTGATTCCCCTTCACAAAAGTGGGACCAAGACGGAGGCAGGAAACTACAGACCTGTCAGTTTGACCTCTGTGGTAGGGAAAGTGATGGAATCACTTCTGAAGGAAAGAATTGTTGAATACTTAGAGGCCAGTGGGGCACAGGACCCAAGGCAGCATGTGTTCACAGCAGGAAGGTCATGTCAGATGAATCTAATTGATTTCTTTGACTGGGTGACCAAAGTAGTGGACCAGGGAGGGGCTGTGGACATGGCCTACCTAGACTTTAGCAAGGCATTTGACACAGTCCCACACAAAAGATTAGTAGTCAAATTAACTAGCCTGGGAGTGGGTCCCAAGGTGGTAGCCTGGGTAAAACATTGGCTGAACAACAGGACACAGAAGGTAATTGTGAATGGAGTCCACTCTGAAGAGGAGGGGTTACTAGTGGGGTACTGCAGGGTTCAGTACTGGGTCCAGTCCTTTTTAATGTCTTTATAAGTGACATTGCAGAGGGACTGGAAGGAAAAGTATGCCTCTTTGCAGATGACACAAAGATCTGCAACAGGGTTGATACACAAGGAGGCGTGGAAAGAATGAGAAGGGACTTGGCAAGGTTGGAGGAATGGTCAGAAGTATGGCAGCTTGGATTCAATGCAAAGAAGTGCAAAGTAATGCACCTGGGAAACAAAAACCCAGGGGAAGATTACACAATGGGGGGAGGTAGTAACAACAACAAAAATGGAAAGAGACCTAGGGGTAATCATATCAGATGACCATAAGGTTGGCAAGCAATGCGAGATGGCGGTAGGGAGGGCTGGGGGTATACTGGGATGTATAGGGAGAGGTATCACCAGCAGAAAACAGGAAGTTGTTATCCCCCTGTACAGACAGTTGGTGAGACCCCATCTGAAGTACTGCATCCAGTTCTGGAGACCCCATCTCTGCAAGGACATTGACAGGATGGAGGCAGTTCAGAGGAGGGCAACTAAAATGGTGCAGGGTCTGCAAGAGAAGCCATATGAGGAGAGACTAAAGGAGCTTAATATGTATACCCTTGAGGAAAGGAGGGAGAGGGGGGACATGATAGCAACTTTGAAGTACCTCAGTGGAATCAACAAAGTCCAAGAGGGAAGCGTCTTTCAGAAAAAGAGATGTGCAAGAACAAGGGGACACAATTTGAAGATAGAAGGGGGACGGCTCAGGGGCAATGTGAGGAAGTATTTTTTCACAGAGAGGGTGGTGGATGCATGGGACAGCCTTCCTGAGGAGGTTGTGGGGTCTAAAACTGTGGGAGAATTAAAGAATGCATGGGGCAGACATAAGGCAATTTTTGTGGGGGGTAGTAAGAAATAGGCTGTTGGTTAAATAGGATCTGCAGCTTATCCTCTAGGTAGGGAAATGGGCAGACTAGGTGGGTCTTTATCTGCCATCAAAGTCTATGTTTCTGTGTTTCTATGTTATGTAATCTGCTTATGCCCTGAGGAAGAGGCTTCAAAATGTCAGCTATATGAGAAGCAGAATATATGTGAACACTTGGGTTTTTGATATTTTTTATTAATAAAAGGAATTACATGATATTTTGATGTGGTAAATGAGTCTATTTGTCCTAACCCATACTGTGGAAAACAAGGTAAGTCTGCTTAATGGAATTTTATGTGTTTTGAAGTTTTACTCATAGCTTTGTAATTTTTTAACATTTTTGCCCAAACTTTTAACGTAACCTTTTTTAACCCCCCTCATGAACAAGGGAGATGTAATTTTTCATATCCTCTCTGAAAAGTGTTCACAGCCACTCTGTGAAATCACCCTTCAGGCAGGATTTAAAAAATTCCACCTGTCTTGATCATAAGGTAATGTCGTAAAAGACTATGTTGAAATTTGAGGCCAAAATGTCAAAAAATATAAGTTATGAAGAAACATTTAGTTTTTCCAATGTTTACTCATAACTTTGTTAGTTTTACAGAGTTTGGCTTCATGTTTTCAACATAGCTTATGTATTACCCCACTTTATGAACATGATAAGTGTTATTTTTGAAATCCCCCTGAAACATGTTTTCGCAGTTTCTCGTTAAAAATCCCCTTTCAGATGGAATTTTAAAAAATTCTGTTGGTCTTAATCATAAGGTGCCATCATAAAAAGACTGTGTTGAAAATCTGAGGTCAAAACATCAGAAAACAGCAACATTATGAAGAAACCTTGAATTTTTTTCATCATTTACTCGTAACATTGTAATTTTTGCAGATTATTGCCCCCAGATTTTCAACATAGCCCTTTTGTTACCCCACCTGATGAACTTGACAAGTATCATTTTTCAAATCCCCTCTGAAACACGTTTTCACAGTCGCTCTGTGAAATCATCTTTCAAGCAGGATTTTAAAAATCCCATCTGTCTTGATCATAAATTGAGGTCATACAAACAATATGTTGAAAATTCAGGGTCAAAATGTCAAAAAAAGCAACAATGTTACAAAGAAAGATTGAATTTTTCCAACATTTACTCCTAACTTTATTTTTCCAGATTTTGGCCCAAAGTTTTTAACATAGTCCTTGTGTTACCCCACTTCATGAATATGACGTGCCATTTTTGAAATTCCATCCAAGACATATTTTCACAGTCGCTCCACAACATCATCTTTTGTATGGGATTTGAAAATTTCTATCTGTTTTAATCATAAGGTGGGGTCATCAAAAGACAATGTTGAAAATTTGATGACAAAATTTGAGGAAAAAACAACAACATTATGAAGAAATGCTGAATTTACATAGATTCATAAACAGTGTCGGCACATAAGGGCCTATGGCCCACCTAGTCTGCCCATTATTCAGTGTTTACTTATAACTTTGTGATTTTTGTAGAGTTTGGCCCCAAATGTTCAACATACCCTTTTTGTTACTCCACCATGGACAAGACTGGTGTAATTTTTTTCAAATCACCTCTGAAATAAGTTTGCAGCCATTCAGCAAAATCACCTTTTAAGCAAGATTTAACACATTCCACCTGTCTTTAATATAACTTGAATTTTTACATTCTTTACTCATAACTTTGTTTTTGCAGATTTGGGCCCTGGATTTTCAACATATCTCTTGTGTTACCCCATCTAATGAACATGACAGGTTTAATTTTTCAAATCCCCTTCAAAACATGTTCTTGCTGTCACTCCGTCAAGTCACCTTTCAGACAGGACTTAAAAAATTCCACCTGTTTTGAGCATAATGTGGGGTCATAAAGAGACCATGGGCAGGATTGTCAAAGCATGGCGTAGGGCTTACATCCAGCCCTGCACCACTGCACTTAGGTTCTGGTGGTGCGCCAAACCCTTCGCTGCAACTGCACCTGATTTTACAATCTCTGGTGCAGTTGTGACAGTTTCCTCAAATTACGGCAGCTTACGCCAAATATCTGGTGCAAGCTCCATGAAAACGGCCCCTGGGATTGCCACAAGTTAGACCAGAAAAAGTTGGTCTAACTTGCGACAATTGCACATGGAATAGAAAGTCCCGTTAGATTGCTGCAAGCCCCATGCACCGTATCATCTGCGCACTTGGGCAATCTAAGGCTTTTGAAAATCCTGCCCTATGTTGAAAATTTGGGGTCAAATGTCATAAAAACAACAAAGTTATAAAGAGAAAAGATGCAGTTATAAAGATGTTCTTTACACCATTTTCTCAGCTCTATGTCATTTAGGCTGGTGGAACCCAAAGTCAATGAGCCAATGGCTACTGGGGATCAAAAAAGTCTGCCCCAAGCCTTAAGATACTGGTGTTCTAAATTGTAACAACCTGCAAGCAAACATGTTCAACATTGACAGATGCTTGTTTATTATACTATAATTGTCAATTTGGATAAATGTGTAATATCCTTTATCTTCCTGTGGTCCTTTCAGTTGATTCACATTGAAGTAATCTTGTTTTTACCTTTTCAGGGTCCCCTTTTCTGATGCTGTCTTTTCCTGTCTGATATTCATTTTTTAATTACCAACCAGCTCTACAAACATCAAGCACAGAAAGTTCAGAACATAAAGACAGAGGCCCTGATACTGAGAAATCAGCACAAGCGCAGCACAGCTATTTGCGAAGTTATTCTGCGCTGCCCCGACACAAACCAGAGGGTTGCATATGGCCCACAGAAGTAGCGCTGTCCAAAATGGGATAGTGCCATGTCCTCTGTGAGCCATATTCAGTGCAAGCATATAAATGTATTTATTTATTTAGTTTTTGTTGACCGGGTAAGTGCACCAGACAAATCCTGCCTATTTTCAGGCACGACCCGGGGGAGGGGAATACAGATGAATGCCAACTGACCTTGAACCAGATTAAGCTGTTGGTGGTATTTTAAGTGAATGAGGGAAATTTGGCTAGGACACTGGGGAACTTCCCCTGCTCTTTTCGATAAGTGCCATGGGATCTTTAACATCCACCTGAACTACCACCAATCCAGGCAGATGGGACCTTGGTTTAACGTCTCATCCAAAAGACAGAGCCCATAGGGCATGCATGGTGCTAAGGGGGCCATCTGCACGCTCATTATGACCTCCATTGCATGGGGTGCAGCAGCCCTTTAGTGCCTCTGTCACTGTTAAATTCACTCCCTAGTATTCCAGTGGTTCTCCCCACCCTGGTCACCTAGTACATCCTTTTTGCTGAAGTCCCTGGTAGTCTAGTGGTTCCTCCACTTCCCATCACCCAATACATGCTTTTAGTAAAATCTCTGATAGTCCAGAGGTTCTCCCCACCCTGATCACCTAGTACATCTTTTATTAAAGGCACTGGTTTCAATGGTCCCCATCCCCCCCAAATGTACAGTGACCCCTTCCCACCCACCAGGGACTCTCACTCCACCCCACACCACTTTCTACTCTGTTGTCCTCTGATGTATGTGATTGCACTCCATGACTGCCAGATGTCGGCCGGCTGAGCAGATGAGATGAGAACTGTGCTGGATGCCACTGTTGGAGGATGGTACTCGGGGTGAGGGGGTGCAGGGTGGGTTTCCTCAGTGAGTAGGTGGGTGGGGGCTCACCACATGGTCAATGGGTGGGGGAACCATTGGACTACCAGGGACTTTACTAAAATGATATACTGGGTGATCGGGAGGGGGAGCCACTAGACTATCAGGGACTTTAACAAAAAGAATGTACTTGGTGATCATGGATGGGGGAACCACTGGACCACCAGGGACTTTTTTTTCAATTTCTCTTTATTTAGAGATTTTTAATAGACATATGAACATGCATTGTAGAACACAGAACAAAAAGAGAGCATTCAAATGACAAAACAATGTACTAGATGATCGGGGCAGTATGGCATGGGGCAGGTGACTTCAGTACAGCTGCCCTGCCTTTGGGGGGTGGGAGCTCAGGCCTAGAGCCTCATACACTGAGCCCCAGAACTCGCATGTGAGTTGAAATGTTCTATGCTTAACCTTATTCAAAATGGCCACTTGGGGCTGAGTGAGACTTTTTAAGAGGTGGTTTATAGCAGCAGTTGTGGTGAGATAAGGCCATATTTTATTATTTTGGGTCATGTTTTATATAACTTTGTGTGAGAAATGCATCAGATGCCCATAATAGCCAGGGTGAGAGCAAGAAATCATGGGTATGGGTACATGGACCCTAGACTAAGGTTGGAATTCCTGTTAGCAGAAAAGCTGTTTGTTGCTAGCCAGGAACTGGAGTTAATTAAATTATCTAAAAGGAGACAGAAGGATGATTAAGCCTAGCTGGGAGGCCAGCTTGGCCCATTTGTTTGTGAAAGGACAGGATCTCATGAAGAGTCAGGATATCTGTACATCCTTTGTGTTGAGAGGTCTGCAGTGATTTAAGCTTGTTATAAACTGAATAGGGCTACCATTTCTGTAAATAGCTGCATTTAAGTGTTGAGTAATGACAGCCATCTCCCAACAGGGAGGTCTGGCATGTTCCCCAGAGAATCTAGTTTGTGCACGCTACCTCATGTTTTTTTTTTTCTATGTTCAGAAACTGCATATCTGTGTTATTGTAATAACATACTGAACTCTGATTGGTTAGGTAACCATAGAAACTGAAATGCTAGCCAGTCACAGGGCTAGCCACATTGACTGGACCTGCCCTCTTGAACCACTTTAAAACCAGGATGCAACCTGAGCCTTTTTGCTGCCTTCTATTGTTTTCTTGCTTGAAGCAGTTGGGACCCTGCCTGTCTTGAGCAGAGATAATTTTCTCCTGGGTCACTAAGAGCCAAGACTTCATCTACCACACTTTTTAAGGACACTTCTGCAGTTCAAAATTCCAGCTAAGGGCTCAAGGTAGACTTTTAACCTCAGAGTTTAAAGTGTAGGTTTCTTATGTATACTTTCCTTTTGTTTTTCAATATTCTGTAACCAAATCTCCAAATTATTTTGTCTTTTTGTTGTTTACTGTTTTCTTATTAAATTAATTAGTAAAGCCATTGGCTCATTTTAAAAATAATTCTGCCTATGTCATTTGTGTGTGTGGTGGCTGCCTGTGTAAAAGTCATTCAAACGATACCACCCACACCTGTGTGACTGTTTTAAGGCTAAACATCACCAGAGTAAAGTAACATTGGGGACTTCATGATGAAAGGAGGGGAGGGAATATGAAGAGTCTCAGGAGGAGCCTGTGGAGGGATTTGAACTGAGCGCTGCATTTCTAGGGAAAGACACATAATCAGGAGTATAGGGCCCCCCTGAAGCCTATACATGCCTGTGACTTTCTGGTTTGTGGTGCAGTGGCTGAAAGGGTTCTACCCCAGGAACACAGACTCAAGACTGTATTTGTATCCCCTCACACAGAGAAAGGGTATCTCTGACCCCATTCCCCCTTCACAAGAGGTATTCACTGTAATGCAGAGAGAAAGAGGGAAATCCTGCCCCAAGGGAGTGGACTTGTGATAGATTTGGCGAACAGCGATGCGACTGGTGAACTGTTTGAACAACCACACACAAAGAGGGCAGAAAATTGGAAAAAGGGCAAATTGGTTACAAGATATAGTTCCCCACCCTGTTTTATAATTTTTTTTGCTGAAAGACAGACCAGTGGTGGTGTAGGGAAGAAAGATGACTTCTAAGTACAGTGACTACACTGTAGAAGAGCTGAAGCAGCTGTGCCAGGAAAGAGGGGTCCATTATGAGGGGCAAAGCAAAAAGAACCTTATGGAGGCTCTTGTGGTAGCTGATGAGCAAGCGACTGCTCAGGACCTTGAATCACAGTCGGTGACTTAAAAGGATCAGACCTTGGGTGTGTGGGGGTGCCAAGGGACATCAAAGTGTCCAGTCCCAGGGAGGAGGACAGCAAGACCAGAAGGAACCCAGAGCCACAGCAGCAGGGGAAGGTCACCACAGAGCTGGAGCTAGAATGGATCAGGCTGCAGCTGCAGCTGAGGAAACAGGAACTGGAATTCGAGAAGAGAAAGTTTGAAGCACAGCTTCAGAGAGAGCGAGAGGCCTAGGAGAAATGACACCAGCAAGAAAGAGAACAGAGGAGGTTTGAACTGGAGATGCAGAAAAAAGAAAATCAGCATCAGAAGGAATTCAAACTGGAGAAACTGAGACTCCAATGACCAGCGCCAGAGGAGGTAAGTAGCAGGTGTGGACCTGAAACTTCATGGCTGGGGTATAAATTAAGTCCCAAATTAATAGCGGAATTTAAAGAGGGGTTGGATATGAATGCATTTTTTAATTCATTTGAAAAGGTCTGTATCCAGGCCAAAATACCCAGGGAGTTCTGGAGCTTTCAGCTATCCCCGCTGTTTACTGGTAAAGGGTATGAGGTGCTAGGCCAACTGGATAATAATGATAGCCAAGACTATGAGAAACTGAAAGCTGCTTTACTGAAAAGTATGAACTGACTCCTGAGGCTTACAGGGTTAAATTCCATAAACTCCAAAAAAGGCCTGACATGAGCTTTGAAGAACTAGCCACAAAGCAACAGCAGTTTTTAAAGCATTGGTGGGAGGGGGTGGAAGCAAACTCTGTGGGGAAAATTGAGGAGGTTATTCTTTTAGAACAGTTCTTTTGGGCTTGCCCAGCAGAGCTGAAAACCTGGCCAGAGAATCAGGATCCCAAAACAGCACAGCAAGCTGCTGAGCTCTCGGATTGCTATGCCAGAAGCAGGCCTGCTCTGAAAGGAAGTGGGGAAGCATGTGCTGCAGGGCAGAAAGGGAAAAACATGCCTTCAGGGCAACTAAAACCCCGTTAATGTCTCTGCAAAAAGGGGGAAGCCCCAAGTTACCAAGAAGGGAGATCTTGGAAAAAAAGAATGATGAATGTTGGTTTTGTAAGCAGTCAGGGCATCTGGCTAGACACAGTCCTAAAAAGACACAGAGTGGACAGACTGTCCCTGAAAAGGAGGTGGGTACACTGTGTATCCCTGAGAGTATGCCTGTGAACATGAGGGAGCACATATACCCTGTTACTGTAAATGGGGTGCAGACCCATGGGTTAAGGAACACAGGGGCATCTCTTATCCTGATAAAAGGGGATTTGGTTGAGCCTGAACAGCTTATACTTAATCAGTTTGTCACTGTGAGGGGATTCACAGGGGAAGAAAAAAAACTGCCACTAGCTAGTGTTGTCCTGGATTGGGGTGAGACAGGAGAGAGGGTACAAAAAGTAACAGTGGCAGACAACCTTGCTCTGGATGTGATTACAGGGAATAATATACAGCAGGGGGTTGGTGTGTGCGGTTACATGCAGTCAGACAGTTAAGACCCCTTGTATTTCCCTGAAACCTACAGAAGCACTTGTTGAAGAGAATAGGAGGCTGGTCCCCCAGCTTGTGTCTCCTGAAATGGAGAATAGTGAAAGGGGGGTAGGACTTCCCCAAGTAGCCGTGCACCAGACAGCTACAGAAGGTTACTCTGAGGAGGGAGGGAAGGGTAACAAATGGTCAGAAGGTTAGGGATGGCAGTGACTCTGAATGCTCTGACGCTAATGCTATGGACCCCAGTTTAGGAACTGAGGAGGACATGTCCAATGCTTTGGGAAAATGTGAAGATTTTACAGCTGCTCATAGAACTGACCCCAGTTTGGAGAGGCAGAGGGCTTGTGCAGAATCTGATGGGACACAGGGAGGTGACATGAGACATAGGGTATTTTGGGACAACAGACTACTGTATACACAGGATGTGAGGACTGAGGGAGGGGTGATGGGCAGGCAGCTTGTTGTTCCCCAGGAGTATCGTGAGTGGTTGCTCAAGGTCGCCCATGATACCCCCATGTCTTGATATCTGGGAATCGTGCATATCACACAGTGAGTGACCCAAACTTTCTATTGTTCAAACTTCACCCAGCAGGTGAAGGAATATTGCAGGTCTCGTCACCAATGCCAACAGATAGGGAAGGCAGGTAGTAAAACAAAAACTGCCCTACTTCCCTTGCCCATTGTAGAGGAGCTATTCCAGAGGATAGGAATGGATATTCTGGGACACTTGAATACCCCAGGCTCCTCTGGAAAAAGGTTTATTGTGGCAGTGGTTGACTACACAACCCGATACCCAGAGGTGGTCACTCTGTCCTCCATTAAGGCACCCAAAGTGGCAGACGCCTTGCTAGAGATTTTCTCCTGTGTCAGGTTTCCACAGGAGGTTATCTCTGCTCAAGGGGCTATCTTTATGTCGGACTTGATGAAAACTTTGTGGGAGAAGTGTGGGGTGGCACAAAGACACATAACTTATCAGCCACAAGCCAATGGACTAGTGGAAAGATTCAAAGGTACCCTAAAATCAACATGCTCCAAGTGTTTGCTGAACAGCATGGGAGGGACTAGGAGAAATACCTTCCCCACCTGTTGTTCACACACAGGGAGGTGCCCCAAAAGTTGACAGGATTCTCCCCCTTCGAACTCTTATATGGACGTAGGGTGCATGGGCCCCTAGACTTGATCCGGGAAGACTAGGAAGGCAAGTATGCCACCCAGGGAACTCCCATTGTGAAGTATGTCCTTAAGTTCAGGGAGAAGCTGAAGGAGCTTATGGGGATGAACCAAAGCAACCTGTCAGCTGCTCAGCAGAAGCAAAAAGTCTGGTACTATCACAGAGCCAGAGCTCACTCGTACAGCACAGGTCAGGAAGTAATGGTCCTTATTCCAGTTTGGAAGGACAAGCTGCAGGCCGAGTGGGCGGGACCATACAAGGTAGTCTGACAGGTAAATGACATGACTTACATTGTAGAACTTCCTGACAGGAGACATACTCATCGAATGTACCATGTTAATGTTATGAAGCCATATGTAAATAGGGCTGCCATGTTGTTTGCTGTTTGTAGTCCTGGGGAGGGGACGGATGAAGAAGGACCCCTCCGGGACTTGCTAAAGGAAAGCTAGCGGGTGTCATTGGTGGAGACAATCAAAATGTTACCCTAGTTGACCCTGGAACAGAGCCAGGAAGCGAGGGAGGTCTTAGAGGACTTTGCCGCTTTATTTATAGCCAAGCCTGAACGGACCCCCTTAGCGACCCATGATGTGGACACGGGAACGCAAGCGCACATATGATGAACAGCTTACCAGGTGTCTGAGGCCATCCTAAAGGACATTAGGAGGGAGGAGAAGGAGATGCTGGAGTTAGGGG
Organism: Neoceratodus forsteri; assembly: GCA_016271365.2. NCBI lineage: Eukaryota > Metazoa > Chordata > Ceratodontiformes > Ceratodontidae > Neoceratodus > Neoceratodus forsteri. The sequence continues at coordinate 194,173,151 of JADMNL010000024.1, read as the reverse complement.
TGTCTTATGTGGGACATGTAACATAGATCTGCTAATGCTAATGTAGCTCGCCAATTGGAGTAAGGGGCAGAACTGGTGGAAACACTTACCAGAAAGGGGTATGTTCCCCCAAGGTTCTGTTAAGAAGGGAGAGTGTGGTGAGATAAGGCCATATTTTATTATTTGGGGTCATGTTTTATATAACTTTGTGAGAAATGCGCATCGGATGCCCACAGTAGCCAGTGTAGGGCAAGCAATCATGGGTACAGGTACATGGACCCTAGAATAATGTTGGAATTCCTGTTACTGAGGCAGAAAAGCTGTTTGTTGCTAGCCAGGAACTGGAGTTAATTAAATTATCTAAAAGGAGGACAAAAGAATGATTAAGTTTAGCTGGGAGGCCAGCTAGGCCCATTGTTTGTGAAAGGACAGGACCTCATGAAGAGTCGGGATGTCTGTGCATCCTTTGTGTTGACAAGTCTGCAGTGACTTAAGCTTGTTACAAATTGAATAGGGCTAACATTTATGTAAATTGCTGTATTTAAGTGTTGAGTAATGACAGTCATCTCCCAGCAGGGAGGCCTGGAATGTTCCCCGGAGAATCTAGTTTGGGCTGGCTATCTCATGTTTTTCCTTCTATGTTCAGAAACTGCATATCTGTGTTATTGTAATAACATACTGAACTCTGATTGGTTGGGTAACCATAGAAACTGAAATGTTAGTCACAGGGCTAGCACATTGACTGGACCTGCCCTCTTGAACCACTTTAAAACCAGGATGCAGAGGGGTATCTGAGCCTTTTCTGCCTTCTGTTGTTTTCTTGCTTGAAACAGTTGGGACCCTGCCTGGCTTGAGCAGAGATAATTTTCTCCTGGATCACTGAGACCAAGACTTCCTCTACCACACTTTTTAAGGACACTTCTGCAGTTCAGAATTCCAGCTAAGGGCTCAAGGTTGACTTTTAACCTCAGAGTTTAAAGTGTAGGTTTCTTATGTATACTTTCCTTTCATTTTTCAATATCCTGTAACTAAATCTCCAAATTATTTTGTCTTTTTGTTATTTACTGTTTTCTTATAATTTAATTAATAAAGCCTTTGGCTTATTTTAAAAATAATTCTGCCTATATTGTTTGTGCGTGTGGCTGCCTGGGTAAAAGTTGTTAAATGATGCCATGCCTCTGTGAATGTTTTAAGGCTAAATGCTACCACAGTGAAGTACCATTGGGGATTTTGTGGCGAAAGGAGGGAAGGAAATATGAAGGGTCTCAGAAGGAGCTTGTGGTGGAATTTGAACTGAGCACTGAATTTCGGGGGAAGGACACATAATCGAGTGTATAGAACCCCCCAAAGCATGTACACACATGTGGCTTTCTGGTTTGTGGTGCAGTGGCTGAAAGGGTGATCAGCAACACCAAATACAGGAAGCAGCATTGTGTCACCACTTCTGAGGAAAACCACACTACAGTCAATATTTTGTAGGCGCTGCAGAACCAGTTCCAGATATGATGCATCGTGTCTTCCTTGTCTCCAGGGTTCATAGTATCAGACAATGGTGCCAACACAGTCAAAGCCATTAGCGGTGGCAGCTACCAACACAATTCATGTTTTGCTCATTGTCTAAATCTTCTCATCCATCATTTCTTAAGTGGAAACCAAATCATAGAAAACCTGTTACCGCTTGCAAGGAAAATATGCAGTCATTTCAGCAACCCATTGAAAGCACAAAACATTCTGAAGGGGCTACAGAGGGTAAACAACTTATCACTACATGAACTGAAGCTGGAAGTTCCAACCCACTGGAATTCAACATTATACAATGGCTACAAAAATACTGAAACCTGACTGGCTGACTGGCACCTTTCAGCCGTGGTATGAATCCTGGCATGACCCACAGGAAAAAGTGCTAGTCAGTCGCATCTTGAATCCCCTCTGCATAAAATCACTCTGACCCCCTTGAATATAAAATGTGAAAACCGCCATATTGAGTCACCGCTAAACCCCGATGTCAAAGCCCAAAACTCAAAACCATACTGCTCTCTTAAACTAATACACACTAGCCTCCCAAAAAATCTTTATGTAAAAAGTTTCAAAATTAACAATACTTTCACTGACAACTGTTCTTCCTTCCCACCTCAGTTTCACTGATAACTGGCTCCTGTGAAACTCGCTCTCTCCAGCCTCCATCCAGATCACTCCTTGGTCCTGTAACACTCCGTCCTGCCTCCATACCAGTGTCTACACCCCGGTCCAAGTATAACAGTCCCATCCCAACAAACCTGTAAGGCGAAATGAACATTCTAAAAAAAAGTCCGCTCCCAGTGGAGCAGAACAGACTACACTTGCAGCATGACTTGCACATCAGAGACTGAACAAAAATGGAGCCAGTTTTCCATACTTCAGAGGGGGCAAAGGAGGGAAGAAGAGGAGGAGGAGGAGGAGTAGCTCTCTATGTAAAGCTCTCTATGTAAGGGAAGGGATCAAAGCAACAGAACTAAAGGGTAAACAGGGAGGAGAGGAGGCAGTGTGGGTCACCCTGGAGACTAGAAATGGCTCCACAATCTGCACAGGGGTTGTATACAGACCCCCCATCTCAGGGGGAGGAAATGGAAAGGAAATGATAGAAGGCATCCTTGGGATGGCAGAGAAAGGGGAGATATTGCTGATGGGGGACCTGAGTATGCCAGATGTTAACTGGAGCACATTTGCTGCAGCCACATCCATGAGCAGGGCCATTCTCAATGCCATACAGAGGGCATGCCTCAGACAGCTAGTTTTGGAACCCGCTCGGGAGGGAGAAATCTTAGACCTGGTACTCTCAAGTGGGGATGGAGAGAGGATCTCTGATCTTGAAGTGGGTAGCCATCTGGGAACAAGCAACCACCAAACAATGTGGTTCACGATAAATTTAGCTGTAGAGTCAAGCCACACAAAAGTGAAGGTACTGGACTTCTGGAGGGCTGATTTTGTCAAAATGGAGGAGTGCCTCAGTAAAGCAGTAGCAAACAGGCAAGAAGGTGGGGTGGAGCAACAATGGGGAAACATCAAAACCGCCATCACAGAGGCAACAAGCCTTTGTGTGAAGCAAATAAACAAATCAAAATGAAAGAAAAAAACACTATGGTTCTCAAAAGAAGTGGCGGGGAAGGTAAGGGAGAAAAAGATAGCTTTCAGGAAGTATAAGGAAACACAGAAGGAGCAGGACAGAGAACTGTGCCAGTTAAAGCAGAAGGAAGCAGGGAAGGCAGTGAGAATAGCAAAGGTTCAAACCGAGGAAAAGATAGCCAACTTGGTTAAGAAGGGGGATAAATCCTTTTATAGGTACATTAGGGAGCAAAGAAAGATTAAGACAGGGATACTGAGGCTGAATAAAGAGGAAGGTGGTTGGGCAGAGAGAGATCGTGAAGAAGCAGGGATAATGAACGAATATTTCTGCTCAGTATTCACAATGGAAAAACAGGTAAGAGATACCTAATCCAGTCAATAGAAGCACTCTAGATAGGGGGGTTGATATTAGTCCTTTCACAGAAGAAAGGGTTCTGAAAGAACTCTTAAAACTGAATGTGGATAAAGCAATGGGGCCTGATGGGATTCACCCCAGAATTCTAAAAGAACTAAGGGAAGAACTAGTAATACCACTGATTACACTTTTTAATAAATCATGGGAGGATGGTGTGGTACCTGTGGACTGGAGGAGGGCAGATGTGATTCCCCTTCACAAAAGTGGGAGCAAGACAGAGGCAGGAAACTATAGACCTGTCAGTTTGACCTCAGTGGTAGGGAAAATGATGGAATCACTTCTGAAGGAAAGAATTGTTGAATACCTAGAGGTCAGTGGGGCATAGGACCCAAGGCAGCATGGATTCACAGCGGGAAGGTCATGTCAGACAAATCTAATAGATTTCTTTGACTGGGTGACCAAAGTAGTAGACCAGGGAGGGGCTGTGGACATGGCCTACCTAGACTTTAGCAAGGCATTTGACACAGTCCCGCACAAAAGATTAATAAAAAATTAGCCAGCCTGGGAGTGGCTCCCAGGGTGGTAGCCTGGGTAAAACACTGGCTGGTCAACAGGACACAGTGGGTAATAGTAAACGGAGTCCACAGTGAAGAAAGGAGGGTTACTAATGGGGTACCACAGGGTTCAGTACTGGGGCCGGTCCTTTTTAATGTCTTTATAAGTGACTTGCAGAGGGACTGGAAGAGAAAGTATGTCTCTTTGCAGATGACACAAAGATCTGCAACAGGATTGATACACAAGGTAGGGTGGAAAGGAAGAAAAGGGACTTGGCAAGGTTGGAGGAATGGTCAACTGTATGGCAGCTTAGATTCAACGCAAAGAAGTGCAAAGTAATGCACCTGGGAAACAAAAACCCAGGGGAAGATTACACAATGGGGTGAGATACTGACAACAACAAAAATAGAAAGGGACCTGGGGGTAGTCATATCAGATGACCTAAAGGTGGGCCAGCAATGTGTGAAGGCAGTAAGGAGGGCTGGGGGGATACTGGGATGCATAGGGAGAGGCACCACCAGTAGAAAACAGGAAGTTGTTGGCCCTCTGTACAGACAGTTGGTAAGACCACATCTAGAGTACTGTGTACAGTTCTGGAGACCCCATCTCTGCAAAGACATAGACAGGGTGACGGCTGTCCATAGGTGGGCAACCAAAATGATGCAGGGTCTGCACCAGAAGACATATGAAGAAAGACTAAAGGAGCTTAAGATGTATAGCCTCAAGGAAAGGAGGGAGAAGGGGGATATGATAGAAACTTTCAAATACCTCAAGGGAATCAACAAAGTCCAAGAGGGTAGCCAGCCCGCTGGCGCAGTGGTTGGATTTCCACTTGCGGCGCCGGTGACCCGGATTTGGGAATGGACCCAGGTTGTTAGAGGGCCGGACGGGGGAAGAAAGATGGAGCATCCTATGGACGGCTCTCCTTCTCCGGGGGGTGGGTGGGGAAGTGTTCGGCACGCTGAGGACTCCTGGCAGAGGCCAGAAGATACTCACGCTACCGATGCTACCGACGCTCATCTCTCTAGGAGGTGGGGAGGACGCTGGTGTCATTGCACGTTCCCGCCTCCGAAAGAAAAACAGGAAAAAGAGTAGGCGGGCAAGATCCACTGTCTGAGTGAAGCCCTCCCTCGGGCATCGATCAACCACCTTCACTGTAATCTCTCGACTAGCTACTGGTTCCACGGTGTGGATAGGGGGCCATTGCCGCGGGGTGACTGGGGGACATTGGCAGCAATGGATGGCGGTGGAAGCCCCTAGGGACCATGACCAGGGCAGATGTATGACAGTGGATCTGCCAGATAAAGAAGATTAAAAAAGAAAAAAAAATGAAGTTCAAGAGGGTAGCATCTTTCAGAAAAAGAGATGTGCAAGAACATGGGGGGGGGCACAATTTGAAGATAGAGGGGATGGCTCTGAGGTAATGTGAGGAAGTATTTCTTCACAGAGAGGGTTGTGGATGCATGGAACAGCTTTCCTGAGGAGGTTGTAGAGTCAAAAACGGTGGGGGAATTCAATAATGCATGGGGAAGACATAAGGCAATTCTAGTGGGGGTAGGAGGAAGTAGGCTGTTGGTTAACTGGGATCTGCAGCTTTTCCATTAGGTAGGGAAATGGGCAGACTAGGTGGGCCAAGCAGTCCTTATCTGCCATCAAATTCTATGTTTCTATGTTTTTAACTTCAAAAGCCTATCCCAGCGCCTACAAGAAAAAAAAATGAAGCTGGGACTCAGTAAACTCACCTGTGGGAATCAAATCCATGCCCATTAAATGTACCAAGCTCGCTTACCTCTTGCTGCTCTAACCTCTAGGCTATAGTACCTTCCCTCTAGCAACACGGACTATTTTTGTGGCATAGCAATAAATGCAATAAAATAATTTAAAATGAAAAAAAACCTTTTATATCTCCTTGCGCATGCACAAGAAGCATCTTGTGACAGTACCGCATTTGAGAGGTGTGTCAGGGATGAGTCAATGCAGAGCACTGTACAGTGAGCTCACCCTGACACACCAATGACCACTGAAGCCAGTGTGGCCGCTGGCGGAATTTCATAGCGGGGAGCTGGCTGCACTTGAGAGAAATGAACCGCACCAATGAGAGAGTGCGCTTCATCCTCTCATATGCATAGCTGGCATTGCAACTCTGCAGACCCTCCTGCTCCATCCCACTGCTGCAGTCCACCCCATACCCTCCATTCCCCCACCGGCCTGGCATCTTTCATTAAACCCTCCCCTTCCCTCCCACTGCTGCTGTCCTTCCAGCTCCTGTCCCAGCCCCGGGCATCTAATCAGACCCTCCACTCCCTCCCACTATGTGCTGTCCACCTGCACTCCATTCCTGTGCCAACATCGGGTGCTTAATCCCGTGTCTGCATCATGTACCCCCAACTCATGTGGCACATTGGGGAGCCCACCCAGTGTGCCCAAATTTATTTATTTATTTTTGTACCTGTAAATAAAGAAAACCGTCCCCGACCTCTTTTTTAACCTGTAAAAAGAAAACAGTCCCTTGTCATCTCCCGAGTCCCACCTCCCTCATCCCCTTCATCCCACTGAGCACCCACCTCCCACACCTCCCTTACCATCACGTACCTCCAGAGGTCAGCGCTGCCATCTTCTGAGTACCGGAACACGACTGCACTCTTCAAAGCCGATCGGCAAACTGAAGACTCAAAGGTATAATGGCAGTCAATGGGGTTTTCAACTCAGGTTGATATCTCAACCATTTTTAGGAATTTTGGCCCCAAATTTTCAACATGGGGTTCTTGGGACCCCACCTCATGGACACTGTCACTGTCATTTCATTACTCGGTCCCGAAAGGTGATTTTGCGGTCGGTGCACAAAATCACCTTTTGGGACGAATTAATGAAACGACAGTGCCACTGTTCATGGTGGGGTCCCAAAACCACGTTGCAAAATGTAGTGAAAAAATTCAAAAATGACTGTGTTACAAGCGTGCATTGCGCAGTTTCTACGCATGCTCCTAACTTCGCTCATTTTTAATATTTTCACTCCAGATTTTCAACATTGCCATTTTTCCAGATCTCCTTACGAACAGTATAGCTGTCATTTTTGATATCCTGCCCGAAATGTGTTTCAGCACTTGTGGTTCAGAATGGCACAGTCGCTCTGCGAAATCACCTTTCGATATAAGTGAATGAAATGACAGTGGTACTCTTCATGAGGTGGGGTCCCAAAAAGGCCATGTTGAAAACTTGGTGAAACAACTCCAAAAAATGGCCGAGTTACACCTGGTCGTTCAAAATTTTCCATGCATGCATGTAACTTTGGTCATTTCAACATTTTCACTCCAAATTTTAAATATAGCCTTTTATGCAATAGCGTGGACATAAATCCTATATAATAAATCTGAGCTACTATGAGATAAATTCAAAATTTTACATTTATACACATAGTAGACTCATCATCCTGAATTTATATACATAGGCCCAGATATTCAAAGAGTTGAGCCATGCTAATAGGGTTGCGCCTGCGCGAAATCCGAAGTGCGCCATTCTGCGATATTCAGCAGGAGGCAGTTGCGCCCGAAATCATGCTGAGCAACAGCGCAATGATAATGAAGGCATCCGCAGCGAAGGGGAGGAACCATGCATAAATGGCACAGTGTGATATTCAAAGACTTGCGCAATGCGCAACGGTGAACAAAGGAAGACTAGCCATAGCGAAATAGGCCAAAATAAAAGGGCAGGAAAGGCGCAAGAACACTACAGGAAGCCACATGAGGCAGAAGCAGAGACACACAGACAGGGCAAGTGGCAGGAACAGGGCAGGCCATGGAAGGCCACAGTTAACAGCCAGGCACAGGAAGGTGTGAGAGCCACACAGCACAGAGGCCAGCACAGGCAGGTGTACCGGTGCAGGGAGGTAGCAGTCAGGACAGCGGGGGAATACAGTAACAGCTGCCGGGGGGGTGAACGCAAGCCAGGGACATGGCCAGTGCCACCTTCCACATGGAGGCCGTAATGAGGGGGGTGAGAAGGCGGGCGGCAGGGGGGCGTGGCCGTGGAAGGGCCCGTTAGCGGTATGCACCCAGCAGGCAGTACCGAGCCTGCAACAGCTTTGAGCTGTACACAGATACAGAGATTGTGGGCCAGTACCGCCTGAACAGGGCAATTCTGAGGCAGCTCTGTGAGCTGTGCAGTGATATGATGCAGGCACCCACATGATGGAGCCATGCCCTGTCAGTGGAGACCAAGGTAACAGCCTGCTTGTGCTTGCTCACCACGGGTACCTTCCAGAGACCAACTGGGGACACCACAGGCATAACCCAGTCAGCCACGTCACACCACCTCACCCAATTCCTTAGCGCACTGCTGCCACATGCTGAGGAGTACATCCATTTCCCCAGCACAGCGGCGGAGCACACAGCAAACATACAGGAGTTCCACAGGGTAGCACGTATGCCTGGCATGCTAGGGGCAATAGACTGCACCCATGTGGCCATATGCACACCACCTGGCCCTGAGGGGGCTGCATACATAAATTGCAAGGGCTATGCCAGCATCAACTGCCAGGTGGTGTGCGATGCCAGGGGGTGCATCATCAATGTCTGTGCCACGCACCCTGGGGATTACGATTCTTTCATCTGGCACCAGTCGGCACTGTGCCACAGATTCAAGTGGGACATCCTCACTGACCACCTAGTGGGTGAGTATGCAAACCACATGGACAAATATAGGGCCTGGGGGCATGGCCAGAGGTGGCATGGGTAGTGGCCTACATGGCCTGGGGCAGGCGATGCTGATCACCAAACTAATCTCCACCTCTACACACAGGTGACAGTGGATACCCACTCCATCCTGGCTGCTCACACCCTACCGGCGGCCCACGACCCCATTGCAGAATGCTACAATGAGGCCCACGCCACCACACGTAATGTCATCGAGCGGGTGTTCGGGATGCTGAAAGCAGGTTTCCGTTGCCTGGACAACTCTGGCGGTGCCTTACAATACAGCCCCTCAAAGGCCTATGGGATATTCCTGGCCTGTTGCATCCTGCACAACATGGCCAACGAATGTGGGACAGCTGTACAGGTTGAAAAGGGGGACAGCGATGGGGACGATGGGGATGCCAGTGACGATGGTGATGGGCAGCCCCCCCTTGGCCGCAGGACTCCCGACTGCTCTGGCTGGCACAGCTGCACTGGGACACCATCGCGGAGGCACTTCAGCCAACCCAGGTAAGTCATGGGGCCATGCGCAACCACCAGTGGCCAAGCCACAACCCGCTGCACTGGAGACCCACACCGGGGTGCATGCTGTCAAGGGAAGTGGCAGGGCACAGAGCACACACAGCCAGGGATGGGTGAGGATTAACATGCCACCGAAGGACACACACACACACAATGTAACAAATTGCACAGAGGGCAGAAGGCACACCGACCCAGAATGCACACCCTAGCAACACACATGTCCACAGGCCACCACGCCCACTGCCTGTCCATGTGCGTGTGTCAGATGCTGAGCACCATTGCACATTGGTGTACAGTGCAATGCAGGCATCATCATGCTGCGCAACTGCAGACAACAGCCGAGGGAGAAGGTGTGCAGGTGGACTGTGTGTCCACGTCTGAGGCGGATACCCACCGTGCACTGCCCACTGCACACACAATGCACACAGGACAGCACCAGACAGTAGCCGCACTGGGAGACAGGTCAGTCCCGTGACACAGTGCCACGGCCACCTCGGATGCGTGGGCGGCCCTGCTGAGACCCGCTAGCACTGGCAGGCTGACCACTGGCCTCATGGGGTGGCACCGATGGTCCCCCAAGGGTTCCACTGCGTGAACGCGACCGTGCCTGCACAGGAGTCTGCAGCACACTGAACATGCCTGCACCAGGAGTGCTCGGGATGCCCACAGCTGAACCCGGCATCGACAGGGTGGAAGTCGCATGACGCTGGGAGCGGGGTGGATAGTGCACTGCGTGGTGTCCGCGATGCATGGGCACCTGACTGTGTGCCCATTGTGGCCATGACAGCAATGAATGCCTGTGCATTCCTGTCAATGGCAGCAGTCACATCCTCCTGCAAATGGTCCATCCGTGCCAGGATCCATTCGGTGTCCCTGCTGTGACGCTCCTCTGCCCACTCCAGAGCCACACACAGTGCTTCCACGGACGTTGCAAGCCACATCTGCTGCTGGACCAATGCTCACAGTAGGCGGGTGTGCTTGTCCAAGAGGTCATCAGCCTCCTCGGCATCCTGTCCCTCAGGGTGTGCAAGGGCCTGATGTTCAGCACCCCTTGAGGGTGGGTGCTGCGCACCAGGACCAGGTCTGGGCATGTCCACAGGCGGTGCACAGACGCTGCTGCTGAACCCTGTACCCCCAAGCCCAGTGGGCAACTGCTGATGCTGCCCCTCTGGCTGCCGCACCCCAGGGCTCAGTGGTGCCACCACAGTGGCCACAACAGTCCCACTGTCCTGAACAGACACCAGTGCTGCCCCACTGGTGCTGACAGGCACAGCCTGGGACTGTGCTGACACGCATGAGCCCCAGGTGCTTCACCACAGCCATGAGCGCAAATGCCCTGCTGTGTGTCCATCCTGTGGCACACACATGTCACTGCCATGACGGTCGTGTCATCATCACTGGTGCGGACTCTGCCCGGCCACAGACACAGCGTGCTGGCATCTGTGGACACCAGCACACTGAGACACAGGTAGGGCTTCCTCCACACCTGTCTCAATGACATCAGTGTAGACAGCCAGGCGGCCCCACTGTCGTACAGATCCACAAATACCTGTGGAGGTGGCTGGTCCCACCTCCGACTCCATCCAACTGTCCGTAGTGGACAGGCCCACCACCGCTGACCCATGCAGATGCTCAGGATCTGTAAGGGGAAGCAAAGTCGCATTGATGCGTGTGACCTACCCTGCCCCCCCAAGACAGACCATGACTTACCATGCAGTGGTGGGCCACCACCTGTCTGGAAGCCACTGCCTGGAACACCCTCTATGGCACTTCACAGCATGCTTCCAGCAAGCCTGTCCTCCATTGGGGTGAGCTGTACCACCTCCGGCTGTCCCCCACCTGTTGCAGCACGTGCCACCCTGATGGCAGTCACCTTCTCCTTAACCCTCCTCCTGTCCGTGCCCATCTTCTTCTTACACTGCTGCACAGAGCACTGGTGGCTGCCATGCAGGTTCATGGCACGTGCCGCCTCCTACCATGCAGCAGCACGGGCCTGGGGGGGTTCTCAGCTGTCCACTGAGCAGTGGCTCCTGATCCAGGTAGGCCTCAAAAGGGCCTCGGTTTTGGCCTTTGTAAAATTCGGCCCCTCCTCCTCCACCACTGTTTTCCTCCTCTCCAACAATGTGCTCGGTCATTATTAGCCTGTAAGAATGGCAGTTATTACCTATGACTGTGCAGTCCCATGCATGTCCCTGAATCCACAGTCCACACTCCCAAACAGCATGCTACTCGCCAATAACTGCAGTAACCGACTATGGCCACTGCAGCACATTATCACACCTTTATAGTGCAATCCATGCAAATGAGGTGAGGAGCAACTTTAATTAGATACAAATTGCAGTGCTGCGCCATTGAATGGCTGATTTGCATATGACTGCTGAATATCGCGCTGTTGCACTTTGGGCAATTGTGTTAAATGTGCTTAGCCAATGGTGCAGTTCTGTGGCATCGTAGTACACCTCACTGCGCATGCCTGGGTTGCTGACGCAGGCGTCTGCCGCGCTGATGATGTGCTGTGCATGGTAGGCAATGCAGCGCGCCCGCCATTGTGCCAGTGGCGCTATAGTGATGGTCACTACATGGCGCTGTGGCACTGGGCCTTCATAGGCACAATGGCCCAACTGCCCGATAGTCCGCTGCGGCATCGGCACACAGAATCGTGTCAGCTACGCATTGTCATCTGATGGCGCTGTGTGCTGGCCAAGACCCTTGACCCTGTGCCCGACCTTTGCCCCCTTGGCGCCATGCATCAGGCATAGGTGCACCTCTAGCGAGCTGTTCGGTAACAGCGTGATAGGGAATGGCAGCAGTGTACCACGCAGCATCTGCACGTGGGGAACCGTGCTGCAGAGCACCATATTGCCTACTATAGCTATTGCAATGGCGCGTAGAACAGCTGCTCCTTGGACGGCCATTGAGCTGACAAATCTGGTGGCCATAGTCGAGCCACTCCATGGGCCTCTCTTTGGGGATGCCCCCCAGGTGTGGCAGGAGGTGGCCACTGCCCTGGAGGAGGCAACAGGCAGGGGGGGCTCAGCCGAGCAGTGCAGGCACCGCTATGGTGACCTGCGCGGGAGGAGCGGGCTACTGGCCCAACTGCGGTCACGTGCCAGGAGGGGCACAGTCCCAAGTCCAGGTAGGGGTTCCGTCAACACATTTTTATCATCCATATGAGTCACATTGTTGTATGTGTCCAGCACATAGAGGAGGGACAGTATGGAGTTGGCGTGGCGGTGTTCACAGAGTGTGGGGTGGGTGGGTCTGGCTGGGTGGGAGGCACACTCCTTGGGGCAGGGGGACTTTGCTTAGGGAATGTACTGATGTTCTTCTCTCCTTTTTGTCCCCACAGGTCCAGAAGAACTACGCATAGTGCGGGCAGAGCAGCGGAGGGGAGTGGAAACCGCAGCCAGGTGGGCCGAGGACCAGCAACGCCCACCTGACCGGCCCGATGTGGGTGAGTGCCAGGTATCCATGATTAGTATTGCATGCTGTGTGACAAGGTGGGCAGCGGGGCATGGCCACCATTCATTGACATCACTGCCATGCACGTCACTTGTTACAGTCAACACTGTCCAGTGGCAATGCATGTCTGGGTGTGCGTCACTGGTGGTCCATGCATGCACCAGGTGCATGGCTGTGCCACTGCCTTTGCACCGCATAGCCATGTCACTAGACGGCCACGGTGGTGCTGTGTGTGACTTGACCGGTGGTGTGTGCAGTGTTCGCATGGCTGTATGCACCTGGGTGGGCAGGTCCTGTGGGCGTGATCACTGCGGGTGGTCACACACCATCACAGTGGTATGTCCCATGGCCATATGCCATGCACAGTGGGCTGGCTGTATGGGGTTGAGCATTCACACCTGTTGACTGTGCCCCTCGTTCTAGATGTGAGACATCTGAGGGAAATCAGAGACACCATGGGGAGCTCCTGAATCTGGCCCGAGGCGGTGGCAATACTGAGGAGGCTGGATGAGTGGGGGTCCTCGGCGACATAGAGCCAGAGGGAGCCAGAGCCAGGAGCAGGCGGAGCCTTTAATGAATCCTTGGTCCCTGACTTCCCCTACCCCCGGACCCACCCCTCTATCCCATCCCATTGATCACCCCTTCTCCTGCCCACCCCACCGTTTTGTGTCCCCACCACAAACCTGTAAATAGTTCTTATTCATGTACATAGTTGAGTTTTCTATTTTACAATACATTTGACTTTTATATGAATACGTAGTGGTCTCTGATTTGCAGCGGGCTATAGCTGCTCAGCTACATGGTGTGCATGGCATCAGGGGTGGTGCAGTCATGGGCATGTGTGTGTGTCCGTATGGCGGTGTCTATGGTGTGGGGTAGAGATCAGTCAGTGTCTGTGTTGTGTGTATTGTTCCCTGTGCACTGGATGACTGTGTGCAGTGGTCCATGCACGTGCTCTGTGTCCATGGTGCACCCATCGCCCGTCCATGGCCTGTGCAGCTGACACACATGCCTTTCTGTGACCTGCATGGTCCACTGGCATGTCAGTGGTGGAATTCCCTGCAGGGAAGACACAGTACCCATTGCTTTGCTGGGTTGCCCATGTCACTGGTGTGGTGCATGCCTGGCTCAGGTGGCACTGTGGGCGACACGGTCATTGTCCCACCTCCATGCTGTGGCTTGTGTGTGTTGCAGGGGATGTGCCCCACTGTCTGCGGCTTGTGCTCGGGTGACTACGGTGGTGTATTGGTCCATGATGCCTCGTGGGGTGGTTGGCACTCCAGTGCCATGGTGGACTCTTGGGTTGTGTGTACGGCTTACATGGGCCCACAATGGGGCTTGGTTGCCCCACCACTCGTCCCTGTCTTGTTGTGCCCTTGGGTATGGGTGGGTGTCTGTCCAGACCCTGTGTGGCATCCGGTGTGGTGCATGCTTTCACGCACCACTGTGGGTGTCTGTGCTGGCTGTTGTGGCCAGTGGTGGGCCAGGGTGTGTCACTGGAATACTGTGCAGAGCGCTGTACCACTGGTGGTAGTGTCAAGGACACGACCGTCCCATATGGGGTAACTCTTGTGCCAATGGATGGTCGGTCTCTCAGCAGTACCTCGGGGTACTGTGCATGGTGGCACTGTGTCTGCCATTGTTGCATTGCCGTGTGCTGCAACCTGCTGATGGGTGCTCATGGTGGGGCTGGCTTGCATGGTTCTGTGGTGCACAGGGTTGCATTGACACTGTGGGGGTGGTGGCATGCATGGGGTTTCCTGCTGTGGTGGTCACTGCTCATGGGGGGGTGTCTGGGGGTCACGGTGCAGGGTGTGCTGTGCACTGGGGGGGATGGTGTGGCACAGGGTGGTCTGCCCTCCTTGTGTGCCAGTCATAGCTTGCTGGTAGGTGTGATGGGGCACCATGGCCAGGCTGTGGGATGGTTGCTTGTCTCCATGGACCAGTGGTTATTCCAGCCCTCCCCTGGTTGTGATGTGCTTGGGGTGTGGGGGGACAATGTCTGTTCTGCTGTGTGTTCCTGTGCCCATCTGTGGCATGGGTGGTGGGCCCCTACCTCCCTGATTGTACAGTTACATTGCTCTGCAGCTGGGAGGCTCCCTGTTTGCGCTATGGTGCCTCTGGATTGCTCAGTTGAACATCTCTTGTTGCGCTATGGCGCATCAGATCTGCTCAGCTTCCCCTCCCTAGTTGTGCTATGGCGCAGGTGGTGCGATATTCAGTCATTGGCTGTAGGTGCAATTTGGCCTGCTCCTTTTTTGAATATCGCATCTCTTGTGCATGGGCACAATAGACTTGCACTTGCTCCTGCTATTGCGCACTTTTTGGGCGCAGTTTGAATATCTGGGCCATAGTAGATATGTCACAATCACTCCAGAACTCATTTAGAATGTTCATCCTCAGTACCAGTACTAACTATATTCAAATGCAAATACATTTAAAATGAAAAAAGATAGCATAGTGCTGTGAGCATCAAAGTTGTACAGCACAAAATTATCTACAAAATGAGTGGTATTTCATTTATAGATACCATATAGATTTTTTTATAATTAGCACAAAAGAGCAGAAAATGGAATGTTTTATTCACTTTTTTGACAAACATATGCAAAAAAAGATAAACAATCAAAAGCAAATGTCCCTGCACTGACAGAAAGCATCCCCATTGCATAAGTGAAATATACAATGGTGAGCTGTCAGATAAATGATTTTCTACACTCGTACTGTTTGACCTCGGACATCTCACTCATGAATGCACCACTCATTGAGATTGCAAGGTCAAACAGCACTATTGAATAAATCATTGTCTTGTTACAACTCACCGATATATCCTATTATCACACCACCTCATGACCAGTACAGCTGTCATTTTTTACATCCTGCCCATAATGTGTTTTCGCATCTGTGGCACACAATGCTGTTTTCCCATGTATTCAAAACTTTTTGCCTACAGGGATCATGAGTTGGGGTGATAAGAAGACTTTGTTCAACATTTAGGGTCAAAATATCAATAAATGACAAAGTTATGCCCACTTGTTGCAATTTCAATATGCATGCTAGTAACTGTGGAAATCTTAAATATTTGCACTCCACATTTTTTTTTTAAATTATTTGTACTCCTGCTCCGCAGCCCTCTCTATCTGGAGGAAGCCCCAGCCCCACCCCCCGACGTACACCAGCCGATGCCGACCAGCTACCCCCAGCGCTTACCCCCCTGGTGGGGTTGGGGGGCCCACTCCCACCAAGACTGGACCCAGTACAGGGGTCGATGCCATGACTATTCAGGGGCGGGACCTGCGAGTTCCCTCCATCATCTGCCGTGAGCTTTTTTCCTCCTGGTTTCTCCTCTTCAGGGGCACAGTGTGCAGAGATGCCAGTGACAGTGCAGCGCATGTTCCTGTACGTGCACCCCATCAGACATCTGCCCCCGCCTCTGACCCAATGTCTGCAGTGTCGGTGTGCCAGCCCCCAACTGCAGCTAGGGGCCAGGCATGCACCAACAACTGATTGCACCTCTCCCCAGAAAAGAAGAGCTGTCCCTGGGATGCTCAATACTTCTCCTCCTGCTGATCACCAGTGGCCTGCACTCGCTCCTGAATATGGGTCACCAGCATAGCGTGAGGTGTGGCGTCCAGCCCCTCAACCCTCAGCGCCACTGAGCTGGTGATGCATCCCACATTTTCAATATAGCCTTCTTATTACCCAAGCTTCTGTAGTCAAATGCTGTCCTAAATATAACAGCTTGTCAAAACATAGTGCAGGCAGGATTTTCCTCCCGCCAGACAAAGTTATGCCCGCTTGTTGCAATTTTGGTAACTGCGGAAATGTTAAATAGTTGCATCTCACATTTGTATTTTAAATTATTTGTACTCCTGCTCTGTGGTCCTCTCTATCTGGAAGGAGCCTCAGCCCCACCCCCCGACGTCCACCAGCTGACGCCGACCAGCTACCCCCAGGGCTTACTACCCTGGTGGGGTTGAGAGATCCTCCCTGAAGACGGATCCAGTACAGGGGTCAATGCCATGACTATTCAGGGCGGAACCTCGACTCCACCATCATCTGCCGTCAGCTTTTTCCTCCTGGTTTCTCCCTTAGGGCAGAGTGTGCAAAAATGCCAGTGACAGTGCCACACATGCTCCCCATATGTGCACCCCATCAGGCATCTGCCCGCCTCTGACCTGATGTCTTCAGTGTCGGTGTGCCTCCCCCAACTGCAGCTAGGGGCCAGGCATGCACCAACAACTGGTCACACCTCTCCCCAGAAAGAAGAGCTGTCCCTGGGATGCTCAATACTTCTCCTCCCTGCTGACCATCAGCAGCCTGCACTCGCTCCTGAACATGGGTCACCAGCATAGCATGAGATGTGGCATCCAGCCCCTCAACCATCAGCGCCACTGAGCTGGTGATGCATCCACATTTGTTTTTAAATTATTTGTACTCCTGCTCCGTGGTCCTCTCTATCTGGAAGGGCCTCAGCTCCACCCGCCCGATGTCCACCAGCCGACGCCCGACCAGCTACCCCAAGGACTCTCGGTGGGGGCTCAGTGGGGGGCCCACCACACCAAGCCCAGATTCAGCACATGAGTCGGCACCGTGACTATTCGGGGATTGGACCTGCAAGCTCCCTCCATCATCCGCCATGAGCTTTTCTCTTCCTGGTTACTCCCCTTCAGGGGCAGACTGTGGCAAGGACACTGGCGATGGTGCCGTGCACGGTCATGTGCATGCACCCCATCAGGCGTCTGCCTCGCCTCTGACTTGATGTCTGCAGCGTCAGTGTGCCAGCCTCTAGCCACCGCTAGGGGCCAGGCATGCACCAACAACTGGTCGCCCCTCTCCTCAGAGAAGGAGAGCTATCCCTGGGATGCTCAATCCTTCTCCTCCCTGCTGACCCCCAGCGGCCTGTGCTCACTCCTGAACATGGGTCACCAGTGTGGCACAAGGTGTGACATCCAGCGCCTCAACTCTCAGTGCCACTGGCCTGGTGATGCATCCTACATTTTCAACATAGCCTTCTTATTACCTAAGCTTCTGTATTGAAAAGCTGTCCAAAATATGACAGCTTGTCAAAACATAGTTCAGGCAAGCTTTTTCTCCCAACAGAAGTTCAACTAACACAATACACACCTGCCACATAAACCATGCAAGGAAACATTCGGCATTGACAAATGCTTGTTTTTCATTTTTTTTTCTGTCATAAAATTAAGGGGACACTGTAGAATTGCAATATACCACTCCAGGATGTGGGTGATGCTGGGATTTACCCACATCTGGTGTGGTTTACTCATTTGGCCTGCAGCCTCATGACCAAACCACACCAGGCATGGGTAAATCCCAGCATCATCCACACACTGTTGTGGTATATTACTTATTATGAACTGGGGATCGTAAATGGGCATCGCTGATTGGCTGAGATGTTTTGAAGCCGTGATGATTTTGAGCTACATCATCATGGCTTCAGAAAACCTCTGGCCACCAGCCTTCACCTGCAGCACCACACATCGCTCTGCTCTGGCAGTATTTCCACCTCACACCAAACTGTATAAAGGCACAACCGTTGATGGAGACATGCTCCAAAAATTGAAATAAACACCATTCCTCCTACAACTGCTGCTGCTAGTACTTTACAAAGCCTGCCATACATTTTCTTACCTCAGCCAAACTCCTGAGGAATATGATGTTGACAGAGTGAGTAGCGTCATTCCACAGCATCACTAGTGCTTTACTGTCATGTTACAAAATAAAAAAAAAAAAAGAAAATCTATCAATGGCGCCGACAAGCTCTACCTAACTACCGAAGAGAAACATAAATTAAACACACATTCACTCTGTCCCAAACTGAGGCAGCACGACCACGTGAAACCATGGAAACATACTTGAGAGGACCAGTATTTCCCAAAGTGACACAGTGTTAGTTATAACAAGCGTCACCTGCTGGCCGAGCCCTTCAGGACTATTTTGTCAAAACATACTCTTCCAACATGCTAAAAGAAGCAATTTCATAAGGTTTTAAAAGTATTTTTTTCTTGAAAAAAATTAATTCAATCCAGTTCATAATAGCAATAAGTCACTCCAGGGTGTGGTGTACTTCTCGGATGGTTGGACGCACTCGGCCTGTGGCCTCGTGCCCAATCACCCGAGGCATGACGATATCCCATGATATACCGCACCCTGTCATGCCTTATTGCTTAATAGTACAATGGGGTCCAAGAATCCTTTAATGTGATTGGCTGACAGGCACCTTTCAGCCATAGTAAATCCTGGCATAACCCATGGCAAGGTGCCAGTCAGTACATCTAAAAGCCCACTTTTTTAATTACATTACTTTTATTACATTTTAAGCAAAACAGAGTCAAACATCAACCATAAAATAAAATTACTCCAACCCCTCAAAACCAACAGTAATGCCGCCATATTGCTGTTTTGGTAAAGTGCATAACAACAGATAACGCAAACATCAACTAACATAAAAAATGACATATCACCACTCCCCAAACTGACTATAAATACCACAGAAACCATGTGTTTTTTAAAACAAATGACTAAACTTGAATAGTACGATGTACCTCCAGATCAAAATCCAATGCAGGCCAAAGTCAAACCACGGCTTCTCTTTGTACTCCATGCCACATTCCCCACAAGATGAACAGCTGCCACCTTCAGTAATGCTCTGTCACTCCAGCTTCCACAGCATTCCTGCCTCATGAAGATTGAAATTCAAGTGTGTGCCTAACAGACCTTCAGTTGGAGTCCCCATTTTGAATGAGTAGGAGACACTGGCTGCTGGAAGGTGAGTGTTTAAACTTGGCTGAGGTTTTGTACCTTAACTGCAGGTATCACACTTCAACAGGGGATTAGTGAAGGTTGAAATTCAAGTGTGTGCCTAACAGACCTTCAGTTGAGGTCCCATTTCGAATGAGCAAGAGTAGGAGAAACTGTTTGCTGGTACAGAGAACTAGAGCTGTGTTTTGCCCTGTAATTTGGGAAGTATGTCTTTTTACCTGATTGTTTTTAGACACTGTGTACCAGAGGAGCTGCCCCCCATTCTCCAACCACCCCAGGTGCACTGCCTTTATAGGGAGGAGTCTGCTAAGACCAGGACAAGAGTGTTGGATTTCAGGAGGCAGATGTTGCCAGAACGGGCAGCATCCTAGAGGGTATTTAGCTGAAATTAACCTTGGATGGATGCCAAACAGAAGTGGACAATCATTAGGAAGGGGCTAAATGAGGCCATGAACACATGTGCCAAATTTCAGAGTAAAGCAGTCCAGGTCAAAAACCTAGCTGGCTCAGCAAGGAGGTGGAGGGGAAGGTGAGGGAAAAAAGATTGGCCTTCATTAAGTTTAAAAAAACTGGGTGTGAGGAGGATAGCGAAATGTTCTCAAAGGCATCTAGGGAGGTGACCAGGTCAGTCAGGGCGGCCAAGGCAGCAAAGGAGCTGAAGTTGGCTCAGGGGATCAGAGGGGGGAAAGGGGTTCTTTAAATACATAAGGGAGAAGAGGAGTTGTAGGGATGACATTGTTACAATCAAGAGAGAGGGAGGATGGGCGGAAAAAGGGGAATATCAGGCAGAGGCCCTCAATGAGTATTTCTGCTTGATGTTCACAAAGAAAGGATGTCCCAATACCCAGGGGGAAAGGGAGCAGGGTGTAGGGAGGCAGAGATAACAGATGAGGTCATCCAAGAGGACAGAGTTCTGAAGGGCCTTAAAGGCTTGTGGGTGGACAAGGCACCAGGATCGGATGGTGTACACCCAAGGGTCCTGAAGGAACTGGCAGAGTTGTTGGCAGGCCCTCTGATGGACCTGTTCAACACCTCCTTGGAGATGGGGAATGTACCGAGGGACTGGAGGATGGCTCACGTGATGCCGCTTCACAAGAGTGGACCGAAGGACCAACCGGGTACCTACAGACCAGTGAGCTTGACTTCCATAGTGGGGAAGTTGATGGAAACCATTCTGAAGGAGAGGTTGATAACTTTTCTTGATAGCAATGGCCTGCAGGATGAGAGACAGAATGGGTTTGTCATGGGAAGATCTTGCCATACTAACCTGATTGTCTTCTTCGACTGGGTCACTAGTGTGGTTGATGAAAGCCACGCTGTGGTTGTTCTGTATCTGGACTTCAGCAAAGCTTCCCACTCTGTGCTGCACAGGAGGTTAATGAGCAAGCTGAGGGACATTGGAGCAGGGGAGAAACTGGTGGTGTGGGTTGAGAGCTGGCTGCAGGGCATACAACAGAGGGTAGTTGTAAGGGGAGAGACATCCAAGCCACAGCCAATAATGAGTGGAGTACTACAGGGTTCAGTGCTGGGCCCCGTTTTGTTCAATGTCTTCATTGGAGACATTGCAGAGGGGCTCAAGACTAAGATCTGCCTGTTCGTGGATGACACTAAGATTTGTGCAAAAGTGGACAATGAGGAAGAGAGTCAAGCACTCAGAGAGGATCTAGCTAAACTCAAACACTGGTCTAGGGAGTGGCAGTTGGGGTTTAACACTAAGAAGTGCAAGGTCATGCACTTAGAGCCAGAAATCCCAAGAACAGCTAGGGGGAGTGCAGGTAATGGCTCCAGAGGAGAAAATGGGCCTGGGGGTAATAGTCACAGGATACATGAAGGTATCCGCACAGTGTAGGAGAGCTGCAGCAAGGGCAAAAAGGATGCTGGGGTGCATTACCAGAGGGATCACCTCTTGAAATGGCGAGGTCATCTTGCCATTGTATAGATCACTGGTGAGGCCACACTTGGAATACTGTGCACAGTACTGGTGCCCATACCTCAAAAAGAATGTGACATTACTGGAGGGGGTGCAGCGTAGGGCTACAAAAATGATCATGGGACTAGTGGAGTTGCCACATGAGGAAAGGTTGAAAGAGCTCAGCATGTACTCACTGAAAGACAAAAGGGTAAGAGGGGTCATGATAGAGACCTTTAAGCACTTGAAAGACATAAACAAAGTCAGGGAGGAAGGATTGTTCCACTTAAAGCGGGGAGGGTCACTAGGGGGCACAGTCTGAAGTTGGAAGGGGGAAGGTTTAGGAGGGAGATGAGGAGGCACTACTTCACAGAGAGAGTGGTGTCAGGTTGTAACGTACTGCCGCAAGAGATAATCGCTCAAAGGACAGTGGATAGCTTAAGCGGGGTTGGGATAGAGTCAAGGGCAGGGTTAGTACAGACAAAAACACAAAGGGGGGAAGGACCAGAAAAGAGGAGGATGAGAGTGGTTTGGGTGGGGTGGGGCAGCTGTAGTGATATGAAACTAAGAGCTGCACAATTGGGCAGACTTGATAGACCTCTGGGCCTTTTCCGCGGCAATTTCCTATGTTAGATGATATTTACTCCCTCTTGTGTCTGTTGCAATGCCACTAGGTCACCGATTACAGCATAACACTCCCATGGTCTCCCAGCAATTAGGAAAATTGAAAATTGTTTAAAAAAGTGAAACTCGGCTCCTGACCCTGTTGAGTTGCACGAAGAGCGGTGCACATACTGACCCTCTCATGAAAGGCTCCTCTGATGATTGCTTCCTTCAGCCTCTGTTTTGGTCAGTAGTACTCAAACAGTCCTGCAAGTGCTACTTGGAGAACTTGTCACTTGTAGCGATGGCACTCCCAACGAACCTTGCTCTAAACCACCACGAAGTGTCTTTATGAACTCCCACCCGGCGTTCCCGCTAGCAGTGTAGACTGCTGCCGACCCCCTCTGTCTCCTTAACTTCCTATTGCCACCCCTCCCCTGTAACCTCACGAACCCCCGCCTGAAGTTCACCAGTGTTTCATGCTACCACAATACAAATGCTAAAAATGGCGACCAGAGTACAAAAGTTAAAAGGAAAAAAAAATAGTAGCGAATGGAGTAAGCGAGGATGACACACTACCTGTTCCTGTGTTGGTCAGGCAGTTGTCTCTGCTAGACATACATGGAGTCTCTCTGTTATAAAAATAAATAAGTAAAAATAGGAACATGCTAGTACTATAACCATATCCTCAGTTGGGGAGGGGGCATCTCTTAAATATTCTACCTAGCAACATGGAACTATGTTCTAATGGCATAAGAATAAATTAAAGAAAAAATATTTAAACTACAAAAAAAAAAGTTTCTTTTTTTTTTGTTACAGAAAGTATAGGGGGACATTGTATAATCACAATAAACCACTCTAGGGTGTGGGTTATGCTGGGATTTACCCATGGCTGACCTGGTTTGACCACTCGGCCTGCAGCCTTGTGGCCAAACTATGCCAGTCATGAGTAAATCCCAGCTGAACCCACACCCTGTCGTAGTTTATTGCTTAAATTTTATATGTAGGAAAGGCTTCTTGAACAGGAAAAAGCAGTATATGACAACAGCATGCAGAGTCAAATACGGTAGATAAAACACACATCACACTCAGTTCCTGCAGTTGGTGTCTGTTTGAATCTTTGGTCACCTTATTGGAAACTTTGAGGGCCACCACACATGATGTGAGCATGGGTGCATCTCTTAAATTCTTCCTTAAAATACATTTCTTCACATTTTCCTGAATGACATCAAGAAGAGTTTCAGTAAAAGAAGACAACCCTGCTGTAATTCTGGCAGATGCTCTCAAACTATCAGCTGATCAGGAATTAGCACCATGTTTCAGAGCAAGAACTATGTTTTGGCTATGTTATTTGATCCCTGCTTTTAGAGTAACATTGAAGGTATCCTTGCAGCAGGGAAGATGCTTGAATACTGGAGAGATGTCCTGCTAAGTAAATGTGATAGTGTTTCACCATTAACAGATGTACAGGAGTCAAAAACAAAGCATCAGTATATGCCTCAAGTGCAGATAATAGCAAATATATGAATTTTCACAATCCCCAGCATTGTAAGTAAGGAAAGGATGTCTACTAATATTTTGCCTTGCAATGCCAGGTTGGTAGTGAGTAAGGTTGCCATAATTTGTGATGACATCTCTGGTGCACGGACTGACCTGGTATGTGTCATGGACATTTATTTTTATTTACTTATTTGCTTTTGATAACCAGGTAAGTACACTAGGCAATAACCCTACCTATTTTCAGGAATGACCCAGGAGAGTACAGATACAAGCATCAACAGTCAGGTAACATCAAATCAGAAATAAGACAGCAATAAATAGTTTCCATGCAGGAAAAGCTGAAAGGTTATACATACAGACAAAACATGCAGTGGTTATTATACAGGCACACAACCCCATACTCTCAGGGATGAGGATTTGATTGAGGGCAGCATAATTGATAATCCTAGAGTATGGAGAGAAAGAAGTGCAGCAAGGAAGAGCGGGAGAAGACAGTCAGGCAGGAATAATACAGTCACAAGTATCAAGTGCATGGAGATGAGAAAAAGGTGCAGTTTTAGAGGATGAGTGAGATAATGAGCACTTCAGGTGAGGAGGCAGGGAATTCTAGTATTTAGGAGCAAAGTGAGAGAAAGCTTGCTCCCCCAATTTGGTGGAACAGAACGGGACAGAAAGTAGTTGAGCATCAGAGGACCTCAGAGAGCGTTTGTGATGCACAGGGGAAAGCATGGATGCTAGGGAGTCAGGCTGAGGATATCTTGTCAAGAAGTCAATGAAACATCCTAGAGAGTATAATCGATATGAGCTGGGTGACAGCCAATGCAAGGCAGAGTAGAGCAAACAATAGTGCGTAAGACATGGGACCGAGAGGGCAAATCTACAAACATTGTTGTAAGCGATGTCCCACTTCCGGAGAACACTGACATTGGCCTGGGAAAGAAGAGGGAGAGTGTATAGCAGACTTTGGAGCAAGAACCCTCTTGCTACAGATATCCTGGCATTTGGGGTTAAGGAGTGATGAATGCGATAAGCAGCACCAATCTTGGTATTTACTGATTTGAATATATCATTTATATGGGGGGAGAATTCAAGAGATGGATCTAACCTAACTCCCAGGTATTTAAAGGAGTTTGTGGTGGAGACTGTTGACCATCATGGCAGAGCACATAAAACTTGGGGGATATGGTGGGGATTTTCCTAGGGGACTCAAAAAGCATGGCCTGGGTCTTAGGTAGATTGAGTCTGAGGAAGTTGGAGAAGAACCAGGATTGTAGTTGGATGAACGCAGAGGTCAGATGATCATTGATGTCATCAGCTGAGGTAGAGGCGGAGTACAGGACCAGATCATCACCATACATAATGGAGCAGCAGTGGGGGAAAGAGGTGAGAATGTCATTAACAAATGTGGAGAATAGTAAGGGCCCAAGAATAGACCCTTGGGGGACTCCACAGGAGATGGAAGCAGGAGACGATAGAATCTTGCCAAAGGAGACAGATTGGGACCTATTGTTAAGATAACTTCGGAACCAGGATTGTGTGGGCCCAGTAGCACCAAGGAGCTCCAAATAATGCAGGAACAGCATGTGGTTCACCAAATTAAATGCTTTGGAGAGGTCAATGAACACAGCACCAGTAAGAAGTCCTTTATCCATATTAGATTTTACCTCACTAGTAAAAAGTGTGAGAGCCGTGGTGGTGCTGTGCCCAGCCCTGAAACCATGCTGAATGGGAGACTGGAGATTAAATTGGAGTAAGTGGGTTGAGATCTGGTGGTGGATATGTTTCTCCAAGATCTTGTTGAGTTTGGGGAGGAGTGAGAAGAGCCGGTAATTAGATAGGATTTTGGGGTCACCTTTCTTGAATACAGGGATAGTCTTAGCAGATTTCCATGCTAGAGACACTGTGGAAGTACAGATGGCTAGGCTGAACAGCTGAGTAATTAGAGTTGCCAGGATAGGTGCAGCAAGTCTGAGGATCCTGGGATCAATTCCGTCCGGGCCAGGACTGCCATAAGCAGGAACGGTTTTCAACAGTTTTAGGACCTCAGAACGCAGCACTGGGGAAAGCATCGAAGCAGGAGGTGCTTCTTGAGGAGCAAGAGGAGGAGTAGAAGGTTTGGATGTGCAGGGTGGGGGGGGAGAAACATTAGGAACTGAGGAGAAGATGGAGTTAAAAGCATTGACAATAGTGTTGGGATTGTTGCAATGAGTATTATTAATTTATATGTCACATGGAATCTGCAGCTTGGTGTTTCCCAGTATCAAATTAATTTGAGACCAGTAGTTTTGGGTTGGTGATGAAGGATTTAAGAGTTCACAATGATATTTGCTCTTGGCGATGCAAACCTCCTTCTTGCAAGTGTTACGCAATGACCGATAAGCATAGAAGTCAGTTTGTAGAGAACAAGATTTCCAGTTCAACCAGAGTTTGTCACAGCATTTAAGTAATGTCAGGAAAGGCCTTTTAAACCACTTGGTCACTTTCCTTTGACTCTATGTGTTGAGATTGGGATGTGCCTTCTCTGTAGGGCAATCAAGGCTGAGTTGAAGTAGTCCATGGCAGTGTTAAAATCAGTGGTGGAAAAAAGCGGAGACCACAGTCAACAAGTCGAAGGTTATGGCAGTACAAAGCTGGGTAAAATCTGGAGAAGTCAGCAAAGGATAGAACTTTGGGTGGACTAGCAGGCAGAGGGGACCCTCCCATGCAGAAGATAGGACTCAGCTTGGCCTGTCCTGGAGGGGTCGCTTCGTCTGATCTTTGCATGGCTGAGTTCTTGTTTGGGGCCCCCCAGTAGTTCCTTCCCTATTGAGATGCTCAGTTATTGTCCTTTAAGGGGATTGTCCCCAGAAGGACTTCTGGAACTAGCAGATTTGTCTGGTGTGAGAACTGCATGTGCAATTGGTGTGGTGGAGGCGGTGACTGCCTATAATAGAGCCATCTCTGAAGTGCCCAATGCCATTACGCAGATCCTGTACATCCCAGACCTACTCCTTGAGACCCCATGATTTGATGGGGCTCTAAAGGAGATGAAGATCACAGGTTGAAAGTTGGGCGTTGCTGGTGGAGGACCCAGACTGAGGAGGATAAACTGACCTCGAGAGTTCACTATCATGAGTACCAAGGGGCAATCAACCGTAAGAAGGCAGAGTTCCTGTCCAGGCAGATTGCTGCAGGGAGGAACAGACCAGCTTAGCTTTTTTGGACTGTGGACAGACTACTTCATCCAGTCTGTTTGCAGTCGAAAAAAGCATTTTCAATTGCATTATGAGATGAGTTTGCTCAGTTCTTCTCTGATAGGGTGTCCTCTGTCCAGTCTGAAATCTCCCCAGTGTGGCAAGATCAGCCCTGGAGTGGTCAGCCGGGTAGGAACATGAGTACTCCTACTGTCTAGGAAGAGTTTAGGCCAGTGGAGGTGATCAAGGTTGTTGGGGTGATCTCGAAGCTGCGGCCCACTTTTTGTGAACTGGCCCCCGCCAAGACCCTTCTCCTAGTGGGATCCGCTGAGACCATTGGTCCAGTGTTATCCAGGATAATCCAGTGTTTGCTCTCAGAGGGGATCTTTCCTGATGCCTTGAAGGAGGTGTGACGTAGACAGCCAGTTCTGAGTGCTGTATCATTTTTATTAATATAAAATGTATTACTGACTGTCTCTGTTGAAAATCTGATGCTCTTAGAATGACCTCACTCATCCCCCCCCAGATTTTAGCTAAAAGATGAAAGCCATAAGAAAAATGCTGACAGCATGTGAGTTCGCACACACTCAGTTTTTAGAGACCATGTGTTACATGTAAGGCCTTAATTAAGGATCCTGTTGGTCTGAGTTAATTACAACCGTAGTTGCATAACATATCCATTTTATGACGTTGGAAGGAAAACCCAGATTATTACATAGAAGTGCGAAATCGTAAAGATGCTTTCCTGTCCTGGAAGTGGGAAGCTTATTATGAGATCAAAAGAAGTGTCATTTGAAGGACGTGAATTATGTTGAAGTTGCAGAATGTAATACTTTTGTATAAGATATATATTTTCATATATCCTGACTGGGAGGAGCTAGGTAACCTCCTGAAAAGAGGAGGGGTAAAAGCCAGCATTTAATTTAGTCTGTTTTACTTCACAGAGACACATTTTTACCTAGACTCTGACCACAAAACATCTTGGGAGCACTTTTAAGCAAGTATTTAGAGACTAAGTACTGTCGTAGGAATTGCACTGTTTAAGACCTTGTTCTTTTAATAGATTTGTTTGTCTTGTGATATAATAGTTCTGTATTGTTGTGTTTTACATATTCTTATCTATTATAGTAAAATTCTTTTTAGAACTTACTTGGTCTGTCTTTGACTTCTTTTTTTTTTATTTGTAAGAAAAGTACATAGTTATAGCAGATAATAGACATAAGCTTGAACGGTGATACCAAACTGGAAAGAGAAGCGTTTTAAATCTGACGTCTTTATTAAAGTTTTAAAGGGTTCATCTCTATATACCTGGTTAGGTGCCCATAGGCAAAGATATCTGACCCCCCGAAGACAGATATATCTGAGACTGTGCATTGGGTATGTTAACAAGAGGTTAACAGTTTGAATCCCTCCAGAACTTGAGACCAAAGGTTGATCCAAATTCACAAAAACAGACAAGAGGGTTACCTTGTCTGTTACACTGTTCACAAGACTGCGCTCAGAGGTTGGCACTTTGAGAGTAGAGGTCCTGACCTGTTGAGTGGGTTTGTGACAGGAGGCACTGGTGAGGCCCCTCCTGAAGAAACCATCACTCGACCCTGATGTCCTGGTGAATTATCAACCTATCTCCAAACTCCCATTTTTAGGTAAGGTTGTTGAGAAAATAGTGGTGCTGCAGCTCGAAGTGCACCTCACAGCTTTTGACATCTGACCTGCTGAGTAGGTTTGTGACAGATTGGTTGGCAGTGGTGGCATTATTTAGGTATCACAAGCTTTATTGTTCTGTGTCAGCTGAGACCGTAACTCTCTTGCAAAAAAGAAAAAAGGCAGAGTTTTATTTTAAAAAGAAGAGAACTATATATCACTTGGTGTACAGTCCAGTTCCTACTTGTTTTATTTTTTTCTAAAGTGCAAGTCAGAGTAGCAGTAGTGAGGAAGAAGAAGAAGATGGCTTCTGACTACAGGAGGCACACTGTAGATTACTTGAAGAAGCAGTTGAGGGGACAGGGGAGTCCCGCTGAGGTGACAGCCAAAAGCAGAACTCATAGAGGCCCTGATGGTAGCAGATACCCAGAGCAGCGAGTCACCAACCGTGACTGAAAAGGACAACAGGGCCACTGTCAGTGAAGGGCCACAGCAGCAGGGGATGGTCACCATTATCCTGAATCCAGAGGTACTCAAACTGCAAACTGAGTTGCGCAGGATGGAACTGGAGGCAGAGTGACAACAGAAGGAGGCAGACCATGAGGAGCGTGAGTGCCAGCGAGCTGCAGAGGAGAAGAGAGAGTGAGAACAGAGGGAGGCGGACCGTAGGCAGAGCGACAACAGAGGAGGCAGACCATGAGGAGCGTGAGTGCCAGCAAGCTGCAGAGAAGAAGAGAGAGCGAGAATGCAGAGAGGCAGAGGAGAGAAGAGAGGAGCGCCAGTGGCAACATGAACTGGAGAAGCTACTACTCCGACCAGCGGCACCAGAGCAGGTAAGTGACTTAGGTTTAACTGGGACTGCAGGACTGGGTTACAAATTGAACTCCAAATTAATAGCTGAGTTTAAGGAAGGAGAGGACATGGATGTCTTTTTAAATTCTTTTGAAAAAGTTTGTATTCAGGCTAAAATTCCTAGGGAGTCTTGGAGCTTCCGGCTATCCCCGCTACTTACCAGGAAAGCTCGGGATGCATTGGGTCAAATGAACAATGAGGACAATGACGATTACAGCAAGTTAAAAGCTGCACTGTTAAAAATGTTTGAATTAACTGCTGAATCCTACAGAGCTAAATTCCCTAAGCTCAGGAGAAGCCCTGATATGAGCTATGAGGAGCTAGCCATGAAACAATGTCAGTTTTTAAAATGTTGGTGGGAAGGAATTGAGGCAGCCTCTGTTGATAAAATTGAAAATGTGATTTTATTAGAACACTTTTATTGGGCATGCCCAGCAGAGCTAAAAACCTGGCTAGAGGACCGAGATCCAAAAACAGTGCAAGAGGCTGCTGAACTCTTGGACCACTATGCCAAGAGCAGACCTGCTCTGAGAGTGAATGGGGTGGGTGTGGTAGTGCAGAAAGGGAAAAGTGTGCCTTCAGGGCAGCTAAAACCCTCACTGCCTCCACTGAAACCAGTTAGCCCCAGGTTTCAATGAAAAGATTTGTCTAAAGTAAGAAATACATGTTGGCTGTGTAAGGAAACGGGGCATATTGCCAGTCAGTGCCCCAAAAAGGCGAGCCAAAATACACAACAGGGTGCTAGAAAAGAAGTGGTTTGTTTGTGTGTCCCTGAGAGCATGCCAGTGAACATGAGGGAACACATGCACCCAGTCATGGTGAATGGTGTACAGACGCAGGGGTTAAGGGACACAGGGGCATCCCTGACATTGGTAAAGGGGGATCTGGTACAGCCTGGTCAGCTTATACCCAATAAATACGTAACTGTACAAGGGTTTACTGGTGAAGAGAAAACATTGCCACTCGTTAGTGTTCTCCTGGACTGGGGTGAAACAGGGGGAACTGTGCAACAGGTGGCTGTAGCCAACACATTAGCAGTGGATATGATCCTGGGTAACA
This sequence comes from Neoceratodus forsteri, assembly GCA_016271365.2. NCBI lineage: Eukaryota > Metazoa > Chordata > Ceratodontiformes > Ceratodontidae > Neoceratodus > Neoceratodus forsteri. Next base: position 194,142,965 of record JADMNL010000024.1, on the reverse strand, counting down.
ATCTCCAGCAGGGGGTGGTATGTGCAGTTACCCATAGGCAAGGGAAAATAGTAGTTCCCTGAATCCCACAGAAACCAGTGTGGAAACCACTGAGAGGCTGGTTCCCCAGCCTGTGTCTCCAGATGGGGAGACTGATAAAAAGGGGATAGAAATGTCCCCAGTAGCAAGTGACCACACAGCTATGGAAGGTTATTCGGAAGAGGGAGGGTGACCCATTGTCAGAGGGTTGGGATTGACAGTGATCCTGAGGTCCCTGACGCTAGTGCTAGAGACCCTAGTTTAGTGACTGAAGGGGACCCGTCCCATGCCTTGGGACTGTGTGAGGGGTTTGCAGCTGCTCAGAGGGGTGACCCTAGTTTAGAGAAGCTGAGGGCTTGGGCAGACTCGGAGGCACACAGGAGGTGACGGCAGACATAAGGTTTATTGGGAAAATGGACTTATGTATACATAGACAATACAGACAGAGGGAGGGAGGGATGCTAGGCAGGCAGCTTGTCATTCCCCAGGGGTATCATGAGCAGTTGCTTAAAATTGTACATGATATTCCCTTGTCTGGTCATCTGGGAATCACACACACTATGCAGCGGTTGGCCCAGAATTTCTACTGGCCTAACTTCACCCAGCAGGTGAAGGAGTATTGCAGGTCTTGTCACCGGTGCCAAGAAATAGGGAAGGCGGGCAAGAAAACCCAAGCCACCCTGATCCCCTTGCACATAGTGGAGAAGCCATTCCAGAGGGTGGGAATGGATATTGTAGACCTAAATACCCCCAGCTCCTCAGGAAGAGATTCATCCTGACTGTGGTGGATTATGCCACCCGGTACCCAGAGGCAGTCGCCCTATCCTCACTGAGGACAGACAAAGTGGCATATGCCTTACTTGGGATTTTCTCCCATGTTGGATTTCTGCAGGGGGTAATCACCGATTGAGGGGGTTCCTTCATGTCGGACCTGATGAAATGTTTATTGGAGAAGTGTGGGGTGGTGCAGAGATGCACAACACCGTATCAACACCGTATCACCCACAAGCCAATGGACTTGTGGAACGATTCAATGGTACCCTAAAGTCAATGCTCCAGGCATTTGCTGAACAGCATGGGAGGGACTGGGAGAAATACCTTCCCCACCTGTTGTTTGCATACAGGGAGGTGCCCTAAGGGTTGACAGGATTTTCCACCTTCAAACTCTTATATGGACACCGGATACGTGGGCCTCTAGACTTGATCCGGGAGGACTGGGAAGGCAAGCACACCACCCACGGAACTCCCGTTGTGGATTATGTCCTTAGATTTAGGGAAAGGCTGAAGGAGCTTATGGGGACAGCCTAGAGCAACCTGGCAGCTGTCCAACAGAAACAAAAGGTGTGGTATGACCGCAGAGCCAGAGCTCGCTCGTACATGGTGGGTCAGGAAGCCATGGTCCTTATTCCAGTCCAGAAAGACAAGTTGCAAGCTGAGTGGGCAGGACCGTACAAAGTAGTTAGAAAGGTAAATGACGTGAACTACGTTGTGGAGTTAGCTCACCGTAGACAGACAGAAAAGGATGTACCATGTCAACATGATGAAGCCATATGCAAGTAGGGCTGACATGGTGTTTGCAGTGTGTAGTCATGGGGAGGGGATGGATGAAGGAGACCCCCTTCTGGATTTGCTGGAAGAAAGTAAGTGAGAGTCCTCTGTGGAGGCAGTAAAATTGTCTCCCCAGCTGGCCCCGGACCAGGTCCATAAAGTAAGAGAGGTTTTAGCAGACTTTGCCCCATTGTTTAGCACCAAGCCTGGACTAACCCCCTTAGTGACATACGATGTGGAGACAGGGACACAGGCGCCCATAAGGCGGGCAGCTTATTGGGTGTCAGAGGCTGTCCAAAAGGACATTAGGAGGGAAGTGGAGGAGATGCTGGATTTAGAGGTAGTCCAGAGATCCCACAGGCTCTGGACCTCACCCGTAGTACTTGTGCCCAAGCCAGATGGCTCAACTCATTTCTGTGTGGACTATCATGGACTGAATGCAGTCACAAAGTCCAACGCCCAACCGATGCCCCAACTCCTGGACAAGTTGGGAGGGGCGACCTACCTTACGATTATTGACCTGACCAAGGGGTATTGGCAGGTAGAACTGACAGACAGAGCTAGGGAGAGGTCAGCCTTCATCACTCCGATAGAGCTTATTTGAGTTTAAAGTAATGCCTTTCAGAATGAAGAATGCCAGACCACTTTCTAAGGTTGGTGAACCAGGTGTTACATGGTGCTGAGGAGTACGCCGTGTCATACCTGGATGACACTGCCATCTTTAGTACCAGCTGGGAGAAACACCTATCCCACCTTAGGGAAGTGCTGGGCAGGATGCAGAGGGCTGGGCTTACTGTCAAAGCCGAGAAGTGCCAGGTGGCCATGGGGGAAATGGCATACCTTGGGCATGTGGTAGGCCAGGGACAGCTCCTTCCTAACCAAATAAAGACAGAGGTGATCCAGGCATGGCCCAGACCAGAAACCCAGAAGCAGGTCAGGAGCTTTCTAGGGACAGCAGGGTACTATAGGAAATTTGTACCCAATTACAGTGCCCTGGCTGCTCCCCTATCTGACCTGACAAAGAAAAAGATGTCAAAGAAAATTACCTGGGACCCAGCCTGTGAGGAAGCCTTTACCAGACTGAAGGAGGCACTGTGCAGTGCTCCTGTTTTGACAAGTCCTGACTATAGCAAAACCTTTATAGTTCAGATGGACGCCTCAGGCGTGGGTATTGGGGCAGTACTGAGTCAGGCGATCTAGCCAAGGGACAGATCACCCAGTAGTGTATCTGAGCAGGAAGCTATTTCCCAGGGAGCAAGCATACTCCACGGTGGAAAAGAAGTGTCTTGCCATAGTGTGGGCCCTAAAGAAATTAGAGCCATACTTGTATGGGCAGCATTTTGGGGTGCAGACTGACCACAACCCCCGGTTTGGCTGACACAGATGGGGAAAAACAATGGCAGACTACTAAGATGGAGTCTTGCTTTACAAGGGTATGATCTAAAAATTGTACATAGGGCTGGAGCGAAGAATCATAACTCAGATGGACTGTCTAGGGTCTATGAGGAGTGAACTGATTTGGGAAGCTCTTCCCATGTAGGGGATAGATCCCCCAAATTCAGTCTAGATGGGGAGGAGTATGACGTAGACAGCCAGTTCTGAGTGCTGTATCATTTTTATTAATATAAAATGTATTACTGACTGTCTCTGTTGAAAATCTGATGCTCTTAGAATGACCTCACTCATCCCCCCCAGATTTTAGCTAAAAGATGAAAGCCATAAGAAAAATGCTGACAGCATGTGAGTTCACACACATTCAGTTTTTAGAGACCATGTGCTACATATAAGGCCTTAATTAAGGATCCTGTCTGATTTAATTACAGCCGTAGTTGCTATAACATATCCATTTTATGACGTTGGAAGGAAAACCCAGGTTATTACATAGAAGTGCGAAATCATAAAGATGCTTTCCTGTCCTGGAAGTGGGAAGCTTATTATGAGATCAAAAGAAGTGCCATTTGAAGGACATGAATTATGCTGAAGTTGCAGAATGTAATACTTTTGTATAAGATATATATTTTCATATATCCTGACAGGGAGGAGCTAGGTGACCTCCTGAAAAGAGGTGGGATAAAAGCCAGCATTTAATTTAGTCTGTTTTACTTCACAGAGACACATTTTTACCTAGACTCTGACCACAAAACAACTTGGGAGCACTTTTAAGCAAGTATTTAGAGACTAAGTACTGTAGTAGGAATTGCACTGTTTAAAACCTTGTTCTTTTAATAGATTTGTATGTCTTGTGATATAACAGTTCTGTACTGTTGTGTTTTACATATTCTTATCTATTATAGCAAAATGCTTTTTGGAACTTACTTGGTCTGTCTTTGACTTCTTTTTTTTATTTGTAAGAAAAGTACATGGTTATAGCAGACAATAGACACAAACTTGAATGGTGATACCAAACTGGAAAGAGAAGCATTTTAAATCTGTGGTCTTTATTAAAGTTTTAAAGGGTTTAACTCTGTATAACTGGTTAGGTGCCCGTAGGCAAAGATATCTGTGGCCGAAGACAGATATATCTGAGCCTGTGCATTGGGTATGCTAACAAGAGGTTAACAGTTTGAATCCTCCAGAACTTGAGACCAATGGTTGATCCGAACTCACAAAAACACTGTTCACAAGACTGTGCTTAGAGGTTGGCACTTTGGGAGTAGAGGTCCTGACCTGCTGAGTGGGTTTGTGACAGGAGGCACTGGTGAGGCCCCTCCTGAAGAAGCCATCACTCGACCCTGATGTCCTGGCGAATTATCAACCTATCTCCAAACTCCCATTTTTAGGTAAGGTCATTGAGAAAAAAGTGGTGCTGGAGCTCAAAGTGCACCTTGCAGCTTTTGACATCTATGAACCATTCCAGTCTGATTTCATGGCTAGGCATAGCACCAAAATGGCACTGGTAAGGGTGCAAAATGACCTCCTCAGGCAAGAGACAGAGGAGACTGGTCAGTTCTCGTTCTTCTCAATCTCTCTTCAGCATTTGACACTGTGGACCACATCGTGCTTTTGGATATCCTTAGAGAGTATTGTGGACTCACTGATACTGTCATCAACAGGTTTAAGTCATATCTTTCAGTCAGGAAGCAACGGGTGGTGATGGGGAATTTCTCCTCCTCCTTGAAGCTTCTGCCATGTGGAGTTCCTCAAGGTTTGATCCTGTCACCGATGTTGTTCATGGTGAACATGCTACCCCTGGGAGAGCTCATCAGATGTTATGGTCTGGGTTTTCACTTCTATGCACATGATACCCAGCTGCATATGTCCTTTACCCCTGGAACAAATTATGCCGTAGAAGTGCTAAATAATTGCATGGCTGAGATCTATTACTGGATGTCCTCCAACTGGTTGAGGCTGAATCCTGATAAGATGGAGGTCCTGGTGATTGAGCCTGGTCGTGGGCTTGATGTGAGTGCCTTCAGTTTGGCAACAGGACTGGTCCTGGGAACCACCACGTTGATAGCTTCATCTAGGGTGAGAAATCTGGGTGTCTTCCTGGATGACAGATTGACACTTAATGCTCAGGTGTCATCTGTTGTCCAAAGTGTTTTTTACCACATAAGGAATCAAGCCCTGATTAAACCCCTAGTTCCGCCTGAGGACCTGCCATCACTAGGACATGCCTTTGTTACATCCAGGTTAGACTACTGTAACACTCTGTACTTTGGGTTCTGTTGAGGGAACCTCAGCCGGTTGCAACTGGTGCAGAACATAGTTGCCAGGTTACTGATGGGCCTGCCTAGATCATGTCATGTGACCCTGGTCCTGTGAACTCTGGACTGGCTGCCTGTCAGGTGGAGGATAATTTTCAAAGTGGGCTTGCTTACCTACAAGGCCCTATATGGCTTGGGCCCTGGCTACCTGACTGATCTCCTTACACCTGCCATTATGATCTACTCCCTCCGCTCCTCCACCAGGGGTCTCCTTGCGGTCCCGAGGGCCAGGCTGAAAACCTCCTGTGATTGAGCATTTCAGGTGGCATGCCCGGCCCTATGGAACTCACTTCCTAGATCTGTAAGGGATGCCCCATCAGTGGAGGCATTCAAGAGGGGTCTGAAGACTAATCTTTTCAAACAGGCTTTTCTGGACTAACTGCCGATGTTTTTTTTTTTGGTTTTTGAACTTGTAAAGCTTATTCACTTGTATCAAACATGCAATACATAGTTAATATACTTCGATATTTAAACAATTCCCATTTCTACCATTTATTACATAGTCAAGTAATAATAATGTTTAAGCCAGAAGTGCAACTCTTTAACATTACCCAATTTCCTTTGTTTTCACAGATGAATATCCACATCCAAGACAAGTTCTTAAACACTCTAGAAAAGATGACTGGGCTTTTCTTTCTACAGTACATATTTACTTCTGACCTGTGTGTCTATTTGATAAATCCTGTATCATATAAAAAATAACACAAGCAACATTTTGCAATAAAAACCAAAACTTTGAAAACTATGGAAACCTTGTATGACTGATTATTTACTAATCCATACCTGTTTGTTTTAAGAAAATTGATGACATATTCTATAAACCTTGTCTCCTCGGGGGGGAGGGGGGTTGTGGTAGTTATAAGTTAGATTGGTTTACTGTCCAGGGTCATAACAAATACCATATGATCTTATCTCCCATCAGATAAAGCCTGGAAAACTGCCGCAGTGAGGACTGTGCAAGCACAAATTGCTCAAGTGCCAGAGTACCCTCTCTGCTTTCTACATAATCAAAGAAGGGGAGCCATTTAGAATTAAATTGGTCTGTACGAAGCCTTAGGCGAGCCATTACAGCTTCCATGACTTTGATTGAATTTACATTTGCCCTCCACATAAAAATGGATAATAAGTGTGGGGTGAGCCAATTTTGTGTGATTACTTTCAGAGCTGCAGCCACTAAGATATAAGAAAGATATCTCTGGGCTGCAGATCTGAGTCTCTCAGGATGCAGGCCCAGAAAATAAGTCGGGGGAGCCGCCTAATTGGAAATTTCCTGAATTGCCCATGGCACCTCCAGCCAATATATTTTAATATCCGGGCAGTCCCAAAACACTGGAAGTGTGTACGGTTGACCCACAGCATCTCCAGCATCTGTTCGTATTTGAGGAAGTATAGTGCGAGGTTATAACGCACCATCACTTTCCACCTGAACTCCCTCCAGGCCGATGAGTTGGATGTTTCTGTATCCCACTCCATATTTTTTCCCATTCTCTCTCTGTAGATGTGACTCCTATTTCTTCCTGCCATTGGTTCTTAATTCTTTGAACCAGGAGTGTCCTGACTCCCTCCTGTAATACTTTATAAATATATGAGATGAACTTTCTAGTGTCAGCCATGTGGCTCTTTTGAAATATCCTCAATAAAGGTTGAGTCAGGCTCTCCATCAGGGTTTCCAGTCCTACTGCTTTATTACTATAATGCCTACATTGTAGGAATCTAAAGAAATCTTTATGAGGAATTCTAAATTCTTTTTTTTTGTTATTAAAATTTTTATTCAAGAAAATGTTTTCACAACTGGGGGGAAGGGGTACAAAAGGAAAAAGGGGAGGAAGGGGAAAGGAAACAGACAGTCACAATTCATTGAGTGTTTTGGTTACTTGTGGTTACATAATGAATCAATTAGCGTAGCACTATAATTACATTACGTACAGTGTCTTAGTGAAGGACACAAGGAAAAACATACAGGAAGAAGAATTTAAATATCAAATAATAATTAAATAAGGCGTAGTTGCTGTAATAACTTATAAAACACATACTGCAGTTTCTAACTTATACATAATTAATCGGCTGAATTGCACAGTTGAACCAGGCCCCTGCTGTAATACCTGGGCATCTAGCCCTATCAATTAAATTGTTCAGAGTTGAACTCAGGAGTTCTTCTCTGATATTCCTTCTTTCCATGGCATTCTTTTAAGGGACAAAGAAGGGATCCTTGGACATAATGTAAAGTACCCATTTAGACCATTTCACTGTAAATAGGTAAATGTTATCGTTTAGATGTTAAGAGATTCTTTCTAATCTATAAATCCGAGTAACAATCTCTCTCCACTCTGACACGGTGGGGATACTAGGGGTAAGCCAATGTCTTGTCAGGGTCTTTTTGGCCGCTAGCAACAGAGCTCCCAAAAGGTATCGTGTAAGTGGCTCCTTAAACTCTAAGGGAAAAATATGAAGGATAAATAAATCTGCAGATAGGATGAGTGAAATATTGAAGAGGAATCTCAGTTCCAATTGTAATGAAGTCAAAAGGTTTGTATCAAGGGACATGCCCAGAATATATGGGTGTGGTGTGCCTTGATTCACTGTGACAGCTAACAGGCACCTGATTGTGTTGGGGTAAATGTGCTGTCACTATAGATGTACGAAAGAACCTGGTCAATATCTGCCAGGAAAACAGCCTCCAGGTATGAGAATATGTAAGTTTGGCTATTGAAAGACAGCCCTTATACCAATTTTCTTTTGAAATGTCAGAACCAAATTCCTCCCTCCATTTAACACATATACCTTCACTATTCACTCCCAGGGTCTCCCCGAGCACCTTGTACAAAACAGAAACCATATGGGGTGCATTGCCAGCTTGTATGAGTCTTTGGATGCAGGAAATCAGAGGGGAAAAGCATTCAAATTGTCGTATCCAAATTGGTAGAGAATAAAAAAAGTGTCTTAGTTGCAAATATCTATAAAAATCTTGGCGTCTCAGACCGTGTGTTTGGCTTAAGCTCAGAAAAGATTTAAACTCTGCCCCACTTAAGAACTGAGTAAGATTAGTGAAACCCAAATGTTCCCAAGTGGCAAATGTGTGATCATATAGTGCTGGATGGAAATCCTCCAAAAGGGTAATAGGGCAGATGAGTGGGAGAAATGAGGAAAGAGATAAATATCTACGTATGGCACTCCAAACTTTCAGTTGATGTGTGATCCAGGGGTTCATTTGGACCGGGTCATGTGGTCGGGAAGGAGGCACTCGGTATGTCATAAATTTAATTAGCTGCTTAAAAGGCATTAAGCCTTCTTCAATTTCCCTCCACAGAACAGGGTTAGACCTGACTAAATGGCAGACTATAAATAGAGAGGTGTGTGGCCCAATTATAAAATTTAAAATTAGGAAGGGCAAGCCCACCCATTTTCCTAGGAGGTACAGGATAGAAGCTCAGATTTTGGCCGCTTTGTTGGCCCAGATGAATCTGCCAATGAGTTTATTCCAGACCCTATAAGTGTTATTGAAATACTTATGGCACATTCTGAAACAAATAAAGGGCTCAGGGCAAAGTCACCACCGAATCACATCAATCCATTGGAGTAAATTCAAGGAGTATATTCCAACCGTTAGGTCTGCCTGCAGTTGAGCAAGAAACATATCATAATTATGTTTAATTGTATCAACTGTCTGATGGGAGAGTATATACCTAAGTACTTTAATTTGTCTAAATCTAGCGGAATGGACCCCTGTTTGAGTGTTAAGGAGGAGAAAATGAAAAATCAATGCTTCAGTTTTGGTAGTATTACTGTAAGTTTATACTCCAAACACTTGCCAAAAGGTCTAATAATTCAAAACTGCTGGTATTGATTGGGAGGGTTTGTTAAAAAAGCAGGACATCATCCGCATAAAGAGCTATACAGTGTTCCATACCCTCCACCTGCACTCCCTTTATCCACGGGGAGTCCCTAATGGCTTGCGCCAAGGGTTCAATAAAATTAGCAAATAAACCAGGGGACAGGGGACAACCCTGGCGGGTGCCCCTCAACAGGGGAAAGTAAGGGGAGTGATGTCCCGAGACTTTCATGCAGGCCTGAGGTGATGAATAAAGTGTTTTTATCAGGGAAATAAAAGGAGCAGGGAAGCCCAGCTTGGCTAAAACAGCAAATAGAAAAGACCACGTGACTCTATTGAATGCCTTCTCAGTGTCAAGGCTGAGAAGGACAGAGGGTGTTATCGTGGTTTGCATTTCTTGTACTAAATGTAGGGCTCTTCTAGTATTATCTGTAGTGGATCTGCCACTAACAAAACCTGTCTGATCTAATTTAATTATTGTGGGAAGGACTGTGTCCAGAGCGTTTAGCCAGGATAGACATCAGGTATTTATAATCTACATTTAAAACTGAAATTGGGCGATATGCTGCACAACTTTGTAGGTCCTTAGCAGGTTTGGGGATAAGGAATATTATTACGTATGACCAGCTGGGTGGGGGGGTTCACAGAGCCCTGTAATACATCATTATAGGCCCTTAGGAGGAATGTGGCAAGTATTTGCTCTGTTTATAGAATTCTGTACCATAACCATCAGGGCCAGGGGCCTTCATGGTTTTAGATCGTGAAATGGCTTCTTTCAATTCAAGGTGCGTTATGGGGGAAATTAAAGAGGATCTTTGGTCCTCATCTAACTTAGAGAAGCTCAATGGTGGAAGAAAGGTTCCAATGTCCCCAGGGTCTGATGGATGGTCTGGTGTGTATTGTGATCTATAATAATCACAGAAATTTTGGGTGACCTGGCCAGTTTTAGACTAGGTAATACCTGATGTAGGATCCCTAATAGTGGATATAGTGGCGAGCCGGCATTGCCTACGGAGCCTATAGACCAGCAGGTGGGAGGCTCTCGGTCCCACTTCCCCATATCTTTGCCTTAAAAGGCTAATGCCACCTCTGTATTCTGCCGAACCAAAGATTCCAACTCCTGCCTGACCTGTTTTAACTGGGCCTCTACCGAGTAATCCCGCTGCTGATGGGCGATTTGGAGGAAATGAAGGGTCGCCTTCAAATGTGATTGTTTTCCCTCCGCTGTTTGCCTGGAGGGAAGAGTATTGTATAAGGTGGCCCTTAGGACTACTTTCAATGTGTCCCATTTGACGGTGGAGGTAATTTCTGGACTTGAGTTGTCCCTCAAAATTTCTTGTATTTTCTCTTGAGAAATTCTCGAAATTGGGCATTTTAAGATGAACAGGATTTAGTCTCACAACGTGTTTCACTTCTCAAGGCCTAAATCCCACTTTGTTATAACTGGAGCATGGTCGGTATGGACAATGTCACCCATAATTACCTCCCTAAGGGTTTCTAAATATTCTTTCTGTGTATAGCAATGATCTATCCTAAAGTAGGAGCCATGAACAGCAGAATAGAACGTATATTTCCTATCTCTAGGGTGAAGGGAATGCCATACATCAACCCAGCCCACCTCCTGAACAAACCTCTTAAAAAATTTGTGAGGTGCTGGTTGTCTGCCCCTAGTCGCCTTAGTAGAGTCGACATTTGGATTAGGGGCTATATTAAAATCTTCTGCTAATACCAGGGTACCCCTGGTAAGTTGGACCACCTTATTTAAAAGGGAGCGGAGAGTTTGCTGGGTGGAACCAGGGGGAAAATACACATTAGCTAATGTAACTTCCCTGCCCTGCATTAAACCCTGCATCACCACCATACGACCCTCAGGGTCGGCCCACTCGGATGTCACTTCAAAGGGAGTAAGGTTGGAAATCAGTATGGCGACCCCCCTCCGCCTTCCATTAGGGAAGGAAGAGGAAAACAACTGAAAAACCTCCCCTAGCAAGTTTTCCATGTTCCACTTTATCCATGTGGGTTTCTTGAATAAATATTATTCCTGCATGAGTTTTTTTAAATAATGAAATCATTTTTGTTCTCTTCACAGGGCTGCCCAGCCCATTAATATTTCATGAAAAGATCTGCAAAGGTGCCCCAATCATTGTATCATATTTCGGGCATTCAAAAAGAATTTCTGTGCTGAACCACAGACTATCAGTTCACTGACACTGATGTATTTGTTTATTTTTAGAGGGAATAGTGACTGCCTAAATGGGGTATAGCAAGGATAATTCTCCTCCAACTGCGGAAAAAATACAACTGGCCTAACAAACCTTAACAGGCCAAACTTACACCCATCATCTGCCAACTGGGCGAGGGTGGTACAAAACTGAGGACTTCGTAGGGCTGGTTCCCACTAACAGAGCAGGGTACCCGAGCCCCGTTGTGCCAAATAATTTTGGCGGGGTCTAACCTAGGTTAGACTAGACGTGGTATGTCTCTTCGGTATGGGGGGGGCGGACAATGAAAGGTGGTCATGCCTCATGCTCCACCAGGAGGAGAGAGATGTATAATCATACATTATAAGTGACCTATTCTCTCATCATATAGATTGGCTAGGGAAAAGGGAGGGGAAGGCCCCTCCACTGTGCCCTAAAATTCGCCCCCTGGGCTAACGAGTCCACCAGAGCCAATAAGAAAAGACAACATCCAGAGTATACCCATCCGACCCCCTGAGAATCCTTAACCTCTGCCGACACAGCTTATGGGGAGGCGGGGTGCCATAGGGGGGCAGGCCACCACTTGCGAAACTGGGACAGACCGTGGATACTATGTCTCCTAAGGTCTGAGATAATAAAAAAAAAAAATCTTTGGCAAAAGTGCCCAGCTCCCCCAAGGGTAAGCAGAACATATCTAGGGAGCAGATACATTTTCAGTTAGCTTTGGGCAAACATTAGTACTCTATTGGAGTAAAAAAAAAAAAAAGCTGCCAACAGTCTTAGCTAAGAGGTATTCGACCAGGGCCTCATATGTGGTTGGCCAATAAACCCTCCGTTATCCTCCCTTCACCCCCGCAGTATGCCCAATCAACTACCCCCAGCACCCACACATTCCTTGAGTCTACACTGGCAAGAGATCTGCCAGGAGGCCCACTGAGGTGTCCCCACCACAGTACCCCCCTCCAACTTCTCCCGATGAGTGAATGTGCAACCCCTTCACCGCAGGGGAGGATAGAGCATCAGAAGGAAGAGGAACCCCTTCACAACTGGTGGGGGAAAAACCTTGCATCAGGAAGAGGGAGACATCGGGGGAAGCAGGGCCATCCAGGGCCTTCACGGGGGAGATGGAACAAGTGAGGAGGAGACAAGCAGGGCGGCCTACCTGAAAAATGCTTAAGTAATAATGAAAAAAAAAAATGTCCACATTGGTCCCTTTATTTATTTTCTTGGGTGCTCTGCGATACTTCTGACTGCCTCAAAGTCTGCTTCTTCAGGTTGTCGACAATCTGCTGAACCGCCTTGACTCCATCTAATCTGCGTTGCTCCCTCAAAGTCTCCTGAGACTATAGCTTCTGCGCCAGTTTAGTTGCGAGTGTTGTGCCGGATTACCTTGGGGGGTATAACGATCCCCATTTTGACCAGTTCCCTGGCAGCCTCTTCTGCCAACTCAAAAGTTTTGGTACCTTCATTTAAATTGACCACCAGTTTTGCCGGGTACGGAGCATGAAATTTTAGCTTAGCTTCTTTAAGTTTTTTTAAGATTGGAGCGCACGCATGGCGTCTTAGGGCAATCGAGGTCGGATAGTCATTATCAACATAAATTCTCTGACCTTGGTGAGTTAGGTCCCCCTGTTGTTATACTTTATGTAGAACCATCTCCTTCTCGGTGTATCGGAGAAAACAGACCAGGAGGGAGCGTGGGTGATTGCCAAGCTTTGGGCCCAGGGTTCTATGCACATGATCCATCTTTAGGGTCACATCATCTGGCAGGTCTAACTTGGATCTTAGGAATTGCTGCAAAACTTGTATTGGGTTAGAACTTTCGACTCCCTCTGAGAAACCATTAATCCTCAGGTTGCTTCTCCTGCTCTGAGCCTCCGAATCTTCTGCCTTCGCTTGCAGGCCCTGAGTAGCATGATAGAGGTGCATTATGGTGCGCTCTGCACAATCTAGGTGAGTGTCAGTGTTTGTGGCCTGTTCCTCTATATCCTCGAGTCGTTTCTCTATTTTCCCCAAGTCAGTGCGCAGCACTGTAAATGTGGAGCGGGCCTCCTTCCTAAAATCCCACAGTTCTTGTAGTACGGCATCCATCTGCCTTATAATATTACTAGGAGCCTTGTTTAGATCCTCTGTCGAGAATTCACTTCTGCTGAAGGTCTGGGAGCTATCGCTATCTGAATAAATGCAGTCTGGATCTGCGCCATCCAGCGCAGATTTCCGAGAACCCAAACCTTTTTTAGGCATCCTTTGGTAAGATTTAACAGTTGTTGCCCGGTCTTCTAGTTAATCTGATAATTTTAGGATGTTTTGAAGCCTAGTGGAGCTGGAGCCGAGAAATCATGTGGCCATCACAGGCATGACGTCACCGGACGTCGGAATTCTAAATTCTTGATGTAACATTGCAAATGATTTTAACACCCCATTTTGTAAAAACTGTGTGAGATATTTTAGTCCCTGAGTCTCCCATCGGGCGAAGCAAATATCATCTTGTGATGCAGGGAACCATGGGAGAAAAACTAGTGGAATGTAAGCCCAGATGGGAGTAGGAATTTCCCACCACTGTCTGGTATGTATCCAGGATAACATAAGAGTGCCTAGTCCATCTATCAGTAATGGCTTTAATGTCTGAAACCTGAAATACCCATGGCAATATTTTAAGAGGAATCCAGGGATGTGCCCTCTTTTCCATCATATACCACACTCCTGTATATTCTGGGGAAATCATCTTCAGGACTGGTAGGAGCTACACAGCGCTGTGATAATTCATGAGATTTGGATCCCCCAGCCCTCCCTTCTCCTTTGTCTCTATTAACAAATCCCATCTCTTTCTGGGTTTTCTCCCTGCCCAGAAAAATTTAGATAGTTTCTTCTGGAGTCCTTTCCACTCTGCCAACGGGAATGGGATTGGCAGATTGGAGAATAAGAATAAATACCAGGGCAATATGTTCATTTTAATGGTTTCAATTCTATTTAGAGGTAAGGGTAATGATTGCATATATTAATATCTGTAAATATTTGCCGAGTTAGCATTGTATAATTTAACTGGTAAAGTTTGGTAAAGTTTGTAGGTATGTATATACCCAGGTAGCAGATTTTATCCTTCACCCATTTAAAGGGTGTCATTAACGTACTTGTAGCCGGAAGGGGCAACCCATCCACATGACTTTGACTTGTCAGTGTTTATTTTAAAACCTGATGTGTTCCAAAACCACTCTAAAAATGCAGGAGTAGGGGAACTGAGGGACTCCAGGTCTCCCAGGTAAATTTGGGTATCATCTTCATATGATGATATCTTATGTTAACCTCTCCACGTTAATGCCCAGTATCTGTGGGTGCACCTTGACTGTCTGAGCTAGTGGCTCCATACTAAGAGCAAATAGTAGTGGGAAAAGAGGGCAGCCCTATCTAGTTCCCCTTTCAATAACAAAGTGTCCGATATTGTCCCGTTCACCTTTACTCGGGCCCGGGGGGTTTGATAACACAGAGACCCATCTAAGAAAAAGAACCACCTGCTTCCATATGATTCAGGATTTTTGTCATGTAGGTCCAATTTAGGTGAGCAAATGCCTTTCCAGCATCTAAAAAAATTGCTAGGTGTGAAGATTTAGATTTTGAAGATCCTGTTAGGATATTTAATAATCATCTAATACTGTCTGACGTGTCTGTGGGATATAAACCCTGTTTGGTCAGGGTGTACCAAGAGTTCGATGTAACGTTGAAGTCTTGTGGCAAGTATTTTTGTTAATATTTTAAAATCCTGATTAAGCAGGGAAATGGATCTATATGCTTCACAATATTCACCTGATTTTCCAGGTTTCGGGATGACTGTGACTATGGCTTCTTCCCAGGAGGCCAGGAGCCTGTCCTCCGTCAGCATTGTATTTAGAACTGTTACCAGCTTAGGAACAATATTTTCCTAAATTTCTTGTAGAATTCCACAAGTAATCTGTCTGGGCCCCTGGGATTTACCTTAGGGTAGTCCAGTAATTACTTGGATAATTTCCTGTTCAGTGACAGGTGCTGGTAGTGCACCCCCCGGGGAAGAACTGGGAGAGATATTGTGTTCAGGAATTCCTTGGTCCTAATTGCCACCTCTGAAATATTTTTCTCTTCTGAGTATAGGTCTTTGTAGAATTTATTAAATTGGGAAGCTATATCACTAGGTTTGTCCAGTTTTTTAGGGTCATTTTTTCCTTTAGCTGGACATATATTTACCGCTTGTGCTTTCTTCAGGTGAAATGCTAGAGCTTCATGGCCCTACCTCCAACTTTGTGGTACTTTTGATTAGAAAATGGAGTGCACCTTCCGCTGATTTATGTTCTAGATTTTGAAGCTCTGCATGGGCTTCAGTTAGTTTTCTCATGTTAGTCCCTGCCCTGGATTTGTTTATGGCTCACTTCCAATTCCTAATCCTGTCCCTAAGTTTCTGTAAGAGTGAGCCAGTGTGTTTCTTTTGTTACAGGAAAAACTAATGATGTGCCTCTGATAACTACCTTCATGGTATCCCACCAAAGTAGAGGTGAGCAATCCACCATTGGGGAGTCCAAGGCTAAATTCTCCATAGCTTGAGTGATCTGCTGTATAAAATTCCTGTCACTCAATAGTGATACATTTAATCTCCAAGAAGTGCATCTGTTTCTCCCCCATGTGAACTTAAGGGAGAGTGGGGCATGATCAGATAGAGTTATAGGGTGAATCTTAGCTGTAGTGCACCAATGGAGAGCCAGTTTCTGGGTTAAGAACATATCTATTCTTGAACAGGATTTCTGAGCTGTGGAGTAGAATGTATAGTCTTTTTCCATCCCATTAAGGGATCTCCACACATCCACCACACCTGACTCACTCCTCAAAGCTTTAAGCTTTCTAGTGGCCACCTTGGCTGTGGTAGCCTGGCCTGACAAGTGATCCAGGGAGGGGTTCAACACTGTGTTGAAATCTGTGCCCAGTACCATTAGCCTCTGTGGGAGGTCAGCCATTTTGAGAAAGATCTCTGAAAATTTTTTTTCAGTGTTCGTGTTGGAGGCGTAAAAATTTATCAAATGAATTTTTCCTCCCTGTAAAACCCTGATACTCTAATAAAATGACCTGGACTCCCCTCCACCTCCTGAACTATAAATGGGCTATTCCTTTTAATAAGCATTGCCACCCCACTTTTTCCCTGTGGGGTGTGATGCTGCTTCAACCTGCCCCACCCACTGCCTGCATAGTTTGGTATGTTCAATTTCTGAGATGTGTCTCTTGCAGGAATGCAACATCACATGCTAGATGCTTTAGCTCAGTTAATAATCTAGTACGTTTAACAGGAGAGTTAATCCCTTTGACATTGTAGGTAATTATATTCTGGTTCGGCATAATGTGGGTAAATTAAATAACATTCTATATCTCTTATATATTTTTTTCCCTCCTTCGTGTTCCATGACCTACCACTACTTTGGGCTACCTAGGTCCCTTCCAATCCAGCTGTTCCTTCCTGAGCCTCCAACCTCATATAGCTGCCACCCCCAGGGTAACCCGGCGTAACCCTTCGCCGGGTGGATCCCCCTCATCTGAGGGGAAAGGCACCAGGAGGGGAGACCGGTGCAATGACTTGGCCCTAGGGTGCTGCTGAGGTGGAAATGGCTCCTTCGTGGCATTGGTGGCATTGGTGGACCAGCAGCCGTCATCCAGTCGGTTGTGGAGTGGTTTCTCGCTTTCTTTGTTGTTCCCCCTTTTGCCGCCTCTGCAGTGCTCCTGGTCTCCACCAGAGGCTGCTGCAGAGCGCCGCTGCCCCACTACCCACCCCAAGAGAGGAGAATAGTTCTATGGATGCTCAATCCTCTCCTTCCCCTGCCAGCTCCCGGTGTCCCAAGTCCATTCCCGAACCTGGGTCGCTGGCATGGTTTGAGGTAAGGCACCAGTGCCTCAGCCCTCTGCACCACCAGGCTGGCCCCCCCTTATGCATTTGTATTAATCCCCCTATGTTCCCTTCCAAATGCCTCTGTGTCAAATTAAGAATACTGTAAGGTCTCTTGATCTCAGGATGTAACAAATGGTTTCCATTCTCAACATTAAAACAAGAACCATTTAAATAACAACAAATATGTACCCAATACAATAAATAGCACATTGTGTACATCAAAAGCTGTGAACCATGTGACCTCCTAGGAAGGCCCACAGTCTGTCGCTGTGGGAGGCCATTAACAATGGCCATTTTAGTTCCCCTCATTGATGTTATCACCGAGGGATATGTGGCAAAATCTGTATCCCCCCCTTAGCGTACAGACGCTCACAGAAAAAAACAAACATCACTTCAGTGGTGAACTAGAACTGATCCCAACCTCTAATCATGGTTCCCACCCCACTCCCTAGCCATTGGTTTTCTATGCATGTCTTGCTTTCGTCTGTTCCAGGTAAGCTTATTCAGTTTGCTTCAGTTTCCTTACCCTCCCCCAGATCCATTCACAATTATGCAAGTAATTTGGCTACAGGTCAAACCATGTAGTATAATACCTCCCAGGGTACATCTATTTATAATGTTAGCAGCATGCCTGAGATACTGATTATCCCCCCCCCATCACGACTGTGTTTTAAATTTCCCCTTCCCTTTCCCCCAAAAGAAACCAACCCTCTTTAGGTTTTCCAATATTAAGTCCTCTTATCCCCCCCAAAAATAGCAAGTTTTGATGTGCTATATAAGTTCAGATTTACTTCAGTTTCCCTTACCTGCCCTCCTCCCCAAATCCATTCACAATTTTGCAAGTAATTCGACTACAGGTCAAACCGTGTAGTATAATATCTCCCTGGATGCCTTTATTTATAATGTCCACAGCATTCCTGAGATACTGATTATCCCCAATTTCCCCGTCACAACCGTGTTTTAAATTTCCCTTTCCCCTTCCCCAAAGAAAACCAACTTTCTTTAAACTTCCCAATATTAAGTCCTCTTATCCCCCCAAAATGGCCAGTTTTAATGTGCTGCATGAGTTCCAAGTTTTGAATCTTTTAGCTTTGCTAACAAATAAGGAGAGAAGAGTCCATAATGAGTTGGCATATTCGTTCCTCTTCATAGAGCTAAACAGGGCCCCCAAGTAAGTTTAGTACAGTACCTCATTTTTCAGAGATTTGTCTAAGGAGGGAAGTAAGCCCCTCTCTGAGGCCCTATGATCTGCCCATTGGAGAAGTCTGGCAATGTCCGTCATCATTGTGTGCGGGAGTGTTCCTGGAAAACTCCTCTTTTTAGCTTGCCCTCTGTTAACCATGCTCCACACTCCTGTTACAAGATTTCTTTCCAGCATTTCCACTTCCATGTAGGGTAGTTGTATGTCTAATTCCTGCAGTAGTGGAGCGGCATCTACCAGCGATGTGAAGGTCTTGATTCCAGAGTCCAGATGGATTTTAAGTCGGGCTGGAAATAATAATTTCACTTTGAGGTTTCTTATTTTAAGGTTTCGGATCACTGTGTGATCCTGTTGTCTTTCTGCCTGCAGGGCTGTCGAGAAATCCTGATCAAAAAAGATGGTGGCTTCTTTACTCTTAATGTCTGTATGCCTCCAGGCTTCTTGAAGGATCTAGCCTTTACTCTGAAAAGATACCATTCTCACAATTAGAGCTCTAGGGCACACTGTAGGGTCTGTTGGCTTGGGGACCAGGGAGTGGTGGGCTCTATCTATATTTAGTTTTAAATCTGAAGGAATAGTGAGTGTAGAATGGAGTAGAAGCTGAATGAAGTCTGCTGTTGTGGTGAAACCTTCCTCGGATCCCACAGGTACTCAACGGATTCTGAAGTTGTTGTGTCAAGATCTATTTTCAAGATCTTCTAAGTGGCCCTCGATCTCGCGATCCCTTTGAAGAAGGTATAGTATTAATCTTTCATTGGAATCCTGTGATTCAGATAGATCTGTGACTCTTGTTGGCATTAGCAGAGACCTTTTTATCAAGGGTACGTACGTCTTGCTTTAAGTCCACTAATGAGGAGTCTATTTTATTAACAGCTACTAGGATTTTTTGCAGAGTTTGGGCTGTGTTTTCCATTTGTGCTATCTCTTCATTGTCGGGTTAGAGCAAGGATTCTGATGGGGAGCGACCACGTGGATTCAAGGCCGCAAATCTCTTCACTGTCTCCTCAAGTACAAGTTGCTTAAATTTACCCATTGTGATGCTGGATTTTAATCCTTTTGCTCTCGGCTGCTTCCCAGCCATCTTCAGCTAATAGAGATCTTGTTGATCCATCTGCAATTACTGTTTTTGACAAAGGTTAACTCAGACTGGAGCAGGGTAGCCATAGCTATTGAGTTCAGTGTTCAACCATTACTGTGGCATCACCAGAAGTCCACTGCAGTTGTTTTAAGTGTGAATTTATTAATTTAACACTTATTTATGCTCATGTAACCACCCATCCCCTGGGGTTACTAGAATCCCATCAGGTTAGCCTTAGGAAGGTAGAGAACTCATTAGGAGCTCTGTGGTAGATGGCATCATTGTTTACTAAGCTAGGTTTGGCAGAGAATGGATTATGTCATTTAGAACTCTCGCAGCTGCATAAGCCACTTTGGAATTGGCTGCTCTGGGAAGTTTTAGGATGCTGAGATGGTAGAGTAGTCAGTCTATAGTTAGCAGTGAAACAGTGAGGATCTCTGTAGTGCAGTTCCTGCTGGTCATTTCAGTGGCTGACTAGGTGAAGAACCTCAGTGTTTTTCTCACTCTAGTTTGGGGAACAGCATCAGTGCCAACTGAATTGGTGGAGACCATTTGTCTGACTAGACTGTGTTTCAGTGGAGCCAAGGGGGCAGTTCCCTGAAGATCCCAATGTTTTCAGCTGCCAAAAGAGATAAGTTTGTGCAGTTGGGAATCTGTGACAAAGCTACCTAGAAGGGAAGAGAGGTTTTTCTTTGATTTTCCATGTCTGTAACAAAGGAACAAAGAAGGCAGTGAGTACAGATTCATGGGACTGTGTTTGTGGGGGTTGGTCTGAGGTGTATGTGCCCAGAGTGTAAGGCTAGAGTGCACCTGTCAGGGCCCTTGTTTCACCACACAAATGTGCTGAGTGTTCAAGAAAAAGTGTTGGATGACCTTTAGCTTTTCAGGGGGAAATGAAGGATCTATGTTGGTGTAACCCAGAAGGAATGGCACAGGCTGAGCAAGGGGTAGGATTGGGCATAACCCCAGTTTCATTCCCCCGGTCAGGGCTAACTGATTTATGTATGGGCACCACTTTAAACTGGAAATGTTAATGGATGTCATTGCACCAGGAGAAATGTTTTAAAGTGTGTGGAACCCCCTACAATGATACACTTAGTTGGAAGTAAAAGTCCAGAGATTCCTAGTACAGAGGGAAGGACAGGTTGAACTGTGTGTAGTAAAAAGTTGCTCTAAATTGCCATAGCCATTGTTGTTCTGGAAGGAAAAAGTCTGCTTCTGTGTGTGTACAATGCCAAACCTGGGGGACCACCCTGTCTGCATTTTTCCAGCTTGTTTTCAGAATAAAGCCATACTTCACAATCCCAATTCCTGTGTGGACATTAGATTTCTGCTTCCAGTGTGGATCGTTATTGGGGCCCCTCTGATAGTTTTAGACCTAGCATATGTCTAGCACATCTTCCCAGCACCTGGATTAAATATGTTATTTTGTACACTAAACCTTGACCCCTTTAGACTGTCGAGCCAGGCAATCACCTCAATGCTAGGGGTGATGCCTTTTTGTTTATGCCAGCTGGTGGCCTGTTTGCCCTGTTTGTGGCACGAGTTGGGGGGGTCCTGGTTGCCAGATGCTGCTGGTGGCTGGGGCATGGGTTACACTCAAATTTAAAATTTTATTTGCATAACCCTTTGCAGATTGATTTATATATTGTTATTGTTACCGTGACAGTTTTTGACTCCTGTAAGGTGCTCAGAGCCCCTGGGATCGGGTGCCATATAAATAAATTTTACCTTACCTTATCTTACCTTGCCTCCAGGTTTATTTGTGGTACATCGCTCAAGGCTGGAGTGCAGGGGTGGTGGTGTGGTCATCTGTATTAGAGCCAGCTTGAACTATGTGGTGTCTCCCATTGAGAGTGTGGGGTCATTTGAGTGTGTGGCCATTGACTGTTTGGTCTGAAAAGCAAATTAATTCTTGTGTACTGCCCACCCTGGGAGTGGCAGGATTTTCTGCAGGAGTTTGCTGAGGGGCTGTTGAAATAAGATTTGAAACCCATGAAACTAGGGCTAGGACAAATTAGCAAGTTCTGATTCTGCAGAATTTTGTGAAATTCCACAAACATTCTTGGAAATTTTATGGAATTTTCTGAAGCTTTTAATTGGTCATAACTCGATCAGTATTAGAGCTAGAGCTCTGAAAAGTGGAATGCATATTGCCTGGAAGAAACACTAAAGGATACAAGTGCCTTGACTTTTGGGTGAGAGGCAAGGAAGTTATAGCAGCTCAAAGTCTGTCAATTTACTATCAATGTGAAAATTTCAGAAAACATTTCTATGCTTACAAGTTTGCCACCTTTGGACTAGATAATTGAAAATTTATATTCATACTTTCTTGGAAGAGTCTTAGAACTGCTAAATAGAGAGGCAGCTGGTTATGCAAACTGTAAGTTACAGGAGTTCAAAATTTCACAATTTAATTATTTGTTAAATTGTTTAAAATGTTCTAACTATATGAATGTTTATAGCTCACTGCTATTGCAGGTATACACTCAAGATTTGGCATGTATACCAAAGTAAATATGTCCTGGAATCTACTTAACCTATATAACTGTGACTTAGTAGGTTAACATTTATTGTGGATGTTTTAGAAATACATAAATGGCAAAAATGTGCTCAAACATTCTTTTATGCATAATAGGTAATACTGTATCACTAGAATTCCACTTCTGGAATTTACATTTCACAAAGCACGTATCACCACTGAATCACCTTATCTGCAATAGCATCATGGCCCTGCAATGCTTCTCCATCACTCCTGTGACAGAGATGCCCAGCATTATGCTCCAACACGGCTAAAGATATCCAGATACTTCTGCCACAATGATCAAAGTCACAACTAAGGCTTGGTGTCACTTGGTGCCACTGTTCTTAAACAATTAAAAGATACATTGTTATCTAGAGGGTTGTTAAAGAGCCAGCAGGTGGCATTGTGCAGAAACAATGCTGCCCGTGCACGTGCTTCCACAAGTCATAATATCAGTGAGTTGTAGTAGTTAGCTGGCATATTGCAAGAAGACAGGATGCTGCATAGTGATGTCCCTGACTATTCTTCATGTTCATCACTTAAGACAGTGACCTGACACTCGGCATCACTATACTTTTACTATGCAGCCTCCCATGAATGCTACCTTATTGCTGCTTTACTCAGCCTTTACCTTCCTCTACAATGGCAACTCAACTGTTTGACTGGGCAACATGTATGGACATGGCTTTGACAGAAAGTATCACAGAATTCCACAATTTCACAAAAGTTCATGAAATTCAACTTTAATTACTGATCTTTGGCTGTTTATAGCTTGACCAGCTTTTGAGCAAGAGATTAGAGAGTTGACACACAGCCTCCATATTGTTTTTTCTCCCAGCCAGCAGCTCATCTCTCAGGGACATACCCTATTCGCAGGGATAAACTCTCATCAGGTTAAACCCAGGCATCTTTTAGTGGGTTACTGGGTTTTCTCCCACATTGTTTTCCCTCCCAGCTCTCCTGGTGGGGGCGATACTTCTGTTATTCTTGCACAGGCACAGCTTCCCCTGCAACAGGAGCAAGGTTTCTGACCCAGCCGCAGAGCTCATGGTGTTGGTGGAACCCACTGCCAGCACTCCCTAGCTGAGGTGCACTGCCAAGCGACAGCTGTCTTGGCCATGGCCTTCCTCCTGACATGACTTTCCAGGCTCACTTCCGACCCAGATCATCAGCATGGCAGTGTGATGCTCTGCTGTTAGGCCATGGGGATAGCCTCGAAGCCTAATATTTATGGTCAATGAATCTAACAAAATTGGCAATATTCTGTTCTCTAGTTTTAAACCTATAGGGGCTTAAAATTCTGCAGTTTACTTAATTACAAAATGCAATTTTAAAATTTCTGAATGTTTGGAGGTTCATAACTGAGTCACCTTTAAAGATAGAGATTTGAAACTTGGTACACTTCTGTATGGACATTGGTAGAGTCTACATACCATTTGGACAAAATACTTTTTAAAGTAGATGGAAATAATGGAAATCACAATTTTGGCAAAATTTTGTGAAATTTGCACAGACATTTCACAAAATTTTATGGAAACTAAATCACAATTTTGCCAGAATTTTGCCAGGGAGAATATATTTGTCCATCCCTAGTATGAAACTGATATCTTAGCAAGTTTATATCTGGCATAAATTCTCTCCCCACACACACACACATTCATTTATGGCTGCCATAGCCTCTCGCTCTGTTGATAAGTTCAAGCAGACAAATAAAACACGTTTATGGCTCTGTAAAACCATGAAAATTTAATTATTTCTTTTCTATATTAATCTAGTGCCTTTAGAATCCAGGCCAAAACCTCCTTGTTGTTAGTTTTATGGTGTGTGCGCCTCCCTCAAACAAAACGCTGACAGCAGTAAAATAGTAAACAACAAAATGTAAACTATACATAAACAGATTTGTGTGTGTATCTCTATATCTGGGGCCACAGCACTGCTGTATTGTGCTTGCAAAAACTACCGCTACTGGAGGCCATAGTAGGACAAATGTCCTAAGTAAAAAACACAGCAAGCTCTTGCAGGCTGAACTACTTTAGGTAAATGAAGTCAAAGATGTTGCTTTTTCAACATTTAAACCTATTAATTTTTAGTTTTACATGCATGTCAAATACAGAGTTCCATTCTATATGCACAATAAGGCACTTCAGGGGTGTGCATTGTGCTGTTCTAACTGCACTTCCAGGATCTGAAGGTACTCGGTTTGTGACCTTATGCTTTATTAGGCTCTTGGGCATGTGGTTAGATCTGCACAATGCACACCCCTGAAGTGTCTTATTGCTTAAAAATCATATGTTCACAGTTCTGTTATCCTTTCTCTCTGCAGCTGTTGTTCCAATGGCTGTAACATCTGAGATGTCAGAGTAAAGGAAACTCAATTATATGGTTAGGGCACTAGCCTTTTGCCCTTGGTCAAATGTGTCAGAATCAGCTTTGCTCTGCACCCTGAGGCAATGAGCAGGGACTTTGAATCAGCATCGTGGGAACACTGCATCCTACCAGATGTGCCAGTGCACTCTGCAGCATAGTGGGTGAAGGAGAGCTTCTTGTCACTAAAGATTCCGTCTCTATTTCTGGCACCTCTGAAGCACAAAAACGTATGAAAAATGGGTATCACATTGTGTCAACAGTAATAAACCTTTTCAATTTCCATCAGGTCATGTTACTTACCCATAGGGGCTGTCTGTTCCATTTCAGAAAACATCAATAAAACTGCTTTGATTTTTGAGTCTGCCTCTTGGGCCAGAACTTCCTTTTTGAAACTACTGTGCTTTGAAGGTAGCACTGATGGGGGCTGAAACAAGTTTGCAGCTGGGGGTCCTTTCAGGTAACAGGCTTTGTAGAGCTCTATATGAAATCCATGAGAAAAGCCTAGTGTTGAACACCTGCAGGTGCTCTTACCGTGCAATAATTGTCCTTGAGCAGAAATCATTTAAAGACATTCATTTAAGGGTTGCATAGCCAGTATTTGAGTACTAATCATTGCAAGAGACATTGTTCTGACAAAACTTGTGTACATGTGAGGTGTGTGTGTGTGGGCTGTGGATAAGGAAAGAAGGAAGGAATCTGGTGTTATATAAGGCTTTTCATGCGAACTGTATCCCAAATCCTTTACAATTCGGTAAGTGGGGGAGAATGTTGCTGCCATTTGTAGTGCACAGGGAGAGTCGAAGAATGCAGAGAAAGACTAGTGATTGCACTGCATAGCAACAGCACTCCACATGTGGATATGCCCAGACATATACAAGTTTGCATGTGAGAGTGCTGACCCACAACACAAGATCCACATCAGCTCTGCAGTAAGATGACCCATCCCCTTAACCATGGTGCATAATAAACATAAGGTACACTCTGTGCACCATGCCCAAAGCCAGCCATGACAGCTCACATGTATCACACTGTGCACTGCTACACAGCCTACAGAGTATGGTCATGAACCCAACACCAGGACCACTCACCAACCCCTGCCATCAAAGTCAGATCATGCACACTGCACACACACCAATTAATACAAGGACAACTTGAATTCTATTGAAAAATAATTTGTATTCTAAGGGCTCAATTTCCAAAGCATTAAAAATGTTGCAGGGTGCTTGCGTCAAAGATATGGGACATAAGGAGCTCACTACAACACACCTTTCATCATTCCTGATTTTCAACGGTTCTTGTGCCTGACAGGGAGAGTCACCTGCACCAGCCAGGCGTGCATGTGCTTGTGGCAGATGTACAATTGTGCCACAGGAGACAGGGCTTGTGCCACCACAGGACTGCAGCATACCATCATTTCTGACTCCCAAAGCCCCCAGCAGGATGCAGGGTCTGCAAAACTTAGACCATCCAGAGCTGATCTAATGGCCCCATGTGCCACCACAGTCACTAGATGAGGGACAGGCAGAAAAGCTAGCACCAGATGGCCACCTGCTTCAGCCTGTGTCATCCACAGGTGTGACTAGGCAACCCAGAACCCATAGTATGCCCCCAGAAGTCTGTCCACCATTGGGACTGGTCACAGTCCATAAGCTGCAGTAATGCACACATGTGCAGGGTGGTGCTCTGTCACTGGTATAAATATTTGCAAGATAATATCTAGAAGTGCTCTTCTAGTTGTTTCTTGAGCTTTTACAAATTCAATAAAACCCTCATGACATTTCACTGTCCTAATTTCATTTTGGTGAATATACCCCACAACCACTATAATCTGCTCATCTGTGGACATGTCAATGGTCCACTTTGAGTTAAGCTGAAGACTCTTGCTGCTTATACTTGTTTTAAACTGTCCCTCTGAATCTCTAGTACCATCAGCTGTATTAGCTCATTTTGAATTTGTCCTAATATTTACTGTGCTTTGTATGGTGCAAAATCTAGCTGTTCATGAAATACCAGGTCCAACTCAGCAGTATAGTGTAGAATCACACTAAAATTTCCTGTATTCTGGATCCTTCCTCTCAGTGCTATACTCTGCCATCTACAAAAGAGAATGATTTTGACAGTTTGCCACAAAGCATGCTTTGTGCATGCAGTAGTTTTCTAATCCTGCTTCACAAGTGACTGCTGGGCTGTTTTTGCTTTCATCACATTTGTTTACAAATGCATCTGCCCTTGCAGTTGTATTCCCATGTTCTTTAGACTAGCTTGGCTTGTCAAGGATCTTGTTTTTCCATTAGACCAGTCTGTCATCAATGCTGACACCAAAGCTATTTCCTTGTAGGTGACGAAAACAAAGCCTGGTCCGCAGAAGACTGCATTCAGCTGCTTTGAATGTTATGCAAAGTTATACTCCTGAAGAAGCTGTGGATTAAAATACTGATACTGCTGGTTATTGCATTATTTCATGATTCATTATTGGAGCTGAAAGTTTGATGGCAGTTGCCACAGGCTTGTCAATATTGTTTTCTTTTGGACTTCAATCAATGTCTGGCAATTGTAGAATCCAACGTCACTCTCATCCTGCTCTTGCAAATCTTACCCTCACCAATCATGATTATAGTCTGTGCTACTGCTCTGCAGAGTTACAGGTTCTTTGCACAAAAATGGGGTGCCAGTTAGATGAACCTCTGGTGTATCAGAGAAGCATCAGGGTACTAAGTAGAGGAACTGCAGATGGCCCCTCTGAGAGATTCATTTGTGCAACTCTAGCAGGTACAAGTTACTTACTATGAACATCCCTGAAATGTAAAGAAAATTGAAAAATGCACAATTAGAGATAAGCTATGTCATTAAATAGCTGCCTGAAAATGAAACACAACCTTTTAATGCATCTTACTAATTCAAGAGAAGTTAATCAGTTTTGTCACTGGACATAGAAAATATTGCAAATTACACAAATTGTTTAACTATTGCAATTTATGTTAGGATGTGTAAATGGGGCAACAACCATATAATAAGAAATAATTAAGGTTACAGAGATGCAATGACCCTGTATAAACAAGTATTTAAATGTTTGGTGAATAAAACAGTGCTTTTATAGACTTATAAACTTCGACATTTCTCTATTCCCATCCTTGGTAGATAAACTGGGTAGCTGTAGAGAATGGAGGGCCCTGCACAAAGAATGAGCAGAGTTTCAGAGGAGGAGAAGGATGGGGAGGATTGTGGGTGTTTCAAAATGCGCTAAGGGTGAGCTGCTGTGAGAGGCTGTTTTTTATTTGGAATGTGGGAGGAGCTATTCCCCCACACTGAACCTCAGGCTTCAGCCTTCCCAGTCAATGTCTGGTGAACAGAGTAGTGCTCAAGTATACTTGTAAATTTTGGCCTTTCTCTATTCTCACCCTTGGTAGATAAGCCAGGTAGCTGTAGGGAATAGAGGGCCTAAAAAGATTACCTCCTCCAACTCATGGAGAGTGTGACCAGTAGCACTCGAGAGTAAAAAAACTTTGGGTAAAATCTCTTAGGACCCATGGCTACTGACCTGCCCATCCTCTGGGTGAACTAAGAGGAGGTGATCCTAAATGCTTGTCTAAGTCCTTTTTTTATTAAATATACTTTATTAAAGTTTTCACCACCAAATTTACAAACATCCAACATGCATCATGATCAAGTTACCCTGTAAATACATACTCAAGAGAAGAAATTACAGCTATCAAAATACAACTAAATGGATAAAGAATGATAAGTAAACAGATGTCTGTACTCCACTTCCCACCCCGACTGCCAATAGGAAGTAAATCCAAATGTACATTGAATATTACATCTCTAAATCTTTTGTAAACTAATGGGTTACAAAGGGACACTTGTACTGGATTTAACCTAGCCAGGTCTAATCAGCAACAGACTAAGTAGCGGGTCCCAAGTTCGCTTAAATTTGTCCAGATTATTAGTCATCCCTGCTATAACTCACTCTGCCTGTATAGCAAACATTATTTCTTGGTACCATTCAGTATATGAAGGGGTAATTGTGTTAATCCAATGCCTGAATATTACTTTTTGGCACAGGCTGAGATTAGTGCCATATGGGCTTGTTGGGATCAGCCCTAAAGAGTAGCATAGTCTCCTAAAATGCAAATCTCAGGAGAGAATTTATCTGAGAGAGATAGTAATGGGTTCAGATGGGACTTGATACTATTCCAGAATGGAGAGATTCTGTCACATGACCTCAACATATGCAGTAGGTCTCCTGTAAACCTTGAACACCTGGTACAGAGATTGGAAGCCCGGAAGCCCATCCGGTAAAGTTTAACCGAGGTATAGAATAGATTATGGTTAATTTGAAACTACATAAACCTATACCTTTCCCATTTAGTGTATCTATATAGGTGTTTCCAGATTCTCGGCCAACATCTTGGGGGGTATGAGCTGGAAGTGACTGGTCCCACCAATAACATCTATGACTTTCTAACCGGGCCATTGTGGTCTGCAAAAAGGTATATGCATACGCCATTAAATGGGAAGTCGAGAGAGATTTAATATATGGGATAAGTATGGATGACAGATTGTTAGTCCAGAGCCCAGTACCAAAATGTTTCATTAACATATGGGAAACCTGCAAATACTTAAATGCAAATCTCAGGGACCATTTATACAGGGAACTAGCCTCCTGGAACCGCATCAGCTTATAATTGGTAACCAAGTCCTCAATCTTTTCAATTCCCATGTCAGGCCAAAATGAAATGGCTTTAAGGGGTTTACCTGAAATTAAGAAATTGGGATTGTTGAAAAGAGGTTGTGCTAAATTCCTATGGCCGACTGTCTTAAGGAAAATATTAAGCTGCCATTGTATCTCAAGCATACAGCCCAATGGGGAATCTTTTAGAGTATCAGGGAAATTCTTTTTGGTAATGAAAGGGAGAGCCCTGGGATTTACATTCTGTGCTAGGCATGGGGAGCACTATATTTCCAACCAGACAGGGTGGTAGTGTCAATCAGAAAAGGAGCTAGGGGTAAGTAACCACTACCTCATCCTTGTTAGGTGTATTGCTAAATAGTATATATAAAAGTTTGGGGTTTGTAGGCCACCACCCATCTTTTGATGAGTAAGCTTAATATAGCTGCATCTAGACATTTTACCTGCCCATAAAAAAGAGTTTATAATTTTCTGCAGTTGAGAGAACCAAGAACTTGGCAAGGCCCAATTGTACATTTGCAAGGGATACAATATGCGAGGTAAAATATTCATTTTTATTATGCTCATTCAACCCCACAAGGAAAGGGGTAAATGAGATCAACATTTAATATTATCCTTTACAGTATTAATAAGAATGTTGAGGTTGATTTTTTTTTTATTGTTTGGGGAGAAGAATGAAGATTGATACCCAAAGATTTAAGTTTATCCGATCGCCATTGTAATTCCAGTTGTTCTACTTCTACCCCCTGTGAATACTTGTTAAGGGGAAAAACTTATATTTTATCAAGATTCAATTTATAATTGGAAAAGGAGCCGAACTGAGAAATTATTGTAAATGCCATTGAAAGGGATTGGAATGGAGATGAAATATTTAATAAGATATCATCTGCATATGCGGAAAGCTTGTATTCTGTGCTACCTATCTTAATACCAGAAATAGATGGGGAAGACTTCAGCTTCTTTATAAGAAGCTCTAAGAAGAGATTAAACAAATAAGGTGAAAGGGAGCAGCCTTGGCGTGTCCCTTGTTTTAGAAAAAAGGGAGTAGAAAGTACGCTGTTTACTTTGAACACGTGCAGAAGGGGAGGAATAGAGTATTTTAACCCAGTTTATACATTCCTGGGCAATACAATACTTAGGAATTAGTGAAAAGAGATAACCCCATGATACCCTGTCTCAAGCTTTTTCTGCATCCAAGAACATCAACACAACAGGTGTAAGGGAGTCGTTGGACACAGAAAAAAGATAGACTACCTTCCTAAGATGGTCTGAGGAAAGATGGTCTTTAACAAAACCCAGAAGTGAAGAACTGTGTGTGCAGGTTTGACTGCAAGGTATTTAGCTGTCATAAAGAGTATTTTGCTATGGATCAGGGTTAAAGATGTTGTTAATTGAAGCTTTTCTTTATAGAAAGAACAGTTATACTCATAGTTATGCCGATTAACCACATCAGCAGACTCAAATTATCAGTGGATCAGATAATTTAGCAACAGATCTCCGATGCAAATGCATACTATTGCAAGCATCTCCAAGAGCTTACTCTTGAGTTTGTAGGATCAGCGATGAGCGAATAAGTCAGGGAACATGATGGTTACGTTCTCTGCAGCTTGTTCTGTGTTTTCAAATGACCTCCAGTTACCCTGATGCTGAACTGATAATTTAGCAGGGTATATCATTCTGAATTTAATGCCAGCTGCAATTAATTTAGTTACTGATGAATGATATTTGACAATTTTCTGCCTGGTGGTCACTGGTAGGTCTTGCAAAATTCTTAATTGCACATCCTCCCATCTTATTTCTTGCAGCTCCTTAGCTTTAATCAGGATATGATGCTGATCTATATAACTCAACAGTTGAATAATAAATGGTCTGGGTTTAGCTCCGATAGGGGGTCTGGGCTTTAATGATCTGTGAGCCTGTTCCATGTGGTAAGTGGTAGAATGTGGTGGAGGGCCAACTATTTTCATCAAAAGCTTCTGTGTAAATAGGACCATAGAAGAGCCTTCAGCTTCTTCAGGCAGACCGAATATGGCTAAATTGTTTCTCCTGTTCCGACCTTCGAGGTCCTCCAGTTTTGCTTCGACTTTATTCAGCTTTTGCCTGAGTGCCACCATTTCTGGATTCAATCGAGACTGCCAGCCATCTAGAGAAGTAGTACATGTTGAAACACCCGAAAATGTTTTATTCATTTCTTTGAGGTCTGTCTTCCTATCTTTAAGGTCTGACACAAACTCCAGCACGGGTTGCTTAAGTGGCTCCATTTCAGCCAGAAATTTGTCTTCTGACAAGGGTACAAGACTACTGGTTGGTGTTGTGTTCTTGATGTTAGTTGCGGCCTGGGTTTTCACTCACTTAGATGTTTTATCTTGCGTATGAGGAGGCGTACGGGTTGGGAGGCCCTGGTGCATTTCGACTTCCATTGAATATTTGATGAGATTCCTCCTGGTGAAATAACACTCACAGGTTCCTCCAAGTTGTTAAATGTTACGATTTTCGATAAATAAAGAGATTTGTTAGCAGGAGTATATTAAATTAAGGCTTTTTAGGAGGGCCAGAGCAATATCAGAGCAGTCAAGCGTTCTCTCATGATGAGTGCATCACATGATCTCTCCGCTTGTTTAAGTTCTACTGTATTAGGGATGTAGGATTCAAAGACTGATGAATTCCATCTTCTGAGTCTCTTGATGATGTGAACAGGAATATTATTTCTTGGTACTGAAGAAGCTGCTTCAATCCTGGAATGAATGGCCTGAGAATGAATATGGATTAGGTCCAAGCCATTGGAAAAGGGTTCAGACATGATCCAAGAACCATTTTGTAGTCATAGGTGATTGTTTATTGGAGGTTAACAAAGGATGTGATGAACTAGAACCTGAGTGGAAGAGCAGAAGTTTGTCTAAGTGAGCTACTGGGCACCGTGTGTTCCATGATGGGCAATAGGTTATGTGAACCCCTTTATGTAATATGTCAGTTTTTGAGGAAGGTAATGCCAGAATATAATGTTCAGCCTTTTTCTGAAGGTTGGTGATTTTAAGGATGTTGGTATCAAAGAATGATGAAATGGTAAATTCTCCAGGATGCAAGAATCCATGAAATGCTAAACAAATAGAGGAATAAACCATAAGGTTCAAGGTAGAGTCAAATGGACCTGAATTCAGCAAGTCCAACATGTTCTTCATCATAGATCATTCTATAAGGAGATGGTGAGGATTTTTAGCAATTGAATCTCTTTGGATAACCAGTAGGAGAAGTTTAACTGAAGGATTAGAAAACAGTGAAGGTGAGGATGGAGTAGATTGTAAGGAAAAAACTGGATACCTGATAGGTATTGCTTAATTGTTCCATATGATAGTTGAAAGACTTGGTGGCAAAACATTAGAAATGCTAAGCCATATTCTACAGAAATAGAAGTATTCTGGGAAGACTGCAATGCACAGAATGAGGACTACTTTCCTACATGCTGTTTAAGTAGCTCAGGTAGCTGGATCTAGAGTGATCTGTACAATAGAGGTAGCTGTGGTGATAAAATTCTACGTCAATATGTGGTCACTGAAAGAAGGAGGAGTCATTTCTGGATCTGCTGAAGGATTGAGATGATAAATGATCTGAAATCAAAATTGAGATAATGGATCAGCTGTTTAATTTGCATAGCCCAGTATAAGAAAACATTGTAGTGTAAAATTGTGGTAAAGGGATAGCCAAGTCAGTCTCCACATGAACAACATGATGGAATCAGGATGAAGACCTGCCTTGGTTGATTACAGCCACTGTGGATGGATTATCAGAAAAGATGGATACTGACTGAAGGGACCAGTGATGAATCCATAGGAAGGCAGCTGTCATGATTGGGTAAAGCTTGAAGAGAGAGGACATGATGATAAAAAGTCACAAAGCATTAAAATGTCTGGAGGCCAGGGAGCATCAATCCAGGAATGCTCAGATTTACCAGCATAGCAATGAGATGGAGAAGCATCAGTGTATATTCTGGGCTGCAAGTCAGGAGAAGGTCTTTGTAGAGCATTGAACAGCCATTCCAGAAGGCTAAAGATAGGGACCACATGGCAAGATCTGATTTTGCTGCAGTTGTGATTTGAATATGATGATGCAGTTCAGAAACCAATGAAGCCTGAGTCAAGAGGTAGAAATGAAGGATAAACCTTGTGGAATTATTCTCATTGCAAGCTGAGGTATCCCAGGAGAGAAAGAAATTCAAGTTTCATGCACAAAGATCGATTCGAAAGGACTTCATTAAAGCTTGGATTCTATGCAGTGTATTGGGAGGTAAACAGGCTTCCATATGATCAGCATCCAATATTATGCTGAGAATTTTGAGGGATGTCACTTGCCCTAATGTTTTCTCTTTGGATAAAGTGACAAGATAGTTCATGGAATAGCTGGACAAGAGCAGTAATACCAGCCGCTGAAGGAGAATCCAGTTGATCAATCAGGAGAAAGTCATCTAGCATATGAATAACTACTGGTTGGTGACAGATATTAAGCAATACCCAACAGAGTACTTCAGCAAACAAATCAAAATTTCTGGGGCTGCTTTTGCAACTGAACATGAGGCGGACTGTCCAAGACATTCCATAGAGGTGCCAGAGAGACAGGTGAATAGGCAACAGTTTAAAGGCATCTGAGATATTGGGTTTTGAGAGTTAGGAGCCAGGATCAAAGCATTTAATGATTGTTATGCCATCATCGATGTGAGCATATGATGGAGAATATTCATGAGAGGGAATCAATGAAATAATGCTAGGAGTGCATGAGGAATGAGATGCAAACAAGTCAACAATGAGACACTTCTTGCCAGAAAATGTACTAATAGTGATGCCCATCGGATTAATGCAATAGGTAGGAAATGGCAGGTACAAAAAAGGACCCAGGATGAATTCCTTCTGAAGTTCCTTCTATAACAACATATTAATGATTACAGGTTCCTTCACAGAAGAATGAAGATTACAACAGTGGAAGGTATCGGAAGGGAGCTCTGAAATACCTGTGTGAAATCCATGTGAAAAGGCAAGAAGGAGATGATGCACAGCTGGACGGGAAGGATGTGAAGCTAGAAGTGTAGCCAAAACCTGTACATTGACTGTAATAGATGGATGAATGAACTACCATTGAGGAGGCCTGGGAGCCTTTGGTCAGATATAGTGAGCATGGGATTCACTACAGAAACTGCAGACATGCAGGAGTAAGTAGCCAGAGCCCGGGCAATCTTTCTCATTAAAGTTGTTGCAAATCGATTTGCCACATTGTTCTTAACATGAAGGACACAAATATCCAGGTAAGAATGAGAATTGGAGATTGCCCGAGATAATCCTGAAAAAGAAGCAGAGGGTGAGCTTGATGGTCGAGCCATTCTGTGTGGAAAGGTGAAGGAGGAGAAAAAGTCACTGTCAGAGGGCAATGGGAGCAAAATGGCTGAAGAAGCCACATAGGTAACAAAAGTAAGCACATTGTCCAGTGAAGTGGTGGTGAAAGAGTTCATTATCAAGAAGTGCCTAGTTCAGTTTAGTGTTGTAGTGGGCCAATGCTCCTGCAGCTTTAGTAGAAAAGAAGCGATGATAGTCATAGAAATGAGTTCATCCATAATGAGAACTTGGGTCAACTATAAGATATAACTAGTCCAATCCTCTTGCCTGGCAGGAAATGCAGAACAAAGTACATCATGGAAAAGACTGAATGCTAGGACAAATTCAGACACTGTCATTTTCCTTGGAAGCTGAGGATCCTTAGATTTCAATATGATGGGCACATCACTGAAGGAGATGGTTCTGTTGTCCATAATCTCATGGGAAGAGATGAGAAGAGAAATTAAGTTAATGTCCTTTCCATCAAT
Organism: Neoceratodus forsteri; assembly: GCA_016271365.2. Taxonomy (NCBI): domain Eukaryota; kingdom Metazoa; phylum Chordata; order Ceratodontiformes; family Ceratodontidae; genus Neoceratodus; species Neoceratodus forsteri. The sequence goes on along the minus strand of JADMNL010000024.1, from coordinate 194,108,061 downwards.
AATGTGAATGTGGAGGTGATCTGGGATAAGGTAAACAGAAGAAATAACTGGTAAGATGAGGAAGTCGACATACTTGCATTGAGTAGTGGTGATGGCACTGAAGAAGGTGGAATATCAATACCAGGAAAAGTACTCAGAGAAATAGTAAGGTCTGGAGCATTGTTGATGGAAGGGACGGCAGCTGGAGCTGATAGCTCAGAGGCTGAAGTATAACTCAAATTCAGGTTTCAATTGTCATCATACAGAACTGAAGATTGGAAATCAATTATGCAAGCTGAGCAATGTAGTCCAGAATTCCTGACGATGGGGAAGATTTTGGTTGAGAAACTGTCTGGTTGGGACCAGAATCCCTTACCAGTTGAGGCTCTGAGGCTAGACACAATTCATATAATTCTTGCTTGTGAACAGAAGCCATATATGGAATACCTTGTTTTTAAGTTTGGCCATGAGATGGGAAACTGTCCAATCTTTAATAGAATAGTTGAACTTGGAAATCCACTTACAGGCTGGAGGAGCTTGGGAAAAAGTCTCAGAAGATCTTGGAGGGTTGTCTTTGGGGTTTGGAGGTGCAGTGTCCTGTGGTGAAGAAGGTACCATGTTGCCATAAGGTGTGTTATGTGCAGCTGGGGGGAATCCCAAGAAGCTGCATTGATGGCTAGAAAGCTTCTAGCTCTGACTGGTGATATTGAACCCAAACCTCATTTAGTAGGCCCTAGAGAACTGAGACTAAGGCAGAATTAGGAGAGAATAGTAACTGGAGGAACAGACTCTCATCCCTGGGAGACCGGTCGAGGTCACCTACATTCAAATACCTCACAAGGTACAAGTTAGGCATGGAAACTGTTGAATAGATGATATAGGCTGAACTGGATGAAACAAACTCCCATAACGAATGACATGGCAAGACCACATCACTCAAACACTTCAGAAGTACAAGTTAGGGACAGAGACTGTTGAAAGTGTAGTATAGGTTGTAGTGGATGAAGCAGAACTCCCATTCCCGTTAGACCTAGCAAGTCCCCCTGCTCTCAATACCTCCCAAGGCATGAATTAGGGATGGATATTGTCAGACTGCTGGTGTAGGTAGAAACTGGATTAACTCAGGCTCCCATTCCCAGTAGACGGGGCAAACCTACCTGCACCTGATACCTCACTAGGTAGAATTAGGGACAGAGACTGTCAGATTGCTGGTATAAGTTGAAGTTGGATGAAAAAAAGATTCCCATCACTGGTAGAAAGGGCAAGCCTGACTTCACTCAGTACCTCTCTGCGGTACTTAGAATTAGGGACACAGATTGTAGACTGCTGGTATGGTTTGAGCGAGGAAAGAGCAGCTACCACCTGCTGAACTAGAAGAGAAGCAGAGCAGAAATAATCAGCAAGCAGGAAGGCTAAGAAGCAGGGAAAGTGGATCGAATTTTTTTTTTTTTGGTGATACAACAATAAGGAGGACAAACATAGACTGATGACAAAGTAAAGTGAACAAACTGGAGGCCTTCATCCCATAGCAAGCAAACATAAAGCAAAACAATGGAAAAGAAAGCAAACGGTGTGCCTCATATACCACAGAAGGAGATGCAAATACAATAATGACAAAATCTCACATGCTCTGTAATTCCACTAGTTTAGTAGATGAAATCAGTGAATACAGCAGTTCCCCAGAGACATGAATGTCACTTCAATGGTTGGGAACAACTTATGTGCATATAGCTTTAAGGAAGCGCTACGGAAGAGAGAGCAATCCAGAAGCACTGGTGCAGAAAAGCAGAGATAGCTCCGAGGAGTGAAGAAGAGGAGCGATGGCTCCAAGAGGAGTGAAAATGCCCAAAAGAAATGGCACAACAAAGAAAACAAATGGAAGTAATGGCAAAGGAGAAAAGTAACAAAGGCAGAGGGAGGAGGGAATGGGAGGGGAAGAACAAAACGAACAACGAAAAAATGGAAGTGGCAGACAAGACTAGCAATGAACTAAACAAGTAAGAAAACAAAAAAGGGAGGGACTGTGGAGGGTTGTTGGACAACAGATGGACCAGATGCAAAAGCATCAGGTTCAAAACACGACCTCTGTGTGATGTTTATTCAACATACAGGGGATAACCTTCAGCAATGGTATATCCCTTCTTCAATGCATCAGTTTGCAGCAATAGACTATGAATGTCCTTCCTCTGCACTTAGTCAGCACCAGCTGACCCACTGATCGACTGATCTATTGTTTTAGTGAAAATTATTTTATTCCCTATGTTTGTCTTGTGTGTTTGGGTGATGGGGAACTCAATAAAGAAAAACTCAAAAACAAGCTAAAGACAAGAACCTCAGTGCAGAAGCACTGACACAAGTGTTACCTTAAAGGGCATTGGCAATAAAGCCAAGTTTCAAATAAACACAACAGCACACATACCCCCATAATGCAATGGAATCTATATGCAAATCACCATGAAATGTTATGCTTGTTCAGCTTAAAGCAGGAATGCATAGTGCCAAAGGGTCCCTAAAGCAATGTGTAATTTACATGCATTTTAAATAACACAACTAACTTCATTTTTACATAGATACATAGATACACAGACAGTGGCGGCAGATAAGGGCCTATGGCCCACCCAGTCTGCCCATTTGAACTTGTAAGTTCAGTTTATGTTTTCCTAGAAGTCTGTTGCCCCTTACCCCTGACCTCCAGAATTCCTTTATGTCTATCCCATGCATTCTTAAATCCCGTGATTGTTTCAGCCCCCACCACTTCCTCTGGCAGGGTGTTCCACTTGTCCACCACCCGTTCTGTGAAGAAATTCTTCCTCATGTTTCCTCTGAATCGTCCTCCCTCCAACTTCATCCCATGCCTCTAGTCCTGGAACATCTTTTTCGCTTAAAATAGTGTATTCCTGCACCCTGTTCCTCCCTGTGAGATACTTGTATGTCTCTATCATATTCCCTCTCTCCTCCTCTTCTCCAGGAGTACATGTTCAGTTCCTTCAACCTGTCTTCATAGGACTTGTGATGCAACCCATGCACAATCTTTGTTGCCCTCCTCTGAACCTTCTCTACCCTGTCTAGTGTCCTTACGTAGGTATGGTCTCCAGAACTGTACACTGTACTCCAGGTGGGGCCTCACTAGTGTTTTGTATAGCGGAATTATGACCTCCCTTTTCCTGCTGGTGATGCCCCTGCCTATACATCCCAGCATCCTATTTGCTTTACCTGCTGCCTTGTCACACTGTTTCCTACCTTGAGGTCATCAGAGATGACAACCCCAAGATCCCTTTCCTGCTTGGTGCATGCTATATCCTCACCCCCAACTGATATATTGTGCCAGGGTTTTGTGCCCTATATGCATTATCTTGCACTTCTTTGCATTGAATTTCAACTGCCAAACCCTGACCATTCTTCAAGTTTCTGCAGGTCCCTTCTCATTCTGTCTACACCCTTCGTGTGTCTACTCTGTTACAATGCTTTGTGTCATCAGCGAACAGTGACAATCTGCCTTCTAGGTCCTGTGCAATGTCACTGATGAAGATGTTGAATAGGACCGGTCCCAGCACTGATCCCTGTGGTACCCCACTGGTTACTCTTCCTTCTGTGGAGACAGCCATTTACCACCACCCTCTGTGTCCTGCCACCCAGCCAGTTACCTACCCACCACACTACTGTCCTGCCCACACCCATATTCCCCAGTTTGTGTAATAGTCTTCTATGTGGCACAGTGTCAAAGGCCTTGCTGAAGTCCAGATAGGCCATGTCCACTGCCCTCCCCTGATCCACCTCCCTAGTCACCCAGTCAAAAATTCAACGAGGTTGGTCTGACATGACCTCCCCTGGTGAACCATGCTGCCTTGGGTCCGTAGTCCATTGACAACCAAATGTTCCACCAATCTCTCCTTCAGTAGTGCTTCCATGATCTTCCCACTACCGAGGTGAGGCTGACTGGTCTGTAGTTCCCTGCTTCCTCTTTGTTCCCACTTTTGTATAAGGGGACTACATCTGCTGTCCTCCAGTCTTTGGGTACCTCCCCTGTTTCCAGTGATCGGCTAAACAGGATAGCCAAAGGTTCAGCCACCACCTCTCTTAGTTCTTTAAGGACCCTGGGGTGCACCCCATCTGGCCCCATTGCTTTATCAACTCTTATTACTTCCAGTTCCTTCAGGACCCTTTCTCGGTAAAGGGACTTGTGTCCATTTCTGCACCATTCTTACCCTTGTACTCCCTTCAGACCCATTACCATCCTCTTCCTCAGTAAAGACTGAGCAGAAATACCTGTTTAATATGTCAGCTTTACTGTTGTCATCCTCCACGCAGCCTCCATCCTCCCTCTTCAGTCTCACTATCCCTCCCTTTGTCTTTCTTTTTTCACTTATGTACCTGTAAAAGGTTTTGTCCCCTCTACCCACTGATTTTGCAATGTGTTCTTCTGTCTGAGCTTTGGCTTCCCTTACTGACCTCCCTGCCTCCCTTTGCTTCTCCTGGTACTTCTCCCTATCCCCTTCTGCCTGTGTCTCTTTTGTATTGCCTGAATGCAACCTTTGGCTTTCACTTTCTTTGCTACCTCTTTGGAAAACCATAATGGTCTCTCTTCCTTTTCCTTTTGCTAACCTGCTTAATGCATAATTCTGTTGTTCTTGTAATTCGCATTTTAAAAACTTCCCACTGTTCCTCAACCCCTGATTCCTGTCCCATTCCCCTTAATGCCTCTTTCAAGTATCTCCCCATTTTCCCAAAGTCTGCCCCCCTAAAATCCAGGATACATGTTTTTGTGTGATTTGGTTCTGCTCTTTCTGTGATTTCAAACCACAGTGACTGGTGGTCACTGTTCCCCAGGTGCTCCCCCACTGTTACCCCCATTACACTGTTCCTGTTTGTGAGCACAAGGTCCAGTATTGCCTTCTGCCGAGTTGGTTCCATGACCAGTTGCTTGAGGAAGGCACCCTGAAGGGAGTCCAGGATAAATCTGCTCCTAGTTGATGCTGCTGCTGGGATGCTCAAGTCCACGTCTGGAATATTGAAGTCTCCAACCAGTACTACCTCACCCTTGTCTGCCATACTTTGGATGGCTAGCATCAGCTCCCTATCTGTTTCTTCTTCCTGGGTTGGTGGTCTATAGACCACACCTGTGTGGATGGCTGTCCCCATTTTCCTTTCCAGCTTAACCCACAGTATCTCTCCCCCATTTTGTTCCTCCTGGATCTCTGTGGCCTTATGTCATTTTTCACATACAGTGCCACTCCTCCTTCCTGCCTGCTCTGTCTCCTCTGAATATGTTGTAGCCAGGTATGGCCATCTCCCAGTCGTGGTTATCATTACACCAGGTTTCAGTGATGGCCACAATGTCCAGGTCTGACTGCACCATGACAGCCTCCAGATCTTCCGTCTTGTTGCTAAGGCTTCTGACATTTGCACACATGGCTTTCATGATTTGACCTCCTAGACTGTTCTCTGTTCTACTCCAGCCCTTCCTTGGTTGTCCTTTATCCCTGGTTCTCCTTGCTGTCTGCCCTTCTGCTGAATTTTGCTCCTTTTCTGCCTATCCACCTCTTGGGCACTAATCTCCATCTTTTGCACCTGCTTTGCAGAGAAGCCACTCCTCTGGTTCACTGGTTCCACTGCTAGCTGTGGGGGTGAGCAAGTAAATTTTCCCTCCTTGCTGGCCTGCCACCCCCTTTGCTAGTTTAAATGCTTGTCAACGTAGCATTTAAACTTATCATTAGTCTTGGATTCCCCTCCAGGATGGATGCAGGCCATCAGGCTTGAACAAACCTCCATCCCTCCAGGCGGGTCCCAGTCACCAATGAATCCAAACCTTCCTCACGGCACCAGTTCTTCAACCATGAGTTAAAGTTCCTGGTGCATGCACTCCTATGCTTTCTCCCTTGCCTCGTAGGTAGGTAATTCTGAGAAAGTGACAAAATTAGCTACTTGCTTGAGACCCCTCCCAATTTCCTAAACTCTTCCTGAACTTCCTTTGGCCCCCCCATTTGCCAGGTCATTAGTACCTAGGTGGATAATGACATCCAGCTCACCCTCCCGTCTTGCCTTCCCAGTGATCCCCAGGATCTTCCTTCCATCCCTCCATGCCGTGGCACCTGGTAGGCACCTCACCTCCCTGTCCTCCCCCTCCTGTGTTCCTAGCTGTATCCCTCTTATGATGGAGTCCCCCACCAGGATTCACTTCCTCCTCCTCTGGGTCCACTGCTTTCCCCACTAAGGTCACCTCCTTGGCTAACCTCCACATCCTTTCCTTCCACTCTCTGGGTACCTCTATTTGGTTGTCCTCATTTGCCAGTGTGGCATATGAGTTCTTGAGTGGAATAGGATCAGGGATGTGCCTCTGCCTGACCGCTCTAACCTCCCTGAGCCCACTGTCATCCAAGTGCTCCTTGTTCTCTGCATCCTTTGAGGCAGTTGCATTGGACTGGGTGGTCTCTGGATAGGGGTGATGGTACTCCTGACCCAGTTTACTTCCGCTCTGAGTCTGGCTACCACATCCCGCAGTCCAGAGAGATGCATGCAGATAGGGCAGCACCCCAGTGTCCAGAAGGTCTGCCTGAATATGGCTGCCCCACAGCCACTGCATTGCACCACTCCCCACATTATACTGCAATTATACCGCTATTCCACTACTTGTCTGCTACTGAAGCTCTCCTAGTTCCCTTTTTATTAATTTACTGTCCTAAAAATCCTGCCACTGATCCTTTTTTTATAATGCAATCCCCTAGTAACTTTTTATAATGCAATCCCCCTAGTAACTTTTTACGTGTATCAAAAACATCTAGTGCAGTAGCATTTTCAACATTTACAGGTTTCATACACATAAGGCATAAGCATCAAGGTATTTTATGACATAGTGCTATTGCATACTAAATCCAACAATGAGGAACACAGCCTGTAGTTTTACATCAGCTCGGAGGTCACCACAATAACCTGCCTGCATGAGGACCTGAGAGGGAAAAGCAAAATTAAAGAGGACACTACAGCATAGTCAAGAAAGGGGAGATGGTGCCTAGGTGGCTAACCTTATGGACTAGAAATTGTAAAGGATAGATTATGCTAAGAAATAGAAGAACTGTTGCAACAGATTTAAGAAAAGGTCAGTCCTCAAGAGTGGCAGGATCTCCCTGTCACAGGAACAATGAACAAGGGATTAAATACAGAGGTAGAAGGAAGCAGCAAGCACAAAGTAAACAGAGAATGAATGTGAAGGCTTGGGATAGGAAAGAGAAGGCAGTCTATGGAAACTGAGAAGGCACAGCCACACAGGAGCCCAGAGTGAGGAGAAACATGCTGTGACTTCAAAACACGCTAAGCCTGAGCTTCTGGGAGAGGCTGTTTTTTATTTGCAATGTGGGAGGAACTATTCCCCCACATTGAACCTTAGGCTTCCACCCTCCCAGTAATAACCAGTATTGGTTTACTATGGGCTTGTGCCCAGTGGGCCTTACCCTGTTAACAAAAAAGCTGAACCAAGTTGAAGACAGTCTTTTGTGGTAAGTAGTGTCACTGCAGTAGATGCAGGATTTTTTACTAACAGTGTGCCTCAACTGAAACAAGCATTTGTCAATGCGAATGTTTGCTTGCTGGCATTGGCATTGGTAGTATAGAAGTTACAGAGCTGCATAATAGAAATGGCAGTGAAGTATTGAACTGAAGCTAACCCCACCACCACCCTGCAGAGACTGACAGGCATTGGGGTGTCTTTGGGTCATCAGGCATAAAAGCCACTCCATTTCACCACACCCTACCCTACAGACACTGAAAAGTGTCACGGTGTGCCTTGGGGTCTTTGGCCCTTATGTTCACCCCATTCCATCAGGAAATATGGTGAGATGGGTGCAGTATAGGAGAATGGGGTGAACTTTGGGGCCGACGAGTCCAAGGCATACTATGATGCCTCTCACTGGCTGCAGGGTGTGGAATGGTATGAGCATTACAGGCAAGAATCCCAAGTCACACCCCTGATGCCTGTCATTCTCTACAGGGTGGGACGTTATGGTTGGAAACCCTAACACCTCAGGCATTCATTGATATTTTCACTCCAAATTTTCAGCATTTTTTTTTGTGAGCCCCACCTCATGAACAGTGGCAATATCAGTTTGTTAGCTGAAAGTTGCTTATGCACAGTGACTACAGCATTTAGCACCACAGGTGCAAAAACACATTCCGAACAGGATGTGAAAAATGACAGCTGTACTGTTCATGGGGAGATGTAAATATGGCAATGTTGCAAATCTGCAGTAAAAATATTAAAAAACTGGTGAAGTCACGAGCGGTATAGAAGCTGTGCAACACACACCTGTAATGTAATTAGGTTGAGGATTTTACAGCAGATTGTCAACACAGGCATTTTGGGACCTCCGATCATGAACAGTGTCACTGTGATTTTGTTTATCTGTCCCAAACAGTGATTTCCCCACATGTACGCATCTCTGCGCTGAAAGTGTGAAAACACATTTCGGCCATGTTGTGAAAAATGACAGCTGTACTGTTCATAAGGAAGTGTGGAAAAATGCCACTGGTGAAAATCTGGACTGAAAATATTACAAAGTCATGAATTTATGAGGGTGCATGGAAACTACACAATGCTCATCGTAACACAGTTATTTTATGGACTTTTGTCACCAAATTTTCAACATAGCCATTTTAAGACCTCTGCTCATGAACAGTGTAACTGTGATTTTCTTAATCTGTCCCAAACATTGCTTTCGCACACCGGCTGCACCATTGTGCGCTACCTGTGGGAAACACATTTGGGGTGACATGTGAAAAATGGCAGCTGTACTGTTCATAAGGAGTGTAATAAAATGGCAATGTGGAAAATCTGGAGTGAAAATATAGAAAATTCGCCAAACTTACGGCGTGCGTAGGAACTGCACTTAGCATGCTAAATAAAACAATGAATTTTGCAAATTTTTTCACCAAATTTTTCAACATAACCATTTTAAGACATCTGCTCATGAACAGTGTCACTGTGATTTTCTCAATGTGTCCCATACATTGATTTCACGATACCGACTGCGCCATTGTACGCTACATGGGTGGAAACACATTTTGGGCAAGATGTGAAAAATGACAGCTGTACTGCTCATAAGAAAGTGTAATAAAATGGCAATGTTGAAAATCTGGAGTGAAAATATTAAAATTCGCAAACCTACAAGCATGCATAGGAACTGCGCAATGCGCGCTCGTAAAACTGTCATTTTTAGGACTTTTTCACCAAATTTTCAACATAGCCATTTTAAGACCTCTGATCATTAACAGTGCCACTGTGATTTTCTTAATCTGTCCCATACATTGATTTCGCACACTGACTGCCATTGGGCGCCACATGGGCTGAAACATGTTTTGGGCAAGATGTGAAAAATGATAGCTATACTGCTCATAAGGAGGTGTGGTAAAATGGTAATGTTGAAAATCTGGAGTGAAAATATTGAAAATTCACAAACTTACGAGCAAACATACGAGCGAGCGTAGGAACTGCGCAACGCACGCTCGTAAAACAGTCATTTTTAGGAATTTTTCCACCAAATTTTCAACATAGGCTTTTTGAGAGCCCACCTTATGAACAGTAGCAGTGTCATTTCATTACTCAGCCCTGAAAGGTGATTTCATGCAGTGACTGCGAAATCACCCTTCGGGCCCGATTAACGCCATGACAGTGAGAGCATTCATGAGAAGAGGTCCCAAAAACCCCATGTTGCCATGCTGGGGTGGGCACCCAGCATGGCACCCTGTACTCTGGGGGGGTGACCAATGCAGCCACGCTGGGGTGGGCACCCAGCGTGGCATATGGAACTCTGTTTTTTTGGGGGGGGCGCAGCACAGCCAACAGGAGATTGGGCACCCCCACGGCTACACAGTGTGTGCAGGGGGGGGGATGAGCACATGCATGCCTGTGTGTGTGTGTGTGTGTGTGTGTGTGTGGGGGAGCGTGCATAAGCAGGCAATATCTGATCGCTGCTCACTGAAGCGTAGCTCCCCCTTTCAACAGTACTCCACTGCATTTTGGAGCTGTCATAGACAGTTCGAGCAGGCATTGGAGAACTGCAGCCGTGCCTGCAAACACACTGACTGAATTGGAAGAGGGCTGCCACACCTCAGAAAACTTGGATGATGGCACTATGTTTCTTGCACATGCGTGCTAGCAAACATAAAAAGAGCACTGTTAGAGATGAAATAAATCTCAGTTTTGTATATTTATACAATTAAATATAATTTACCTTTAATGTTAACTTTTGCATTTAACTCTAACTGACTTCAGAGGCCATAACTATTTCAGCTGGCACCAATCAATACTGCAAATTATACAGAAGCAATATTTGGCCAACAACAGTTCTTCTAAGACCCAAAGGATCACAGTGTACAAGTTAGAGCAACAGAATGCCTACAACAAAATACAAACTGTTACAAAGCTGCTATCTCTGCATTTGAGTAAACAAACATAATAGAGACACCTAACTTGCAATATAGAGCATAAGATAATTAACAGTTCAGTTATGTTTTTTTTTTTCATTTACCAACTCAGGAAAGATGTCATAACATTTGACAGTTGTTGGGTCTCTTCTTGATGGGCTGGTTTTGTTTTTTCTGCTGAACACCAGACAACTGTTCTGTCTTCTGTGCAGACTCCATCATATGATTAGTAAAAAAAAGACAAAATCAGTAAGAAATATCACAGATTGAAAACCAACATCCATAGTAAATGTAGTACCCACTTACATTTTTGGCCTTTATGGTTTTCAACTAAGCAAGTCATTGGGTGAGTCACAGACTTTTGCATTTGTCCGAAACCCAGAAGTGAAAAGTTTAATTCTCAGGAAGAAACCTTGGCAAGAAACCTGAAATTCTAGAAACACTATAAACTTTACACTTGAGACAGTGCCTTATGAAAGCTGATTCATGATTACCATAAACAAGTACTGGAGTCTTTAACAGCTGCTAGAGAGCCACTAGCAGGCTAAATCACACATTGTCATACATTGTCACACATTTAAAGGTCTTGGCTATAAAGAAAAACAAAAATAATATAACAGGAATATTCTACATTTTGTAATGCCATTGTTTCACCATCCTTTATTTTAGAGTTTTATATTATATGGTGCCCACAAGGGAGGGCTTTGACATGGTAGCTTTTCTTTTCCACTAACACTCCCAAGTGCACAGGCATTTTTATACTCAAAATTGTCTTAAACACCTTCATTCCCTTTACTCAGCTGGTCTAATTGTATGGTGTAAGGTGGGGCTTTTGAACATTTAAAATCAGGCTGGATTGAACTACAGACCACCACTTTAGCTTTTCGTATACCACATTCACACATTTTGAAAGGGTCATGAGTCAAAATGCAAATACAGTGAAGTCTTTCACATCTTTTAGTGGGAATGACTGTCTCACCATTCTCACTATGACAGTATTATTTCAAACAGTGCCCACAGAGGAGGACTTTGACACAGTGGCATTCTTTTTCACCAGTGCTCCCAGGGCCTTATAGCGAGTGTTCTCATGTAAATCATCATCTTCCATAAACTACAGCATCTGAACTCACCACCAATATGAAGCAGCAAACCAATTTACTGGTTCAGTATGATGATTTCCTCACTGCTGGTTTTATTTCACACATTTTTTTATTTTAAAGTTCTGCATAACTAATTTTACTTTAACTCATTGCCACTTTTTGTTACAAATGTAGTGTGTTTTGCAGGCTCGTAGCTCAGAGACAGTTTATCTTAGGAAGGCATGCTATATACTGTTGGAAGGCTGCACATTCTAGATTGTTTCCAATATATAGTATGTCTTTCTAGAATATGTTGTCTCTTTGATATAAGCCCCAACATAATGCTGTTTCTGTAACCCAAAGCAGCAGTGTGTTGGCTTCATTACATATGTAAGAGAACATAATTCACCTTTCTATAACATGCATATATACTGTAGATGAATAAACATACTGTACCTTGGACTGGATTTACCCAGCCTTAAACCTGGAAAGCTATAGTATGTTGAACATTAATATATATTCAGCAGGATGCAGTTCAGTGTTATCAAATCAGAACCATGCCAAAATGTTCTCAGACAAAAACAGCTCAAAACTGAAAGATGCCCTAAAGACAATTGATATAAAGCCTTTTTAGATGAAGTCTGCCTACTTCTTGGTACAAATACCCATGATGAACAATGTGACTTACTATATCGTAGGTTCACTTCCTCACCTAGACACAGGGAAGCACCACGCCCCCACCTCCCACTCAATATTGCAATACCGCTGTTAGTTGTTGGCCTTTACTGAGGATCAAAGGCTATACCACTATTTATTCATTTATTTATTTAAATTTTGGAACCTGGGTAAGCCCACTGAGACCATAACAGTTCCTTTTTCAGGGGCAACCTGGGATTAATTATATTAAGAGAACAACATCAGTAAGACAATTGCATATTGAGCAGTGCAATCATTACAGAAATACAGCACATGTTAAAGGTACAGCTGGCAGGTTAAGTACAATTAACACCAAAAAGAGGAGCAGTACATATTACACAAAACCACCAGCAATCAGGTAAAAGTCCCAATATGGGTACAACAGTCTGTAAAGAAATCAACACGGTCATATGAGTAGCCTCTAACAGTGTCAATTGAACCTCAGCAGTAGCAGGTGCAGTGGCTCAGCTCCAAAAGGTGAGTCTTGAGATCCTTCTTAAAGCTCCCAAGGGAGGTACATTCCTGGAGACTACTAGGGAGATTGTTCCAGGTGGACGGGATGAAAGCAGGGAAGGACCAGAGCCCTGGGAAAGTCCTGACCCTGGGGACTTGGAGGAGCTGGTAACTAGAGGACCTTAATGTTCTCCCATTCTGCTTGGCTGTTATCATGTCAAGTAGTCTGGTGGGGGGGGGGGGTGTTTTGCTGGAGTTTAAAGGCAAGGCACAGAGAAGGATATGCTAATCTGCCTTTGAGAAAAGACCAATTTAGTGGTAGTAGTACCTTGCAATGATACTCCACTGATGGAGCTCCTGCAGCGAAGTGTCCTACCCTGTGATACAGGGTTCTCAGCCTTTGTATTTCAGAGCTTCTTACCGAATGTAGCATAGGGGACCCGTATAGTTAGGTGGGTAGGAGCGTACCAGTGGCTACCTTGAATTTGGATTCCTGAATGAGGAGTGGGCTCAAATGGTATAGGAGACCTAAGTTTTGGTTTAATGTCTTGTTCAGTTTGTCAATGTGACCCTTAAAGGTACAGTCTTGGTCTATGTACACACCTAAATACTTGATATAGTCAACCACCTCAATCTTTGACCCATTGGAGAGAGTTGGAGACAGTAAATGTGACCTTTTTGGGCCCAAGCTTTTAGGCCCAAATAGCACGGCCTTGGTCTTTTTTCTGTTAAGAACTAGTCTATTGCTATGAAACCAATTCTCAAGTGATATGAGGTCTTGACCGAGTAGGTGGTTCAGTTGTACAGCATCTTGGGAGGATCTATAAAGTACAGAATCATCAACATACAGGGTCACCTTGGCCCCTCCAGAGTGTTGATGCATGTGATTAATAAATAGGGAAAATAGGATTGGTCCTATTATGGATTCCTGCGGGACACCATCCAGGATGGGATGATTGTCAGAATTAGCACCATGCCATCTGACGATTTGTGACCTACCATAAAGGTAGACGGTGAACCACTGTGCTGACAGACTACCTAGACCAAGGGATTTCAATTTTGTGATAAGCAGCTGATGGGTCACCAACATAAAGGCCTCAGAGAGGTCTATAAAGACCGCACCAGTTTGAAGGCCATTATCTAGAGCTGAGAAGATATTCATGTTGAGGCTAATCAGAGCTGTGCTGGTTCCATGATTTTTCCTAAAACCATGCTGCCATGCTATTAGTAAATTGTACTGCTCCATATATTCTTGGACCTGCTGATGCACAATCCTCTCTAACACTCTGCTTAGAGCGCAGAGGATGGATATTGATCTATAGTTTTCAACAAGCTCACTAGACCCATTTTTAGGAATACGAGTAACCAGGGCAATGTTCCACACTGCAGGGACTTTGCCTTCGAGCAGTGATCTATTGAAGAGCCAAGTGATTGGGGAGGCAATGACATGGGCTGCTGTTCTGAGAAGCCTGGGCTCCAGCTTGTCATATCCATCAGAACCTGTGGTCTTAAGTTTCCTTAGTAATTTTAGGACTACTAGGCTCCTTGAGCCACTGATAATATGTATCAGCTATCTCAGAGCCAAGATAGATAGTGTTACTTGAACTGTAACCCCTCATTACCCCAGCCACTCCCTCTATAATGTCCCCCTATTTATATGGACATGAAAACAGGAATGATACTAAAGGTTACCTCAAGGAATGTCCAAGGAATTCATTCAACCATTAAATGCAAATAGGTCCTTACTCATCTAAAAGGGAGCATCGTGATAGTGCCCTTTTGCAGCAAATTCACCTTTTTGTTTTCTTTTGTGACCTCAGTTTTTCCTCCTCTGCACCAACTACCAGAGCATCTCTCAGGCATCTCGCTGGACCTCATCTCCACCACCTGCCTAAACCCCTCCCCCAACTGAGGAATCAGGTGCTGGGTCCCCCTTCTCCCATTGGCCCTCACGAGAGGAGGCAGGGGACCTTGGAGAGTCAAGTCGGGGTCAAGGCTGGCTTTGGGCATGTGGGCTCACCCACTGACTGGCTGCTGAGTTGTCAATGACTGCATTCGGTATACAGTATGTGCTCATGGAATGACAGCTCACTGTGAGCTGTCCATCAATGTCAATGAGTGCATACTATATACAGTATGCACTCATTGACATATCAGTCAGCAGCCAGTCATGGTAGAGAGAGGAGGGCTGTGCTGGTCACCAGCTAGGGTTCAGGATTGGGGGAGTGGGGGTGGTGGGACACTACCTGCCAGGATGGGGGTGTGGGTGTGTGCTCTAGACCACCAGCGAATAGATTATTGTTCATTTACTGGGGATCATGGATAGGGAAGGGGTGTTCACTAGACCACCAGAGAATTGTTTATCTTGACTATACAGGGGATTGGGGTGGGGGTAACACTGGACACTAGGAAATGTGATGTTAACATCGGGCAGATGATCAGGTTGGGGAGGAACCTGTAGCCACCAGGGAAGTTTTTTTTATAAATTGTGCAAGTGGCTGGGGGGGTGGGACTGCTAGCCACCAGGGAAGTATTTTTTATATATCAGACATATGATCGGGTGGAGTGAGGGACCGTTAGCCACCAAGGAATATTATTTCTATTTCAGGCAGGGCTTCGGGTGGGGGGAATCACTAGACACCAGGGAAATCTTGTATTTTTGATATCCTGCAGAGATCGGAGACCAGCGGGGGGTCTACTGGATTACCAGGGAATACCTTTATTTATATTGGGCTGGTAATTGGTGAGGGTGGGACCACTAGACCACCAGGGATCATCTATATTGTATATCAGGCTGGCAATTGGCAAATAGCAGTGGGGGGGCACTAGCCACCAGGGAGACTATTGTTTTCTGGGGCTAGTGATCAGCAAACGGCAGGGTGGGGACCACTAGCACCAAGGACTGTGACTACTGATGTGGCAGGGCTTGGGGGCTGTGCTACACTCCTCATGGCCTATGCAAAGAGATCCAGGAGGGGCATGCAAATGGCTACCTAATGCCTTGCATGCCCAATGAGCTCATTTGCATGGCAGCCTTTGTGAACTGAAAATAGCACCCCTGTGCTGTTTCTTGTGGTCCCATGCTCCTGGCTGCATGTCAGGGCAGTGCTTCTGGGATAGCAGTGGCAGTACTTGGGTTACCGCTGCACTGGACTACCACTATTCACAGTCGGATAGCGTGGTGAGCTATCTAACTCTGAATAGCAATTTTGGATGCCTGGGTAATTGCAAAGTGCAATGCAAAATGTTGTGTTGTCTTTGCGATTTTTTGTGAATGGGGGCCCTGGTTGGTAATTGGGTTATTGTCTCTTTAAGTTCACCTGTATAAAAGCACCTGTTTCCTTCACCAGACTAGACCCACCCCTGATGAAGACACTGCGAGTGCTGAAGCACTAGGGCTTAGGGCTTATCCAGTGTATCTCATAGTGCTTGCAGTAAATTAATTTGAGCCATTTCAGATTTATTTGTTGTTTTTGTATTAAGCACCACTAGTCCAGAATTTGCTGTTCGACAATTCAGGTAGTAGGCTGGTCACCTTACTCTGTACTGCCACTCTTTCCAGAGTGCACGTTGTCCTTGTCTGTGATTCAAGAGCTTGACTGGAACTGGATTTACATAAGAACATGTTATAGCCAGTATCTATCCCCCAAAGATAGCTGAACTCCTTAAGGTCAAACGATACAGGTGTTTTGAAAATCATTAATTGCCACTCTACTTAAAGTTAGTTAACTTACTAAAGGAGGACAGTTCAACTGGGAAAGAGATCTAAATACAAAAGTGTGTCAACTGTTTTCAAAGTGCTACTATGCATGCCCAGAAGAACCAAAATGGAAAGTATTTCAACTGTACCTTTTCTAGTTATTAATATTTATTTTTTAAATACAGTGATAGCCAGAGATACAGTGCAGTATGTCACAGGATATCTAGAACTATAGGAAATATGCAATGGTCTGACTCAGATTACACAATGGGACTTCTGAAACTAAAAATGCAATTGACTGGCTGTATCTTTTACCCGTGAGTAAATCCCAATATAACTCATGGGTAAAGATCCAGCAATCCTCATCAGCCCCATCACTTAGAAATCAATACACTCCTGAGAATAAAAGCCATTTCTGAACTTACAGATGGCGCACCGGCTGCCACAGCAATGAAGCCCCATGAGCAGTGTACTCGGCTTGCACCACCACCCTTCAACTAATAATCTATTTTAACTGTTTCAGGAATGCTCAAGTCAGAAAAGTTTTTTTTTAGAAATGAGGCCTAAAACATACAAAAATCATGACCAAAAAGCCAAGCTGTGATACTGAACATGCACGTATCCATATGCATAGGCACATGCCCAGTATCATGGCTCAGGTTGTAGGCTGTGATTTCTCATGGCCCAATTCTTAAACAGACCTTGGAGCAGTGCAAGCTGTGTCAGGAAAGCAGCCTGCTCTGATGTCCCTGTGTCAGGGACCCTGCACCCTATTCTTTATTTGGCAGGGTCCCGGCTACTAAGTCCCACAGCTTGCAGCAAACAGGGCAGGGCACAGAACAGATGGCACACTGGCAGTACATGTTGCAAGCCATGGAACAGCTGTATGCCACTCTAGTCCACATTGGGCTGGTGGCCCCCTTCCCAATGTACCCCTACACACATACAAAAGTCCAAGACCCCTAGGTTGATGTCACAGTGGCCCCTCCCTGATCCCTGAATGTGCCATTATCATGATTGTATATTAAGCATGCCCCCTCCCCAAACCCCACCTGCACCTTGTTTCATGGAGAAGTAGGAAAACATGCCCCCATCCCCGATTGTGCCATTAATGAGTAATACATATTACTATCCATGCCCCCCTCCCCGATCACTGCTACCACCATTGGCACAAATGACTCCCTTATTCTGGTGATCTAGTGGCCTCCCACCCCAGCAGGTAGTGTCCACACCAGCTCCCCCCACCTGGTAATAAAGCAGGAACCAGCACAGCCCTCCTCTCAACTCCACGGCCGGTGCTGACTGAACTGTTATTATGATATCTGCATGGTACATGTATGCATACTGCATACTCTATACAGATATCATATAACAGTTCAGTCAGCACTGGTTGCAGAGGTGAGAAGAGGGTGTGCCAGTGCCAGCCCTCTTATGGGATGGGCTGGGGCTGGGTGACAAGCACTACTTGCTGGGGTGGGGAAGCGGGAGGCCACTAGATCACCAGGATAAGGGGGTAATTTATTCCAATGGTGCCATTGGGGATCGGGGAGGGGGGATAAATAGTAATATGTGTTTCACATAAATGGCACAATCAGGGATGGGGGCATGATGTGTTACTCCTCTATGGAGCATGGTGTAATAGAGGTTTGGGGGGCCATGCTTAATACACAATTAGGATCATAGCACACTTGGGGACTGGTGAGGGGTGGCTGCTAGTCCTCCAGGGCAGGGGAGTTCATTAACATTATACCTGTGGCCATCATGGAGAATCATGGACCATGGCACATTGCCACTGGCAGGACAACTCTCTCAGTGGGGAGATTTCCAAGTACCCTTAGGCCATTCAGGGCTGGTCTAAGGGTACTTAAAATTTCTCCCTTTGGAGAGTTCTGTGACTACCATTTCGGGGGATATGGAAGCTTGTGTCTGCCACATGCCCCCTAGTACCAGGTCACAGCCCATGTTTGGGTGCATTGGAGGCACAAGCCTTGTTTGGAGCAGGCAGCCTGCAGTTGATGCAGGCTGCCTTTGAGAATAGCTTTGCTGGCAGTTTGGGGTGCAAGGTGCCTCTTGCACCATTTATGTTTGGCGTCGGCACCTTGAGCCATTTCCAGGGCTTTGAAAATTGAGCCCTCTATATTTTAGCCTCCATTTTTAAGAAACAAACACCTTTCTGACTGGAGCATAAGACAGCCAGTATAAAAAATTCTAACACTCAACTCTTAAACCACCCACCTCACCCAAATAATGATGCTGTTCCCAATGACACCATTAGCTAGCAGCTGCTCTAATGGTCCCTCCCTCCAGTCATTGCTGGCTCCTGTATGAGTTACTCCCTCCCACCTCTGTTGTGCTGTCTTA
This sequence comes from Neoceratodus forsteri, assembly GCA_016271365.2. Classification (NCBI taxonomy): domain Eukaryota; kingdom Metazoa; phylum Chordata; order Ceratodontiformes; family Ceratodontidae; genus Neoceratodus; species Neoceratodus forsteri. The sequence goes on along the minus strand of JADMNL010000024.1, from coordinate 194,089,380 downwards.
GCTTCTGGTCTGAGTACAGGAGTCCCATGCTTTCCAGTTCCAATCCCGTTACACACACAAAAAAAACTTCAGGTCCCAGTTGACTTTTAGGAATACGGCTGCTCACTTGCTCTCCCTTCCCATACAGTGCCAGTCTCTCAGTGCATCTCGGCTGGCACCCCATGCATCTAGCCTGCTGATGTCTTTTTGATGAAGCAACAAAAAGAAAAACACAACATTGTAGCAAACAGAGGCAGGAATAGGGATAAGTGTGTGTGTGTGTGTATATACCTAGCAACAGGGAACTATTTTACAGACGGAGGACAGATATTACATAGAAAATCAATTAAAAACACTTTCTTTTAAACAAAAAACACTTAACTCTTTAAAAAAAATCTTTCATTCCTACCCATTGTATAATCACAATAAACCACTCCAGGCCTGCGGTCTCATGACCAGTCCACACCAGGTGTGAGTAAATACCAACATAACCCCAATACTGTCATGGTTTATTGCTTAAATATGCCATTAATCTTCATGAATGTGGGGGCAAGAATACAAAGGGCCTTTTATAAAGGACCTTGCTCTTACATGCACCATACTGCCCTACTATTAGGGAGAAAATAAGATCAGTAATATTACTATGACAGAAAGTACTTATGATGATTTAGTGTTATGGTGTTCTAAATACACTTTAAATACTAAACTAAAAATCATAAACTGCCCAAAAAGTAAGTAGTAACAAAAGAAAAAAATGATACTTTGAAACTGCAGCAAAGATTGATTTAGTACAATATGCTCAGAAATAAACAATATACAGTACTCTAACATTGTTTTTTTTTTAGCTACAATTTTCTTTCAGTTAGCGTGGCTGGCTGGAGAGGAATCATTTTCTTTCTAGATCTAAATAAGGGATATTAAAGTTCCACAAATGTGAGTATTGTCATGTTACATGGCAAAGAATGAAATATTCTGCTAATTATTTCTGCATCAGACTGTTTGCAGGAGAATAATTTTCCTTAGCAGCTCAATTAGTCAAATCAGTTGCGTGGGAGGTATTGATTTCATGCTTAGAAACCCAAGTCCCAGGTCTTGACCTTATGAGCCAATTAAACTATAAAAAAAAAATTAAGAAGTCTACCTCTAATAAAGTGACAAAAAAATCTGTTCATAATAGTAACATTGCTGTCAGCTTTGGTTAATCAAGCTAAACATGGAAAATAATTTATGGTGAAAACAGTCAGTACAGTAATTTCTCTTGCACACAGCTTTTTTTATCACTTAATATATTAAAAAGAGTTCTAGGACATCTGGTAAAAATATACAACAAAACAACTAACTTTACTTTGAGAGTTGTTCCATTATGTTGCACATGAATTACTGTACCAAGGGAAATGAGATGCAGGTGTGGCAGATCCCCAAAGAAAACCTAGTTTTTGAAATTGGTAATACACAGAATATACATTACAGTAATTTAAATATATTTAAACACTCCTGTCAAAAACTAAAAACAACATGATACAGTGATTTCATAATTACTAATATATTCAAATGTAGTCTTAATGTCAGATTACTACTATGCCAGTTGCCAGTGAATTTTAGGTATCTTGTGAAAATATAAAACATCAGGGTACCAACTGTACTGAGCAGCACCAAGATATAGAGCTGTCATTTTTGTATAGTTAAAGGAGATGTACTGTACATTCTAAACAATTTACACATAGACACTGCATAATGCAGACACATATATGTTCACAAGTACACACATACACCTCAAAAAACACTCATAGCCTACACAGTACACACACTTAAAACTTTTAACTTGATCAGTCCATGCACTAGGGCCTGTTGGCAAGATCATTCCTCAGTTTGAAATAATGTTTTCAAGTTGCATTCAAACCTCAAAGTCTCAGCTGGAACTTTTCAAGTTATCAACAATATAAAACTTCAAATCGTGCTGAAACCCTATCACTAACATAAGCAATTACATCTAATAATTTCTCTTACACCACAGAAATTGTAGTGAGAATGAAAAAAAGTCCCACACTGGGATTACCCGGACCCCCTATCAACTACTGCTTGGTAGCCTGTAGCTCTACTGCTGTACAAAAGCTGTGTAAAAATAAAATAATGAATAGGTGAGTGTGTATTACAAGGTAATAAAACCATCGAGAGGTTCTGGGGACAAGGAAACCTCAAGAGTGAAGCTTGAGAGGTTCCTTTGTCCCCAGAACCTCAAGAAGGTTTTACTACTGAGTCATACACACTCACGCATTTTTTTATTTTTTTTAATATATGGATCCAACATACAATTTTCCTTATCAAAATAATGGGCACCCAACTACTTTGGTAAACATTCAGCTTGGGCACCCGACTGTTACTCCCTCTAGTCTACACTGTACTGCAGACCCACTTGCTCAGGGTCTTACCTGTGTTTCTGTGGTGAGATGTATGAAAGCAGGATTAACCAGATATTTTTTGAGGCGCTGGGCAAGGAAGGGAAAAAAATTAAAAATAAAAATGCCATGGTGCTATCCCGAAGACATTTTCGCACTAAGCCAGTGAAAGAGCCACCATCTTTTTCAAAATTGTTCTACCCGCCCACACTAGAAAAACGGCCACTAGAAAGGCACATTTAGGATGATGACATGGCCAGAGCTGCACTTCCACAGTTGAGCTTTATTGATAATACTATCATTCAGGTTCTGAACTATAGTATTACGGCACCTGAACGATAGTATTATCACTCATGAACGGTGGTATTATCGCTCCAGGAGAGATGGTATTACCAGGAATTTTTCACTGCCACAAATTGCATGCTGTGGCAAAGGGCATCCAACACTGAGTGTACCAGCCTAGCAGCAGCTGCAATAGATTTAGTAACACACCACTCTGGCAATTTGAAGTAATGTTTTCCAAGTTGTATTAAAATGTGAAAGTCACAGCGGGTACTTTTCAGGTTATCAGCAATATAGAACTTTACTGAAAGTCTGTCACTATCATCTCCAATGACATCTTACAACTTCTCCAATACTATCTAAATTGTGAGAAAGAAATAAAATGTTCCACTCTGGGGATCAAACCCAGGCCCCCCTACCATCTATTGATTGACAGTCTGTAGTTCTTCTGCTACACTAAGCTTCCTAAGCAGGAAATGTGTACTGTTGCAAAGGACATCCAGCAGTGAGAGCAGCCCCCCCACACACACACAGCTGCACTGGATGTAGTAATTAACAATCTATCTGAAGTAGTGTTTCCCAAGCTGCATGCAAACCTCACAGTCTAAGCTAGAACTTTTCAAGTTATCATCAATATAAAACTTCAACCCTCACTAAAACTCAATCATGAACATCAGCAATGCCATCTTAAAATTTCTCTCATACTACATAAATTGTACTGAGAAAGATTAAAAAATGTTCTGCACTGGGGACTAAACCCATGCCCCATACCTATTACTGTTTGGTAGCCTGTAGCTCTACTGCTGTACTGTTGTTCCTTGGCAAGAGCTGTGTGCTGTGGCAAAGGACATCCAGCAGTGAATGCAGACACCCACCTACACAGCTGCAGTGGATTTTTCTAATTAACAGTATGTCTATGTGAAGCAGTGACAATGTCTGAGCTGGAACTTTTCAAGTTATCAGTAATATAAATCTTCAAACCATGCTGAAAGTCTATCACTAGCATCAGCAATGACAGCTAATATTTCCTCTCATACTACTTAAATTGTAGTGATAAAGAAAAAAACTGTTCCACTCTGGGGATTGAAACCAGGGCACCTAACAACTACTGCTTGTAGCTTTACCATTGTACAATGGCTCCTTGACAGGAAATACATGTTGTGGCAAAGGACTGTCAGTACTGATTGTAGACCCTGCCCCCAAACACATGCAGCTGCAGTGTATTAATGAACAAGTCAGTCAGTTTGAAGTAATGTTCACAAAATGCATTCAAACCTCAAAGTCGTGGCTGGAACTTTTCAAGTTATTAACAATATAGAACTTTAAACCTTGCAGAAACTCTATCACTAATATTGGCACTGACATCAAAGGCATTCTTTCATACTACAGAAACAAAATATTCCACATTGGGGGATCAAACCCAGGCCCCCTACCTACTACTACTTGAAGATCTGTAACTCTACCACTGCACTAAGGCTCATTGAAAGGGAATGCATGCCATGGCAAAGGACATCCAATACTGAGTGCAGACCCCACAATCAGCAGTTGTAGTGGATTTAGTAGTGCACCTGTTTGGCAATTTGAAGACATGTTTCCCAAGTTACCTTCAAACCTCAAAGTCTCAGTTGGAACTTTTCAAGTTATCAATAATACAGAATTTCAAACTTTGCTCAAACTTTGTCACTAACATCAACATGGGCATATAACAATTTGTCTTGTACTGTAGAAATTAGAGTGAGCAAAAAAAGACCCACCCTTGGATCAAGCCCAAGCCCCACTACCTACTTCTTCTTGGTAGTCTGTAGCTCTACCACTGCATAAAGACCCCTCTGTGACAGGAAGTGCATGCTGTGGCAAAGGACATTCAGCACTGAGTGAAGCCCCCCACCCCACAACTGCAATGGATTTAGTAATGCACCAGTATGTAAATTTGAAGTTATGTTTCCCAAGTTGCATTCAAACCTGAAAGTCTCAGAGTGCATGTGTGGGAAACTTACCAGAATGGCAGCTTGAAAGAGAGCTCCACGGTGATCCTATTCAAACTCCAAGGAAAACAAGCACTAACTGAGCTGAGCAGCATCATCAATGACTCATTTGACAGGAAAAAATACAGGCAAAAAAATAACAAAGTCTCAGTCCAAAACAATAAGTGGGGCTAAAGTTATTACAAGAAAACCAGGACCACCTGGCATCATGACAGGATGGCAGGGAAGTGCCAACTGCCATGACAAATTCAGCCCAAACTTCAGTGCTTAAGGGATTACTGCATCAAGTCTTAAAGGAAATAATTACTTTTAAATCATCTGTGGCAGACTTGGAGGAGAAGGTATATGCTATGCATCACTAAACACAAGATGCAAAAATGTACCTGTCCTACACTGATGGGAAAGACAGGCACCACGAAGCCAGGATTCAAGAACGAGTGCCTGATCTAACTTCTCTGGCACCGTATGGATGACTCTGGAAATAGAAGCCAAAGGAACAACTTGAGGGTCGTTAGCTTCCAGGAGGGGGCCGAAGGATGGGACCCAGCTGCATTCCTGCAAAGAGAGCTCCCTAAGCTACTAAATTATACCAGGAAGCCCTGCTTGGAAACTGAGAGGGCCCATCAAACATTGGCACCACCATTGATAGAAGGCAGAACACAGAGGCCGCTTTTATAAAAGTTCCTTCGATACCCAGAAAAAGAGAGAATTCTTACACTGGCCAGGGAAAAGGATCCTGTAAGCTGGCAAGTACAAAAAATATACATTTTCAGTGACTATTCTGCAGAGCTGGCAGGGAAGCAGAAGGAATATACTGATGCCTGAAGGATTCTATAGGACCCGAAAATCCCATATAGGCTAAGGTATCCTGCTAGACTCCAAATCTCTAGAAATGAGGTCTCCAATACTTCTGAAACCCCACTGGAGGCAGTGGATTACATCCTGAGAAAATAGCCTGACCAGAACTCTCATAAGAACTCCCGCGTACAACAAACAAAGGGTAAGCTTTGGGAGGGCTGGCAACCAAAACGAGACTTCAGGGCAAAAGCTGTTTCTTAATACAACACTTCACACCAAGGAGATATGGACTACCAGACTATTACTTAAAACAGAAGGTATAGGGACAAGACAAAATTGGGACACTCCAGAGGGGCACAGGGTCCGACCTTCAGGGACAGAAGTAGGGATTCATGTTCCTCTTCCACTTCTTCAGAGTCCCTTGTTGAGCCAGTCCCAAAAAGGCAGGAGCAAGAGACTGTCCTGCAGGTTACACCACCAGCTGACACAGGCCCCCAGTATCCAGAACCAGGTGGGACACCTCAGTTTCAACAGAGTTTGTGGGCTGAAGCTATCTCTGCTGAAACACAAGACATGAGAGGGACATAAGAAGGTCAACCACCCCCCCACAATTGGGCAAGATAGCAACTTGTCAGGCTCCATAGCAATCTAGTGGAGTATATGTGAAGCATATGCTCTCTCCTCCTACTTGTTGGACTCTGATACATGATGATCATTACTGAGGTATAATAGTGCTTTCTAGTATGTAATGTTGGTTGCAAGAAATTTCCCTAGTACTGTAGTTGCTCCCTATCTATGATGAGATTCTTTGCTTCCCCTTTTTTTATAATGGAGCCCCAGGGATAGTCTAGAGCTTGTCACATGGACCCTCGGGGATTGCTCTTACAAGACTGGTGTCTGCAGTCATGCATGACCAGTAACTTGGGGAGTGAACACTGTAGTTGCTTGTGTCAGCATGCACTACCTTGATGCAACCTCTGAGGTTACTTTATATCGGTGGATAGCCACAGCAAGATAACACCCCCCACCTTATTAATAAGAGCAGACAGTCTCCCTGCCTGAGTAACTTGTACTTTCCTCTCAGTGCACACTGGATTGCCTTGTACCCATCCTCTTGGGTGGGGTCATTGAAGTTGAACTGATTTCTTTGACTAGGTGACCATGGGGGAAGTGGATTAGGGGGAGCAGGTGATGTGGCCTACCTGGACTTCAGCAAGGCCTTCGACACCATTCCACATAAGAGGTTTGTAAACAAGCTAGGCAACCTGGGAATGGGTCCCAAATTGGTAAACTGGGTTAGAAATTGGCTTGAGGGATAGAACACAGGGGATGGTGATACATGGTGCTCAATCTGAGGAAAGGAGGGTGACCATCAGGGTGCCACAGGGATCAATGCTGGGGCCAGTCCTATTTAATGTCTTCATAAGTGATATTGCAAAGGGGCTGGAAGGAAAGGTATGCCTCTTTGCAGATGACACTAAGACCTGTAACAAGGTAGACACTCCGGGAGGAGTAGAAAAAATGAGGAGGGACCTAGGTAAACTAGAGGAATGGTCAAGAGTGCGGTAGCTAAGATTTAATGCAAAGAAGTGCAGAATCATGCATTTGGAGCACAAGAACCTAGGGGAGGTTTACATGTTGGGGGGAGGAGATACTGATGGCCACCAAACAGGAAAGGTATCTGGGGGTAATCATATCAGATGACATAAATGTGGCCAAACAATGTGCCAAAACTGTGGGGAGAGCCAGTGAGGTACTGGGGTGCATAGGGGGAGGTATCACTAACAGAAGAAAGGAGGTGGTGATGCCATTGTACAATTCATCGGTGAGACCACATATGGAGTACTGTGCCCAGTTCTGGAGGCTGCCTCTCCTTAGGGACATAGACAGGGTAGAGGCAGTTCAGAGAAGGGCAACAAAAATAATGCAGGATCTGCTACAAATCATATGAGGGGAGACTGGAGGACCTCAATATAAATACTTTGGAGGAGAGGAGAAAGAAGGGATATGATAGAGACCTTCAAAAAGCTCAAGGGCATAAATAAGGTACAAGGGGTTAGCATCTTTTAGAAAAAGAGTTGTTGAAGAACAAGGGGATTTGACATGAGGCTGGAAGTGGGTAGACTAAGGGGTAACGTGAGGAAATATTTCTTTATGGAAAAGGTGGATGCATGGAACAGCGTGGAGGTGGTGGGAGCTAACTCAGTAGGGGAATTCAGAAATGCATGGGATAGGCGTAGGGGAACCCTAGCAATAGGAAAGAGAATAAAGCTGGTTGTGAAGGGGGCTGTGCTAGAAAGGGTCTCTGGCCACATCAGCGGCTCCACAGAGGGTAGTGCTGATCTTGGCTGCTTTGGCAGCAGCACAGGGAGGTTAGGAGGGATTCCCTGATGCATTAGTGGTAAGGGGAGGAGGTTCCTTGGTGGGAGCCAATCACCGGAGGGCGTCTTGCTCAACTGAGTGACTGGGCTGGAAGACTGAGTGCCCAGCCATGCTCCAGGACTGCTGCCGAAAAAGAGCTATTCTTGCTTGCTCCCCAGCAGAAGCCAATCATCTTGAAGGGTGATGAAGTTGGGACTGAGTAGCTGGGCTTAAAAGCAGAGTGCCCAGCCACGCATCAGGACTGCAGAAGGGGGCTGTGCTGGAAAGGGTCCATGGCTGCATTGGTGGCTCCACAGAGGACAGCAGTGATCTCGGCTGCATGGTGGCAGCACAGGGAGATGAGGAGGGATTCCTGCCGCATCAGCGGTAAGGGAAGGAAGCTCTTGGTGGGAGCCAGTCACCAGGAAGGGTGCCTTGTTCAACTGAGCGGCTGGGCTCAAAGACTGAGCACCCAGCCATGCTCCAGGACTGCTCCCAAAAAGGAGCTGTTCTTGCTTGCTACACATCCCCCTCCCCGCACCACCTCAATTTTTAACTAAGTTCACTGGGTACCACCCATTTGATGCTGTGCCTATCAAGGAAGCCACGGGGCTGAGCATCTTCAAGCAAAGCGAGTGGCTGCCCTAGGTTTGACTGCACACAAATGGGGATGTTTTCAGGGGTAGTGGCTTTGTGGGTGTCAAATTTTAAATGTCTCTATAGTTGTATGGTGTGTAATTTAGGGACCCTATACTTATAACTTGTATGGTTCAAGTTGTTACTAGTATAGTTAAGTGTCGAGTATATGCTTAACCCTTGAGCTAGGGACATTTCTCCAGTGATGGGTTAGGAGGGCTATAGTGGTATCTTACATCTTGTGTGACAAAAAACTTAGGATGAGGATGGGGATTATGCAGGGGCCACACATCACTAGGGCTGGCATCTTTGGTAAGGTGGTGGGGTGTACAGCGTGTGGTTTGGCCATGGTCCTGGCCTTGGCTTGGAGGACAGGGAGCTGCATGGTGTGTTGCCAGCTGGCACATAAGAGGAGGTAAGGTGGTTAAGGAGGTACCTAGGCTGGAGGCGATGGGGAAGGAGGAGGCTGTCCTGGAAGAGGGGAGGGAAGGGATGGGGCCGGGGGGTACTCTACCGGGCAGGCTTAATTGGCTCAGCAGCTGCACCCCCAAGATTGGATGATGGTACAGACAAGAAGTGTAGGGAGAAGATGCACGGGAGTGCAAGGGAGCTCAGGTAGGGGGATCAAGATGCGACTAATTGCCAAAAGGCTGGCAGATAGTGGGGAGCAGAGGGCCAAGTACTGCACAGAAAGGAACAAGTTGGGGGGGTACTGGCAAGGCTAAACAAGATAGCAGGATTAGAGCTTAATAACAGATTTAATCCTCTGATTTGATGAATGCTGGGGAGGATGATGTAACTGGAGCAGAGGTGGATAAGGGAGTGATGGGAGGATTGGGCAAGGGTGTTGGCAAGGATAACAGGAAGAGCAGGGTGGGACTTTGCAACAGAACACTTAAGGGGCTGTCAGCCCAGTAGAGGTGGATAATGGGGTTCTGCGGGGCTTGGGCACAATAAATGGCCAGGTGAACAGGGGAAGCAGGGAGGAGTTTTTGCGTAAGAGCATGCACTGGGTACAAGGTGCTGTCAGCCCAGCTGACTGCTGTATCAGGGCTGTTAACTTGCACAGAGACACTGTGGGGGCAGGGGGATATATCAGCAGTGGAAGGTGTGCTACTGGGACAGACTGTGAAGGGCTGAGCAGGGGCTCCAAGGATGCAGGTGGAGTCATGGCTAGCGCAGACAGAGATGAAAGAATAAGGGAGGATCTACACGAGGAGGTGGAGGACTCAAGCAGGAGAAAGGTGGTCGATGCTGGGGAGCAGCAGGTATATTGAGGGGAAGGGGAAGTTCACTGACATTGAAGGAAAGAGGGTGGAATTTGGGCCCTTGGGTGGAGTATTCATACCTGGAGGTGCTAACTAGGGTGGTCCAGGGTGACACTGAAAGGAGAGGGCTACCTGGACCAGTCAGGTCGGCTGGGAAACTGAGTGAAGTAGGGGCAACAAAGGGAGCAGATGGGTCTCTCAGGAGGAAAAGTGGGGAAAGGAAAAATGGGGCTGTGAGGGACACTCAGGTTGGGGGTCTAGCCATCACCCAGTTGGAAGGCAGGACCAGGGTAGCAGATAAGGTAGGGGTTGCAAGGATGGCCAACAAAGGGGATGGGCCAAAGGACATGGGGGGGTTAGGGTGCTCTTGTTGGGGGACTCCATGATTAGGGGTATCCAGTAGGATCTGCAGGGCAATGATAAACCCTGTGCTGTTAGGGTCAAGAGTATTTCCGGCTTACACAGATACACAGAAATGTGATGGCAGAGAAAGGCCCCATGGCCCATCTAGTCTGCCCAGCACCCTACCTCCCCCTTCTGTTATGCTTCCACCCTCTTTTCCCAACCCCTTAAATCTATCCCAAGCCCTCTTGAACCTCTCCACCGTTTCTCCTGCCACTACCTCTTCTGGCAGCTTGTTCCAGGCCTCCACCACCCTCTCTGTGAAAACCTGCCCCTTGACATTACTCTGTATTGCCCACCTTCCAGTTTGAGACTGTGTCCCCTCATGTTCGCTCCCTTCTTCAATTTGAACAAGCTATCACCCTCCACCTTATTTATTCCCTTCGGACAATTAAAGGTCTCAATCATGTCCCTCCCCAGACTCCAGAGGGTACAAATTCAGCCCTCTCAATCTTCTCTCATAGGGTACATCCTGCATCCCTTGTACCATTTTGGTTGCCCTTCTCTGTATCCTCTCTATCAACTTAATATCTTCGTAGGGGAGGCCTCCAGAACTTCACCCCATACTCCAGATGCAGCCTGACCATAGTTCTGTATAACGACATTAGAACCTCCCTCTTCCTGCTATTAAAACCCTGTGCAATGCAGGCCAACATTCCATTTGCTTTTCCTGCCCTGCTACACTGGCTGCCCACCTTGATGCCACATGATATCATAATCCCCAGGTCCCTTTCTGTTTCCTTCTCCCTAATCACCCCCCCCAAGGGAGTAAATTTCCCTCCTATTTCTCCTCTCCAGGTGCATCAGTGAGCACTTTTGTGCATTAAACTTCAATTTCCAGGTGTCAGACTGCCTCTCCAGCCTCTCCAGGTCCCGCCTCATGGCTTGCACCCCACTAGGTGAATCCACCCTATTGCAGACCTTTGTATCATCTGTGAACAGGCACAGCCTTCCCTCCAGACCCCCACGCTAGGTCACTAACATAGATGTTAAAGAGTATTGGTCCTACCACTGACCCCTGTGGCACCTCACTGGTCACTGCCCGTTCCCTGGAATGTGTCCCATTTACCACCACCATCTGTTTCTTTCCCTTCAACCAGTTTTCCACCCACCTGGTGATCTGGTGGTCCACCCCTAGTCTGTCTAGCTTATGCATTATTCCACCATGTTGCAACGGTGTCGAAGGCCTTACTGAGAATCCAGATAGGCCACGCCCACCGCCTCCTCCCTGGTCTAGCATCTGTGCCACTATCGAAAAACTCTTTTCAGGCTAGTCTGACAGGACCTTCCCTTGGTGAAGCCATGCTGCCTGTCATCCTGCATGCCATTCATCTCCAAGTATTCTATCAACCTGATCTTAAGTAGTGTTTCCATTACCTTCCCCACCACCGAGGTAAGACTAATGGGACAGTAGTTTTTTTTTTTTTTTTACTGTTTCTTCATCCTCCTCCTACTGCTGCCACTGATCCCTCTCTCAGAGCTCCCCTCACTGATCCCAATTACAGCCTCAAGGAATCTGCCCCTAGAGTGCTAATGCTGCCCATGTACCTTCAGGGCCTCGGATTACCTTCCGGGCAGGGTGACCGAGGTCCCCTCATCTCCCCCTGAGCATTTTCTGGGAGCGTGCACAACAGAGTCTGCTTCTCGATTGCTCTCTGAAACCACCGCTGAGGCCCGACCTAGATCAGGACAGGGATTTTTCCAGTGTTCTGATGGATCCCCCGATGTAGGAGTGCAATGAGGAACAAGGCTGCCGGCGTGCGTAGAGATGCATGTCGAAGCCAGTCCTCTGCCAATGTCTACCCTTGTGCCAGAATGCCTCCCAGCTGCACCGACCACCCTGAGGTTCCCCCAACAGGTGGCGATATCGCTGGGGAGAGTGCACCCCTCCTGGAAGGAGAGCAGCTTCATTGGGCGGCTCCAATCCTTCTCCTTCCCCGCTCGACCCCGTCGACCCGATTCCGCCTCCCAAACCCGGTCACCAGTGTGGTACAGCAGTGGAATCCAGCGCTCCACCTCAGCACCATCGCCAGCCTGGGACGGTAGTTTTTGACTTCTTCCTTCCAACCTCCATTAAGTAGTGTGACCACCTCTGTCCTCTTCCAGTCCATTGACACCACCTCTGTGACCAAGGACAAGTTATACAGCCTCACCAGATGCGGCACCAGTTTATCCTACACCTCCTGAGAACCCTTGGGTGTATTCCGTCAGGCCCCATGGCCTTGTCCACCCTAAGTCTACTCAGCTCTTCCCTTCCTCCTTCAGCTGTGAATTCTGCCACACTCACCTGCCTGTGGCTGTCACCCTACCCACCCCAACGTGGTCCTCTGCCCTCTCTTTCCTCCATGAAGATTGAGGCAAAATAGCTGTGTAATGCCTCTGCTTTTTCGAAATCCCCTTCCAGTATTGTTCCACTTCCCCCCTTATCCTTCCAATCCCATGCTGTGCCCTCCTCCTCCTTTCTCCAATGTACCTAAAGGAGGTTTTGTCCCCCCTCCTTGCCTATTTCGCTATCCTTTCCTCAGTGGCCTCCTTAGCCTTCCTTATCTTTTGCCCTGCCTCCTTTCTTTTTTCCCTGCAGGTTTCCCTGTCCTCATTCTTTTGTGTCCTCCTGTACCTCTTGAATGCTCTATTCTTCTCCTTGACCCCTAATGCCACCTCTTTAGTGAACCACAGAGGTCTTTTCTGTCTTCTATTTTTTCTTACCCTTCCTGTACATGAGTCCATGGCTTTAAATACCCCTCTCTTGATGGCTGCCCATAATTCCTCCACCCCCTGCAAATCCTCTATCCTCAACATTTCTTCCCTAACTACCTTCCTCATTCCATGAAAGTCAGCCTTCCTGAAGTTCATTACCTTGGTTCTCATCCCTCTCCCTGCCCGCTCTCACCCTGAACCTGACAGCTCTGTGGTCACTGGTGCCAAGCTCTTCCCCCACCTCTACCTCCTCCACACCCTTACAAAAAGTTCTTCAAAATACCACTGTAATACCATTCATTTGCCATTGCAATACCACTGTGATTACCACTGTACTACTATTAAGGTTTTCATGGTATCACAGTGGTTTGTTTCATTTCCATTGTGATACCATTGTACCACTGTCCTACCATATCAACAAAAATAATCAAAAAATAAACTACCATAGTACAACCATGGTACCACTGGGTAGTACCATTGCACATTTTGTAGCTCACCACTGTGTTGCCATTGTGGTTCCATGGTGTTGCCATTGTGTCACATTTGGTAAGGGCACTGTCCCCATTTGTGAGGACCACATCCCACAAGTTTACACCCCTAGTGGGCTCACTGATCCTTTGCTGCAGGAATATGCTTGACAGTGCATAAGGCCAAGCATCTGGTTTATGCACTGGCAAAGAATGTGGAGGTTCCCCAGACATTCTTGTGCACCTGGGCATGAACGATATAGAGGGAAATAGTGTGCTGGAGATTCTGGCATGGTTTTGTGAGCTTGCCAGGGTCTGTCTCACTATAGGGTGCTCGGTCACCTTCTTGGAGATCCTGCCGGTGCCAAGGGCTAGTGTGGAAAACAAACAGAAAATCAGAGAGGTTAACGAGTGGCTCAAGGAGTGGGGTGAAGCTTGGGGGTATGGGGTGGTAAGGGTCTGGAAAGTAACCTGGGAGGACAAGAGGATATACATAAGGGATAGGCTCCATCTCAATTTAGTAGGGAAGGAAACGCTAAAGAGGAAACTGGCTGGATTTATTCATGCTAGGTAGGGTGTATACTTGTGAAGGGGGGCTGGGTTGTGTGGCTGATCCTAGTTTGACCAGTAAGGATGGTCCGAATCTTTTCCCACAAGTGGTGGTCATGAACTGCATAAGGGGGCGGCAAGCAGGTGGCAAAATGTAACCTCTTGTGTTGGGAAATTGAGGCAGGGTAGGGGAAAAGGTTGGAGGGTGGTCCTGTTAAATGCTAGGAGCTTGGGAAACAAGATGCCTGAGCTCCAGGTAATGCTAGTAGAAGGGGATGTGGATATGGCAGCTGTCACTGAAACTTGAGCCACTCCGGAACATGATTGGGATCTAAACCTTAGTGGGTACACTGTGCTCAGAAAGGACAGGGTGGTGGGGGGGGGGTGGAGTAGCTCTGATCATTAGGTATGGCATAGGGATAAGCCAGGTGGAGGGAGCGGAAGGTGATGTGGAGGCCTTATGGGTCACCTTGCAGATGCCGATGGGGGGGAGAAGGTGGATTTGGGGGTGGTTTACAGGCCCCCCATGTTAGAAGAAGACCTGTAAGGAAGCCTGGTAGCTAATATTAAAGACCACTGCAGTCAGAATGGGGGCAGGGTGGTGATACTGGGAGATCTCAAAATGCCAGGAGGCTGATTGGGGAACTATGACTTCCCCAGTAGCAAAGGAGCAGAGGCTGCTGGAAGTCTTCCAGGACACATTCCTAAATCAGCAGATAATTGACCCAACAAAGGAAGGCCATACCCTGGATATGGTCCTGGCAGACTGTGGCCTGGTGGGGCATTTATGGGTGGGGGATCCACTGGCTGGAAGTGACCATGCCACATCTGGTTTCTACTGGACCTGGGGTGGAAATCACACAATGATGGTGGTAGTTGATTATAGAGGCACTGATTTTAAGAGCATGCAGAAAATCCTCAAGGGTCACTTGGAGGGGATAAGGCCAAACATGGATGCCGAAAGTGGGTGGTCAGTTATTAAAAGGGGGATACAGGAGGCTACTAGGTCCTGTGCAAGGGTGAGATATAAGTTTGGTAGGTCCAGGAAGCCATGCTGGTGGATTTGTGAGGTCCAGGAAGTAGTGAGAGAGAAGAGGACAGCATACAATAGGTACAAGCATTCACACTGAGTTCTGGACAGGGATGAGTATCTTTTAGTGGCCAGGAGGGTCACCAGGGTGGTGAGATGGGCCAAGGCAAAGATGGAGCAGAGGCTGGTGCAGGGGATCAGGAGGGAAGAAAAAGGATTCTTTAGGAATATTGGGGAAAGAAGGAGGGTGAATGGGCAGATTACTAGGTTGAGGACAGGGAGGGCATGGGCAGAGGAGGCAGGGAAACAGGCAGAGGTGCTCAACTAGTACTTTGCATCAGTCTTCACTGGGGTGGATGCAGGGGATGAGCAGTGATGGGGGATGCAGTGGGCAGAAGTGGCAGAGGCCATTGATGTTGAAAGCCAGTTGATACAGTTCCATGTAATAACAGCGAAAGCCTAAAGGCGATCTACCGTTATCAGCGAAGTCACAGTGCTGGCGTGTTTCGCCACTGTGACACTGCTTTACAGAAAACAGTGCGGGGACTTTGTTTTAATGGTTTCTGGGAGTTTACCCTCCCACTAAAGGATTCTCAACCACAGGGGATGCATGTGTGTGTGTGGGTGAAAACATTAAAAACAAGGTTCGGGTCGGCACAACAAAAAGGTTCAATGACCAAACCCAGTATCACAGCACACCGATGCCAGCAGCCACCCACCAAGCCACAGGGTCAGCTGGGCAATCCACCATGGCACCACCCTCACATCCCTCCCACCCCTCGGCCTGTGCATGCTCCCTCAAGGCTACATATCAGATACACATCCTGTCACTTATATTCACTTACCCCCATCCAGCCACCCCACTGGACCATGGCCATCCCTGTAATGCACTGGGGAAGGGGTCGCTGTTACTGTAGGTGCCCTTTCCCCAGCGACATTATCACGGGCTACCGCCGATACTAGTAGGGGCTGAGGGGACAGCACCATATGGGATGTGGCAGGCTGGGTGTGCTGAGGAGGTGGGAACAATAGATGTTGATATCCCTGTCAGCAGGGTGTGGGAAGCCCTCAAGACCCTGAACAAGGAAAAGCTCTGGGTCTGGATCAAATCCATCACAGGGTGCTATGGGAACGGGCCGATGTCCTGGCTGCACTCCTGGTGGCCCCACAGATGGGTAGCGTGCCCCAGGATTGGAGGGTGGTGCACAGTGTGCCCATCTGCAAGGGTGGTTCGAGGGAGGATCCAGAGAACTACAGGCCTGTCGGCCTGACATCGGTGGTAGGCATGTTGATGGAGGCCATCCTGAAGGCAAGGCTATGGGTGTCCTAGGTGGAGCGGGGATACCTGGATGCACACCAGCATGGCTTCGTCCCAAGCAGATTGTGTCAGACAAATCTTGTGAAGTTCTACAATTGGGTGACGAAGGTGCTAGATCAGGGTAGGCCAGTGGATGTCCTCTTTCTAGACTTCAGCAAGGTATTTTATTTGGTACCCCACGCTGGTCTGCTGGATAAATTGGGGAGGATGGGGTGGGGATAAGGATGCTCAGGTGGATTGGAAATTGGCTAAACTGGACGTACTCAGAGGGTGGCAGTCGGGGAGGGGGAAGTAGGGATTGGCCCTGGGCCCGCTCCTGTTCAACGCTTACATTTCCGACATCAAAGATGGTATCAGGAGCGAAATGAGCCTCTTTGCAGATGACTCAAAGTTGGGGGAGGTGGTGGATGGGGAGGAGGGGAGGGTAGCCCTGCAGGGTGACCTGAATGCATTGGAGAGTGGTCACGTACATGGAACCTGACGTTTAACACAAGATGTCCTGGCTGCACTCCTGGTGGCCCTACAGATGGGTAGCATGCCCCAGGATTGGAGGGTGGTGCACATTGTGCCCATCTGCAAGGGTGGTTCGAGGGAGGATCCAGGGAACTACCCTCTGTACAGACAGTTGGTGACAGTTGGTGAGACCCCATCTGGAGTACTGTCTCCAGTTCTGGAGACCCCATCTCTGCAAGGACATAGACAGGATAGAGGCAGTTCAGAGGAGGGCAACTAAAATGGTGCAGGGTCTGCAAGAGAAGCCATATGAGGAGAGACTAAAGGAGCTTAATATGTATATCCTTGAGGAAAGAAGGGAGAGGGGGGACATGATAGAAACTTTTAAGTACCTCAGTGGAATCAACAAAGTCCAAGAGGGTAGCATCTTTCAGAAAAAGAGACTTGCAAGATACAAGGGACACAATTTAAAGATAGAAGGAGGGCGGTTCTGGGGCAATGTGAGGAAGTATTATTTCACAGAGAGGGTAGTGGATGCATGGAACAGCCTTCCTGAGGAGGTTGTGGGGTCTAAAACTGTGGGAGAATTCAAGAATGCATGGGACAGACATAAGGCAATTCTTGTGGGGGTAGGAAGAAATAGGCTGTTGGTTAACTAGGATCTGTGGCCTATCCTGTAGGTAGGGAAATGGGCAGACTAGATGGGCCTAGCGGTCCTTATCTGCTGTCAAAGTCTGTGTTCTATGTTTCTAGAAAATGCAGGGTGCTTCACCTGGGCGAGGGAACCCAAGCCAAAAGTACACCCAGGAGGAATATACTGCAGTTCTCCATTGGGGAAAGGGATCTGGGGGTTGTGGATGCCAAAATTAATAATTCTTGAGCAATGTAGGAGGGCTGCAGCTAAGGCAAATGGAATGCTGGGTTGAATCGGGCCTGGGGATTATTTCAAGAAGCAGGGACGTGATTCTGCCTTTGAATAATTGCCTGGTTAGACCACAACTTGAGTACTACAAGCAGTTTTGGTGCCCATACTTAAAGAAAGACATTGCCCTCCTGGAGGGGGTTCAGAGGAGGGCAACCAGAATGATACATGATCTAGGCGATAGGTCATACAATGAGAGACTTGAGAAGCTCAGCCTGTACTCACTGGAGGAGAGGAGAGATGGGAGGGGGGATATGATTGAGGTCTTCAAGAACCTAAAATGGGTAAATGGGGTTGGCCTGAATAAGATCTTTCAGAGGAAGGAGGGAGGGGCCACCAGTGGACACAGTTGGAGACTGGAGAGTGGGAGATTCAGAGGGGAGAGAAGGAGGCATTACTTTATGGAGGGGTGGTGGAGCCATGTAATGCACTGCTCGAGGAGCTGGTGGATTTAGTTATGGTGGTATGGTTCAAGCGAGACCGGGACAGGTATAGGAGGAGGTTGAAGCTAAGAACTTTGAGGGGGTGGGGTTAATCACGAGGGGGGACTTGGAGGGTGAATGTGATGCCCATTAAGGGTACTGATTTTTGAGTAGAATCAATAGACCATGAGGCTTACTCTGCTGGCATTTTAGTACGTTAGTATGAAGTATGGTCTGTGGTTTTTGCAGCAGGTAGAGAAAATAGAAACATAGACACATAGAAGATGATGGCAGAAGGGGATTGCAAGGTCCATCTTTTCTGCCCAAGTTATATACTTTCTATCTCTCATTTGCCTCTGGTGAATGATACCTTTGTGACTGTCCCAAGCTTTCTTGAACCCCTCGACCATTTTTGCGCTCGTAGCCTCTGGAGGTAGGCTGTTCCAGGCATCCACCACCATCTCCATGAAGAATATCCTAGTGTTTGTCCCAAACGTTCCCCCTTTCAGTCTCAGATCATGCTCCCTTGTTCTACTACCTTACTTAACATGAAATAGTTCATGTGTCTGCACCATATTTATACCCTTCATGTACTTGAAGGTCTCAATCATGTCTCCCCTCTCCCTCCTCTGCTTCAGGAAGTACATGTTTAATTCCCTCAACCTATTTTCATGTCATCTGGTGTAACCCCTGGATAATTTTTGTCACTCTTTGCTGCACTGTCTCTACCCTATCAATGTCTTTTCTGAGGTGTGGTCTCTAAAACTGGATACAGTATTCCATGTGGAGGCACACAAGTGCCTTGTACAGTGGCAATATCACTTCCCTGCTTCTGCTCGTGATTCCCCTCCCAATGCATCCCAGCATGCCACAAGCCTTTAATGCCACCTTCTTGCACTGTCTACCTACTTTCAAGTCATCTGATATCATGATCCCTAGGTCTTGTTCTTGATTGGTTGTAGCTAGTCCCCCCTCCCCAAGTAGTACTCCCTCTTTGGATTGCGTCTTCCTATGTTCATGATTTTGCACATTTTGGTGTTGAATTTCAGCTGCCATGATCTGGACCACTTTTCCAGTTTCCTTAGGTCTGATTCCATTTTTATGTTTGTTTGCACGCATGTGCAAGAAACATAGTGCCATGAACGGAGATTTCGGAGGTGTGTCACCTCCTCCTCCAATTCAGGCACTGGGCTGGCAGGCGCGGCCCCTGTAAGCCAATGCATTTTGGAGCTGTCTATGATATGCTCCAAAATGCAGTGGCATACAGTTGAAAGGGGGAGCTACGCTTGAGTGAGCAGCGATAAGGAGCTGCTCACGCGCAGCTCCCAGCCGCAGGGCACGCCTCAAGATCACAGAGGCAGTCAGACGGGTGCCCAATCCCCGCCGGCTGAACTATTTGTCTCCTCCTCCCATTAGTTGCTGCCACGCTGGGAGCCCACCCCAGCATGGCAATCCGTATGTTGCTGGACGGGGTGCCCAATCTTCGCCGCTGAACGCACCCCTCCCCAAAGTCATTGTGCCATGCTGGGAGCCCACCCCAGCGTGGCAAATGATCCCGCTTTTGTTTTTTTACCACGGGGTGCCCAATCCCTGTCGGCTGAACGCCTCCCAAAGCCCTATGCCACGCTGGGAGCCCACCCCAGCGTGGCAAGCAGTCCCTGCGACGTTTTTTTTTTTTTACCCTGTAAAAACTGTCCCACCGGCCGCCTCCCGAGCCCCCTCCCACATCCCGCACCCACCCACTGCGCGCACTCCAGCTCTCTCCTCACACCCCCCTCACCCCATACTTACCTCCGACTCGCGCCGACGATCTTCGGTGGACCGGGAACACGCCTGCACTCTTCAAAGCCGACCGCGAACTGAGGAAATGCCGTAAGCTGTATAATGGGCTAGATAGGGGGGTTCAACTTTATTGCATATCCGATATTTTTGTACTTTTACTGGCCTCAACATGGGGTTTTAGTCAATGATGTCACAGTCATGGCGTCGACGGTCAAGGGTGATTTCCGCGAGTGACTGCAGTGACATGAAATCACCCTTCAGGACTGAATACCACCATGACAGTGATATCATTCATGAGAAGGGGACCAAAACCTCCATGTTGAAAATTTGGTGCCAAAATTCCAAAATGACTGTTTAACGAGGCGCTATGCAGTTCCACGCAGGCTCGTAAGTTCACGAATTTCAATATTTTCACCCAGATTTTCAACATTCCATTTCACCACACCTGTCTTATGAGTAGTATAGCTGTCATTTTCACATCTCACCCAAAATGTGTTTCCACCCTTGTAGCGCAGAATGGAGCAGTCGGTAAAGCGAAATCAATGTACGGGACAAATTAAGAAAATCATAGTGACACTGTTCATGAGCAGAGGTCTTGAAATGGCTATGTTGAAAATTTGGTGAAAAATTCCAAAATGACGCTGTTTTCTGATAGTTACGCGGTTCACCTCACATGCGCCTCCTAGGTTTCATGATTTTCAATATTTCCGCTCCAGATTTTCAACATTGCCATTTTTCCACACCTTCTTATGAGTAGTATAGCTGTCATTTTCACATCTCACCCAAAACGTGTTTCCGCCCATGTAGCACACAATGGCGCAGTCATTGTGCGAACTCAGTGTATGGGACATATTAAGAAAATCACAGTGTCACTGTTCATGAGCAGAGATCTTAAAATGGCAATGTTGAAAATTTGGTGACAGAATTCCTAAAAATGACTGTTTTACGAGTGTGCGTTGCACAGTTCCCACGCACGCTCATAGGTTTGCGAATTTTCAATATTTCCACTCCAGATTTTCAACATTGCCATTTTCCACACCTCCTTATGAGCAGTACAGCTGTCATTTTTCACATCCTGCCCAAAACGTGTTTCCGCCCATGTAGCGCACAATGGCGCAGTCGGTGTGCAACCTCAATGTATGGGACACATTAACAAAACCACAGTGACACTGTTCATGAGCAGAGGTCTTAAAATGGCTATGTTGAAAACTCTGGTGAAAAAATGCCTAAAATGACTTTTACGTTAGCATGGGTACACAGTTCCTATGCATGCTTCGTTAGTTTGCAAATTAATATTTTCATTTCTAGATTTTCAACATGTCCATTTTATTAAACTTCCTTATGAACAGTACAGCTGCAATTTTTCATATGTCACCCAAAATGTGTTATCGCACATGTAGCTATAATGGTGTTAAGCGGTGCTAAAGCAATTTTAGGACAGATTAAGAAAATCACAGTTACACTGTTCATGAGCAGAGGTCTTAAAATGGCTATGTTGAAAATTTGGTGACAAAAGTCCATAAAATGACTGTGTCACGAGTGAGCATTGTGCAGTTTCCACGCATCCTCGTTAGTTCATGATTTTGTAATATTTCCAGTCCAGATTTTCACTAGTGGCATTTTTCCACACTTCCTTATGAACAGTACAGCTGCCATTTTTCACAACATGGCCAAAGTGTATTTTCACTCTTTCAGTGCAGAGATGCGTGGTCGTTATGGGAAATCATTGTTCGGCACAGATAAAGAAAATCACAGTGACACTGTTCATGATCGGAGGCACCAAAATGCCTGAGTTGACAATCTGCTATAAAATATCCCCAACCTACTTAATAATGGGTGTGCGTTACAGTTTCTATGTACGCTAGTGACTTCACCATTTTTAAATATTTTACTACACATTTGCAACATAGCCATTTTACACCTCCCCATGAAAGAGCACTAGCTGCCATTTTTTACAGCCTGTTCGAATATGTTTTCATCTGTGGTGCTAAACCTGTAGTCACTGTGCATAAGCAGCTTGCCACCACACTGATATTCCCTTGTTCGTGAGGTGGGTCACAAACAAACATGTTGAAGATTTGGAGTTAAAATACCAATGAATGCCTGAGGTATTAGACTTTTCAACTAAATCGCCAAACCCTATATAGAATGACAGGAATCAGGGGTGTGACTTGGGATTCTTGCCTGTGATGCTCATACCATTACACACCCTGCAGTCACTGAGAGGCATCGAGGTATGCCTTGGACTCTTCGCCCAAACTTCACCTCTATTCTATATCGCACCTATCTCACCATATTTCTAATGAAATGGTGCGATAAGGGCCAAAGACCCCAAGGAACACGTGACACTTGTCAGTCTCTGCAGAGTGGAGTGTGGTGAAATGGCGTGGCCGTTATGCCTGACGACCCAAATGCACACCCCAATGCCTGTCACTCTCTGCAGGTTGGTGGTGGGGTTGGCTTCAGTTCAATACTTCACTGCCATTCCTATTACGCAGATCTGTAACTTCTACACTACCACTGCCAATGCCAGTAAGCAAACATTCGGCATTGACAAATGCTTGTTTTTACTCCTTCTGGGGTGTTCACCCTGTTGCAAATCTTAGTGTCATCTGCGAATAGACACACTTTCCCCTCAAGCCCATTTGCAATGTTGGCTACGAATACATTGAATAGCAGGGGCCCTAATACCAAGCTCTGGGGCACCCTGCTGGCTACCTCCCCCACTTTTGATAATGTGCCATTTATCTACACGCTTTGTGTTCTATTGTATACCCAATTTTTCACCCAGTTTACCACCTCCTGTCCCACTCCCATACAGTCTAGTTTCTTTACCAACCTTCTGTGTGGAACAGAGTTGAAGACCTTGCTAAAGTGCAGGTAGGCCACATTAACTGCTCCCCATTTAGCAACTGCCTTGGTTACCCAGCCGAAAAATTCGACAAGGTTTCTTTAGCAAGACCTCCCACAGTGAAACCATGTTGTTTGTGATCCTGCCGACCACTGGATTCCAGGAATGCTACTATTCTCTGCTCCAGTAAGGATTCCATCAATTTTCCTATGACTGAAGTGAGACTCACTGAGTGATAGTTTCCTGCCTCCTCCCTGCTCCCAGATTTATGAAGTGGGACCACCGATGCCCTCTTCCAGTTTTCAGGAACTTTTCCGCTCATAAATGGTTTAGTAAATAAGGCCCTCAGGGGTGCCACCAGTTCCCTTCCCAATTCTTTCAGGATTTAGGGGTGTATATCATCCGGTCCCATGACCTTGTTGACTTTTAATTTGTTTAGTGTCTCCAAGACTTGGTCTGCCATGAAGGGGCTTGTATCAACCTTTAATCTTATGGTGCTGTTTCTAAATGGCTCTAGTCCATTGCCCTCTTCTCCCTTTGCTAACACAGAGCAGAAGTACCTATTTAGGACTTCTGCCTTTTCTCCATCTTCCTGTATGGATTTGTGTGACTTGGGCAAGTTTTTTAAGTCATGGACCACAATGAGTGACTAAAACTCCACCCCAAGTCAGGAGAGCGAGCAGTTTCAGATTGACCGCCGGAAACAGCGATGGTCGACAACTGTAAACAAATGGATGAAAAATAACCTAACTTTTTTATGTAGGGGCTGTGCCCCACACACCCCCAACTAAAATATTGGCAACTCAGGGAGGAGGACTTAGGAAAAAAAAATAAAGAATTGCATTTCACCATGGGACCAAACCTGGGTCCTTCAGCCTCCTCAATAGTGGCTCTAGCCACTACTCCAAATGGCAAGCTCAGTAGAGGTTGTCCAAAACTTTCTTATTCCCTTCTAGCGAGTGCAGCTTACTGCACTAGCTTTTAACCTACTGCTTGGCATTTTTCACCTCTCGCTATTTTACAGGTGGTATTATTGAGTCACTCATATTGAGCCACTCAATAATACTCACCCATATGGTGCTACCCTTCTCTACTAGGTTCCTTCCTCCACTACTAGTCTAACTATACCACTCTTGGTTTTCCATTTTCCCTTATCTACCTAAAAAAGGTTTTGTCACTTTGCACCCTTTGCAATCTTCACTCAGTCTGTGCTTTAGCCTTCTTTATCACCTTACCGCTTCTCTCGTTTCTCTTTATATGCTTCCTTATCCTCTTTTTATTCAATGCTTTGTATTTCCTGTAGACAGCCTTTTTTCTTTTACTATAGTTGATGCTTCTTTTGAGAACCAGAGAGGGTTTCTTTTCTTTTTTGCTCTACTTACCCTTCTGGCGCATTGGTCTGTGATTGTTTGAATAGCTCCCTTAAGGCTTCTCCACATCTCTTCTACGCTTTTCCCTTCTGTCATTCTTAAGACCCCTGCCAGACTTTCCCTCATTTGCTGGAAGTCAGCTTTCCTAAAATCTAGGATCCTAATTTTGGAGTGACTTGTGTCCTCAGCCATGTGCACTTTGAATCTGACCATATGGTGGTTGCTATTCCCCAAATCAAATCAAATCAAACTTTATTTGTAAAAGGTGCCTTTCCAAAACCAAGGTGCCTGTACATAACATAATAAAAATCAATAAATAATTGAAACATTGAAACATTGTTAAAATTAATCCAAGGCAGCAACATTAAAAATCATTATATGCAAGGCTAAAAAGAAATGTTTTTAATGCCCCCTTAAAACTTTGGACAGTCGGGTAATCTCACACCTGACCAGGTAGAGAATTCCACAGGGTTGGGGCCATAAAACAAAAAGATCTGGCCCCAGATGTCTTTAAACGAACCCTGGGAATCTCCAGCAATCCCTCATCAGTGGATCGGAGAGTGGAGGGACAGTAGGGACAAAGGAGATATTTCAGTTAACCAGGTCCAACTTCAATCCCCTTACCCTTTCTCTGTTGGTGAGAACCAGGTCCAGGACCACAACTCCCCTTGTTGGTGCATCTACAAGCTGCCTCAGACCAGCTCCCATTAAGGCATTAGAAAGTCCATAATTTTGTGCATTTTTTGAGTAGTTTCTTGTCCCATTTTTCCCCTTGTGTTGGGGACCTGTATACCACTCTGATTCTGATGTTAGCCCTGTTTCCTGTATCATCTGTTAACCACAGGGCTTCAGTCTTGCTAGGAGACCCTTGTATCTCTGTAGTTGTTATTCCTTCCCTGATGTATATTGTCACCTCTCCTCCCCCTTTTTTCTTTCCAGTCCTTTCTGTATAGGTTGTACCCTGGGATAACTGCATCCCAGCTATGGTTATCTGTCACAGCTACCTAGTCTAGGTCCTCCTCAGCCATTGTAGCCATGAGGTCTGGGAGTTTGTTTGTTCAACTCCTAGTGTTTGCAACCATCACCCTCTATATATGATCTTCCACTTTGTATTGTGATGTTTCCTGTTTTTTGTTGCTCTGGTCTTCTGTTGCTTTTTGGCATTCATTTTGTGCATTTTTTGGATGTTAGGAATTGGTGTCCAGCACATCAATCGCCATAGTTGTGTCTGCCACAGACTCCCCATTACGTAGATTAACAGACTCACGTATTCATCAATTTTTTCTTATGTTTGGGGAGTAGTGTCCTGCACACCAGTCTCTGTGGTGTGTGCTGTCACCATCTCACTATCACTTACTTTAAACGATTCACGTATACATCAAATTTCTGGCCAAGCACCCTCGCCCCTTCCTTGGTAAGGTGTAGGCCATCATACTTAAAAAATCATCTTTCCCAAAAGTCCCACCAGTTCTCTGTGAAGTTGTGGCCCTTTTCCTGGCACCATTCATGCAGCCATGTGTTGAGTTTACTGGTTTCTTCTGACCTATGTCACTTGGTGCTACCACCTTTTTCCCAGACTGGCAAAACCTCTGAGAAGGCTAGGGTGGGTGAAAGAGAAAATAATATGTTTGCTAGCTCTGCTAAGTGATTGTTGGCCTCCTCCAGTGTTTGATTGGCCAAATCATAAGTCTCAAGGTGGATTACAACATGTTTGTTTTTTCCTTTTCTAAACAAAAGACTTTCTATGCGGTCCATGTCCCTTTCCCCTGAAGTCCCTGGGAGAAAATTTACCAGAGTCTTGACTATGTTGTTAGAATTTAGGTAGGGTTATGGAATCCTCAACTATGAGTAGCCTCTATTGAGTAGTTTTAGCTTTTGGTTTGCTACGTTTATTTGACGTAGAGTGCTGTTGATCCATTATGTCACTGGACTCCAACTGAGGGACTACTTCCAGCAGTAAGTACCTATTTTTTTGTAGGAATGACAGCACTGCCTTTGTGGTTATGTTTATTTTCCTTGACCACATTGCCTTGCCTCCCCCACCTGACCATCTTCCAATCTTCTGACCCTGTGTCCTGTTTGGGGTAATGGTTGACACATGGGTCTTGGTGGTTTGGAGGTGGAGATCGTGACAGCCTGATATGATGTGTTCTCCTCGCAGTTCATATATTTCAGCCCAGGCTGCCTCAGTTAGGCTCTAAGGTTGGTGATGGTCCAGCAGGTGGGACAGTGGCCAAGGTGCTAGGACTAAGACCTGGTGAAGAGAGCCACACACTGCCTACAGCTTCAATGTCCATTTTTTTATACTGGTAGCCTTGCCAAAAATACATTCTTGAGTTGGTGGTTTGAGGTGGAGATCGTGACAGCATGATATGATGTGTTCTTCCCTGCAGTTCATATATTTCAGCCCAGGCTGCCTGAAGTTGGGCTCAGGTTGGTGATGGTCCAGCAGGTGGGACAGTGGCCAAGGTGCTAGGACTAAGACCTGGTGAAGAGCCGCACACTGCCTACAGCTTACAATGTCCATTTTTTTTATACTGGTAGCCTTGCCAAAAAATACATTCTTGAGTTAGTGAGGAATGCTGGAGTATGAGCCCAGGATGAAAGAAGATGGAGATTTCTTGTGTGATGAGAATCTGATGGCTTCCTTTTTGAACAAAAGAGATGGATTCTTTCTTTTGTGCTTTGTTTTTTTTGGGGGGAGGGAACTGTTGTTATGTAATTTAATAACTCCTGCCCCTTCCTTTTCCTAGGCAGGAAATAGGTGCTTAGGGTCTAGGTCTATATAAGGTGATGAGCAAGGGTGGGTGGAAATGGGGTGGGGTGGTGGAGCTTCCCTGCTGCAAAGAGACAATTGAATTACTATAAAATAAAGCAATCAGTCAATTTCAACAGTGTCCCAACCTCAAACCAGTGACGCCAGCCTTCCACAATAATCTGTGGCTGCCAGTAAGATAAGTTACAGGTTATGCTTTAAGTCTGTTAGCTACCACTGAGTTTTCAAGATCTAGTCAAATACCACTGTTTTAAGGAAGTGAAGAACCTGTAACAAAACCACTGTTTTATCCCTCTTTAGCAAGCCCCTTACCTTTCACTGGGAGCAGCTCTGGAGAAAGCAAGCAGCACTATGCCTGAATGCCGACGTCCAAATCATTGACCATGTGGAGTGAAGATTTCTCTTAGTCCAGTAAGGTGTTTCCATGCCACAAGGAGATGCCCTGTAGCAGAATCAAGTGGTGGTCCACTGTAGAGTAGGAGATTTAAAAATGCAGGCTGTGTATTAGTACAACTGCAGCGCCCCTCCCTTTGTCCAGTCGTTTTACCATTGACTCAAGGAGATGCCCTGTAGCAGAATCAAGTGGTGGTCTGCCACAGAGTAGGAGCAGCAGGGAGTCTCTGTCAGACTGCTGTCCCAAGAACCAAGAGCTGATGAGGAAGGAGATATGCCTAATGCACAGCTCTGGACTCTCTTCAGCCTCAATAGTCTGGGTGGGCCTAGCAGTCCTTATCTGCCATCAATTTCTATGTTCCTATGTTTCTACGAACTGCTGTTGCAGGGTGGCTGCCTGGTCCCCTCCCATCAGAAATACCCCCCCCATTAAAGCCTATAATAAGTTTCTTCACTTAAATTGCAGGACCACATTGCTGAGGCTCTTTTGTGAAATCTCTTGCAGGTTCCCACTAGACAGCACTTTCTTAGACCAAGTAAAATTCCCCACCTTTCTCACCCGTTCCCAGTGCTATTTACTTTCTTTGGGCTCTTGTATTGCCACAATGCTGTGAGGACTCTGACAGGCATAAAGGCCACAAACCCTCCCTCCCATAGTTGGCATGATCATGAGGCATCACCCCTTCTAGCATGTGGGAGTGAATAGCAGCAAAACAGGGCATGGATTGTTTTTTCTTTTTTTTTTATTCAATATGCTTTATTGACTTTACAGAGACAACATAGCTTTAGCAGATCTATGTGTACATGATATTAAGTAATATTAGTAGTAGCTTGATATAATGAGGGTGACATTAGCTATCCCAGCAAAATCTTTTAACATTCAAACAACAAAAACCCCATTGACCCGCCTCCCATAAAAAAAAAAATTCCCCTCCCTCCCCAGCATCTACTCAACTCAAGATGAGCCACTCATTCACCTTAAGGTAAGGAGCTCGTAAGTGCTATAAGCTCCGACTTTAGTAATTCAGAAGGTCATAAACACTAAGTTTTCCAGGCAATTAGGACCGCCTCTAGCAGCCCCCATTCGGCATTGTATGATTGTACTTTATTGTTCATTTTTGCTATATGTGACTCTAATTGCAGTGCCATCAGAATCTCGCTGTACAATTCAACCATCGATGGTATCTTAGCCTCTTTCCAGTGTCTGAGAATAACTGCCTTTGCAGCTGCTGATATAATGGCCATAAATGCCTTCCTCTGTGCACCCATTTCACTGGGGAAAACATTTAATAGGCATATTTCAGGTCTGAAAAGGGCTCTAATCCAAATACTGATTGTACAGATGCACAGATAGAGTTCCAGAAAGGGCGAACTTTAGCGCAAGTCCATAATATATGGTATAAGTCACCCTCTCCAGTCCCACATCTGCTACATCTGGGTGACTCTAATTTGCCCATTTTGAATAATTTAACGGGTGTAGTATAAATTATGTGTTACATTAAACTGCTGTAGTTTATACCGATCCTGTCTAATATATCTATTATTGTTCTTCCATACTTGCTCCCATACTCTTTCCTCCTCAATCTTTAATCTCTGTCTCCAGTATGTACCAATCTTGGTGGAGGTCCATTCATCTCTGATCTGGAATTTGATATAATTTAGACACTGGATGTTTTTGTTCTGCTATCTTTAAAAGGGAAGATAGCTCATGTCCATCTTCCTCCCGTTTTCCCATTTTTCCTAGGTGGGCTTTTATTGAGTTTCTGATCTGCAAATATTTAAAAATTTCCCCTTTTAACTCTGGTATTCAAATGCAGACTTGCTCGTATGTCAACAGGTTTCCTTGAGGGGCTAACTCTCCCAATTTTAACCCATTTAGGGATTCCAGAAATTTAGCAGTGATTGGGGTTCCCTGTATCTGAAAATGCTTATTATACAAAATAGGTTGGTCAGGTGAGTTTCGCCAGTTCACCCTTAAGAACTTCTGTACCTGGTGCAGGGCTTTTATTGACCACCCTATAGGCATATTTTTAAGTGCTCTGGGTAGGAGTCTGAAGGACAATAATGGAATTGAATTTAGTGTGAGTGCTGAGTTACTGACCAAGTCCCTCTCTATGTTAATCCATGGGGGAACAGACTGGTTGGGACTCACCGTGGTAGCTGGTAAAGTCCACTGTACTAATTTACTGATGCGCAACGCCATGTAGTATTTAAAAGGAGGGAAGCGCCAGTCCTCCTGACGTTTTTAAGGCAGTAGTTTCTTATATGATCGCCTGACAGCTTTCCTTTCCATATGAACTTATTAAGGATCATTTGCATCGACCGGAACCACTCTTTTGTAGATAGGGCCCAACTATACTTAGGGGGTAGAGTATCTTCGTAATATATTCATTTTGATTATTTCAATTCTGGCCCAGAGAGATAGAGGTAATAAACTCCATCTATCTAAGTCCTGTTTAATTGTTTTGACTTGACTATTCAAATTTTCATTTATCATTGTGGTTATATCCGTGTGACCTTGATTCCTAAATACAATATGCATTTGGTCCCAGCTAAGCCCTAACTCTTTAGCTACACTGGAGACATCTAGGATTGAGGGAAAAGCTTTATTTTGAGATGTTAAGTTTATAATTGGAAACTTTGAAAACTACGTTATTTCCTGTAAAACTATTGGGACACCTATTTCTGGGTCCTCCATATGTGAAACAAATCATCTGCGTATCGGATACCAGATACTTCCTGTTACCATCTGCACTCCTTAATCCCTGTGCCATGTGCATTCTGTGGATCAAGGGCTCCAAGTATAGATTAAACAGGAGTGGAAAAAGTGGGCAACCCTGTCTCGTGTCACATGAAAGAGAAAAGGAGTCTGACAGTTTTCCATTGCACCATATCCGTGCTTTGGGAAACTTATATAATAATCTGATCCACTTTAGAAAACTGTCTGGTAGCCCAATCTTTGATAGAACCGTAAATAAAAAGTCCCAGGAGACCCTGTCAAATGCCTTTTCTGCGTCCAATGCTAGTAAGGCCATCGGGGTTGATACTTCTCACGCCTGTCCTATTAAATAATGCAGTTTACGTATATGATCACTTGAAACTCTATCACTCATGAAGCCAACCTGTACATCACTAATCATTTTGGGCATAAATGGTCCTAATCGGCATGCTAAGATTTTCGCCAATATTTTAATATCCACATTTAACAGAGAAATTGGTCTGTAATTGCCCGGATGAATTGGATCTTGACCTGGCTTTGGAATAAGCATTAAGAGGGCTTCTAAGAAACTATCCTCGGAGAACCCCTCGTAATACCAATAGTTATACACCTTGGTCAATATAGGGGAAATTATATCTGCGAAAGCTTTATAAATGTTAGAGGTGAGGCCATCTGGTCCGGGTGATTTGTCTGGGGCAAGCTGAGTTATCGCTTGCTTCACCTCTGACACTTGAATGGGTGTTTCCATCATAGCCACTTCCGCGAGATCCAACCTCTTTAAGTCTATCGAGTCTAGATAACTATTAATGTCTTCCATGCTAATCCTATCCTTCGTCTAGATAGAGTACACTTCGCTAAAATATTCTCTAAACACCACTGCAATTTTTATTGGGTCAGTAATAACAGGGCTGCCCACTTTGCTTTGTGAGGCACTTACGTATCTACTTGAATCAAGTTGCTTGATTTTACGCGCTAGAAGTTTCCCAGCCCTATCGCCGGACTCAAGGTATTTAATCTTGGTTCTTCGAAGGGCTAGTTCGGCCTTCTGCAACATAATGGAGAAGTATTGGGAATGTAGTTGATGTAGCTTGACCCAATCAGTCTCTGGTGCTTGCTTAGAAATAGTAAGTTCCAATTTTCTGATGGGATTGGTTATTTCTCCAGTCTTAACTTATCTTTTTTAGATTTGGTAGATGTCATTCTAATGCATTCCCCCCTTAAGGCACATTTCAGCGTAGCCCAAACAATATCAATCCTAGGGACTGAGCCTAAGTTCTGGTCGAGAAAGTGAGTTATGAAATTGCTGAGGTGATCATATGTACGGGAGTCTTGTAACAGTTGGCTATTAAATCTCCACCTGAAGTCTCGCTTAACTCCTGGGTTTACCACGTATTTTATTGATACTGGGGAGTGATCTGATATGACCCTGGTGTGTATTTATGTATCAAGAATTGAGGGAAGTACCATACTACTTACTAGCCAATAATCGATTCTAGAGCAAGTTTTATGGCATTGAAAAAAGTATATTGTTCAACCCTGGATTATGGAGTCTCCAAACATCCATGAGGTCCGAACCATCCATCATCTCTCTCAGGGCTCTTGAGCCAGGATAACCCTGCCCTTCTGTTATTAGACCTGTCCCCCATTAACTGTGGAGTTATATTCCAACCCACCCCACAACATAATCCCGTAGATTGTATGCTTAATTTATCCAGTAGCTGCATAAAAAATTGAGGAGAGTCAATGTTGGGGCCGTATATGGAACCTATAGTGATCTGCTGTGTCAGTAGAATTCCAGTTATTAGGATATATCAGCCTTGCGCGTCCCATACTTCATTTTCTAATTTGAAGTCTACTCTTTTATGAAAAAGAATAATGACCCCACCTTTATTAGTTGAAATACCCACTCCAAAAGCCTGCCCAACCCAGTATCTCTTGAATAATTGGGCGTCTTCTCTTTTAAGATGGGTTTCTTGTAAACACGCCACGTCGCAATTAAGGGTTGAAAGGTGTTTTAGTATAATTTGCCTTTTGCATCTATCCCTAGCCCCTTTAACATTCCAACTTACTATGTTATTAGCACATAACATTGTGATTTATCCTCCGTAAACAAAGGTATTGCCTAAAAAGAATTCCCCTACTACCTTTTGATTTGACTAAGGTAATTATACCTCTAAGAGCGGCTCTCACTCCTTTCCTATTATTGAAGTAGATGCTATCCCATCCCTCAGCCCACTCCACCCGTAACAAATAACCCAGCAGAAAAAAACATCCCCCAGTTCTAACAACTGTTCTACTATACCTTATTGTCATGTGATCTATATCAACCCAGCAGAAAGTCTATCTGCCACCCAAACCTAGATCCATTGCTTAGTATGCATTAATCCAATATATCCCTGCCCCTCGTTTAGTATGCTTAAAACAAACCATCTTAAAAAATGCAGAAGATAAGGAGAGCACAAAAAAGAAAGGAACAATAAAAAAAAAGGCGTTGCCTTTATTTATCAGGAACCAAGGACCATTTGCCACCCCACTCATTGGGAGCCTTTCTTAAGGAAGGGGCATTGGAGTGACTTTTATGAACTAGCTACTCTACCATTTTTAATATTAAATGTCTCAACACTAGTCCTGTAATATGACTGTTGCTTCAATTCGTCAGCCTTCATCCCCTCTAGTGGAGGTCAGTGGGTACTGCACTGCAACATCTAGCATCAGATAGCCTATGCTCAAAATTACCCACCGCAGGTGTCTAACTGATAGCTGAATTAAGCATGCCCCTTTAAGTCTATACAGTCACTTTGTGTAACTCAAATTGCAATCTTCCCCTATTTCCATGGTTAAGATTAATCCATTGTAATTTTTTCTATTAGTTAGACACAAATGACCTTCATTTGCTCTTCCTGCTCGTCACTGCAGTAGCGATATATTTCGATGCATTGCCTTATGATGCAGCTTCATGAAATCGTTCCCAACTTGCAAGCTTTGCTCTAAAGCAGCATTGTTAATATCCTTAGGCTATATTCAGGTCCCCCATGTGGCAATACTCATCCCGACTAGAATTCCTTGAACATCTAGTTTAGTACATCAGGGCTTTGTCTTTAATTACCGTTGTACTGATATAGTTTGGATTCAGTATGCTATCCCTGAGAAACTAGGGTTTCACTTACTGTGAGCATCCATTCTTACCTATTACATCCCATTGGACTCTTGTAGTAATAATGCGAGACACGACTGAGTCGGAACCCCAGGCATCGATTTACCTTTGTTACAGTTAGAAGATGCTTCTCTCCAAAGGTATTTCATGCTGCTCCAGATTTGTAGACAAGATTGGTGATCTATTCACCACGTTACCATCTATTTTATTCCCATCCTATCATGATTAATCTAGAATATAAAGCTCAGACCACTGGTTGGTTATTGGTAGATAGTATTGCAAACTGACAGCCGCTTTTCCAACAGATAGTGTATGTCTGTCAAATCTGAAGCTCTGTGTTCAAGCGGCATCTATGTACTTTGTGTAGCAGCGCTAATTAAGTATGGGGATGCTATCTAGTCTGGGGTTGTTTATTTGGCATTCGTACAGATGATAGAAGAAATATTAACCACAACTTGCCTTTTACTGCCCTTGTTTCGGTTGGCATTGCCGGTCTCTTTCTTGAATGAAAGGGTGTACGGGTCAGCTCAGCATCTTCAGCTCGAGATTGAAAAGTGACTGGATTCTACTTCACTTCGCCATCCAAGGAAAAAAGAAAGCAAGAAACGGTCACCATTCTCCTGAAATACTCCAAGGAGCAGACCTGAGGTATTGATTAAAACCTTTTTAGCGCCTGGGTGTATATTTGAGTCCCGCTAGAACTTTGACCGTGTTAATCAATACAAAATTAGAATGTGCTTGCAAGGAGAACATAACAAAACATGTATGGTTTCCAGTAACTTTTTATTTTGTTAAAAGGAGGGTTCTCTGTAATATGTGGTGTTACTCCAAGGGCTTCTCGAATATAAGTTGTGAGTTATGCAATTATATGTCTCCTGTATGTATCACATCAAAGGGTCTTATACATTATACCTTGCTTGTTTTGTAACATTGCCACCATCAGTGATATTTATTTAAACAACTCTGGGAAGGACTTTATGAGGTTCTGTCACGCAGTTTCGATGGTTTCAAAGGACTGCCACTGATCATTTATTTTAACATGCAACACCGCTGGATATTTAACTCGATATTGAATGCCGGCTGCAATTAACTTTGAAACTACTGGGTGCAGCTCCTGTCGTCTCAGTCTAACGGAATGCGGCAGATCATGGGTCACCCTAATTCGCTTACCCTCCCAGGAGACCTCTTGTAAGGTTCTGACTTTTGATAATATATACTGTTTGTCCAAATTATTCAGGAGTTTGCAAATGATGGGTCTAGGCTGTGCACCCATTGCTGGGGGGGCGAAGAGACCTGTGCGCTCGTTCTACTACATAGCTGAGGCCGTTTGGGGATGGACCTGCTATTTTTTCCAAAAGTTTCTGTGTGAACAAAATTGGTGATGTCCCTTCCTCTTTTTCTGGAATCCCGAAAATGATGAGGTTACTTCTTCTACTTCTCCCCTCCAAATCTTCTAACTTGTCCTCCATTTTTCTGATTCTTTTGCCCATGGTGACTCGCTCCAAATCACATTTATCCATCCTTGCTTTTGCTGATTTAATTCTGGTTTCGTTATCTCCGACTTTGGTAGATAGAGATTCTAACGATGATTTAAAACTGCTGATTTCTGTTGAGATTTCTTCTATCGAGTTTTGTAGTGGAGCAATTATCTCCAAGAAACGTTCCTCGGTTAGAGCCGGAGACTCCGATGTAGATTTGGTGGTTCCCTGCCGAGGGCACTTAGCGACATGTTCTTTTTCTGGTGAAGGAGGCGGTGTGTGTTTGGCCATTTGTTTCTTAACAAAAGCCTCCATTTTCAATATTTTTACAAACCGGGAGCCTTCTGGAGAGACCAAAGTAGCTGGCTGTCTGTAATTAGATCTATGTTGAGTTGGAATGAGGGTTATTTTCCAGGTTGGTAGCAGAGCTAGACGAGAAGCTGCTTTCTCCTAGGCTGCCATCACGTGATCCCGGATTGTTTTTTCTTAGTGAATCAACACAATGATGTTCATTGTTCACTGGGAGACCTCCCCAACCTCACCTAGCTCAAATAATGAAGCACTCACCTCCATTTGGCTGCAGCTGTCAATTGTTTGAAACCATTTATGTCTGGTCTTGGAATTTGGGTCTTTCTTCTTTCTAGTTTGCATGTTCAAGCAGTGCAGCCTTCTTGAGTGTGTGTACAGGCTGTAATAGTTATACTTCCTGACTTCCGTGATGTCACCCAGTATGGTGGAGGTTTGAGACAAGAACTCCCAGACCCATTTACCTAATCCTCAGCAATCTGCTCCTCCATTGCAACTTGAACTTTCAGAGGCAGTACAGCTCTCTTACTATGGTGATCAAATAAAATCAAGTGAAAGGAGAGACAAAAACAACAACCCAGCCAAAATGAAGCAACTTACTCTCAGGGCTGACACTGAAGGCTGCTTAGCCCGTGCAGCAAGGTCACACACAATCTAAATCATCACTAGATTCTGATCTAGAAGAAGATACTTTCCAGCCAAAACTGAAAAAGCCTTCCAGAAAATTTTGAAAGCAATCAATAAGGTGGAATCCTCTATAGCCAACTTATGGCAGGATATGGGAAGCCTGGATCAAAAAGTCTCCAACAATGCTTCCCAAGTAGCAGAGATTACAGAGGTACAAGAAGCCAAAGATTACCTAATTTTCTATTTGCTGCAATGGGATCATGAAGTCCAGAATAAACTTGAAGACTTAGAAAACAGGTCTTGGCGAAATAATTTTAGAATGTATTGCGTACCGGAGGGAGAAGAGAAGGTTTATGACACAACGGGAGATTTTATCATACATCTACTGAAATCGGTACTTGTGCTACCACCAGACATACCCATGAACATTGACCATGACCACCACTTATTGATACTAAGACCTGCATCACCCACTGCCCACCCCAGGTCATGGATAGTTCAAATGCTTCATTATCAAACAAAAGACACAATCCTGCAGGAAGCCTGGTGCCAGACAGATTTAAAATATAAGGAAACAAAAATCTTCTTCAATCAGGACTTCTCATCCACTCCGCAAGCAGAGTGATAAAAGGTCTGCAGAGTAATATGGGAGATAAAGGAAAAGAAAAATGTCAAAGCATATTTAAACTCTCCAGCTAAAATTAAAATATTCCTTGACAAAGGCCCTACAGTTTTTGGCTCCCTACTTGAAGTCTCGGCCTTATTAAAGGAATGAGACATTGATTACCAGAGTTTGAAATGAACCTGCTTGAGAGAAAATTAATGGAAGGAGCATGGCAAGTCAAATTGAGAGGTCAAAGGAGATCCCCACCAGGAGTACTCCCCTCAGTGCTTTTTTGGGACATGGTGAAGATTTTCAAGCACGCAGACCAGAAACTAACTGCAAAATCAGTGGGACCACTTTTACAGCATTCCCCTAAGAGATGAGTGCACTTTAAACCATTCTTTTCCAGCTAAAGTTTTTTCCCTCGCTTGATTCCACAGGTAACCAAGAGTGAAGTGCGCAAGAAGAGAACCAGAAACATACTCTTTTGATCAAACCCTTGCCTCCTGGGGCAGCAGCTCAGATCTAGGTACTCTCTCCTTGTCAAGGTGCTAATTAATCTGTATGTGAGACCTTGTTCACACTGCACCATGCAATAGTGGAAGGATGGAGTTGAACCCGAGTTTG
Source organism: Neoceratodus forsteri (assembly GCA_016271365.2). NCBI lineage: Eukaryota > Metazoa > Chordata > Ceratodontiformes > Ceratodontidae > Neoceratodus > Neoceratodus forsteri. The sequence goes on along the minus strand of JADMNL010000024.1, from coordinate 194,052,728 downwards.
CCACCCGTGGATGAGAAATTATAACCAGGAAAACACAAATGATTTACATACCTTCTATTATGTGCTAACCAGGTTTTCCCCACCGGAAAGAGCTCTGACTTTTGAATAATGTGATTGGAACTTAAATGGAGCACAAAGTGGGGGAAGGGGGGATTTGTTTGCCTACAGCCAAACTCTTTTTTGTTTTGTTTTGTTTTTCCTAGGGGGCAGAGAAGGGGGATGAAGGGCATAGAACAAAGAGGGGTTTAATAATAAACAATAAAAAGGAAATAACAAGTGTTGTCATACTACAATGGAGGAAATGGGGATTAAAGCTTAAAGACTACAAGAATGAAGGTGAAGACACTTGGTACTGCTGGGGAGAGGGGAGTGGATCTGGGAAGGAGTATCAAGTAAACCTTCATAGCTGGGTGTGGAGCAGAACAGAGGATGTACTTTCTGCCCTCTATACTGGTGGGTGGCGCTTTATAAAAGTGAACAAGGCCCTAGACCCTCTTGGGGCTAGACTGTAGTTGTCACTTGCCTCTATTTCAACCAGAGGCTACTTGGCTTTCTGCCACTTTTTCAGAGGAAAAGATCTGTTTCACCTTATTTTTCTTTCCCCTGAATACTTTGGAAGTAGAGGTGGTAAAATTATCTCGTAGTTTCTATGGGATAAGAAGGCATGAAGGTTTGAAAAACTTGTTGTTGGTTTGTTATAAAGACTATTGGTCGATACGTAAATGCATTACAGCTTGACGTTCATTGTCTCTTCCATGTGCAACCAGCGGTTTGCAAGTTTATGGCATTCATGGCAAATGCATTTGCTGCAGTGTGCCTTGGCGTTTGTATGCAGCATGTGGTATGGTTTTAATCTGTTTTTCCACGCTGCCTTTTGTTAGCTGTGCATTTATTATATGCCTATTCGCTTTTGGAATCAGTCGAATAGCACCTTCTGACATGTGCTGCTGGTAGTTTTGCCAAGTTGCTCATATTGTTATTTTATGTTGGTCTCCTTTTTGCAGCAGTTCAAGCTCTGAAGAGCATTCACAATGAGATGTGTGCAATCTTTTGGTGAGACCGTATCACATTTAATTTATATGTGATGCTTTTTATTGGTCATGCTTCTTTATATAATAAAAGGTTTTTTGTGACCTAAAATCAAAAGTTTTTTGTGCTGACCCTGTCAATAGTTATTCATGTTCAAAAGGTCATGTTAGACCTTATCTGGGCATATTACTTGGTATTACTTGGTATGAAAGAACAGAAGAAGGCCAGAGCCCATCGAGACTGTTCTCCACACTATGTGGGACATTATTTATCTATTATCCTGCAACCAAACATCTAATTTATTTTTAAAGACAGTGGCACTAGTTGCCTCTACCAATCCTTGTGGCAAGGTGTTCCATACAATGGATGCTCTTACTGGAAAAAAGTTTCCCCTTTTGCTGGTTTTGTAAGTTTTTACTTCAAGCTGTTTATTATGCAGTCTCGGAACATGTCTCCTTTTGGGAGAGTGTTAGACCACATTTTTCCATTAGATCTGGTGAATTTATTAAATTAAAAACCATAAGCATATCACCTCTTAATCTTCTAGTTTGAAGAGAGAAGAGGCCAGTAGCTTTTAATCTGTTCTGATAATCCAAGTTTGTTAATCTTGGAATCATTCTAGTTACTCTCCTTTGAACCTGTTCAAGAATTGCTATGTCTTGTTTTTGCTTTGGATTCCAGAAAGGAGAGCCATAGTCTAGATACGATCTAATGTATGCCCTATAGAATGGAATACAGCATTGATCAGTGCGATTAACAAAAGTGCATTTTATTTGCCTCAAAAGTCTGTTGGTCATGCAAGCAGTTCTAACACAGTGATCATTTGATGTAAGTTTATTATTAACATATATCCCTAAATCTTTTTCACAATTTTCACAATTTGATGAGTGAAGTGGTAGTCCGCTTACATAATATATCGTTTTTTGGATTATTTACACCGAAATGCACTACTAAACATTTGTCTTGATTAAACTGCATGTGATTTTCATTTGCTCAAAGTGTTAATTTTTCCAAATCCTTCTTTAATGCAGAAATATTTTCTTGATTATTAACCTTGGTCCCCAATTTAGTATTGTCTGCAAATTTAACCATGAAGTTATTTGGCCCAGTGTGTAAATCACTGATAAAAAGATTAAACAATGTTGGTCCCAAGACCGACCCCTGTGGTACACCACTTGTCACACTACCTGAATCAGACAAGATATCATTAATTCAGACTCTTTGAGAATGATTTGTCAACCAGTTTAAAGTCCAGTTGACAATATCAGGTGACAAACCTAGATTGTGCATTTTAGTAATGAGTTTTTCATGTGAAACTTTATCGAAAGCTCTACTAAAGTCCAAAAGAATTACATCAGTAGGGATACCCACATCTAGTAGAGTACTTATATTATTGTAAAAATATATCAGATTGGTGGTGCAGGAATACTTGGAAGTAATCCCATGCTGATTTGAATCATAAATTCCTAGTTTTTTACAATCTTGATCTATTAGAGACTTCATTACTCATTCCATTAATTTTCCAGCCACTGAGGTCAGGCTAATTGGATGATAATTTTGCACAGAACCTCTATTGCCGTTTTTAAATATGGGAGTAACTATTGCTGAACGCCAATCATTTGGTACAATGCTTTCTTGTAAGGATTTGTTGAAGATAATTGACAAGGTATAGAAATATTTATAGAAGTTTCTATCAGAAACCATGGATAAATACCGTCTGGGCCTGGACTAGTATTTTTTTCGTTTTTGATAGGCTGTATTATGTCAGTTGGATAGAACCTATGATAATCTATGTGGTGAATTTTAAATGTACTAATAGGTGATTTTTGAGAGAAGACAGAACAAAAGTACTTATTAAAGAGAGTTGAGGTTTCTATATCAGATAGAGAAGAGTCATTGGTTATAATGGGACCAATGGTCCTTGATACACCTTTTTTACTATTTATATAGGAGAAAAGAGATTGGGGACAGTCTTTTGTGTGAGCTAGTTTAAATTCTAGCTTATTTTTTTCCAATTTAATAGAATTTTTTAAGTTTTTCACAAATAATCTGTATTTATGTAATAGAGTAGTTTTAAATGGAACAGAACTATTCTTAAGTTTCCTAAAAAGTTTAATTTTTATTTTAATCTGATTTTTAATTGTCTTGTTGAACCAAGGGGGAATTTTTCCTTTATTATTAAATTTCCTCTTAGATGAAATAAAGGTATTTTCTAAATAATGTACAACATTTTTTTTTTAAAAGTCCCACGCTTGTTGTGTTGTACAATTAAGAAGATTAGATTCCCAGTTTATGTTTGTAAGTATTCATTGATTTTAGAAAAATTTGCTTTATTATAATTTTTGTACAGTATAACTTCCTTTGTGTAGTTTTAAACTGTTGAATTTCAAAAGAATAGATGAATGATCACTGGTCCCAAGTGGATCCCAAATTTGTAAATTGCTAATGGTTGCTCTATGTTAGTAAATAATAGATCCAAAATATTAGGACCTTGAGTGGGTGCAGTAACAAGTTGTTGTAATACAGTACTAACTACACATCTATTAGTCCTTTCTTGGCATAGGACTGTCCTGAGAATGAGTCCCAGTTAATATGAGGGAGGTTAAAGTCACCAAATATTACAATATCTTGAGATTCTGAAAAATGTGTAATTTCTTTAAACATATCAGTTGTGTAATCTGAATTTGCAGATGGAGGTCAATAGATGTTACCAATAGTTATATAGGACTGCTTCTTCAATATGATTTTAACCCATGTACTTTCCAAAGGAAAAAGAGAACACACTTCAAAAGAAGGAATATCATTTTGTATGTATATACAAACTCCACCACCTTGCTTATCTAATCTGTTTTTATGATATAATTTATAACCTGGAATTTTCTGGACCAAATTGAGGATGCTGCTCCACCAAGTTTCAGTTACTCCCACCACACCTATATTTAAAGTTTTACATTTGGCTTCAAGTTCTGCTAATTTGAGTTGTTTAAAGATCTTGCCTTCAAAGCTAGGAATTTACATTTAGTTGTAATAATATTTTGGTAAGTATTCAGAGGCTTGGAAATAGACCCATCCTCCCCCATTGTTTTTAGTTTAAACAATGATTTATTGCTTGTTTATTTTATTTATGAGCCTGTTAATTTTAAAGCATCTGAAATCAGAATAGTAATGTTGATCTTTTTTTCTCAAAGGAAAGTGAGGACTGATTGGAGACTTATGCCCCCACTCCTCATGATGTTTTAAGATGGAGTCATTAAATATAATTTCTTATAATATTAAAGGTGTAACTTCTTTGGTGAAAAGTCCAAGCTATTAACAGAATTGCAACATCTTAAATGTGACATTTTGTTTTACAAGCCCAGCTCTCAGAATCAGAGCATCTTAAGCTCCAGCAGCAATGGGTGGGGCAAGTATTTGCATCCTCACATCCAGGGGCTAAAAAGGCTGGGACAGCAATACTTATAAAAAGAAATACACCGTTGAAAGTAAGCTCCTCTGAGGCATCCATGGATGGACGGTACACCTGGGTCTCTGGTGACATTCAGGGAACCCCAATTCAACTCATTGCTGTGTATGTGCACAATGCCAATATTGCTCCTTTTTTGAAGGAAGTCTTTAACAAAATAGCAGACTTGGGAGCAGGACAGATTGTGTTGGGAGGGGACTTCAACACAGTCCCTTCTATAAAGATGGACCGCTCATCTACACATATTCATACAGATAACAGTGATACTAAAATGTTAAATGTACTCAGTTCAGAGCTAGGCCTGGTAGATATTTCGAGGCAACTGCACCCAGGGTAGAAAGATTACTCATTTTGTTCAACTACCCACCAAACATACTCGAGAATAGATCTTGTCTATACTAACCAAAGGGATTTATATACAGTTCTTAGGGCTGATATTCATAATGTAACTCTATCGGACCATGCTCCTGTCTTGATACATGTATTTTTGGGAAATAGAGATAGACAGTCCATTTGGAGGCTAAATTTCTTGTTGCTTAATGAAAAACAATTTAACAACCAGATTTCAAAAATATGCACAGACCTAATATCCACTAAGCTTCCCCAAACTACATCATATCTGTTACTATTGGATACTATGAAAGCAATGGTTAGAGGGGAGATTATTAGCTATGCCTCAACTAAGAATAAATTAGCTCAGCAGGCACATAATAAGCTATTAGCAAAATTATCAGATCTGGAAAAAGCAAAAGGAAAACCCAAACACTCAAAATGATTTGTAGAACTTACACAAGTTACGCAGAGAACTTAAGGCCTTAGAAGACAAGAAAGCAGAAGGCAGGTTGAGATATACAAATCAAAGGTACCACAAGGTGGGGGAAAGCAACCAGATTGCTGGTGTTTAAACTGAGGAAAATGTAGGCAGAGAGACATGTCCCTTCTTAAAAGATAAACAATTACTAAATAAAATTTGGACAAGGCCAAAATATATTGCAACCCAGTTTCAACAATTTTACCAAGACCTTTACAAGAGGGAGGGAGATAACAGGGATATTAGGTTAACCACAAAGGAATTTTTGAATATTATAAACCTCCCCAAATTACCGGACTAATATAGCCAGTCTTTAAACACATCCATAACTAACACTGAAGTTCGAAATGTGATTAAATTATTACCATCTGGAAAAACTCCAGGACCAGATGGCTTCAGTGCTGAACTATATAAAAAACTTAACAAAACATTAATGCCCATCTTAACAAAAGTCATTAGTGCATGTGTGGAGGAAGAAAAGTTGCCAGATTCATGGAATGACACATTAATTACAATAATACCGAAGCCTGGGAAGGATAGACATAAATGTGAATCATTTAGACCAATTTCATTGTTAAATCAGGATCTCAAGATCCTAACAAAAATCCTGGCAAATAAACTTAAAAAATTACCTAACTTTATTAATACATCCAGATCAGACCAGATTTATTCCACAGAGACACCTATCAAACAATATCAGACAACTCCTCAATGTTTTAAGTTATAAGTCACGCACTAATATAGCATAGTTAGCAATTTTCCTCGATGCTGAAAAGGTGTTTGACTGCCTCAGTTGGTCTTATCTATTACAAACATTGAAACATATGAGAATATGAGGCGATTTTTTAAAATGGATGTCTTTATGCTATCAAAAGCCCTGGGCCAGGGTTAGAGTCAATGGCTCTATACTGGGAAAAATAGATATTAATAGGGGAACAAGGCAGAGTTGCCCCTTATTACCCATTCTCTTCACCATAAGTATGAAGCCACTAGCCCAGGCAGTAAGAGAAACTAGGGATATAAAAGGATAAAAGTAGGGCAAACCTAGGCAAAATATCACTTTATGCAGATGACACACTACTATATCTTGAGGACCCTGAGAAATCCCTTTACTTTGCTCAAACTGTTAGAGGATTTTGGAAACATATCAGGCTTCAAAGTAAACATGTAATAAAATCAGAGGTGTTGACAGTGGGAGGCTTTGTTCCACCTCAGACTAAAAATAAAATTCCATTCAAGTGGGTTAAACAAAAAGTGCAGTATTTAGCCATCAATATTACCCATAAATTAAGTGACCTGTACAACTATAACGATGACGAACTTAAAAAATACATATATGCAGATATAAATAAATGGAATAAACTACCACTGACTTTATCCAACAGAATTGAGACAATTAAAATAAATGTCCTGCCTCGATACCTGTTCCTGTTTTCCTACACTTCCCATAAAAATTCCAGATTGGTCTGGAAGGATTTAAAAAAAAACTCACCAAGTCCATATGGGCAGGTCGACGGCCACAAATTAGATGGGCTTTACTAATGGAGCAAAAGAGTAAGGGGGGAATGGGCCTACCGGACATGTAGTATTATTACAGAGCAGCCCAACTTGTTAGAGTTTTACAAATTTTAACTCCAGAGACCAAGGAGGGCTGGTATAATATGAAAGAGAAACTTATCCCGATTGCCCACTTAACTTGCTGCCATGGGTAGTTCTTCCTAAGGAACTAAAAAAGATCTCAAATTATTGAACAAGACACTCAATGACAGTTGGGTTAGAAACCCACCAATGGTGAGAGATTGTAACACTGGTGTGGCAGTACATTCCTCACAGTTTTACATAATCTCGAGCAGCCCCAAATGACCTGTGCTTTACCTGATGGTCACAGAAGGGACTGAAAATTCTTACCCAGTTTCTTTCAGGTGAAATAATCAGAGACTACATCACTATGAAAGAAGAATTTCAACTATCCAATTCAGATTTCTTTAGATATCTACAGTGCTGTCACTATATCATGACAGTGGTGGGGGTCTCAACCCTGATGAAGCCCCCTGCCCCAGTGATTAGATTTATTTATACAAAAAGTCACTTGAGAGATAATGGAAATTGCATTTCATTTTTAAACAAAGCATTGCAAGAAGAAGCAGGTGTTCCCAGTATACAAAACATATAATGTAAATGGCAGGAAGAAGCTCTAGTTAAGCTAGAAGATTCAGACTGGCAGAGAGTGTGGAGGGAATTCCAGAACATCAGCATCACCTGTATGGAGAGAATTTAGGTGGAAAGTTATTACAAAATTCTTTATTACTTCAACTATTTTGCAACATTATGCCTCTCATACATCAACTTTATGTTGGAGACATTGTGGACAGACAGGATCACACACCCACATTTTCTGAATTGTCCCAATATACAGGAATATTGAGAGAGGTAACCCAAAATATTACAATTATTTTACTTATACAAACCCCACTAACTTTCAGTAACATAGTACTGGGTCTACCACCTAGTGAAGTCACTTCAGCTGTAGAGAAATACTTACTTTATATTCTTATAGCAGCTGCATTAAAAGTTATCACCCAGCACTGGCTCTCCACGTATATATTAACATCTTCAAATTGGATCTCAAGAATTAATTCACTAAAAGAGGTTGAAGTGGTCACTGCCCTCCTAAATCTATGAGTAGACACCTATAATTCTAGATGGCTTCCCTACTTTGATTTTGTAGATGAGAATTGATGTATCTCAGTATTAGATCAGTTGTTAACTGAGTAGAAACTCCATTAAGTATATCAACTGTTAAATGTTTTACTCAGGTGCCTTTTCTTTTTTTTACTTATATATAGGGTCCCCCCTTTGTTTATTAACTGGTTGTTATTATATATGTTTTGAGTAGATAAACAGGCTTTGCAAGGTTGAATATTATATATTATACAGATAGTGAAAAGTGAAAGAAAGGAGACAAGACACCCTGTCATTTGGTCAGTGTAATGATAATTTTTTTATTGATGAACTAAGACATTTCAATTATAGATCTTTGAACTTTGGAAATGGATGGCTCCTGTTGCTGGAATGCTTTGGGCAGGAATCTGGGATGAGAAATCCACTACAAGCCTTTTTTGTTTAGTCCTACTGGATCGATAATGTTTATGATTTTCTGTGATCCTTACCTGAAATAGATTAAGATACTATGTCAGAATTTGTATAACAACAGGGTCATTAACTACTAATGCTGAAATCTTTTTGATGCAAATCTACTTAATCTTGAAAGTCATGTATTTGTGATTATATATTTGTATTGAACTGCTCTACAATAAAATATACAAGTTCAAAAAAAAATAGTTATATTTCCTGGCTGTTTCAAATGGTAATTAGAGCAGGCATTGGCTGGATCCTTCCCTCCCCTTCCCTACAATTACAAAAGACCCCCTTCCTTACTGGAATGGACTCTCACTATCCCGCGAGCCTACACATGCAAATTATGTGAGCTGGTATCTTATTGTTGCTACTCTAGCCCCCCCAAACACCTAGAGATTGTGAACTGGGATAGAGTGTGGAAAAGGACAGAGGTTGTCCTCCCTCTTTCTCTGAGTCAACCCCCTCCATTTTACCATTCTAACATGATAGCTTTAAGCTAACTGCATTTTATGGGGAAGCCATCCCTCTGCAGTGGCCCTACCAAAGGCTGGATGGTTCATCTCCACCACTGACATTAAGCACTTTTACAGCCTGCACTTCCCTTGACCACTACATATAGCAAGAGGTATCAGGTTCCTATAAATGAACACTCCTTCCCAAAGGGAGCCCCACACCCTCAGCCAGCATGTACCGTAAGGGTGGTCTCTGACTATCCACATGCACTAGTGCCACAGGGACACCCCCGAGGACATCAACGGCCAATCTTCACCTTTGGGGTGCAGCCCTCACATAATCCAAGAGTCACTGGTCTACTATGAGATGTGACATTGAGATACAAGACTAGCCAGAATATCCCTGGCCTCAAAAACGTAGTAACACAGTGAAGGGGGAGGGACACCTGACAGGAACCCTGTTTCTCTTCCCCCAGCAAGGCAGTTCTAGGTACTGATGGTCCACTTCTCAGTTAGTGGTTCAGATACATGGGTCACTACTTATACCCAGGATATGGGAGCTAACCACACATGAACATAGATCGAGAGGCAGGTTCAAGGATCTCACCTTGCCCCATCTACACCTCTTGGTTCTACAAGGTTTTTACTGTCCTAGTTTTTATAACTATGTATTAATGTTAATGTTACTAAATTGTGTATTCTTAACTCATTTATCCCATTATCCTGGTTTCAGAAAATGCATAGAATTTTTACCAGTTTTATCTGGTCTAACAAACGCCCCGTCTGGCATACTATAAGCTGGCGGCTCCAAAAGTTGATGGGGGATTGCGGATTCCTCACTTGGCAATCTATTATTGGGTTAACCATCTAGCAAAATATCTTAAGTGGGTGAATCTGAGACCTGAAGGCTTGAGGCCAGTTTGGCTTATCATTGAATTAGATTTTATCCAGGCTATGATCATGGACCCCCTGACCATGTTATATGTTAAGATTTCCTCTCTACAAGAAGTTTGTAAATGTCTGACTCTTATGACCTCCTTAAAAGTTCATGCACAGCTCTGTTCCTTTTTGCACTACAATCCGCATTTGGATCTGTCTCAGTCCATATGGAATTCTCATCCTTTACTATAAATAAACAGAGGATCCCCAAGTGGTTGCCCCAAGTGGGGGATGGGTTGGTATCCACCTTTCTGGATGATGAGTGGGCATGGCTCTCTGTAACTAAAATTATTCGAAAATTTGACATCCCAGTAGTCCATCAGTTCAGGGTTCTTCAATTAAAGCATCTCATTACTACTGTGCTGGGTAATACCCCTCCTTGTCCGCTGGCCTTTTCCTTGATATCTGAGCTTTCCTCCTTACTTGGACCCTCTAATGATATCTCAAAAATGTATCAAGTCCTGTTCCATTGGCGGTATGGGGGATCCCATGGTCCCACCATGTTCTGGGCCTCCTTCTTTCCCCAGTATATCTTCAACTGCCTGGTACTATGGAGGTATTGTCACAAGTACGTCTCTCAAGACAGATTATGACTTATGCAATATCACATTTTGCATAATATGTATTATACCCCAGTAAAACTGGCGAAATGGGGCCTTCTTGAATCAGGGCTGTGTACCAGATGTTCCAGGAAGAGGGAACACTTTTTCATCTATTCTGGTCATGTCCCAAGATAACCCCTTTATGGAATTCAATTAAAACCAAACTGCACCCTTACTGGGTTTGCAGGACTGCTTTACTTGAAATTGCCTGTTGGGAGACCTGTCTCCTATAAAGACCTAAGCTCAGAGATTTCACATTTCCATGATAACATTATCTGTCAAAAAATCATACTTAAGCATTGGAAGGATGAGGTTAGCCCATCATACCAGGAATGGGTTCATGAAACTTTGCTAATCTTCGTACTTAGAAAGCTATAGTGTGTCTCTATAACAGGCTACGGAGCTATAAGCATATCTGGGATCCCTTTCACGCATTAATCATGGTAGGTTTGGATAAATGAGTTGCTGGCAATTGTTTATCTCAGCTCAATCAAGGTTTATTGTAACATGGTATTATACTACAATGTTGTAATGTACTGCTGTACTGGGGAGGAGGAGAGGTAGGGGGCAGAATATATATTGTTCTATGATTATGCTGTGAATGTTACTATTTATGTCTCCTGTATTATGGAAAATCTGTTAATAAAGTTTGAATTGAAAACAAATTGTGTATTCTTAAACATTATTACTGTTTGCCCACCCAGGTAAAAATTCTCCAGACAACCCCTGTTTCAGTTGGATATGCCAGATATGGAAGATGAAGCAGGACCAACCAATGTACTTTTCTGTATTTCTATCTAGATGTAATGCAGAAAAGCCTGCCACTGCTTGGATGCAGATAGGGACACTTCAGTCACTCTCACACTTTAGTCTAGTAAAGGGATTTGAAGGGCTATGCTTCTGCCTTCTGTTGCCAGTTCTCTCATTTAACATACCATATAGAACTGTTATAATGCCATGCACTCCTCTACTCTTGGTAAGCCCAAAATCTCCCCCATAGATAACCAACAAATAAAGTGGATCTCTTGGAATGTTAAGGCCATCCAAACTCTCATAAAGGGATGGAAGATATTAGATCACCTAAGGAGGGAGAGGGCTGGAGTACAGGAAAGAGATGGGTTTTACAGGAAACCCATCTCACTAAGGATGAATCAGACAAGCTTAACTCAGGATGGGTTTCCCAAGTTTATAATGCAATATACAATACTAATAGCAGAGGAGTGGCTATTCTTATAAACAAGAATGTGCCCTTTCAAGCAACCAGAACTATGGTAGACCCTTAAGCACACTACGTTATTGTACAGGGCACCTTGGCAGGCCAATTAGTGACACTTTCATAAGTTTCATAGTTGTATTATAAGCCAAGAAGGGCATAAGCCCCACAAGAGCTCACCCTTTACTCAACGGAGTAGCCACCTATATCATTCTCCTTACAGTAGTTGTCCAATTTGTTCTTGAATTCCTCCATCGTATGCTTCCCACTACATCTAGGGAAGACTACTTCAAATGGTCACAACCCTTTGATTGAACCATGATGCTCTTTTGGTAGTTTTACATGTTTCACCCTTTAACTGTAGCATATGTGATCTAGTGTTAAAATCACTGTTGTTATCATTTTTATGTTGATTGCGCGCATGAGCTTTCTCCACAAGCAGGTTGTGGAGGCGTGGCACTGTTGTGCCCAATGCCCCCACAGCCTGCAAAGGCTTGTCCCTTGTCCCCCAATGCCGTGGCATGCTGCTACTGACACTAGTTCAGCCAGCGTGATACAACCTTCTAAAAAAGTAGCCACTGCAATCAGGGGCCACCTCATCGTTACAGAGACAGCCATCCGTTAAAATGAGGAGTGACCCATCATTGCAGGGCGGGATGTGAAACCTTGATATTGTTTAGAACATGACGGCAGCTTGCCGCCATGTTCACAAACAATATAACCCCTCACCCCACCATGCGTTTACTTGCCGACTCCCCATCGGCATTCTGTAACTTCTGCTTTTGTTCCTGCTGGCGGGTGCCCAATCCCCGCTGGTATAATGAACCCCATTTTGTTCCAGCCGATGGGGTGCCCAATCCCCATTGGCATAATGAACCCTCCAGTTTAGTTCCTGCCGACGGGTGCCCAACTTCGTCGACATAATGAAATCCCCTCATTTTGTTTCTGCCAACGGGAGCCCAGTCCCCATCGGCATAATGAACCCCCCAGTTTTGTTCCTGCCGACGGGGTGCCCAATTCCCCATCGGCTACTGCTGACCCCAAACCAAAGCCTCTGCTGGCATGCTAGAGCCCACCCCAATGTGCCAGATGCCCTGTGAAGGGAAAAACAGTCCTGTGAAGTCTTTTGTTTTTTCCTGAAAAAGAAACTGTCCCTTGGTGTTCGCCCTGCCCCCACCCACAACCCACACCCACCCACTGCGCATCCTGCCTCTCCACACCCCTCATCCCATACTTCCTCCAGAGCTCAGCGTGGATCTTCAGTGGACCGCAACACGACTGCACTCTTCAAAGCTGATCGCGAACTGAGGAAATGCCGGTATGCTGTATAATGTAATAAATAGGGTTTTTTCAACTTTAGTGCATATCTCAGGTATTTTGGGGGAATTTTTTCACCAAATTTTCAACATGGGGTTTTTGGGACCCCTCCTCATAAATTCTTGAACTGTCATGGTGTTAATCAGTCCCAAAAGGTGGTTTCACAGTCACTGTGCGGAATCACCCTTCGGGGCCGATTAACCAAATGACAGTACAAGTGTTCATGAGGTGGGCTCTCTAAAAGCCTATGTTGCAAATTTGTGGAAAAATCCAAAAATGACTGGTTTTACGAGCGTGCATTGCAGTATAGAACAGTGGTTTAAGGCTCTGAGCTGCAAATCTGGTGACATCCAGCAGACCAGACCTGGATTTGAATCCCACAGCTTCCACTTGCATACTGTGTGACCCTGAGCAAGTCATTTACCTTTCATGTGCTCCCAGGTTGTGCCTGTAAAAAAGTTTTCAGCTTAGTATGTCTCACCTGGTTAAATAACTAACCCCCCCCAAAAAAAAGTTTCTACGTACGCGCGTAACTTCAAGAATTTACAATATTTTCATGCCAGATTTTCAACATTGACATTTTGTCACACCTTCTTGTGAGTAGTATAGCTGTCATTGTTCACATCCTGGCCGAAATGTGTTTTGCACTTCCGGCACAGAATAGCGTGAACTCTGTGGGAAATCAGTGTTTAGGACAGATTAAGAAAATGACAGTGACACTGTTCATGAGTAGAGGTCCTAAAATGCCTATGTTGAAAATTTGGTAACGATGCTCCATAAATGATCGTGTTACTTAAGCTGCATTGTACACTTTCCAGTTGGCACGCATACCTTAAGGTCACGAATTTATAATGTTTCCAGTCCAGATTTTCAGCATTGCCATTTTCCCACCTAATTATGAACAGTACAGCTGTCATTTTTCCCATCTTGGCCGACATGTGTTTTCGCACTTCAGGCGCAGAATAGAGCAGTCACTGCGGGAAATCACTGTCCGGGACAGATTAAGAAAATGGCAATGATACTGTTCATGAGCAGAGGTCCTAAAATGCCTATGTTGAAAATTTGGTGATGACAGCCCATCAGTTGACTGTGTTACAAGTGTGCATTGTGCACTTTCCACGCACCCTTGTAACTTCGTAGATTTGTAATATTGTCACACCAGATTTTCAACAGTGCCATTTTTTACACCTCCTTATAAGCAGTATAGCTGTCATTTTTCACATCCTGACCAAAATGTGTTTTTACAGTTCCGGCGCAGAATAACATGGTCACTGTGGGAAATCAGTGTTCGGGACAGATTAAGAAAATGACAGTGGCACTGTTCATGAGCAGAGGTCCTAAAATCCCTATGTTGAAAATTTGGTGACGAAACTCCATAACATGACTGTGTTACAAGCGTGAGTTGAACTGTTTCCACGCACCCTTTTAACTTCGCAGATTTGTCACACCACATTTTCAACTGTGGCATTTTTTCATAACTCCTTATGAACACCAGAGCTGTCATTTTTCACATCCTGGCTAAAATATGTCTTTGCACACCTGCCAGGACAGTAGCACAGTCACTCTAGGAAATCAGTGTTTGGGACAGATTAAGATCGACCGAGTGAGAGGAGGGAGTGACCGAGCTCAACTGAGCTCTGTCGGGACTGGTGCAGATTTCTTTGTGTTCAGACAAAGGCCCCAACACAAGAGCCCAATACAAAAGGGCAGCCTGCAGCACTGGGAGAAACAGAGCGAGAGAGCGAGTGAGAGAGGAGGAGTGAGCGAACTCACTGAAGCACTGTCAGGACTGCTGCGGATTTCTTTGTGGGCAGAAAAAGGTGTCAATACAGGCAGGGGCCCAGTAAAAAAGGCCAGCCTGCAGCGGTGGGAGAAACAGTACGAGCGAGTGAGACAAGGGGACTTAGTGGACTTAGTGAGCTCAACAGAGCTCTATCAGGACTGCTGGGATTTCTTTGTGGGCAGAAAAAGGCGCCAATACAGGCAGGAGCCCCATACAAAAGGGCAGCTTGCAGTGCCAGGACAAACAGAATGAGCGATGAGAGGGAGGGAGACTGAGCGACCTCAATGGAGCTCTGTCAGGACAGCTGCTGATTTCTTTGTGGACAGACCAAGGTACCAATGCAGTCAGGAGCCCCATACAAAAGCGCAGTCTGTGGCGCCAAGAGAAACAGAACGAGTGAGTGATAGAGCGGTAGTGAGCGAGCTCAGCAGAGCTCTAGTGTGACTGCTGCAGATTTCTTTGTGGGCAGAAAATGTGGCAATGCAGGCAGGAGCCCAGTATAAATGGTCAGCTTGCAGCGCCAGCACAAACGGAATGCGAAAGTGACAGAGGGGGAGTGAGCAAGCTCAGTGGAGCTGTGTCAGGACTGCTTCAGATTTCTTTCTGGCCAGAAAAAGCTACCAATGCAGGCAGGAGCCCAGTACAAAAGTGCAGCCTGCAGCACCAGGAGACACAGAACAAGCGAGTGAGGGAGGGGGAGTCAGTGAGCTCAACAGGGCTCTGTTGGGACTGCTGCAGATTTGTCTGTGGGAAGAAAAAGGCAGCAATACATGCAAGGGCCCAGTACAAAAGGGCAGTCTGCAGTGGCAGGAAAACCAGAATAAGCGAGTGAGTGAACTCAGCAGAGCTATATTGTAACTGCTGCAAATTTCTTTGTGGGCATATGAAGGCAGCAATGCAGGCAGGAGCCCAGTAGAAAAGGGCAGCCTGCAGCGCCGGTAGAACAGAATGAGCGAGTGAGAGAAGGGGAGTGAGCAAGCTCAACAGAGCTTTGTCGAGACTGCTGCAGATTTCTTTGTGGGCAGAAAAAGGTGTCAACAGAGGCAGGAGCCCAGTACAAAAGGGCAGCCTGCAGCACCAGGAGAACCAGAATGAGTGAGTGAGAGAGGGGAGTGAGCAACCTCAATGGAGCTCTGTCAGGACAGCTGCGGATTCTTCCTCAGCAGAACAAGGTGCCAATGCAGGCAGCAGCCCAGTACAAATGAACAGCCTGCACCAGGACAAACAGACTGAGCGAGTGACAGAGGGCCACTGAGCGAGCTCAACAGACCAACGTAATCAACATTTGGCATTGACAAATGCTTGTTGTGGCTTGTCTTTGTATGCCCTCCAGGAGTTTAATATCTGGCTTTCTGTTTGGTGTGGAGAACTGCACACAGTACTCCACATGAAGCCTAACCAATGAAGCATACAAAGGAAGTATCTTTTTTCATTCCTGCTTTCAATATGTCACCTAATATATCTGTAACCCCCTGCAAATGGGGGTTCCCAAAAGACTTCCAGGAGCTTGCTTTGAATGCTCCAAACCTGAATGGTGTTTTGGCTGTAAGCCATTTATCAGTGAGTGTTTTTAGAGCCTTGTACTGTCTCTTTAAGAGCTGTCTGCTTGCAGACATAATTAGTTTGTATGGGGGACTGTGTGCTTCTCTGTTTGAGTACCACTCGAGCTGCTGCCAATTCACTCCATTTTTGCAGTCACTAGGAGTGCAAAGGAACCTATCTGAAAGATGTAACTGTTTGCCAGAAATCATTTAGAGTAATAATGAAATTACAGTTTGTCTAACCTGCTTTTGCAGTCAGAACTGTGTCTGCCTAGTTCCCCATTCTGGTTTTGAACTGCTGAACTGGACCAATCAGTGTGGGGTAAGCTAGCTCTAAAATGGTGCCTTGGATGAATCAGAACTTGGACTCATAATCTGAGCCAGCCACAAGAGGATTGTATGGGCAGTGACTCTGGGAGATGTAGTTTAGACTTCGGCGCCTTTTTGGACCAACAGCAGCAGTCTATTGTGAGTGACAGCCAATCCAGTCAAGAACTGGGAGGAACTCAAAGGAAGTGCCCGGTTTTGTCTGTTGGAGTTTCAGTTTAGCTCTGGCAGTGAAGGGGAAAGAAACCCTGTGCTCCTTCAGTGCACAGTTTCAGTCAAAAAACGTGTGTAAGGCCCAGAGTTCCAGTCTGCAGCTTGTGTAACTGCTTGTTAGGACTGAATCCGTCCTGTGAAAAGAATCAAAGGATCTCTGAAGAGTAGAAACCAGGCTCACCCTGTAGAAGACTGGAGAAATTGTTGAATTGCACTCGGTCTGTCAGGAACTGAATCTGCTGTGTGTTCTCCCGGGTATTGTGCAGTAATTCGATCGGGATAGAAGCAGCCTGCCTGGTATAGTACTTTCTTTTTACCATATAAATGTGTGAAGAGTCTCGTGGAGCTCAAGAGTAGCCCTGCTGACGTTGAAGGACCCTATCTTGTTTGGAGGTTGTGAGTACTAATTCAGGGTCGCTCCCTGTTGAATTGCCACATTAAATCCAAATGGAATCACTGTACTGCTGACTGTTTAAACTAATTTTTCTTTTCACTGTGTGAAAGGGCCCCTACCAGCTGCCACGGTTTGGACTAGCCACTAGGGCTTGGGTACCCAGGGACAGTAACTGGTAGGGATAGGCCTGTGCACAGAGCCATAGGTAGATAGTAAAGTGATAAGCTAATTAACCTGATTTCCCCCTGTCCTTGTTATATCCCCCTAAATAAATCAGAGCTGCTTGTTTCAGCAAAGTTATACTGCCTGAGGTATTTGTCTATGTTAAAGTACTGTACTGTGATTGTTGCACTGTATCTTATTTCACAGGAGATCCCAGTGCCGGAACTAGTCCTGGGGGTAAGTGTATACTGTTAAGGTAATTCAGATATATTGTGTGGGCCACTAGTGGGAAGAAAGGGGGGTTGCAGTGTCCCAGAGGGCTGTGACCAAGTAAGTTTAACTATTGCAAACCCTGACCTCTGGGTGGAGGCACCCGCCATTGGATCCAGGCCCCTCAACCTGTTAGTGGCAAATCAGGCAGGGGTAGTAGCCCCTGGGATAGCGCCATCTAGGGGTTACATATCTTAATATTCCTCCAGCCCTTTTAGCAAAGTGCATGATGGAACATTTTTCCAAATTAAATTGCAAAATGTACTTTGTTGGCCAGTTCTCTAAATTACATAGTTCTCTCTGCATTCTAGCTGCCTCTGTATTACTTCTTATGTAATATTTATGGTCCAAATTCTGCTGAGGCATCCTTTTTCCAGAATCTTACACAATGGGCAATTGATCATAAGGAGAGATAGGAACACAATGATGTATGAATTTTTAGATAAGAGTAAAACCCCAGTGGGACATAAAGCCCTGGCCTCTGTAGCACTGCTCGACCTAGCACTGGAATTAAGACTGATAGACATTTGGAGAATAATCCACCCCACTGGGAAAGATTATTCTTCTTCACTATCCCCTGCCAGTATTTCTCTAGGATTGACCTATGTCAAGGGTCTCAGACTAGGAACATAGCATAAGCTCACATAGGAGCCATGGTCATATCAGACTATGCCCTGGTTTCCTATCTGTTTCCCTTGTTGCAACCATAGGCATGAGGCAGATGGTGCTTCAATACCTCCACTCTCAAAGATCCCAAATTTTGCACTAGCCTTAGATAGGATATTAAGACCTTCCTTCTCGCAAACAAATCAGAGGACACATCAGCAGCAATCAACTGGTACACCCTAAAGGCCCAAATCAGGGGTAGGTGCATCAGCCATACCTTCGACTTGCGGAAGGTCAAAGCACAAGACCTGGCTGAACAACAAAACTGGCTAAAGGTACTCGAACAGAAGTTTTGAGATGATACAGATAAAACAGGGTCCCTGTGTGCAGAAATCATAGGACTCAGATACAAAATAAATATGTTCTTGCATCAAAAAGCAAACTATGCCCTATCCTGTCTCCAGCAGTCATTCTGGGAGTCTGGTGAGAAACCAGAATGCCTACCTGCTTATCAGCTGATAAAGAAGCTGGAATGATTAGAATCATCTCCATCAAAAAAGGGGGATGGAGGACTTACCAGGGATGAAGAAAGCATCAACAAAGAATTCCATGCTTTCTACAGCTTTTTTTACTCCAGTGAGGTTCAGCCAACTGAACAACTAATGAAGACTGTCCTTAATCCTTTGCAGCTACTTACACTAGAGCCAGACCTACAGGTTCAGATAGACAGGCC
This sequence comes from Neoceratodus forsteri, assembly GCA_016271365.2. Classification (NCBI taxonomy): domain Eukaryota; kingdom Metazoa; phylum Chordata; order Ceratodontiformes; family Ceratodontidae; genus Neoceratodus; species Neoceratodus forsteri. The sequence goes on along the minus strand of JADMNL010000024.1, from coordinate 194,033,735 downwards.
CCTAGAGAAAAAGGAACGATTGGCAGCCCTACAGACCATGCCCTCAGGAAAGGTCCCAGGAGGAGACAGGCTGCCCACTGAATTCCTAAAAGCCTTCCAAGATGTCCTCTCTGGTATCTTTATGGCAGCATTAATGGAAGTCTGCATCACAGACACTCTACCAGCCTCCTTGAGAAGAACACAGATTTCCCTGTTATCTAAACCTGGGAAGGGAATGACACTTTGTAGTACCTACAGACAGATCTCGATGAGCACAGCAGACTGTAAGACCTTTGCAAGGATTATAGCCAGTAGACTTAAGGAAGTAATTCCCTACTTAGATCAAGATGGCGATCAAGTAGGATTTGTCCCAGGTCACAGAGGCACCAATAATACCAGATGCCTGTTAAACTTGGTCTGGAAATAAAAGCCCTCTCATCCACTTACCATCCTCTCCCTGGATGCCGAGAAGGCATTTGACAGGGTTTAGTGGTGATACCTGTTCAAGGCCCTCTCAGAATTCAACAGATCCCATTTTCAGAAGTTGGGTGTCTGTCCCTTACAATGGGGCACCTACAGAGGTCATTACCAATGGCAAAACCTTTTCCTCTTTTAATCTATGCAGAGGCACTTGATAGGGCTGCCCTCTGTCACCTTTACTATTTGTTCTGGCACTTGAACCCCTTATTCAAGCCATTTGTCAGGCTGTGGAGATTAAGGGGCTTGAGATGGGAAGACAGCACAAGTTATTGGCATACACAGATGACATTCTACTGACCCTCAAAGACCCTAGAAAGTCCATCCCACACCTTTTGACACTGATTAGTCAATACAGCCACCTGTCAGGTTATAAATGAAACACAAAAATCGCAATTCTTGGCATCTTCTCCACAGATCTCACATCTGCCACGATACCCATGTGGACTCCTTCATGCCATGCACCATTTGAATATCTGGGAATCAAATTCCACTGCAGCTTTTCTCATTTTGGGTGAGACAATCTGACCCCATTAAGAGGAACTAGACAAGGGCAGATGATGCTCAAACACATAAGGTTTCAAATTGTTTTAATGCTTTCTGACAAATACTCAGCAAAGAATTGTTCCAGAGAGAGAAGCTATATTTTATTTAAATACCATTGGTGTATTCCTACTTCCCAGCAGTACATGTCTCCACTACTTGGAAAAGTGATACTTTTTAAAATAAAATAAAAATACCAACTCCACATACCAGGTTTAATAACCTTTCACTGGTACAAGATGCATTTATATAAATATTCCTAACCTGCCCCCACTGCTCAACATAGCACCCTCCCATAATTAGATGAGTTCTTTTATGAAATAAAATGCCATTTTGCCACCACGTTCCAGCTGTGCAAGTAAATCCACATTTTTCCCATAAACAATTAGGGGGTATTGTTGAATCATTTTCAGTCTGCATAGTAACACTGTCTACATATTCAACCCTATTTAATGGATTTGATATTGTAAATATATTAGATCTAAATGAGTGATTTAACTTATATAAACTTTGCAAAGCAATATGCAGTATAGTGATTAGTGGTTATGTTGTTTATGTGTGAAATATCATAAGGCTATAACAAATGCATTAATAATGTTGCAGTGTCCATTAAACAGCTTTATAAAGTACCTTTCTTCAAACTATGAACTGCCCTAATTCAACATTATTGCTTGGATCACAGAGCTGCTTAGGCATGGGCTTGTACTACTGGTCAGAAGTGTTGGACAGTGGAAAGCACTCAATGGACAGTATATTGGAAATTCAAAAAAATGCTCCCCCTTAAATCCTGGACCAAGGAACAAACTGGTTCTGTATAAACAGGGTAAAAGTAAAGAAAGCACAGTGAGAAAGGGAGAAACCAAAAGAGCACTTGTCAAAAAGGTGATAGGCAAAAAGAACAAAACCAGCAAATGTTGCATGAAAGCTGACTGGCAAGGTAGGGCACCCCATGCAATGTCCTGTGCCACCCATGCGGTCATTATTTGGGGGGCTCCACCACCCTGTGGCCCCCTCAAATATATATAATCACCCCTCCTGCCCCATATGGATGAGGAGATGGGTAATGTTGAGGGCAGTAGCAAGACTGGGCAAAATATATGCCCACATCACCGCACCCAAAACTCCTGTGCGCTTGCACCAATGCCCTTTATGCACCTTTGTTTTAATGGTATACCAGAGCAAATCACTGCTAGGTGTTAATTCTTGCTATATTCAAACATGTGTAAAGCATATTGCAAGTGCTAAAAGCTTGTTCGAATATACCCTTGGAAAGTGAAGCACAAATCCATACAAAATCATGTTTTCTAATCACAAAATGCAACTCTCCTCCTGGTCACATAAGGTATATGTCCAACTGGAAGTAACAGGGATCCAAGAAGCAAAGCAGCAGTTATTGCCTGTCATAGATTATTGTCTCTGAGGAGCAATTTACCATATTCAGTTTTCCCCATGCAAATGATCTCATAGCACAATCAAGGTTCCTTAAGATCATCTTCCTGTCATCATGGCCTCATTAATAAGTAAGGAGCAATCTATTGTGTGAAGTGAGGCTTCTACCTGCAGCATTAGTTCCATGATGAAACCAAACCGGCAGAAGTAATCCCTGCTCCCTGATCCACATTTCCGCTATGAATTGTAGTGTCCTAGAAGTCTAGTGGACCTCGATCCTCATCTCCGTGCACAGTATGAATTAGAATTAAGGTGGTAACTCTGTCTTGGAAGTCATGAAAATTATAGATTCTGTGATTTCTTCTCAGTTTTATGAAGCATCAATAATTCTAGACATTTTCTATAATAAACCCATATTTTTAGCATACTCCATTGCAGCATCATGATTTTTATCTTGTTTTTTTGAAAACACTTGGATTTTGGTGCTTTCAAATGACAGATCTGTCATTTTATGTCTCACCAATACAAAGATCTTGGTCTCCAGTCAGCTCCAGTGTGGAATTTTGAAGCTTGCATCCAAGCCCCAGACTTCCAGACAGCAGCACAATCATAGTATCATAGTAAAAGCCAGCAGAATAGGCCCCATGTTCTATCATGTCTGCTTGGAAGCTTGCCCCCTACTGGGAGCTCGCTCCTCCACCCCCCCCAGCTGCAGAGGTGGGCCTCCCTGGCCTTCACTTCCCCCTGTACCTGTCCCAACCATTCTTGAATCCTTCCACTGTAGTCTCTTCCACAGAATCCTGGGTGGCAGTGCGTTGCATAGTTCCATCACCCTGTCTGTGAAGAAATGTCTCCTGGCTCCCCCGGTACTTCCCCCTTCCAGCTTCTACCCATGCCCCTGGTAGTTACCCCTTTTAAGCCTGAACACCCCTGGCTCCACCCTTATTTATCCTCTACATACTTGAAAGTCTCAATCATGACCCTCTGTCCCTCCTCTCCTTCAGTACTTACACATTGAGTTCACCCAGTCTGTCCTCTTAGGTCCTACCTCCATGTCCTGAATCATCCTGATCACCCTCCTCTGGACCCTCTCCAGCAGCACTATGGCCCTCTTAAGATGGGGTCTCCAGAACTGCACACAGTACTCAAGATGCAGCCTAACCAGGGCATTATACAGAGGAAGGATCACCTCCCTCCTCTTAGAGGTAATCCCCCTGGTTATGCAGCCCAGTATCCTGTTTGATTTTGCTGCAGCTCTTCGACAGTTCTTTGTGTTATTCATTTTGCTGTCCATCACTATCCCTAAGTCCCTCTAACCCGATGTGACTTGCAGTGTGGTCCTCCCCAGAGTATATGCATGTCCCAGGTTTCTGACCCCCGATGCAGCACCCTACATTTTCCTGTATTGATCCTCAACACCCACTTCCTTGCCCACCCCCCCAGGGTATCCAGATCCCCTGCAGGGCCTCTCCACTCCTGCCCATCTGCCAGTCTCCCAGTTTTGAGTCATCCACAGAGACTCAACCTACTCCTAAACTCCACCCTATGTCCGAGACATAGAATTGAACAGGAGTGGCCCCAGGACCGAACCCTGGGGACCCCAATGATGATCCTTCTGGGAGGAGACTATCCTCCAACCACCACTCGCTTTATTCACCCCATAAGCCAGTTTTCCACCACCTGAGCAACTCTCCCCCAAGGCCCCAGATTTGTTAGTAGACCGCTATGGGGTACCAAATCAATGCCTTACTGAAATACAGATAGAGAAAGTCCACCGGCTATGTCAGTCCAGGCACCTGTCACCCAGTCATAAAACTCCACCAGGTTAGTCTGGCAAGACCTCACCGAAACAAAACCATACTGCCTGTCATCCAGGTGCCCCAACCTTTCCAGCTGCCCCAGCCTCTCCTTGATAATGCCCTCCATAACCTTGCCTACCACAGACTTTAGGCCTATAATTCCTCATCTTTCTCTGACCCCACCCCTTGTGGATAGGCACCACATGAGCCACCTTCCAATCTTGAGGCACCCACCCTGTCTTCAAGGGAGATGTTGAAAAGTGAGGCCAGTGGAGCTGCCAGCACATCTGCCAGTTCCTTCAGCACCCTTGGATGCAGCCCATCTGGCCCTGATGCCTTCTCAGTCTTTAGCAACTGGAGGCCTCTCTCACCCTATCTGCTGTGATTTCACCCTCCCATCTCCCTCCTCATGCATCCTATCCTCCCTTCTAGATATGATCCATCCCCTGCCTTAGTCTCATCCAGTCCTTCAGTCTCCAACTGACCTCCTGGTTCAGTGGCTCCTCTACCCTCCATTGGGTTGGAAAGATTCCCCACCTCCCAGTAAAAGACAGAGGCAAAGTACTCATTTAGCTCCTCTGCTTGTTCCCAGCTTCCGCGCCCATCCTCCCAGTTCTAATCCTGCTGATCTTGCCCTCACTTTTCTTTTCTCCCCTATGTATTTATAGAACCCCTTCTCCCCAGCAGATATCCCTGGCCAGGTTAAGCTCCTTCTTCGCCTTGGCCCCTTACCACCCTGGTGACCCTCTTAGCCAGGAAATCATACTCTCCCCTCTCCCTAGCCCCCCTTGAGCACTTTAAGCATGCATAGGCAGGCTTTTTCTCCCTCACCACCTCCTGCACCTCCCAGGTCATGTGTTGCCTCTTGCTACTGGACTAGCCTACAATTATTTTTTTAAACACTTAAATAATTACTGATATGCTTCTATAAAAACATACCATATTAGATGTAAATTGTTTAACACATGGGTTCATAACTTTTAATTATGTTATTTTTACCATGACAGTGTCATGGTTTTCTGAAAAATATTCCTTCACAAGCATTCAGCCCTATTTATAATGCCCTGGTTGTCCAGTGGCTAGCAACCAGCATTTACGCTCCACTCTCCTCCACAGCTGGCTGCCATCTACTGCACACAGATACTGAAATGAAAGCAGAATCTGAAATCAGTCAAATTGTGCATGCCCACAAACCAAGGTTTCATTTCAGTACCCTTTTGCTTTAGCCATATATTTTGCAACGTATACAGTAATGTCATCAAACTTGGTGATTGTCTTTGTTTCCGCCCCCTCATGAGAACATAAAGGGTACTTTTAACACCCATCCAAAATATGCTTTGGGGGGCAACCAAGTCTATTCTGTTGCACCCTCAAAACATTTCAGATGGGTGCTAAAAGTTAAAGTAAATTGTTCATATATTGTGTCCTGCAAGAGCTAATGGCATGTAACAGTACCAGGAGCAACCTCCACAGAGGGGGGCATACCAGAAGTTCTACTACAGTGGGACCACAACAGGGGAGAATGCATCCAACACACACCAAGGCTCTGCCAGGCTACCACCTCTCACATACACCCCTCAGAAAGTGGAGAAGCCTCTCCAAGGTAAAATGAGGAAACGCAAGTCACGAATCTCTTTAACCCTCTGCATCACAGTGAGGAAATGTATTTTAATGCTCCTCCTGTTATCTGGGAATGTGCACCCAAATCCCGGCCCTCCGCTGCCACCCGTATCTGTGGGTATCAAGACAAAGGGCCTGACAACAGCTGCAATGAATATGTGCTGCCTAACAACAAAGTTTATACAATTATAGATCTGGATGGCCCAGCACAAACTGGATATAGAATGCCTAACTGAGACTTGGCTGACAGGCAATATAAAAAAACAGTGAAATAGTGCTTCCTGGATACTAGGTATTCAGGAGCGACAGGCATGGCAAGAAGGGTGGGGGCTGTCTTATCTGCACAAAGACTCCCTCCACGGGTTTGTCCTCCCTATCTCCAGGATGGCCGCAGACCACGAGCTTTCTTGTCATGAAAATACAAGTCAGACAGCTGGGTAAGACACTGACCATTGCATCAGCCTACTTGCCCCCAAAATCACGGACGGTGATGTACTCAAGGTCCTGGATGCAGTGGCCTCCTAATAAAGGATAGTGATTTACTCATCACAGGGGATTTCAATATAAACTGGGAAAGTGACAACTCCATGCCACTCAAGGATATTGTGAAGTGCATACCTGTCACAACTAGTTATGGAACCAACCAGAAGGAATCACAAGACAGGCAAGAGCTCGCTCATTGGCTGGATCTTCATAAACTCCCCAGCATGAATATCTGAGGTCAAGGTACTACCAGATACATTGAGCGACCACTCCCCTGTCACCCTCAGATGGTCAAATAAGTTCAAAAAGAGCACTCCCCCATCACTATACAAAGCAGGATCCTGAAAAGAGGTCAGTTAGAACTGCTTAAAAATGCCCTATCCCGCCTTGAAGTACTTCACAGATGGGGTCAACAATATTTACCACCAATATGCGCAGTTAAAAAGGAGGAAAGTGCGGGGGGCCACTAATGGTTGGATCACAGGTGAGCTCCTAGCCATGATGAAGAATAGGGACACACTCTGATTAAAAGCCAGGGCCTCAGGTAAAGACCATGACCACCAGCTATACCGGGTAGCTAGAAACCACTGCATGCATGTAATATGGAGGGCTAAAGCAGATCACCACAAGGAACTGCTCGATAAAAGCTGGGGTGACAGCAAAAGGTTCTGGGGAAACTTAAAGAATCTCTTGGGGGAAGAAGAAAAGAGAAACCCACAGCTGCTCCACATTAACGGCTCTACTACCATGGACCCACTCTCATTGTGGAGTCCTTCAACTCTGTCTTCACAGATCTAAACACAATACTCCTCCTGACTACCTACACCCTGCCAAGATTCCCCAGATGACAAAACAAAGTGCTCAGGAAGAACAGAATTGGTAGTGATGGAGTAGACATGAAGCTGCTATCTCAAACTCTTGATGTACTCATCAAGCTTATTACAAAGCTATTCAACAAATCCATGACCCTGGCACAATTCCCAGCCACCTGAAAGCAAGCTCTGGTTACTCCTGTTCACAAAAGCGGAGACAGGACCAATGTGTCCAATTACAGGCCGATCTCAATCCTCTCCCCCCTATCCAAGGCCCTTGAGAAGATTGTGGTGGACTGACTAACAGACTACATCAGCAAACACCAACTGCAATGCCCCAACCAGCACAGGTTCATACAGGGGCATAGTACCACGACTGCCCTTGTAGAGTTCACCAACTACACTCACAAAGCTATAGACGAAGGCAAACTAGTAGGGGCAGTGTTCTTAGACTTGACAAAAGCCTTCAACACCATCAACTACACCCTCTAACTGGCCCAGCTACAAAGCCTAGAGGTGGCTGCCAATGTAACACTCTGGTTCCAAGACTCCTGACCCTCGGGTCACAGCAGGTAAAAATAGGACAAACAGTGTCTGACCCCAGGAAGTCACACTGGGGTCCCCAGGGATCCATCTTGGGACCCCTGCTCTTAGCCTGTTCCTAAATAATCTCCCTCAAGCCTGTGATGCCAAGATAATCTTATATGCAGACGATGCTGTCATCCTCAACAGCAACTCTCGAATTGAGCCACTTCAAGCAGCACTTTAGCACTCCTTCAGTAAAATATAAGACTGGTTCTGCGAGCACAAACTTCTGCTCAATTACAAAAAAAAACAAGACAATGTTCCTATCCAGCCCCCAGCTCAAGAAAAGGTTCCCCACCATAAACATCACCAACAATGTACTCACCCCTTGGAACAGGTACGCTCTTTCAAATACCTTAGAGTCACCCTGGATGACACCTGAGCCTAGGATCAACATGTTGACCAGGTGGTCAAGACAGTCAACACCAAGCTTGATGTGCTATACAGGCACAGAAAACACCTTACCATGACAGCCATCTGCCTATCAGTCCCGAGCTCCATCCTCTTCACCATTGACTACGGCCTGGTTGTCTACAGTGCAGCATCCGACTCTGTGTTCAAGAGGGTGAACGTAGCTCTCAACAAGGCCTGCAGGCTCATCCTGAATGGCGATCAAATGACCCACAGCTGTTCCTCTATGAACAGACACACCTGCTGTCTCTTAGGTGCAGAACTAAATTCCTCACATGCCTCCTAGGCAAAAAGCAATTACTGGGGAAAGCCACCCCTGTGTGTAGCAGGAATTTCTCCCTCCAGGCACAGAATACATAACCAGAAACAGAATGCAGGGGCCCTCACAGTTGCCATTCTGATGCACAGCTGTTGAGCAGCATGCCTTCTCCTACAAGAGCCCCTTTATGGCTATTGTTTTCAGGTTCTCTGATATCATAGCCTCCAGGTTCTTTTCTTCTGTGGTGGTTTTCATTATCGCTACTCCCTACCATTTCATATGGCACACTTGGGTTCCTTTTCCCAATGTGCATCACCTTGCACTGTTTAGCATTGGAGCTCATCTGCCATATCTTTGATCAGCTCTCTAACCTACCCAGATCCTCCTTAAGTTCCTTTATCCCTTCCACTGTGTCAGCTCTTGTACAGATCTTCAGGTCATCTGTGGAGAGGCATAACTTGCCTTTGAGACCTTCCCCAATGTCAAAAATAAACAATTTGAAAAGGACTGAGCCCAGCACTGACACTTGAGGTATTTCGCTTGTTACAAGCCTTACCTCTGAAAACTCCCCATTTATTGCTACCCTCTGAGTTCTTCCCATAAGCCAGTTCTCTACCATGTAGCAAATGTTTCCTCCACCCCTAAGCTTCTGAACTTTTTGACCAGCCTCATAAGGCTCATTCAAGTATATTACTACATTGAGTGCTTGTTCCTCATCAGCTGCCCTGGTCACCCAATCGGACATGTGGGCCAGATTTGTCTGGCTGGATGGTCTCTTGTGAACCCATGTTGTCTGGGGTCCAGTACCCCATTTCCACCAGGAAACTTACTAGTTCCTCCCTTCCACTCTTGTGCAGCAGGACCATGTATAACATCCTCTAGTCCCCAGGGCCCACCCATTTCCAGTGAGCAGTTGCATATGTCTGCAAGTGGTCCTGCTATCATCTACACTACCTTTTAATGACTCCTGAGTATAAACCACCAGGTCCCATAAGAGTTATCTAGTTTCAACTGGTGCTCTTTTACAGCTCCAAGAACACTGCCCTCATCAACTCCCACCCTACGGATGAGTTCCACAAGCTGAAAGCCTGATTTCTCAAAAACAGACTGTTAACAAATGCCATGAAGATGTAAATTATGTTTCTTGGGGTTGCCTGCTAAACTTAGAGCTTGCACCACACCCCTGTCCACTAGGTGCACTGATGAAACTCCAATGAATGTAGTGTCATCCTTTAAGTACCTAAGGGTCATGCTTCACCCATATCTTAATGTCTCCCTCCATATTCAATATGTTTATAAACCACAGGGAGCATAGCAAAGGCAACAAAACCTTTGCATCAAATAAGTGAGCAAAAGGAAGAGGAAAAGCAACTGCTGTGGTTCTCCACAGAGGTGGCTGAAAAGGTAAAAGGCTAAAAGGCAGCATTCAGAAAGTATAAGAAGATTCAGAGAGAGGAGGATAGGGAGGTATATCAGGCAAAACAGAGGAAAACAGAGGAAAGCATGGAAGGCAGTAAGGAGCGCAAAGGGAGAAAGGGGTAAACTGAAGGGAGAATAGCCCAGGAGGTAACAAAAAGGGACAAGATATTTTTTAGTTATGTAAGTGAAAAGAAGGAGACCAGGGTGGGATTGTAAGGTTTAAAAAGAAAGGTGTGATTGCGCAGAGGGGGACCAGGAAAGGGCAGACATTCTAAACAAATACTTTTGTTCAGTGTTCTAGGGGAAGGAGAAAAGTGAGGCCACAAAAAGTAACAAAAGCTTTGAAGGGAGGATGGTGGACTCTATTCCTATATTGGATGTGAGAGTCTTGAAGGGTCTTACTAATCTGAAAGTGGAAAAGTAATAGGGCCAGATGGGGTGCATCCAAGAATATTTTGGGAACTCAGGGAAATACAGGCTGCACCTCTGACAGTTCTATTTAACAGCTTACTGGAAACAGAAGTAGTTCCGGAGGACTGGAGGAGTGCAGATCTAGTCCCATAACACAGACATAGTAGCAGGGAGGAGGCTGGCAATTGTAGGCCAGTCATCCAGACATCAGTGGTGGAAAAATGAATAGAATTACTGCTGATGGAAAGGATTGTGGAATATCTTGAATCCAGTGGGTTACAATACCTGAGGCAGCATTGTTTCACGGTGGGAGGTCATGTCAAACGAATCTGATAGATTCTTTGACTGGGTGATCAAGGAACTAGATCAGGGTGGAGTGGTAGATGCAGCCTACCTAGTTTTCAGTAAGGCATTCAGCACCGTCTCCACATAGGAGACTAGTAAGCAAGCTGGGTTGCTTAGGAGTGGTCCAAAGATAGTAAACTGGATAAGAAATTGGTTACTGGATAGGTGACAGTGGGTGGTTGTAAACATAGTTCATTCCGAGGAAGGAGGGTGACCATTGGGTGCCTCAGGGATTAGTGTTGGGACTGGTCCTCTTAATGTCTTTATAAGTGACATTGCAGAGGAGCTGGAAGGGAAGAGTCTGCCTCTTTGCAGATGACACCAAAATCTGCAAAAGGATGGATACTCCAGGGTGCTGGAAAGGAGGAGCAGAGACCTGAGAAAACTAGAGGAGTGGTCAAGAGATGGCAGCTGGGTTTCAATATGAAAACATGCAAAATAATGCACTTAGCACACAGAAACCCAGGGGTGGAGTATAAAATGGGTGGAGGGTATTGACGACCAGAAAGCAGGAAAGAGACCAGGAGATAATCATATAAGATGACATAAAGTTAGCCAGGTAGTGTAGCAAGGCAGTAGGGAGGGCAGGTGGGATGCTGGGGTGCATAGGGAGGGGTATCACCAGCAGAAAGAGAGAGAGGTTGTGTTGCATTTCTATAGCTCACCAGTGAGACCCCACCTAGAGTACTGTGTCACCTAGAGTACTGTGTCAAGTCCCTGAGACCACATCTCTGGAAGGACATTGACAGAGTGGAGGTAGTCCAGAGGAGGGCAACAAAAATGGTGGAGGGCTTGCATGAAAAGCCCAAGAGGTGAGACTAAAGTACTTTAGTATGTGCACCCTGGAGCAGAGGAGGGAGAGGGGGGATATGACAGAGACCTTTAAATGCCTCACGGGGTGAATAAGGTGCAAAGGGGAGTATTTTTCAGCAGAAAAGTTTCTCAGGAACAAGGGGACATGCAATGAAGCTGGTTAGTGGTAGATTCAGCAGAGGTGTGAAGAAATCCTTCTTCTGTGGTCAAGAATGCATGGCATAAGCACAAGGTAATCATAATGGAAAGGAAGGGGGGAAGGAGAAAGAGCTGTAGATTGGGCACAGTCTATGATAATAGTGTAAGTAGGGAGAAATGGGTGGAATGGATGGGCCAAGTGGTCCTTATCTGCCTTCAAATTCTGCGTTTCTATGTATAGTCAATGCTACGTTTGGACTGGCCTATTGCGTAAAATGCTGCTTGATGCCATAGCCACCTGGCCCTCACCAGGGGTGTCATACTTCCCTCCCTCAGTTACAGAGTTATATCCTTTGAAAATGTGTCCAAGTCACTGCTCTCCAAATGGGAGGCCACCTACAATATTTGTAGAGTCACCCTCTCCTTGAATTATGCAATTCATCATTGTGAACTCTCCAGCCGCCTAAATTGGCTATCCCCTTTGAACAGTTGCCTATTTCCCTTAGGCTGTTTCACTAACAAAACAATTAGGACAGCTCACACCTCTATTGAGTCCCAGTTAATTTTTTCTCACCTGTCCTACCTCCTATGGTCAAATGGCAATTCCTTCTATTGTCCCTAGGACTTTTACCCTCATGGGGACCAGGCCTTTTGCATTGTGGCACCCACATTTTGGATCTCTCCCCAACTCTCAGTCCATTGCTTTTCCACCTGCTTTCAATTTAGAAAATCCCTATGGGCTCACCTCTGCCAGCTCAGTTTGTGTCTGCACATAATCCTTATAGGTAGTCCTTATGTTTGCCTGGCATAGGCTGATAATCTTTCTGTCAGTACTGCCTCAGCTGAAACAGTTGATTCATACTTTATCTACTGCTAACTGCATTTGATCATGTATTTCCTTGTATTGTTTGTATCTATGCTGTGTTAATATTCCTGCTTGATTCATATACCACTTTTATTTCCTGTATTGTACAGTGGAACCATCTTATAACCAACACCCTTATAGTGGACACCTGCTTATAATGGACAGATCTACCTTATCAAAAGCTACAGTGACGATCACCAGGATGAAACCCAATTCTGCAGCATTTTGCAGCATTCTGCAGCATGCTGCAGCAGAATTATGGAAAACAATGTCATTTTAATTTCAATTAGTCCATTTTGTTATGGCAGTGTTGCATTTTCTTGCATGACAAAAGGGATTAATTCCCATTGAAGTAACATTGTTTACTGCAGTAACTGCTGCAGCATACTGAAGCATGCCTTAGAAGTGGGTTTCATCCTAGAGAGCTGCATTGTATGTCTGTAATGTTAAAATGTCATTTATACCATACTCTGCAACTCCTGTGTAGTGAATACTGGAAGCTCCTCTGTAGCCGTTACATGCTGCAAACTGCCTGCTATTTGTCACTGGATCATTCAGCCAGTTTGTCTAGCATTGTGAAGACATCAATCACCTTCTCTGGTCTCTGATGCCTTACTTTAGTGGATTCATCCTGATCCCCCTATCAGCACAGGTACCCAATAGCAAAATCTTACCAATCAGGTTTTCTGCTCAGCCTCCTGATCCCCAAATCAGGGCAGGAACTGCAATGTACAGCAAAATCTTTCCAATCTTGTTCGCTGACCAGTTCCCAATCAGCTGCAAATAATTGTTTCCTGTACCTTTGGTTGGCAGAGGAGTCAGGATATGTTCAGATTTTAACTCCTGTGTGTGAGCTGTGGTAGAAGAGATTCATATTTTAAAACATTACGATATAGTAGATGCTTCTTAAAATGGGCAAAACCTGCTTGCACAAACGTGTCAGTAATAAGAGGGTTCCATTGTATTGTACTGTTTTATGCTGTACTGCCTTATTACACTGCTTTAATTGTACTACCTGCCATGTAACCTCCTTGTATTGTGTTGTATTGTATTGCATTGCTTGTTTTGTAACCTCCCAGGTTATACCAGAAAATAGGCACATTCTCTGACTGGTGTACTTACCTGGTCAATGAAAGCTAATAAAATAAATAAACCATGAATAAATAAGCTTTTCTAACACACTGTTCCCTGTTAATTTGGCCATGTCACTTGAGCACATGCCTTCCTGCCTTCCACTCTTAACCCACATTTTGGTAGTGGCCCATCCTTCTCTCTAGTAAATACAGAACAAAAATATTTGTTCAGTATCTCTGCTTTTTTTTTGTCCCTCTCCTCCCATTATTTTTCACTCTTCAGCCTCACAATACTCCCTTTAACCTTGCACTTCTCCAGGGTGTACCCGAAGAATGCATTTTCCCCTTGCTTCCCTCACATGGTAAGTCTAGATTCTATTTTAGCCTTCACCTCCCTCACTTCTTGCTGGCTGACTTTGTTGCCTTCAGGTACTTCTGACTGTTCTCCTAGCTTTGGCTTCATTTGTACTGCAGGAATGCCCTCCATTTGGGTCTTACAGCTGTCTTTACTTTGGCCGTAAACCACACTGAACCCCTTGGCCTTTTTCCCTTTAACATCTTCCTAATTGTCACCTTCCTCCCAATCTTAGACTTAGCTGATTAATCTACCAATCTGGCACTTTCACTCATTTGGCTGAATTGGATGTACTCTATCATGGGGCCATTTGCTTTATAACTCATTCAATCCACACAACCCATCACCGTATTTCTATTCCTCCATAAGATGGCCCTTCTTGTACAGCAGAAGGCTAAAATCTCTACATGTTGCCCTTTGAGGCACTACAAAACTATTTGCCACCTTACACTATGGCACTGTTCCATAGAACCACCAGTTAACACAAGTTGAGAAAGTGTGATGTCATTCTTTGGAGATTCTGAGGTTTCTTTTCATTTTGGAAAAGCTGCACTCAGCGGGTCTGTCCCTATGCTCTGGAACAAGCTATAGCACACCTAAAATTAAGCTCCTTGCCCAGTAGTAATGCTTTTGAAAATCTTCTGGACACCCATTTTGTTGATGTGTATAAATGCTGAAATCTACCTTCGACCTTATATCGAGACTGAAATCTCAGCATGTATATACCTCCTAGCAATCTTTCATGTACTCCTTGATGTACAGTATTGTATTACTCTACCAATGGTAAAAAGGAGAAGAATGTTTTGCTATGATAGTGGGGGACAGAGGAGACTTGGGGGAATGCTGGGTATCCTTTATCTGGAAGGGTGTGGGGTGGAAGCGTGGGAGGTCGCTGGTGGGCGACAAGAGCAACTGGTAGGGGTGGTAGACTGCAATAACTGTGGTGCACCAATCTTTCTAAAAATTGTGTGGAGGGTGGGGGTATGTAACCAAATAGGGAAACTTGAAAAGGAGATCAAATGTCTGCAGGAGGAGTTAAGACAGGCAAGGCAGACTGGAAGAAGTTATAGACCAACACTGGAGGGATGGAGGAGGGCAGATGAGGATGGAGGTCAGTTTGGCCCAACAAGGGGGAGGAGACGGTCAGAAGAAAGGAAGCAGAGACGGGGGACCCAGGCCAAGGGAAAAAAGGCAACATGAAGGAGGAGAAAGGGACTGGTGAATGGAGGAGAAGTGGCAACAGTCATGGAGACGAAAGGAGGGAACGGGCTAGTATAAGGAGGGATGGAGCAGGCATAGAAGAAGGGTCTCCAGAAAATAATTTTGCAGTACTAGAAGGAAAGGAGGAGGAGGGAGTTGATGAGATTGGAGGAGTAACTGATAGAGGCCCAGATGAAATTGGAGAGGGGTAAGTTCTGCTAGGGGAATTACAACAGGGGCAAAAGGGGAACTACTGTGGAGGAGGAAAAGGAGGAGTGGGGAGCGAGAGGTGGGGAAGAAGGGAAGCAAGCATTTGGTAAGAGGGGTGAATCTTAGTGCTGTGGGACTCAGTACTAAGAGGAGTCAGGTGGGGAAGGAGGGGGGAAGGCATAGTCGCATTTGGGCGGAGGCCATGCTGGGAACGACAGCAGAAAAGGTTGGACAATCTGTTCTAAAATATGCTAGAAAGGGTAGGGAGAAGCCACACATTTAATTATGTTTGGGGACAAATGACTTGGCTGACAGGTAGATATACTCCAGAGGAGATCTAAGGAAGTAGGACAATTATGTGAGGGGGCAGGAAGATCAGTAACTTTCTAAGAGATACTTCCAGTGCCCCTGGCAAGCACAGCAAAAAAGCTAAGAATACAGGAATTTAAAGGAAGGCTATGAACCTGGTGGGTGAGGGCTGTTGGGGTGGGGTGGGAGGGACCTGGGAGGACAGTAGTCTCTATGCCAAGGATAGACTACATTTGTGCAAGGAGGGAAAGAAAGTGTTGAAACAGAGGATGGAGGAGCAGGAGCTAGTCTGGAATTTAAACTAGGAGTGGGAGGTGGCAAGTGGGCAAGGGACATGCAGAGACCACAGGTTAGGAAGCCATATGAGCTTACACCCTCCTACTAGTGACAAATGACAAAGGGCAAGTACTAGTGGTGATGCTAGTAAAGGAGGGCAGGAGGGGAAGGGGATGGGGAAGGGGTGGAAGGTGGTCACCCTGAATGTTAGGAGCCCTGGGAAGAAAACTGCAGAGCTACAGACTCTCATGGCAGAGGGGGAGGTGGACATGGTGGCCATCACAGAAACAGGGACCACCCAATACAATGACTGGGACCTGTTGATACCAGGGTACAGGATATTTTGTAGGGATAGAGTGAATGGGAAAGGAGGGGGGTGGCACTATATGTTAGGAAAGAACTTGAAATGTGTACGGAGGAAGGGGAGGAGGATAGTACGGAGTCACTATGGATGCAAATCCAGGATTCCAAGAATAGTACTCTCAGGATGGGAGTGGTGTACAGGCCACCCTCTCAGACAGAGAAATTAGACAGGGAACTAGTGGGACAGATCAGGAGGACCTGTGAGAAGGGTAGTGGTGATTGAGGGGACTTCAACATGCCAGGAGTGGACTGAGTACCCCAAGAACCAGAAATAGAAGTGAGCAGGTACCGCGGATGCCTTCCAGCGCAGCTGCCCTGATGCAAATGGTCAGCGAACCAACCAGGTTAAGGAATACCCTTGACCTTGTACTCACAAATGGGGAGTTTGTGAGGGAGCTGAGGGTGGAAGAACCACTGGCGGGGAGTGACCACCAATCAGTATGGTTCACACTGGATATGAGTAAGGAAGGAGTTCAATCCAGCACAAGGGTACTGGACTTCAGCAGGGATGACTTTGGGAGCATGGGGAAAGTGGTAAAAGGGTACTTGGCCAGAATTCAACTTAGCATGAGCACTAACCAGAGGTGGGAGCTCATAAAGCTGGGGATAGTGGAGGCAACCAGAACCTGCAGCAAGGCCCAGAGCAAGATGGCTAGGGCAAAGAAACCTGGGTGGGTGAGCAATGAGGTCATGGAAAAGGTAAGGAGGAAAAGAGCTGTCTTTAGGAGGTACAAAAAAACAGAGAGGGGGGAGGACAGGGAGGAGTACCTGAAGGAATCGAAGAAGGTGACAAGGGCAGTAAAGCATCCAAGGCATCTAAGGAGCTCAGGCTGGCACAGGGCATTAAGAAGGGGGAGAAGGACTGCTTTAGGTACATCAAGGAGAAAAAGAGCTGTAAGATAAGGCAGAAGCATTGCACGATTACTTCTGCTCAGTATTTACTAAGGAGAAGGGGGGGTGATACCCAGTGGTGGAGGGAGGGCAGGAATGGAGGGGCAGGGGTGATGGATGGGAAAATCATGGAGGGCTGGGTGCTGGAGGTTTTGAGGGCACTGAGGGTGGACACGGTGCCAGGCCCAGATGGCATCCACCCCAGGGTACTGAAGATGCTGGCAGAGGTCCTGAGGGCCCTATTCAGTGTCCACTACACTCAGGGTGTGTATCTCAGGAATGGAGGAAGGCTTATGTGGTGCCTCTCACAAGAGCAGCCCCAAGGATGAACTGGGAACTACAGATCGGGTGAGCCTCACATCCGCCATGGGTAAGCTGATGGAGACTATCCTGAAAGAGAGGCTGGTGGTCCCCAGAGGCCAAAGGGCTACAGGACAGCAGACAGCATGCTTCACAGTGGCAGATCCTGCCTAACAAATGTTTGGCAGACCTATACAATACCTTACTACACTCAAGGTGTGTATCTCAGGATTGGAGGATGGCTCATGTGGTGCCCCTCCACAAGAGCAGCCCCAAGGATGAACCAGGGAACTACAGACTGGTGAGCCTCACATCCATCATGGGTAAGCTGATGGAGACTATCCTGAAGGAGAGGCTGGTGGCCCTCCTGGAGGCCAAAGGGCTACAGGATAGTAGACAGCACGGCTTCATAAGTGGCAGATCCTGCCAAACTAACCTGGTGGAGTTCTATGAATGGGTAACTAAGCAACTGGACAGGGGCCATGCAGTGGATGTCCTGTACCTGGACATCAGTAAGGCATTTGACTTGGTGCCACATGGGAGGCTGGAAAGTAAGTTAGAAGGCACAGGGGTGAGTGCAAAGCTGGTGAAGTGGGTAGTGAACTGGCTTCAGGGAAGGCAACAGAGGGTGGTGATGGGTGGGGAGCTCTCATCCCCAAGGGTAGTAAAAAGCGGTGTTTCACAGGACTAAGTGTTGGGACCAGTGTTGTTTGGGATATTCATTGCAGACATATTATTGGGCATCAAGAGCAAGACCAGTCTGTTTGCTGATGACATCAAGATGTGCACAGTATCCAGTCCAGTGGCGCAGAGGGTTGTGGCACTGGCACCTTACCTCTTCTCACACCGGCTACCCGGGTTCGGGAACGGACTAGGGTGCTGGAGGGTCAGCAGGGGTAGGAGCTGGATCAAGCATCTGGAGGACAGCTCTCCTCTCCTGGGGTGGGTTGGGAAAAGGCGTCATTCTGTAGCGGCCCCTGGTGGAGACCAGGGAAAGCACAGACACAGCGCAATCTGGGGGAAAGCAGGAGGAAAAAACAGAAACATGGAGTCTCCACCCCTCAGGATGATGCCGCCTTGGTCCAAGTGCCTCCTCGGTCTCCACTAAGACCGACCGCAGCAGCACCCAGAGTCAATGCCTAAGTGCCAGACCCTTTCTCCTCAGAAGAGGAGGACCCACTAAATGAAGGGTCACATTGGGTTACCCTGTGGTGGCGGCAATATGCGGTCAGGCAGTGGAGCCAAGAGGGGTGCAGGTCCTCAGGGGCAACTGTCCTGAAGGGGGTGGTGGAGACGGAAAAAGAAGAAACAAACAAAAAAAGATAGCAGCAGTGGTGGATGACCTTGGGGGATGGCATGGGCTGCAGGATGATCTGTCAAAGCTGGAAACCTGGTTGGACATTTAACAACTGGGATTCAATGCCAAAAAGTACAAGGTGCTGCATTTTGGGGTGAAAAACCCAAGGAGTTACCAGCTCAGGGGAGTGCAGCTAGCCAAGACAGAGAGGAGGAGGAGGAGGAGGAGAAGTATCTGAGGGTGCTTATTACAAGGCCAATGAACAACCCGGCACAATGTAGGAAGGCAGCTGCAAAAGCCAACAAAATGCTGGGTTGCATTGCAAGGGGTATATCCTTGAGAAGGAGGAGGTGATTCTGCCACTGTATAGATAATTGGTTAGACCACACCTAGCACCCATATCTGGAGAGGGACATTAAATTACAGTAGGGGGTGCAGCATAGTGCAACAAAGATGATCCAGGGGCTGGGGGCTTACCATATAAGAGGAGGCTGAGGGAGTTGAACATGTACTCGTTGGAGGAGAGGAGGGACAGAGGGGATATGATTGAAACCTTCAAGTACATGAAAGGAATAAACAAGACAGGTACGGGGGCTGTTCAAAGTAAGGATGGGGAGGGACACCCGAGGCCATGATTTGAGACTGGAGGGAGGAAGGTTCAGGGGGAAGATGAGGAGACACTTTTTTACAGAGAGGGTGGTAGCTGGGTGGAATGCATTACCGGCTGATGTGGTATCCAGTAGAACAGTGGGCTGCTTCAAAAGGGGCTGGGATAGGGCAAGGGAGCGGATCAGGGAGGGGAGGGTGGGAGGGCAGCTACACACTAAGGGGTGCTAGCTGTACATTCAAGCAGACTTGATAGACCACTAGGCCTTTATCTACCGCAAATTTTGTATGTTTGTATGCTATGTTTTTTGCAAACTCTATATGTACAGTCTTATATGTTCACTTAATGATTGTTATGTATTATTTTTACTATGCTGCATGCTTTAATCATGATCCTTATCACTACATATAATGTACTCTATACGGTACCTTTCTGCATGTTATGATGTTTTGCTGACTGTCTATAATATATTCTTGTATATGTAACTTTCAATTTCATGATGTTTCCTGCAGTCCTAACCAGAACCTCCTTGTAAATGAGCACCACTCAATGGAAGCACAGTAAAACATCTCTACCAGGAAATGAGTTTGCTGCACACAAAAGTAAACAAAGCAGCACATGTCCGCAGCACTCAACGTGTACTAGAATTACAGCTTTATTCAGTTTAACAGTAACAAACCTCTTGATGATGCACCTGACTGTGTGAAACTAGAAGAGGTTCTTCTTGCCTGATGCAGGAGATGTTTTAATGGCGGTTTGTTATTTTTATACTGAATAAAGCAGTAAATCTGGTACACTTCAAGTGGTGCAAACATTTGCTGCTTTGATCACTCAATGGAGCCTTTTGATGACACGGGCATGCAAAACTTACTGCAAAGTATCTCATATCTCATATCTCATCTTTAATGTCACACACAGTCTTTTCACACACTGTATACAAAACAATGAAGCAGTTCATTCAGCTTCATTAACAGTCAAGCACAAAGACTGCAAAAATATTAGCTTCCTTTAACTCTTCAGCATTAAAGCTGTACACTACATCACCTAAATTACCCTAAAGTGAAGGACAGTGAATTAGCATGATGCATCTTGGCAGTCTGAAAGTCAAGCACTGGAACCAATTTGAAAAAAAAACATTCAGACAGCCATGTAGGCCCCAAACTGTGGGTTGCTGATATTGCTTTCTTACCGAAGTTCTCCCAGACACCACAGAATGCCCATTAGAAAGTGCCTCCCCACCATAATCCAGAAATGGCAGCCAGCACTTACCCTTCACTCACTTCTGCTGCCAGCCACCATCTGTCATATACAGTCACTACAATAAAATTTTAATCCAACATCTGTTATACTGAGCATGTGTACGGGCTTAATTTCAGTACTTTTTGTTTTGAGTCTAACTTTTAAAATTAGACAGTAATGTCACCAAACATGGGGTGTCTTATATACCATCCATTCACACACAAACATGTGGGTGCCTGCACACTCACCCATTTTGTTTTAGAGGTAACCCTGAAACATAATTATTCAGTGGGTGTTCAAGGTATCCACTTACATGTTCATGAAAGGGTGGTATCATCTGGGTGGGAGAGTCCACTTCTACCAGGGATTGTTAAATTTGTACTGTACATAATGACTGGATGCGAGGGTTCAGTACCTGCATGTTTCTTACTTTGCTTTCTGGCACAAGAGCTGCTGGCGGGGGAGACCACTGTGTAGAGATGTGCTAAAGTTTAATTTTGCCAGCAAAGTTTCTGCGAAGTCGCAATTTTGCCATGCAAAATATTTCAAAATGTTTAGCAATCCACCCTCAAAATGTGGAATCTCTGCCTACAAAGTGTGGAATTTCACCAAAAAGCAGAATTTATTAAAGTGGCAAAATTCCACCTTTCATGGGTGGGAATTCTCAAGATTCATGGCAAAACTTGCACTTTGTGTGTGAATTTTGCAATTTGCATCTGCAAAATATTTTGTGAAATTGATAAAATTATTTCACAGAGTGGAGTTTGCTGACATTGCTCATCTCTACCACTATGTGCCAGGTTAAGACATGCTTTTTAGTTTAGTTTAGTTAGTTTTTGTTGCCCGGGAAAGGAGGACTAGACAGTTCTGCCTATTTTTAGCTTTGTCCCATGGGAGTGGAATACAGATGGATGCCAACTGGCACTGAACCAGATTAAGCTGATGGTGGTATTTTTAGTGAATGGGGGGAAATTTGGCCAGAACACTGGGGAAATTTTCCTACACTTGCTGCAGGGGCGCAGAAGCATTGCAGAAGAGTCGAGGTCTCAGTATGTCCCAGATGCTGGAAGGGGATGGTCAGGTTCTTGGAACTCCTGAGGTGGTGCTGCAAAGCACTGGTGAAATAGAAATGGATACAGTAGAACCTTCAAATGGAGCTGAATTAGAGAAGCCTAAAATTGCTATCCTGGAAAATCCTTTGTTGAAGGATATGGACTCAGCAGAAATCGAACTTAAAGCAGAGATGGAAATAAAAAAGAAACAACTAATGGATTTAATTGCTGCTGCAGAGACCAAATATAATTTGAGTAGGTCACGTTTGGAGGAAGAACAAAAGAAAAGGAAAAGGTCAGCAATAAGTCTTACTTCAGGTACAGGAAAAAGTTTATCTACAAATTTTGAGATGTTTCCTGAGAGAAATACTGTGGGAAGTTACAATCCTCTAAACAGGGTCAAGCAAATAAGGTCTCCGTTTGTCAAGGGCTTACTGATGAAACAGAGTGGTACCCAGAAGATGCATTACAAAAAGTAGGATGGATTTACAAAAATAAATGTTGGGTTCCTGATCCTATCTATCCTATACCTGGTACATCAGCAAACTTGCTTAAAAAAACTGAAAATCCTGTGTCAATAGATTTCGGACATTTACCAGCAATAATCAGGGTCTCACAACCTCTGGAAGGTAACACAGAGGCTGCGCTGTGTGAGAGCGAGACAAGGGAGAAGACGATTACGTCAGATGTAGTTTTGCTAGCGCAACAACAGGTATTGGGGAAAACGGTAAATAACGAAGAGGAGTTTCAAGTGGAAGAAAGAGAAATAATCGGAGGAAAGCAGGACTTATCAAGGGCAAGTTTGTCACAAAATGGAACTGGTGAGGGGGAAAAGAACAGAAATACAGACGCAAGACTGTATGGCTTCTAAATCCTATGCAAGGCTATTTCAGAAACCTGAACTAACATCTAAGCACCATTTTTTGATCCATTTGAGATATGTTGGGAAAGCTCCCATTCCCCCAGACAGCGTGTGGGTTGGGAAGTCCTTAATATTAGACTCTTTGGGTTTCATGCCAACAGATGTTTATATGTTTATACACGCACCTGGAGATCGGAATTACGACATAAGTTTCTTAACATTTAAATTGTTGGACAAATTTTGGACACAGTAATATGATTTAAAAAAATCAGAAGTTTGGTCAAAATTTATTGCAATTCCTATAACTAAGCCTGCTATAAAAACAGTGATGGTTTTGTTCCGGAATGAGGGGATGGATGTGAGTAATATTAGTTTCTGGTTAGAAAAAAGATGCACAATTTTTGATCAACCACAGGCAATAATGGATGAAAATGGGTTTTGGAATGGGGAGGTGGACTTATCGAATACAGTTAAAACAAACGGATACAGGTATTCAGCACCTACCAAGTTCCTTCTACTTGGGAAGAGATCGAGGTATTGTATTTTATGCAGGTCAGCCAAAGAGCTGTTATCGCTGTGGGGCTTTGACACGCTTAAATACTGATTGTGACACTATAAAATGTTTTCATTGTGGGGTTTTAGGCCATACTGCAGCTCAATGTACATCTTCCCCCACATGTAATTTATGTGGGGATGATGAACATAGTTTTCAGGAATGTCCATGGGCAGCACATAATCTTGATGAAATTTCAGACCATGATATTTTGCTAACAGCAAAGAAAGCCCTTTCAGAATTATGAGAGAGGGAGGGATCCCCATTTAGACATAGAGGAAAAGGGAGAGGGGGATTTTCTAATACCAGAGGTGGTGGTTTTCAGAGACCTTTTGATACATAAAGTACAGACACCCACTCCCCCAAAAGAGTAAAACTTCTAAAGGACCTTCATTATCTTTGGCAGTATCAAATAATGTGGAAACTCCCTTTGTAACTCCTCAGAGTTCTCCCAAAAGAGGGTTTAGTTTACCAGGGAAAAAAAGTAGTCAGGAAGATGATTCAGGAGTGGCTTCTCAAAGTTATCCCCCTGACTTTGACATTTAGGTGAGCCCTGTATCTGTTTCTTCAATAAATGTGAATCATCAGGTAAATGCAAATGCTGTATATCTATCTCCATTACCCCTTTCAAATAGATTTTCTGCCTTTTCCTTATGGAGTGAACAGGTAGAAAAGGAAATCCCGATTGAAGAAGATAGGTCTTCTACAGCTATACCTCAGCCTGACCCTCTTGAACCTAGAGTGTTTGATTCACTAAAGAGAATAACAAGATCTAGTAAGAAGAGTTTAAATATTCCTTCCTGAGCCAATCCATTTATGTATAGTGAGTTTAAATGTGAATAGCATACTGGTACAAAAGGAAAACAACATTTGCTATTCTACAGGATTTAGAATTTGATGTTTTTTTTGCTTCAGGATACCAAGCTCCATACTCAGGTAAAAATTAATCAAGCAACTCAAGACTGGAAATGGGGCCCTTCGTTTTGGTCAATAGATACAGATACTTGTTGTGGGGTAGGATTCTGTTTTAGATCTAATAAAGTAAAAGTACTGAGGCAAGTAGATGTAGAACCACGTAGAGCTTATATGATGGATGTATTTATAAATTCTATTACATGCAGAATGATAAATATTTATGCCCCTCAGATCAAATCAACCAGGATTGAGTTATTATAGAAAATACAGCCTTATCTACACACCAGTATGCAAATATTTTTTGGAGGAGATTTTAATATAAATTTCAAACAAGGGAAGGTACCTGGTAAACAGTACTGTGATAAAATGTTTTAAAGAAACTATTTTCTCTTGCTGGTTTAAAAGATTTTCAAGAGAATAATTTGCAATCAAAAAAGCTACATTTTTAAAGGCCAACTATCATCACAAATATGTTTTTGTTTATTAAGAAAACATTATTCGTTTCACAATTTATATCATCCCTTTGGAAACTTCAGACCACATGGTAATAGGAATTAGTACAGAAGTACCTCCAGAAAGAGAAGCCGGGCCAGGTTTCTGGAGACTTAATGTTGCTGCAGAGTGGGGTTATTCTAGATGCCCTACAGGGGGCATGTCTTAGTCAACTAGTATTGGAACCCACTCGAGAGGGAGCAATCTTAGACCTGGTTCTCCTAAATGGAGATGGAGAAAGGATCACAGATGTAGAAGTGGGTACCATCTGGGAACTAGTGACCATCGAACAGTGTGGTTCACAATAAATGCAGCAATAGAATCAAACCATACAAAGGCAAAAGTACTGGACTTCAGGAGGGCTGACTTTACCAAAATGTGTGAGTGCCTAAGGAATGCACTAGCAAATGGGCAAGAAGGAGGGGGTGGAAGAACAATGGGGAATAATGAAAACTGCCATCACAGAGGTAACAAGTCTTTGTGTGAAGCAAATAAACAAAACAAAATGATGTAAGAAACCACTATGGTTCTCAAAGGAGGTGGCAGTGAAGGTTCAAGAGAAAAAGAAAGCATTCAAAAGTACAAGGAATCACAGAAGGAGCAGGACAGAGAATTGTATCAGTTAAAGCAAAAGGAAGCTGGGAAGGCAGTCAGAACAGCAAAGGCCCGAACTGAGGAAAAGATAGGCAACTCAGTTAAGAAGGGGGATAAAAACCTTTTAGGTACATCAGGGAGTGAGGGAAGACCAAGGGAGGGATAGTGGGGCTTAATAAAGGGAGGGGCTGGGCAGAGGGTGACGGTGAAAAGGCAGAGATACTAAACAAATATTTTTGCTCAGTATTTACAAATGACGAGGGAGGTACCTAAAACAAACAATAGAAACACTCTGGATACAGAAGTTGATACCAGCTCATTTACAGAAGACAGGGTTCTGAAAGAACTCTTAAAGCTGAAGGTGGACAAAGCAATGGGGCCTGATTAGATTCAACCCAGAATTCTAAAAAGAACTATAGATAGAACTAGTGACACCACTGACTACCTCTTTAACAAATCATGGTAGGATGGGGTGGTACCTGAGGACTGGAGGAGGGCAGATGTGACTCCTCTTCACAAAAATGGGAGCAGGGCAGAAGCAAGAAACTACAGACCTGTTAGTTTAATCTCAGTGATAGGGAAAATGATGGAATCACTTCTGAAGGAAAGAATAGTCGAGTACCTAGAAGCCAGAGGGGCACAGGACCCAAGGCAGCATGGATTCACAGCGGGAAGGTCATGCCAGATGAAACTAATAGATTTCTTTGTTGGACCAAAGTGTAGATCAGGGAGGGGCTGTGGACATGGCCTAACTAGACTTTAGCAAGGCATTTGACACAGTCCCACACAAAATATTAATATACAAGTTAGCCAGCCTGGGAGTAGGTCCCAAGATGATAGCCTGGGTAAAGAATTGGCTGGAGAATAGGACACAGAAAGTAAATGGAGTCCACTCTAAAGAAAGGGGGGTTACTAGTGAGGTACAGCAGGGTTCAGTATTAGGACTGGTCCTCTTCAATGTCTTTATAAGCGACATTGCAGAGGGACTGGAAGGAAAAGTATGTCTCTTTGCAGATGACACAAAGATCTGCAAGAGAGTTGATGCACAAGATGGGGTGGAAAGGATGAGAAGAGACTTGGCAAGGTTAGAGGAATGGTCAACTGTATGGCAGCTTAGATTCAATGCTGAGAAGTGCAAGGTAATGCACCTGGGAAACAAAAAACCCAGGGGAAGAGTACACAATGGGGGGTGAGATACTAACAACAACAAAATGGAAAGGGACATGGGGTAGTCATTTAGATGACTCAAAGGTGGGCAAGCAATGTGAGAGGGCAGTAAGGAGGGCTGGGGATGCTGGGATGACAGGGGGTGGCATCACCAGTAGAAAACAGAAGTTGTTATCCCACTGTACAGACAGCTGGTGAGACCCCATCTGAGTACTTGTGCAGTTCTGAGACCCAGTCTCCACAAGGACATAGACGGGATGGAAGCTGTCCAGAGGAGGGCAACTAAAATGGTGCAGGATCTGCACCAGAAGACATATGAAGACAGACTAAAGGAGCTTAATATGTATAGCCTCGAGGAAAGGAGGGAGAGGGGGAACATGATAGAAACTTTCCAGTACCTCAAGGGAATCAACAAGTTCAAGTTCAAGTTTATTGCAGGAAAACTCCATTCAACAAGCTCATTCACAAGGAGGTCCTGTGACATAAACACTTATAGTACAAACACAGATAGGTAATAACAGTATATACATGAAATGCACGTAACATGATACAGGCTGGATATACATACAAGGGTACCACATAGGGTGACCGCTGGTGGTAAACATTGATATGAGACAGGGAAGCGACTTACAGGTTGCATACTGATAAATGAAACATGATGACTGGTGTGTGCAATACATATACAGTATTTTGGCAGCTAGAACAAACAACAGTCTACAACTGATATTGGGGAGGAGTGATTTGATAGAGTAGCAGTGGAGCGTAAGCAAAGATAAAGCCAGGAGTAGAAGGGGAAGGGAAAGCAGTTAATATGACAAATCAATTATACCTTACCAGTGGATAAATATGGCACACATGGGGAAGGAAGAGACTTAATGACAGTTACAGGTGTCTTTTATTTTGGCTGAACTTAGCGATTTGTAGAAGTTTATTGAAACTGTGCTAGTTAGTTTCAGTACGGTTTGTAATTGGTTCCAAATGGAGGGAAGGGCATATGCAATAGCACGTTTACCAAAGGAAGTCCGCATCCTTGGTATGTCAAGCATAATAAAGTCAGATTTTCTTAACGAGTATGCACTATGTGAGATACTAATAAGGGAAGAGAGATAGCTTGGCAATTTCTGCAGGAGCAGTTTAAGAGTCCATAGCCCAGCATGGAGCAGGCGTCTAGTAGTAAGGGATGACAACCAACAGCTGCATATAAGTCACAGTGGTGCGAACGGTAAGGTGAGTTGGTAATGAACCGTAATGCACGGTGATAAAGATGTCCAGTTTACTTAGATTTGCAAGAGTGGTGGAGGAATAGATTGCATCGCCATAGTCGAGTAGGGGGAGAAAAGTGGCCTGTACAAGCTTGTTTCGAGTTTCAAGGGGGAAAAGGGGCCTATTTCTGTAGAAGAAACCTAACCTTGCTTTTAACCTTCTAGAGACATCTTCAGCGTGGTACACTTCCAGAGCTCATTTAGCGTGGTGACAATGAAGTCTTGGGTAAGGGTATTGGGGGGCCTGTGACAGCACTGTGGGAGAATATCATCGCTTTAGTCTTCTTAGCATTGAGTAGAAGCTTTGCCTTTATTAGATTATGCTCAAGTTGTGCGAAGTCCGCTTGAAGCACTCCCTTGACTTCAGATAACGATGGGCCAGAAGTATACAACACAGTATCATCTGCAAAAAGTGCAGATTGACGTAGATATGTTAGCATCTAAGTCATTAATGTACAGAGAAAACAAGATAGGCCTAAGATGGATCCTTGGGGACTCTCTTGCAACTGGCAAGGCAACAGAAAAAAGCCTTCGCCTTTACTTTTGGAATCTTCCAGTTAGGTAGCTAGAGAACCACTGGGTGGTATGGTATGGCTCCCAACTTTGCAAGGCAATTGACTAATAGTTTGTGATCAACAGTATCAAAAGCTTTGCTGAGGTCCAAAAAGACTGCACCAGTTACCTTCTTAGCATCTATAGCAGAGATCCAATCATTGGTTACTTTTGCTAGTGCAGTGATTGTGCTATAATTAGCCCGGAAGCCAGATTGAGCTGGGTTAATGAGAGAAGGTTTCAAGTGAGATTTTAACTGAATATGGATCAGTTTTGAGAACTTTAGAAAGGATAGGCAATATGGAGATAGGTCTATAGTTGTTTACATCGCATGGGTCACCAGATTTAAATAGAGGAGGATATGTGTTGATTTCCAGCAGGACGGCACAGTAGCAGATGTAATGGAAAGATTGAAGATGTGGAGAATTGGGGCAGTGAGATGGGCGTAGCCTGACCTTAGGAAAAAGGGTTCCAAGCCATCGTCCCCTGTGCTTTTTTTGGTGTCTAAGTTAAGAAGAGAATCTTCTACTTCTTTATAAGTTATCTCACACAGTTGGAAGGGGCTGGGTGCAGGACTAGATGTGGGGAGGGTATGCTGGCTCACAGCAGCACCAGCATAAGGTGACAGTCAAAAGCTAATCCAGCTGTGGCAAAGTGGGAGTTAAGTTCCTCCAGGATTAGGGACTTGTTTTCACAATCTTGCCACTTGCAACTATCTTTGTTGGGACAGAGGAGGCCATGGGCCGTCCTTCTATAGCTTTGATAGTCTTCCATATTTTATGAGGGTTACCTTTAGCTTGTTCGAGAGTAGAAATATAATAGTTAGCTTTAGCAAAGCGAAGTTTTTTCACACAGTTATTCCTGACTGTTCTAAAGGCCTGCCAATCCGAAGATTCTTTGGAATGTCTAGCTTTAGCCCAGAGCTTATTTCTAGCTATAAGGGCTGCCTTGAGATCCGAGGTGAACCAGGGGTTGGAATTGTTCCGTACCCTTACTTTGATGAAAGGGGCATGCTTACTTATTATTGTAGTGAGTTTGTCATTAAGGATGCAAGCTGCCTTGTTGACATCTTTGGCTAGGTAAAGATCTTGCCTTCTGATCATGCTCAGGTCCGATAGGAAGTTTACTGCTCTGAATTTGCTAAAGGATCTTTTTGTAATAAAGATGGGTTGCAGCTGGGCCTTAATTTGAGATCTTATGCAAGTAACAATTCCATGATCACTCATGTCGTTGTGAAACACTGCCAAATGAGATATTTTGTGTGGATGGGTGGTTAGTACCACATCTAGAATGGAACTGTTGGCAGTATTTAGAGTGTTGTTCCTAGTAGGTTCACTGACTAATTGCCCAAGACCTAGCTCGTCACAAAGGGATTTGAGGCCGTGTGATTTAGGTGACAGCCAGTCCATATTTAGATCTCCTAGAAATATTGTTTCAGTTTTTGCATCTACGAACATGGATTTCAAAAGATTAAGGACTTCATCACCACCAGACAGGGGTCTATAGCCACCCAGGATAGTGATACATTCCGAGGAGGGGAGATGAAGGCTCAGCTAAACTAATTCAAATTCCTTGGCTAGAGATTTGCAACTAATATTGGTGACCAAGTACTTAGATTTGGCGTAGATAACCACACCCCTGCCTCTAGACTCTCTATCTGCTCTAAATAAATTGTAGCCCTGCAGTGATATTTGTTGATCAGTGTTCGTCTTTTTTAACCATGACTCAGTAATTATGATAAGGTCTGAGTTAACGTGTACAGGATGTGCAGCCCAGGCTTGCAGCTGTACAAGTTTTTTAGGCAGGCTTAAAATGTTGACCATCATCATTTTGAGACCTGTGGCCTCAGCAAAATCGATAGGCGAGGTAAGTTGTGGGGGGGGGGCCAGGGTTGAGCTCCACATTTCCTGAGCAGAGAAGAAGCACAAGTATAACTTTCTTTAAGGAGCTTATATGAATGGAGACTGCTTTTTTATTTCTTTGCGGCAACCCATATCGTGCTGCGCAAGAGGCGGCACCACTGTAATGACAGTTGATCGTGATCAATGTAAGTGCTTGGGTAGACATAGGTGAGGACAGTGGCAAGGGGGTGTAGGCTAACCAGGGGGAATGGGCTAAAAGGGGAGAGGAGAATGACATAGTGTCTGCACGGTAGACTGTTATAACATTAGGTATTGATAAGGTACATTGGAGAACTGAATTGCATTGAGGTACTTCAAATTGCACTGTATTGCTGAAAACTCTGTACCTTAGGAGCAATATAAACACAATAAGGAGAGCCATGGTCCCAGATTGAGTGGTCTCGTGATTTGTATTAGTGCAATATTTTCTAGGCAAGTAATTTGCCCACCTAGGTACTCACTTAAAACCTAGATGAGAAAATACAGCAGAAAGGGGAACAAGGAGAGCAGGAGCAGCTTAGTTAGTGGCCATCCACCCTTCAGACTCAAGTCCCCATAGCAGCACCGGAAAGAAGTAGAATGATAATGCAGGCCATATTGCCCACTGAATGAATACAGTGATTTATGTAGAAGACCAAGAATCTCTCTAGTGGCAGGTCTGTATAACCTGCTAATGGAAAACTAGCCACTTGGGGGCACAATTCTAAGATGGGGGAACAGCTCAGAGGTAATGTGAGAAAGTATTTTTTCACAGAGAGGGTTGTGAATGCATGGAACGGCCTTCTGGAGGAGGTTTGGACTCAAAAACAGTGGTTGAATTGAAGCATGCATGGGACAGTCATAAGGCAATTCTAGGGGTGGGGGTAGAGAGAAGTAGGCTGCTGGTTAACTAGGATCTGCAGCTTATCCATTAGGTAGGAAATCGGCAGACTGGTGGGCCAAGCGGTCCTTATCTGCTGTCAAATTCTATGTTTCTGTGTTTCTATGTTTATGTTGCACTTTTAAAAAAATCCACAAATATTGACTGATTTTCAAGAGTTCATAAAGGACAAAGCTACAACAATGTTTCTTTATGAAGATACAGGGAAATGGTGGGAAGATATTAAATAACTCATAATTATTTATTTTCAAATAAGAGGGAAACAAAGAGCAGGCTCATTGAATCTGCAGTATTGCAAATTACGGAAAGATTTGGGGTTATTGATTTCAAAACAGTGTTCTGAAGGGGTAGATCTTAGAGAAGAAATTGAGTTGAAATTGTATTTCTTTATTAGTTTATAGAAAGATGTGAAGTATGAGTGAGTAATACAGGGATTACACACCATGACAGATGACATTAAATACTTAATAGCTACAGTGTAAAGATATATGGAATTCTGCAGGAATCCCTAATTCTGGTAAAACAATGAGAAACCCCCCTTCCCCCCAACCCATATCCCTTAACCCCCATCCTTCCCACCCCTGGATGTGCCTTCTTAAAAAGGGGAAAACTAATCTAGCTACATGTAACATGCATTATGATGTACCTTGTATATAAAAGGAATACCCATTGAACTAGAAGCTGCCAAGGTAGCCAGAGGTGTACCCATCAAGACATTAGTTCAAATAAAGAGCGTACAATTTACCCCATTTCCGCTCAAATGAAGCGAAGCAATTCTGGGAGCTTGCAATTAATCTTTCAGTCCAAAAGCAGAGAGAGATTTCACTGATCCATTCTGCATACATATAACCAGTTGGTCCATCCAGTGCCTAAGGACCAATCTTTAACAACTATAGAAATTAAAGCCATATGGAATCTACGCCCATAACCTGCATATTGGAAAACATCCCAAAATACATACTTATAGTAAATAAATCGCCTAGGCCTAAAAGAGGGTCCGGTTAGACTGATTGGTCCGCCATAATGGATCCACTTTTCACAGTGCCAAAAAATATGTACCAGGTCCCCTTCCACCATGCCACACCTTGTGCAAAGAGTTGAAGGTAATCTATCTAGTTTAACCAACTTGACTGGGGTGTAATACATGTTATTCAATTTATGGTACTGAGTGAGTCTATGCCTATCCTGAGAGAGATACTGATATGTGTCTGCCCAAATCTGATCCCAAACCAGAGGGGTTTCTGGTAGAAGAGAGGACCAACATTTGGAGCCAAGCATGGGGTCGGGGAATTTAGTGTCCAGTAGGAAGGAATAAAGCTTAGAAATACTATGGGTCTTGCTTGCCTGTTCATGTATCTGGTCTAGAAAGAGTTTAACTTGAGACAGTGTGGGATTGGACCCAAAACTGGATGCCACTAGGTGTCTTAACTGGAAGACTTTAAAAATATGCTTCTGAGGGATATTATATTTGGTCAGAACCTCTCCTGAGGATAGAAGAGAATTATTCAGGAATAAGTCATCAAAACAGCAATCACTCAGGTGAGGAAGCCAGTCTAAGGAAAGTGGGAGACCACCGATCTTAATGTTTAAATTTAGGGTAAGAGGTTGGGTAGTGTCTTTCCTAGGAGAGAGATTGAAAAAGTTCCAGCATTGATTTATGACCTTAATGGGGGTACCAATTACGCCACCTTGTAGAAAGGGAGGCAATGTGGATAGATTATAGTAGAAAATTCTGGATGGGGGGAGACCATACTCGGTTAAAATCTTTTTCTTGAATTGTAGCCAGATTGGTAGATAGTCATCCGCCCTCAGGTCATACCACCTCCCAATTTTTGACATGTGGCTTGCCCAGTAGTATAGCATAAAATTGGGAAGGCGAAGCCCCCCCTTTTCTTGAGGTACATTGAGTTTTAAAAAGGCTTTCCTGGGCTGCTTACCCTGCCAGATAAACTTAGAGATAGACCTGTGAAAGTACTGGAAATAGGACATCGGTAGATAGATACTCATTAGGCTGAGTGGGTAAAAAACCCAATGCAAAACATTCATCTTAACAATATTAATATGAGCCCACAGAGATAGAGGAAAAGCAGACCATCTCTGAAGGTCGTGTTGTATTTTAGTCAATAAGTCATCCAGGTTGAGTTTCCTAAAAACTTCAAGGTCCTTAGTAAGGTAAATACCTAAGTATTTAAAGGACAAAGAGGCCCATTTCATGCCAAACTGGTAAAAGCTAATCTGAAGTGTATTAACGTTCAGCGGGAATATGATCGATTTAGCTAAATTCAGCTTGTAGTTAGCCACCTGGCCAGACCGGGCAATAATATGTAATATGTGTGTTAGAGACGATTCAGGGTTAGTCAAATGTAAAAGGATATCATCAGCATAGGCCAAAAGAACCAGAGTCTGTTGCTGAATGAAACATCCTGTGACCAGGGGAGAGTTCTTGATACTGAGAAGGAGGGGCTCCAAGTATAAATTAAACAAGAAAGGTGACAGGGGACAACCCTGCCGAGTGCCTGTAAATAATGGGAATTGAGAAGAGAAAACCCCATTACAGTATATTCTGGTAGTAGGAGATTGGTAGAATGACTTGATCCATTGAATAAAGATCTCCAGGAAGCCCATTCTCTCCAATATAATCCAGAGAAATTCCCAGTGGACTCTATCGATGGCTTTCTCCGCATCTAATGATACCAAAGCCATAGGAGCTTAGGGAGTTCTGGGCGACCTGAAAAATATGTGAGAGAGTGCACAAGTGGTCAATTGAGGATCTGTCCTGTACAAACCCTACTTGTTCAGGACTTAGCAAATTGAGCCAGACCCGTTTGAGTCTAAGGGACAGGATTTTCATAAGAATTTTAATGTCATAATTTAGTAGTGAGATTGGTTGATAACTAGCAGGGTTCGTCTGAGACTTGTCTGGTTTCAGTATCAAAACAATAGTGGCCTCTAGCAGGGAAGGATCCAGGGTATCAGAGATAAACATGTACTTGAACAATTTCGTTAGGAGGGGGGCAAGTTCTTTACTGAAAACTTTATAAAAATCGGAAGGGAAACCGTGAGGCCCCGGGGCTTTGTCAGGAATAAATTCCCTGATCACCTCCTCCGCCTCTGCTACCATGATAGGAGCAATCAGAGCCTCTCCTTGGTGTGTTTGCAGGGAAGGAAGGGGAAGGCCCTCCAGAAACTGGTCCACAAGGGAATGTGAGAGGTGAAAGGAACCACTGCCATAAAGTCCCTTATAAAATGACTCAAAAACTCGTGAAATATCCCTGGGAGAGGTTTTAAGGGAACCATCAGAGGATAATAAAGAGGGAATCCATCTCGATCCCTCTACCTCCCTCAAGTGAAGAGCTAGCATCTTACCTGATTTCTCCCCTTGATCGAGATAATGGGCCTTGGTTTTTAGGAGGGCATACTCTGCCTTATCTCTTCTCTCTTATCCAGTCTGAGTACTCATTTCTAAGTTTCATTAGGGCTTCTAGATCAGCTTGGGAAGATGAGGAGGATAACTTATTCTCTACCAACCTAATTTGATTCGACAATGACATGATCTTAGCCTCCCTCTGCTTTTTCCTTCTGGATGTGAGTTTTATAAATTCGGCCCTGATGAAGCATTTAAGGGAGCACCAAAACAAGTCCTCCCTCTCAATTGAACCTGAGTTGGTCTCCACAAATGAGGTGATTAGAGATCTAATATGGGAAACTATGTGCTTATCCTTTAAAAGCTGGGTGTTTAGTTTCCAGGAGGTGTCTCTTTGCACCTGCGGGTCCGGGGAGACCAGAATCCATGCCACTGAGTGATCTGACACCACAATGGTCTCAATACCAGACTGGAGTACCCCAGACAAAAGATTATTGCTGACCAGAATTAGGTTGATTCTGGACCACATCTTGTGTACCTGAGAATAATAAGAAAAAAGTTGTCTTGTGGGATTAAGTAGGCGCCATGGGTCACACAAGCCTAGTAGGTCCATAAAGTTCATCAAGGCCAACTGTGAAGAGAGAGAGTTTTCAGAGGTCTATAGGATTTATCCAGATCTTGCGAGGGAGTGATATTCCAATCCCCCCCGATTATTAACATTGAGGGTAAGAGTCCGCTCAGCTTTTCAGCCAAGGCCATATGAAAATCTGGGCCCCCACCTACTGGGGCATAGATCGCCCCTAATATTATCTTCGCATTATATAGTGAGCCTATCACAATAATGAATCTGTCCTCATGGTCCGTTCAAAACTCTTCTGCAGAAAAGAAATATGCTTCTTGACCAGAATGTTACCCCCCCCCCCACTAGAGGATGATCCACCTGAAGCAAAAACCTGGGCATAACCCTGCCGGTGAAGCCCATTGACTTCTGATGAGAGCAAATGGGTTTCTTACATCAAAAGAATATCCACATTCTGGAAAGCACAGTTTTTGAGAACCTGGTACCTTTTAGTTAGGCCACTGACACCTCTTACACTCCACATTGCAATTTTAAGTGTTGTAACACTCATTGTCAAGTAAACAAGGCAACAGTAGGATATATAAAAATGGAAAAATAAGCCACCCTAGAAGGCACATCCTGCCCTCCCCCCTTCCTCTGTAAACAATCATCCAACCATACCCCACCCCTCTACCCCGCCTCAAAACCGATAGAGAATAGCTGGAGCAGTATGAATTCCAATCATGATGCTACTGCCTTTACCAGTTCTCCTGGCTGCCCCTGACAGATACTGAGAGTATTAATACTTGGGTCAGGGAACAAAGCCCCAAAAGCATCCTCGTGGTGGGAGATCCAGGCAATAATCCTGAACCAATACAATAAGGAAGTGTCGACTACTGAGTCTAGAGTTATCGCCCCGTGAGCGCTGAGAACTTCCTGACTGAAATGTCCCCCATCTGGGATGCTTTCCCCCCTCCTCTGGTGGTTTAGTAGTCCTCTAGGGCTGGCTCCTCTCTGCGAGCTTCCCTGAGGAGTCTAAGTGAGCCCTACAAAAGACCTGGGAAATTGAGAACCTGACCGGAGTCTCAAAATTTTATGAACTATAGCCATGCCAAACACTCATAGCTTGAGAAGGAGTGGAATAGCACACGTGGAGTATGTATAATAAATCTATTCAGAGGGTGCACCATTACTTCCAAACACGATGCAACCAGGCCTTGACTGAGAGTGAGAACCCCCAGGGGCCCTCTGGATTCCAGTCTCCACCATGAGAAAGATGGTCTCTGGCCGGAATGATGACTGACTGGGTCACCCCATAACACTCACCGACCAACTACCATCTAGTCCCCCTAACCCCTCAAGAAAGTGACCGTGCTACACAACACGCACGAGTTTAAGGCTGGGTAGGCTAGGGGTGTAAATTCCTGAAACCCCAATGGCAGTGATGAGAGTCTCAGTCAGTTCCTCCAGCCCTGGGGGCTGACTTCAGACTTCGCCACAATCAAAACCCGTTCGTGGTAAGGGGCCATGCCTCTGAATGTATGAGTTTGTTAGGCATCAAGCAGAGTCATATTGACATCTTTCAATCCTCCCTCTGGAATGTTCACAATAGCGGCCCACAGACCTCGCTGCCTATTATCGGCCTAGTCTATCATCCCCCATCTCAAAAGGCATCTCTAACTCCGTCATCCACAGTTATCTACAGATATTCGAAGATTGTCTAGTGGCCTCTCCTAGCTAAATTGCTTATAAAAGTTCACTAAAACTAATTACCTGAACTGGGGAAGCACTGGAGGAACTGGGAGAGCATTAGGTACTAGAGGGATCAAGTGGTCCGCCGGTCCTGCATCATGCAGAAACCACCACCACACCCGAGTCCTCCCCGCTAATCAGTAGGCCTCACGAGCCACGTAGGACCCAGCTACCAGGCCATACAATTGTCCACCCATAGCCCCCACCACCACCAGAGAAACCAGATGTGAAAAAAAGAGAGAAAACAACAACAAAAGGTGAGAGTCCAGAAATGCAGCTTGGAACAGGAGGTAACTTCTTGGTACTTCTTCAGAGATTCAGCCCAGTTTGAACAAGTTAGGTAACTTGAGAGAGAGATCCGATGTAGCTTTTTCTGGGTGTTTATAGGAGAACCAAGAACCATCAATGGCTACTTGTAGCTTGGCAGGGTAGTTCATTTTGCAGCGAATACCTGCTGCGATCAACTTGCTGACTGTAGAATGGAACGCTTAGTGTTTTTGCCTCATCTCATAGGGAAGATCTTGAGTAATACGTAGCTTGGAACCACTCCATAAAGTTGCTTGCAATTCTCTTGCCTTTAATAATACATGCTGCTTTTCCAAGAAACTTAGAAATTTGATAATGATGGGCCTAGGCGGTGCTCCAGCTGTAGGTTTCAGTCTGAGAGAGTGATAAGCACATTCAATATGATATTGTGGATTAAGAGGGGAAGGCCCAACAACTTTGCTCAGAAACTTCTGGAGAAAGAGAATGATATCGGGGCCCTCCTCAGTCTCAGGGAGGCCCAGAATCACCAGATTGTTTCTTCAGCTCTTTCCTTCTAAATCCTCCATTTTAAGTTGCAGTTTACTGATCTGCTGTCTGAAATGAGTAATCTCGGGGTCTATCTTCTCCCTCCAGGTCTCCAAAGAGGTAGTTCTTGCCTCTGAATCTCCCATTCTGGTGGTTAGGGTGCTGAGATCTCCCCTTAGCGATTTCAGCTAGGTAGAAATGTCATCCAGCGTTTCTTTAAACGGTATGAGCTCTTGAAGGAAACGATCCTCTGTCAGAGGACCTGGTGAAACATTGGAAGGGGGTAATTTAGCTGCGGACCCCGAATTCTGGTTTTTAGATTTTTTAGAAGATGTTTCAGGTGTGGATGGTGGATTATGCTTCATGCCAGCAGGCCTCATCTCCGCTTCCATCTCAATTGTCTTCTGAGTGCATCAATATGTACAAAGCAAAATACTGCCAAGTACAGAGGAGTGTTATCCATACTCCAGATGTAAATCAGGACTTTAGATGTCGATTTTGTAGGTTGAAAGTAGTTTAAAGCGGGTGGATATCGGGAGCTCGGTGAAAACGCTGACTCTAGCTGCACTGCATCACGTGACCCCCAGAAGAAATTGAGTTTGTAAAATTAGAAATGAGAACATACCAATATAATAGATTTCTCTCTTTATAAAGAGAACAAACATTTGGTACACAAGAAAAGGCAAAAAGTATAAATCCATTTGTTAGTAGTCAAAACCGACTAAAGAAGAAATTAATCCTAAACTAAAATACAAAGAATGGGTTATCAGTGACAAATAATAAAGGGATTATGGGAATAATACAGCAATATATACAAATACAGTTTGTGACTTCAGTAGAAGCATCGCAGTTTACTCCAAAATTATTACAGATGGTTGAGCTTTCTACATTAACATTAGAACATCATGGATCGTTAATGGCTCTTTTTTCATAAAATGAAATGTTGACAGTAATAAAGGGAATTCATAGCGGTATTTCACCAGGATCAGATGGATTACCAGGGGAAATATATACTGAGCTTTGGGATCCTACCTCTCAAGAAATTTTGAGAGTGTTTAATTATTTAGAGAAGAGTGTTATCTTCCAATAAAAATGTATGAGGGATTGTTAATTTTTTTTATTTAAAACAGGGGACCCTACAGAGATAAGTAATTGGTGGCTGATTACATTATTAAATACAGATTTCAAAATATATGCTAAATTATTAGGTAATAGATTGGCTCAGGTGATGGGAAATTTAATTTTTTTAACTCAATTTTGTTCTGTACCAGGAAGGAGAATTACTGAGGCTTTACTGTTTCTTAGAGAAATAATAGAAGGAGGAAAGAATAAAAATAAGGGTATCTTTTCAGTTTAGATCAGGCCAAAGCTTTTGACTGCATCGCTCATGCATTTTTATGGGATTGCTTAGCAGCATATGGGATTCCTTTGCCTTTATTAACTTATTACAGTTATGTTATGCATTAGCATATGTAATCCCCCTTGATAATGGAATACAGGGTTCAAAAATCCAAATATTAAGGGGGGTTCATCAATGTTGTCCCTTGAGTCCCCTACTATATGTATTTATGATTGATCCCATTATAAGAGTAATACAAAGATCTCCAGGAATCCAAGGGTTGAATGGGGGTATCAAGGTTTGAGCAAAGTGTTAGCATATGCAGATGATCTCTGTCTTCTACTGCAGGATGGACAGTCTTTTAAAACAGCAAAAGATTTAATACAAACTATGAGGGCAATAACAGGAGCTAGATTAAATGCAGAAAAGACAAAATGTATAAACGTATCAGGGTTTCATGATGAATATCAAGAAGTGGGAGGGTGTGTAGTAGCTGAGACTAAGATATTAGGTATCTATTTTAGGGGTGATAACATGGCAGAATATAATTGAGGTAATGTATTGTCTAAAGGGAAAGAGATGGTTATCAGATGGAACCAATGGAGGGTGGCTAACAAGAAGAGAATATATCTTATAAATACATTTTTGATACCACTGTTTCTGTATGTAAGTGCAGTTTTTTTTCGGTTCCAAGAAATCTGGAGGTTCCATTAATGGGATTTTTTGTACAAGTTTTTGGGGAAGCCATCTAAATCCCATTAAATGTAATGTTCTACATAATGAAATTAAATATGGTGGGGTAAATATGATTAATCCCTCAGTATTTTTTTACTATTTTTATTTACAATAATATAGTTCCATTAATAAGAGGTACTAAGCAGATTTGGGGTAACTGGAGATCTCCCTTAATCCAAGAAGGTATTGAAGAATGACAACAAGATCGATTTCTTCATAAAAACAAACTGAATCCTAGATTGGTAAAAAA
Organism: Neoceratodus forsteri; assembly: GCA_016271365.2. NCBI lineage: Eukaryota > Metazoa > Chordata > Ceratodontiformes > Ceratodontidae > Neoceratodus > Neoceratodus forsteri. The sequence continues at coordinate 193,994,246 of JADMNL010000024.1, read as the reverse complement.
GATGGGAGGGTACTCTTGATTGGATTATAAAATGGGGAATAAAATACACATCAGTTTTAAAGGAATCTAGAAAACAATTGTATAAAGAGATTCTTTTGGCAAATTTTTTGGACTATCCTTTTGAAAGTTTTTCATATACTCAACAAGATTTAATTTCTAAATATCTTATGGATAAAAGAATACCAGAGCATATCTGGGATACAGTGTGGTTAGGAGTACATGAGAAAATAAGTGTTAAAAGTAATCAGAAACATAAAGGAATTCAAGAGCGGTATTGTCCTTGGGATTGTTGTAACCAGGAATTAGAAATAATGGATCATCTGTATTATAACTTTCCATTCATTGTTAACTTCTGGGATGTGGTAAAGGAAAGATGGAAAACAGAATTAACCTTTCCTCCACTCCCAAATGTATTGTTTTATGGAATAAAGCCAAATGTAAGGGTACATTTTCATGACAGCACAGTCCGTGTTGTATTTGCACATTTCTTATATTGGATTTGGATATGTCGTTGTTGACTGGTTCTTCAACAGCAAGTAATTATTACGGTATTGGATATTTATAATATTATTATGGGAGAACTTAAAAAAATGAAAAAAATTGAATCTTTAAGTAATAATTCAGATGAGAAGTGGTGTAATTTAGATTTTATATAGAGGAATAAAGTATGGGGACTGGTTTATGTATTAATACCTTTAAATATGCCTGAATAAAGAAAAGAGGAAAAAAGAGGGGTGGAGGGGGTAAAGGTGAAAAAAGGGAGTAGTTTATCTGTGGGGATTGGTATGAACTAATACTTACTTATGGAGTGGAAAAATAGTTTCTTTTTTGTATATTTTTGTATGAAGTAATTTTGTTTTGTGTATCATTTGTTATGATGATGTTATGTTTTAAAACAAAGAAAATCTCCCCTTTCTCCTTGAATGGGGGGACCCTTTTTTATGTATTAGGATTTGGCTTCAGATTATTAATTTATTTTTAGATAATGTATGACTTTAATATTTATCTGTTTTGTTTATGATTTGTATTCCTTTTATGTGTGTTCATACTGTTTGTATTTGTTTTGATTTCTTTTTGAAGTTTAAGATAAAAATTCCCCTACTTGCCAGAGGGGGAGTTGCTGAAGGACTGAGCAGAATGGTATAGGTCTGACCAGAGCATGACAAGGAGGCTCATGTTCCTGCAGGGGAGCAGATCTCTGACCCTGCAGGTCCAGCACAGGAGATCGAAATTATTTATTTATTTAGTGATTCAGAAAAGACCTTTGAGTGCAAGTTCTTTTACAAAGGCTCCATGTTATAGATTGCAAAACAAAGTACAATAGGAGAAAGCAAAGGCGCATTACAATGAACTATACAGCTCGGATTCAGAAGTTACAGAATAACTCAAAACATAGGTACAAGTTAAAATAACAAGAAAAAGCACTTTATGAGGGTGGGTGGGGGGATAAGCAGCCGCAAAGTGCCTTGTCAGTAGTTCAGAGGGACAGGTATAGCTGGTAGTGAGGTGAAGAAAGGAGGTACAAGAGAGAGGTATGTACTACAGTGGAGGTGAAGTGTGGGGAAGAAGGGTGATAAGGTATATGGAGAAATGGTGGGTGAGGGGAGGCTAGAGAGAAGACATGCTAGAGTAAATGGTGGGTGGAAGGGCATGGTCAGGCAGTCTGCATTAGTAGTTACTATAAGGGAAACTCACAGACTGTGAGTTGGGGGAGGGGTGGGGTGGCAGGTGCTGAATGAATATGATGCAAACTGATTGCTGAGGCAAGTCATGAGAAGAGACAGAGGGAGGGGGTACCTGAGGCCTGCCTAGTGCTTGCTGGGGAGCAGAGAGAGTAGGTGTGGCTGACTCGGGGCAGATGCATTTAGAGATTGTTATTAGGTGCTGTTTGAGGTCAGTTTTGAATTGTGCCAGACAATTGGTGACCAAGAGGTGTGCAGGCAGTTCATTCATCCACGGGGGACCCAGTAGACAAATGCACATTGCCCAAGTGAGGTGCGATGGAAGGGGATAGTCAAGGACCCTCTAATCCTCCTTCTGGTGACCTGTAATGAGTTGGCTGCCTTGATCAAATTGCCTTCACAAGGTGATGTTTTATCCAACAGAGCCTTCTTCCCTAGATGCAAGTCTAGAATTTGACCCTGTTTCTTAATGACAGCCAATTTGCACATTCGTACAGAGTACAAGTGTGAGTGCCACGCTCAGCATCAAGGGTGAGTCTGCAGGCTTTGTTGAGTGCAGTCTGAACCCTCTTGAGCACGGTATCCATTGCCGCCCCATAGACCACTAGTCTATAGTCAATAGTAGATATAATTGAACTGTGGACTGAGAGGTGGAGGGCCCCCAGAGAGAGGTATTGCCTATGCCTGTACAAGACACCAATCTTGGTATTCACTATCTTGACCAGAGAGTCAATATAGTGCACAAATGTGAGAGTATCATCTATTATGACCCCAGACACTTGAACAAATGAACTTGTTCCAGCAGCTCACTGCATGAGTTGGAGATGATGAGGGGGTGGTACTTATTTTTGTTGTGGGGGCTGGACGTAAGCATGGCCTTGGTCTTCTTGTAGTTTAGTAGCAACTTATGACTACAGAACCAATCCTCGAGTTTGGAGAAGGAGTTCTGCAGCTCAGATTGTAGGGCAGCCTCAGACATGCTGCTGCTCAGGAGCACAGCATCATCTGCATATAGTATGAATTTGGTGTTGCAGGCTGTGGGAAGGTCATTTAAGAAGAGGCTGAAGAGGATGGGTCATGTGATGCAAGTTCCATGGTAGCTGCCTGATTGTACTGCTCTAGCCTCCTGCTTCATTATAAGCCTATTTGAAACTGCTACTGAAGAGCAATATCGAAGACTGACTCGAATTAGTTTACCTGAAGACTTCTAGAACACCCTGTTCTGTAATCGGGAGCTGATGGAGGCAGAGATGAGAAAATCTCCACCAAAGCACACACCGCCTGTGTCCCGACTAAGGCCTTGTCAAAGAAAGCCAGGACCTCTGCGTCGACAGGAGGCCTAGATACAGAAAGCTGCAACCCAGAGAGGGAACCTCTGATGTTGGCACAATTTCTGGCAGAATTCAAACCCTTTCAGGCAGAACTATGTTCGTGACGGAAGAGCTGAGGCAGTGACACAGGCCTCAGAGGATTTATCTCTGCCGGAACGGAGACACGGAGGCCAAGGTTACCTCCTGGAGAAACGGGTAGCAAAGCAAGAACCAGAATTAGTGCACCTGAAGCAAAAATTACCAAATGGAACTGAAAATAGAGGACTTGGAGGGACAGATAGATGGAACAATATGATTGTGATCGGTCTCCCCGAGAAAGAAGAGGGAGCTGATACAATTGCGTTAATCCAAAAATTCCTTACCCGGATTGCTGGCCCTACGCCCTTCGGCCAGAAGTATACAATTGAAATGGCTCACCGGGCATTGCGGGCAATGCCTCCGGTCGGTTCCCCGCCTCGCACACTGATTTTTCAATTCCTGAACTTTCAGGAGAAGCAGTTCATACTGGCAAAGATAAAAGAGCTTAAGGAAGTGAGATGGGAAGGTGCCGCACTGAGGATCACCCAGGATCTCCCATTGTCGGTGCATCAAAAAAGAGCAGAATACCACCAAACTGTAACCAAGTTAATAGCCGCCGGCATCCACTTCAGAATGGGATACCCTGCGAGGCTACAGGTAGCCCTATCCGGCCAGTGGTCCAGCTTTGAAGATGCACAGTCAGCAGCTAAAGGGCTACAGGAAGCCCTCCCGGATCTGTTTAAAAAGAAGTGATCTGTTCTATACTTTACCCTAAATCTCGCTATCCAGAGAGCAGCTAAAGGGCTGCAGGAAGCCCTCCCGGATCTGTTTAAAAAGAAGTGACCAGTTCTATACTTTACCCTAAATCTCGCTATCCAGAGAGTGACTCAGAACTAAAATTAATTAGTTAAGGGGAAGAATGCAGTGATCCAGGAACTCCCCAAGTTATTAAGAGCCGGGGGAGCGAAGGAAGTCACTGACCTGAATTGGTAATCATCTGGGAATACATTTCTGTTAATTTGGAGTTATATGAAGGTATGCTTCCCATTTTACGATCTGGGAAAACTGCTAAGAGAGGGGAGTATTCGCTTTGAAGTGAACCTAGAGCAACCCGGAAAGTGGGGGTTGGGTGGTGGCTGGAAAGGTACTTTGATATTATGCCCTATTTCACTTCTTGTACCAACTACTGAAGTGTTGGCAGTGAAGGTCAGTTTCTACCAAACGTCATGCTGCAATATTAATGAAATCCCTCACTCGGTCTTAATAGCCTTGGATTCTGGGTCAGACTTGGACGTCTCTTTGTTTGGCGGTTGTCAATGGATCTCGGACTTGGTTCCCATGCTCTTGGGAGGCTGCGGGTGCTCCCTTAATCACACTTTGTGACCCCTTGAAATGAACAGAGGTTTCCTTTCCTATAGTCCTCAAGGGTATAGTTTGTTTGCTGAAGATCAGGACGGAGGGGAGACTGCAAGCAAAACTGAGCTCTATGTGGCGAGCTGGAATCTGTGCCGAGCGGTCTGCTGGAATGTTATGATCATTAACCACAAGAGGGAGCTCCGGTATCGCTTTGCTCAGTCGGAGCCTCTGACAAAGAGAGCTGAAGGGCTGATTGACTCTACTCCCCTTTCACCAAACAGTTTTGTATTTTTCATTGTTCCCTTATTCCATTTTTTCCCCCCGTTTCTTTCCAGTAAGGAGTCTCCCCAAACGGCTGCTGGGGGAGCATCTGTATCCAGAGGGAACAAACTAAGGGAAGTTCTATTTGTGGACTGGGGGTTCTTCTTTTCTTCCCCTGACTGATATTTTGATTTCGAGCTAGGGGAGCTCGATCTTATGGTTTGTTTCCTACATGTTATTTGTTTCTAATACTTGGGGGACGGTATAAGGGCTGGGGTGGCTCACATGACTGAGAAATGTTGTTTGAGGTCTGGAAGTTTGCCTCAGGGATATTAGAAGCATTATTGGGGGAGGCTATGAGGGTAAATTCTCTCTTTGGGGGTAGCAAAGATCAGTGCTCCTTCAGTCTAGTCTTAACTGGATTGACCATACAGCTCAATAACTCGTTAAGATGGCAAATAGAGCCTAGTTCAGTTTTGATGTGGGGAAAGTTAAGTTGGGATGTTGGGGTGATCTATTCCTGTCTCAAGTCATAGTCTAGATAATTGGGAGGAGTCAGTCAAGGGTATTGAAATAGGCTATGCCCTTAATTGCTAGGTATTCAGACCAGTCGTTTCAGGAGGGAGGCTGGATGGAGGTTGGGAGGATTGGAACTTGGGAATCCATGGGCCAAAAGGAAGTTTTGTTGGTGGGAGGGAGGGATTCTTTATGGGGTAACACTAAAGTTTAAGGTATTAGAAGTGGAGGGGGACAGGGGTTAATAAGGGGATTCTCTGGACTTAGAAAAGGGGACAGAAATGGGGAAGGGGAGAGTTACATGGGGTTTAAAGGCTTGTTACAAGGATGGATCTGCTCATCGGGAGTGCCAGGGGTGAAAGGAGGAGCTCTGGGGTGGCTAGTATTTTCGGACGTTATATGGAGTACATGAATAATGGGTAGTATATACGAACTTATCACGTGGAATGTGAAAGGGGCAAGGAAGAAATTGAAGAGATACAAGGTACTGAGACACTTACAGTTGCAAAGGGGCCAGATAATATGTCTGCAAGAAACACATTTATTGGAGAGGGAATCTATTGTACTGAGGCGTCAGTTTGTGGGTCAGGTATATGCGGCGGGGGATAGTACTGCTAGTAGGGGAGTTGCTATTTTGATAACCAGGAATATTCCATTTGTGTGTGAGGATAAACTGGCAGATCCTGAGGGTCGTTACATTATAGTAGTGGGTCATATAAACCAAACGAGAATCGCGTTGGGTAGTATTTACGGCCCAAATGGGGATTCACCTTTTTTTTTTGTCGAACTACTAAAGGTCCTGACCCCCCTTTCTCCACCTTCCTATAATGCTGGGAGGAGATTGGAACTTAGCATTTAATCCAGAATTAGATAGAGAGGGCATGCGTAGTAGGGGTCTTTCCCTGGCTCAGAGAGCCATCAGGGACCTATCGGACAACCTGGGCCTGTGTGACCCATTGAGGGTATTAAGCCCATCCAAAAAGGAGTACACATTCCTCTCGGAGGTCCATAAAACCAGATCGCGTATTGACTACTTCTTGATGAGCCAAAGCATGCTCCCCGGACTGATAGATAGTAAGATAGTACGGGGTCATCTCGGACCATTCCATGGTCAGTTGTACCCTTAATTTTGCCCCTAACATCCCCAAGCAAACTATCTGGAAACTGAACAATCAACTTCTCCACGCTGCTGAGATCAAAGATAGTATAACTCAGAGAATTGCACAATATGAGAAAGAGAATTGCAACTCTGTGGGAAGGGGTGACATAGAATGGAGTGCTTTGAAATGTATGTTAAGGGGGGAACTTATTAAGTTTGAGGCAGAAAGAAAGAAAAAGAGAGAGAGCAGGGCCAGACAGTTGCTAACCCAGATTAGAGAAATAGAATGTAACCTATCTAAGAGCACACCGGCGGAAACTAGGGAAAACTTAGTAAGACTCTGCACCAATACGATGAGATTCTGAGAGAGAAAGCAGAATATGCTATAAATAAAACAAAAGCTTTATATTTAGACCAAGGGGAGAAAGCAGGTCACCTTCTCGCTATGTGACTCAAAGTGACAGAAACCTCCAGAATTATTCAAAGTATATCCTCCCTCAAAGATGGGTCCATTAAAACCACCCCCCATGAGATAGGGAATTTGAGGAGTATTACAGAGACTTATATAGCCCTATGCCCAATAGGCCAAGTAGTGAGGAGGTAAGGGCCTACCTTACCACCTGTAAATTGCCCCAGGTACCAGAAGGCCAGAAGGAGATGCTCTCTTCCCCTGTTTCAGATTAGAAATCCTAAGTGCAATCAGACGCTCCCATCAGATAAAGCCCCGGACCGGACGGTTTGCAGACTCTACAAATGCTTTAAGAACCAGCTATGTCCAGGGTTAAACAGACTATTCAAAGTATCCTCACTTGGAAATGTTGACAATTACCTCTTTGAGTCCCTGATAGTCCTCATCCCCAAAGAAGGGAAAGAGAAAGATAAAGTCCCAAACTATAGGCCCATAGCATTAATTAATTATGATGTTAAAATCCTAGCGAAAATATTAGCAAGTCGATTGGCCAAGGTCCTTCCTAGGTTAATCCATCAGGACCAGGTGGGGTTCATGAATGGTAGAATGGCGTCAGACCACTTCCGTAAACTAGCCCACATCTTCTCAGCATCCAAGGATGGTAAAATCCCATGTGGGTTGTTATCTGTCGATGCCGAGAAGGCATTTGACAGAGTGGACTGGAGTTTTTTGTATCTGGCCATGGAGAAATTTGGCTTTCCATCCCTTTTCATCAATAAGGTTTTTGCCCTGTATAGGTCTCCGTCTGCAAAAATTTATTGTAATGGGGTATTTTCAGCAAGCTTTCTGCTGTTGTCAGGTACCAAACAGGGATGCCCTTTGTCCCCCCTTTTGTTTAATTTATACTTAGAGCCCCTTCTGTGTACAATTAGGATGGATCCCAGGATTATGGGGATAAAAACTGGATCCCAGGAGTTCAAGATCTCGGCATTTGAGGATGACATTTTACTGCATCTTAGCCACCCCCGAATCTCAGTGCCGGCGGTACTTGAAGCTATTGCGAACTACGGTAGGTTATCCAACTATAAAATTAACGTTAGAAAACTCAGATGTTCCCCCTTAATACAAAGTTTATAAATCGGACATTCAGGAATTGGTATACAGTGGACCCCACTCACTTTGAAGTATCTGGGTATTGTGTTGGCAAGGTCGGAGGCCAAAATAGTGAGACTTAATTTGGAGCTATAAAGTTACCATAAAACAGGATTTAGACAGATGGGGTAGGCTTCCGCATTCTCTCTGGGAAGGATTAACATAATAAAGATGAACATCCTTCCGAGGATTTTTACCCCTGACATGCTCAATGTATGGTTGCCATTAAAATGGCACAAAGCGTTACATTCAATTATCACAGATTTTATTTGGAAAGGTAAATCTCCCGTAGAGCCTATCACAAACTTGCTTCCAGAGAAAGCTGGACTTAGGTTACGCATTTTGGGTTATATTACTGGGCAAGTAGTCTCTGTAAATATCTATGGTGGCTTGCCTAAGGAACTGGAATTATTGCCGTATGTACCTCCTGGGTTAATTTGGAAATGGACTTGATAAGAGGGAGGCGTGGACGAAAGCTCTTCTCCACTCCTCTTAAGAACTCTCCCACTAGGTTAGCAGCCTCTCCAATAAAAGATTCCTTACGCACGCATGTTCAGTTATGTGCCTCAATTCGTTATACTCCGTACGCAGATAGATACCAGCCGATATGCCATAACCCCAACCTGAGGATAGGGGGCAAAATGATCCGCAAATCCTGGCTTCCCTTTTTGAAAGGGTTAAAAATTGCGGATATTATGTAAGGGAATAGGTACCTCTCAGTTATAGAAGTACAAGCCAAGTATAACATAGGCCCTAATCAGATCTTCAGAGTTTATCAACTCAAACATCTCTTGGAGAGCTTCAGGAATAAACTAAGTGAGAGGGAGATGAGGGGGTAATGGTTCGATTCCCTGGCCCACAAGGTTTGGGAGCCACATGCGGTTTCCAAGGTTTATAAGGACCTGTTCGACCTAGTTTATGCAGGCACCAACAGCAAGCCTAAGTACTGGTCAGATCAGTTTGGGGACCAGGGGAGGAGCTGGGATGTAATATGGCGACATATGTACCAGTACACCACTCAGGATAGATTACGTATCATGCAATACCATTTCCTAAACAATCTGTATTGGACCCCTTCCAAAGTGTATAAAATTGGACGTAGAATGGACCAGTTATGTTACAGGTGTCTTCAGGATATTGGAGACTTACTACACATCTTCTGGGACTGTCCATCGATAAAAGGGTTGTGGGACCAAATCAAACACAAGACGGATCCTCTATTGGGTATTGAGCATTACTTTACCCCAGAAATCTGCCTGATGGGTGACTATACTGGTATCAATGTCAAAGTCCGAAGATATTATATGGCCCTAATTTCATCATCCGTCAAGAGGATAGTGTTAAAGCACTGGCTAGATAATACAACACCTAATTACGCAGAATGGTTACAAGAATTGCTTTCGAATTTAAATATGGGAAAATTTAGTGCGATAAGACGGAGCAGCCTCTCAAAGTTTGAGCGGATATGGAGCCCTTTCCTAGCAACCTACTTGCTCCAGACCTAGTTGTCAGCGACTGGGTTTGTTGTCCCTGGCATGTACCCTGATGAGCGGATCTATCTCAATTTTACAGGATTGAGGGTGGGGGGTGGGGAGGAGGGCATGGTAATTAATAGAGGGTAAGTTTTTTCAAAAAGCAAAGTCTTGTCCAGGTTCTGGCTTTACATTGTAAGTGGCAAACTTTTGTCACAGGTTTTCAGTTGTAAGACACTGTTTTCTTTATTGTGCCAGCAGTATTTCAATAAATTTTGAATTTCAAAAAAAAAAGAAGAGACTGAAGAGTAGAGGCCACATTATTGATCCCTGGGGTACCCCTAATGATACCTCTCTTGCGCTGGATACTGTTGCCCAATTTTGACACGTTGATTTCTCTGTATCAGATAGTCTTAGAACCAGCAAAGGGCATTGGGCACCACATACGTTTTGCAGTTGGGTCAGTAACAGGGGTGGCTGACTGTATCAAAGGCTTTGGTGAGGTCAATAAAGATAGACCCCACCAGTCTGCCTTCATTCAGGGCCTTATGTGCATAGTTCATGTAGTCCAGCAGGACAGTGGTGGTACTGTGATTTTGTCTGAAGCCATGCTGGTTGGGGCATAGTAGATTATATTTATTGAGGTAGTCTATGAGCTGACACGCCACAATCTTTTCCTGCGACTTGGACAGGGGGGAGAAGATAAGATGGGTCTGTAGTTGGCTACCAGAGACTTGTTACCTCCTTTATGCACTGGCGTAACTAGGTCCTGCTTCCAAACCACTGGGAATAGGGCCATGGCCAGGGACTTATTGTACAGCATGGTAATGGGTGCTATAAGAATGTCCAGGGTATAGGATAGAAGTTTCATGTCTATCCCATCACTGCCCAGTCTGGTCTTACCTAACATTTTCTTCACCATCACCCTTTTAAAGCAGAAGGTCGGATGAGAACACTTGGTAGGTATGCTGTTGGAGTGGTTCAAACCAGGTGGAAAATAGGCAGGTGGTAGCACTGGGGTAAGATTGGTGAAGACCTTATTGGTGGCTTCTGAAATAACTAGAGGGTCTGTAGTGGGGGTGTGACTGATACTGAGCAGCTGAGGGTGCTTCTTGTCCTGCTTTCCAAGGATGCTTTTGATGTTATCCCAGAATCTTTTCCCATCACCCCAAGAATTGTAAAGCTGGGCCTTATGATAGTTGACTTTGGCAAGCTGGATTAGCTTGGTGCAGTGGTTCTTGGCTATTCTGTAGCACTGATAGTCATGCTTGCTACCTGTGTTTCTGGCCTTCTCCCAGAGTATGTCCCTTTCTTTCAGGTGGGAGAGGAGCTCCCCATCAATCCAGCCATTTGCCTGCCCCCAAAGTTTTCTTTTCTTGAGCGGGGCATAGATGTCACAGATAGAGCTAAAGCACTTAATGAAATAACTGAGGGCCTGATCAAGGGTAGGTGCCAGGTTGATAGGAGTCCAGTTATGCAGGGCAAGGGCTGATCTGAGGGGTCTGCGCTTACCCTTCCTCAAGACCATGCTTTCAATAAGAATGGGTGGGCTTTTGGTAAATTTAATAGACCACAAAAAGGTGATTGGGGAGTGGTCACTTAGCATGTCTGGGAGAACCTTGATCTCAGAGATCTGGTACATGAGCTTGCTAGGACCCAGTCAAGAAAGGTACTGTCTCCTGTCTTATAGTTTTGCCTGGTGGGGCAGGTGACAAGTTGTATCAGGTTGGAGGTAGCTATCAGATCTCTGAAAGGGGCAGCCTCCTTTCCATCCCAGTTTATGTTAAAGTCCCCAGTAATGACAAGCTCCATCCCCTTTGGAAGGGTGCTGATAACGTCCATAATTGTGGGAAAGCCTGCTGTGGCTTTCTTGGGGGTTGGTAGATTGTAGCAAGGATGAGGGTTTTGCCATTCTGACTGACCTGTGCCTTTATCACTATTATCTCATGGTTCTCAGCCACCCTGGTTCCAGGGAGGACAGTGCACTGCAGAGAGTCCTGGCATAGATGAGACATCCCCACCTCTCTTGCCTATTCTATCAATCCTGTATGTTTGGAAGTCTTTAAGGCAACTGTTATCTTTAATCCTACTGGTCAACCAGGTCTCCATTAGGTAGAGAATGTGAGGTATGGAGGGCCATCCATGCCTGTAGTTGGTCAAATTTTTTGTGGTTAAACTGCAGATGTTCAGTGAGGCTATTTTAGGCTTTTAACCTTATGAACACCAGGCCCATTGAAGTGAGGGTGGCCTGGGTTAGAGTGAATGTTGCCAAGAGGAGCAGGAGCATAAAGATGACCTTTCTGAAAGAAAGGTTTATGCTAAATTTGGCTTGTACTCCACCTGAGGCTTCCGATGATTCAGGTGGTTGGACACTGGTTTAATTATTAGGATATAGCTATTTATTTATTTAGCTTTGTTTACTGGTAAGTACATCTAGACAAGTATTATGCCTATTTTCAGGAACCATTACTACCCCTATGCGAGGGAGGGCATATGGCACACATGTTTGTAGAGTAAGTTGAGTGAATCACTGCCCACAGCCAAGTGAGGCAGTTCCTGAAGGTGCATTTGACAGACATACACTACCCAGTAGTGGTTCATAGGGTAGCAGCTGCCCAGCTAGGCATCTGGTGCCAGTTGTAGCAAGCCAAGGAGCAAGGAGCAGAAGTAGATAGTATCCTTTGATAGGGAACTTGGCAGCTTGATTCAGTTGTCAAGCTCACACACTGTTAAAGACTGGCTGTACAGTTAACCACTGTACTTGGTGGTTTTTAGAGAGAGCTAGAATGAGGAGTCACACTAGCTAGGGAAAGTGCTTCACAAGAGACAGTGATGCTGTCACTCAAAGCTTGAGCAGCTGGCTGGCAGAAACCAGTAGGAGTGAGCTAGTAAGCCAGGGTGGGGTTTAAGTGTATTTAAACAGGACCGGTGGTGAGAGTGGGTGGGCGGATAGAAAAATCAGGCTGCTAGGGCTCTCTTCCTGGAGGTAACCAATCCCCGAGGGTGAGTCCATACCTGAGCTTCTGTGAGGGGCTGGTGGCTTCAGACCTGGACTGCGGATGGTAGTCTGGCAGGTCGGGTTCATCAGAGCACCACAGCTGTGTCTCTCAGACTACCTGAAAAGAGAAGGGCAGAGGGAAATTAAATAAGAGAGGCAGGGGAGTGGGGCTGCTCGTGGAGCTAAAAAGAAATGCAAAATGGCTTAAACAGGGTGTGTGTGTTGCAGACCAAAATGTTAGGCAAGGTGGCAGGAGGTCTGAGAGAGCAAGAACAGGGCTATTTAAAACACAATACCAGAGTAAAAAGGTGAAAAGGGGGGAGTTCAAGACCTGAGCTTAGATTGCTACTGGGTTTTATGAGGGAACACTCTAAAGGCATTTAGATTAAATCAGCAAACTTGAACTCTAAAATGCTAGCAAGACAGCATTAACAGAAATCAAAATCCAGTAAAATATAATTCAAGCATTAACAGTGCAGAGCTATATGGAGCCAATCAAGTGCTCCCACGGCTAACTGCAGCCAATGGGTCACAGCAATAACAGACACCGGATTTAAACCCAGAAACAACTGTCCACATGTGAAAATGGAAAATCAGGCAGTTAGGGCTCCTTTTCTGGAATTCTGGAATTTTGCAGAGTCTACAATAAGTCATGATGAGGGCAGTTCCACAAACAGAAGAACAGTTGTTGCAATACTTTATATTGCCAAACAGAGTGAGAGTCTTGGAATTATTAGATGGTGAGACTGACTGGCAAACTGTACCTGTAAATGGTGTAAGAAAAGTCCAATCTACAGCAAAGGTGCAAAGAGTTCCAGGAGAAGTGGTTTTACAGCTGGAGAGTACAAGAGGAGACATTGATGGGTTGGGTCTGGTTGACAGGCAGTAACATCAGAGAGGCTGCCCATGTCAGAGACAATGCCTGAATCTGACAGTTGAGCGGAGGAGCAAACACTGCAGCAGACTGAACAAACTTCAAAAAGCGACTTGCAGGACAATGTGAGCACTGTTTTACAGTGTAACAATGAAGAAAATATAACTGAGATGGAAACAGAGGGAGAAGTAGAAAAAGAAAGTCAGATCCAAATGGGACATGGGGAAGCTTTGCCAATGAGACCAGGCCATATGACTGCAACATAACTGCAAACGGTTGGAAAAAAAGGTATAAGCAAAATAAAATTGAAATGACTTTAAAACAAGCTGGATGGTGTCAAAATGAGCAAGGGCAATGGGTGCCTGATCTTAGGCACCACCCACTCCCAGGCCAAACAACAGGGACCACACCATGGAATTCCTCAGTACCCCAGGCACAGATATCTGAAGTTCTTATTACTGAAGAAGGAAAAAAAGTTTTGTTCATTACTGACACTGATACAGACTTGAATGCAGACTCAGTTAGTTACAATTCACCAGGCCCAAGGAGGAATTCTATGAATAGTGATTCTGACCCCCCCCCAAGAAAGACATAGACCCCAGACCACTTCATGAGGAGATAGAATGGAAACAGAATCCCCCTTGGGACAGCAGCCCATAAGTACAGAAACAGCAAAACAAATGTGGGCAAAATTTCGATCCAGGGATAATGTTTTTCAAAACGTAGCCCCAGTGCAAAAAAGAAATGCTGTGTGCCTACATTATCTAGGGTATCTGGAGAAAACAACAAACAGAATTTATGTTGGGCAAATTTTAATAAAGGAATCAGTGAGGTTTTTTTTTCAAATGAAATACATGTTTTTTTATTTTTATTTTATTTATTAATTTTGTTAACCTGATAGACCCTCTGAGCCCATAAGGTCCCTTTTTCAGGGGCCACCAGAGATTAGTTACATTGGAGGAAACATTTAAATAGTACAACACTTTTTGAGCAGAAAACACAAGGATAGGGGTTCAGCTTATAGAGCACAAGGTTAGATACAGTAAAGTTATACAGCCAGCTACAGAAGTATTGTTACAATTACAATTTGACAATTACAACAAGCGTAACGTTACAATTACAATTTGACAGAAATGGGTTTCGTGAGTCTAGTCATAAGAATCTTAAGTGAGCCTAGGTTCAAGTACTAGCAGTAGGGGTGGCAGAGGAAGAGAAAGGATTTTGCTCTGGGGTATTTAATCACTGGCGCAGAAGCAGTGACTAAGGTCCAGTTGATACTCGCTCAGGCCCTTTTGGAAAATACCTAGGGAGGTAGCTTCCTGTAGGTGGCCAGGGAGCTTATTCCATAGAATTGGAGCAGCACGGGCAAAGAATTTGTCACCTACTGTGGTTTTTGCCCTGGGTTCCTCTAGGAGTCATTGCCCAATGGTACAGAGCTGCCTGCTGGTACATTTTGAGGTTAGAAGCCCAGCTAGACTAGCTGGGGTTGTGGTCAGTGAGGGAGCTTAAATGTGTTGCAAAGTGAAAGGTACTGCTGGGGACTGTGGCCAAGGAGGCCATAGAGAGGCAAGTACATCACAATGATGACTTCTTGGTTGATTTTGTAACAAAGCGTGCAATTTTATGGTAGAGTTTGTAGCTGCTGTAACTCTGCTTTGCCACTCTATGCAGAATTGGAGCAGTATAGGTAAGGGTAGGGAGGAGGATTCTCTTGGCAATCGCTACCCTGGTCTCTGGTATCATTTGGGCACTAAGGCGATAGGCCAAGCTTTTGGTGGATATTTTTAGTTACAAGATCCACATGGGATTTTAGAGTGAGGCCTTGGTCCAGCACTAGGCTGAGATATTTGAAGGATTGTACCACCTCTATGGTAGAGCCTGAAGCTGTGGTGACTGGAAGGAAGGGGCTGCGATCCAGGCCTGGGGATCTTGGTCCAAATACAATAGCTTTTGTTTTTTTGGCATTTAGTACCAGGCGATTTTCTAATAGCCAGTTTTTGATGTTATGCCTTGATTCATCCCTCAGGGGATACGATTTATGATGCGAGTTTTAGAACCCAATGGGCCTAAACAGATTTTTGGCCTCCAATGAAAACAGAAACATACTGACCTCTGGCTGCCTTTCAGGACATTTCCACTAACCAAATCAGCTATTAAACAAGTGACAATTTTATTTAGAAATGAAGGTGTTAGCATGCAGGACATTAAACACTGGTTGGCTCAAAGGTGTGACCTGATGGGACACCTCAAGCCATACTGGATGAAGAACATATCTGGACTGTGGGGCTGGAAATTTAAAGTAAAATTGCGCTTAACCCCTACAGGTCCAAATCATCTTCCAAGTTGTTTCTTTTTAGGTAAACATCGGGGGCACTGTTTTTATCAAGGCCAACCTAAAACATGTTTTAAATGCTGGTCAACTCAACAGCTAAACAATGCATGCAATCTCATAAAACATGTCCTATGCCTGGAATATGGACATATGAGCTCAGACTGTACAAATGATTTAAAGTGTAATTTGCGTGAGGAACAAGGACATGCATGTAGAACCTGTCCATGGGCAGCCCACAATTGAGAAGGCAGACCAGATCAGGACAGTATTCTTACCAATACACAAAAAAGGAGCATGGAAAGAAAAGGAAGAGAATAAGAACAAAAGGAACAACAAGAAAATGAAGTAATATAACCACAGACAATAACACAACTCGAGACGGAAACACACCCAGCTGTCGAAATGGAGGCTGAGGACTCTTTGAACCCACTAGACACTTCACAGATAGGAGTACAAAACCAACAAGGGGGGAGAGTAATCTACAAACAGAGGAACAGCAGTCAGAACATATTAAACAACATGATAATATAGAGGATAATGCTATGCCACCCCCCAAAATGACAGTGGTGCAGTCAAAGAAAGGAAGAATAACTAAACAACAACCAAAAGCATAATTTCCTAGAACTACAAAATCTCAGGAAAAGCTAACTCTCACAAACAGATGTAAGACACTACAGACGTATGACTGAGATCCAGGGGAGGAATCAGGAACGTCATCAACCATTTCATATCAGATGACCTTAAGGTTAGCAAGCAATGTGAGAAGGCAGTAGGGAGGGCTGGGGGGATACTAGGATGTATAAGGAGAGGCATCACCAGCATAAAACAGGAAGTTGTTATCCCTCTGTACAGACAGTTGGTGGGACCCCATATGGAGTACAGCATCCAGTTCTGGAGACCCCATCTCTGCAAGGACATAGACAGGATGGAGGCAGTCCAGAGGAGGGCAACTAAAATGGTGCAGGTTCTGCAAGAAAAGCCATATGAGGAGAGACTAAGGGAGCTTAATATGTATACACTTGAGGAAAGGAGGGAGGGAGGAGGACATGATTGACACCTTTAAGTACCTCAGTGGAATCAATAAAGTCCAAGAGGGTTGCATCTTTCAGAAAAAGAGATGTGCAAGAACAAGGGGGCACAATTTGAAGATAGAGGGGGGATGGCTCAGGGGCAATGTGAGGAAGGATTTTTTCACAGACAGGGTGGTGGACGCATGGAACTGCCTTCCTGAGGAGGTTGTAGGTCTAAAACTGTGGGAGAATTCAAGCATGCATGGGACAGACATAAAGCAATTCTTGGTGGGGGTAGGAAGAAATAGGCTGTAGGTTAACTAGGATCTGCAGCTTATTCAGTAGGTTGGCAAATGGGCAGACTAAGTGGGCCGAGTGGTCCTTCTCTGCTGTCAAAGTCTATGTTTCTATCAATACCAGGAAGTTCCACAGAATTGGAGGATGAGGATTTGGTGGAGAAAGTACAAAAGTCCAGGCACAAAGTAAAAAACAAGGGTCTGTACTCATAGAAGTGGACATTTGAAAAGGATGCCTAACCTTTTAAAAAAACATGGATACCCCTCACATCTATAAAATTGCAACACCCAATGAAAATAGTATTAAAACTACCCAGAGACATTTGGTGACTTTTTCAATTTTAAAAAACTCTAACCTGGACATTTGCCTTCTACAAGATACAAGACTAGAAGACTCTGGTGTTAAGGACTGTCTTTTTTTTCATATAGCCTAGACAGATGTGATGGGGTGGGAGTGTTGTTTAGGGGGTATAATTTTACAATTACAGGAATGGTGGATATTTGTCCAGGAAGGGCATTTTTACTGGACTTTACTCATGATAATATGGTGTGGAGGGCTATCAATATATATGCACCACAAACTAAAAAAGGCAGAGTAGATTTGTTTGTTTATTTATTTATTTGAAAATATTTCACTAGGAAAGACAACATGAGCTGTAAACAGCTAGTTTCCAGAAGTGTCCTGGAGGAAGTGATTACATAAGTGAGAGAGCAAAAGAAAATCAAAGACAGGCCATATAAAACACTATAGCATATGAACAATACATTATTAGCTTGGACAAGGAACTAAACCACAGTATTATTAAAGCAAAAACACACAGGGTTACAATACCGTAGGCACAAGAATATAATAGCTAACAAGGAAGCCATAGATCCTAATGGAGTACACACCTCAAAGTGCTTGATAAGGCTGACGGTACAGGGTACCATAGTACAAGTAGGCAGGTAGGATAGGGTGTGAAACAAGGGGACTGGGAAGGCAGAGGAAGGAGAGTGCAAGGGAAGAGGAGTAGAAACAAAGGGACTGGGAGGGAGAGAAGGGGAGGCAAGGAAGTTAGGAGTTACACCTCAGGATGTTGAGAACCCTGTGGGGGTGGACCCAGATGGGAAGGGCAGTTGAGGAGAGGAGATGGGTGGGGGAGGCATGGCAAGTTGGGGGAGGAGTACTTCCCTTTAAGATGCTGAAAACCCTGCAAGGGGGTATGAACCCGGAGAGGAAGAAAGTGAGAGACAGGGGAAGGGTGAATGCAATGTTTAATGCAATCAAACCTTTTTTGTTCACAACCAGGAAACTTATTTGGGCAGGTGACTTCAATTGTGGGATACAACCTGAGTATTTATTTATTTATTTATTAGCTTTTGGTAACCGGGTAAGTGCACTAGGCAACAATCCTGCCTATTTTCAGGCACGATCCGGGAGAGTACAAAAATTGAGAATACAGATATGAACAGTTGAACAACATTCACATATGAAATAAATACAAATACAAAGTAGAATCATAATCGTATAGGCTGAGATACATCAAGTGGTTGATAATTCAGACAAATCATACACACTAAAATGTGAAAAGTGAAAAGAAGTGTTTTGGCAGTGGAGGAGCACACTCTTATCAGTTCTAAGCCAAGCTTAATGAGGCACACAAATTATATTCCATGAGACAGATTCAACTTACGAGCAGTTACAGTTACCTAGGGCATAGAGGTGAGAGAACAGTGAATGCTTAAAAGAGAGGTGGGAGGTGGAGTTTTTAACCTGTGGGGAGTGAATTCCAGAGTTTGGGAGCAAAATGTGAGAATGCCTGTTCACCCATTTTGGTCACACAGAGCTGTACTGACAGCATTGGGATGGAAGAGGACCTAAGGGTGCGGGAGTAGGAGACCAGGGTAATCAAGTCAGATAAAGAGGCCGTGCAGGTGGTCTAGTTAGGGAGTCAACAAAACACCCAAGGGTATATGCCCGGAGGTCTTTGGGAGACAACCAGTTTAGTCCAGAGTAGAGTAGGCAGTGATGAGTAAGGCATGGGGCTGACAAGGGGAACCTACAGATATTATTGTAGGAGGTGTCCCACTTGCAGAGCACACTGGCATTGGTGGGATAAAGGACTGGGAGGGCATGAAGGAGTGGAGGGAGTAGTACTCCCCTAGCTACAGGTAGCCTGGCTGTCAATATGAATGAGTGGCGCACACGATAGGCAGCTCCTATTTTAGCATTGACAGTACAACAACAACATGGGCCACCCAATACAGTGACTGGGACCTGTCTGTACCAGGTGCAGATTATTTTGTGGGACAGAGTGATTGGGAAAGGAGGAGGGTGGGCACTATATGTGAAGGAAGGACTGAAGTGTGTAAGGGAGGAAGGGAGGAGGGTAGTACTGGAGTCATTTTGGATGTAATCCAGGATTCCAAGAATAGGATCTTAGAATGGGAGTGGTATACAGGCCACCATCTCAGACGGAGGAGTTAGACAGGGAACTAGGGACAGATCAGGAGGACCTCGAGAAGGGTAGTGTGGTGATTTTGGGGACTTCAACGTGCCAGGAGTGGACTGGAGCACCCCAACAACCAGGAACAGAAGGGAGCAGGTACTGCTGGATGCCTTCCAGGACAGCTTCCTGCTGCAAATGGTCAGTGAACCAACCAGGTTAGGAAATACCCTTGACCTTGTGCTGGCAAATGGGGACTTTGTGAGAGAACTTACAGTGGAGGAACCACTGTCAGGGAGTGACCACCGCTCAGTATGGCTCACATTGGATATGGGCAAGGAAGGAGTGGAATCTGGCACAATAGTGCAGGACTTCAGGAGGGCCGACTTTGGGAGGATGGGGGAAGTGGTAAAAGGGCACCTGGCCAGAATTCAATCTAGTATGGACACTAACCAGAGGTGGAGCTCATAAGCTGGGGATAGTGGAGGCAGCAAAACCTGCTGCAAAGCCCAGAGCAAGAAGGCTAGGGCTAAGAAACCGATCTGGTTGAGCAAGGAGGTCATGAAAAGGTAAGGAGGAAAAGAGCTGCCTTTAGGAAGTACAAGAAAACAGGGAGGGGGAGGACAGGAGGAGTACTTGACAGAATCGAAGGAGGTG
Source organism: Neoceratodus forsteri (assembly GCA_016271365.2). Classification (NCBI taxonomy): domain Eukaryota; kingdom Metazoa; phylum Chordata; order Ceratodontiformes; family Ceratodontidae; genus Neoceratodus; species Neoceratodus forsteri. The sequence goes on along the minus strand of JADMNL010000024.1, from coordinate 193,974,357 downwards.
ACAAGGGCAGTAAGGGGAGCCAAAGCATCTACGGAACTCAGGCTGGCACAAGGCATTAAGAAGGGGGAGAAGGACTTCTTTAAGTACATCAGGGAGAAAAGGAGCTGTAAGTACCACATAGTAAGGATTAGGAAGGAGGGTGGTTGGGTGGAAGCAGGGTGTGATAAGACGGAAGCACTAAATGAGTACTTCTGCTCAGTATTTACTAAAGAGAAGAGGGGGGTGACACCCAAGGTGGGAGAAATGAAAGAAGCAGGGGGAGAAGTGGTGACAGATGGTGAAATCATGGAGAGCAGAGTTCGAGAGGGTTTGAAGGCACTGAGGGTGGACAAGGCACCAGGCCCAGATGGCATCCACCCCAGGGTACTGAAGGAGCTGGCAGAGGTCCTTGCAGGACCTTTGGCAGACCTATTTAATGCCTCACTACATTCAGGTTGTGTACCTCAGGACTGGAGGATGGCTACGTGGTGCCCTCCACAAGAGTGGCCCCTAAGGAAGAACCGGGAAACTACAGACCAGTGAGCCTCACATCCATCGGGTAAGCTAATGGAGACTATCCTGAAGGAGAGGCTGGTGGCCCTCCTAGAGGCCAAAGGACTACAGGACAGCAGACAGCATGGCTTCATACGTGGCAGATCCTGCCAAACCAACCTGGTCGAGTTCTTTACTGGGTAACTAGGCACTGGACAGGGGCCATGCAGTGGATGTCCTGTATCTGGACTTCAGTAAGGCATTCGACTCAGTGCCACATGCAAGGCTGGAAGGAAGTTAGTAGGCACAGGGGCGGGTGCAAAGCTGGTGAGATGGGTAGGAAACTGGCTGCGGGAAGGCAACAGAGGGTGGTGGTGGTGTGGGAGCTCTCACACCCAAGGGCAGTGATGGGCGGTGTTCCACAGGGCTCAGTGTTGGGACCAGTGTTGTTTGGGATATTCATTGCAGACATATCATGGGACATCAAGAGCAAGATCAGTCTGTTTGCTGATGATACCAAGGTAGTGCGTGGTGGATGACCTAGGGGATGGCAGGGGTTGCAGGATGATCTGGCAAAGCTTGAAACCTGGTCAGACACCTGGCAACTGGGCTTTAATGCCAAAAAGTGCAAGGTGCTGCATTTTGGAATGAAGAACCCAAGGAGGAGTTACCAGCTGGGGGAGTGCAGCTAGCCCAGACAGAGGAGGAGAAGGATCTGGGTGTGCTCATTACAGGGTCAATGAACAACTCGGCACAATGTAGGAAGGCAGCTGCAAAGGCCAACAAAATGCTGGGTTGTATTGCAAGGGTATATTCTCGAGGAGGGAGGTGATTCTGCCACTGTATAGGCATTAGTTAGACCACACCTGGAGTACTGCATGCAGTACTGGCATCCATATCTGAAGAGGGACATTAAGTTACTGGAGGGGTGCAGGCAGAGTGACAAAGATGATCAGGGGCTGGGGGCTTATCATATGAGAGGAGGTTGAAGGAGTTGAACATGTACTCACTGGAGGAGAGGAGAGACAGGGTGACATGATTGAAACCTTTAAATACATGAAAGGAATAAACAAGACTGGCACAGAGGGGCTGTTCAAAGTAAGAGAGGGGAGGGTCACCAGGGGCCATGATATGAGACTGGAGCGAGGAAGGTTCAGGAGTGAAATGAGGAGACACTTTTTTACAGAGAGGGTGGTGGCTGGGCAGAATGCATTACCTGCTGAAGTGGTATGCAGTGAACAGTGGACTGCTTCCAACGAGGATGGGACAGGACAAGGGGAGGGTTAATGAAGGGAAGGATGGAAGGAGGGCAGCTGCAGAAATAAGGGTGCTGCTAGCTCATTCGAGCAGACTTGATAGACCTCTAGGCCTTTATCTGCTGGCAAATTTCATATGTTCGTATAACAAACCTCATTGACATGTGCTGAAAAATAAAGTGCAGGGTCAAGCATAATCCCAGGTATCTGAAGGTAGAGGTGTTTGTGACTGTAGTGCTATCACCTCAGTGGACAAGGAGCTTAGGCACCTCAGAGGGCACCTTTTTAGAGGATCCAAATAGCATAGCCTGGGTTTTACCTATGTTTAGGATTTGATGGTTATCCAAGAGCCAGGACTGAAGGGATTGAAAGTCATGTGAGAGTCTGCCGTTCATGTCGTCCATAACTTTGGATGAATAATAGAGCACAAGATCATCAGCGTACATGAGAATGTTACTGCGATGAGAAGCATTGAGAATTTCATTAAGGAACAGGGAAAAGAGTAGAGGACCCAGTATGGAACCCTGTGGAACACCGCGGGTGATAGGAATGGGGGATGAGAGAGCCTTATGAAAAGCAACAGCCTGAGAGCAGTTATCAAGGTAACTACCAAGCCAGGATAGGGTGGAGACAGAGGCTCCTAGAGCTTGCAGCTTAGTCAGCTTAAGCGGGTGGTGGACCATGTTGAACGCTTTAGAAAGGTCGATGAAAACTGCTCCTGTGAGTTGCCCTTGTCCATATTACCTTTGATATCACTGGTGAGTTGGGTCCAGTGCAGTGGTAGTGCTGTGCCCTCCCTAAAGCCATGTTGACAAGGGATTGAAGATTATACTTAAGAAGGTGTTCAGAGCAATGGTGAGAGGGAGGTCACAGTGGGCATCATTTAGATACATATCTGGGGGACTCTGCAGCTTGTTGTTCCCAAGTATTTCCTTGATTTGGGACTAATACCTTTCGGGATTAGAGGCAGAGGAAATTTGGAGATTCCTGTAATAAGAACTTTTTGCCAGGTGAATCTCCTTTTTGCATGTGTTCCATAAAGCTCTGTAAGCTTCAAAGTTGGTACATAGATGAGAGGTCTTCCATGCAGACCATAGTTTATCCCTGAGTTTCAGAAGGTGGAGCAGGCCTTCCACGCAGACCATAGTTTATCCCTGAGTTTCAGAGGGTGGAGCAGGGGGTGCTTGAGCCATTTGGTAACCTTCCCTTTTACCCTCCTTGTGGTGACCGAGATGTGTGTATTTTGCAGCGCAAGTAGGGTAGAGTTGAAGTAGGGCTGTAGCGATGTTTATGTTGTTGGTATGGTAGAGAGGAGACCAGTCAACTTTGTCGAGATCATGAGTGAAAGAGTATAAGAGAGTAAAGACACAGAAACAATGCTGTGATACTTTGGCCCTTAAAAATATTATAAAAGATGTAGAACTGATTGTCACTTACAGGCAAATACATAAAGAAGGGGGTCAGACCTATTATCGTGGTAAACTGGCAACAATAATTGATTTTATTTTTATTACAAGGCAGACTCACCTGAAAACTGCCACAGTAAGACCAGTAGAAAATAAAGATCACTTATTGCTTATGATATATCTGAGTTCTGTAACCATGAAAGCTTTTGGGAAAGGGTATTGGAAATTAAATTCTAATATGTTAGAAAATTCAGAAACTATCCAAACAGTCAGAGATTTGTTAAATGCAAGAAAATCACTTGTAGGATTAGAGTATATTATAAGTAGATTGTGGGAAGAGACAAAAAGGGATTTTAAACAACTCTTTCAAACAAAGGCCAGTGAGATCCATACAGAACAATACAAAAAATACCTAACTCTGCAGTCACAACTATATAAAGTCATGTCCTTAGTAAATTCAGGCTATGGGCAATATGGAGACCAGATCCAGAATCTAACAAGCATTTGTCAATGCCGAACGATTAAACACAGGTATTTGCAGTGGTGTTTGGCATGTATGGTCTTTACCTAATGCCCTATTACGATTGCTGGTATTTGACAATAAATTGTCAGCATGACCTTGTTGTTACCCCATTGTGCGCTACATAGGTGGAAACACGCTTTTGGGCAGGATGTGAAAATGACAGCTGTACTGCTCACAAGGAAGTGTGGTAAAATGGCAATGTTGAAAATCTGGAGGAAATATTGAAAATTCGCAAACCCACGAAGGCATAGGGAACTGTGCAATGCACACTCGAAAAACAGTCATTTGTAGGATTTTTTCACCAAATTTTAAACATTGCCATTTTAAAACCTGTGCTCATGAACAGTGTCACTGTGATTTTCTTACTGTATCCCATACATTGATTTCGCACACTGACTGCGCCATTGTGCACTACATGGGCAGAAAGACGTTTTGGGCAGGATGTGAAAAATGACAGCTGTACTGCTCATAAGGAGGTGTGGTAAAATGGCAATGTTGAAAATCTGGAGTGAAAATATTGAAAATTTGCAAACTTACGAGCGTGCAGTGAGGAACTGTGCAATGCAGAGTCATAAAACAGTCATTTTAGAATTTTCACCAAATTTTCAACATAGCCATTTTAAGACCTCTGCTCATGAACAGTGTCACTGTGATTTTCTTAATGTGTTCATATATTGATTTCGCACACCGACTGTGCCATTGTGCGCCACATGGCGGAAACACGCTTTGGGAGATGTGAAAATGACAGCCGTACAACTCATAAGAAGGTGTGATAAAATGGAAATGTTGAAAATCTGGAGTGAAAAACATTGAAAATTCGCAACTTATGAGCCGCGTAAGAACTGCGCAACGCACGCTAGAAACAGTCATTTTTGAATTTTGCAAATTTCAACATGGAGTGGGACCCTTCTCATGAATGATGTCACTGTCATGGTGTTATTCAAGGCTGAAGGGTGATTTCGCGCAGTGAATGTGCAGTGCCTGAAATCACCCTTCGGGCCCGACAACGCCATGACAGTGATATCGCTCATGAGAAGGGGTCCCAAAACCCAATGTTGAAAATTTGGTGCAAAAATTCCAAAAATGACTGATATTGCACAGTTGAAACCCCTATGTAGCCCATTATACAGCTTACCGGCATTTCTCAGTTCGCGGGTCGGTTTTGAAGAGTGCAGATATGTTCCCAGTCCACATCAAGATCGCCGTCGTGGAGTCCAGAGGTGGGCATGTAAGAGGGGTGGGGAGGCTAAAAGCGCAGGGTGCGGGTGGTGGGGCTGGGGAAAAAGAGGACGGGACGTTATGCTACGTTGGGTGGGCCCCAGCATGGCAGAAATGGCTGGGGCTGAGGAGCCAATGGATTGGGTACCCCATCGGCAAACTACACGGCGGGGTCGAGGAGCTGACGGGGATTGGGCACCCCGTCGGCAAAGTAAGGATCATTTGCCACGCTGGGTGGGCTCAGCGCGGCAGCAGGACAGCTTGGGGTGGGGCGCTGAAGTCAATGGGATTGGCACCGTCGGCAAACAACATTTGCCATGCTGGGGTGGGCTTCCAGCGTGGCACCAAAGCTTTGGGGTGGCGTGACATGCTGGGGCGGAGGTAGCACGTGACGGGGGACGGCACGCAGTATGGCAGCGGTAAGCTCTTTGAAGCAGAGGAACACTGTTACACTGAGCTCCTGCACCCATTGGTGCAGGACCACCACGCTTGCTCAAGGGAGCAGTGCATTGGGTGGGAGAGGCACACCTCCAAGTGTGCTACTCTCCCAAAACGTTCCTTGCGCATGTGCGCAAGTGAACATAAGAAGGGAAATGGAAACATTACAATACTCAAGAGCAGCTTCTTTGCTACATGAACACCGTATTGGGACACCAGGGAAAAGAAGCTCAGGGGATTATTTTTTTTATTTTATTTTTTATTTATTTATTAAATTCTCGGATTACAAATACCTTTGAGCAGAAACTGCTCATTTACAAAGGTTCCACATCAAAGGATGAGGGTCAACATACAAAACAGAGGTAGTAAAGAATGCACAATAAACAACCAAAACAACTAAAAAGAAAAATAAAGATACTCAGTTATAACATACTTTGAGATAATATTCATAAACGAGCAGTTGAGCAGGCAGCTGGCTGCGGTAACAATAAGAAAGAGGGCACCATAGGCAGTTAGTATTGCAGGCATGCGACCTGAGAGGAAGTTGGCAGGCTAATGGGCCACTGTCCGATGGTAGTGGAAAATGTCTTGTACCAGTGGAGATGTGAAGCAGGAAAGGAGTCACAAGGAAGGCCCAGTGCCAGAGGGAATGAGATTGGGAAAGGGCGGGCTGTGAGACATGAGTGAGCTGGGAGGTGTTTAGAGAGATCGCTGTTCAACAAAGCAGTCACATTAAGTGGTAGAGGTGAGGTAAAGTTTGAGATTCCTTTTGAAGGGTCCAAGTGTAGTAGAGGAAAGTGATTCTTTATTGAGGGAATTGAACCATTGAGCAGCTCTATAGATAAAGGACCGCTGACCCATGGAGGTACGACATCTGGGAATCTGAAAGGTTAGAGATTGGGCACCACGTGTTTGTTGAGTGCCACTGTAGGTAGTAAGGAGTGAGCTAACACCAGGTGGCATGAGACCAAGGAGAATCTTTTGGTAAGTAACGGTCTGGTATTGTATTCTGCTGCTTAGGGGTAGCCAGCTGGCCTGTGCATAGAGGTCACAGGTGTGAGTTAGTCGGGCTGCACCTGTCAGTAGTCTACAGGCTTTGTTGAGAGCAACTGAGATCCTGCAGAGGGCACTTGTTGGGGCAGAGCCATAGATGGCAAGGCCGTAGTCAATGATAGAGGTGACAGAGCTGTAGATGGCTAGTTTAAGGGCATCCGAAGGCATACAGTGCTTGTGTTTGTGTAGTAGTCCAATCCGTATATTGGCGGTCTTGGCAACAGTGTCAATATGCCGAGTGTAGGAGAGGGTACTATCCAGGGTAATACCAAATTTTACAAGTTGTAAGCAAAGAATCCAGGATAAAATAATGGACTGTGTATTTAGTCCCACTGGGGATGAAGTAAAAGATAATAAAGGTATTATACATGCTGTTGCAATTTATATGCAGACCATATACTCTGAAAATAATATTTCAAATTACCTCTTAACAAACTTTTTAAATCAAATTAGAGTACAGTCCTTGCCAGAATCAAAACAGGAGGCTTTGATTGCCCCCATAACAACAGAGGAGGTGGCACAAGCAATAAAAAAAAGTTGAACAATAATACTTCACCAGGCTCAGATGGACTGGCGACAGACTTTTATAAAGCAATGGGGACAGAGATTGTCGAGATCCTTACAGTGGTTTATAATGAAATGCTAGAAACAAGAGACATAGCCTCTCTGGGGATATCCTTCCAGATTTTTTTATATAAAAAAGGAGATAGAAGGGACTTAAATAACTGGAGACCCATCAGTTTAATGAGTACAGACATGAAAATTTTAATGAACATTTTAGTTACTAGTTTTTTTTAATTGTTTAACCAGGAGTGGCACACTAAGCTGAAAGCTTGTTTACAGGTGTGACCTGGGAGCACAGGGAAGTTAACTGACTTGCTCAGGGTCACACAGTATGCAAGTGGGGGCTGTGGGATTCAAACCCAGGTATTCAGATTTGCAGCTCAGAGCCCTAAACCACTGCACTATATTGCCTTCCTTAGCTTCTATAGCACCTTTTCTGATAGCAGAAGGACAAACATGTTCTGTGGTAGAGCATAGTATTCAAGACAACTTAATTATGAGCAGAGAGGTAATAGAAATGGGGGAACCTCTCAGAGCCAAAGATCCTTTGCCTTCAGAGCGCCTAGCTGGTTAAATGCGCTCAATCCTGACATCTCCTCCAGTACCACCCTTGGCTCATTCAAACATAAACTCCACCTCCACCTTACTAACTCTAGCTCCTGTGAATACTACCTATAATCTCCTCAGCCATCTCGTGTTTGTTCCCTCCAACTATCACCTACCACATCTCCACCCCCTCCTTTTCCTCTATGTTACTTCTTTATTTCTTCTTTCTTTTCACCACTCCTGACACTCCCCTTCACCCGACTCGCCTCTTCTGAGCCCTCAGTGATCTTTCCCTTTTTGTTGACTAGTTTCAGCCAGCTCCCAGTTGATGACCATGCCCTTTGGCTGCAATTCCTGCCCTCTCCAACTTCGCTCCTCATGTTTATCTTCATCTTCTACCCTCCCTCCTACTTATCCCTCTGTTACTCTGTGTTCCTATGTATACATTCTACTTATTCTAGCTATTGTATTGATCTACCATTGTAACCTAATATGCTGACCCATTTATTGTTTTGTTCCTGTTTCTGTAATTTGTATCGTATTTGTTCTGTGACGTGGAACCTTTGTAAAAGAGTCTGGCTCAAAGGTACTTGTAATCTTAGTTGTAATAAAATAAAAAAAAAAAAAAAAGAAATGGGGGAACTAAATCTCACAACAGGATTCCTAATGACCCTAGACCAAGAAAACCATTGACAGGTTGTCACATGCATATATGAGGGCTGTGTTAAGAAAATAAGGTATACCAGAGACGTTTTGTAAATGGTTAATGGCAATCTATAGAGTAGCTGCAGCAAAACCACCTATAAATGGATTTCAAGGCCCAATTATGAAAATAAGCAAAGGGGTCAGGCAGGGGTGCCCAATGAGTACACTACTGTATGTTTTTTGAATAGGTCCTTTATTGAAATCTATACAAGACCCAAGGATTTTTCGATCTAAAATAGAAGTGAGAGGACATACAACATCTATTTTGACATATGCAGATGATATCTGTTTACTTTGCGATGCAACACATGGGGAACGGACTTAGAAAAGTGACAGAATATTCCAAGGCATCAGGAACAGAAATTAATCATACAAAATGTAGAGGATATAGACTGAGTACTAAAACAGAAAAAAATCGATCAAATAGGGATTTCAGATGAAAAAAATGAGATTCTTGGTATCAACTTTGGGAAAGGGGATATGGCACATTAAAACTGGAAGTTGAAATTAGATGAAGGTGCAGAAAAAGTTAACATTTAGAAACTATGGCAACAAACTATGAAAAAGGAAGTGGCAATAGTAAAACATATCTTTTATCAATATTCATGTATTTAAGAGTGGTATTTCCAATGCTGAAGTGTTTTGAAACCACTATTCTGAGTTTGGTTTTCCAAATCATATGGGGCAGCAGACCGAATCCAATTAAAAGGGAAATATTGTACCGTATATATAAAGAGGGAGGTTTATCAGTAATTAACCCAAATCAGTTATTACTTCATTATTTTCATTAACGCAAATTTACAGAGTTTTCTAGTACCTAATGAAAAGGGTTGGAAAAGGGTAATGGAATCATGGTTAGCTCCTTTACTGACGCAATGGAACCAAGCACATAGTGTAGTAAACAAAAGACAAGACAGCACCATTATATATGAATACAGTTATAGAAAAAAATCAGAAAATGGAAATTAACAATAACACAGGTTATAACATCAAATAGGAAGTCATTATATCACATTATTCAAGATCAAGGATACGTACAATTACCAGTGTATAAAAATGTACCAGAGACAGAATATCACAACATAGAAAAATATTTAATAGACAAAATGAACCCCCCCCCCCCACGATGTGGGATGTGATGTGGCTGTGTAGTCATGGCAAACTTGGGGTAAAGGGAAATGCAAAACATAAGAGTAAAGAAGAAAGAAATTGTCCTAGAATAGGATGTGAACAGAAGGAGGAAACAATGGAGCATTTACTTATAGAGTGCCCTTTTGTTAAGGAAGTCTGGGAGATTTTAGCCAAGAGATCGATAAATTACAAATGGAAACAGATAACATATCAAGAAGTGATTACTGGAAGTTCTACATCCTTTTCAATATTGGAAGAAGGCACTCTTCATTTGATGTTTATTTGTATGAAGTTTATTTTGTGGTAGACATGAAGTAATATGTAATACAACAAATAGCCATGCCTCCCTTAGCAGTAGTAATTCAGATTGAAAAGGAGTTGAGAAAACAATAACGGTTTAATCAAATGAATGTGGTAAAGGAAAGGGTGAATCAAAGAATAGGGGGAGTACCACAAACCATCACAAGAGAAAAATAATATTAGATGGTGTTTCTGTAATAGAGGTATACAGAAAAAAGGGAGGGGGAGTGAGTCTTTGAATTTAGTGCACTGTTCTTAAGAAGAAGATGTTTTTTCTTTTTAAATTATTTTTGTTTCAGAATAAGGTATAAAGAAATTTAAAATTAAATCCTTTAAGAGAACAATGGAAAGCGTAAGGCCATGGATTTATGAAGGAGTTCACTGTAAATGATTGAAGTGTTGTAATGGCTGAGTTTTGTTTTGTACATACTTTTGGAATCTGTTTGTTTTGTATATCTTATTTCAATAAAAATTCCACTACTCTTTTCAAAACGTGCCATGGGATCTTTAGCACCCACCTGAACTACTACCAGAACAGGCAGATGGTACCTCGGTTTAATGTCTTATCTGAAAGATGGTACTCAGGAGTGCAGCACCCCCTCATGCTGTACTACAGTGTCACAGTGTCAGTATTGGGATTTAACCCATGTGTTTGGTGTGGGTTTTTGGAGTTGTTACCTAGTGAGATTCTAAGTACAAGACTTGAAATACCAGTTAACATTGCCAAAAACATTCCAATATGTCACAGTGCATGTACACAAGGCACTAACTAGTGATTTGCATACAGGGCTGGATGGCATTAGCATTTGCTCACAAGCAGGTTAGAACCATGCTGTGTCTTCCAAAGCTGCTCTTTAGTGACTACTCAGATTTGCAGGCCCAAAAGTGTGTTAGTATGGCTATAGCCTTGGTAGCTCTGACACTAAATGTTTAAATATCAAAAAAACTGTCTGATGATAGCATCTGCCCCCCAACAAATACTGTTATCCTCATAACCGTTAAAGTAACTAAGTCTACAAGAGTTTCAGTAGTAGCTTGAGGCACTATTTATGGGAGAAATAACATCCCTTTCTGTCTGCAGTCCTGTTTACTCAAGTTCACTTTGTAGGGTTGCAAAAGTAGGTCTGGTTACATTGCCTGAACCACATCTCACTGCCACTGTTAAGTTTTTTTCCCCTAAGTTGTTAGATTCTGTTGATCAAGATACTGGCCATCAGTCAGTTCAATTGTCCATCAATGGGCAAAGAACAGTCGTTGAAATAGTTTTTATTTTATAATTTTTTTTTATTTAAAAGTTATGGGTTTACATGATAAGTTCCATGAGCACTGGGCTCATTTGCAGAATGTCCCAAGTCAGAATAATAACAAAACATGACCACATTCGTGAGCATACATAGTGACACATAAACACTTACACAATCTAATAAATAGAATATAACACAGCAAGTAAATAAAAGAATTGCTCATAAAACAATTACAAAAGGATTATTCCTGTAGAAGCAGTTTCTGAGATTATGTTTAAAATATGTAGTGTCCAAGAATTACAAAAAAAATACTGTAACACATGGGAAGGGCTAATGGTTATCTCTTAGCTTAACATCTCAATCTATTATTGAATGCTTGAGTCCCTTTTGATGTCATGTTTTCAGTAGCGATGGTCAAACCATTTTGACACAGCCCCTCCCCCACAATCAGCTCAGATTATCAGTGTCATATCACTAAACATCCAGGGCAAAATCTAAACAGGGTCACATTGATCTCATTTATTCTATTCTTATAGCAAGTACTACTAGTTAAGAATGTAATTTTAAAAATTCTTTATGGTATATTTTCTATTCAAAATATCACAATAGTAACAGAATCTTCTGCTCTACTGTAGATTAGTAAAATTCATTTAAAATGAAAGGGAGGTTATGAATGACCTTCCTTTGGAACAGTGGCCAACCCTGAATATATGAACATTCTCAAGTGGAGAGATGCAATTCACAGGAGAAGATACACTTTCTATAACACATAGAACTGAGTAGGAATTCAGAAGGCAGTGATGATAAGATATCAATTTGAAAATCCTAGCAAATTTAGAACTTGGTTGTGAATACAAATCAAAGATGTTAGCAATGCAGTGAATAACTGCAGCTGAGTAATGGAAGCTACATTTGTAGTCATAACTAAATGCTGGTGTGTATCTCAGCAGTAAAGTTTTCTTTCAGAAACTTTGAAAACTCTTCAAAATCACAAGTGCCTCAGCTGCGAAAATGTTATGGTGTTCTCTTGCATTCCTGTTTAAAATTATTTCTAGGAATATAATTAACTGGGATGCAAAGGTAACATGCCATAGCTCATTTATAGTGTGATATTGAGGAAAGGTACTGAATCAGAACAATACTAATTTAAATATTACAGCAAGGGATTATGAATACAGACAGGCAGACAAATAAAAACATAAATAGGGGATACACAATGGCCTGACTCACTCCATGGCATTTATTTTCATGAATGAGTGGGCGGGACAATAACTCATGTGCAGCAGAGCCATGAGTGAGTTTTGTCTCTCCTGCCCCCTCAGAAGTGATGACCTGTGGCACATTCTGAGCCAGGTTATTGGGTCTCCAAGTTATGCAAAGTATTTAAAACGGCAAAGCTTTTAAATTATTTTTTATAACGATTTAATTGTTTCTGTTTTATTGTCATTCCTCTGGTTTTAAGTGCAGCAGAGGCCATTCATTGTTCACACTGCTCTCCCATTGGCTAAAGGTTCATTGTTACCTTTCCAAAGTGGCAATAAATGGCTAAAATGAAGATACATGATTTATCTTTGTTTAGAATGCTTTAGTGGCTAAAAATATAATTTATCTATAAGGTTTGACAATCAAATACATTTTATATCTACAAAAAAAAAGACAAACCAATAGATGATAAATGTGGGGCAAAGCTACAAAATTTAGAGTTATAGGCCCAGATATTCAAAAGGTTTGCGCCATGCGCAACAGGGTTGCGCGTGCGCAACTCCAAAAATGCGCCATTCTGCGATATTCAGAAGGGGCCAGTTGCGCCACCGAAAACATGCTGAGCAACAGTGCAATGGAAATGAAGGTACGCTAACCGAAGGGGGGTCCATGCATAAAGTGCGCAATGCGATATCCGAACACTTTCTGCGCACGCGCAAGAGTGGCTCAGCCGGAAGTTGCGTGAGATCGATTTGAGCCAAACAAAGGCTCAAGGAAGCGCGCAAGAACCCTAGCAGGCCGCAAACTGGGGAGAGAGACAGAGAGAGAGAGAGAGAGAAGAGACAGGAGCTGGAAGGCAGAGAGGGACAGTGGGTCCAGGAGGACAGAGAGGCCAGTGGGGGTGCCCTGCAGTGGAAGCAGCAGTGGGGGCAGCGGGGTAACACAGGAACAGCAGCCGGGGGGCAGAAGCCAGGAGATGGACAGTGTCAACTTCCACATGGAAGCTGTAATGAGGGAGTGAGACACCATGCTGCAGGGGCGTAGCCGCCGGAGGGGGCCGTCGGTAGTATGCCCCCCGACAGGCGGTATCGCGCCACATCAGCTTCGAGCTGTACACAGATGTCGGATTGTGGCCCGGTACCACCTGAACAGGGCAATACTGAGACGGCTCTGCGAGCTGTGCAGTGATGTGATGCAGGCACCTCACGACGGGAGTCATGCTCTGTCCGTGGGAGACCAAGGTGACAGCCTGCATGTGCCTGCTCGCCACGGGCACCTTCCAGAGGCCGACAGGGGACACCACAGGCATTACACAGTCGGCCACGCCACGCATCCTCACCCAATTCTCAGCGCACTGCTGCCTCATGCTGCGGAGTACATCCATTTCCCCAGCACGCGGCAGAGCGTACAGCAAACATGCAGGAGTTCCACAGGGTAGCACATATGCCTGGCATGCTAGGGGCCAGACTGCACCCACGTGGGCCATCTGACGCCCACCTGGCCCCGACGGCCAGGCTTATCGGAACCAAAAGGGCTTTTCCAGTGTCAACTGCCAGGTGGTGTGTGATGCCACTGGGCTGATTATCAATGTCTGTGCCACACACCCTGGTGGAGCACATGATGCCTTCATATGGCACCAGTCTGCACTGTGCCATCGATTCGAGAGTGGGAACATCCCCACGGGTCATCTAGTGGGTGGGTACAATGTTGGAATGCAAACCCTGGGCAAGGTTGGGAATGAACAGGTGCCATGGTAGTGGCACACAAGGATATGGGCAATATGGACCTGACATGACACTGATCTCCACTATCTCCACACAGGTGACTGCGGATACCCACTCCGTCCCTGGCTGCTCACACCATACCGGGCGCCCCACGACCCCGCGCAGCTATGTTTCAATGAGGCACATGCCGCAACATGTAACATCATAGAGCGGGTGTTTGGGATGCTCAAGGCACGCCTAATGCCTGACACCTCCGTGGAGTCTCTACAGTACAGCCCCCAAAGGTCTGTGGGATATTCCTGGCCTGTTGCATCCTGCACAACATGGCCAAAGACCATGGATAGCCGTACAGGTCCAAGAGGGGACAGCGATGGGACGCCAGTGGCGCTGGTGATGTGGGTGATGAGCAGCCCCCTAGGGACGGAGGGACCCTGACTGACCTGCAGGCCCAGCTGCACCGGGACACCATTGCAGAAGAGCACTACGCCCAACACAGGTAAGGCAAGGGACATGTGCAGGCAACACTGTCCATGCGCAAACCACAGGCACACAGGGAACACACCGTGCATGAAGGTAAGGGAGGTGAAGGTTCCAGGCATACCAACACACCAGCAGAGAGGGGTGAGCCACATATGGAGACACACACACACCAGGCAGCATACATGGGCAGCAGCACAGCACTGCGGAAATGACATTGCAACACACAGCACCACCTACCACCCCACCACCTGGACTGTCCACGTGCATGTGCCAGGACCTGGGCACCTTGCACCTTGGTGTACAGTGCAATGCAGGCATCATCATGCACACGCACCTGTGGACAGCAGTTGGGAGAGTGTGCAGGTGGTCCGTGTGTCAGCTTGGTGAGCAGAGCACCCAGCAGTGCACTGCCCACCATGACACACATTGCACACAGGGCAGCACCAGACAGGGCCTGCACTGGGAGACAGCTCAGTCAGGTAGCACTATCCCACGGCCACCACAGATGCGTGGGCAGCCCCGCCGTGGCCCAGCAGCACTGGCAGGCTGAGCAGGGGCCACATCGGGTGGCGCTGGTGCACCACCAGGGGTCCCACTGTGCTAACGCGACCTTGCCCGCACAGGGGTCTGCATCCTGCCAAACAAACTTGCACCAGGGATGCTCAGGATGCCCACAGCAGAACCCAGCGTCGACATGCCTGGTGTCGCACGATGCCGGGAACGGGGAGTGGAGAGTGCACTGTGTGGGGTGTGTGGTACAGGGGCACCTGACAGTGTGGCCAATGCGTCCGCGACAGAGACCACTGCCTGGGTCAGCCTGTCAATGGCAGCGGTCACATCCGTCCGCATAAGGACCAGCTCGGCTCGGTCCCGAGCACACTCCCTGCTATGCCACTCCACGGACACAGACAGTGCCTCCACGGACCTTGCAACCCGCCCCTGCAGCTGTACTGACTCCTGCAGCAGGCGGGTGTGCGCATCCAATGGGTACTGTGCCCCAATGGCATCGTGACCCCCAGGGTGTGGACGGTCCTGCTGCACAGCACCCCTTGAGGGTGGGCGCTGTTCGCCAGGACCAGGTATGGGCAGATCAAAGGGCGGTGGACATGTGCCACTGCTTGACACCGCACTCCAGACCTGGTGTGCGACTGCTGCTGCCGCTCCTCCAACTGCTGAGCCCCCAGGTCCACCTTTTCCACCTCCATGCTGACAACAGTTCCAGACACCTGCACAGCCACTGGTGCTGCCCCACCGGTGCTGACAGGCACAGCCTAGGACTGTGCCAGCATGCTGGTACACAGGTGTGAACCAGGAAGGCCCAGGGCACGTGCTGGCCTGCCATGTGTCCGCTCATGGGACACACACCTATCACTGTCCATTGCAGGCCTGCTATCATCAATGGTGCAGGTGCGTGCACACTGCCATAGGCACAGCATGCTGGCATACCTGCATGCCAGACTGCTGTGACACAGGCTGTGCACCCCCTGCACCCGTATCACTGAAACCGGAGTTGTCGGCCCAGCCTGCATGCTGCTGCAGTGCCTGCAGGCTGGTGGCGGAGGTGGATGGTCCCTCCTCCACGTCCAGCAGGTCTGCCTCACTGTCTGGACCCACCACCACCACTGTCTTCTGCAGACGAACAGGATCTGTAACAGAAAGAGAGTACATGTGAGTGCATGTGAACAACAGCCCCCCCCAACAACACCACCATGTCATACCGTGCAGTGATGGGCTTCCACCTGTCTGGAATCCTCCGCCAGGTACGCCTCCAATGGCACTTCTCGGCTGCATGGCGCGACCAGTGTCTCCCTGTAGGGTCAGCTGCAACACCACTGGTGGGCCCCCACCAGTGCCAGCATCGTGCCGCCTGAAGGCTGCCACCTTCTCCTTCAGCCTCCCGCGGTCAGTCCCCATCTTCTTCCTGCATTCCTGCACGGAGCGCTGGTGCTTGTGCAGGTTGATGGCCCGAGCTACCCTCCCATGCACTTGCACGCTCCTGAGGGGTGCCCTCCATCCACTCAATAGTGGCTCATCCTCCAGGTAGGCCTGGAGAGGGCCTCTGTCTCTGCCGCGTGAGTTCGGCCTCCTCCTCGCCCGCCGTCCACACCCTCAGCTTGGCTCTGGTCAGTCATGGTGATCTGTATGGGTGGAAGTGGACACCTGTCACTGTGCAGTCGACAGCATTACCCCATGAGCATAGCTGCCGGCCCGGGGGGGTGCGGAAGCCCCCGTTTCCTCTCCGCATGGCAGATACTGATAGAAAGGGTGCCCTTTGTCCCTTTCTAAGTGCCCTTTTCATGCTCAGCCCCCTCAGCCTTTATCATCCTCCGCCCATAAGCATTGTCCTGAGCATCACACAGCATGTAACTCACCTCTCACCTGCAGTAACCAAATCTGGCCAGCACAACCCACTGTCGATTTTTTATAGCGCAACACATGCAAATGGGTGTGGCTCAACTTTAATGTCATGCTAATCGCGCCACCGCGCTTTGAATGGCTGATCGGATGATTTGCATATGTCGGCTGAATATCGCATATTTGCGCTTTGGCAACACGGAAGGTCCGGCTGAGCCAATGGCGCAGGTTTGTGGCTCGCGCCACACTGCATTGTGCATGCCCAGACAGCTTACGATAAGCCTCATCGCGCTGCAGACCTGCTGAGCGAGCAGGTGATTCAGGCCATGGCCACCATTGTGCCAGTGGCGCCACAGCACTGGGCACTATATGGCGCCAGGCACTACCGCGCCGATAGTCCACTGTGGCTGGTGCGCATCTCTGCAGTCGTGCAGGATGCCTATACGCCCTGTGGTGCTGTGCGAGCCTTGCGCCATTGTTGTGACCTTGTGTATGGCCTCTGACCCCTGGCGCTGTTCGCATGCCATGTGTATAAACTTTATTGGCGCTGTCCGGTGACAGCGCCATGTACAGTGACGGCGTTGTCAACAGCACGATTGAGCCTGTGGTGGTCTATTGCGCAACAACTCCACGCGGGGTTACGGTGCAGCGGCGCCATTGCCTGCTGTAAGGTTGGTGCCATGGCACGGAGAAGGGCAGTGTCCTGGAGCCAGCTGGAGGTGGCCAACCTGGGGCCCTGGTGGAGCCACTGTGAGGCACTGTATGGTGAGGCCCCTCACCATGCCTAGGACACACATGTGGCAGCAAGTGGGCCACTGACCTGGTGGAGGTCACTGGCGGGGCTGGTCAGCTGAGCAGTGCGGCACCGTACAGTGACCTCCGCTGGAGGGCGGAACTTTGACGTGGCTGCCTGCGCCAGGCGGGGCGAGGTCCCCAGGCCAGGTGAGTGTACCATCTATGCAGCTATATTCTCTCAGGGTGTGTGTGTGCTTGGGTGGCTGTGCATAGGTGCCGGCTCGGACACGGCTGGCTGTGTCAGTGTGTGCAGCTGTGCGATGGATGGTTATGGCTGTGTGGGCAGGCACTCTCACTGGGGCAGGGGGCACTCTGCTTTGAGTCACACTGATGTTTGTCTCAACATATGTCTCCCACAGGGCGGATTTTGAGGATGCTGGGCGGGGTGAGTGGGCCGTGCCAGGGCCCCGGTGCCAGGGGGTGTTGTGCCCCAACCACAGCAGCAGCAGCGGCAGCAGCGGCAGCAGCAGCGACAGACCCAGCTGCTGGAGCAGTGTGAGTATCATTACTTCATGGTTGCTATTGCTTGCTGGGGGCGAAGACCACCAGCCATGCACAACACAACCAAAGGGAGAGTCATAATTCCACTATACAAGACACTAGTGAGGCCCACACTGAGTACAGTGTACAGTTCAGAGACCATACCTATGTATGGACATGGACTGGGTAGAGAGGGTTCAGAGGAGGGCAACACGGATGGTGCATGGATTGCAGCACAAGTCCGGTGAAGACAGGTTGAAGAAACTGAACATGTACTCCTGGAGGAGGGAGGAGAGGGGATATGATGGGGACATACAAGTATCTTACAGGGGAACAGAGTGCATGACAACACTATTTTTCAGCGTGAAAGATGTTCCAGGACTAGAGAGCATGGGATGATGTTGGAGGGACGATTCGGAGGAAACATGAGAATGAATTTCTTCACAGACCGGTGGTGGACAAGTGGAACACCCTGCCAGAGGAAGTGGTGGGGCTGACTTGGTCACGGGATTTAAGAATGCATGGGATAGCCATACAGGAATTCTGGAGGTCAGGGTAAGGTGCAACAGACTTATAGGAAACAGAGTGAACTTACAAGGTCAAATGGGCAGACTGGGTGGCCCGCAGGCATATCTGCCGAACTGTCTCATGTATTTATGTATGCAGGCACGACACAGGTGACATGCATCACTGTGCAGTATCACAGCACGTCTGTGTATGCGTCACTGGTGGTCCAGGCATGCACTGGGCACATAGCTGTGTAACTGGCATCAACGTTGCCACATCACTTGCAGCCTTGTTTGTGCTGTGATGGGCATGGGCGGTGTGTGTGTGCAGTGGTGCGATAGCTGATGCTGCCTGTTTGTGATGGCCATATGCATGTTCACTGTGGGTGGGTGCATGCCATCACAGGTGCAGGACATTGGTTATATGGCTTGCAGGTTGGGTGGTGTTCAGGGTTGTGGTCAGTCTCCAGCCATTGACTGTGTTCCCATTTTCCTAGGCCTCGAGGTACTCAGGAGGATTCGAGGGATATTCGACACCTCACCCAGATTTCAGTGGAGAACCAGGCGATACTGCAGGCCACACAGCCATGGTTCCAGGAGGCGGAGGCACAGGACGGGACACCAGCAGGGGAAGACCGCAGCCAGCTGAGCCATAGCCACATTCCCTTCCCACTTCTCCCATCCCTATCGCCCCTGCCTGCCCTCCAGGTTTTTATTCCCTCCCCTTGAACACCCCTGCCCTTTACCCGTCCCCCCACTTGTACATAGTTTCACCTGTTTATATGTTAATCTTTTAAATATACATTTCTATTTTTGATCGACTGCTGTGTTGGTCTCTGATTTGCAACTGGCTATGGGTGCTCCGTTGCAGGGGTGTACATGCCATCTGGGCTGGTATGGTCCTGGGTATATAGTGTGTGTGTGTGTGTGTGTCCATGGGGAGGTATCACGGCATGGCATTGACTTTCTGTTGGTCTTGCGTCTGCTGCCACCACTGCTGGGTGCACAGGGTGGAGTCTGGCTGGTATGCTTCTCTGCAGCATGGGGTTGGCGTGTGGCAGGGGGATGCATGGTGTTTCCTGCAGTGCCAGTCACTGCACATGAGTGGTGTCTTGGGGTCACGGTGCAGGGTGTGCTGTGCGTACGGGGGGGGCTGATGTGCACTGTGGTTGTCAACCCCCTGTGTGTGGCACTCTCCGCCTGCCAGTGGTTGTGCTGGGGTGTCATGGCTCTGCTATGCTTTGTTGGCTTGTCCCCATGGGCACATGGATCTTCCATCCCACCCTCAGTGATGCTGTTCTTGGGGTGTGCAGGTGTGGTGTGGGTTCTGCAGTGTGTTCCTGTGCCCATGTGTGGCATGGCTGGCGGTGGGCCCCAGCCTGCCTCCCTGGATGTGCAGTTCCATTGCTCTGGGGGGGCTGTGCTTGCGCTATGGCAGCTCTGGACTGCTCAGCTGAGCTTCCCTGGTTAAGCCATAGCGCAGCTTGTTTTAACTCAGCTTCTCCTTCCTGGTTACTGATGGCGCGGTATATGCGATATTGAGGCGTTGGTTGCTTGCGCAATTTGCTCTGCTCCATGTTTGAATCATCGCACCTGTTGCGCATTTGCGCAACTGGTTTGCGCTTGCTTCTGCTGTTGCCAGTTTTGAGCGCAGTTTGAATATCCAGGCCCTAGTGTATTTCAGTCTATTTTTTTAGATCAGATCACTTGTACAGAGACTTTAAGTGTTTATGCTTCTTCACCGATCTAACCCATCCAGTCTGCTTCACCCAGCTCCATCACCACATTCTCAATGTATGTACCTCATCCTCCATCCCTCATAGATTGTCCCCCATGGCATGGCCACTGGGATTTCCCTAACCCCTCCAGTGATCGCTCTGGAGATAAGGATTTGGCAGTGGCATGTGCCAGGGTTGGTGGTGTGGGGCATTTAGGAGACTGACCATCACCTTGCTCTGGTTGTGGGGAGGTTCTAACATAGCAACATACATATGTAGTAACATAGTAATTGTCGGCAGATAAAGACCGCTAGGCCCATCTAGTCTGCCTGTTTTCCTTGCCTGCATAAATGGCTGCTGACCCTGCTTGGTCATTGGCTTTCACCTCTGTTTTCCACCTCTAGGATTCCCTTGTGCCTGTCCTATGCATGCTTGAATCCCCACTGTGCTAGTTCCAACCACCTCCTGGGGTAGTGTATTCCATGCATCCACCACCCTTTCTGTAAAGAAACACTTCCTCACATTCCCTTTATCCTGCCCCTAATCTTTTATCATCCCCTCATCCCTGTTCATCTTCTATACTGAAAGATGTCACCCACCTAGACTTTATTCAGCTCTTAAGATCCTTGAGGTTTCAATCATATCTCCCACTCCTGCCTCTCCTCCAGTGTATACATATTGAGGTATTTCAGTCTCTTCTCATATGACTTGTGGTGCAAGCCCCTTACCATCTTCATTGCCCTTCTGTGGATCACTCCCACCCTGTCCACATCTTTGCGAAGATGTGGCCTCCAGAACTGTACTCTGTACTCCAGATGAGACCTCACCAGCATTTTGTACAGTGGCATCACCACCTCCCTTCTTCTACTAGTAATACCCCTTCCTATGCCCTAACATCCCAATAGCCCTCCCCATCACCTTGTTACATTGCTTGGCCACCTTTAGTTCATCTGAGATGATTATCCCTAAACACCTTTCTTCCCTGGTGACCATTAGCAACCACCACCCCATCCTGTAACTCTCTGCAGGGTTTGTGAGCCCCAGGTGCATACTTTTGCATTTCTTTACATTGACTTTTAATTGCCACATTTTGAACCATCTTTCCAGCTTGCCTAGGTCCCTTCTCATTCTTTTGACCCCCTCTGGAGTGTTTCAAATCTTGGTGTCATCTGCAAATAGGTAGACCTTTCCCTCCAGCCCTTCTGAAACATCACTAATGAAGACATTGAAAAGGACAGGCCCCAGGACTGATCATTGAGGTATCCCACTAGACAGACCCCTTTCTTTGGATTTAATCCCATTTACCTCCACCCTTTGCTTTCTGTCCCTCAACCAATTTCTAACCCAGTTCTCCACTTTGTGACCCATTCCCAGGCTACCCAACTTGATTGTCAGCCTTCTGTGTGGAACAGTGCTGAAGGCCTTACTGAAATCAAGGTAGGCGATATCCACTGCCCTCTCCCGGCGACCTACTTCATCACTCAGTCAAAACAGTCTATCAGGTTTGTTTGACTTGACCTTCTTGCTGTGAATCCATGCTGTCTCGATCTTGTGCTCTGCTGGATTCCAAGTGTTCCTAATCCTTTCCTTAAGCAGTGCTTCCATAATGTTGCCCACCACTGAGGTGAGGGTGACTGGTCTATTGTTACCTGCTTCTTCTCTGCTTCCATTCTTGTGAATCGGGACTACGTGTGCCCACTTCCAGTCCTCTGGAACAACTCCTGTACTGAATAACTCACTAAACAGGGCTGCCAGTGGTGCTGCTATCTGCTTCCAAAGTTCCTTTAGTGTCCTGGGGTGTATATTATCTGGTTCCATCACTTTGCCTACCCTTAGTTTTGTGAGTTCCTCCTGGACTCAGTCTTCTGTGAATGGACTGGTGTTTACCTCCCACCCTCCAATGTTTCTGTTGTCCATTTGTGGTCCATGTCCCTCTCCCTCCTCAGTGAATATTAAGCAGAAATATTCATTCAGTATAGATGCTTTATCTAGGTCCCCCTCAACACACACCCCTTTCTCTCCTCTGAATCTTATAGTTCTTCCCCTGGCCTTCCTTCTTTCACTAATGTACCTACAGAAAGTTGTGTCCCCTTCCTTTGTCATCTGTGCTAATCTTTCCAGTTTTTTGCCTTCGTTCTCCTTACTGCCTTTCCTGCTTCCCTCTGCCTCTCTAGGTACAACACCCTATCCTCATGCCTCTGTGACCTCTTGCATTTTCTGAAAGCCACCTTTTTGCCTTTAATGTTTTCTGCCACCTCACATGAGAACCATTGTGGTTTGCTCCTTTTCCCCTTCTTTGTCAGCCTAATGCACTGATTTGTCACTTCCACTATGGTTCCTTTTAGGTGTGCCCACTGCTCCTAAACACCGCCTCCTGCCTCCTTGCTCATCAGAACTTCTTTGATCCTCCTTCCCGTCCTTGCAAAATTCACCCCCCCCCCTGAAATTCAGGGCCCTTACCTTTGTGTGGCTTGCCTGTGATGCTGTATTTATCTTAAACCACACCATATGGTGGTCACTGGTCCCTAGGTTACCATCTACCTGGATGTCTGCAATCCTGTCACCACTGGTCAGTATAAGGTCCAGAATTGCCTTGTCCCTGGTGGACTCCTGCACAACTGCCTGAGCCCTACCCCTGCAAGGCTTCCATAATGTCTCGGCTCCTGACTGAGGCTGCCACCAGGATGGTCTGGTCCACGTCTGGCATGTTAAAATTGCCCAGCAGCAGTACCTTCTCCTTTGCTTCCATTTGCATATGTTTTTTGCCTCCATCCATAGGAGTTACATGCAGCCTGGGTGGGAAGTGTGCTTCAGATGCATGAACCATGCTCCTGCTAGGTTAGCAATCTTGTTGGCTCACCAACAGGAGTTGATGTCAGGATAGAATATGCATCCTCCCTTCCCCCAGGTGGGACACACTGCCATCAACTGCCTGCTCTCCCAATCTGACTGCCTGCTCACAGATTCACTACTAAACACAAGTCATTCATGTGAAGTGAGCTGCACTTCCATTAGGCTATTGCAGAGCCCATTCACAGAGCCCTTCAATAAGGGCTTACCTGTTATTAGTTATGAGGAATCCTAAGCCCGGACAAGTAGACTGAAATGCACTAAACAAGCTGAAAATGGATAATGAATCAATGTATCTAGAAGGAAATGCACAGTGCATTTAAGACAAGAAAATACTAAACATTAGATTTATTGAAGGACACTAAGTATATAAAGAATTTAAAACATATACACACACAAACAAAGAGAGGTACCATAGGCATGTACTGCCAATCATGGATTAGAATCACTGTGAGCAGCAGAATGCAAATAATACCATACAAAGGAAAAAACATATTAGATAAGAATATTGGAGTATATTCAGCATGCCTACATGCTTCACATGTGCAGCACGGAGGCATGCCTATGACTGAATGCCATGCAGCAGGGTCCATTGGACCCCTTGCAGCATTCTCTACTGGTGCACTAGTGCCTTGCACACTGGATACCCTGGCCATCCATGCAGCTTCATGCCAATGATGGTTCAGGGGTGTGCCAGGGTTTTTCCTGCACTCTGTGCCATTTATTGCCAGGCTGGGGGTGTTACACAATGGGGACCCTGCTAGAAATCTTTGCACCACCCATGGACATCTTCTGGCTGAAATGGGAACAGGACACCAGCCACATTGCTAACTCAGCCTACTGGGCACACACGAGGGCTGGGGCAGCCATTCATGCATTCGACCATCAGACTCCATGTCCTGAGGTCCGTGCCTTCCCAGGATCCCTTGCATGCACACATCAGAGGATCCACTTTAGGAACCAGGGTGGGCATCCGATTGGATGCCTGCCCAGGTCCCATGATCTTGCCTCATATAAACACAATCCACACCTGCGCAGCTGCATGCCAGGGGGGCAGGGGCACAGATAGGTGACTGACAATAGTGAATACCAACCAGTGCATGCCTGCCCCTGGGTGTGGAGCTGCATGGGCTCTGTATGCACGAATCATGCATACATTCTGTTAGTGAACAGAGCCCTTCATGAAGAAATGCCAGGAATTTATCTGGGATAGTTTCCTGAGAGAAATAGGTAAGCAAGAGATTGACATGGTATACAAAGGGCATTGCTTAGCACTGAGAACCACTAGTAGGATACAGTGCAGTTAGGAGTGCTGCCTAAGCTGTAGTTGGCCATTCCATTGATGGTTGTGGAATTAATTACATTCTATTATATCTTGTCTGCCCTCCAAATGTCTGTTATATTGGCAGATGCAGATGAACCTGCTTCTAGTTTCAGCACCATCCTAGACTGCTGACTAGACAGCTTTTGGGTGTTCCTGATACAGTAGTGGCCAACCCTGATGTGATCGTTAATGCTACTGTAGGAAAAATTATTCTGCAGTCACTAGCAGTAAAGAGCCATTGGATTCTTACAGTGTTAAGACCCACCTGTGTATATGAAGGTATTGTTAAGGTACTGCAATTACTTCTTGGCCCTGCCTGCAATATGCTAATGGAGTGCACTAAGCACCACAAATAGAAGTAGAAAAAGCAGATGAATTTTACTGCTAGGTTTAGCAACTGATATGGACAGCACATTTAAGTCTGAGGATCTTCAAAACAAAATGGTCCATGACACATTAATCACATAGTCATCTGTATTCCAAAGACTGAAGGAGCTGTTTTGTTCTCTCCTTCAGTATCTGACCTCATAGTGGACATTACTGTAACATTTCTCCCTGTTACTGAGCAGATGCCACAAGAGCCCATGGAGAGATTTGAGAATCAAACCTAGGGCCCTCAAACCTGAAGGCAGAAGTGCTAGCCATTTAGACAAAGGCAAATTCCTAGTATCTATCTATCTACCTGTATGTCTGTCTGTCTGTCCATCCATCCATCCATGCATCCATCTATCTATCTATCTATCTATCTATCTATCTATCTATCTATCTATCTATCTATCTATCCATCCATCCATCCATCCATCTATCTATCTATCTATCTATCTATCTATCTATCTATCTATCTATCTATCTATCTTCTTTATTAGGAAAGTACCTTTGATCAGTGTTGCCCATTTTCAAAGGTTCCACATCAAGAGACAAGATAATGTTACACATTATAGTACAGTAAATACAGTGAGAGACATTGAATACATGTTGCAACATTGTGCGTAACAGAGTTCTGCAGCAGGTCTCTAAGGCTGGATTTAGCTATTAACTAAAGAGACGATAGACATGGACTTTTGCTGCATCACTGAAATTCTATTTAAAGCAAGAAAACAAATGTGATTGTGATTTATAATATTTGTAGTTTATGATGTAGTTTGCTGGCTTGCTTTCTCTTTATATTTTTATCTGTATGTGATACTGTATGTTATCATTGGAGGGAAGGGCAGAGCAGTTATATCACTGATGATGCTAGGCAAACTAACCAGTCAGTCTGTCTAGGATCATCAATGGCATAACTGCTCCTCCTCGCCCTCCTAGTCAGCCTCCAGTCATTTGCTCCTGTCCTCACATTTCTAGATCAGCTGACTTTGGTATGGGCATGATTAGGCTACCCAGTTATCTGAAGCTTATACTGCCTCCTGTAAAAATCATAGATCAGGGTGGGTGAAAACAACTAGTTTGGGGTCAGGGTGTTAGGCTAGGAGGAGTGTCTGAGCTTGGACTTTGTGTACATTTTGAATGGGTATTCAGCTTTGTTTAGGCATACAAAATTTACCAGCTGCTGTTATATTTTGTGTTAAAGATGTACCTGTGGTCACACAAAATTATGTTAGTGATTGAAAGAGGCCATCTTTGCCTCAATAAAGGAACACTGAACTAGAATGTGATGTTCACAAATGGCTTAGCTTATAGACTGCTTTCTGGATATAGATCATTACTTACCACATTTTAGAATGAAAGCATCCCATTTTCTGGCCACTGTTAAGCTTTTCCACTACTACTAATATCAGCTTCTTACACTAGAGGACACTGCTGTTTCTGTTCCTCAACAGTATAGGACTTGGTTATTGCGAAGGCTCAAGCACAACTAGGTGGTGCTGTTCAGAGACTGCTTTGGTCATAGACTGCTTTCTAGATGCACATCAATTACATGTGATGTCTCTAAGGGGTTGTTAATTTTGGAATGATGTTATACACAAGAGAAGATACCTGCTCTGAACCTGTATGTAGTTTTTACAGTACAAGCTGTTTAAGTTTTAATCACAAATTGTAGTGAGAAAGAAATAATGTGAGCTACTGGGAATTGGACCCAGTCCCTTGAATATCTCATCCCATACTTAAGCCACTGAGATACAGGCTCACATGGTTGGATTTGAGGTTCCCAGACACAATTCCTTTCTCTTGTATTGTATATCCTGCAACTAGGAATAAGCAAGATGACAAATGTTGAGAAAGATGAGAAAGGAAGTGCATCTAGGAACCTCATGTCCAACCGTGTGCTCTGTAGTTCAGTGGTTAGAGCACCAGGATGATTTTCCATGGGCCTGGGTTCAATTACCAGTATGTCATATTATTTCTTTCTCAGTACGATTTGTGATTTAAATAGCTTAGCCATGGCTAATACTGCACCAAAAAACATCTGATTGTCATCTTGTTTGAGTTATATAGGTTGAGAGAGTGTGCTGCTGACCAAACAGTGCTCTGCTATTCTGCTTTTGACTCACACTTATATAGCAAGGAGTGTGTCATACACAGCATCCTGGAAATGAGCATGTTCTGAGGATCTAATTTTTTAAATATTTTTATTCAAAAAAAACAGCAGCACTCTATCAACCTACAGTGTATTAATATGTCCCTCAGAGACATACTTGTGTCATTGTGTAACAGAACAACTCAGTTTCATTGTTTTCTCATCCAACTAATAGACATAAAGCCACTCCTATACAACAATGAGAAGCTGTAAGACACATATTGACAAACACACACTGGTTCTAGTTCTGTTATTGCTCCAACCACATGGATCGTTCATTAACTAAAGGGTGGAGTTTCTAATGTATATATTGGTGTTAATTTTGGACTGTAGGATTTAGTTGATGTCCCTCTCAATCCCAGTGTTCTACAGTAAAGCACATATATGTGACAACAATGTTTGAGCTTTGCAATCACACAAACTACATCATACTGCTCTACAATGGTGTTTGCCACCCGTCTGCAGCGAAGAAAAGCTTGCTGGATAACTAAAAATCCAGTATAGATGGAAGAATAACAAAACTAGGACCAGTATTTAACAAGTTCTGGTCAGAGCCACAATGGCTACTAATGCATTAATATGATAAGAGATTTATTTATTTCAAAGGTTTTATGAGGAAAGACATACTGAGCTAGTAACAGCTCATTTTCAGTTGTGTCCTGGGGGAAGGGGAAAGGAGAAAAGATAACAGATACAACAATATAGAATATAAAGGTCACAGAATTGGAATAAGTGTAACAAAGATAAAGAGGACATTTATGTCTGAAAATAAATTGACAAAAATAAGTTACCAAACAATAAGTTGTGGAACTGATCAAAGAACAAAAATAGTTATCAATTTATCAAAATAAAACTAGAAGAATGACTGATACTGGGGATGAGATATAGAATTAATGTGTGACTTAGTTGTATTACTGTGATGTAAAATCCTTTGCTGGTCAGGCTGCCTTCTCTTTTTGCTTTCCTAAACTTTGGAACTCTCTCCCCCGCTCCCCAACTATTCATTCCACCTCTTCCAAATGGTCTCTCTCTCCTCTCTGCTCCTTGATCACGCTGCTATCTGCTGTGCCTGCATTTGAGTCATAGCCCTTCCCCACTCTTCAGTTCACCCTCTTCATCTCTTTCTCCATGACCACACTGCTCCCTCCTGTGGCTGCCCTTGAGTCATAGCCCTTCCCCACTCCTCCATTTACCATCTCCCCCTCTTTCTCATCCTCCTTGCCCCTCCACTTACCTCACCAACCCTTCTCCTTCTCTTCTTCCTCCCTCACTTGTCTGCACTTTCATTTCTTCCCCCCAATCTGTGCTCCTTCCTTCAGTATCCTATCCCCTGGTGTCCTCACCATTGAAAAGTACTATTGTTTGTACCCATGGATCAGATTCCCTGCTGTGCCCTTGTAAAATGTTTGCTTATAATGTCTGATAAACCTCATTCATGTTCATTTTGTACTGTTTAATTTATATCTCTGTATGATGTTTTATTCTATAAGTTATTGTTCTATGTTGTTCTCACGCATCCTGTACCCCTTCTCCCCAGGACACATCTGGCTAGGAGCTATTTTTCAGCTCAGTGTGACTTTCCTGGTGAAAATTTTGAAATAAATAAATCATGTAAAAGTCCCCCATTTACACTACAATAGCAGAAAAAACAAAACCATAAACATCAAGGTAATGCAGTGAACAGTGTTTTTGGTTCTGGACATACATCCCCCATTGAAAATGTGCACAACACACACACACACACACAGAGCTGTTACAACAGTTGTGCACACACATAGAGTGTGAGTGTCACTAGCAGGATAGAGCAAGTACAATATTTCATTTTCAGTGGGGTCCTGCTTTTACACATTTTTCCAGTGTACTTAGTAGAATCAGGACAGGTAAAATGCAAAATCTCATTTTTACTGGGGTCCTGCTGCTATATGTTTTTTACAATGTAGTTACCCAGGATAGGTCAGTTAACATGCAGTATCTCATTTTCAGTGAGGTCCTGATTGTACCTCTTGTAACACTAACAGGTCTGGGATGCCCTAAATGAATTGGCTTCATCATAGTCTGCATGTTTTCAGTGAGCAGATAGTGTATCTTTCTTTGTCCACCAGGGGGATATGAACTGTGCCGAGTGCACATTTTAGTGCCTTGTTTTAGCTTTGAGGGGCTATATTCAAACATGTTTGGGGCACTCGCACTTTGCTCCAAACATGTTTAAGTAGAGCAGATTTAGTGAACTATGTTAATTTGCACTCAGGAAAGGGACTTTGCAAGGGGCAGCCTGATACCTTTTAACATGGCACCATTACTCTGTGTAGTTCTGGTTTCCAATTTTAGGCTTGCTACCTATTTCTGTTTCAAACTTTTAGTCACCAATTGTATTGCTTTAGCCACTAACTGCCATGCCAGTGACCTGGATTCAAGAATGGACCTGGGTCGCTTGAGGGCTGGTCTGGGAGGGAGGATGGACATCTGTAGGGCAGGGAGAGGAATCTAGGTGGCAGCACCATGAGACAGCATGGGAAGGGACTCACACCTGGATGCTTGAGGTGTCTCCATGGAGGCAGAGAACACACATGTCTGGGCCCAATAGGGAAGAAAATAGAAGGAAAAGCCCTCCAACTGCAGAACAGTTGTGGCCTGCTCTCCTGCTGGCCCCACACCGATGAAAAAGCACCTCTGAAACAAGGTCCTGTGGCAGGACCACCAGAAAAGGTAAGTCCCAGAGAAGTGGGTGATGGGGCTGGGAAGACTGGCCCAGATAAGGGCCAGTTAGGTCTAAAGGAGATAAACAGCTTTGTAGTAAAAAAAAATGTATTTTAATTTTTTATGCATTCTCATAGCATGTAAAATGTATCCTCCTCCCCTCACCTCTCTTTCTCTCTCTCTCTCTCTCTCTCTCTCTCTGTATATATTTCTCCCTGGTAGCTCTAATTTTTATTTTACTACCCCTGCTCACCCCACACACCCTACATTAAAGCTAGTTAGCAAGCATCATTTTCTGCACCTATCTTATTACACAATGAACCCTCTAGCACCCTCCTCTAAATTGGTGCTCGCTTTCTTTCTCCCCCTCCCTCTCCCTTCCTCTTACTTCCCACTTTCTTAGTGCTGTTGCTCATACCTACCACCCCAGCATCCCCACTCTAACTCTCCTCCTCCCCCTTCACTCCCTATTACATCATTCATCCTTGCAATTAGCCAACTGCTCCTTTTGCATCCTAGTCTTACTTTCCCCATCGCCCCCCTGCCTCTCTCTTTTCTCCTCCTAGCTACCTAACCTATCTCAGTCTCTCCTTCTCCCTCTCCCCTACCCCATCTTCTCCAGCCCCCTCTAAATTCAAGCTTCAATACAAATGCCCTAAATTACACTACCTCATCTTTACCATCCTCCTTCTTTCTTCTGGAGATATTCACCCTAACCTTGGCCCCACACCTTGCTCCTCTTCCAATGCTACCCTCTATTTTACTGGTCCCAGACCCACAGCCTCCTCAGCCATCCCTAATGTGCTGAAATTTATCCACCTGAACATATGCAGTCTGCTGCACAAAACTGACCTCATCCAAACCTTTGTGATCTTTTACATTCCTGACATCCTAATTTTAACTGAGACATAGCTCACAGGCAAATCCTGACAACTCCATAGCAATCCCCAGTTACTCCCTCTACAGGCAAGACAGGGCAGACAGTGACCATCTACATCCAGTCCACATTGCAAGCTACAACAATGCATTTGTCTATAGTCCCTGCAACCAACAAGATCCTAGCCACAATCTCTTTCTCATTCACTGCCCCTCTCTTTGTAGCCAGTATGTACTGCAGGCCTAGCACTACCCCAACAGTCACTGCTGATGTTTTATCTTCCATTTCCTCCATCTCACACTCAGGTGGGCTGTTCTTTCTGGGAGATTTAAACATAAAGTGGTTGGCATTTAAATCAAGTAAGATCCAGAACAACATGAATGCACTCAACCTCACTCAACTCACCAAGGAGCCAACATGTCCTAATTGGAAACTCATATCAACATCCTCCTTGACTGGGCCCTTACCACTCACCCTCACCGTGTCATCAAGACTTGCATCCTCCCAGATGCACTTAGTGACCACAATCCCATCTTCCTGGTTTGCAAAGTACACCATCCAAAACCACCTCATAAAATAATTTAGCTTCACACCTTTAAATTCCTAGACCTTGCCCCTCTTAAATCCAAACTTGCCTCAACAGATTGGGCCCCTCTGTCTTCAGCCTCCTCTGTTGACCATGCAGTTGTCCATTTCAAGGAAAAATTAATCACAACTTTGGAATACCTTTGCTCCCTTCAGGCAGACCAGAGTTTGAGGCTTACACCTCCCCTGGATTACCCCTGAATTATTGGCCTGCTTACGAGAGCATGACTGCACCTGGAAAAAACACAAATCATCAAGGCTCCCCAGTGACTATACTGCATACAGAATGCTCTACAACTCATGTACCAAAGCTACCAGACTGGCCAAGTCCAAGCATTTTAAAACATCTTTCCACAAAAACATCAATTCCCCCTCCAAATTCTGTCAGGTGGTACATGCTCTTTTCTCCCTTCCTTTCCTACCCCCACCTCCTGTTCTGAACATCAACAGTTCCCTGGTATTGTAACCATGCTTGGTGGCCAGTGAATTTAATGCATATTACACCTCTGCACCAAGACCCTCCTGTGCTCCCTCCTCCCCACCCACCCACTCTTCTTTCCCTCTTCCCAAGCCATCGCCTAACTCCTACCCCTTCTCCTTCTCTCAAATCTCCTCCACTGATATTCTAAGTACCCTGCTCTCCTGAACTCTTTAGAAGTTTCCTCCAGATGATCTTGACCCAAAACTTCTTTACCTCTCTTCTGCTATTGCCTACCCTGTCTCCTTATCCTAAACCTTTCTTTTATGACAGGGCAAGTCCCACCTTCTGGAAGCATGCTGTAGTTATTTCTCTCCCCAAGCATGGTGACTTTTCTGCTCCTGGCTACTATCACCCCATCTCTCTCTTCCTACACTTGCTAAACTCCAAGAACACCTGGTTCTTCCCAACTTTCCCCTTTCTCTGATATCTCATTTTCACCCTGTTCCAATCTGGTTTTCAGAAGGACCATTCTACCACCACCTTCCTCCTCAGGCTCACTGACTCCATTCTTACTGGGATGGACGATGGCCTGATCACCTCAGCCATCTTTTTCAACCTAGCTAAAGCATTTAACACTGTTTCCCACTCCCTTCTCCTTGGCTACCTCTCTGCTGCTGGCCTAGCAGCTTCCACCACAAACTGGTTTAAATCTTACCTCACCGGTAGGACTCAATCAGTAGGAATCTCTGATTCCACCTCCCCTCCTCTCCCTATCAAAACTGATGTCCTCCAGGGCTCAGTGCTGGGTCCCTACTTTTCTCCATCTTTATAAATGACCTTCCCACTGCCTGCTCCACCTCCTCCATCCATATGTATGCTGATGCCACTGTCTTGTATAGCTCGGCAGTAACCCTGCAGCTGTGGCAACCAGCTTACAGCATGACTTCAACCACGTCCAGCTCTAGTTTGCTTCACACAGCTCTCACTCAATGCCAAGAAGACAGTCTCTATGCCCTCAATAGCAGGAAGAGACTCTCAGGTTTTCTGACGTGCCCTTCTTTCACACCCTAGATGGGACAACCCTGGAGGACACTTCCTCATTTAGATATCTCGGGGTTTGGCTTG
This sequence comes from Neoceratodus forsteri, assembly GCA_016271365.2. Taxonomy (NCBI): domain Eukaryota; kingdom Metazoa; phylum Chordata; order Ceratodontiformes; family Ceratodontidae; genus Neoceratodus; species Neoceratodus forsteri. The sequence continues at coordinate 193,941,844 of JADMNL010000024.1, read as the reverse complement.
ACCAACACTTCAACTTCTCTGCACACATTCGCCATCTTTAAGAAACTGCACCCCAAGCTTGGTGCCCTGTACAGGAACAGCAGTTGCATCCCACTGCCTACCAGGTGCGAACTTGTCCAGAAGATACTCTCCATTTTTGACTACCATGATGTAATCTATGGTGCTGCTCTCAAATCTTCCCTGGCCAAATTGGACTCTCTCATTAACTCCTTCTGCCATTTTGCCCTAGATGCCCCCACTCATACTCACTACTGTGACCTTTATCATGCACTAGCCTTTCCTCTGCTGTCCAACCAGTGGCTTATCCTTATTGCCAAACTGACCTCCAAATTCTGGCTTGGTGAACTACCTCCCTACCTCCTATCCTCCCTTAACTCTCCTCCCCATATCTCTTACTCCCTGAGATCTGCTGACACTCACATCCTGTTGGTCCCTCACAGATCTACCCTTGGAGGCCAAACTGGCTTTTCCCACTGGTTCCCCAAATCCTGGAATGCTCTCCCCAACAAATTCAGCACTCTTCCTCCACCTACTCCCTTGGTGCTGCCATCCACAACTACTTCTCCTCCTGCTGTACCTACTTTAATCCCCCCAACCCCTCTTTACCTTGTACAGCCCACCAATACCTGATCCCCTTCCAGGATTCATGCATCCTGAGGGGGGAAACTAATATTATGGCATGCTGCCAGCATTCCTGTCTTCACTGTTTTTGTCTGTTGCTGGATCCCGCCACCTTGTAGGGTTCTTTTCACCCTGGAGATCTACCTTGGTCTTGGCAGTCTTTCCTCCTACCTCACCTCTTCTCTAAATCTCACTGTACTTGGCTGATCTCCAATTCTGCCCCCTGGCAGGGTTCTTTACACCCTGGAGGGGTACTTGGTATTGGCAGTCTTCTCCCCTCTATCTTCCTCTCATCCTCTTCATAAGCTACTCCTACCTCCCTTTACTACTCCCTTAGCAACTTCCCTCACTTCTAAATCTTGGGCAACTGCCAGCTTCCACCCTTACTTGCACCTAGCACTTGTTGCCTACCCCTGTGCGCTGCTCTGTAAATATCTTTGCACTTTGATTGTACTGCTGCATCACTATCTGACATGTTTACTGTTCTTGCATTCTGAGTCCACCTCCTGGTGTATTCAATTGTCTATGCACTAACTGCCTGCGCTGCTCACTATTGTATGTAATGTATTTTTCTTAATCAAATGCCCCATATTTTATCCGTTACTTATTTCTGAAATTATTGTTTAAGGCTCATTGTTCCTCTCCCCCCAGGTCACACCATGAGATGAAAACTTGTTTTTCAGTGTGCCTTCCTGGTGAAACATTTCAATAAATAAATAAATATTATATATGTACAGTATGTATGTCACCCCCCCCACAGCTAGTAATGGAACCAGTGAACCAGAGGAGTGGCTATCTCTGCAAAGCAGTGTGCAAAAGATGGAGATTAGTGTCCAAAAGGTGGATAAGCAGAAAAGGGGCAACATTCAGCAGAAGGGCAGACAGCAAGGAGAACCAGGGATAAATGACAACCAAGGAAGGGGCTGAGTAGAAACAGTGAAACAGTCTAGGAAGGTCAAATCATGGAAAGCCATGTGTGCAAATGCCAGGAGCCTAGCAACAAGATGGAAGATCTGGAGGCTGTCATGGTACAGTCAGACCTGGACATTGTGGCCATCACTGAAACCTGTGTAATGATAACCATGACTGGGAGATGGCCTTACCTGGCTACAACATATTCAGAAGAGACAGAGCAGGCAGGAAGGGAGGAGGAGTGGCACTGTATGTGAAAAACTGACAAAGGGCCACACAGATCCAGGAGGAACAAAATGGGGAGAGATACTGTGGGTTAGCTGGAAAGGAAAATGGGGCCAGCCATCCGCACAGGTGTGGTCTATAGACCACCAGCCCAGGAGGAAGAAACAGATGGGAGCTGATGCTAGCCATCCAAGGATGGCAGACAAGGGAGTGAGGGAGTAGTACTGGTTGGAGACTTCAATATACCAGGCGTGGACTGGAGCATCCCAGCAGCAGCATCAACTAGGAGCAGATTTATCCTATGGACTCCCCTTCAGGGTGCCTTCCTCAAGCAACTGGTCATGGAACCAACTCGGCAGAAGGCAATACTGGACCTTGTGCTCACAAACAGGGACAGTGTGATGGGGGTAACAGTGGGGAGCACCTGGGTAACAGTGACCACCAGTCATTGTGGTTTGAATCACAGAGAGAGAACCAAACCACATAAAAACACGTATCCTGGATTTTAGGGGCAGACTTTGGGAAAATGGGGAGATGCTTGAAAGAGGCATTAAGGAATGGGACAGGAATCAGGGATTGAGGAACAGTGGGCAGTATTTAAAATGGGGATTATAAGAACAACAGAATTATGCATTAAGCAGGTTAGCAGAGGAAAAGAAAGAGGAGACCATTATGGTTTTCCAAAAGGTAGCAAAGAAAGTGAAATGAAGATGCATTCGAGCAATACAAAAGACACAGGCAGAAGGGGATAGGGAGAAGTACCAGGAGAAACAAAGGGAGGCAGGGAAGTCAGTAAGGAAGCCAAAGCTCAGACAGAAGAACACATTGCAAAATCAGTGGTTAAAGGGGACAAAACCTTTTACAGGTACATAAGTGAAAAAAAAAGAAGGACAAAGGGAGGATGGTGAGACTGAAGGGGAGGATGGGAGCCGCATGGAGGATGACAACAGTAAAGCTGACATATTGAACAGGTATTTCTGCTCAGTCTTTACTAAGGAAGAGAGGGGGTAATGGGTCTGAAGGGAGTACAAAGGGGTGAAATGGTGCAGAAATGGACACAAGTCCTTTTACACGAGAAAGGGTCCTGAAGGAACTGGGAAGTAATAAGAGCTGATAAAGCAATGGGGCCAGATGGTGCAACTCTTAGGTCCTTAAAGAACTAAGAGAGGTGGTAGGCTGAACTCTCTGGCTATCCTGTTCAGCCAATCACTGGAAACAGGAGGTACCCAAAGACTGGAGGACAGCAGATGTAGTCCCTTATACAAAAGTGGGAACAAAGAGGAAGCAGGGAACTACAGACCAGTCAGCCTCCACCTCGGTAGTGGGAAAGATCATGGAAGCACTACTGAAGGAGAGATTGGTGGAACATCTGGTTGTCAATGGACTACAAGACCCAAGGCAGCAAGGGTTTCACCAGGGGAGGTCATGTCAGACCAGCCTCATTGAATTTTTGACTGGGTGACTAGGGAGGTGGATCAGGGGAGGGCAGTGGACATGGCCTATCTGGACTTAGCAAGGCCTTTGACACTGTGCCACATGAAGACTATTACACAAACTGGGGAATATGGGTGTGGGCAGGACAGTAGTGTGGTGGGTAGGTAACTGGCTGGGTGGCAGGACACAGAGGGTGGTGGTAAATGGCTGTCACTCCACAGAGGAAGAGTGACCAGTGGGATTTCCACAGGGATCAGTGCTGGGACTGGTCCTATTCAACATCTTCATCAGTGACATTGCACAGGATATAGAAGGCAGAATTCCCTGTTCGCTGATGACACAAAGCTCTGTAACAGAGTAGACACACCAGAGGGTGTAGACAGAATGAGAAGGGACCTGCAGAAACTTGAAGAATGGTCAAGGGTTTGGCAGTTGAAATTCAATGCAAAGAAGTGCAAGATAATGCATATGGGGCACAAAACCCTGGCACAATATATCAGTTGGGGGTGAGGATATAGCATGCACCAAGCAGGAGAAAGGGATCTTGGGGTTGTCATCTCTGATGACCTCAAGGTAGGGAAACAGTGTGACAAGGCATCAGGTAAAGCAAATAGGATGCTGGGATGTATAGGCAGGGCATCACCAGCAGGAAAAGGAGGTCATAATTCCGCTATACAAGACACTAGTGAGGCCCCACCTGGAGTACAGTGTACAGTTCTGGAGACCATACTCACGTAAGGACATAGGGTAGAGAAGGTTCAGAGGAGGGCAACAAAGATGGTGCATGGGTTGCATCACAAGTCCTATGAAGACAGGTTGAAGGAACTGAACATGTACTCCCTGGAGGAGAGGAGGAGAGAGGATATGATAAGTCATACAAGTATCTTACAGGGAGGAACAGGGTGCAGGAAAACACTATTTTAAGCGAAAAAGATGTTTCAGGACTAGAGGGCATGGGATGAAGTTGGAGGGAGGGACGATTCAGAAGAAACATGAGAAAGAATTTCTTCACAGAACGGGTGGTGGACAAGTGGAGCACCCTGCCAGAGGAAGTGGTGGGGGCTGAAACAATCACGGATTTAAGAATGCATGGGATAGACATAAAGGAATTCTAGAGGTCAGGGGTAAGGGAAATAGACTTCTAGGAAAACAAACTGAACTTACAAGCTCAAATGGGCAGACTAGGTAGGCCATAGGCCCTTATCTGCCGACACTGTCTATGTATGTATGTATCTATGTATCTATGTATATATACACACACACAGATATATATATATATATATTTTACCATGTCATTATAATTAGGGTTGAGGGGTCACTTCTACATTAAAGCCAAATCATTGAACCTTAATAACTTTGCAAAGATTCAATGGATTTGCATGATGCTTTGCATGCATAATCTCTTTGTGCAGGTCTCATGACATGGCAGATGTTGTGGGAATCTGTCATGTGGTTTCTGAGGTACAGAGTGTTAAAAATTCTTAAATTTACATTTTGTTGTTGTTTCTTTGTCCTCCTGTATCTTAGAAACTGTTTTTAAAACTGTAGTCTGACATTTTCAGGGTAGAAAGCCTTTGCCTCACAGATGTACCTTTTGAAGATTTGGTGAAAAAATATTAATCCATTCAAAAGTTATTAAATTTCAAATTTTCCAATTATTTTCTATGGAAAAATAGATGTTCCGCATGAACACAGATTTATTTTTGCAGGAGCTACTGTATTTTCACAGACAGGATCATGTAGTGTTGCAGGGAGCCTAATCCATTTTCACAGAGCAGTCCTGTGTCTGCCATCTTGTTTTCAGTTATCAAGAGACAGAAAGTAAAGAAAACACATAAAATGAATGGAATAGAAAAAAGAAGCATCAGAACCTAGCTAAGCCGGACCTGTTTACTGTAGAAATCATTCTGATGTTTGTTTTCTGAAATTCTGACAACAAATACCTTTTTTGGTCACCCAAAATCCCAGGTAGTGTTGTGCAAGATTGAAAAATTATGTTCCGCCAAATGTTTTGCATAATCCTCACATTTTGTGAAATATTTCACAGTGCACAAAATGCAAAATTTCATCCCGAAGGTGAAATTTCACCTGAAAAATGGTGAAATTTGTCACTCACAGGTGAAATTTCACCATGGTAAAATCATCCCTGGTGTCTACTGGTCCCACCCCACCACCCTGGCCAATCACCAGCCCAATTCAACAATTCCCTGCCCCCCTGAGCTATACATCCCTGGTGTCTAGTGGCTCTGAGCTGATCACTGGCCCAAATTGAATAATTCCCCCACACTGCTGTGATTTTGGTATAAATAATAAAAATCCCTGGTGTCTAGTGAACCCCCCACCCTGTCATCAGATAGTTCCCCTTCCCACCACTTGCCCCCCAATACCCTGAGTGGGTCACCAGCACAGCCCTCCACTCACCTCCATGGTCAACAGACTGACTGAGCACTACAATGAATGAACGCGAGCTTGTACAAGCGCACGCTCATTCATTGAAACGTTCAGTTGGGCTGTGGGCTGTGGAGGTGAGTGGAGGGCTGTGCCAATGGCTGACTTGGGGTACTTAGGTGTGAGCAGGGGGAAGGGGAACAATCTGATGACAGGGCAGGGGTGTGAGGGGGGTCCACTAGACACCAGGAAGTTGTGTTTTTTTTTTTTAGTTGTATATTGAATCTCAGGGGGGATTATTCAGTTTGGGCCAGTGATCAGCCAGGGAGGGCCACTAGACACCAGGGATGTAAATCTTGGTGTGGGGATGGGAAATTGTTGAATTTGGAGCTGTGATTGGACGGGGGGGTGGGACCACTAGACACCAGGGAATGGGATATGTTTAGGGGCACTGGCAGTAGGGCACTGAGCTGCAAAATTTCACAATTTTATGGCAATTTCACCAGTGAAATATTATTTCACAACATCTCTAATCCCAGGTGCCCATCTTAGTGAGAGGAGTGCTCCCATCTATGTGCTCTGTATGAGAACAGCGGGGTTTTCTTGATGTCTGCAGCCATAGCTGGAACGCCTGTTGCTGGCTGCAGATTTCACTGAGATTCGCTGTTTTCCCTGACGTTTAGTGGCATCCCACCGTCTGTTCCCAATAATTTTTCTTCATTTGTGTGTTGGTGTTAGTGGCATACCCACACCCTCCTATATTATATATCCCTGTTGTCCAGTGGTACCCCCACCCTCTGATCCCTGTACTTAAATTTCATTTCCCATTCCTCTTAGTGGTACCCCCCCTTCCCTCCCATATCTTTCCCTGGTGTCTAGTGGCACCCCCACCCTCCAATCCCCATATGTTAATATTTTGGGGAGGATTAATACCCCCTTGTTTCTTTAAGTCCTGAAACAAAAAAGTCCCTCAATGTTTTTTTTTCTTTTTTAAACCTGTAACAAAAAGACCATCGGTGATCACACTCACACCCCCACTCCACCACCACTGTGCACCCACCTCTCACACCCCCCCTTGACACCCCAACACTCTCATTCACCTGAACCTGTCCCAGGTTCAAGACCCACTCGCTGACAGAAGACACGTCTTGATGCTGAAAATGGCGACTGCAATATGAGAAACTCTGTCTGGCATTCCTCCTTGGAAGACAACTTCTTCTGGGAAGGAGAAACCTATTTACAGGAAAAAGTAAATTATTTATCATATACAGTATATGTGGGTGGTGGGGGAAGTTCATTAAGTGCAGCAGTTCAGCTTCTGTCAACTCATTCATTTGTAAGGGAGTGAGGGAGGGCATATCTTCCAACCACCTTTTCAGTGCTTTCTTCAATACATGAGAATTTTATTTTGTTTCACTATTGGAATGTAATACTACTTCATGCCGAATGGAATGAAACTAATATCAAAGCAGTGACACTGAAAGTACGAATACTGTGTGTTGTCATTCATTACATTACAGAGGACTTTTTCTGTCATTTCAGCTCACAACTATCTTCTCCAGCAGTCTGGAAGCAGCCACAACATCTATAGGGTAGGAGTGGATTACTCTGTAGTTGCACCACAGATATCTGGGAGAAATTTCTGCATTTCCAGAAATGTCACCTGACAGTGTAGTCACATGGTAACACCCCCAGCATATCTTATCTAGAAAGGGTAGTTCAGTGTACTGAAGTGACTAAAATTTTCAGCAGTCCCTAGAAAAAAAATGTTTCTGCATACTTCATCTTCTCTCCACTTTGGGATTTCTGTGCTTTTCCAATCTTCAGTTTTCTTCCTCTGCTACCCAGTCTTCTATTCTTGTACTTTTTTTTCCTCCGTCTACAGTACCTCTACCTTTTTCTTTTTGTTCCCCCCCAAGGGTAGCCTGAGATACAGTATCTCATTTTCATCAATGGGACAGGGCTTCTACCTGATGCTTGAGTCTGGAAGTCTGGAGCACTGGGAGGTTAAGTTGCTTTCCCAAGGTTACATGGAATCAATGGCTATGGTGGGATTTGAACTTATGATCTGCTATGCTCTAACCATTACATTACCCCAGCAGCTCCTGATGATATTTGGTATCCCTCCTTGAAAACGACAACTTTTTGGGAGAAGGAATAATTTACAGGAAAAGTACAAAACTTATCATAAAGATAGACAAACAGACACATGGGGAGTGGGAGGGGAGTTTCTCCAGTACAGTATTTCAGTTTTTGTCAGTTCATTCATTTACAAGGGAGTGGGGAGGGGCACAAATTCCAGCATCTGTTTGAGCAGTTTTTTCAATATGTTGGAAGTTTTGTTTATTTCATTATTGGATATAATGCTATCTTATGCCAAATGGAATGAAACACCAGAGCTTTGACAGTGACACACACACACACACACACACACACACACACACCTGAGTCAGTGTCTTTGGTGGGATCGTTGTGGGGGTTGCTATTACTTCTTGCAACTGAAAACAATATAAAACTGTCACAGTCTAAATTTGGAATACATGTAGCTGGTTGCTAACATCAAATTGAAACCACTGTCCACGGTGAGCAATCCTTGGCTACCAACATCTGCCACACACTGACCAAGAGTGTATTAAGATAATCAGGGAATGCCCATGTTTCCAGACAATCATATACTGATATACCATAAATCCAGGGAAGAAAGGAGGTGCACCATCATAACCTTTCACTTCCCTGAGTCAAGCTGCAAGATACTATGGGTTTTTCCTTTCCTAAGCATGGCTTTAGTACCAAGTAAAGGTCAGGAGGACTTTAAATAGTTATTTCTTGTATTCCACATCTGGGAAGCACTAGAGCCTCTCAGTTCCAACAGCTAACTACAGAGCCAAGAGTGGAGAACTGTACCTCCTTCAAAAAATGGTGTACAAATGTATTTTTCTATGGTGTAAACTTATGTGATATTTCAACCTCTCACATCTGATTGTGGAAGATTAACAACATATAAAATATTTTCTATTTTGGGTTCAAAGCTTGGATAGCAGTCAACAAAAGTTAAATATGTGGGGCAATGGTGTTTTAACTGGGGAACTGTTAGTTATGATTTCTCCGACATGTGAGCTGATACTTCAACCCTGGGCCACTGAAATGGATGTGGAACATATAACTCCTAATGCCTCCACCCATGACATTTCCATTACTTTAAAATACAGATCAAAGTCTTTTTATGAAGCTGCATTTCAGAACAACAGCTACCCCTTCCCCATAATTTGATAAATCTGATCACAACTGCACCTCCACTGACCACCCACTGTGCACCCACTTCCCCATGCCCCCCCTTGACACCCCACATACCATCACTCACCTGAACAGATCCCAGGTTTGAGATCCACTCTCCAACAGAAGACACATCTTGCTGCTGGAACCAGCAACTGCAATATGAGTAACTAAGATAAATACGGTTCAATGCATTTTGGTAGGGGTTTCAACTTTTATGCATAGCTCAGCTGTTTTTTGAGATTTTGACCCCAGATTTTCAACATGGTCTTTAGGGGATGCCACCTCATAAACAATATGACTGTCATTCTGCAACTTCTGCCCTAAAGGTGATTTTGTGGTTGTTTGGTGAATTCACCCTTTGGGTGGGATTTGGATAATGATAGTCATATTGTTCATGAGGAATGGTCACAAGAAGGCTATGTTTAAAATCTGGGGTCAGAATCTTTAATGATGGAAAAGTTTTGACCACTCATTGGAATTCTGCTTTGCACGCTAGTAACTTTGGAATTTTTTTATATTTTGATCCCCCATTTTCAATGTAGCCTTCTTTTAACCCCACCTCATGCATGTCACAGCTGTCATTTTGCAAATCCTGGTCAAAACATGTTTTCGCACCTGTGGTGCAGAATTGCATTGCAGTGACATGGACTCATGTTTTGGTGGTGATTTGAAAATATTTTCAGTAAGGGGTACCTGGGGTGAGGTAATAAGAAGGATATGCTGACAATTTATTTGCTATCATGCAACAAATGGAAGCACAGGGCCCTGCACTTCCACAACATACATATTCACATGTATGGAAGTATGGGAGTGCAGGGCCCAGAGGACCCTGTGCTCCCACAGGCTAATAAGGATATGATAAATTTATCTCAAAAACTATAGATGTTTGGGAGTGCAGGGCCCATAGGCAAATAAGGATATGATTAGACTATCTTAAAAAGTAAGGAAATTCACTGCAAAAATATCATTAATGCATCAGGTAGGCTTGTTACTAAAGTGACAATAGCAGGGAATGTGGTGTTAGGGTTTCCAACCCCACACCCCACTCCCACCCTGCAGACACTGACAAGCATAGGGTGCCTTGGGATTGTCAGCCCTAAACTCCTCCCAAGTCTCCTATTCTTTACCCATCTCAGTTTATTATGGCTGTAGTAGGCAGAGCCTGCAGACAGTTTACATGTACAAAAGGAGTGATGTCATCTTTTCTGTCCATGGAACTGATTGAAGGAGTAAATAGTCTCCTCCACCTTATTCTCCTCCAAGAAATATGTTCCACTCACAAAAAAAATATGCTTTCATGTTAGTCAATGGTTGCATGGTACTATTTTCTTTCTTAAATGGATGGTAAAAGAACTGGAACCTGAGTAGTGGGAGGCAGCATTAGTTTTTTTGGGGGGGTAAGATCCACCCCCACCTCCACCTGGGAAGCTCATAAAGATCCTCCCCCACCTTTTTTTTTATTCATGTAGGAGGGGCATGAGATGGGTCTATCATGTTGGAACAAGATACAGTACTTTGGGATCTGGACCAAGCAACAGAACAAGTCTGTGGAGAGGAACAGAAAATACTTAATGCCTTCCAGTTGACTTAAAAACCATTGGAACAAATGATTATCAGAGCCACCTGGGACCTAAGAAGGAAAGAGTAATTAATGTGTGCCTAAAACTGCAGCTCCCAAGGAAAACAATAGACCTGATTCAAGCTGAAAAAGCCACAGGTTTTTCTTAAACATTTATATGCTAAAAACATAAAGTTCAGCTTTTGAATTAACAATATTTGTTTACCATATTAAATACACACACACACACACACACATATACATATATATATATATATATATATACACACATATATATATATATATATATATATATATATATTAGAGGCAAAAACTATGTTTAATGCATCAGTTAGGGTTGTGCCACAGCAACAAAAGTGAGAAATTTGGTGTTAGGGTTGAAAAATCCTTGGACCCCAAAGTCAGCCCCCCAACTGACTAGGCAGTCATCGCCCAACTCTCTCACCCCATCACATGTGTAAAGAAGCAGGGGTATAGGAGAATGGGGTAAGAGTTAGGACTCAAGACCCCAATGCGCACCCCAATGATGGTTGGGGGGTGACTGGGGTCCAAGGGATTTTCAACCCTAGCACTGAATTTCCTCACTTTTGTCACTGTGAGCAAACCATAACTGCTGCATTAAATGGAGTTTTTGCCCTAATTTCTTTCTTTGAGAATGATATAGAGAATAGTGACTGTAATGCGATGGCAAGAGCGCTGGGTCCAAGGGCCCATGCTCCCACCACATTTGATGTTTGTGACATAGATACAGGAACAGCAACTCAAACAGAAGCGCTAACAGTGGCGCACATGGTAACGCTAAGCGTGAATGAGAACAGAAAGGGTGGTGTGACAGGAACAGTCCACCACGTGATGTCTTGTCACATAGTAACATGGTGCCCACAAACACAAATGGTAATGGGCATGGTGACACAAAGAGAAACAGAAAGAGAAACAGTACTGTAGACAGAAATGGTAAAAAATAATGGAAATGCAAGCACAAATGAAATCGCAAAGGACAATGCACATGGTGGTGTAGACGTGAACAGTAAGTGAAATGGGTACGGAACTGCAAGCGGAAAGGGCAACGGTAACAGTAATGTAAGTGTACAGGCTGGTTTTCCCCAAAAGCTTCATAGAGAAAGACAGTGAGTACAAAGAATGTATGCATAATAATGGGTCTAGGAGCAGAAAATGAGGAGTTGGAATACTAAATTGCTTATATGTCAGGAACCATATGACATAGAAAAAAAATTTAAAAGTCATATGATTTATGACTTTCCTGGCTAGTTTTGTACTTAGCCCCATTTACAGTTTTTCTGATGAAAAGTCTGTATCTTGAACCGTTTCTGAAAGGCGCGGCTAACGCTGTAATGTTATCCTAGGGGAAAAAAAGAGAAGTTCGGAGTGCCATAACTTTGGCTCCCTATAATATTTTTTCACCAAACCCCTAAAAGGCACATATGTGGGATGTTGGCTGTCTTCCCTCCTAATTTCAGTCCAAAAGACAGAACCGTTATTTTGCAGCAGGGCGCCAAATGATTGCTGCAATGCATCGGATGCTGTAATGTTATTCTATGTGAAAAAGCGTCAACTTTGGAGGGCTGTAACTTTGCAGCCATGTAATATTTTTTCAACAAAATACTGAAAGGCATATCTGTGAGATGTCAGCTGTGTTCTCTCCAAATGTCAGCTCCTAAACACCCTCAAACCATTCTTTTGCAGCAGGGTTCCAAAAGAATTGCTGTCATTTTCCTACAGCCTAGAAAAGTACTTGTCACACTTTGTAAAGCTTTCGCAAATCTATCTTACAGTGTTCATGTGCGAAAGTTCTTTTTCCAAAATGTGAAAAACATATTTCTGAGTGTTTTACCCCAAAAATAAAGACATGGCTAACATCCTCAGGGTTCGACTAGGTGAATACAAAAAGAATTAGGTTGCTAGAGGGTCCCAAATTTAAATGCCAAGCATTTTTCTGATCACCAACTGAAAACAAAATGGCAGATTTGTGACAGTAAAAGGGCCATTTGAGAAAGTAAAAACTGCTTTTGCGACACTTTCAAACTTTTTGTTAACTTTTCCCATTGACTTATATTGGGGACTTGTTTTTTTAATAACTTTTGAACTGTTTAATAATTTTTCACGAAATCTTTGAAAGGCACATCGGGGACCCTGGCCGCATGTCCCCTGAAGATTTCAGACTCATCACGAAAACCATGCAAACTGTAGGTGTGACCATAGAATTCCAAAAAAAGTGTAAACACATGCAGATCATGCTTAGTAACTTTGCAGCCGTGATATCCGACTGGTTCGAAACTTGGCAGATCCTAAGGCATATGGGTCTTGATCGTGTATTCCAAATTTCAGGCAAATCTGTCAAAATGGTTGTAAAGTTATTAAGGTGCAAAATTTTGGGTTTAACATGTAAATGGCTCCTCAACCCTTACTATCGTGCTACCGTTATATATATATATATATATATACATAGTCTTTTTAGTAGTTTCAAAACTTTGAAAGTACTGGTGTTAGTAATGCATTTAGAAATACATTTTTTAATTGTCTTTACAGTTAAACATACAGTTTTATGTGAGGGCACTTTTTGGGGGAAGGGCTCAAATTATTTTAATCATGAGCACAGTATTTGGTAAATGCAGTACTTTGATGATAAAGTATATTTTTTTCTTTAAAGTTTGACAAGTATGTATTATATTTAAGTGTAACTGTGTTGTAAATGGGACTGGGGAATGAATAATGGTGAAGTACCTACTTTTTTTTTAATATAATTGAGTTTATATGTGGCAAGTAGGTAGGGGATAGTGTTTTGAATGTGGCAGTAGGATTTAGCATGTGCACTACTTTAAAGTCAGTTCACAACAGCAGAGCTGTGTAACTGTTCTTATTCAGTGAGCATAAATGGCAACAGTCACACGGTTATTTCAGCTACACATTTGATTCTATATTACAATGGTTCGTTGCATTACACATTTAGTGTATCACACTTTTTCAAATAATAAAACAAATATTCTCCAAACTAAATAACTCACACATATGTATTTTTATACTTTATTAAAAATATGCTTTGCATTTGTAACAAAAAGCAAACAGAAAACAAAAAAAAATGAAAATCATGTCAGAAAGTGAAATCAGCCTTAACTCCAGCTCCTCCTAGTAGAATGATGGTACCTACATTTACAGTTTAGCAAATACTTGAAAGCTGAGTAGGTGTTCTGTAAGAAAAGAGCTGCATTCTTTACTATTTACAGCCTTGATGATCTTGGGACAATTTCTGTGCTTTTTATTGTTGTGTGTAGTATGATGAAATAATATTTTAAATGAAAACACTTTACTACTGCTAGCTAGACCTGACACACCAAAAACACAAATAATGAATTAGAGCTATTTAGCAGTTGTTTTTTTTACAGAACTCCAGTCTTGATAAATTTGTTTTAGCAGTTCTGTAAGATTTATGTCTATCTGAATTAAGAGTGCATATGTATAGAAATTAAAGGGTTTCTGGTGATTATCGTTTGCATGAGAAGTGTGTGACAGTGGCATGCAAGAGTGAAAATTCAAATTGTTTCCTTGACATTCTGGGATCTAAAGTTTAATACTATTGTGGAAGAGAATAAAGTCTTATGTTTTTGCATTTGAATAGATTTAGTGCTTTGAAGTTAAAAAATATAGATGCAGACATAGTGTCATGGGCACCTGAAAAGAAAGAAGATACTACTAAAATAAATGCTGTTCTGATATTTTATTTATTTATTTGTGAGATTTTAAGTGTAGTTTTTGCTCTTAGACACATACACTATCAGTTACAGTTTAGCAGATACCTGAGAGCTAGCTAACTGGGGGTTTCTGAAGACAACAGCCACTAAATAGCAACACCACTCTTTTTGTTTTGGATGAGTGTCAGGTCTAGCTACAAGGGTGTTTCAATTTTAAAACTTTTAATTTTATCAAACTATACACACCCATACAAACACAGAAACTGCCAAGATCATCAATCCTATAATTAATAAAGACTCTAGCTGTTTTCACAGAACCCTCACCAGTTAGATTTCAAGTATTTGCTAAACTATAAATGTAGTTACTGTGCATTCTTTAGCAGTTAGTGCTGATTTTGCTCTGTAAGAGGATTTTCATTTGTTTTTTGTGGGGCTGTGGATTCAAACCTAGCTCTCGGATTTGCAGTTAAGAGTATTAAACCTCTGTGCTCTACTGCTCTCTAGTTATAGCAGTCATCTGTTTTATGGTTCATGATGTTGGTGAGGTAAGTATACCAACATACTAACATACAAAATGCCAGCAGAATAGGTCTAGTAGGCTTTCTTGTTTGCTCGTTTGGTCAGTCCACACCCTGGGAGCTCACCCTGCTGCCCCCTACCCTCTCAGGCTTCTCCTTCCCAGTCCAGGGAGAACTAGCTTAACTCTGGTTTGTATTAAGTCAGTAGTTACTTAAATAGCTCTAATTCACTGTCTTTGTTTTCTATATTTGTGTCAGGTCGTGGCTAGCAGGAGGTTTCAATTTTAAAACTTTTAATTTTACTCATACTATACACAACCATAAAACAGAGAAACAGTCCAGATCATCAATGCTATAATAAATAAAGACTCTGTTTTCTTGCATAACCCCACTCAGTTAGATTTCAAGTATATTTGCTAAACTGTAAAATGTAGGTATCAGCATTCTATTATTAGTTAGTGCTGATTTTGTTTTGTGAGAGGATTTTCATTATTTTTTTTTTTTTTGTGGGGGCTGTGGATTCAAAACATCAGCTACTAAATAGCTCTAATTGACTATTTTTGTTTTCTATGTATGTCAGGTCTAACTAGCAGGAGTGCTTCAATTTTAAAACTTAATTTTATAAACTATACATACAACCATAAAAGCAGAGAAACTGCCCAGATCATCAATGCTATAATTAATAAAGACTTCTAGCTGTTTTTACAGAAACTCCCCACTTAGTTAGATTTCAGGTATTTGCTAAACTGTAAAATGTAGGTATCAGCATTCCATTATCAGTTAGTGCTGATTTTGTTTCTGTGAGGATTTTCAATTTTCTTTTTTTTGGTGGGGCTGTGATTCAAACATCAGCCACTAAATAGCTCTAATTCACTATTTTTGTTTTCTGTATGTCAGGTCTAGCTAACAGGAGTGTTTCAATTCTTAAAACTTTTAAGTTTATCAAACTATACACAACCATTAAAGCACAGAAACTGCCCAGATCATCAATGCTATCAATAATAAAGACTCTAGCTGTTTTCTTTACAGAAACCGCACTCTGATTTTGAATTGTTTGCTAAACTGTAAATATAGGTATCAGTATTCTATTAGTAGATAGTGCTGATTTTGCTGTGTGACAAGATTTTATTTTTTTGTGGGCGCTGGGATTCAAACTCAGCCTCCAGATTTGCCATTAAGAGCCTTAAACCACTGTATTATACTGCCTCCCTAGTTATGGCAGTCATCTGTTATATGGTTCATGATGTTGGTGTAGTAAGCATACCAACATACTAACATACAAAAACACCAGCAGAATAGTCCTTGTGGGCTTTCATGTCTGCTCATTTGATCAGTCCCCACCCTGGGAGCTAACCTTGCTGTCCCCATCCTCTCAGGCTTCCCCCTCTTCAGTCCAGGGAAGCACTAGCTAACTGGGGTTTCTGTAAGACAACAGCTACTAAATAGCTCTAATTTACTATTTTGTTTTCTATGTGTATGTCTAGCTAGCAAAAGTGTTTCAATTCTTAAAACTTTTAATTTTGTCAAACTATACACAACTATGAAAGCACAGAAACTGCCCAGATCATCAATGCTATCAATAATAAAGACTCTTGTTGTTTTCTTACAGAAACTCACTCAGTTAGATTTCAGGGTATTTGCTAATCTGTAAATGTTGGTATCAGTGCATTCTATTAGTAGTTAGTGCTGATTTTGCTCTGTGACAAGATTTTCATTTTTTTGTGGGGTCATGTGATTCAAACCCCAGATCTCCAGCTTGCAGTTAAGAGCTTTAATCATTGTACTATACTGCTTCCTAGTTATGGCAGTTATCTGTTTTATAGTTCATGATGTCGGTGTAGTAAGCATCCCAACATACAAAAATGCTAGCAGAATAGGCCTAGTGGGCTTTTGTGTCTGTCTTTGGTCAGTTCCCACCCTGGGAGCTGACCTTGCTGCCCCTCACCTTCTCAGGCTTCTCCCTTCCCAGTCCAGGGTATTCCCGCCTCATTGGACCTCTTACTTCCACAAATCTTCCCTCTACCTGCCCCAATTCTCTGAACCCCTCCACAGTCTCTGCCTCCACCAGTCCTCAGGCAATGCATTCCATGGGTCTACCACCCTCTCAGTGACATAGCACCTCCTTCTTCTCTCCCCTGAGTCTCCCTCCAGTCCACCCATGCCCTCTAGTTGTCCCCCTCCTTCCTTCAGAGCACTGTGACTTTTGCCTCCCCTGTTTACCCCCTTCATGTACTTGAAGACCTCTATCTTGTCCCCTGTGCCTTCTCTCTTCCAATGTGTACATATTTAGCTCTTTCGAGCCTGTCTCATAGGTCCCTTTCTCTCCTGAGCCCAGATCATTTTGGCTGCCTTCCACTGGACCCTCTCCAGGAGTTCCAATGCTCCTCCTTAAGTGTGGCTCCTCCAAACTGCACACAGTACTGGAGGTATGGCCTCACTCAAGCAGTTATACAGAGGGAGTATCACTTCTCCTTCTGGAGTGATCCCCTAGATATGCATCCCAGCATCATGTTGGCCTTGGCCGCTGCCCTCCTTCAACTCTCTGAGTTGTTCATCTTGACATCCACCACCACCCCCAGGTCCCTCTCAGCCATACAGCCATAGCAGAAGTAAATTGAATAGCAGATATAAAATGTCAATAAGCAGGTCATGCAGCAGATGTGCTGAGCAGTTACTGAAGCAAGCACTGTACAGCTGTCATTTTTTACATCCTCTTCAAAATATGTTTTTGCACCTGTGGTGCCAAATGGCACAGTTGCTGTGCAAAATCTCCTTTCGGCTGATGAACTGATAGTGTCACTGTTCATGCAGTGGGGTCACAAAAAGCCCATGCTGAAAACTTGGAATGAAAATATGAAGAAATTCCCAGGGCATTAGGGTTTCTGACCATAACACCCTGCACTGTAGGGACTGACAGACATCAGGGGTGTGACTTGGTATTGTCAACAGTAATGCTCATGCCATTCCACTCCCATCCCTACCCTGCAGCCAGTGACAGGTATCAAGGTGTACCTTTGACTTTTCAGCCCCAAAGTTCACTACATTCTTTTATACTGTACCTATTTCAGCATATTTCCTTATGGAATGGGGTGAGTGTAAAGTTTGAAAATCCCAAGGCACACCTTGACTCTTGTCTGTGTCTGCAAGGTAGGGTGAGGTAAAATGGCATGAGCATTATAGCCAATGACCCAAAGGCACATCCCAAAGCCTGTCCATGTCTGCAGGGTGGGGGTGCGGCTGGCATCACGTCAGTACTTCACTGCCATTCCTAGTTTGCCTGTCTGTGTGTGTGTGTGTCTCTCTCTCTCTATCTATATATCTATGTAATTATCTTTCTATTAATTGCATGTATTGCTATTTTTACCTATTTCTAAAACAAACCTGCATATGACATTTGCCTGCACTTTGAGCACATACTTACAAAACTGTGCATATTTGTACTCCACTTCTGCATAGACCTCATACTTTCCTAATATTCCCATTATCACAAGCATAATCATCTTGCCCTTATCAAAAGTGACCCCCTATGAAAGTTAATATCACATTTTCGCTAACAGTCCATCATCATTACACCTGACTGTCTGACATCAACACATTGCTTAAATATAACTTACATCACCTAATGGACAAAAACCCTGTTTCTCTCCAAAAAAAAAAAACTGTGTAAATAATCCCAAGGCTGAACATGTGCCAGCCATTCATTTTTCATGTACTGACACCTTTTGTGCCATCATAAGGATTTGCATATGTTTCCCTTGATGCTTTGCATTATTGGGATATGTGCAATTGTGTTTTCTTTAAAATTTGGTTGTCTGGCCAATATCATCCGATATAACACATACATCAGTGGCATTTGCTCTGGGGTTCTTTTGTAAGCTTCCTATTCCATCCATTAAAATGTACACCTCCATATATTTTACTACTAATGTGCATGCCTTCCTTAGAACAAAAACTAAAACAAGTCTTACTACTTACAAATCATTGTGTTGTTTCTCCATACCTCCTTAATAATTCCACACAACTTCACTAATTTCATTATGCAGCCGTGGTGGATCTGACCAGATTTTGTTTACTTATGGAATGGGGTGAGTGTTAGGGTTGATGACTTCAAGGCACATCCCCGATGCCTGTCAGTGTCTGCAGGGTGGAGGTGGGTGTTTGAGTTGGGAACCCTAACACCACATTACCCTCTTTTGTTTCTATAGTAGCAACCCTAACTGATGCATTAACAAAGTTTTTTTTTGTTGTAACCTTTTTTATTTTTCAAAATAGATATGCATACATCAATGGGATGGAACATCCCCTTTAGATAAATGGATGAACAAGCACATATTTGGGGAAGGGAAGGTCAAAGGGGAGGTGGGAGGGGTGAACTGGGGAGAAAATGAGGGAAGGGAAAACAACAAACAACTTTCTACGTGACGTTACAATGTGCAATCAACAACAGCTAGTGTATAGGATTTCAGTCACACTCTGCTAAACAGGGTATAGGCTTAGAGTTCAACTCCCCCTCCCTCCATGTGTAGGTGAAAAGGGAGATACAAGGGTAACTAGGGGTCACATCAGGAGGGATGTTCTGTAGGTAAATGAGTATTGCACAGTGTTACTCACCCATCAGGGAACTCTCTCTAGATCATCTATATTGCTAGACATAGACACACATATCCTGGAGTATGGTTCATAGTTCATCAAAGCTTCAGGGGTGATTCAGATAGTGTGAATACATATTGCAAGATCCAGCTGCACATGATCTAGGACAGAACAGACCTATACACAAAAAATCTGCACTTAAGGCCCAACATGACTTATTCACTGTAAAGGTATACATCCTGTGGTCAGTACTGTGATGAAGGGAAGATACATTCAAGATTATACATCAGTAATAGAATTACAGAGATTATGTAGTAAGAAAAACAGCATAGGAAAATCACTAAAGGTCTAGCCTGGTATCCTACATCTTACCCTCATTCACATTACATTAAGGGAGATAGGTAAAACCTATATCTTTATATCAGGCCAAATTTTTGTTAAATAACCATGCTGGTCCCAGCTAGAGAAGTATGAATTTGCCAATCCCTTCTTGGGTGTTGACATATCTCAGTTAGGGTGCCCAGCACATCTGGAATTTGGCCATTTGGTGAGTTTGGAGATGTGAGATCCTATTCAGTTTGGCCAAGGTGGAAAGAGAGGGAAGAGCCTCCTCCAGTGTGGGAATCAATGAGGTTCTCTATTTGTAGAGCAGGGTTCTTTTAGTCTGAAGAGCCAGTAAGGCCAGCCATCTGCATCCATGTGGGGTCAGCTGTGGGAGGTCAAATCGAATTCCCAGGAGAAAGAACAGGGGGTTTTGAGGGACCTGCTTGCATAGAACCCTTGATGCTGTGGTGCATACTCCCTTCCAGATGGACTGTATCTTATGACAGGATCATAGTATATGCAGTAAGTCCCCTCCCTCAGTCTGGCATCTCCAACACTGATCTGAATCCAGAAGTTTGGCTTTAGTATGTACAATGGGGGATTTGTACCATGAGTGTGATATTTTGTTCTGGATCAGGTGGGATCTAGCATCATGGAGCCATTTATGTGTGTCTTTCCAGGCCCGGTCGCATTGGGTAATGGAAATGTCACACTGGAGCATTTTTTCCCATTTTTTCTTAGTGTCCTTGTATTGGGAGGGAAGGGAACCCCTAAGTCTTGCATATATTCACCCTGCCAGCCCTTTAGGGTGTCTGAGCCATATATGCAAGTCTGAGGGGTGGTTTGGGGTCCAGGCCAATCTAGGAGGGGCTGAAGTGTCACTCTAATTTGCAGGTACCTCCAGAAATCTTTCTGGGGAAGACCTCATTTCTGCTGGAGAGACTGAAAAGTGTGAAGAGTGTTAAGGTTATGGTCCAAGAGGTCTCCCACTTCATGAATATCCAATTCTAACCAGTGTTTCCATACCACCCATTCCTCTACTATGGTAATATGATGATTCTGCCAGAGTGGAGTGGAGGAAATAGGGCATGGGTCCAGTCTCAGTCTAGTATGGACTGAAAACCAGCTTTTCCTGGACTTCTGAACTGTGGGGGAAGTTCGAGCTGAGTTTGGCCTGCTGTTGGGTTGAGTCCGGATTCCACCCAAGGGAGTAGGAGGGATGGAGGGTGCATCATCCCAGTAATGTCTTGCTCAAGTTGGGCCCACTGGGGAGGTGAAGAAGTAACTGGGTACATCCATTGGACCATTTGGCCAAAAGAAATGCCCTTCTATATCCCTCCATCCAAGGGAGGTTCCATCCTCCCTGTGATCAGTGGGTCTTGAGCTTAGAATGGCTAAATCAGGGTTTGGATCACTCCTGTAAAAAGTCTTCAATTAGCCTGTCTATGGCTTGAGGCCAGTGTTTAGGGAGAGGGACTGGAATATGGGCCAGCAGGTAGAAGAATTTAGGGGCTGTCGCCATTTTATAGCTGCAATCTTCCCAGCAATGGATGAGTTTGAGCACCTTCCATCGATCATACTCAGTCTTGGTCGTGTGAAGAAGGGGCTGTATATTGGCCTGCCAGAGCATCTCTATAGTAGGGGTAAGGATAATATCCAGATGTGTAATCCCTTTGGTGGCTCAAAGGAGTCCAGCTGTCACAGCCAGATGTGTGCAGTGACTATTAAGACAGAGCATCTCGGTTTTGGCTTGATTTAGCTTTAGTCCTGAATAACTGGTGAAAGAGTCAATGAGTGTCTGTGGGGGCGGGTATAGAAAGCTCAGCATCAGCCAGTGGGAAGAGAAGGTCATCTACGTACA
This sequence comes from Neoceratodus forsteri, assembly GCA_016271365.2. Taxonomy (NCBI): domain Eukaryota; kingdom Metazoa; phylum Chordata; order Ceratodontiformes; family Ceratodontidae; genus Neoceratodus; species Neoceratodus forsteri. The sequence goes on along the minus strand of JADMNL010000024.1, from coordinate 193,920,409 downwards.
TAGGATTGGATATTTCGTGTTCCCTACTTTGAGGCCCTTAATGTCTGGGTGCTGTCTTTTTGCTTCAGCCAATGGTTCAACTGCAAGGGCAAACAGGAGTGGTGAGAGGGGGGCAGTCCTGTTGGGTTCCTCACCCAAGCAGGAATTGGGGAGACAGCATGGAGTTAGTGGTGTTATAGGGAGCTTGTAAATGGCCTGGACCCTAGATTTGAATCTCTCACCTACTCCCTGGTGTGCCAGAACCAAGTACAGGCAGTCCCACATGATAGAATTGAATGTTTTCTCAAAGTCCATTACAATGGCGGCAGCTGGGGTTGGGAGAGGGTGAGCTAAATGCAAAAGATTCAGCAGGACTCTTAAGTGGTCTGAGCTGTGTTGGCCAGGGACAAAGCCCACTTGGGAGGGATGTATGAGATACGGTAGCAGAGGACTCAGCTTAGAGGCAAGAATTTTAGCATAGATCTTGCTGTCCAGATTTATGAGTGAGATTAGGTGGTAGCTTCCAGGTTTGGTAGGGTCTTTGTCCTTTTTTGGAATAACTACAACTGTGGCCTCTTGGGGGGAGGTTCCTTTAAGCTCTACCTCTTGAAACATTTCGGTAAGTAGAGGGGTGATCACTGGAGCTAGCGCCTGGTAGAAGTCTGCAGTATGTCCATCACTCCCAGGGATGTTCCACATGGAGACTCTGAATGGTGGAACTTACCTCTCCTGAGAGATTTGTACTTCAGAGTTTGGGATTGTTGTGTGATAAGTTTGGGCAAGTGGAGACTGTCTAGGAAGGGTTGTATGTCCAGAAGTGGACCTGAATGGGTAGAAGAATAGAGTTTTTCATAAAAGGAGCCATGATCCCATTAATAGCTTCTGGGCAGTGGAAATCACCCCATGGGTGTCCTTCAGGCTTGGAATATACCTGCTAGCCTGTTGTCTCCTGAGTTGATAGACAAGTACCTTTCCCCTTATCTACTCCTTCCCAAAGGTGTGTCTGAGTCACAAAATGACCACATCTGCTTTTCTATTTAAGAGCTGGTTAATCTCAAATCTTAGGTCAAGAATAGTCCTACCAATAGAGGAGTTGGGAGAGGGGAGGTATAGCCTTAAAATCAGTCTCAGCTATAACTAGCTGATGTTCTAGTGCAGCCAAATGTTGTTTGCATTCTCTATGCTTTGCTGCAGCAAACCCCATAGTACTGTCCCTCACGGTGGCCTTAAATGTCTCCCAGGTGTTGCTGACTGAGGTATCTGAGGTGGGATTACAGGATAGGAATAGGGAGGCCTTATTTTTCACTCAGGGGTGAAGTCTGGGTCCCTCATGAGGAGGAGGAGGGTCAAGCCTCCAATTGAGGGAGGGAGGAAGAGGGGCCCCATTGAAGTAGGACTTGGACAGTGGTATGGTCAGATACAACTCTGGGAAGGATCGTGGCATCAATAGTGTTCTTCAAAGGGCTGAGGACATTAGCCAGTAATCTACTCTGCTGTGAGAAGAGTTAGGTTCAGAGTGGAATGTATAGTCTCTGACCCTGGGGTGGAAGAGCCTCCACACATAGGTAAGTTCTTGGTCTGTGAAAAGTTGGTGTAGTGCTCTGCAACTCCTGATGTGAGATTGTTTCCCAGTATCATATCTGTCTAGAGAGGGGATAAGAGTGAGGTTGAAATCACCACCAAGAAGTAGGAGGCAGTTAGATGGTAGGAACTCTGTTATGGTCTCAGCCAGGGCATGAAAAAACTGGGGGATATTCTCGTTAGGGGTATACACATTACATAAAGTGATGGGACCAGAAGAGGTATCATAGGTGGCTATCACCCATCGACCTTCTGGGCTTAGAGAGATTTAGTAAGGGTCCAGGGTAAGGATTTATGAGGAGGATAAGTACTCCATGTTTCCTTGTGTAAGCACTAGTGTGTACCTGTTGGCCTACCCAATCTTTTACCATGCATGTGTGGTCCTCATTGGTTAGTCTGGTCTCTTGTAGAAAGGACACCTTGGACTTCATATGTTTCAAATGGGCTAGAACTTTTTTCCTTTTACTGGGGAGTTTAGCCCCTGTACATTCCAGGTGTGGAAAATAGTGTCTGTTATTTTCCTTTAAGAAAGGGCTAGGGGTAGGGGAGGTCTGTTCGGTGGTTCAGAAGTAAGTAGCAGGGTCCTGACCAGGTCTCAGAAGGGGTACTGAAAGGAGGTCGTTAAAGTGGTCCTAGTTGTCTCAGGCCTATTTTTCTAATGGGGTATACTGGGGGAAAAAACTGGTCTACCCAGTTATTAGAATCATTTACCTTAGGATAATACAATCTGGGCTGTAGCTACAGCATCTCATGCAGCAGAGTGTTCTGAACAGTATCAACCTATATACACAGTAGAAAACTACTAACATAAAACAGTAAAAGGTAAATATAAAAATAGTAACACAGCTGAGGGTCACAGGTTGGACTTAGCCAGCTGGTTCACCTGCCAGTGGCATGCCCAGCCATCCCTGAGATAGGGATGGATTAGATAACTGGCATGCAGGAAGGGTAAACTATTCCCAGCTGCGCCAATCTAAGTATTCAATACAAACCAACACTGGTTGTGGATGGAGCTAGCGAGAAAGGAGACGATCCATGAGATAGTGGCCACCCAGCACCAGCCAGTGCATTCAGACCTTTTGTGAGCCCACATGAGCTAAGGGCAGTGTCTAGTGTGACTGTGGTCCACCACTAGGTGTTCCTGAAGCCCTGGCAGCCCCTAATCTGGGTGTCAGAGGTGTATAGGAAGAAGCTGAATGGCTCCAGTCAAGAGGTTGGGGGGAGCTAGAGTAGCCAGGGAGAATAGGCCAGAGTCCTTTTACGACCTTAATGGCCCTCCATATTGAAAGTTATGGGTGCTAGGCCTTGCAGCCAATGTTCTGCCCTGGTCCCAAAAGGAAAATAATATGGTGTGATGGACAGTAGATCAGGGATGGGGTGAAGAGGGTGGGGGCCGGGAGGTAGGAGTATCAATAGGCAGTTCCCAACATCAGTTCCCTGCTCATTCATCAAAATCCTTCTTCCCCAGGCAATGCAACCAAATCAGTAAAACTGTTAAGTAATCATTTATTCATGCCTTTAGGAGGTAGGGTGTCTCATGGGGGGCCAAGATAAAATATAACCCTGCCCATCTTGGGTTCCCCTCATTACAACACAGGGAGGTGAGAGGTCCCTCCTAACAGCAAGGAACAGACACAAGGCCTCTGCTCATCTCCACCCCGCTGTTTCCCAACAAATCCCTCCCAATTTACTCCCTCTTAGACACAAAACCTTGTAGGCACTTATCTGTAAGTAGCGATGCTAGGTCAGATTGGGAGCACGCTCAGGTTGTCTTCTTGCCTTCTTGATGATCGGTATCGAATGGCTGGCCTACAGGGACACCCAAGTCCACGGCAAAGTTTCAGATTCCCTCATCTGCAGCGCAACATCTGTGGAGGCCACCCATGATCCCTGTATTTCATCAGCCTCTGCTTCATGGGGAGCAAGGGTGGTAGTGTCCATCTCTGAGAAAGGGTCTTCTGCCAGTGGGGGACTGAACAATGACAAGGGAGAATCAGTTCTGTGAGAAGTAGGGCTGGTATATTTCAGTCCTGGGTCTCTATCTCTGATCAGTCATCACATCAGTGTCTGCAGATGGTCCTGTATCCTGTGGGTGCTCTTCTGGTATGTGAAGCTGACGGGGGTCTCTTGTGAGTTTTTGGAAGTCTGGGTTCAAGCTCTTTGTGTGGGCCTTGTTGGGCAACTTTAACTGGGGGCATGCTGGTCCCATTTCACTGGGGATCTACAGTCCAAGTGCAGGCTATTTAATACAGAGGGAGGACCTGGGGTGAGACTGCAGCAGTTATTAGTGCCAGGAAGCCAGATTTTGTTAATAATGTCCATGGCTTCCATGGATGTAGAAAATTGGTGTGATGTTCCATTGTAGGTCATTTTTAGAACTGCAGGGTATCGCAGGGATAATGGCACCTGCATATCATAGAACCTCCTACATATCTCTATGTAGGCCTTTCTTCTGGTGGCTAGCTCCCTGGAGTAATCTTGGAATACCATTATGCAATGACCCTGCCAGTCCAGCGCTCCAAGTTCTCTGACCCTAGCTTGGATGGCCTCCTTTTCCACAAAATTGAGAACCATTGCCAAGATGGGCCTCGGCCATTCTCTGGTGGCTGGTTTTGGTTGAAGGGAGAGGTTAGCACACTCAGTTATGATTCTGGTAGTAGGAGGGAGCCACAGGAGCTCCAGGAGAGCTTGTTGGAGGAAAGATAATGTTTTGCCTTCTTCACACTCCTTGGGAATCCCAGTAGCCATAAGTTGTTATGCCAACTCCTGTTCTCCTGGTCATCCATCTTATCCTGGAAAGATCTGGTCTGGACTACTTGTTCCCTCATGGTCACACAGTGTCCCTGCAGGATTTCCTCATGGGACAGCATTTTCTATTCAGAGAGGTCAAGTCTCACATAGATTTGCTGAAATGTTGCTGCAGTGGTGTTAGATGCCAAAGTCAGTGCATCTATTCTGGTAATAATTGATGAGAACATTTCTCAAACTGAGGGCTCCTCACCCTCTTTAGAGCTATGTGCCTTGTGGCTTGTTGTGAGGGACTCGTCATAGGCTGAGAAACAGATTAACTCTGAATTCTGCCAGTGGATTTCCCAAAAGTTACGTCAGTAAGTAGGGACACTCTTTCAATTGCTGTAGGCTGTAATGTGTACTTTAAGCTCCTGGCAAAAATGGATTGTTTCTGGGTTCTTGGCTCTGGGTCAGCAGTGTGATAGAGTTAAGTTGCCATCTTGTTTGCCTGTTGGCCATGCCCCCATCAATGAAGTTTTTTACAATAAATTTCCTTACTTTTTATGAACATATCACCATAGCTGTAGTTGTTTATGGGAGCAACTCATAAGTGTAGAGACAGAGTAATTAACCTTCATGTCCCTGTTGTAGCACAGAGCCCATCAGGCCCTGTGCTCCCATGCTCTTTGATTTTCCTTATTTTATTGAGGAAGTGCAGGGTCCTTTGGACCCTGCACACCCACCCCTGTAGATGTATGATCAAATAATAGCCATAGCCATCTGATTAACCCAAGACATGTACCTAGTACAGAAAATGTTCAAATCCCTACCAAAACATAATTCTGTTCAACTGCAATGACATTCCATGCACAGGTGCGAAAACACATTTTGGTCTGGATTTGAAAATGACAGTTGTGACATACATGAGGTCTGGTAGTAAGAAGACTATGTTGTAAATTTGGGGTCAAAATATTGATAATTTCTGTAGTTACAAGTGGTCATAACTTGTAAGTTACAGCCATAGTTTGACCCCAAATGCTCAGCATAGTCTTCTTGTAACCAACTTCATAAACCCCGGTGAAATTTCATAATCTGTGGCAAATGCCATTCTGTGTCACAGGTGAGGAAACACATTTTGGGTAGGATGTGAGAAATGACAGCTGTACTGTGCATGAGGTGGAGAGGAAAAATGGTTATGTGGGAAATTTGGAGAGAAAATATTAAAAATTACCAAGGTTGTGTGCGTGCGTAGTAAAATTTAAACAACCGCGTGTAACTCGGGTGTTGTTCAGTATTTTTGCACTATATTTTCAACATGGGCTTTTTGGGACCCCACCTTATGAACACTAGCACTGTCCATTTGTTACTTGATCCCTAAAGATGATTTTGCACAGTGACCACACCATTCAATGCCACAGGTGTAAAAACATATTTCAGGCAGGATGTGAAAAATAACAGCTATACTATTTGTGAGGTGGTGTGAAAAAATGGCAATGTTGAAAATTTGGAGTGGAAATATTAAAAATTGCCAAAGTTATGAGTGTGCATAGAAAAAGTTCAATGGCCATGCATAACTCTGGCATTTCTTTGTATTTTTGCACCAAATTTTCAATATGGGCTTTTTGGGACCCCACCCCATGAACACTGGCACTATCATTTCATTACTCAGTCTGAAAGGTGATTTCACACAGCGACCGTGAAAGCACCTTACAACTCAGATTAAAGAAATGACAGTGACAGTGTTCATGAGATGGGGTCCCCAAAAGTGCATGTTGAAAATTTGGTGAAAAAATACAGAAAAATGGCTGAGATAGCAACGTAAGTTCAAAACACCATTACCAACCATTATATGTCACTTTCTTTGATTCTTCAGTCTGCGGTTCAGCTTTGAAGAGTGCAGACATATCCTGGTTCACAGAAGATGACAGACGATGATCTCTGGTGGTAAGTATAGGACAAGGGGGTGGGGTGGGTTGCTGCTCAGTGGGAGGGTCAGGATGGAGGGGACAGGGAGATGATGAGGGACCTTTTTCAGCAAAAAATCAGGGACAGTTTTCTATTTTCAGGTATACATAAATAAACATTTTGGGGCACTGAGGGGTTCCCCAGTGTCCCACAGTAGTGGTGTAGGGGATATGACATAACCTGGGACACTGGGAGTGGGCTTCCCAGTGTTCCACCTTGGGGTTCTAGTGCTGACATGAGGACTGGGCATCCCATTGTTGTCAATGTCAGGAGACTGTTTTCTTCTTCATTGGGGACACTGGGAGACGGCCTTCAGTGTACCACACTGGTGGGGGTGTCTAATGTCAACAGAGAATTGGGCAACCCTAATGTCAGCAGAAATATTTTTATGAAAATATATATTCTGGGATACTGGGAGTAGGCTCCCAGTGTCCCACACACTAGTGAGGAGGGAGGGATCTCTACCACTACCGACACAGGAGTTGGCACCCGATGTTGACAGAAACTGTTTTTTTAATCTACCTCTTCCTCTCTTTCAGAGCCCCTGGAGAGCATTCCTGCTCACCCCCGGCAGCAGACAGAGCTCCCACCACCCAGCTGGAAACTTTCAGGTATGGAATTGGAGCGAACTCAGCATCCTGTGCTACTTGCTGTTTTTAATTAATTAGCGCCATTTCCACACAGAGCCACGGCATTTTACCTCCAGGACAAGCGCTTTTGTTTAAAACCTGAACTTAAACTAAAATCCTCTGTATCTGCATCCTCTAGTATACTGATCCTAACCTGTGCTTGTTGTACCTGCTGACGCTGTGTGTGTCGCCCCACCCACCTTGTCTGCCATTTCTTTTATAGCCACTGGTTGTGAGGGGAGTGGCATTTAACAAGGCTTAAAAGTATATCTCCCTGTTTCCCATCTGTAGATTATACCGGGCCATCTCTAGAGGTCAGTGTTATAAACATATATTCAAATTCATTAGCTTTCCTCTTTCAACCAGCCCTGGGTAAATTACCTACTATGTGTCTCACCTTTCTATCTTGAAATTCTTTACCTCCTTTGTAGTGTGCAATTCACCTAGCTTACTCTGACCACACTGTGTTTTGTGTGCATGTCCTGATACCCATCCCTAAACTTCCCACCCTCTTCAACTAATTATTACACTTCCTCTTAGTCAGGCTTACCTCTCCAGCCAGCTCCTTTCAGTCTCCTCTCTCTATTTACACCTGTTATCTCAAAGCCCTGTGGTGTACTTCCTTGCCTGTATACTCTGTTCCTGTGGACCTTCCATCTCACAGCCACCTATCTCCCTCTATGTACAGGTCCCTGGAATTGCACCACTCCATGATTTTACTCACTCAGATCTCCTTCGCCTCTAGACCTGCAATTGTATGTCCCCACTGGTGATTCCCATCAAAATCTCTGTGTTTTGCCTGCCATGCACTCAGATACTCACGTTAGCCCCCTCGTAAATCCTGTAACAGAAGTTGCCTGCTGGTTGTCTTCTTTGGCACGCCATCCTCCTTATCCTTCTTGCTGGAGATGTTGAGCTGAATCCTGGACCTCTTACTTGCCAGCCACTCAGCCCTCCCTCCTGGACCTCTCTCAAGGGTCTCAAAATGACACCTTAATGTCCGTAGTTTCATCCCATGCTCGCTGAGCTTACTGTCTGGATTGCCCACTCCAACCCTGATGTTCTGTGCCTCTCGGAAACTTGGCTGAAACCTGCCACCCCTGACTCAGCCCTTGCTTTCCTAACTTCAGCCTACTGTGTCATGACTGTCATGGTAAAAATGTGGGGATGGTCTACTGATATATTACAAAACCACCTCAGTATATCTTTAGTCCCTATGAGGCAGCCCCACCACAGAAACTTGTGAATTCCTGCATGGGCTGCTCCTTCTAGGGAATGCAGAAAGGGTCCTCGTCATCTGTGTCTATAACCCTCCCAAGCAGGGTGTCAAAAGCCTCCCTATCTGCTGGATAATATTAGCCTCAAAATCTCCTCAAATGAAGTACTTTATATAGTGTGACCTCAACCTAAATTGGTGTGGAGCAAATGTCAAGTAGTATGAATCACCGCTGGCTGCCTCTGGTCTTACACAGATCATCAGCGAACCTACGAACCTCCCCACAGAGGCAAAGTCCCTCCTTGACTGGAGCCTAACAAATCGGTCTGACAGGATCTCTGCATCGGGATCTTCCTGATTCTATTTCTGACCATTCCCACTTTCTGCATTCGGAGAGTCTGCTCCCTAAAGTGCCTCACAAAATTATACAAGTGAGAGACTCCTCCCACTTTAACCCTGAACTCTTTCTTCATGACCTTGTTTCGATGACTGGTCCCCTGCACTCTCAACTACACAGACTACTGCTGCCCTCAACCACCTCCTAAATGTCCTCCACCTCTACAGGACAAGCATGCCCTCGTATCCGAAGAGAGTAGAGGTACCATTACAAAGTGGCTGCATGGTGATCTGTCTATCTCTTCTTGAAAGCCAGGGATATGTTCTGGGAAAGATTTAAAGCCTCAAACAGCCTATCGGACTACCACGAATACCGGTGACTAAGAAATAACTGCAAGAAAGCCATTAGAGCTGCTAAGAGTGAGTACTGTAAGAACGCCTTGCTATCCTCTGCCAGGGATCCATGGAACTTTTTGCACACCATCAGATCCGTTGTTGGCGGCTATACCAGGTGTGACATGGTGGATATGATAATTGGTGATACAAACTGCACCAATGATGCTACCATTGCCAGTGCCTTTAACAGTCAATTCTCCGACCTTTCGGCTTTTACCTCCCTGTTCACCAACGACAATGTCCTGACACCTGCCCCCATATGCACCTCCCTTCCGGTACCCTGGGCGCCCTCCTCTCTATCTTAAATTGGTCACAGCGAGGAAACTTACAAACTGCCTGTGGCCTTTCACCCTACATGAGTTGTGGTCATGATGGCCTAGAACCTAAATTCCTCAAGATAGGTGCCCCTTGCTTGCTCTACCTATCTCCCACATTTTTAATTTATCCTCACCACTAAAATTGTCCGCCTATTCTGGCAAATAGCTACGGTGGTGCCTGTTTTTAAGCAGGGTGATAGGAAATGTTTAGAAAATTATTGCCTCATAGCCACCTTGTCTGCTGTTAGCAAGTTAGTGGAAAAAGTGGTGGAGAAGCAGCTATCAGACTACTTGACTAACTACGCCTTACTATCCCCTGAACAGCACGGTTTTCGAAAAGGTCATAGTACTGTTACAGCCCTTTGCCAAGGTGTCCTCTGAATTAGGACAGCCATGGACCATAGTAAGCTATCAGGGGCTATCTTTGTCAACCTTTCCAAAGCCTTTGCTCTTGTAGATCACACCCTACTCTGTACCAAACTTCATTCCCTCGGCATGTCTGGCCCAACCCTAAACTGGTTCTCCAACTACCTTACTGGTAGGCTACAAGTTATTAAGTAAAACAGAGCTGTCTCCGCACCTGTTCCTGTTACGGTCGGTGTCCCTCAGGGTCCATCTTAGGCCCTATCTTTTTCTCTTTTTCATTAATGACTTCCCTTTGGTCCCTTCCCATAGTAACACTACGCTATACGCTGATGAGCATAATTATCTTGATACTTCCCATAAGTGCTCCTGTTTCAAACATCCCTAGCTCTCTCCATCCCAGCCGCTTCTCTCCTTGACTTTTTTACTGATCTGCCCCTCTATACGCAATGCACTTCTCCTCTACCTATCTGCTGCACCTCCCACCTTCCTTTCACTCTCTTCCCCTTTCGTATCTTTTACTCCTATTACTTAGTATTGCCCCTCCCCTAAAGTAACTTTCAATCCTTCATTAGCACTAAAATGTTCAATCTGTCATGTTTCTTTTTTTTTCTTCTTCCTCAAATTGTGGTGTAATTTTGATTATTGTACAGTTCCTGTTTTATTTTTATTTTTTTTCTACATTGTTGTTGCAACCTCCTTGTTCTATGGCTACTTCTTTCAACTTGCTTGTATACCATTGTCAACACTAGTTGTGTGCTACTGTCAATTATTTTTTGTACTTGTATTAGAATGTTTTCCTTGTATTGTTGTACTATACCCTCCCAGGTCGTGCCTGAAAATAGTCATTGCTATGGCTAGTGTACTTACCCGATAAACAAAAGCTAAATAAAAATAAAATAAATATGATCCTCCTCTCCCGCTCGACTGATATCATGCTATAAATCAGCTCTACAGGATGGTTAAAGCAAGCTACAATACTGGCTATTGGCAAACAAGCTTGTGCTAAGCCTAAAGAAAACACAGCTCGTGCTGTTCGGTTCCTTGCCCAAGCTTAAACACTGTCCTACACCACTAAAGGTTCTGAGTCTTGGTGAGGACCCAGTTGGCCTCTCCTGCTCCTTTATATACCTCAGAGTCGCACTTGACCCCCAGCTAGACCTCTCCCTACATATTCAAAATGTATGCCGAGCAACAAACATCAAACTTGGCCTTGCATATCGGGCTCGGGGGTCCCTTACCGCTGCTTCACGAATTGCCCTTGTGAAAGGAATACTTCTCCCCTCTCTCAGTTATGGGCTGACATGCTTTCCTCTTGCTGCTAAAGCTAACCTTGAAAAATGGGATGTGGCCTACAACAGTATTTGCTGTTTTGCCCTTGTCGCCCCTCGTCTTACCCATCACTGTGAGCTATATGACAAACTCCACTGGTTGTCCCTGAGTAACTAGCACTCCTACGTCTTGGGCTGCCTCATTGACAAAACTGTCCGAAATGCCACCCCTCCTGCCCTATCAAAACTCTTTCAGCCAGCGCAGCCTCTACACCAACTCAGATCATTAGAGTTGCAGTCCCTCCTTGTCCCTAGAACTCGTACTCTCTCTGGCGATCGTGCCTTTGCTGTCTGTACCCCTTGTCTCTGGAACTCCTACCAGTTCTCATCAGATGTACCCCACCCATCCCTTGTTTAAGAAATCCCTATGGGCATACCTGAAGTCTGCATGCAGCTGTCCCTAGATTGCCTGGCATCTCCTGCTCTGTCTTGGTGTGCTCTACAACTACCATGATTGCCAGTCAAACCAGGATGGGTGACCATTCGACCTTATCCACCCTTGCAGCCTTAGCACTTGCTCCTTGTTCTGGAGTCCCTGCACCCTGTCCCACCCCTTGTGCCCTCGCATCCCATCCATGAATATTTTATATTACCCATTACTGTGAAATTGTCCTTACCACTGTGCACTTGTTTTCCATGAAATGTTTATTACCTTTTACTGTTTGATTGTCCTTCCCATTGTGCATGTATTCTTGGTTTTGCTGTTCACTGCCTGTACATTGCTTACTTGTTATTATTATATTATTAAACTGTTAGTACATTTTTCCCTGTAATTTCCCGGGTCATACCTGAAAATAGGCATTCATTGTCTAGTGTGCCTACCCAGTAAACAAAAGCTAAATAAATAAACTACTGTAAAGAATTCTTTACTGCTATGTTTAATTGATATAAATACCTTTTCTAGGGACATGGATATGTTGTTCATCCACACTCATTGGCAGTATCCTTGCCGCTTTAAATCTTGCCGGAAGGTCTTCAAGCTTGCTCCTCCCACCCACCCGGGTGGTATAACTCTCGGCTCCGCCCCATGACGCTAGATCTTCCTTACCGCTTGAAGCTCAGGTTCCCTCCTTAACGCATGCGTTTCGCGACTGGTTCCTATTTCTCCGTTTGCGGATTTAAAAATAAAAATTTGCAAAAAGACTTGATCTTGATCCATGACTCACGTGGACAAATCGACTCCCGGATTTGGAGATGCCCATGCGGGCAGAAGATGTCTCGGACGGATCCACACTCCATGTAGTTCACTGCCTAGGCCTTGAGCACCCGCAGGCTTGGCGATTTGTGTCATCTTTCTCGGCCCTACGTCCCGCCGAACCGTGCTGCCCGGTGCAACTGGGCGTCCCGAAGCGTTTCCACCGGTGAAGTCAAGGAGGCCCGGTTGGCGGTGCCAATGGCGGTAATTCGGCGGATCAGCTCGAGCGGATGGTCGCCCCGACACAGGAGGCGGCGCGGTCAGAGTCCTCTCCTCGCCAGACATTTATCGCTCCCTCTGGGTTCTTCCTACCTGGCTTCTTTTAAGGAGCTTTGTCTCCTCTCCACTAAAGAAGGGCCTGCGTCTGGACCTTGTTCTCGGTCAAAAGAGGACAAAGGTAAGTCCCTCATTCGGCGTCTTGGGAGGCGGAAAAGTCCTACTCCCGGGCCGTCAGTCCATCCGGCTTGATCGACGCTCGGCTTGACCACTGGCCTCACGGTGTCCCCGTCAGGTCAGTTGACGAAGACTCCACTGATGGAAATCGAGATTTTCTCGACCCATTAGACAGGCTATGCGCCTATGGCGGCAATTCCCTCTCCCGAGTTCCCCAGGAGAAATTGAGATCCCGGTAGGCTCGTCAGTGCCTCCGGTTCCGAAACCTCGGATGGACCTTCCGAGCGAAGGGAGTGCGGTTCGGCCGACACCTCCCGCCCGACCCGGAAATTCGGGACTCTGGGTCTGATCTCGGGACTCTTGGCGGTCCAACCCGTTCCCACCGTCATAAGCGGTCTCGGTCTCGGCTTTTGGCGGTAAAGCTGGCGTCGCCAGCTTCGTCTCGTCCTCCTCCTCGGATGAGGGGCTTCGGCCGTAAATTACGTCGATCGAGACATATGTTACTAACAACTCCTCCTGGCGAGAATAAGCCGACTCGGCGCCTTCCCGGCCGATAATAACTGTCACGGGCAGCCGACACAACCCCTCGACTTGTCCGAGGCCTATACCAGGCGGTTGTTCGGCCAAAACCAGCTGCTCCACGATTCGGTGGAACCTCCGCCCTCCACAGCCACAATTGGGGCTCCGACCAAGATTCTCGATCGACTAAGGTTTACCCCAGCCGACATCAGTTACCCTCACTCCCGACCGACCTCGGCGGGTGAAGGTGGCTCAGGCAGAAACGGCTCTTCAGGACTCTTCAAGGTCCGAAGATGATTCTCCTTCTTCTCCAGCGACTGGACTTGGAGTCTTCAGGAAGGTCAGTCAATGGACGATATTGATAGTGCTTCCTAGGACTCTTCGGCTCATCTCGAGTCTACCGGGATGGAGCTCGGGCTCCCGTTTAAGCAGACGGGTATCCCCTGCAGATTACGGGCGGGGGATTCTCCGGCGGAAGCCTTTCCGGTGGCGAGGCCATGAGTCGGTCTGGCACTGGAACTTTGGCAGCCCCCTACCTCCTACCCTCGACCAGGGATGGCCAGAATGTCATCAGTCCCTACCAGTTCCTTGTCCGGTTTTGGAACACCTCTGCACTGCAGGGGGTTGGTTTACCGACAGCGTTTTCGAGCGCGACGGCATAGCGCCAGGGATGTGGACAAACCTCCTGACAAGAGTCCAAGAAATTGGACTTCATCCGAGGCGAAAAGTCTCACGCTCGTCCTCTCTCGACCCTTCGTCAGGCCAGTTCGGCCGTCCTCATGGCACATTTTCTCATGCCCTGTTGGGCTCCCTGGATGAGGTCATCCCTCATCTTCCCGCGATCTACAGACTACGGTTAAGCAGGTGCGGGACCAGGGCAGGGCAGTGGCCAAACAGCAGCTCCAGACTGCTTTGGACATAGAGGACTCATGTACTTCAGATCGGTGAGCCGCGGTATTGCAACTCGTCGGCGGGCTTGGCTGAGGATATCCACCTTACGCCGGATACCCAGCACAAGTTGGCGGATATTCCCCTTTGAGGACTGACCTCTCCGGCCCTGGGGTGGAAGGTCACCTGCAGAGATCGAAGTCCATGCCACCTTGGACTTCGGTCTCGCCTACGCTCAGAAGGACAAAGGCCGCAACCACAGCCTAAGCCCTTTAGTCCTTCTGTGCCCCGGCAGCGCCCGGCCCAGCAGCGTCAGGGCCCAGCAGGCTCGACATCGGCATCCCAAACCCAAGCCGCGGCTTCCTCTAACAGGAGGCAGGAGGAAGGGCCAGGAGGTTCCCTCGGCGGTCCCTCCTCAAGCCTGCCCAGTGGCGGGCTGAGGGTGTCGCCCCATCCCGTCACCTTCCCTAGCTCCCCATGAGAGAGCGGCTCCAGCACTTCCGTTCCCACCTGGTCCGCTGTTACCACGGACAGAGTGGGTCTTGAGTGGTGGGAAGAGCCTACCTCTGGAATTGAAACAGGCACCACCCTTCAGGCAAATGCGCCCATCGAAGAGCTTGGGATCAAGCCTCACTGGCTGGCTCGTCGAGCCGGCAGCCGCTCTCCTCCTCCAGAAGGAGGTGGTAAAGAGAGATAGTACAGGCCCTCCTTCCAGACCCAGGGTTTGTGTCCAGGTACTTCCTGGTTCCGAAAGCAGACGGGGGCTGGCGCCCCATTCTCGACCTACCACGACCTAAACAAGTTCCTAAGAACCGAACCTTCAGGATGGTCACTCTGGCTCGAGATAATATCCATGAGCAGCCAGTGTGGTTCTGCTCTCTGGACTTGCAGGCAGCGTTTTCCGTCCTATCCGATCCGTCTCACAGAGACTCCTTAAGGCTTCCGGCGGAGGATCTCTCTTGATTCAAGCCATGCACCTTGGCTTGTCTCCAGCTCCCGAGGTCTTCACCAAATGCATGGCAGTGGTGACAGCATTCTTGGCGCGAGGGTCAGGTGTACCTTACCTGGACGACTGGCTGATAGCAGCTCCCACCTCAGGAAGGGGCGGAGTGGTCCAGAATCTGGCCCTCCCAGGTCTGCTCTCTGGGCCTCCTTATCAGCGAGGCCAAGTCGGAACTCGAGGCGAGCAGGTGATTCTATTCATCGGCGCAGCTGGGCTCTCTCGAGCCGAGGCGCGGCTCGGCCCGGACAGGGCCGGTTCTTTCCTCCTTTGCCCAGACCATTTCTGGTTGAGCAATTAGCACCGGGGACTTCCTCGCCTCCTGGGTCTCATGGCGGCTGTAAGCGTGGTCCGTTGGGCCGCTGGAACATCATCGTCCCCTTCAGTGAGGGACTGGCCAGCCAGTGGTCCTGGCCTTCGATCGCGGACCAGCATGTCGGTGACACCAGGGGATGTGGGGCAGCTCTCCAGTGGTCGGACCGTTCAGATCATTTGCAGGAGAGAGCATCCCGTTAAGTCCGCCCGAGGACGGTCTCTCTGTCGACCGATGCCTCTCTGATGGGTTGGGGTGCCCATCTGGAGGAACACCGGGCTCACTGGCCTCTGGTCCCGGCGGGGTCGATATACATCCAACCTGCCAGAGCTCGGCGGTCCGCCTAGCTCTCACCGCGCTGCTCCGTTCCTCCGGGGTCAAGTGGTCCGAGTCAGGCCAGACAATACCGCGACCATATACTATCTGAAACCGCCCGAAGGCGGGCGCGCGCTCCATGCTTCTATGCGGAAGCTCTCCGCATTTGGTCACGTGCGCGCAGCCTGAGGCGGATCTCCTAGCCATTCCGTGGCAGGGCCTCCAACTTTTCCTGACCCGATGCCCTGAGGCGGATAGGGGCTGCATCCCCACAGTGAATGCTCTCCTACCGGGTAGTACAGCATCCTGTTCTCCTTTGGGACACCTCAGGTGGACCTGTTTGCCTCCATGGAAGCAGCGAGCTGAGTCTGTTTCATGCCGCCCCCTCAGCAGGGCTCGCTGCAGAGGATGCCTTCTCGAGGCAATGGACCCCGGGCCTCTTTTCCCCTTCCCCATTTCCCTTGATCCACAGGTGCTTCTCAAGGCGAGGAGGGACAAGGCGCAGGTGATTCCTGATAGCCCCAGACTGGCCCGCATCGATTCTGGTACCAGACTCTCCCTAAGTCTCCAGCTCCAGGACTCATGACAGCTTCAAGCTACGCCCGGACCTGCTCTCAGTCCAATCAGGGAAGGTGTTCCATCGGACCTTCAATCCCTGCACCCTAATGACCTGGTTCCTGGTAGCTAGAGTTCCAGGCTTTGGGTCTTTCGACGAGGTCCTCAATGTAGTTGAGGCGTCCCGTAGAGTCGACCAGAAAATGCTATACCTTCAAATGGAAAAAGTTTTCCATTTGGTGTCGAGAACAAGGGCTTGGACCCTTCCTCCTGTTCCTTAGCAAAGCATCTTGGACTATTTATGGTCCTTTCTAGTCAAGGGCTTAGGTCGGCGACCCTAAGGGTGCACCTGGCAGCCATCTCTGCTTACGGGCGCGGGCAGGAAACAGATCGGATGCAGGAAAGGTGGTCTGGCGCTTTTCAGGGCAATGTCACATTTCCCCTCCAGTCAGAGACCCCACCTCCGTGGGATCTACTGCTGGTACTGGCAAGCTCATGGGCAACCATTCGAACCTATGCAGGTGTGCTCTCTCTCACCTGTCGTGGAGCCGCCTCTTGGTGGCTATCACGTCAGCCAGAAGATGGGGAGCTCCAGGCGGCTTTCAGCCAGTCACTTACCTGGTCTTCCACAGGGACAGGTTGTCTATGCCCACCAGAATTCCTTCCGAAGGTGGTGTCGGGAGTTTCACTGTAGCCAGGTGTTGACTCTGCCGGTGTTCTAACCAATCACCTCGGAGGCCGAATATGGCTCCATACTCTGGACCCTAGAGGCGCTCGCTTATTATAAGGCGCTTGCGGCTGAAAGTCGGGGAGAAGTTCGCCAGCTGTTGTCACTCACCTTGAAACCCGCATCTAGCAGGCTACAGCCAAAAGCGGGCCGATAAACAGGTAACCTCCTGCATGAATCTCCTGCTATAAGTTGCATGGGCATGGGAGCCTCCCAGAGGAGATAGGCTCATTCACCGCCATGCACTAGCAGTGGCTGCTTCCAGGGGCGTCCTATCAGGAAATCTGCAGGGCTGCTACCTCGTCCCAGCAAACACCATTACACTACCACATATCGAGCCTTGGTGCTTGGGATGCTGGTTTGGGGCCTCAGTTCTCAGTCTCTCTTTCCCAAGTAAGTATGTGGAATAGTAGTCTTGCCTCCTCCTCCGGAGAACTTCTAGAGTCTGCCAATGAGTGTGGATGAACAACATATCCATGTCCTAAAATACAGGTTACTCACACCATAACAGGAGTTAGAATGGTATATATTGTTCATCCCTACATTTCTCATTTCTCGGCTTGACGCGCAACCCTATGAGCTTCCAGCCCGAGCCAGATCTGGCGATCATGGTGAACCCGAGAGTTATACCACCGGGTGGGTGGGAGGAGCAAACGAAGACCTTCGGCAAGATTTAAAGAGGCAAGGATACTGCCAATGAGTGTGGATGAACAACATATACCATTCCTAGAACTCCTGTTACAGGTGAGTAACCTGTATATATGCCCTCATGTGGTAGAACATGGTAAATGCATTTCTAGGGACATGGATATGTTGTTCATCCACACTCGTGTTCATCCTGCTCATTGGCAGGTATCGCCACGGCTGCATCTGCTGGAAATCTTCTCCTACCGAAATCAATAACGCCGGCTCTCCCATGACATCAGATCTCCCACCGCTTGGAAGCTCAGGTTTCCCCTCATAACGCTCTGCGTTTGAGACTGGTTCCTAGCTACTCCGTTTGCGATTTAAAAATAAATTTTGCGAAAAGACTTCAGTCTTCTATCCCTCGCTGCCTACGATGGACCAATCGACTCCGGATTTCGGAGATGCCCATGCGGGCAGAAGATGTCTCGGGACGGATCCACCTCCCACGTGTGTCTACTGCTGGGCCTTGAGCACGACCACTTGAGCTTGCGACCTGTGCTCATCTTTCTCGGCCTCTCGTCCTCGAGGCCGTGCTGCCCAATGCAACTGGGCGTCCCGAGCGTTCCCTCGGTGAAGTCCAAGGAGGCCGGTTGGCGGTGTCCAGCGGCGGCTTTCGGCTTCGGATCAGCTCGGCGGATGGTCACCCTCAAAGGAGGTGGCGCGGGCCGTATCTTCCTCGGCGCGGCATTTATCCAGCTCTCTCTGGGCTCTTCTTACACGGCTTCCTTTAAGGAGCTTTGTCTGTCCCTCTCCACTAGGAGAAGGGCCTACGTCTCTCGGGACCTTATTCTCGGTCAAAAGAGGACAGGGTAAGTCCCTCCGTCGGCGCTCTTGGGGCCGGGAAGGCCCTCTCCCGGGCCGTCGGCCGTCGTGACTTCGGTCGGACAACAAAGCCGACCACTGGCCTCACGGTGTCCCGATCAGGCCAGTTGACCCGAGAACTCCACCGGATGAAGTCGAGATTTTCCTCGACCCATTGAAACGAGCTGTCGCCTTCTAGCAGCAGATTCCCCTCTCCCGGTTCCCCGGAGGAGTTGAGATCCGTGGGCTCGCCTGTGCCTCGGTTCGGAGCCCTCGGATGGACCATCCGAGCGAAGAGTGCGGTTCCGGCCGACACCTCCCGCACCGACCTCGGAAATTCCGGGACTCGTCGATCTCGGTCTCGGACCTCTCGGCGGTCAGCCGATCCCGTCATAGGCGGTCTCGGTCTCGGCAGCAGTAAGCGGCGTCGCTGCTCGACCTCGTCCTCCTCTCCGGATGAGGAGGCTTGGCGTAAATACGTCGTGATGCGAAGAACCTTATGTTCTAACAGCTCCTCCTGGCGGGGAGTAAGCCGACCCGTGCGCCTTCCCGGCCATTAGTAACTGTCACCGGGCGGCCGACACAACCCCTCGACTTATCCGAGAGCCTATACCCAGGCGGTTGTTCGGCCAAAACCAAGCTACTCACGATTCCGGTGGAACCTCCGCCTCCACAGCCACCAATTGGGGCTCCGACCAAGGATTCTCGGTGGCTAAGGGTCTACCCCATCGGCTGTCAGTTACCCTCACTCCCGACCGACCTCGGCAGGTGAAGGGTGGCTCAGGCCAGAGGCAGCTCTTCGAGGACTCTTCCGAGTCCGAAGATGATTCCTCCTTTTTCTCCAAGCGACTGGACTTGGAGTCTTCAGGAGGTCAGTCAATGGACGATAGCCCGTCGTCCTTCCTAGGACTACTTCGGCTCATCTCGGAGTCCACCGGGATGGAGCTCGAACCCGTTTCCAAACGGGCCAGGTATCCCCTCACGGAGATTCTGGACCGAGGGGATTCTCCGACGGAGGCCTTTCCGGTGGCCGAGGCCATAGTGGGTCTGGCACTGGAGCTTTGGCAGCGCCCTGCTTCCTGCCCTGCGCCTTCGGCCAGGATGGCCAGGAAGTATGCGGTCCCCTACGGTTCCTTGTCCGGTTTTTCGGAACACCCTCTGCTGAGGTTGGTTACCGGCAGGCGTTCGTGCGCGCGGCTAGCGCCAGGGATGTGGACAAACCTCCTGACAAAGGGTCAAGAGATGGACTATGTCGGGAGGCGAAAAGTCTACGCTCGTCCTCTCTCGGCCTTCATCAGGCCAGTTCGGCCGTCCTCATGGCACATTTTCTCATGCCCTGTTGGGCTCCTGGATGAGGTCATCCCTCATCTTCCGCCGATCTGCAGACTACGGTTAAGCAGGTGCGGGACCAGGGCAGGGCAGTGGCCAAACAGACAGCTCCAGACTGCTTTGGATTTGGGGACTCATGTGCCAGATCGGTGGCGGCCGCGTACTGGCTGCGTCGGCGGGCTTGGCTGAGGATATCCACCTTTGCCCGGATACCAGCACAAGTTGGCGGATGTTCCCTTTTGAGGGACTGACCTCTTGACCCTGGGGTGGAAGGTCACCTGCAGAGGATCGAGAAGTCCAATGCTACCTTGGACTCGGTCTCTTCGCTCAGAAGGACAAAGGCTCAAGCCACAGCCTAAGCCCTTTGATCCTTCTGTGCCCCGCCAGCGCCCGGCCCAGCAACGTCAGGGCCAGCAGGCTCGACCTTGGCATCCCAAACCCAAACCGCCCGGCTTCCTCTAACAGGCAGGGAGGAAAAGGCCCAGGAGGTCCTCGGCGGTCCTCCTCAAGCCTGCCCAGTGTGGGCTGAGGGGTGTCGCCCCATTCCGTCCACCACCCCTGGGTCCCCGTGAGAGGCGGCTCCAGCACTTCGTTCCGCCTGGTCCGCTGTTACCACGGACAGGTGGGTCTTGGAGAGTGGTGGGAAGAGGCCTGCCTCTGGAATTCGAGCAGGCACCACCCTTCAGAGCCGTCGCCCTCGGGAGCCAGGATCCCCAGCCTCACTGGCGGCTCGTCGGAGCCGACGCCGCTCTCCTCCTCCAGAAGGAGGTGATAAGAGGTGGTGGACCCTCCTTCAGACCCAGGGTTTGTGTCCAGGTACTTCCTGGTTCCGAAGCGGACGGGGCTGGCGCCCCATTTCGACCTACCACGACCTAAACAAGTTCCTTAGGTCTCGAACCTTCAGGATGGTCACTCTGGCTCAGATAATACCATCCTTGGAGCGGCGTGTGGTTCTGCTCTCTGGACTTGCAGGCGTGTTTTCACGTCCCTATCCGTCCGTCTCACCAGAGATTCCTTCCTTCGGCGGAAGGATCCCTCTTGAGTTCAAGCCATGCCCTTGACATCTCAAGCTCCCAGGGTCTTCACCAAATGCATGGCAGTGGTGACAGCATTCCCTCTTGGCGCCGAGGGTCCGGTGTACCCTTACCTGGACGACTGGCTGATAGCAGCTCCCTCCAGGAAGGAGGCGGAGTGGTCCAGAGATCTGGCCCTCAGGTCTGCTTTCAACTGGGCCTCCTTATCAGCGAGGCCAAGTTGGAACTCGAACAAGCAGGTGATTCTATTCATCGGGCGCAGCTCGACTCTCTTCGAGCCAGAGCGGCTCCGGCGGACAGGGCCGAGGTTCTTTCCTCCTTTGCCCGATCATTTCTGGTTGGGCAATTCGCCCCTGCCGGGACTTCCTCGCCCTCCTGGGTCTCATGGCGGCCTGCACCAGCGTGGTCCGTTGGGCCCGCTGGAACATCCGTCCCCTTCAGTGGGGACTGGCCAGCCAGTGGTCTGGCGCTGCGATCCTTTGGACCAGCTTGTAGCCGGTGACACAGGGGATGTGGAGGCTGCTCCAGTGGTGGACCGTTCCCAGATCATTTGCAGGAGGGCATCCCGTTCGTCGCCCGAGCCGACGGTCTCTCTTTCGCCGATGCCTCTCTGATGGGTTGGGTGCCCATCTGGGGAACACGGGCTCATGGCCTCTGGTCCCACGAGGAGTCCCGATGCCACATCAACCTGCTGGAGCTCCGGCGGTCCGCCTAGCTCTCACCGCCTTTGCTCCGTTCCTCCGGGGTCAAGTGGTCCGAGTCCAGGCGGACAATACCACGACCATGTACTATCTAAACCGCCAGGCGGGGCCAGCGCTCCATGCTTCTATGGAAGGCTCTCCGCATTTGGTCACCATTGCGCAGCCTGGAGCGGATCTCCTAGCCATTCACGTGGCAGGAGCCTCCAACACCCTGGCCGATGCCCTGAGCCGGATAGGGGCTGCATCCCACAAGTGGTCTCTCCTGCGGAGGTAGTACAGCATCTGTTCTCCCATTGGGGCACACCTCAGGTGGACCTGTTTTCCTCCAGGAGAGCGTGAGGCTGAGTCTGTTCCATGCCGCCCCCTTCAGCAGGGCTCGCTGCAGGGGGATGCCTTCTCGAGGCAGTGGACCCCGGGCCTCTTCTACGCCTTTTCCCCATTTCCCTTGATCCACAAGGTGCTTCTCAAGGCGAGGAGGGACAAGGCGCAGGTGATTCTGATAGCCCCAGACTGGCCTCGCCAGTTCTGGTACCCAGATCTCCTCAGTCTCAGCTCCAGGACTCCTGGCAGCTTCCAGCTCGCCCGGACCTGCTCTCAGTCAATCAGGGAAGGTGTTCCATCCGGACCTTCAATCCCTGCACCTGGACGCCTGGTTCCTGAGTGGCTAGAGTTCCAGGCCTTGGGTCTTTCCGGCGAGGTCCTCAATGTAGTTGAGGCGTCCCGTAGAGTCGACCAGAAAATGCTATGCCTTCAAATGGAAAAGGTTTTCCATTTGGTGTCAGAGCAAGGGCTTGGACCCTTCCTCCTGTTCCTTGGCAAGCATCTTGGACTATTTA
Organism: Neoceratodus forsteri; assembly: GCA_016271365.2. Lineage (NCBI taxonomy): Eukaryota > Metazoa > Chordata > Ceratodontiformes > Ceratodontidae > Neoceratodus > Neoceratodus forsteri. The sequence goes on along the minus strand of JADMNL010000024.1, from coordinate 193,898,273 downwards.
TGGTCCCTTTCTAGTCAAGGGCTTGGTCCGACTGACCCTAAGGGTGCACCTAGCAGCCATCTCTCCTTACAGGCGCGGGCCGGAAGGCAGTGGTGTAGGGAGGAAGGTGGTCTGGCGCTTTTCAAAGGCCTTGATCACATTTCCCCTCCAGTCTGGGAACCCCCACCTCCGTGGGATCTACTGCTGGTACTGGCAAAGCTCATGGGCAAGCCATTCGAACCTATGCAAGGTGTCTCTCTCTCACCTGTCGTGGAAGACCGCCTCTTGGTGGCTATCCGTCAGCCAGAAGGATGGGAGAGCTCAGGCGCTTTCCATCGAGTCTCCTTACCTGGTCTTCCACAGGGACAAGGTTGTCCTCTTCCCCACCGAAATTCCTTCGAAGGTGGTGTGCCGGAGTTTCACCTTAACCAGGTGTTGACTCTGCGGTGTTCTACCCCAATCACACCTCGGAGGCCGAATAGGCTCCATACTCTGGACCTAGAAGCGCTCGCTTATTATAAGGGCGTACGGCTGAAAAATTCGGGGAGAGGTTAGCCAGCTGTTTGTCACCTACGCTGAAGCCGCATCTGGCAGACCTGCAGCCAAGCGGACGATAAGCAGGTGGGTAACCTCCTGCATAGATCTCTGCTATAAGTTGGCGGGCATGGAGCCTCCCAGAGGATAAGAGCTCATTCTACCCGCCATACTGCTGCAGCGGTGGCTGCTTCCAGGGCGTCCCTATCCAGGAAATCTGCAGGGCTGCTACCTGGAAGTCCAGCAAACACCTTCATTACCCATTACCACATCGACCTTGAGTCACGCCCGGGATGCTGGTTTTGGGGCCTCGGTTCTCAGTCTCTCTTTCCCAAGTAAGTATTGGGGTGCACGTCTTGCCTCCCTCCTCCCGGAGAACTGCTAGGAGTCTGCCAATGGTGTGGATGAACAACATATCCATGTCCTAGAAATAAGGTTACTCACCTGTAACAGGAGTTCTAGGAATGGTATATATTGTTCATCCCTACATTCCCTGACCTCCGGCTTGACGCACAACCTGAGCTTCCAGCGGGCCAGATCTGGCGTCATGGGGCGGAGCCGAGAGTTATACCACCCGGGTGGGTGGGAGGAGCAAGCTTGAAGACCTTCCGGCAAGATTTAAAGCGGCAAGGATACCTGCCAATGAGTGTGGATGAACAATGAGTGTGGATGAACAACATATACCATTCCTAGAACTCCTGTTACAGGTGAGTAACCTGTATTTTTGGGCACTCTCAAAACAATCTTTGCAAAAAGCAAATGCATGACACATGTTGAAAAAGTTAGATGTTTTGGTATACAGGGTTTCAACAGCTAACTGAAATGCCAACACATTTCTGTAAGACAATAAATAAAATAACTATTTTAGACTTAAATTTACTTCCCATAATCTGAAAATTCTAGAAGCAAATGATGTCCAATTTGGGGAATCATTCTCCTGTTTCATGTAAAACAGAAGTAACGAATGTTACTGGAATAGGTGTCAAATTATTCCAGAATTTGATTTACCTTTATCATTTTAGAATAAAGTCATTGACCAGGTTTGTGCAGATCAGCTTCTACTTACATTTTTGGTTAGCTTATGTCGGTGAAAGTCATTTCCTGTAATTTTCAAAATTTTATTTGCAGCCTGTAAATGTGGGGAAGGGATCATAGTGTGGCCCTGACAAGATGGCCAGCCAATCCTTCCGTCCTGAATGATCGGCCTTGGCGCTCAGGCACTTAATGACATGTGGCCAGGAGTGCGTAGGGGTGCTCCATTGAAGTCAATGGGGGTCATATTCAGTTACATTTTAATACATTATAATGACCAGTTGGTGATTAATGCAGGCCATTGCTCGATTGATAAGGGCCTTGTTAGTCAAGCAGTGGCCTTCATTGTTAGTTGCATGGTGACCTTCATTAAAGGAGAACTAAAGGCAAAAAGTGAAACAACATATGTTTTCAATTTTAATTGATTCTACCCCTGATTGTGGGGGTGGGGGCAGCCATGCTCACATGGTTTTGTTTTTCAGTCCAGCCCTACCTATCCCACAATGCACCTTGAGTCCCCATAAGATGAGGTCAGCTTGCCCCGTCTTTTCATTGTCTGTTTTCTGTATTGAGAGAGAACTGTTTTGCCTTATGTTCCGTCAATCTTTCATTAGCCCTTGAGGTTAGTGTTCTTTTCTTTTTTTGAGCACTGCCTTTGATTTTCTTGCAAGTTGAAACCTCCTGCTTAGTGTTTTATAGGACTTTTCTTTGTTTGTGAAGTCTCAGTACTTAATTTACTACCTGTTTGTGTTTGCTTGCTTCAATCACCCTTGTAAGTTTACGAATTTGTAATATTTTCAGTCCAGATTTTCAACATTGACATTTTTCCACACCTCTTTATGAACAGTACAGCTGTCATTTTTCACACCCTTGCTGAAATGTGTTTTCGCACTTCCGGCGCAGAATAGTGCAGTCACTGTGGGAAACTAGTGTTCGGGACAGATTAAGAAACTCACAGTGACACTGTTCATGCGGAGGTCCCAAAATGCCTATGTTGAAAATCTGCTGTAAAAAATTCCCAAACTAATTACATTATGGGTGTACATTGCGCAGTTTCTCTTTCCTGACTTCACCAGTTGTTTTTATATTTTCACTCCAGATTTTCAACAGTGCCATTTTTACACCTCCTCATGAACAGTACACCTGTCGCTTCACATCCTGTTTGAAATGTGTTTTCACACCTGTGGCGCCAAATGGCGCAGTCACTGTGCAAAATCACCTCTCGTCTAACAAACTGATAATGTCACTGTTGATGCAGTGAGGTCACAAAAGACCCATGTGGAAAACTTGGAGTAAAAATACGAAGAAACGCCCAGGGCGTTAGGGTTTTCGACCACAATGCCCTATCCTGTAGGGACTGACAGGCGTCAGGGGTGTGACTAGGGATTGTCGACAGTAATGCTAATGCCATTCCACCCCCACCTCCACCCTGCAGCCAGTGACAGGCATCGAGGTGCACCTTGGACCCTTTGCCCCCAGAGTTCACCCCATTCTCCTATACTGCACCCATTTCAGTGTATTTCCTTACGGAATGAGGTGAATGTAAAGCCCAAACACCCCCAAGGCACCTCGACACTTGTCAGTGTCAGGAGGGTGAGGCGGTGAAATATCATGACCGTCGTGGCGAGACCCAAGAAACACCCTAATGCCTGTCCATCTCTGCAGGGTGAGGGTGGAGTTAGCGTCAGTTCAGTACTTCAATGCCATTCCTATACTGCATCTGTCTAACTCCTGCACTTCCACTGCTAATGCCAGCAAGCAAACATTCGGCATTGACAAATGCTTGTTTCAATCTGAGAAACCTCTGTTTTGCTAGTAACCCCTCCTCCCACTCAGCCAGAGGTGTAAATTCCTTTTGTTTCATTACCATGCTGGTTGCTGTCTGCAGTGGCTGAACTGACAGTTACTGATTTTACTTGCTTGCTTCTCTCACATATGACAACTTTTACAGGGCACTAGCTCATCTATACTTCAGTAGTTTTGATTGAAAAAATTGGAATCTCTTGTAAAGTATGTACTGTAAAATTGCCCTTAGCATTGGGAAAATAGTACACCAAACTAATTGCACATTTAGGGGTGGTAAACTTCTGTTTAGCCTCCTAGCTGTTAAATGGGCAAGCAAATGTTTATGTGTATGCCCCTGAATCAGTATCGGCCTCCACAGCCATTAGTGCATTACTCTAGTTTCAAATGATAGTATTCCTTTTGGAGGCATCTATGCAAATTCAAAGGTGCAGCATAAGGCACACTGTTGCGTTTGAAGTGGTAGGTTTTGTTTTAGTCACTCACCCCCCAAGTCTACAGCACAGTGAAAATGTTTCTCTACCTGTGTAGAAACTGTCTCGTATGGTTTTAATTTTATAAAACAAAAAAACACACGCGTCATGGGCTACATAAGTGTAGTGTTCAGGAATGTTTCTATCCAGCAGTGTCATGACATGTTTTAAAATTATTGACAAAAACGAGTGACACTTTGAAGAGAAAGTGTGCATTGTAGTGTAGAATCTTGGTGCACTCTGAATTTTATATATAAAAGATTCACCTACTTAAAGTAAATTACAGGACTGCACATTAGTGCTAGGACCCTTCAGCTTCACAGGTTCAAATCCTCTGAAAGGGACAAGGCTGCTTTTATTCCCACATACTTAATTGAGTGTGGGTGATTTATTGGACTGACAGCCACCCAGCCATCCACTTGCAGTTGGCTCCTACACCAAACTGCACCCTGCCTGGGTAATGCCCTGCATCCCCTAAATTATCTTGGCCACCCTTCTCTGTACTCTCTCCAGCCTATCCTTGTCCCCTTGCAGGTGGGGCCTCCAGAATTGAACTCCATTGCTTTGAACTCCCTCTCGCACATACAGGGCTATGCCGCCCTTTTTACCCTGTCTCTTCTAAATAGGTTGTACCCTTGAAGTTTTACCTCCCAGCTACGTCCCTCCATCCACCATGTTTTGTTACTGCAGTTAGGTCTGGGTCGTTCAGCCCCACACCACCTCCCAGGTCTGCCATTTTGTTCACTAGGCTCCTCGCATTAGCTAGAATTTCCATCCATCCCTCCCCCACCCTTATAGTATCCCATCTTTAATCTGTCCATTGCCTCATGTGCTGGTAGAATGCAGGCTGGGTTGTCCCAGTTAGGTCGAGGATCCCCTTTTCTGCCAGGTGCCACACCCCCCCTTCTAGTTTAAATATATGCAACTATATGACTATATGCTGTGCGCATGGCATGCAGCTCACTAATCGGTAACATTAATAGCCAGTCTGGAACAAACATTTGACTCCAAGACTACAGCAGTCTTTAATTAGGTACCCTGTCAAGCTGTCTTGGTGACTATGACATCAGCAGCTAGTGAGCTGCATGCCATCTGCACAGCATATAGTTGATTGGGCTCTCCCAAAGCCATCACAGCGTCGGGAAGCAGCGCCTTCTCCCGCCGGTGCTCCTCCGAACTAGCACCCGAAAAAGCAGTGCTCAGGGTTATATATAACAGGATTCTATAGTACAGTGCACTACAGTGCACACTTTCTCTTTAAAGCTTCGCTCATTTTTGTCAAAAATTTTGAAGCATGTCATGACACAACTGGATAAAAACATTCCTGAACATTACACTTATGCAGCCCATGATGCGCGTATTTTTTGTTTTAGAAAATTAAAACCATACGGGACACTTTCTACATAGGTAGAGAAACATTTGACTGTGTTATAGACTTGGCGGGGGGAGTGACTAAAAACAAAACCTACCACTTAAAATGCAGTAGTGTGCCTTTATGATGCACCTTTGAGTTCGTGATCGGTGACCCCTCCCAAAGGAATGCTATAATTTGAAACAAGACTAACGCACTGATGGCTGTGGAGACTGATACTGATCCAGGTGTACAGCATAAACAACTGCTTGCCCATTTAACAGCTAGGAGACAAAACAGAGGTATACCAGCCTTAAAAGTCTTGATAAGCAATCAGTTCAGTGTAATATTTTCCTACTGCTAAGGGCAATTTTACAGTACATACTTTTTACAAGAGGTTCCAATTTTTTCAATCAAAACTTCTGAAGTATAGATGAGCTAGTGCCCTGTAGAAGCTGTCAGATATAAAAGGACCAAGTAAGTAAAATCAGTAACTGACAGTTTAGCCACTGCAGACAAAGAACAAAAGGAACTCACAGCTCTGGTTGAGTGGGGAGGGTACTAGCAAAACAGGAGCTTTTCAGTTTGCAAAGGTAGTGAATTAAGCACTGAGACTTCACAAACAAAGAAAATGCCTATAAAACACTAAGCAGGAGGTTTCGACTTGCAAAAATCAAAGGCAGTACTGGAAAAAGAAAAAAACACTAACCTCAAGGGCTAGTGAAAGACTGGCTAAACACAAACCCAAACAGTTCTCTCCCAATACTGAAAACAGACTGAATGAAAAGACAGGGCGAGCTGACCTCATTTTATGGGGACTCAAGGTGCATTGTGGGATAGGTAGGGCTGGACTGAAAAACAAAACCATGTGAGCATGGCTGCCCCCACAATTGGATAGAATCAATTAAAGTTTAATTTAAACCATTTATACTACTACAGGCACATCAGTACTGTTCAGAAGCTCAGAACATAACTTAAAACATATGTTGTTTAACTTTTTGCCTTTAGTTCTCCTTTAAGCACCAACTGGCCATTATTACGTATTCAAATTTAACTGAATATTACCCCCATTGACTTCAATGGGGCACACCCCCACACTCTCCTCCCACATCGAAGCACTGACAAAAAAGCTAAAAATTAGACTAGGTTTCTTTTTCAGACATAAACCTCTGTTCTCTCGGGACTCTAGAATTAGGCTAGTACAGGCCACCCTCATGCCCCTCTTGGATTATGCTGACATTATTTACAACAGCCGAGAATCCTCCAGGGCTCCCAGCTCATCCGCCGCAAGAACCGTGGCCACCGGGTGGTCGGTGCTTCCGAAGCCACCGCCCAAGACCACTTGCACGGACTCCAGACCCAGAGAGGTATGGCAAAACTGCAAATTTACTCCCACCCACCCATCCCTCCCTGACCATTCTCCCACCTATCCCCCTCCCTGACCGTTATTATATAGACCTCCTTGCCCCACCCTCCGCTGCCATTGGCTTTCCTACAAATCTTCCCCCGCCTCCCTAGAATGCCCGCAGACATATAAATTTTGGGCTGCGCTTCAGGTTCAAGTGTCCCATCCTAACTAACCCAGCAGTCTCCCCTACCACTCATCTCAGATTAGATTTGTGACGTCTTATTACTGTCCCTAGTCACTGTGTCAAAGTAAGTTCTCCTTGCTCCCTACAAGTGGTTTCAGTGCCTACATCCCTTTGCTGACCCTGTGGTGTGTAGCCTTAGCTGGTGATACTTCTTAGATCAGGTTTACGACTTCTCGTAACTATCTCTAGTCGCTGTGCCATAGAAATATCTCCTTGCTCCCTTCAAGTGCTATCGGCACCTATATCCCTTTTCAGACCCCGTGGCACGTAGCTTTACGTGGTGATACCTTGCCCAGATTAAGCCCTTACAACAGTTTCTCTTTCTGACCCCCAGACTTTAACCATGGAACTTGCAATCTGGCTCTACCTATTTACCGACTTATGCACCCTACCCATATTAGGGTACACACCAGTTGGAATTTACCCCAAAGAGGACTCGTATCCCCTACCACAAGATTGTCTACTCATAGGAGTCCCTATACAACTCTCGTGCTATGCCCCAAGTTGTCGTGACTCCACCCTTCAGCTGAGTCTCCCTCTCGACAGCCACCGCATCTCATTACCTACCCAAAGAATGTTACCTACTGCCCAATACCTGCATGTACTGGTGTCATACGGCTAGGGTCTTAGCATGTGTATCACTGAGACTGAACAGTACAAAGAATAGGTCCTTGCATTTCTCGCTAATACTTCCACTAGTCAAAGAAGGTTTAGTTCTTCCAAATTACTACTTGTTGCCCTGAGGAAAGTTGTACTCCTCCTCTTGCTATGCTCAGGTAATGTTAAACTTAACCCTGGTCCTATACAAGCAATTCCTTCACTGTCCGAAGTCATGAAGTATAAAGGTATCAGCTTTATGCATGTTAATGTGTGTAGCCTCTTAAAGAAACTCACCTCAATACAGGCTTGGGCTATCCACATGGAGCCGGATGTACCTGTCATATCTGAATCCTGGCTTCGTCCATCCACGCCAGACAAAAAGGTCAATATCCCCAACTGTCTGTTATTCAGAGCCGATAGACTAACCAGAGGCGGTGGTGTAGCTATCTATGTTAAAGACAAGTTTACGGTCGCTACCCTCGACACTACATCAATTGCCAGTGCCTTTGAATGCCTGTCCCTAAAAATCGAAATATCTACATCAATGGCCCTCCATGTCATAGGATGTTATAGACCCCCGTCCTCGGGGTCACAGCTCCTGTCCCAGCTATCATCTACTATGAGTACCGACACAATGGAAACAATTATATTAGGGGACCTTAACTACGACTGGCTGTCAAGCGCATCTCTTCCAGTTAAATCCTTCGTGACTCTCATGGCTCACTCACTTATTAATGAACCCACTCGTGATCAATAAGAAAACCCTAAGAAAAGTACACTATTAGATGTACTTAGTAAGCAAACCCCATTTCTTCTCCCATGCTGGGATCTTTCTACAATGTTAGTGACCATTGCTTTATTGCTGGCATAAGAGCAGTCCCTAAACCAACAGCATCAGCAAAGTTCTCTACCAAAAGATCAAACGGAATTTTGACCTGCTTGCATATATCAGTGACCTGAAGCCTCCCTGCTTTGGCAGACCTTTTATTTAGCCAAATCAGTAGAAACAGCATATGCCATTTTCCACTTAAATTGTATCCAGCGCTTTAACACCCACGCACCTTAGTCAAACCCGATAAAGGCTAGAAAGTGCAGTTGGTTTACAGCAGACATCAAGGCAGCACTATTAAAAAAGAGACAAGCTCTGAAGCTAACACGCAAATCCCACAAAGCCGAAGACTGGCATCTTTTCAGAACAGCCAGAAACCGCTGTACAAAGCTAATTCGGGAAACCAAGTCCAACTTATCGCTTCTGAACTCGACACTGCCTAACTGCCCTCCTTACCAAGTTCTGGTCCACAATAAAATAACTTTCTTGGTAATACTACGGAAACACTCTCCTCAAAAATTATTTCTGACAATGTAACTATCAACAAATAAAGAGATACTACAAGCCTTCAACAATCACTTTGGTACTGCAGGGCTAGTTTTAATAACTCACCTGCACGCAACCCACGCCTCCAGCTTACCACGCAACCTTCAGAATCTAGTCCCTCAGATGCAGTCTTTTCATTCTCTCCTGCCTCACTAAAAGAGGTCAAAGATTCTCCTTCCAGTTGGACACCAGAAAAGTGCTGGCGCTGACACCTTCGATCCATACTACCTAAAGTTGCATATCATGTCTTGGCCGTACCTATTACGCATCTATTTAACTTGTCCCTTTCTCAAGGGACCCTCCCCAAACTGTGGAAGACCACACATGTTATTCCGTTGTTTAAATCTGGAGACTCCTGTGATCTAAACAACTACAGGCCCATCTCCCTTCTCCCGGTACTATCAAAACTTCTGGAAAAAATCGTGAATGCCCAGCTGAAATCTTTCATAGATGATACTAACCTGCTAAACCCGATACAATCTGGTTTCGGAACTGAACATAGTACAATCACGGCCCTGGCCAAGGTGACAAATGACTGGCAGTGCGAGCTAGAGAACAAAAAATTTGTCTGTGCCATTTTTCTAGACCTAAGTAAGGCCTTCGACACTGTCGACCACAGCCTCCTTCTTTCTTCATTAAAAGCTATTGGTCTAGATTCTACCTCCTTCCATTGATTCCACAACTACCTTTCTGATAGGCACCAACAGGTCAAGGCCGAAGGTGAACTCTCCCCCTCAAATCTGTTAAAACGAAGGCGTCCGCAGGGAACCATCCTGGGGTCACTCCTATTTACCATCTACATCAACAATATAGACTCAGGCATCAATGAGGTGAAAATTCATCTGTTCGCAGATGACACAGTGATCTACCTAAGCCGTACAACTCCTGAAACTGCCTGTAGCGACCTGCAAGCTGACTTCAACATACTTCAATACCAGCTCCTTAGTAAAAAAATTGCTACTTAATGCCAAAAGGAGAAAGGCAATGCTATTTTCACCTATTGACCATGCAGCCTACCCTGCTCTACCCCCCATCACCACCCTCCTAGGAGAAACCCTGGAATTTGTGCCGAAATTGAAATACCTTGGGGTCTGGCTAGACTTCAGACTCTCCTTTGCAGACCACCTGGAGGATTTGTTAAAAAAACTGATGCAGAGACTAGGTCTCTTCTTCAGGTTAAACCATCTACTAACTACAGAGGCCAAGAGACAGCTAGTTCAGTCTAGGTTCCTTTCCCTAATTGATTACGCCGACTTTATATACAGCCAATGTGCTACTTCATACCTTGGTAAATTGGACATACTTTACCACAGAGCCCTGCGCTTCATTACTGGTCTCCCCTTCTCCACCCATTACTGCTCTTTATATTAGGCCGTAGGTTAGACCTCCCTACACTACAGACGAAATGAAAACGCAGCTCTCTGGACATACAGAGCTATCATTGGCAAACTTCCGCAGTACATTGTTGTTTGCCTGACTCGCAATATGCCTGGAACCTATGCCATAAGAAGCTGTTCACTGATTTCTCTGAAAGTGCCCAAAGCCCTAACGAGTTTTGGGAGAGCTGCCTTAGCATTCGTTCTACCATCACTCTGGAATGTGCAACAGGAAATCACTGAAACTGAGGGACTCCTGTTAGTATTACTGTGTTTAAGTCCTTATACTCAAAATACATTACAGAAGCCTGCAACTGCTTCCAATGATCGTAGCTCTGGAATGTGCTACGGAAATCACTAAAACTGAGGACTCCTGTTAGTCTCACTGTGTTTAAAACCTTATAATTAAAATACATTACAGAAGCCTGCAACTGCTTCTAATGATCCTAGCTTACTTACACCCCTTCCACATCCTCCTGCTTTTCCCATCCTCCTTCCTTCTTGTATCAGTGCATAACTTGTCCCTGAGCCACCTGCTTATCTACGCCCAAATCTCGCCTCCCTCCCTCACTCACCTTTTCCTTGTATACCCACAGCATCTCATTCCTTCGCCCTAGTATTATCCCAGTTTCAGACCCCCACCCCACTGGCTGCCCACTTCTCCCGACATGTCTCCCTGATACGCCTGGGTCTTTTTAAACTGACTGTGTATGTCTCTTCGCTTGTAGCATCCACTTCAACTAATCTCTCGCTTGGACTATAATGCCTTTACCTTACAGGAATACTAAACCATGTATGTTGTTGTATCTGGTATCAATTTTACTGTCTTCCTACCCTATTGTTATGTATACCCTTACCGACTGTCTTTACCTGAACCCTAATGTATTTTTACTTATCCTGTCTATTGCAGGCCTACCTGTACTGTTTACTCTTGCATCTATTGTCTATTTGTCTGTATATAAATGCATTGTTACTTGACTTGTGTAATGCAGGTCCACCTTGTAAATGAGCTTGCTCAATGGTGTTCGCCTGGATAAATAAAGAATTTGATTGATTGATTGATTGAGTTGTTTCAGTATAAACCTTCACAAATTGGACACCCTATTCCATCGCGCCATCTGCTTTATAACCAATGCTCCAGTCAGAACTTACCATTGCATTTTGTACGAGGAGGTGAACTGAACCTCCTTGGCAACCAGGTGACTCACTCATATCTATATCTGGACATGCAAAACTCTACTAAATAAGCTGCCCCCCTACATTACTTCAGTCCTCCACTGCTTACATAGTGCTTACGACCTTAGAAATTGTGCCTACATTTCCTTGGAAGTTCCCAGTCTTCACACATGTCTTGGCAGGGTGGCCATGAGCTATGTTCTCCCACCCTCTGGAATAAGCTCCAATCCATACTCAAGCTTCAGAACTTAATACCATTAAATGCATTGAAAGGATCATTTATAAAATCACCACGAATCCTGCCAATGCTTCTCATCTCCCTCTCCAAGTCATCTTTAATACCTCACACTTTCTGTCCCTCGTCTGGAATGGTCCTTTCTGACTCCTTGCACTTATATTCCGACACTTGCTTTTCCACTGGCCAAACTAGAACTATTTTACTTTGTGTAACTCAGTGTGCATCACAAAGGTAACTGTTCTGTCTATCTGTAAGATGTACCCCTAGCCCTATGAGCGTCCATGTAATTTTGTCATACTGTAATATGTCTTTGCCACCGTGTATTTTGTGTGCATTTTGTTGAGTACATTGTATTAGGGATATCCTTGCAAATGAGCTTGCTCAATGGATTTTCATCCTTCACACTATACTGAACTGAACTGAACATGTCCTTGTGTGCCAGGCGTGGGAACCACGGCAGATCATTCAGGAAGTGAGGAGGATCGCTAGCCACTCATCGGTGCCATACTACAGTCCCTTCCACACATTTACAGACTGCAAATACAATTTTGAAAATTACAGGAAAAGACTTTCACCAGCATAAGCTAATCAAAAATTTAAGTACAAGCCAAATCCTGGTAATTCGCTTTAAACATTTGTGATTTTCATGCTTCCTGGGTCAAAAAAGGACTTCTGGCTTGGGTAAATGAAACTGTCCAAAACCTACTTAGATTAAAAAAAAGAATTGGAACAAGGCTAGGGATACTTCAGAGGACTCTGGTTTGGCAGGTCTTTAAGGATCTAGGGAACATGTGAATTAAGTAATGAAACACAAGAAAGCAAGATATTGAAAATCAAAAATTGGACCAACCAAAGATCCAAAAAAATTATTGAATGGCAGTGATCATTCTTCTTCATCTTTGAGTCCACCAGTTCATCTAAAATAGGATATAAGTCTAACTGAGGATCACTATGAAGTTACACAGATGCTGAATGAGTGTTTTGAGGTGATTTTAGTCACAAGCAAACAAAGCAGCCGCTTGAGTGCCAGCACAGAAGGGCACATTAAAGTAAAAAGTATAAGCCAGGATCAGCTTGAAATGCAAACATTTTCAATATAAAAAACAAAATTGTTGTTGTTACTCATATAGTTATAGAATTGTTACCACTTTTTGGATGTGGGTTGCAGCAGAAGGGAGGAGAAGGGGCAGCTGGCGTGATGAAGTGGGCACCACACGTAATTCTGCTTGGAGTGCCATTACAGGATGTGGTATTAAACGACTGGCTTGGAGGGGTGGACAGCAGAGCATATGAGTTTCAATAAATTCCTACTGTCTGGTTCAGATAGATGAAAATTCACAATGTATACAAATCTTTGAAAATTTTTCAAGTTGATAAATCTACTGGTCTGGACAAACAGGAAGCTAGATTTTTTTTTTTAATTACTGTTTATCTCCTCCGTTCTGTGCTAGCCCCGACCCTCAGGACATCCAATGAGTCATCTTCCTACCACACACACACACCTGGACTCACCCCTCGCTCCTCCACGGAGCTTCGGTTTTCCCAGCAAGCGGGGACAAGGCAGGGCCTTTCACCCTGTAATCCTTCATCTCGTCAGGGTGAGGTGGTGGTCCTGGTGAGCGGGGCACATCGGAGGCATGCTCTGGGAAGTCCGTCTTCCTGGAGCCAGCAGGTGTGTTTCCTCTTTTCTCCCCTCCCCTACAGTGCATAACCCCTGAAGTCAAGGCGGCTTAGCGCCCGGCGTCCGCACTGTAAAGCGGGCGCCCGTTCCCCTGTCATTGGGGCTTGCGTGCTCAAGCCTCGCTCGAGTCAGACAAGTGTGCAGGTAGTGGCCACAACCCTCCCCGTAGAAGGTGAGCTGTTGTTGGACGCTCAAGCCTGTCTCCCAGCCGACCCACCAGCGATCCAAGTCCGCTTCTGAACCCGAGTCGCCAGCGTGGGTGAGGTGTGGCATCCAGTGCCTCAACCCTCAGCACCAGCGGGCTGGCGTGGAAGCTAGATTTTAAAGATTGGGGCCAGAGAAATGGCACTGGTAATTACTCACCTCTTTAACTGGAGTCTTAGGGCAATTTCCTTTCAAGTAACAAAAGTGCTTTCCATCTCAAAATAAAGGTGATGCATCTCTCAGACTACAGAGCTATAACTTTGCTGTTAATTCTCTCCCAGCTTCTGGAGAAAGAGGTTCACACTCATTTGTCAGAATATCTGTAAAAATATAATTTTTTAACATCAAAAAAGCATGGGTTCAGAACTGGTTTCTCTATGGACAATGCCTGGTAGATCTTAATAATATCATTGCTGAATCTATACAAAAAAGAAACAGGCCACTGTTTTGGACCCAAAAATGCCTTTGACCTGGTGAGCCATTCTCTGGTGATGAAAAGATTAAGGATTATAGGAATCCTGACATGGTTTAAGTCCTAATTACAGTAAGACAAAAGGGCCCAATATTCCAAAAGTTTGCATGACATAAGCGGTGTTGCCATACAAACCAGATGTGTGCCAGAGCACAATATTCAGAAGGAACTGTTGCGTGGGCAAACAGGGTTAGTGGTCATGCAAAACGTAATGTATGTGGGCGGGCAAAGGGAAGGGCAGGGACAGAAATATCTGCACAACCCCATGTTCAGTGCATTTGTGCTGCGCAAAAGGGCTTAGTGTACTCCTATTGAGACAAGACATACATAGGACATGCAAGCCCTGCCTTGTCATACAGCAGCTGGCCGAGGAGTGTGTGGAAGGCTGTGCTGGTCACTGTATCTGTCTGTGGCACCTGCACTTTCTGGTGGGGGGGGGTGGACCAGGGACTAGTGCAGTGGTACATGACCGGTCATTGGGGGTGGGGTGTCGTCCATTACAGTACATCTGACTCAGATTTGGACAGTGGGGGGCATGCTGCAGTTGGCCTTATGTCTGTGTACAGGGTCAGGGATCAGACAGCGGGGGAGGGCCATATTCCGTGGCTGTCACCATGATTGGCTGAGCCAGGATCAGCGTGAGGGAGGGATCTCTGGCCATGGGACTGTGGATGTCATAATGATGCTGTTGAATGCTGGGGGCCCCAGCCACCAGGGCACTATATATGGATCTTATGGGGCCAGCGGTTGGTGTATGGGCAGGGCCAGTGGACACCAGGGATGCAGTGTTGGATTACTGGGCTGGGAATAGTGGAGATGGGGAGACACTAGGCACCTAGGTTTTATGATGGCACTTCAGTGGATGGCAGTCTGCACCAGGATTGCTGACAGCATTTATGGGCTGGCGATCGGGAGGAGAGGAGGGACCACTGAACAACAGGGATTAGTTAACTTATTATCAGGCGGTGATTGAGGGTGCGGTGCCTACTAGGCATCAGTGATACATTGTTAATTAATGGGACAGTGATCAGAGCATGTTGGGGTGACCACTGGGCACCAGGAACTTCCACACACCTATGGACCGGCAGGTGGCAGCCATGCCAACCTGCAGCCGCTATCCATGCAAATGAGCACATAATGGCATACAAACAGTCCCTTAGCACCTTGCATGCCAATGAGCTCATTTACATAGACCCCTTCTGAAATCGCTGATAGAACTCTGGGGCTATCCACTCTGGCAGGGCCATTCCTGCACAGCAGGGATCCATGTCAGGGCAGTGCTATGTGACTTAAGCTGAGCTGACATGGCCCTGTAATAAGTTGGATAGTGCTAGTGTACTATCTGACTGAATATAGCATCCTGGGCACTTGCAGAGTGCAGCGCACATCTTTGTGCTCTGCTTTGCACTTTTTTAAAATATTGGGCCCAACGAGTTGCAGTAAAGAATACTTTTATCTGGCCCAAGTGGGGTTAAAGAGAAGTTCCACAACGTCCATACTGGGTCCATTACTTTTCTGTTTTTCATAAATTATCTGCCTGGGTTTTATCCCAATCCAAGATAAGAACATTGACTGATGTTAACAGTTATTGTGGCCTTAGCATGCAGTTTAAGGGACTAAAATTAGAACTTCAACAGGGCTTCTTAGCTATCTAGAAGATGGCACCCACAGCAGGGCTGTTACTAGACTTAAAGAAAACCAAGTACACATTTTTTCAATTTATGCAAAACTAGTAAGAAGCAACCTGAACTCAAAATAAAATCTGTGGAGGACTCTTGAGTTCAAATACAGATATATATATATAACCCCAGGTGGCGCTATCCCAAGGGCTACTACCCTGCCTGCTTAACTGCTAACAGGTTGAGGGGCCTAGGTTCTATAGCGGGTGCCTCCATCCAGAAGTCAGGGTTTGCAGTAGTTAGACTAACTTGGTCACAGCCCTCTGGGACAGTAGGACCCCTTTTATTCCTACTAGTGGCCCACACAATACACCATGAGTATCTTCACTATTTACACTTACCCCAGGACTGGTTAGGTCAGCTTGACTCTAGGGACCCCTGTAAAACAAGATGATGCAATCGATTAGCCACAGTACAATACTTTAACATAAGCGAATACCTCAGTCAGTGTAACTTTGCTGAAACAAACAGATCTGATTTATTTAAGGGGCTGTAACAAGGACGGGAAATCAGGTTAATTAGGTTAGACACATTAGTAATCACAGTACTGTGTGCATATTCAGAGTCCCAAATGTCATTCTTACTGGGTACCCAAGATGGTGAGGGCTAGCCAGGATCGGTGCAGCTGGTTGGGGCCCTGTGATGGAAACAACACTTGCACAATACCCAATTGTAATCCAGAACCGGATGGCTCAGTCGATGAAAGGAAGGAAAAGAAATCAGATGAAACACTTGCAATTTTGATAATCAGATGGCAGGAGCTACTCTGATTTGTACTCTACAGATTCAATGCTGAAAGCTGGATGGGATACAAATTGTCCTGGATTGCCAGGAGAAACAGATTAGCTGGCCCAGCCTTGTGGCAGGGCTCACTTGCACTCAATGCAGGAAGATGCAGTCCAAGTGATGCTGGCTATGACTTCCAGCTCACTGCACATTTTATATGTACACAAAACACTACCAGGCAAGCAGCTGGTCACTTCAGGAGATTGAGCCTGACTACAGAGGCGTTCTTCTCTGACTCAAACTCGGATTCAGTCTAATCTGACACTCACAAAGGCTGCAGACCGAAACTCAGGGCCTCACACGCGCTTTCCGCACGAAACTATACACCGCAGAAGCACAGAGCTCCTCATCTCTTCACAGTCAGGATTCATCTCATCTTTCCAGTCACAGAGCAGGGCATTTCCTTTAGCGCCACACTATTCTGTTGGTTGGTTCAGCTGTCACTCACAATAAGACTCCCTCTGTTGGTAGAAAAAGGCGCCAAGGTCAAAACTACATTTCCCAGAGTCACTGCCCATACAGTCCCCTTACAGCAGGCTCCAGAGGAGAGCCCAAGTTCTGATTCGTCCAGAGCAGGCTCCATTTTAAAGGATCCCCACAATGATTTGTTCAATTCGGCAGTTCAGAACCAACATGGGGAGCTACTCAATTCGGCAGTCCTTACTACAAGAAAGCAGGTTAGAACAGACTGCATTTTCATTATTACTCTAACAGGTTACAAGCAAACAATTACATCTTTGAAAAGTGCTCACTTTGCCCACTTAGCGACAACAGAAATGGAGCGATTTGTCAGCAGCTCGAGCAGGACTCGAGCAGGGAAACATACAGACTCCCATCCAAATTAATTATGTCTGCAGGCAGACAGCTCTTAAAGACACAGTACCAGAGGCTCTAAAAGCACTCACAGATAAACGGCTTAGACGCCGAACACTATTCAGGCTTGGAGCATTCAGGCAAGCTCCTGGAAGACTTTTGGAAACCCCCATTTGCAGGGGGTGGTTACATATATATATATATATATATATATATATAATATTTGGTCTTTACATACAAATCATTATACTGTGGCAAACACATTCCTTCTGGAGTAGTGCTGCATGTTTTTTTCATATTGTGTATACATATGTTTACACAATTTTTATTATGCACTATGTTTACATTACTTTTTTATAAATTGTTTTGAAAAATAATAAGTAAATAAAATCAAATACAGATATTTGGGAATTACTTTTTATTACAACTTAAAGATCTCTTACCATATACTGACTCAGTAAAATCTAAAACAAATAAGAAACTTGAAGCTGTGAGGAGGCTGGTCTTTTGTATACCACTGAAAGCCAGGAATAAATAGTCCCAATAATTGCTAATACCTATCCATGATATGGCAGTAGTGTGCATCTTCATGCAAATACATTAATTCTCATTTGGCCAAATGAGACAAGTCTTGTAATAAAATATCCAGATCTGTAGTTCAGTGTAAGTCAACCATACATTACTGTCAGTTTTATGAGCACCTGAACTGGCAATCCCTGGCCACTAGAAGGTAAAGGAGTTGGTCGACAATGATTTTTAAAATGCTACGGCCTGAACCTGTGCATCCATTTCATTATCATCTAGCCCAGTGTATACAAACAGGTATTAGACAGTCACAGAAAAAACAAAGTGTAAAGTGTTGGTGTTACCCAGAATTGTAATGAGGTATGGTTCCAAACCCTAAGAGCAAGTGCGTACTAGGGACAGCGTGGGGGACGTTCGCTGAGGGAACCACTGGGTTGCAGCGATCACAGAACCCTATGGGTTTTGGTTAAACCAAATGTAGACAGGGTACACTTGAGAACTAAGGCCCTGGGCTTCAGGAAGGCAAATCTTGGGAGGAGATGTTGCAGGGAGGAATTCCAGGATGTGATGAATGCTGTAGAGCAGCCAGCAAATGGGATCTGATTAGAAAAGAGTACTTGGTGAAATGCTATGCACATAGATGGCAGGGAAGGGGAGGAACCTCTTTGGTTTTCAAAAGGGCAGCAGAATCAGTGGGGAAAAATTAAGACAGGCACTCATCATATACAAAATAAGTCAGACAGTAGAGGACAGAGGCATAACAAAAAGATGAGGATGGCAAACAGAGTTGTAAGACAGGCAAAGGCAGAGACAGAGCTGAGGCTGGTGGAGGGGTTAAGAGAGTGTCAGAATTATTTCACTATGTAAGAGCAGTGCAAATCCAAGGAAGGAGTGGTCAGGCTAAAGATAGGGAGGGATGGGTGGGGATGAGAATGGTAAGGCAGAATTACGGAGCAGTTGTTTCTGTTCTGTGTTCAGAGTTGAGGACAAGAGCCCTCTGACAAATTGCAACATAAAGCCAATGGGGATCACTAGCAGGCTCCAACTTACAGCCCTTCACAGAGGAGAGAGTGCTGAAGGGCCTGTAGGCACTGAATGTGAATGAATCATTGGGCCCAGATGGGATGCATCTGAGTGTGTTAAGGAAATGGGGCAGGTCCTGACTGGACTGCTAGCGAATCTCTTCGACTGCTCTTTAGAGACAGTAGAAGTGCCACAGGATTGGAGGACAGAGAAAGTGGTCCCCCTACACAAAGCAGGGGCTCAAGAGTAGCCAGGCAGCTTCAGGCAGTCTGCCTGATGTCTATAGTGAGGAACTATTGGAATCTCTAATAAAGAGAGAATAGTAAGTTCTTGGAGGCCACTGGCCTACAGGGACTCAGAATCAGCACAATTTATACCAGTGGAAGGTCTTGCCAAACAAATCTGATTTAATTCTTTGATTGATTGACAGAGACCATGGGTAGAGGTCAAGCAGCAGAAGTCCAGTACCTACATTTCAGCAAAGCATTCAACTCTGTCCCTCATGGGAGGTTGGTAAAAAAGCTGGGTGACCAAAGGTAGACGATAAGATAATGAGGTGGGTAAAAACACTGGGTGGAAGGACCCAGAGGGTAGTCCTGAATGGAAAACTCTGAGATGTAAAGGAAGTTGGGAGCAGGGTGCTCCAGGGATCTGTTTTATGACCAGTCCTCTTTAAAATACGTTCAATATATGTGACATAGGGGAGGGGGTTCAGGGTGAGATATGCCTTTTAACAGAACTCACCAAGATCTGTGATAGAGTGGACAGCAAGGAGGGGGTTAATGGCCATAGAAAAGGATCTGGAATGACTGAAGAGGTGGTTGAGGATGTGGCAGCTGAAATGTATCATGACAAAGTGCATGGTAATGTGCATGGGGTCAAGAACGAAGAATGAATACAGGATAAATGGGGTGGTAGTGTACAGCACAATGGAGGAAAGGGACTGGGGTGAGAATAATGGAGAATGTGGAGGCACTGACAGAGTATAATAGGACTGACAGAAAGGCTAATCAGATGCTTGGATGCTTCCAGTAGCGGGGTGGTGGGTAGGGGATCACTGGTAGAGAGGGAGATAATGCTAGCCTGTATAGATCCTGACTCAACTGCCCCTAGAGTGCTGTGTGCAGTTTTGGAGCTGAGAGTTGAGGAAGGACAGGGATAAGCGGAAGACAGTACAGAGCAAGGCTACCAATATTATAATTGGGGTAACAAGGGAGATCTTATGATAAGCCCTTGGATCTGTATACTGTATGTACATGCTGAAGGACAGGAGGAACAGGGGAGACACAACTGAAACGTTCAAGTACCTCTTGGGATAAACAAGGTGGAGAGCAGTGAGTTGCTCTCAGTGCGTAGTAACACAGGTACCAGGGCAAGCTCAGTGAAATGGCAGGGGATTTAAAAAGTTGTTGGGAAGCAATTTTATGGAAAGTGTGCTGGCAGCCTGGAACAAACTTGAAGAGAGATCTCTGTGCTGAGACAGGGAGGATCAAAAGGAGGGTGTGACAGGCATGTGGCAAAAGTGAGTATGGGGTAGTTGGGGAGGGACAGGAAAAAATGACTTATGGGGTGCAGTCCCATAACCAGACAGGTTTGGGCAGACTAGATAGGCCAGTGGGCATTTACCTGCTGACATTTTGTATGTATCCTAAAAACTTGCACAGGAACTTCCCTTAGGGAATTTCAACATGGAATTGAGAATTAACTTGT
Organism: Neoceratodus forsteri; assembly: GCA_016271365.2. Lineage (NCBI taxonomy): Eukaryota > Metazoa > Chordata > Ceratodontiformes > Ceratodontidae > Neoceratodus > Neoceratodus forsteri. The sequence continues at coordinate 193,877,851 of JADMNL010000024.1, read as the reverse complement.
GTTTGTAATTGTTTTTAATTTAAATGTTATTTGCTGATCTGTATTGTACCTACAGTCCTTCCATTTTACAGACTTGTATGCAATTCTAGCAATTTATTTTATGCAAATGATTTGGAACTCTGGATTTCTGTATGTCTACACAGGAGACTAGAACTTTAGGACAGAACTAACAGAACATTGGTTCTCAGGCCCTATTTTGAAAAGGGATCCTCTCAGTCTGTGCCCGTGGCAAAAATCTTTTGAAAATGAGGCCCAAAGTGTATTAACCTGCATTACGAACTGGTGATCGTCAATACAGGAAGCTGATTGGCGAGGTTATTGAAGCCATGATGATATCAGGCTACATCACGGCTTCAAAAAACCTCCAGCCACCAGCCTCCTTGCCTACAGAAAATGTATCCGCCAGCAACACTCGCCACATCCCTCAGTCCACAATGCAACACAAAATGCCACCACAAACGACTGCCCCGGTCTGCACCATTTAGAGCTTGACAGACAGAATATGGCACCGCTTATACAAATAAACTGCCGCTGACTGTAGCACACAAACTGACCGTGAGCCAACAGTAGCCCACAGACACACACCTTATGTAACTTCCAACTGACAACTAACCCTGCCCACTGCAGATTGAAACTGCTCCTGATGGCAAAACGAAACTGCTGCTGATGGGCCGAGTCTCCGATTAAAAGCAGGAAGAAAAGCAAGCAACAAACACAGTAGTAGGGTAACTCAGCAGAAGTAGCCCTCCATGAGCATTTTTACCTGTTCTGTTGCTCTCTGCTTTCAACAGCTACTCCGGGTACTTCCCGATGAGCACCACAAAATGGAGATGTCCACCTCCATTGCTTCCATTCAGATTGTGCTTCTCAGCAGACGGTAATTTAATAAAAATAAAAAAGCAAAAACAAATCTTCACCGGGTCCCACAGGAGGCCAGGCAGAACAACCAGATCAAACAGGAAAACACATTTTAAAACTTGGAGCAGTGTTGGCACAGTGCGACAGAGTTCCATAAACTCTACTTACAACAGCACCACCTGCTGCTCAGGAACTATTTTCTGAAAAGATATTCCTTCAACACCCAACAAAAGGCATTTTCAGAAGGTTTTAAAAGTTTTTTTCCTATTTTTTTCTGCTAAAACTTTAAAGCCAGTTCATAATAGCAGTAAGTCACTCAAGGATGTGGTATAGCATGGGATATCGTCACTTCTCGGGCGGTTGGACACACTCGGCCTGCGGCCTCGTACCCAACCACCTGAGGCGTGACGATATCCCATGATATACCACACCCTGTCATGCCTTATTGCTTAATTAGAAAATGGGTTTAAGAATAAAAGAACTCTCATTGGCTGGCAGGGGGTACATTAACTTACAGTGAGAGCCCTGTAAGTTAAAAGTACCAGCCATGCCAACCTTCCCAGCCTCATATGTGGTATCCTACTGCCCAGCCTCTTTCATTATTGGGTAAAGCACTGGACAAAAATTTTTCAAATGCCGTCATTTTTTTCTCTCGCTTAGCGAGAGATACAGACTCCCAATGCTTGCAGAGCTGCCTAAACCATAAAAAAAAGTATCTTTTTGTTTCATTTCTTTCCATAATATAAACCACATTTTAAACACTTATTTTCTGTTCCTTATAAGAGGCCTATGCCCCCGAAAGAGAAAGTTACCTGCAAAGCACAGTCAACTAACGAAACAGAAGCCAAGTTGCCAGACTAAAAAAATATCCTATAGCTGGTCGTCTTATCCTTGTCCCACACTGCTGCCTGGAACCCGCTTTCCCGTAGCCAGTACCCGACACCATGTCAAAAAAATTCTGTCCACATACCGGAGCACCTGCAAGTAAACAAACGGCAACTTGGGGGACATGGCGGCGCGTTCCAGTACATTGACCCCATGCTGCTTTCCCCTAGTAAAAACTACAACTCCCATGAAACCATTTGGTGCTGGCCAACTATTGAAGTGCTGGGACTATTTTACAAGAAAAATGATTTTTTGATTATTTTTCTTTGCATTTATTGTACATTTTTTTATAAACTTTTATTTAATTTTCAGAATGTTACCTATACCCATTTTCTAAGTGCAATAATACCCTCCAGGGAGGGCGGTATGGGCAATACCGGACCTTCCAGGGGCTATAAGGCCCTCTGCCTGCGGCGTCTGGCCTCATTACGCCCCTGGGTGGTCCAGTATTGCCCAATACCACCCACCCTGTCCGGTATTGTTACTTGCTTATTCACTCAATACCACAACCAGGTTTGTTTCATTATTTTCTTCGAGTAGCTAGGACTGAGGTGCTGCAATCACCAGTGCATTCAATGTGGTAGAATCTGTGTGCCATTTACATGATTTTTTTTGTAAACTTCTTTGACAACAGAGCCCTAAGAAGATACAGTATTTTGGTGAACATCATATGCTCATTTTCTCTTCAGAATTTCTTTGTCTGCTATGCATTTGTTACTCCAGTGTTAATTTAACTACTGTATGCTGAAAACAAGTCCCTTTTCAGGAGCAAATATTTTTGAGGCATAATCTCCTAATGTGAAACCAAAACTTCTACCTCTGTGGAGATAAAGCTTAGAAATCAAGCACTGTATTAATAAGGTTAAAAACTCATCAACTTGTACTATTTATTTATGTTTTTCATACCTATTGGAATGTATATTTATTTAAATTGCAAGATGACCACTGGCAATCATTTGTACATATATACAGGGAAATGTTATTTTTCCTCAGTATATTAAAAATTATTATATAACTGACATCGAAATCCTGCCTCCTGATTATGTGAGACCTGTGTTGTCCATAGGGTCTCACATACATATGCCTAATAAGTATTAAGCAGGGTGCACCCCGATGGATTGCAGTAAGATTCTAAAATTGTTTCAAGAAAAGAAACATTTTAAAATGCCTTCCCTTGTTTCACAAAGGGGTAGGGTGATGCCAGGAGTGGGTTATGATCAGTAGCCCTTTCTTTATAGTGAACCTCACGAGCCAAAGGGATTATTACCGTTTGATAACCTTTGTCATGCATTGCCACCTAATAAACCAGTTGTTTAAATGGATCATTTTGATTGACTAACAGCATTCTAAAATAATTAGGTTAATAGCTGGAACGCCTTCTGCTGAGGTGCAATCCTTCAGATGCTTCCTTTTGCTCATCTGTGGTCACTGTTTCAATGTCATGGCCAACATTGCCCCTGTCGATAATGCAGTTCTGTCAAATTTACCTGCCAGGATGCACCTGGAAATGAGGGATCACAGCTCAGTGTGCATTTCCTGATCAAAAATATAATATGCAATAGAAAAGTAAGAATTCTAACTATAAAAACATTAATTAAAAAAAATAAAAGCATTGCAGTTTATTATCATTAAGGCTTTTAATTAGTTAATATTGTATGGTTCAGTGTTGTTGTGTATGGAAATCCATACACTTTCAGATGCTGTTTGTACCACAGTAGCTATGTCACTACTATGGTACAACGGCCTAGACTCCTATGTCTATTAGGATTCCTCAAGCTCACCTACACTGCAGATCCCTCATAACAAAGATATTAGCAAGACTGAAAACAACTCAAGTGAAATGTTTGTTAAAGGATGAACTGCTGGAAATGTCAACTCATGTAGCTATTACTCAAATCATAAATGTTTTTAATGTGATCCTGATCTTTGCTGTGTTTTGCTTTCGAAGTCTATGATGATGTCTCACCCTTGATGGAAACACAGCCTTGTTGTGTATGGCTGCCCATACATATTCTACATATCTCACCCTAGGGGCTTAAGACCCTCAACTGCTTTATGACCCCTTAAGGTTAGATTAACTGATGGAAACCCAGCTCCTGGCTATGCCTTAATGTTTAATTCCACAGTGGTTTTGTGCAAAAAGAATAGTTAATTTTGTGAAACATTTAGATTTCAGTTCAGACAGTGTAATTGGTTCCCCAAAGAAAGTACTTTTTTTTTATTTCTTGTGTTTACACAGGTCAGATTTTGCCTTCAAATCGTAGCACACCAAGTCCAATTGACCCAGAAACCATTCAGGTCACAGTGGGTTATGAACCAGACCCTGCAGATCTTGCACTCTCAAGTGTCCCAGGACAGGAGATGTTTGACCCACGCAAGCGTAAGTTTTCAGAGGAAGAACTCAAACCACAGCCCATGATCAAGAAAGCCCGTAAGGTCTTTATCCCGGATGATATGAAGGTAAATTGGAACTGGTTTCCTCACTACTGAGAGGTTTCTGGGCAGAAAACTTATGAGACATGGGATCACTCTGTATTGTAGTATAAGAAGAATGAATATTTTTTTGTATAGACGACAGTGAAAATACTTATGATGAAGCATTTCTGTATAAATTAGAATTGTGCTTACCAAGATAGCCTCATGAGATGCAAAATCTCATTTTCATTAAGGTTCTTAGAGATCGCAATCATTCAGACGTCTAACTCCATGTGACTTGGTAGTTTAATTTTTAATTACAACTTGGTGAAAGAAGGATTAGTTATTTATGATCTGTAAAACAAGTGAACTGCTACATATGGTAAAACAAAATAGTATTCATTGCAAAGTGGAAGGCTGGTGTGTTTAAAGGAAGCTCTACTCCAGCTTTTTATGCTACACCCTTTGTGGCAAAAGTGTGTTATACTATTGCTTTGTAAGGTTTGCAGCATGCGTGCTGCAAATATCTTATTTTTAAATCTGCAGTATCAGAGTAATATTCTTGGACTCAAATACACAGTCTGTGCTGCTGTCTGGAAGTATATAACTTTATTTTTTCACACTCAGTAGCTTTAGGAGATATTTATTACCAGATGTCCCTGGTGGGACATCATAAACTGCAGTACACTGTACACTGCAGATCCTTCAGTTTCTTGGTTTTCAAGTACAGCGTGATTTAATAAGGACTTCAATCTCCCAGCTGTTCCCCAGAGATAATCACTTCAGTTGCCCTTGGTTCTTGTCAGCTGACTTGACCCAGGCTCCCTCCTATCCCAGTCTGTCGATTGGGTGGTTGTTGCTGGGGGAAGTGTAAGAAGATTATGGCAGTCAGTCATTTCTGTGCTGCATGTGATTCTGAAATGCCAGCCTTGCCTCTTATGGGCCAGGATTAAGGGATTTGCCATTCCAATTTGTTAAGATAAAGATAGATGTGGCTTGAGTGACACAGTAATGAATTGCGTAAAGCTGATTTTACTGCTGCAGTATTGCTGTATGAGGAAACTAGATTTGGGTCACACTTTTGTTCAGGCAGAATTCTCACCTTTGCGTCAAACCATCACAGCAGTGTTTAGATTGGCTGAAGTCGTATGAGGCCATTGAAATAATTTTGTGCATGATTTCAGATTCCTGCTAGAACTGAGGATGTGCAGCATCCTGTATCTTTTCAAATATTAAAAAGATAAATATGCAGTGTCAGCAGATGTAGGTTTATTCAAGCATGCCCTACCTCATTCAAATCAAATTCTAAATTTCCATAAGAACTTGGGAGTGTATTGGTGACTTGCAAATCATTTTAACCAACAACAAGAAAAAATAAGGAGAACAAGGATCACCTGCCAACACTGTAAATGGGTGAACGTTGCTTCTTGGTTTGTGAGTCAGTGTACCATAAAGTGAACTAAGGTTAGTGAGGGATTAGCAACAGAGTTAGTGCATCACATATTGTACAATATGTTAGTAATAACATGAAGTAAATGTGTAACCTATGCCTTAATGTAGTTAATTGTTTCTGAGTTTCACAACATTATTTTAAAACTGCAGTTGCCAACAGACCTTTGCTTTTAGTGCTGGGGTAGTTGGTGGCAGTTTTCGTGTCAGAACTGAAACTCTCTATCCCATAATGAAGGAGGCGAGGGGTATATCTGCTCTTGACTTTTTCCAGATTTTGAAGTTTAGCATAGCAGTACAGAAAAATATTATAGCATCATAATTTCAGTTCCCTGCACAGGCTATAGCAAGCAGTTGCATCTTTAATGTGATTTTCTAGTTTCCTGCAAAACAATGACAGCATTGGCACGACAGTCTAGTATAATTCCCCCAAATTTGAATTTGATGATATTCCACTCTTCATTACTAAAGACATCTGCATTAATGCAGACTGTTTGCCAGTTAGACTTCATCTGCCTCCTGCCTATTTTCCTGTCCTGAAGTCATAATTCTGTTTGATAAATCAGAATAATTTCCATGGCAACAGGTTGTGATGTCATACATAGAGGATTATGACTTCACGGCAAGAATAAAGCATCCTGTTTAATGAAGGTTTCTTCAATAGTAACGGGGGAACCCTACTGTAAGTATATATTTATTGTCCCTGCATTTTGCTGTTTGTATTCTACTGCTAGTTAGGTCTATTGCGTGTTTTATTAGCCAAGTCTCTGCTGCAACTTACTGTCTATTGTGAATATTTTTACACAAACTGTTTTGTTATTTGTGCATTTCTATTTTACAGTTACCTGATTTGTTTTCTACTATTTAACTGCAGTTGTTTGTTATCCTTACTATTCTCTTCTTTTGATGAGAGGTATTTACTTTGTAACAGTCTGACCATGTGCTTCTTCTTTTTTTTTTTAAATCATGTAACAATTTTTGCTCCTCCATTGCGGAGCGGGCCACATCGACTGCCAGCTGCCGGCACCTGAGCCCCCGGACCAGGTCTGGCATATGCTGCATGCGCCTGACTCACACAAGCCCAATGAAATTAATGGGACACCCCTCCCCCTGGTGGGGGGGTCCATGACCGGGAACCAGGTGGCCATGCCTCTCATGTCCAGGGGCTTGGCCATGAGCCGCCGTGGTTGCGCTGCAATTTTCCGCTGTTACTGCCCCAGGGAACTGGATGTGCAATGACGTCTGATACACCTACATGCAGACGTCCGCCATGCTCCCTCCCCCTTTAGAATGCACGCCACTGACAGTGCATCCAGCCTCTTAAAGCGGCACTGCAACCCACGCCACATGCCCCTTACCACCCAGGAAAGGAGGCAGTCATGGGATTGGCATAGTCTTCCTCTTCCTGCCAGCCCCTGGCGCCTGAGTCCATTCCTAAACCGGGTGGCGGCGTGGCGTGAGGTGTGGCATCCAGCGCCTCAACCCTCAGCACCACCGGCTGGCTGACCATGTGCTTCTAATCTGGAAGTGTGTAGTTAATTGTGACTATACTAGCCATCTGCGTTTTAGTCTTTCCCAGTTTATCTATTTATTTTTGTTGATTTTTGTCTCACCGCGTGAATCCATTCCCTCTTAATCATTTCACTTATTTTATTTTTGTTTTGAGTGCCTCCTTTGGGTCAGGCCATTATCCCTTTTCAGTCTTATCTGTCTAGACTGCTTCCCTGTTGCCTCCCTATCTGGGCCTGGTTAACATTACTGCTACTCTCCCTATCCTGTTACGGGCATATTTTTCACTAGAATTTCTAGTTCGCCATCCTTTGTGTGATCTCTATCTGGGTCAGGCCTACTCATCTGTAATTCACAATTTTATTTTGACTTTTCCTTTAGTTCCCTGTCTGATAACACCCATTTCGTGTCCTCTCATTATCTGTTTAGCTTCCTCCTTTTACAATATCAGTCTCCCTTCTTTTACTTATTACCTAGTTTGTTTCATTTTTTTTGTGTGTACACTTTTTCTCCACTGTGCTGTTAACTTCTCTGTTTTTTCTCACCCTTGTCTCTCCTTTATTCTCTCTTCTACAGTCTAATGTTTCTTCCCCCATCTCCCTCTATTACCCTTTTCTCCTCCTCCTCCTCCTCATCCCCTACTCTCCTGTCTTCGTCTCTCCTCTCCTCCTCCATTCCCCTTGGCGGTCCTAGGTGTCAGATTTTCCTGCTCCTTGACTTTATCCTGAGGCTGTCTGGCACTTTCTGTCCCTTTCTTCTGTTCTCCCTTATCACCCCACCTCCTCTCCAGGCAGTGTACTGGTTCCTTAAAGCTCCTTGTCACCTTGCTACTTTTGGTAGTAGGTGACATTGAACTGAATCCTGGTCCCATCGTAACTTCATCCTTATGAAGTGTCCAAAGGAATGAGGGTTGCTCATTTAAACATCCAAAGCTTCCTCCTGGGGTTTTGTGTGATAATGGCGATTCCTTTATGTCACTGACCAAAACTGCAAACCAAAAGGCGCCCGATGTCAAAGGGTGAGCAGGATAACACTGACTGCCATAAACAGTGACAGGTTCTTACTTCTCCCTCAGGTGCAATAAAAATCACTTATGTGTGGGTGGCTATGCCCCCGCACCCTCTAATTAAAGGATTACCAAGTCCAGGGGGTGTGGACTTAGAAAAAATATTAAAAATGCAGTAAGAAAATATTTCCTCCTGCACCAGGACCTGAACCCAGGTCCACCGACTCCATAGGCAGTGGCTTAAGCCACTGTGCCAAATGACCAGCTCAACAGGGCTTGGCCAAACTACTCCTCATATCTTCTAGTGAGTGCAGCTCACTGCTACACTCACTCTAACCTACTCATTGGTATTGTGCACCACTCACTCTTACTCTGAGTGGTTTTATTGAGTCGATGTTATCGAGTCGCTCAATAAAACACGCCTATATCACTAGACACCCCTCCTAGATATTGACCAACTACAACTATCATGCTTAACCTACAGCCAGATATGCTAGTTATATCTGAATCCTGGCTCTCTTCTAAGGTGCATGATTCGGTTATTAGTCCTGACTACACCTTAGCCAGACAAGATCTCAAAAAGAGGGGTAATGGTGTTGCAGTATACATATCCACCAGCGTTCAGTTTAAGACTGTGCTTGCTGTCTCTTCCCCATCTTCTGTGAGCTGCTCTTCCTTAAACTCTCCCTTCCCTTCTCTTCTCTGTTCCCATCTTTACTGCCGATGTTTACTGCTGCCCTGGTATGTCCCCTGCATTAGTTACTGAGCTCCTTTCCTCTATCTGTTCTAACCCTTCCCGAGGTGAGCTATTTATCCTCGGTGACTTTGATATAAATTGGCTCTCTCCCAATACAAATAAAATTTTCCAAAATGTAAAGTCGCTACAATTGACCGAATTGATTTCTAACCCCACTCGCCTCAATTTGAAATCTTTAAATCATGCTCTGTTAGACTGGGTCCTCTCATGTCATCCCCACCATATTGTGGATACAGGAATCCTTTTTGACACCCTCAGTGACCATAATATGGTTTACTGTGTGCAAAAGTTACGTCGTCATAAGGCCCCCTCCCAATTCATCCATCTCATGTCCTTTAGATCTTATTTCAAGATCTCTCTCTCTTGCAGCAGGCCATCAGCAGTAGGACTATAGCCGCCGGGCACTAGGACCACATAGAAACGTTCTAGCTAGCAGTCTACCAGAGGGGGGTGCCCACCTCCGACGTCAGTCACTGACATCAGCCAATCCTGTAACGGCAGGAGGCCCCCATTCCTTCCTCAGTTCTTTCCCACCATCGACCAATGCACGTCAGACTGCTGGAACCACTTCAGCGACAGCTGACCGCCATTTTCCTGTGTTTACCGTGCTTTATTATTTTACACTTTCTTTTAGGTTTAACATCGTAATTTTGGTGTTCTCACCTGATAGTTTATGTCTTCTCAACCTTCCTCATCTTCTGAACACTCCACGAAGTGTGCCTGTGGCAGACAGATCCCAGACAAGGACAGACATTCTGCCTGCACCTTGTGCCTAGGCTCAGACCACGACATCTAAGCCTGCGGGGCCTGCCAGAAGGTCAACCTGGCTACCCGCAGACATTGCCAGAAGATCCTGGAGAATTATCTTGTTTTTTTTTTTTTTTTGTGTAATCTATTTTTCCGCCCCATGCTCTCTGGTCCACCACTCCTTCGGGCTCTACCAAGTTCCCCCAGTCCCTGCTTTCCTTCACCCAGCCTCCTCTGATCCTCGACAGTAGCCGACCCCCGGGATATCCCGGTGTATCCCTTCGCCAGGCGGGTCCCCCTCCTCTGAGGGGGAAGGCACCGGGGGGAGAGGCATGACCCCCAGCACATACTCCTAGGGCCCAGGGATGCTGCTGAGGAACAGGAGGCCCTGGGAAGGCACTGGAGGCCCTCAGGGAACAGAGAGCCATCATCCAGCGGCCAGCAAGCAATTTTCCTGGCTTTCTTAAGGTGCGTGACGTCCGGACGTCAAGGCAAGAGCCGCGCCTGTCACGCACCACCCAATGACCCTGGACGTGTTACTCTACCCCCTGGCCTCCACCAGTGGTCGCTTCAACACCAACCGCAGCCCTTCTCCTCCCTGAAGGCAGCGAGCAGTCGTGGGACACTCAAGCTGCCTCCCCCCGGCCGGCCCTCCAGCGACCCAAGCTCGCTCCCGAACCCAAGTCACTGGGAATTATCTTCTTAAGCAGAAGGTCACCTCGATGGAATGGAAGCTGCAGGCCAGGAGCTCTTATTCTTCCCCAGCAAAATCCTCGAGGTCTTTGTCTTCAAAGTTCTGGGATAGGGCCTCCGGGAAGCACAAGCACCAGGACAAGGACTGGAACCAACTCCGGTCTGCCTCACGCTCGCGGTCACCTCATAAGAAATTTTCTACCACATCTGGGTCTTCCTCTCTTTGTTAGTTGACCTCCTTGGCCCTGCATGCCCTCACTCCCACAGGGCTACAGGTGGCCCTGCTGCCGACCCAGGTTTCCCTCACGGCGCCGGCTCCTCAGATCAGGGTACACTCTAGCCTGCTCTGCAGCCCTTGCTGTTTCAGCCCTGGTTTTCCATGGGCACACAGTCAGGCAGCTCAGCTGGAGTCTCTCCAGCTGGCGTGGGTGTGACCGTCGCCAGCCTTCCAGTGGCCGTCCCTCCAACGCCCTCGCCCCTGGCGACTGTCTTGTCCTCTGGGACTGCCGCCAGTTCTGATCCTCCTTCTCAGGGCCAACGCTGCAGGACACCAGCACCCCAAAGTCCAGTCTTTCCTCAGTCTTCTCCTGGGAGGTCACCTCCACTCCAGCACCCTCCTCAAGGCCGGACGCTCATGGATACAGTTCCGGCACTCTCCGACTGGCGCCTACTTGACCTGTTTCGGTTTTCCCTCACCACAGCCCAGGGGCCCTATGCTGCCCCAGCCAACTCAGATCTTCCACAGCCCGCACCTGCCAGGCCTGCGCCAGACCCACAGCCAATGCCCATTGGGCCTCCGCCCATCCTGCCTCTACCTGATCCTGCAAGACTGGTGCCTGGCCTCCCGCAACCAGTGCCTGTAGATCCACAGCCTGGGTACCCTACACCAGCGCCTGGGGCTCTGGTGCCCACCTACCCCATCCTGTTCCACTGGGACCTGTGCTGGGTTACCCATACCCGATGCCTCCAGGACCTGCGCTGGTCTACCCCTACCTGATGCCAGGGGACCGGCGCCAGCCCCAGTCAGTTATTATGGCATGATTTCTGCCTTGTGGTCCTTCATGCAGACACAGGCTCCCTCCCCAAGGGCACCGACTCTGACACCCCTCAAGGACCTACTCTGGATCCTCTTCCAGCCCCTGTTTGGCTGGGCCCTAGTATTCTAACCCATCCCCAAAGAAGCTGACGCCAGATGTCTGGCTAATCAGATGGTTGTTGACATGGGGACAGTGACGATGGGGATGACAGGGAGGAGAGTGTCAATAGTGAGTCTTCTTCTCTTCCCCCAACTCCTCAGACAGGAAGGAGGCCTTGACTAATATTCCCAAGTCCCCCTGATGACCCTACCTTTATGGCCATCATGCGGCACATTTGAACCACTATGGGAAGGGAGACTGAGGAACAGGACCCTGAGAGGCAGTGGTTGGCTGTCTACCTGTGACAGCCCAACACCCCTCCCTTAGTAATCCCTCCTATCATTAACTTATATGAGAATGTCACCTGGGCTGCCTGGAACCACCCCCATACAGTCCCGGCAGTATCTAAGAAGGTGGATAGGCTTTACCATGCCCTGGCTGGTAAGCTGTATTTTGGGAAACAACCCGAATCTGATTCGGTCGTCATCAGTGCTGTGCATGACTGTACCAGGAGGCCCAAACACTTAAGCTACCCCCCCAGGACAGGGAGTCTTGCCAACTAGACCAAATGGGCAAGCGTGACTTTGCATCTGCCACTCTGGCCATTCATGTCATCAACTACTTGGCCCATATGGTACAATACCAGAACTTGCTCTGAGATCAGGCTAGGGAGGCTATCCAAGCCATGCTGGTGGAACCTTCCAAGCAGCAGTCCCTCTAGGCCTAAAATGGGCTTGAACGTCGCTACCCACATCCTGAGGGCTGCCTAAAATGCAGTCAATGCCTTGGGCTGGGCATCAGGTGTCACTTCTGGCCATGGGTCTTGTGGCTTCGCCCCAGACATCCAGTCTCTTTCAGGTGTCTCAGGCTTTCGAGGTGATGTTCAGGATCTCATCTTGGAACTGCAGACCTCAGGACGGCTCTCAAATCCATCCACTCTATGTGTCGCACTCCAGACTAAGTCAGGACAGAGGGCTCCTTTTCATCGCTGTTCCCACCGACAGGCACGTCCCTCTCCAAAGGCACAAGGCAAGTGCAATGTGGGGGCTCTGCCCCCTCCCTTGCTGCCACCCATAGGACCCTAGGGGCAGTAGCAGCCTCAGTGGCTGCCACTCCTACCTCCTGATTCCTTGCCAGACCTCTCCCTCTAGTGGAACTTCAGGAGGTGGTCATAGAGGGTGTCACTTCTCCCTTCACCTGGACAGATGGAGGGAAATCACCATAGACAACTGGGTGCTGCAGCTCATCGAGCACGGTCACACACTAGAATCCATAGAGTGGCCTCCAGACCACCCTCTGGGCCAGTCCTCATACCCTCCCAGTCACATTGCTCTCATCAGGGAGGGAATTCAGGCCTTACTTCGGAAAAAGGCTATAGAACCAGTCCCGCTTCACCAGCAGGGCAGGGGGTTCTGCTCCCACTTCTTCTTGATACCCAAGCGGATAGGAGATCTTTGACCCATCCTGAACTTGAGTCAGTTGACCCTGTTCATAGAGTACAGAAGGTTCAGGATGGTTACCCTTCAAAGTTTGCTACCTCTGCTACATCAGGGGAACTGGATCTGCTCTCTGGATATGCGGAATGCTTACCTGCACATCAAGGTTTCTGCCCTCCACCTGCGCTTCCTCTGTTTACACTTTCAGGAAATGCACTACCAGTTCAGGGCCCTGCCTTTTGGTTTGTCTTCAGTGCCCAGGGTCTTCACTAAATGCCTGGCGGTGATGGCAGCTGCCTTGAGATGGCAGGGTTTCTATGTTTTCCTGTATCTGAGTGATTGACTCTTAGTGGTCCCGTCTAGGAATGGCTCCTTTAAACCTTGGCTCACACCCGCAGTCTGTTCCAGGCTTTGGGCATTACTATCAACATGCTGAAATCTTTTCATACTCCCTGCCAACGGCTCCAGTACATGGGGCAGTCCTGGACATGGCCCGGGGTATGGCCTTCCTGCCTTCAGACAGAGTGGAGCATCTAATGGACCAACCCCGGCATCTTTCCTCTAGCTTTTATGTTTTGGCGAGGTCCTTCCAATGGCTTCTGGGCCTTATGGCCACAGCCATTGCCATGGTTCCCTTGACCCATCTGCACATGAGAGTCCTTCAGTGGATGCCATGGGTCCAGTGGGACCAATGCATAAACACCCTGGGTCAGCCAGTTATGGTCTCTGATCCAGTCCGGAGGGTACTATTGTGGTGACTAGAGCCCAACAACTTGCTTTGAGGGATTCCTTTCTATTTTTCTCCCCCTCAGCAGGTACTGACCATAGATGTCTCAAATTTTGGCTGGGGGGGCTCACCTGGGGGTCCACCAAACTCAAGGTACGTGGACTGAGGTGGAGACGACACTCCACATAAATGTTCTGGAGATGTGAGCAGTCTTGTATGCTCTATAGACCTTTAAGACTCAGCTATCCTCAGGTCCACTGTTGGTTCAGACGGACAACGTATGCGTAGTTTATTACATAAGCAAGGGAGGACTCATTCCTACCCTGTGCAGGCGAAGAGAGTCTAGTACTGGGCTATAGAACACAGACTTGTGCTCTCAGCTGTTCCTGTTCCTGGTGTCCAAAACGTCCTGGTGAACAGTCTAAGCCAGTCTCAGTCCAGAGCCCATGAGTGGGCGCTTCGACTCTGGTGGTCAAGATCTGTCTGACAGATGGAGACATCCCAGCTGGACCTTTAGCATCCCCACACAGTGCAAAACTGCTGTTTTCTGCTCACTAGATCCAGGGCCAGGAGTTTTCTGGTGAGACATGTCCCTCTCTTGAAAAGGGAGGTTCCTCTACATCTTCCCTCCCTTCCCACTCTTTCGAGAGTCCTGATCAAGCTTCAGATGGACGGGGCTACCATGATCCTGATTGCCCCCTTCTGGCCACGTCAGATCTGTCCCTTGCTTCAGCAGCTGGCTATGTAACCCCTAGTCCCTCTGCCCCTGTGCACTGGCTTGGTCTCTCAGGAGCAGGGCACCCTGATCCATCCTTACTTCGGATCACTCCATTTCCATGTGTGGCTCCTGAGGATGTAGCCATCACCAGGTTTGGTGTGTCCCCCAAGGTGGCTGATGTTCTGGGGGCAGCAAGGAAACCCTCTACCAGAGCCACCTACTCTATGAAATGAAAGCGCTTTGCTCCTTGGACTGCATCATATTAGTTGGATCCCTTCACCTGTATAGTGGATCAAGTGCTGGAGTGCTTGCTGTCCCTTTCAGACTCGGGTCTGTGGTACTCCTCGATTCAGGTACATCTTTTTGCCATCTCTGCATACCGTGTACTTGTTGAGAGACGTTCAGTGGCTTAACTTGATGTGTCTTACACCTTCTTGAAGGGCATTCTGCATTTGAAGCCTCCAATCCTGATCCTGTCCCAGCTTGGGACCTCCATTTTATGTTGGAAAAGCTTACAAAGCCTCCCTTTGAACCGCCGTGTCTTGTGAGCTGCACTTTCTGTCATGGAAAGTGTTGATTTTAGTTGGTATTACTTCTGCTCAAAGGATTTGAGCTTCAGGCCCTGGTGTGTAAGGAGCCTTATTTGATTTTTCACAAAGACGGCGTGTTCATGAACCAACCCTAAGTTTCTTCCTAAGGTGGTGTTGGAGTATACTTTGAATCAATCCATCCACCTGCCTGTTTATTTTCCAGAGCATTCCAATCAAAGGGAGACATTGCTCCATACCTGGATGTGCACAGAATCCTGCGGTACTATACACACTGCACTAAGGACTTCAGGAAGTCTAATATATTGTTTACTTCATTTACCCCCGGGAAAAGAGGGCAACCCGGTGTCCAAACAGTGCCTGTCTAAATGGTTAGCCATTTGCATTGTCTATTGGTACTGGAAGTACGGTAAGGAGCTTCTGGGCACGGTTAAGGCCCATTCTACCAGCTGCTGACATTTGTGCTGCTGCTACATGGAGCACTGTCCATACTTTCACCAAACATTACAGTCTGGACATCGCCTGTAGGCGTAGGGCCAACTTCAGGTTTGCTGTGCTTCAGGGCATCCTTTCATAGGCTATTGGTTTTACTTCCACCCGGACTGCTTGTCTGTAGTAGTCAGTACTGCTTGGGACTCAGTCCTAGTGGTGATGGTCTGCTGCAAGAGATACCTCAAAGTAAGATAGTACAGTTATATAAGAACTTACCACAACAGTAGATCTTTGAGAGGATCTCTTGCCGAAGGCCTTGTCTTCCCTCCCTCCTACCCCCCTTCCTATCTGTCCCTCCTGGTATCCAGTGATAATAGCGCCAGAAAATGGGCAACCGTCAAAACAGCGACTCCATATTCGACACTATTGGAATTGGCTACCCACAAGGCTAGCGATTGGTTCTACCGTGAGAGTAGGGGAAAGTGACAGGAAAAGGGGAAGGGGAGGGATGGGGAAGGGGGTTATGTACAGGAACTGTCCCTGCTGCTGCCGCTGAGCCAGCCGTGTGGTGTAGTGGTGAGGGAGGCTGGCTCTGGCACAGCAGGTACTGGGTTTGGGGCTGGGAACGGGAGGGACTAAATTTTGCTGCAGGCAGCAGCTCCTGGACTTAATTTTTTTTCAGCAGAATTTGTGCCCCTTCCTCGACATGCACCCCCCTGGAGTTAGGAATTCTAATTTAGGGAGGTGTGGGGGGGGGCACAGCCCCCCCCTCGCAAAAACACTTTAGATTGCCAGGTTTCAGTTCACCGGTGAGTGTATATCGCTGATTTGCTTTTCGGCGATATACCCTCGCCATAATAGCAGTCGCTATTCAGCGATTGCTATTATGACACAGAACTGTCTCTCCTCTTCCATAGGGATGAACCTTCTGCTTCTAGTTTCTATATGCTTTCAGGTTACCTCGGAATCTTTCTCGGTACCCAAGATGTCATCCCACTTTTGGTCTCCAGCAGGAAAACTGAGGAGTGTATGGGGGCCGCCCGCTTTTATAGGATTGGCAGACATCAGCGGCTGATGTCAGGGAAGGCAGCCCCCTTTGGTAGACTGCTAGCTAAAAGGTTTTCTTGTGGTCCTAGTACCTGGTGGCTATAGTCCTACTGGTGATGGCCTGCTGCAAGAAATCCTCTCATGGATCTACTGTTATGGTAAGTCCTTGTAACTGTATTGTCGCTGGTCTTGGCCTGTCTTCTAGCTCACCTATGGGCATCTAACTTGGTCCTCCATCTCTGCAGCCAATAATATAAATTTCACCTGTAATACTTTCAGTCCAAATTTGTGGCTGTATTTGATCATAATGTACCATTAAGAAAAAACAGAATATGGAGCTCTCACCTTTCCTGGATAACAACTGAGGTGATGACATGCCTTCATATCAGAGACCTTGCCTGGCTTTCATTTAGATTGCTGGCTCCTGGCTGCTTTTGGCCAACTATCGGCACCTTCATAATGCCTGTACCAAAAGCCATCAGACTTGCATACTCCTGAGTATTTTGCATCCACCTCCAGCACAACATTAATCAGCTCTCCAAGTTCTAGAAGGTAATCATTCCCTTTTCTTCGTGACCCAGTCTCCGCCCCCTGTTCTCAAGGTTGGTGATCTCTGACCATTCTGCTGTTGCCCTTCCTTTAATTCTTACTTCAGTACCTCTGCCTCTCTCTCATCCCTTCCTCCCTTTCTTCCCTCACTCTGCCTTCCCTTCTCTCTCTCTCTCCTTCTCCTTCTCTTTCTCTTCTACCACTCCCTCTGCTTCCATTAAGGCCCTACTTGCCCTTAATCCTCACAAGGAAGGGAGCCCTGATGACCTTGATCCTAAGCATCTGCTTCCCTCAGTCCCTGCCATCACATTGCCTATTACTCTACACCTCAACCTTTCTTTTTCTTCTGCAACTGTCCCTGAGGCCTGGAAGCAGGCTACTGTAATAACTCTCCCTAAAGGTGGTGATCCCTCTTCTCTTGGTAACTTCCATCCTAGCTCTCTCCTCCCCACCCTGGATAAGTTATGGGAACACCTTGTACTATCTCAAGTCTCTAACTTCCTTGACCTCTCTTCCTTCTTCACCCCCCCTTCCCTTTTCCAGTCAGGTTTTAGGAAATCTCACTCCACTTCCACCTCCCTCCTCTGGCACAGTGACTCCATCCTTTCAGTTATGGATCAAGGACTGATCACCTCCGCTATTTGGTGATCTTACATAGTTTTGACACTGTGGCCATCCCATCCTTCTGGATAAGCTTAAGCAGTGGAACTCTTACTTTGCAGCCAGTTGGTTATGTTCTTAATCTGAGGGAAGGTCTCAAGCTGTCCAGATAGGAAGCTCCATTTCATTAGCACTTCCCATCTGGTCAGATGTCCCTCAAGGGTCTATCCTGAGCCCTATTCTCTTTTCCATATTCCCCCCACATGATTGAAGTGCTGGGGTCAGAAGCAGTGTCTTCTATATCTAAATAAACTCATATTTTTTTGCAATAATAATGAG